>CAWUFW010000371.1:0-2400000 GCA_963921515.1 Calotriton arnoldi | reverse complement strand
CCCTCCATCTGTTCGATTGAAGGCCTCCAATGGCTCTCTGGTGTACCCCTAGACATAGATAGCCACTAGTAAGGATGGGGGTCCTCCCCCCTCACTTGTGCAGATGGTTAGCTGGAGGATCCCCTTTCCCTTCCTTTTGGCTCTGGGTTTCCCCTTTTCCTCCTTGGTTGGGCTTGTTGGCCCTTTGTCTACACATAGCCAGGTGGGGTTTGCTTACTCTTCTTGGGATGCTCCCTCACTCCTACTACCCATTGGTATCCCGGGGTGGGGCTGTATTCCCTAATGGACCGGTCCAAAGGACCTTTTCCTGGCCGGTCCCGACATGGGACCTCTCCTGCATCTTACCTTGATCATTGTTTGGTATCCCTTGGCTTTTCCCTCTGTTGAGACTCTCCTGCATTTGGCACCCCTGGCCGACACTTATTTAGTCTATTGCATTTACGCCCAGGTAGGAGACTGATGTTACTGTAATGCGAATGTATGCTTTCAGCTTGTTCATGCAATGACACCGACATTGAACCTTTTACTGCTTTGTTCTTGCAATGTGCTGTCTGTTAAAAATGTAATAAACAGATTCTGAGTAAATAAGAAAAAACACAATACACTTTCTTGCACAGCACTTTTTCCCAATTTTCTAAAATAAATGGCTATATTTTAGCTAATTTCTCAGTTATCACCAGGGAAATCCACACACATGTGGAGGGAAAAGATTACAAATTAGGTCTGGATACATTTGTGGAACAAAAGTTATGAACTCATAAGCTAGAAGTGCCCCAAACTTCAAAAAACAAAAATGTGCACAGCCCTGGGGTTGAAAAAGCATCAATTATTGGGGTAAAATGATTACACACGGAGCAACATGAAAGTCTCAATGCCCACCACCAACTCATCAGAAAAACAAGGAAAAAAGCGATTGAAGACAGAATCTCCACTCACGCACACAACAGCAAAGAACTCTTCAACATCATCAAGAAGTTTGCCCAACCCACCAGCGAGTCCACCGACATCCCTCCCTCACAAGACCTCTGAGACAAACTCAGCACCCTTTTCCACCACAAAATCAAGAGCATCTACGACAACTTCGACGAAGACAACCAACACACTGAACCCTCACCAACCACCCCCGACACCCTGAAGCCAGCGATCGACAACTGGACAGCCCTCACCACCGAAGACACACTGAAGACGATGAAGTCAATCCACTCCGGGGCCCCCACGGACCCCTGCCCCCACCACATTTTCAACAGAGCCGCTGACACCATCGCACCCATGCTCTGCCACACCATCAACCGCTCCCTGGCAACCGCCTCGTTCCCCGACGACTGGAAACACGCCGTGGTCAACCCCCTCCTGAAGAAACCCTCGGCGGACCCCACCAACCTCAAAAACTACAGACCCATCTCCCTGCTCCCGTTCCCAGTGAAAGTCATCGAGAAAGCCATCAACAGCCAACTCGCGGAGGGGCGTGGCTAGCCGCCTAAGATGGCAGACGTGTCTCGGTGAAGCTCCGGACCCGTCGGGGGGGGAAATCCTGCTATATCGCCCAAAAAGCCACAGAGGTAGTGATCTGCTTTAACTGGCACACCGAAGAAGATCTGAGGTGCCACGCAGCTGAGTACGGACCAGAAACTTGCCGTGACGCAGCCGCTGTTGGGCCCGCCCGGGGCCGTGGGCGGAGCGGCCTCCTTGTGGTGAGCGTCTGCGATCGGGACGCCAAGTCCCCTGCCTGTGTCCCGGCGATCGCGCCCGTCGGAGGGCGGTGCAGGAGTGGGCCCGAGAGCCTGCGGAGCGCTACGCCCTCCGGGGTCTTGGGCGGAGACGAGGGCCCAAAGATTTTCCAACATCGGGCCATGCATGCCGGCTCCCCCCGCATGGGAACACGGACGAGCGGTGAGTGCACGGGCCGCGTTGGGGATCAGATACAACTCCCCCTCCCCTCTCCCGCACGCCGGCATCCACTGGAGAGCCACGGAAGCGGCTGAAATTTATATAGCAGTACAGTGAGCGGGGGAGACCCGAAGTAGTGTACCACTGTTGCGGGGGCGACTAACGTGACTCTGCTAGGGGTGGAGACCCCCTCCCCCTTCTTTCTGCTAGAAGCGGCAGAGCGGGAAACTTACGCTGGCTCCGGACCCTGCCTAGGGGGTCCCCCCCGATTCGTGGGGGCCGCTGCTACTGCTACGGATCGCCTGGGCGGTCTCTTCTGCACCGGGACTGGGGGAGGATCTGGACGGTGCTATATCTGCTTGATTGGAGGCCGCTGTGCCCCCAGCCTCCACTTTCATCTCCCCTCCCCCATCCCGCTGGTCACCGCCACTTGCTGACCTGCTGTGGCCCATGCTGGACTTGGGGCGGGACTGCACAGATGGCAGCGCATCCAGATCTGCACTTTGAGGGATAGTGCTTTCTCCCCACACTGTTTGCGGTCTACGCCGGGCAAAGCTGATACAGACGGCACTGGTCTTACCTGTGAGTTGCCCTAGAGCCGTGATATTGTTGAGCCTGGCGGCTACTGCGGACGGGGCTGCTGTGATCTGCTAGCCCCCGAGGAGCAGAGGCTGAAGTAGAGTTCGAGTGCCGGTCCTTCTGAGGGGAAGAACTACACGCCTGACGACGGAGGGCCCCCCCCTCCGTGGCTGCCCGCCCTCCCGTGAGTCGAGGACGCTGGATTACAGTGGACGGGGACGACTGCGACAGCAGGGGACCGCAGTGAGTACCACCCAGCGCATACGCCGATACGCTGGGGCAGAACTCTGTGGGAGCAAGAAGACGCTGCGGTGCAGCTGGGTGGCTCAACGAAGGACCGGGGGCAGCTCCCGTGTACCCCTGAGACTTGCACTACACTGTTTGACTGGAGGGAAGAGCTGTCTCCAACATAACGCGCCCCAGGCGATATTTGTGTCCCTGACTGGTTTATGCTTACCCGATCGGGCTGCACACCCACGGAGGAAAGTACCCGCAGCCTACTTTTTATTGATCTATAGCGCGCTGGGCGGCATCCCCTCCCATTTACAGTGCCAAATTCACCGGTCGGACGTGGGGACTTGCAATGGGGAGACCCAGGGGAAAAGCCATGGACAGTAACTCCACTGCGGGGGGCTGTTCTGGAGAGCTTGACAACACCACCAGGCCCGGGTCCCCATACGCCTCCTCCTCTGGGGCAGTTGAGACACCCCTGGACAAACTTGACCTGATCCTCAAGGAGGTCAGAGACTCCCGTAGAGTGATTGAACAACAGATCGGAACCCTGACGAGCGGTCTCACTCTCCTCCGAGCAGATCATGGGAAACTTACAGACAAGGCCCAGGAACATGAGAAAGCCCTGACTAACATAGAACCTCAGATGCTGGAGCATACTACCCAAATAAAACAACTGCAACAGCAAGTCAATGGCCTCCAGGACAAAGTCGAAGACGCAGAAGGCAGAAACCGCCGGAATAACATCCACGTAATTGGTCTTCCGGAGCGCAGCGAGGGTCCCAAGCCTGCGGATTTCATGGAAACCTGGTTCAGAGACTATGTGGCTCAGGACGGTCTATCCCCATACTTGTGTGTGGAGAGGGCGCACAGGATTCCCACAGGAGCGCCGAGGGCAGGGGCGCCCCCACGGCCTCTGATTGTAAAAATCTTAAACTATAGAGATCGCGATGTGCTGTTACAAAAAGCAAGAGAAAAATCTCAGATCCACTTTGAAAACCAGCGGATCTCGCTTTACCCCGATGCACAAGTTACTAACTTGTGTAACGATATATCTGTAAGAGACAGTAGTTAGTGACAGATTCCTTACCTTAGAATATCCCCAGGCGTCAGGCTGGATCCGGAAAGTTTTTTGCGTAGCAGTACCCATGCGCGTCGGTAGGCGTCGTCGTGCGGCTCCGCGTCCGTCGTCGGCGTCGTGGTCGCCGGGATGACGTCGCGGGCAGTACTTAGACGCCGCCCCTGCGCGCTGACGTCAGTTCTGTACACGACTTTCCGCGCCAGGAACGCAGAGCCATGCAAGAAGCTGACATAGGTGTCTGAAAAATACTAGGGCCCTGAAAGGGATGTCCTTAACCCTAGAAATCAGTTCGCAGAACGGGGAGGATGGGTGGGCGGTAAGGAATCTGTCACTAACTACTGTCTCTTACAGATATATCGTTACACAAGTTAGTAACTTGTGCATCTGAAAGAGACACGTTAGTGACAGATTCCTTACCTTAGAATAGATACCCCAGCAATACCAACCCCGGAGGTGGGTCTGCGAACAAAGATCAGACAAGGAAGTCCCGGAGGACAGAACGGCCAAAGAAGCCGTCCCTCCGGACCTGACTGTCAAGGCAGTAATGTTTTGTAAACGTGTGCAGCGATGCCCACGTAGCTGCCTGACAGATATCCTGCAGCGGAACACCGCGGCCCAAAGCCGTGGTAGCAGCCGTTGCCCTGGTGGAATGGGCACGCAGCCCAACAGGAGGCTCCTTCTTAGCCAAAGAATAGCAGGCTTTGATACACAAGGTTACCCAGCGGGAGATGGTTCTCTTGTACACCGCCCGACCTTTTTTGGCGCCCACGTAGCCAACAAAGAGCTGGTCATCCACCCGGAAATGGTGTGTGCGGTTGATGTAAAAGGAAAGCGCACGTTTTGGGTCCAGACGGTGGAGCCTCTCTTCCTCTCTGGAAGGATGCGGAGGCGGAAAGAAGGTGGGCAAAGTGATGGTCTGCCCAATGTGGAAGGCAGTAACCACCTTTGGCAAGAAGGACGGACGCGTCCTAAGAACAACCTTGTCTGGATGGACAGACAGAAAGGGAGGTTTACATGATAGAGCCTGGAGCTCACTCACCCGCCGAGCGGAGGTGATGGCCACCAGAAAGGCAGTCTTCAGAGTCAGAAGACGAAGAGGACAGTTATGTAGAGGCTCAAAGGGAGCGCACATAAGAAAGGTAAGAACCAAGTTCAAGTCCCACTGAGGCATCACAAACGGAACAGGAGGGAAGAGGTGTGTAATGCCCTTTAGAAACCTGTTAACAGGGGACTTAAAAAGGGAGGGCTGATCAGGAAGCCTGAGGAAGGCCGAGATGGCACAAAGATAGCCCTTGATGGTACCCAGGGCAGAATCCTGTTGGGCCAGGGAAAGAAGGAACAGGAGAACCTCAGAGAGAGGGGCAGAAAGGGGATTCACAGCCTTTGCTGTGCACCATGCCACAAACTTGTTCCACCTGCAGGCGTATACCACCTTAGTGGAGGGACGCCTGGCTGCCAGAATCACATCACAAACTTCGGGAGGCAAGTCGAAAGGAATCAACTGCCGCCGCTCAATCTCCACGCAAGCAGGTGGAGACTGGACAGGTTCGGGTGGAGGACCGTCCCCTGCTGCTGCGACAGAAGATCCTCCCAAAGAGGCAGACGGATCGGGGATCTACGCTCATACTGAGTAGCTCGGGATACCAAACTCTTCGAGCCCAGTCCGGAGCCACAAGAATGACTTGGGCCCGGTCGTGCCGAATCTTCTTCAACACTCTGGGTAGAAGTGGTATAGGCGGAAAGGCGTACAACAGACCGCAACTCCACTCGCGACGAAAAGCGTCGCCGAGCGAGTGCCGCCTTGGAAATTCCAACGCGCAGAACTGATGACATTGCGCGTTCTCTTCGGTGGCGAATAGATCTAACCAAGGCTCTCCCCACTGTAGAAAGAGTCCTTGCGCCACTTCCGAGTGAAGACGCCATTCGTGATCCATCATGCACCTGCGGCTGAGTTCGTCCGCCCTGGCGTTCAGGGAACCTGCCAGGTGTTGAACCATCAGGAACATGCCCTGATGTTCCAGCCATGTCCAGAGGCGCAGAGCCTCCTGACAAAGGGTCCACGACCCCACCCCGCCTTGTTTGTTGCAATACCACATGGCGGTGTTGTTGTCTGTGAACACCTGCACTACCTTCCCTTTGACAGAGGGAAGGAATGCCTTGAGTGCAAGTCGGATCGCCCGGAGCTCCAGAAGGTTGATATGGAGCCGGGACTCCGCCGGAGACCAGAGGCCTCTGATCTCCGCCTCTCCCATGTGACCGCCCCATCCCAGAAGGGACGCGTCCATCACAACTGTGTGCTCTGGCTGGGGAAGGGAGAGGGATCTGCCCATGACCCATTGCCGGTTCGAGAGCCACCACTGCAACTGTAGTGCAGTCCCCTCCGAGATCTAGACGTGATCGGACAGGTTGCCCTGGTGCTGCGCCCACTGGAACTTCAGGTCCCACTGCAGAGCCCGCATATGCCATCTGGCATGATTGACCAGCAGGATGCAGGAGGCCATGAGGCCCAGCAGCCTCAGGGTCATCCGTACCGAAACCCAGGATAAAGGCTGAAAGATCGGAATCATAGCCTGAATATCCCGGACTCGCCGTTCGGGAGGATAGGCCCGAAACTGCGTCGTGTCCAGAACTGCTCCGATGAAAAGGAGCCATGGAGAAGGAATCAGATGCGACTTCGGCACATTGATGGAGAACCCCAGCGAGTGCAGGAGTTCGGCCGTAGTCTGGAGGTGGGAGACGACTGCCTGGGATGAGCCCGCCTTCAGCAGCCAGTCGTCGAGGTAGGGTAAGACTGGAACCCCTGCCCGGCGCAGATGAGCTGCGACCACCGCCATCACTTTCGTGAACACCCGAGGGGCACTAGTAAGGCCAAAGGGGAGCACGGTGAACTGAAAATGCTCGAGGCCTACCGTGAAACGCAGGTAACGCCGGTGGGCCGGCAGGACGGGGATGTGAAAATAAGCGTCCTGCAAGTCCAACTCTACGAACCAGTCTCCAGGGTCGAGGGCAGTCAAGACCTGAGCTAGGGTGAGCATCTTGAACTTCTCCTTCCGGAGGAAGCGATTGACGTTCCGGAGGTCCAAGATAGGACGCATGTCCTCCTTGTCCTTTTGGGCACCAGGAAGTAGTGGGAGTAGCAACCACGTCCTACTTCTGGGGTCGGAACATGCTCGATGGCCCTCTTGGCCAAGAGGGCCGTGACTTCCTTCTGCAGAAGTACCAAGTGATCCCCTGACATGCGGTGGAATTGAGGTGGCATGGCTGGGGGTGGTCTCGAAGGGGAGGGAGTAGCCCCTTCGGACAATGTCCAAGACCCACCTGTCCGAGGTGATGGGACGCCAGTGGTGAAGGTGATGGCGGACCCTGCCCCCTACTGGCGTGCTGTGCACAGGAAAGGAGGGACTAGGAGGCCGCGGACGGGTTGGAGGTGGTGGCCTGACCCGCACGCTGGTTGCCCGAACCGCCACGGCGGTATCCACGTCCTCGGCCACGCGTAGACGCTTGCTGCGCGGGCCGGTGGCTGGGCAGCTGACGTGACTGGGCGCCCCTTCCGTGGCCACGAAAGGGGCGAAAAGCAGAGGTGAGCGGAGGGCGTACAACAGAAAGGCCCAGGCCAGGGACTTGACCGTAGCCCGTGAGTCCTTAAACCGCTCCAGCGCATGGTCTGCCTTTGAACCAAAAAGACCGACTCCATCAAAGGGCATGTCCATGAGTGTATTCTGGACATCACCCGAGAAACCAGTTGTTCTCAGCCAGGCGTGGCGACGTAGCGCCACCGTCGTCGCAAGCGATCTGCCCAGCGAGTCGGCGGTATCAAGGCCACAACGGATGGTGTATTTAGCCGCATCTCGCCCTTCCGCAATGGTGCGGGTAAGCAGTGTCTGGACCGCCTCAGAACACTGCGGCAAAACAGCCGCCACCGAATCCCACAGGGAGTGGGTATATCGGCCCAAAAGGCAAGCGGTGTTGACGGACCGCAAGCCAGCACTGGAGGAAGAAAAAGCCTTCTTCCCAAATTGGTCCAGGCGTTTGGATTCCCTGTCCGGAGGGGCGGTAGGGAAGGCGGTTTGGGAGGCAGAGGCTTGGACAACCAAGCTCTCAGGGGTGGGATGTTGGGAGAGAAACAAGGGGTCGCCCGGAGCAGGGCGATGGCGTCGGGCCACGTTCCTATCCACAGGAGCCCCTGTGGTGGGTTTGGACCAGGCACCCAAAAGAACGTCAGTGAGTGCATCATTAAACGGCAGCACAGTCTCCGAAAAGGAAGCCGCCGGCTGAAGCACTTCTGTCAGGAGGTTAGTCCTGACGGCCACAGTAGGCAACTGGAGATGTAAGGCTCCAGCTGCTCTACGCAACACCGTTGCAAAATTAGCTCCCTCCTCCGTAGCCACGGGAGGAGACAGCATGCCAGTGTCAGGGGAGGTGTCTAGACCACTGGCATCCCCAAGTTCCTAAGCCCAGTCCGGATCATACTCACACTGTTGTGTGAGAGGGTCCTCAGACCCCTCCCAGCTCTCCTGGTCCTCCTCTTGTTCAAAATATGGAGGAGGAGGGACATTTGGGACCCAAGGTCTCATCGGAGCCGGCGTCGAGAGACTTCGGTCCGGCTCCATGTCCGGAGCCGGAGAGAGCCGGGGACCGACGCCGTCCGGAGCCCCGGACGCCGTCAGGAACGGCACCGGGGACATCAGCGTCGGCGGAGGCGTGGTTAGGTCAACCGGCATCGATGGGGTTGCGGTACCACCGGAGCCGGGATCGAGGCCGGGGCCGAGGCCGGGATGAAGGCTGGTGGGACAGGCGGCGCCGGGACCGGAGTCGACGGCGGCGCCGGGGCAACCCCATCAGGGCCCGCGGGGCCCGAAGGCGCACCGGAGGGACCTGAAGGCCCGAAGAGGCGGGCCATGGCCGACAGGAATTCCTGTATTTCGGCCGGAGTCGCCCCCGAACCCGGAAAGAACGGGTAATTCGGGGGCGGCTCTACAGGCATGTCCGGGGCGGCGGGGACGGTGCCGACTGGGGCCTCAGCTGAGTTGCGAGACCGGCGAGGCGAAGTCTTAGAGCGATGATGCCTCTTAGACTTCTTGTGCTTCGACTTACCGGAGGAGCGCGAAGACTTGGACTCCGACGAACGGCGGGGACTCCGCGACAAGCCCCTCGACCTCTCCCGGGACCGGGGCTTGGTGCGGCGCGGAGCCGACTGCCGGACCTTGAGTAGCTTTCGAGACCGCTCTCGCAAAGCCTTCGGATGAAGTTTACGGCAGTCAGGGCACGACTTTGTGTCGTGGTCTCGGCCGAGACAGAAGAGACTCTCGAGATGCGGGTCCGTGATCGACATCATGCGACCACAGGCCTCGCATGGCTTAAAGCCGGGCATCCCTAAGACACCTAGGAGTCGTGAAGAGTCGATGAAGAAACAGTGAAAAAATTCACAAAAAAAGGATAGTCAAAAAGTGACTAGGGCACTGCTCTTCCCGGATCTGCGCTTACTGGCGCGGAAAAAGAAGAACTGACGTCAGCGCGCAGGGGCGGCGTCTAAGTACTGCCCGCGACGTCATCCCGGCGACCACGACGTCGACGACGGACGCGGAGCCGCACGACGCCGCTTAACGACGCGCAAGGGTACTGCTACGCAAAAAACTTTCCGGATTCAGCCTGACGCCTGGGGATATTCTAAGGTAAGGAATCTGTCACTAACGTGTCTCTTTCAGATTACACCATACTGGTGCAACGCCAACGGACCTCCTTCCAAGCCGTCAAGAAAAAGCTACGAGCGGCCCAGCTGAAATACGCCCTTTTATTCCCGGCTCGACTAAAAGTTATTCATGAGCGGAAAACTTACTTTTTCGATAGCCCCAATGATGCGGAGGAGTGGCTGGAGGTGATGGGAATAGGGGGGAGCCAGGAGCAGCTAGCAGGCTCGCAGCGACAAGGCTCTACAAGATCAAAGAAATTTGACACCCGCCGCCACATGTTGGGCACGCAGGACTCCGGAATAATTAGTCAAACACACGACCAGAAGATGACCGGCAGAGCAGAGGCCTTGGCTATGGCCAGCTCCTTCCGCGAGGGCCACCCCAAGATTGTAACTGACTCAGAGGACAGCATTATTAACTCGGAACACAGTATCAATCTGTTCCCTTCGGTAACGCCTCAGACTGTTGACAATCTAGTAGATAATTGAAATGGTCAGACTTGCCACTTGCCTATGGCCTACCTAATAGCTCACTGACGCCCTATCGCTGGACTACCTGACACACCAGTATCCTTTTTTGTAAATGTCTTTACGTTACATAAGCTGTCTTGTACCCCATATTTTGTCAAAGTTATGTAATGATGTGACACCACTTGTATTATACGAACAACTAGAGCCCATTAAGTCTACAACTGAACCCTGGTTGCCGCTCTGTGGGCCCAATGCCCCCTGGTGTGTTCCTAAAGCCCACACCTAAGGCGACCTCCTTTTGGGCACAACATAATGTCATAGCTAAACCCCCCCCCCCCCCCGGGTTCCGTTGAGCCACCGGAGCTGGGTAACTAAGTGATCGATATTATGTGCGGCGACACCGACCCCCCCACAAAGCAAATGCACTGTTTCATGGTATTTGAATGTTGAAGTTAGTTGTTGGGCCCAGCGCAGTTTAGGAGCTGAGCCAAGTGTTGTTAGTTTTCAAGTAACGGGGAACTCCTGGTCTGCAATAGTTCACAGGCTCCGCAGCATAGGGAGCTTCATTCACTATAAAGTCTTATGCCTAGAGATAGCACCACCATAGGTTCCTACAATCTACTAACCTGGAATGTGAGGGGTTTAGGAGCAGTACAGAAAAGAGACAGAGTCCACGCATATCTCCTTAGATGTAAAGCCCACATAGTCTTCCTCCAAGAGTCACACCTTACTGACACCGAGGCTCAGAAGACCCGCAAGAAATGGCGGGCCATATTTATTCCACCAACTACTCAGCATTCGCTAGAGGAGCAACCATTTGGATCCGACATGGAGTCCCGTTCATGGAACTGGACCGTCACATAGATGACCAAGGGAGGTACATCCTATTGAAGGGCACCCTAGATGGCATAACCGTGGTCCTGGGGAGTATATATGCCCCGAACGTCAACCAGGACAAATTCTTTCGGCGGTTGGGCACAGCATTAACCGGGTGGGATACAAATCCATGGATCCTGGGAGGGGACTGTAATGCGGTGCTGAATTTGGATTTGGACAGGTCACACCCCCCGTTACACGGTGCTAGTGCTTGCAAGCTAGCAGAGATGCTGAACACTTGGCTAGAGGGCTGGGTTTTATCAGACGTATGGCGCCGTCTGCACCTGACACATAAGGAATATTCCTTTTATTCGCCAGTCCACCAGCTTCACACAAGGATAGACAGATTCCTCTGCTCCACTACCATAGCCACGCAGATCCGTCAATCCACGTATTTAGCAAAAACACTCTCCGATCACAGCCCCCTCGAGCGACCCCAGTGCCCACCTGGAAATTGGGACCACAGTTACTGGAGGACGCCCCGTTCCGTACAACTCTATCCAATACCATTCATATTTATTTCTCTGAAAACTGGAACACCGCTTCCTCCAACCTAATTGAGTGGGACGCACTCAAGGTGGTGGTGAGAGGAGCCGCAATTGGACGGATGGTAGGGGCCAGACAGGAAATACATCAGACTTTGATGAGAGTAGAGAATTTAATGACCACCCTAGAGCAAGAAGCAGTGACAGACCCAGACAAAAGGGATGCCTTACAGAGTGCTCGCATTAACCACGCTGAAACACTCGAAACGTTGCGGGTTATAGACCACAGGGCCTTTCTGCAACGAAAACACTCGGAAGCAGATAGAGCTGGGACATTATTGGCTCGAATAGTCCGGGACAGATCTGAACCACCCATTATTACTGATATTCATACACCGTCCGGCAGATCAGCTCACACGCAACAAGAGATCAACGAAGCCTTTTGCACTTACCTCAGTATTCTTTACGCAGCCCCAGCACCCGACACGGACACCTCTGTAGAAGACTTTTTACGAGATTTAACAATTCCCTCCCTGCCGACAGACACTCAGGAAGATATAGCAGGCCCTATAACCCAACAAGAAATACGTATCGCGATTAAAGGACTAAATCGTAATAAGGCACCTGGCCTAGATGGTCTGCCCATAGAATTTTATCAAACCTATTCAGATGCCTTGGTTCCCAAATTGGAAGAAGTTTAGAAGGCAGCTCTAGAGGCCGGCCACTTACCGCAGTCCACTATGCAGGCCCTGGTCACCTCCATACTCAAGCCGGGCCGTGATAGCACACCCATTACTAATTATAGGCCCCTATCCCTACTGGCAACCGAATATAAGATTTTAAGCAAAGCGCTCGCGAACCTTATACAACCCTATCTTAACACCCTCATACACAGTGACCAATGTGGATTCCTACCGAATCGCAGCACGTCCCTTAATACTAGACGATTACACTATGTTATGAAAGCTACTCCGGATGCCTATCCGGCCGCGGGTTGTCTGGCGCTAGACCTACGTCAGGGCCTTCGATTCCATAACCTGGGACTACATGTTCACTGCCCTACAATGCTTTGGTTTCCCTGATGGCTATCTCAAATGGGTGCGCCTACTCTACACCTCTCCCACGGCGAGAGCTCGCACTGGACAGCATATCTCTCGCGAGTATGCGGTCCACAGGGGTACAAGACAGGGATGCCCATTGTCTCCCCTGCTGTTTGTACTTGCGTTGGAACCTTTAGCAATAGCCCTGAGACAGTCAGCAGAACAGCTAGGAATACCCATTGATGGCACAGCCCACCTCACCTCCATATACGCAGATGATATTCTTCTGTATCTTCGCGACTTGTCTGTCGAAGCCACACCCCTCCCCACTATTCTTTCCGACTTTGGAAAGATTTCAGGCCTCGTTATTAACTCAGAGAAATCACATGCCTTTTTCTTTCGGGAGGGGCCCCGCCCAGATGAGGTACAATTCGGTACCTATACTCTACCCGTAACCCACACCACGTTCAAATACTTAGGAATACAAGTATACAGATCGCAGACAGATCTACTGGAGGGTAACTTATTGAAGGCCATAACGGCACTACGCTCAAGTGTGGCCTTTTGGACGTCCTTGCCCATTTCTGTGATGGGACGAATTGCCATCTCTAAGATGGTAGTACTCCCTCGGTTATTATATTTTTTCGTGAACCTGCCCATCGTGGTTCCTCAATCCATATTTCGCACTTTGAACACTATCCTGGTGGAGCTCATATGGGGTGCGGGTCGCCGCAGAGTGAGCCTTCAGAAGCTACAACTGGAGTCTCGCAAGGGAGGTTTAGGGGTCCCCGACTTCAGGGCTTACTATTATGCTTGTCAAATCCAGTGGCTATCCTATTGGACAGCAGGGAGAAATCTACAAGAAATCGTGTTTATGTCAAGGGACATTGACCGGGGTAAGCTGCACTCCCTGATCCTGCCCAAAGCTAGGATTCCCCTGGAAGGACCCCCATTGCTGAGGACTGCGCTACAATGCTGGAAAAAGCTCTGCTGTATACATCAGATGTAACCCCTTACTCTACCAATGTCCCATTACTGGGTATCCCCCCCCCCCCCGGGGGTGGGCTCACGAATGCTCGAATATGCGCCTGGACAGAGGTAGGGGTGGAGGAGGTTGGTGCTTTCTTTGGCGATGGTAATCTCTTAGATCACGACACATTCGTACAGATTACTGGGGCGCCGGAAAGTCAGTATCTTCTACATGCTGTCGTATCACATTATATCAAGAACACTTGGGCACCGCAGCGGAGAGAGCCCCCGCAACATGACCTGGTCCACTTACTGTATTATATGGGAACTGGGGGACATCTCATTAAATGGTTGTACACCGGTATCAGGGCGCATGCTGGCATCACACTCACAAATCTCAGGACAAAATGGGCAGGGGACGCTGGCTCAGAACTCACCGACAAAGCCTAGACGAGCATGCTAGAACATCCCAGGAGGGTATCCCGTAACGCTAAACTGAAATTTATTCAAACAATGGTCCTACATAGATCCTACCTCACCCCACAGAGAATACATCGGATGTTCCCAGAGGCCCAACACAGCTGCCCCCGCTGCAAAGGCGATGAGGCAGACTTTATACATATGCTATGGACCTGCCCGCGTATATTAGAATATTGGAATGGCGTTCGTCATTCCCTGGGAGAAGTCACATATATGACCGTTCAAGACAATGCCCTAGAGTGCCTTATGGGGCACCAAAACACAGAAAGTTCAAAGACGTTTTCTGGATCTTGCCCTTTTACTAGCCATTAGGGCCCTCACTATGAGATGGAAATCCTCTAGATGCCCGTCACTGTCTAGTTGGCAAGACGATATGATACAATGGGGCGGGGCTGAGAGCGCGGCGCTTAGAAGAGAGGAGACAAGGGGGTTACGGAAATTGCCCATTTCTATGGAATGGGACATTATGTTAGAGGACTTCAAACACTTAGATCTAATCCCTGCACAAGACACCCCACGCAATAATCTACGTTCAATCCTTATGGAAACATAGCTGGACCCACACTGACCCCAGTCCATATACCATGGATTACGGACAAAGCAGGATACACTGTACCATGATAATAGCCCTATCAGTCGACCACATGCATTAGAAACAGCAGACCAGGAGGGGGGGAGGGAACGGGAGGTGGGTGGGGACTAGTTAGATAGTTAAAGTTAGTTTAAACATAAATATGCTGGACATTATTGTTCTCAATGTAATTTACTGGCCGCTTATATGACCATACCTTTCATACCGCATAAGCGGACGACTGACGACTTGCATTTGTAACCAGAAGTTTCTCATGGTCAAATATGTATTATATATATGATGGAAAGAACAAAAACAAAATACCTTATGTATCAAAGGTTCCTGCTTTTACTCTGACGAGGTGTTTCAATAAAATATGTTTAAAAAAAAACAGCCAACTCGCAACATTCATCGGAGAGCACAACATCCTCGACTCCTCCCAATCCGGCTTCAGAAAAAACCACAGTACGGAAACCGCCCTCCTCGCCGCAACAGACATCCGCACCCTACTGGACAAAGGAGAAACAGCAGCCCTCATCCTCTTCGACCTCTCAGCGGCGTTCGACACAGTCTCTCACCGCACCCTAATACGCAGACTCCACGACGCAGGGATCCAAGACAAGGCCCTCGACTGGATCCGCTCCTTCCTCTCTGGCAGAACGCAGCGGGTCAGACTCCTCCCCCCCCCCTTTCCTCTCGGAACCTACACCAACCACCTGCGGAGTCCTCCAGGGGTCCTCCCTCAGCCCTACGCCCTTCAACGTCTACATGGCTCCGCTCGCCACCATCGTCAGAACCTACGGACTCAACATTGTGTCATACGCAGACGACACCCAACTCATCCTCTCCCTATCCAACGAACCCTAATACCGCCAGACACAACTTTCGAGAAGGCATGGAAGCCGTCGCCAAATGGATGAAAAACAGCTGCCTACAACTAAACACCAACAAATCAGAAGTACTCATCATGGGCCCAAACCCCGACGCCTGGAACGACACCTGGTGGTCCCCTGCCCTCGGAAGCCCACCCACCCCCACGGACCACGCACGCAACCTGGGAATCATCCTGGACTCCGAGCTCAAAATGAACCGCCAGATCAACTCCGTCTCGTCCTCCTGCTTCCACACCCTCCGCCTCCTACGTAAGACCTTCAAATGGATCCCCCTCAAACACAGAAAGACCATCACTCACGCCCCCTGGTCACCAGCAGACTCTACTACGGCAATGCACTCTATGCCGGAATAAACAAAAACCTCACCCGCAAGCTACAGAACATCCAGAACGCTGCCGCAAGACTGGTCCTCGACCTGCCAAGACACTGCCACATCTCCCAGCACCTGCGCACACTCCACTGGCTCCCCATCGAAGCTAGAGTCACCTTCAAGATGATCACCCACGACCACAAGGCCCTCCACGACACCGGACCAGCATACCTGAACAGCCGACTCAAATTCCACGCACCCCAGAGGACCCTACGATCAGCCCAGCTCTCCTATGCCATGGTCCCCGGCACCAGAAAGACCAGATCGGGAGGCTGCTCCTCCTTCCTCGCGGCCAGAGCCTGGAACGCCCTTCCGCTCCACCTCAGACAGACATCGCTCCCCATCTTCGCAAGAAACCTCAAAACCTGGCTCTTCGACAGACCCCCCTTGATGGACTGGAACCTGCTAACCCCCCCCACCCCCCAGCACCTTGAGACCCTTACGGGTGAGTAGTCGCGCTTAACAAACGCCTGATTGATTGATTGATTGATAAATGAAAGCTTTTTTTGGACAACACTGACCCTGAACTAAATAAGATCCAGATGCACCCAAATCTGGCTGCCGAAAAAGGCCAAGCCTAGGTACAACCAAAAAGACTGCAGGCTGCGACTACCTGAGGGCTGGGAACAGGGCATGGAAGTTAGTCAAGCATGCCCTCTGGACGGGGTGTAATGCATGGCTTAAGAACACATCTTGAAGCCAGAGTCATCATGGAATGGCTTGATGCTGTACTGTGGCCTTGCAGAGTCTGCAGACCTGGGACTGGGTATACAGCAAGGTAGCAGCCACACTATGAACAATGCACTTTACCTATGTTAGAGCAAAACCAAAAAGAGTGTTGTAGAGATAGGAGACCAGTTAAAGTTGTATGTAGGTTTATTATAAGAGCACGCAGAATACGCTCCACATCCTTCAAGTGCTGCTTCCAATCGTCCTGCTCACAACAATCCCCACATTCTAGAATCTCCCACACCATGGCAACCAGCTAACCCAGATGCTACACATCCTCCCTCTTAATACATAAGACCCAGTACAACAGAAAAATAACCCAACCCCATGGAGAAAAAAAATAAAAACAAAGAAATGTGACAGAAGTTAGTCAGAAAAAAAATATTATAATACGAAATAATTAACAACATGTAACAACCTTCACCCTATAAGAAAATCTTTAAACTTCTTAGGAAGAAAAATCTCCCAACACAAGTAAAGACTCCAGGTTCTGCAAGCAAATTAGTTAGTCAGTCACTCCTCAACTGTGTGGAGACTTTCAATAGGTTACCTCCTGTAGTACTAATGTAATTCCTTACAATGTCAGCACACTCATTACCAGGTACGACATTGTCACCTTGAACCACAACATCCTCAGACGTCACATCATCATTCACCACATGCTCATCCTCATGCCACTACAAAACATTTGGTTTAACCATATTCTCGTGAAATTTTTTATCACGTTTCCAAGTTAAAACCTTGCTACATCTAGATATTCTACCAAAGTTCTTCCCATCACTCAACAGTGCTGACTTTGAGTACACCTCTCCCATGATGCCAAGCTTGACCCTCACCCAATTACCTTGCACCTAATGCACCTCTCTTACACCATGTGTCTTGTCATGGTACTCTTTATGCACTCTGCACTCTCAACAAGTTACCCTTGACAACAGAAGGTGACCATTAGCTTTGTAATTTCATATTCATACACACAGAGTTGTCCTTAGTAAATGGTTCGGTACCTCTCAAGATTCTGAAAGCACTGTTACCAGTCAAGGTAGGAGTGATTCTATTCACAAAATCATGCTCCCAAACTCCTTTTCCCAAACCAGGCCTGCATTGATAGCAGCTTGCACACTATCTATGGTCACTTTATTAAACAGTTCCTATGCATTGTTTCCACCAGGGTGATAAACTGGTGTGCATTTCCCTTTAATACCATTCCTAGATAAACATTGCTCCAACTGGTCAGCAATAAATTGGGGACCATTGCCACTCAGTAAGGATTTGGGAATCTCCTTTCTCAAGAAAATCCTCTCAAGAAAGGAAACCACAGTATTAGAGTCCACCTTATTATAAATTTCAAACTTCATCCATTTGGAATAGAAGTCCAAGAGAACAATATTGTATTTGGGTACACCCCAAGAGTCTAAAATTGGCCCAAGAACATCAATATCCAACTCCTCCCAAGGATTGTCTGGGCACTTCATGCTTCCTAGTGAAGGCTGGAAAACAAAGACATTTATGTGAATTAGCACAATACTCGCATGCTCTTACAAACCTTTCCACATCAGCATCAACTCCTGGCCACCAGTAAACAAGGTCTTCACTCTTCTTTTTGATTTGACTATTCCCAAATGTCCCTCATGTGCGATTCTCAAAACCTTCTTTCTAAGACTTTTACAGGGCACCACCCAGTCACATCTCAAAATGAACCAGTCATCACTTAAATATAACTCATCCTTCAGTTCCCAAAACTTCCTGCATTCTTTGGACAACTTGTTCTTGAAAGGCCAACCACAAGTGATGTGCCTCATCCCTACCTCTAAAGTGTCATTACCGTACCCAGAAACCAGTCCTCTCCTATAATTGCATCACTGTTCTCAATGACCACTGTAACACCATACTCATCCCATTCACTTCTACCATGTTCATTCAACGGTAAGGGAGATCTGCTCACATAATCCGCCACCTAATTTTTACTACCAGGCAAATACTCATCATACACAAAATCAAGAAGTATCAAAGTCATCCTGGAAATATGAGGTGCGTCGCCTTAACCACAACACCTGTTAAAACTTTCACAAGAGGCTTATGATCAGTGCGTAGTGTAAACCTTGAACCTCAAATACTGCCTAAATTTCTCCATCACCCACACAGCTGCCAACATTTCCTCCTTGATCACAGAAAATTTCTCATATGGAGACAAGGTACGAGAAGAATATGCCACAGTACACCCAAAACCTTCTGCAGAAATCTGTGTTAACGCAGCACCCAATCGTTTGCCACTGGCATCAGTAGTCAAAACACTAGAAGCAGTGGAATCAAACCCTGAAAGGAACTGCAGTACAGATGTCCTGTTTAATGGTTTCAACTCTTGACGCTCCTTCAAAAACTGCCTCAATCCATATGTTTTTATAGCAAAATTCTTCACAAATTTAGAATAAAAATCCGACAATCCAAGCAAAGATCTGACATCCTCTTCACAAATAGGTGCTGGTGTATTACTAATAGATTCAATAATATCTCTTATGAGAAATACCTTATCTACTAACTTTATGTCCAAGATAAGTCACCAACTTCATCACAAACTTGACCTTCCTCAGTTCAGCAGTCAACCCTTTGGAGGCTAGTCTTTCTACAACCACATATAGCCAATGATTATGTTCTTGTTTGTCACCACCCATAACAAGTATATTATCCTGAAAGTATGTAACTCCCTCCAGATCCTTGTACAACAAATGCATTAGACGGTGAAACTCTGCTGCAGTATGCACACAAACCTGTAACACCCAAATGGTGTAATAAAAGATATCAAAATCCTGCTAGGATGGTGAGGCGGAATCTGATGAGAAGCAGACATTAGATCAATTGTAGAAAAACACTTAACACCCTTAGTTTTTGTCAGGAGGCCATTGATCTTGGGGAGTGGAAACTTATCTACTACAATACTTTTATTAAGATCAATGCACAACCTTTTCTGCCAGTTGGATTTCCAGGCTACAACCAAGGGTGACAGCCATTCAGCACTCTCAACCGGTTCAATAAATCTACTTCTCTCCAACTTATTTAACTCCTTCATCACATCATCTCTCACACTCAGGTGTATATGTCTCACCTTATGATACACTGGTTTGGCCACATCCTCCAACACAATCCTGTGCGAAAACCCACAACTTCCCCACAGTGCCTGAGAAGACTCCAGGAAACTGTTTTCGCAACTCCTCCTGCATGTGAATCAAAGGCTCTCCCAACAACAAAACCTGATCTTTGCTGTTAGGTTCCAGGATGATGCCTAAAGCCCATTTAACCCAGAACAGAGGGACCCTTTTCGACCACATACAATTTTCCTTGAGATTTCCTGTTCCTAAATTCAAAAGTTACATACCTATACCCAACTATGGGAATTCTTTCACCAGTTTAGGCAACCGGATGTACATCAGTAGGAGCTAACTCATTTCCTAAGACTTTTGCAAACCTGTACCCTCACACTGAGCGCTGTACAATAGCATATGGCGATCCCAAGTCAGCCACAATTAGTATATGCAGCCCGTCAATTCTCATCCTACATGACAGTTTTTTGAGAACCATGTTATGTTATGTTAATAACTTTTATAAAGCGCGGCGATTACCCAAGGGTGTCCTGCCGCTATCATATCTATCCTGAGGCAGCGAGCAAGGAAAAACTGAGCTCATTCAGCAAAAAGCCAGGTCTTCAAACCCTTCCTAAAATCCAACAGATCATCAGCGTTTCTTAGGCAAAACAGAAGGTCATTCCAGGCTTTCGCCGCGCACACAGCAAAGCTTCTGCCCCCCCACAGAGCTTTCTTCCTGGGAGGTACAGAAACCAGCTTAGCCCCTAACGAGCGAAGTGCTCTTTCGGGATGTACCACTGGAACATCTTGTTCAGATAGTCTGGGCCTTTACCATGCAGAGCCTTAAAGACCATGCATAGTGATTTGAAACGCACTCGACTCCTTATTGGGAGCCAGTGCAGCTTCCTTATTTCCTTTGAAATGGATGAAAATTTAGATGCGCCAGTCAAAGTCTCGCTGCTGCATTTTGCAGCAGCTGAAGTTTATTCAGACTTTTTAGTTGAATATTCAAATACAGGCTGTTGCAGTAATCCAGCCTCGGCAACACCAGAGCTGTGACCACTGTTTGGCGACTACCCAGAGGTAGGAAGGGCATTACTTTCCTAACCATTCTGAGCACATAAGCAGTTGATGTTACTGCATTTACCTGATCCCCAAAGGTGAGTCTCTCATCTATAATAACCCCCAGATTCTTCACCTTTTTTGAAGGCAGAGGGAGAGAGCCCATCGAATCAGGACACCAACTTGGAGTCCAAAAATTAGTGTCTTTCCCAAACAGTAGGACTTCGGTTTTGCCTGAATTAAGCTTCAGACAACTCTCTGCCATCCATTTCCCCACTGATTGCATACAGGCTTGGAAACGCTGATCTATACCTGTTTCCTGACCTGGTCGTAGAGACACCACAATTTGGGTATCATCCGCGTAGGAGGTAATACCAAACCCAAACTCTCTAACAATGGGGGCCAAAGAAGAAACATAGACATTAAACAGGGTGGGGCTAAGGGAGGACCCCTGTGGGACCCCACAGGGTAGCGAAAAAGGTTTAGATTGATATCCACCTAATGCAACGGAATGTCCTCTGCCGGATAGAAAAGAATTTAGCAAAGCCCAGGCATCAATATCCAATAGTGAGCCATCAATACTTAAAATGCTGTCACCACACAACGGCTCGTCCTCCACCACTGGCTCTGGATTAGGATTACTATGGCATTCCCATTCATTTTTCTGCAAACCTTCACATAATGACCAGCAATCCCACAATAGGAACATTTTGACTTTAACACTGGGCAATTTTGTCTCTAGCCAAATTACCCTTATTTCGACATCTAAAACAAACTTGGGCGTTTGTCACTTCCTGAATTGTCGTTCCAAGTCTCCGTGACAAAACCCTTTCCAGACTGTTTCCGATTCTTCTTTTTCACACAATGAGTACTTGAACCGTTGCCCACAGACTCTACTTCCTCAGAATTCTTTAATGCAGCCGTAGCAAATCTTTGGGACAGATCCACCTTCTTGACAATGGCAATAATCTCATTCAATTAAGTACGACCTGGCGGTAAGGAATACGCCCTACTGAATGAAACCCCCGGCGAGGGGAAGACTAGAGCCAAGCCGAGCTCTGGATATGCTATAGTATAATGGGGTGAGCCAGATGGGAGGGAGGAGGAGGGTTACTTAGGAATGTTTTCGAACTTTAATGTTGCATATCGTTACTGATTGACAAACTCCGTTAAAACCTCAGTAGCTCGTGTATGTTACAATATTAATGTCTTGCATAGGCAGTCGCCTACTTCTTGAATGTATCTTATCTGAATTGAGAAGTCTCTTCTAATTCGTTACTTATAGCTCAGCCTATGTATCTACCATTTTCATGCCCACACGAGATGTGGCACTTTGTAAAACCAATAAGGAAAATGCTACTTACACAGTAAGCATCTGTTCTTGGCATGTAGAGCTGTAGATTCACATGCTTCTGCCATCTAGTGTTGGGTCCGGATGTTTGCAAGTTGTTTTTCTTTGAAGAAGTCTTTCCAGTCACGAGGTAGGTGACTCCTCTTTTCGGTGATAGTGCGCATGGGCATCGACTCCATTGTTAGATTGTTTTCCCGCAGAGGGTGAGAATGGAGTTAGCAAGAGTAGAATAGAGATGTCCATGCATATGTATCTAAGTAAGATAGTACTGCAACAGGTACAGGTATGTGAATCTACAGCTCTACATGCCAAGAACAGATGCTTACTGGGTAAGTAGCATTTTCCGTTCGAGGCATGTGAGCTGCAGATCACATGCTTTGCATAGACTATACAGCAGTATTCTTCTAAAGCCGTGGCTAACCTGTAGCTGTTGCAGTCGTTTGAAAAAGTGTTCGAAGAACTGCCTGGCCTACATTAGCTTGTTGTCTGGCTAACACATCTGCACAATAGTGTTTTGTAAATGTGTGTGGTGTAGACCATGTTGCAGCTTTACAGATGTCAGCTATGGGGATGTTTCCTAAGAAAGCCATAGAAGCCCCTAGTTTGCGGGTAGAATGCGCTCTAGGGGGAATTGGTAAAGTCCTTTTTGCTTTTGCATAGCATGTTTGAAGACATTTAACTATCCACCGAGGAATACCGAATTTAGAAATGGGATTGCCTTTGTGTGGTGGAGCAAAAGTGACAAAGTTGTTTAGTTTTGCGAAATGGTTTTGTCCTTTCTATGTAATATAATAATGCTCGTTTAACATCTAAAGTGTGTAGAGCTCGTTCTGCCACTGAATCTGGTTGAGGAAAGAACACAGGTAACTCAACAGATTGGTTGATGTGAAAGGCAGATACCACTTTGGGTAGAAATTTGGGATTAGTGCGAAGAACCACTTTGTTTTGGTGGACTGGTTCTTCCATGGTTAGTATATATCAGTGGTAGTCTATTTTACGTGTTGCAAAGATCATGAGAAAGAAGACCTCATAACTTCTCGATAGTGAATAAAATTCACATGAACAATTACCAGAAAATGATCAGCACACACTTGTTCCCAAACATAGATCAGTTTACTAAAATCATTGTTTTCATGAAGTCAAAAATTACAAGAAATAATGTTCTTAGACATATGCGGTGGAATTTTGAATGATCCTTTATTCTTTATATCTTCACAAAGTAGCCAACGCGTTTCGTCCTTTTATAGGACTTCTTCAGGGCTCAAGCAGGTATTGTCCTTGTATACTGGTGTTTGAGCTCCAAAATTTAGAGGCAAGACAATCTTGTTCTGCATCAAAGGTACATATTATCGACAGAGAAGAGTTGGAGGAGGCTGGTTGGTCGACTTGACCGCGTTGTAACAGATGCGGTGGCCGACATTGGCCTGAAAAATTTGATTAGGAAAAAAGCTAACCTTGGAATGACTGGACTCTCTGAATCGCCTTACCTTTGATGCAGAACAAGATTGTCTTGCATCTAAATTTTGGTGCTCATATAACAGTGTACAAGGACAATACCTGCTTGAGCCCTGAAGAAGTCCTATAAAAGGACGAAGTGCGTTGGCTACTTTGTGAAGATTAAAAGAATAAAGAATAAAGGATCATTCAAAATTCCACCCCATATGTCTAAGAACATTATTTCTTGTAATTTTTGACTTCATGAAAACAATGATTTTAGTAAACTGATCTGTTTGGGAACAAGTGTGTGCTGATCATTTTCTGGTAATTCTTCTATGGTTAGTACCTGAAGCTCACCCCTCTCCTCAGAGATGTAATGGCAATGAGGAAAGCAACTTTCCAAGTGAGAAATTGCAATTCACATTTATGCAATCGCTCGAAGGATGGACCCATTAGTCTGGTAAGGACAATATTAAGATTCCACGCTGGGGCAGGTGGAAGTCTTGGTGGAATAACTCTTTTGAGTCCTTCCATGAAAGCCTTGACAACAGGTACTCTGAAAAGGGACAGATGCTGTCTATTTTGAAGGTATGCAGCTATTGCAGCGAGATGCAAGCGTATGGATGTATACACTAATCCTGTTTGCTGTAAATGAAGTAAATAGCAAATGATGTTTTGAACGGAAGCATCTAAGGGGTTGATATGGTTGTTATTACAATATATAACAAACCGCTTCCATTTTGCTGCATAGCAAGCTCTTGTAGTAGATTTTCTGGCCTCTTTAATGATATTCCTACAATCTGGTGGTAGATTCAGATAGCCAAACTCTATGATTTCAGGTGCCAGATCGCAAGGTTGAGATGTTTGGGATCTGGTTGTCTTATCTCGCCATGGCTCTGCGTGAGGAGACTGGATGTGAGATGTAGTTTTTGATGAGGAACTACTGAGAGCTCCAACAGGGTAGTGAACCAAGGTTGACAGGCCCATGTGGGAGCTACCAGGATTAGTGTGAGGGACGTTTGTCTGAGCTTCCGAACCACTAGTGGAATGAGTGGGAGAGGCGGAAAAGCGTAGACAAATATCCCTGACCAGTTCGTCCATAGTGCATTGCCTTTGGACAATGGGTGTGGATACCTGGAGGTGAAGTTTGGGCATTTTGCGTTTTGGCGTGTGGCGAACAGATCTATCTCCGGAAAGCCCCACTTTTGAAAGAACGGGAGGAGAACTTGAGGATGAAGTTCCCACTCGTGAATCTGTTGTCTTTGTCTGCTGAGCAGACTCTGCGATATGATTGTTTACTCTTGGGAGGTGTTCTGCTAGGAGATAAATCTTGTGATGTATGGCACACCTCCAAATGGCTTATGCAAGGCTTGACAGTTGGAGTGTCCCCGCCCCCCCATGTTTTTGTATGTAATACATGGCTGTCATGTTGTCGGTGCGTATCAGGACAGCTTTGCCTACAAGGTGAGTCTGGAAGGCTTTGAGCGCTAGAAATACTGCTAGCAGCTCTAGATGATTTATGTGAAGTTGCTTTTGCTTTTGACTTCACAGGCCTTGAATTGTGTGAGAATTGGAGATGAGCTCCCCAACCAATGAGCGATGCGTCTGCTGTTAGCACGGTCGATGAAGGGCCATCCTTTGGATAGGTTTTGTGGATTCCACCACTGCAGAGAGCGATGGGTGCGGCAGTCCACCAACACTAGATCTGACAATTGACCCTGAGGCTGATTCCACTGACGTGCTAAGCATTCCTGAAAGGGACGCATTTGAAGTCTAGCATAGGGAACTATGATGATGCAAGACACCATCATTCCCAATAGCTGCATAAATGCCTGAGCTGGTAAAGCTTTCTCAGTATCGAGAGTGGCTCCCAAGTAAGTTTGCGTGTTGGAGGGTTGGAGATGGGACTTCAACAGATTTACTGTGAACCCCAGATTGTGCAGTAATCGTAGTGTTATCGGAGTGTGCTGTAGACACTTTGTGTGAGAGCTGGCTTTGATGAGCCAGTTGTCCAAGTATGGGAAGACATGAATATGTTGTCTTCGTAGGTGAGCAGCGACTACTGCCAGGCATTTGGTGAATACTCTGGGAGCAGTAGTGACTCCGAATGGAAGCACTTTGAACTGGTAATGTTGTCCCGCTACCACAAACCTGAGATACTTGCGATGAGCGGGATGTATCGGAATATGGAAGTATGCATCCCTTAATTGTAGAGTAGACAAAGTCGCCTTGCTGAAGGAGTTGGAGCACTTGTTGAAGTGACACCATGTGAAAGTGATCTGATTGAACATATAGATTTAGCTCTCCGAGGTCTAGAATAGGCCTGAGAGAGCAGTCCTTTTTGGGTATGAGAAAATATAGGGAGTACACGCCGGACCCTTGATATTGTAATGGTACGGGCTCTATAGCTCCCTTTTGCAGAAGAGAGTGAACCTCTTGTTTGAGGAGGTGTAGATGCTCTGGTGACAATTTGTGTGAACGTGGAGGAATGTTTGGGGGATTGTCGGTAAGCTCCAGGCAATAACCAGATTGGATCATTTCTAAGACCCATCTGTCTGTATTCCAGACGGGAAGAAATTGAGAGAGACGTCCCCTGACAGGTGTGGAATGATCGGGGGGAACAGGAGGCAAGTCACTGTTTATTTGTTGCAGAGGAAGTACGGGGTGTTTTACCTTTACCTCTTCCCTTGCCATTATTGCCTCGAAATCCTCCTCGAAAGTAACCTCTTCAAGAGGGTCATTGATTGTTGCCTCTATATGAAGTCAAGGTGTTGTCTGTGGATATGATCTTGGAGCCCCACCCCCCTGTAGAAGGAGCGGCGAAAAGAACCCTTATT
This sequence comes from Calotriton arnoldi, assembly GCA_963921515.1. Classification (NCBI taxonomy): domain Eukaryota; kingdom Metazoa; phylum Chordata; class Amphibia; order Caudata; family Salamandridae; genus Calotriton; species Calotriton arnoldi. The sequence continues at coordinate 2,373,885 of CAWUFW010000371.1, read as the reverse complement.
GGATGGGGACTGCAAAGCTCCCATGGATTTAGCGACATCTGTGTCTTTCTTCATCTTTTCTAAAGAAGTGTCTACCACAGGTCCAAATAGGTGTTCCTTGTCAAAGGGTAGGTTTAAAATAGAGGCCTGGACTTCGGGTTTAAACCCTGAGATTCTGAGCCAGGCGTGCCTCCTTAGTAAAACGCTGGTGTTAACAGTGCGAGCGGCAGTGTCAGGTGTGTCATAAGCGCACCTAATGGAAGTGTTCGAAATGAGTTTCCCTTCCTGAATTAAGTCGTGTGCCTTAGCCTTGTGTTCATCTGGTAAAAATTGGAGCAATTATTCCAATTCGTCATAATAAGCTCTATCATATCTCGCTAAATGAGCCTGGGTGTTGGCAATATGCCAATGATTGGCTGCCTGAGCAGCTACTCTTTTACTGGAGGCATCTATCAGTTTAGATTCCTTGTCAGGAGGAGGGGCATCTCCTGTTGTCTTTGAGTTTGCCCGCTTACGGGCATTAGAAACCACTAGGGAGTCTAATGGTACTTGACCCTTGATGTAAACTGGGTCTGTAGGTGCGGGTTTATATTTTTTATCTACCCTTTGTGTGAGAATTCTTGCACGCACTGGGTCTTTAAAGATGTCGTCTGCGTGTTTAAGCATACCCTTCAGCATGGGCAGTGAATGAGTTGATCTTTGTGAAGAGCTTAAAGTCTCAAACAGAAAATCCTCTTCAAGAGCCTCTTTGTGAAGCTGAACTCCGTGATATTGAGCAGCCCTATTTATCAATTCTATGTACCCTACATTATCATCAGGTGGAGAGGGTTTTGAAGGGTATAAATCTGGGTCATTATCAGTATTAGGATCCGTATTATAATCGGTCCATGGATCAGGACTATTGTCATCTGATACATTCCCATCCCCATCATCCTGATGGTCAGGTGACTGTGGTTGTGGTGAATTTGTAGGTGTAATAAGCAAATTTGGGTCAGGTGGGGAAGGAGGTGAAAGAGGAGGAAGAGAAGGATTAGTACCAACATTTTTCTTTTTAAGGGAAAAGTGGTAAGTGTCCTCCGTTTCTGGCTTGCGTTTAACTGGTAGTTTTGCATGAATATGTCCAGTTTTGGGATTAATAACTAGTTCTTTTTGTTTTCGGTCCGGGTTGGAAGGCGGGACGTCGAAACGAGGCTCCTTGGATGAAGGAAGAGCTGTTTTGTCTCTCGGTGCCAGAATTTTCGGTGCCGCGGTGTTCGGATCTGAAGATTTGAATTTCGGCACCGAAGGGATAGTCACGACAACGTGTTTGGATTTCGGTGCCGAAGGTTTCGGTTCGGTGCCCGAAAGAGGCCGACTCGTTCCCGAGCCGGAAGGCTTTGATATCTGTTTCGGTTCCAGGCCCGAAGACGGGGCGTTCGAAACCTGTTCTCTGTGCCGACCTTGGCCCGAAGGCAGAGAAGGGACCGGAGCCTTTTTCTTGGGCAGAGTTTGGGGCAGGGGAGTATCAGTACTCACGGTACGCTGACCCTGCGGAACGTCTTCTTCCATGTTGGAGTCGGCTTCGGACACGAATATGTGTTCCTCTTCTTCTTCGGCTCCTTGTGCGTCGAAGACATCGTGGTCGGAATCTTCTCCGAAAAGATCCGGAGCGGAGTCGCTATGTTGCTGGTGCATTTCCTGATGTCGAGCCAGACGGTCACGGAGCGTCTTCTTGGATCGAAAAGATCGGCACGCGTCGCAGTCCTGTTCGTCATGTTCCGGGGACAGACACAAGTTGCACAGTTCGTGCAAGTCCGTGCGCGGATACTTGGCGCGGCACCCGACACAGAATTTAAATGGAGTACGTTCCATCAACTGCGAGCTGACGCAACGTGGTTAGGCCCAACGGCCTTCCACGAAGTTTCCGATAGAAGATTTCTGAATCGATACGATACACGGAGAATGGGAAACGCGATCGAATAACAATACCGTCGAGGGCAGTGGATTGCGCACCGAAGGGAACCAGAGAACAGTGTCGAACCGGAGCGCCGCAATTCACGTCCGAACCCGATGGCGGAAAAAAACAATCTAACAATGGAGTTGATGCCCATGCGCACTATCACCGAAAGGAGGAGTCGCCTACCTTGTGACTGGAAAGACTTCTTTGAAGAAAAACAACTTGCAAACATCCGGACCCAACACTAGATGGCAGGAGTATGCAAAGCATGTGATCTCATTCAATGAAGCATCACCACAGACCCATAGCTTCTCTTTAAATACTAGAATTATTAGTGTGCATAATGATTTGGTCCCGAATAAGTTCATCATGCAAGAAATCAAATTTGCAAGAAATTGGCAACTTCTTAAGCGCCGACAAATAATCTTCCACCGTTTCCAATTTACCCTGTTTCCGTTGGAAAAAACTGTATCTGTCAATGGCTGCATAGACAGACGGTTAGTAGTAGCAGTCCAAATCCTCTAATGCATTCTTTAAAAATCTGTATCTACCTCCACTCTTGGTTTCTTTTCCATCTGACTATAAACACCTAAGCCTTCAGGACCCAAACTATGTAATGAGATCTTTTTCTTCCTGGCGGGGGTAAATTCCCCAACTTCCTCTTCTATAGCTGAAATACAGTTGAGAAATTAATCCTTCCAGACTGCCTATTTCATTTGGGGTTCGACAGGGCAAGAAGGTGGAGTAAAAGAGAATGTTTGGGCACACATGGTGGTGCACTGCAACCGGAGAGTACAAGGACAAAGGAGTGACAAAGACACCTAACTACATGCTCCCCACAAAGGTATGCGTGTCCCCGGAGTACACACGTAATGTCAACACAGCGTAATTACAGTACAATTTACAGTGTAGCTTGACAGTGTACTTTAACTGGTGTGCGTATCACTTTTACACACACAATGGGCTCAGACATAAAAACGATCCCACAGTACATACTAATATAATGTAAAATGGTGTGCGTATCACCATGGATTACGCAAGGTACCTTGAGATGTAAAGTCTCCCCAGTACATATCACAATGAAGGTGTGCACATCGCTGCTAGACACAAGAAACCTGTTTGGTGAATGTGCGCTCTACAAATTTTCAAAAACATAACACATCAACAAGGTGCTGCTCTCCATGGCAAACAGCTGCAACAGTAATTTCCATGGTGTCTGGAGTTTTGGCCAATCCAAGATGGATACAACTTCCATCGCGTAGCCTCAGGGAGCATAGTGTATTAGGAGGCGTGTGGCGCAACGTTACTGCGCACGTAAAGGTAGCTTTGGCCCTATCCAAGATGGCTACGATGTCCATAGCATGGCCCACAGAAAGTGTAGCGTACGAGTAGGTGTGCAGCGCAACGCAACTGCGCATTTGAAGGTAGCCAGAGATTGCGCTCAAGGGTGTGCGGTGAGCAGCTGGAGGTGACCGCACAAAACAAGCCAAAGTCACACCTGAGCTCCCCAAGGTTCATGTGGGGGCTTACCAAGGAAGTACAAGGTTACAGAACTTCATCCGAAGAAATCCCCCTTTTTAGGTCGAGCCTGAGCCAGCGCGCATATGTTGCTCTGCGAGGCTTCTTGTAACTACTCTAAACTACTCCATGTGGGTCTGACTCCCCCCACGCATAGGATTGGCTTTTGCGTGTCTTTCAAGAATGAAAGCACGCAAATGGCTGAAGGCGGGTGCATGTCCCACCTCTTTTTTGTAATATTGACTCCCACGGCGTTTTGCCTTCGTGAGCGAGCAGCGGCGCGCAGGGCGGCAGCTGCATTCCTCGTGGGTCAGGTTACTGTTTACAGCCAACGCGCCCGCCGTGCTTTCGCTTTCTTCTATGTTCCAGGTATTTTAGTGGCATCAAAGCATGCATAATTGTATGCGGTTTTCTTCTTTTCATTCTTGTTAGCTATTCCGGGTCCCAACTTCGTGAGTTCACAAATCTGCTTTGATTTCCTGTATGTGTTTATTCAGGTGGTACACGCGCTCTTCATATATTTCATCTGCTGAAGCAAGTGCCATCTTTATGCTAATCATTCTGCCAACATCCCCAGGGATCGAGTCGAACTAGAGACCTGGACTTCAATGCACGTTTAAACGGCGAGCACTCAATTCATCCAGCCAGCCTGCACCCTGACGCACCCATGTCTTTGTGTGATGTTTTATGGCGCTCAACATGGATGTTGGAGGTCCTCGGGGCACAATGTCGTCATCTTTATCCGCCGATTCTTTTTAAAAGGCACCATGCTGGCATTTATCCCATGGATTAGCGCATTGCTCAGTTCATTCGAATCGTGTTCACGTAGCATGTATTGTGAATATCATTATTGCATCAAACAGTTATTTCTTTTCGCCGGGCACACGTGATATTTTGGGGTTTACCGGTCGCTTCACATGTTCACCAAAGCCTAGTGCTGCACGGCCTCCCTGCCCAGCCTCCGGTGAGATGGGGCTCCCTATTGCCTGTGCCCCGCATGTCTGTGGGTGAATGTATTTATGCATTTTTATATAGCGCGTACTTTAGTCATAGGTGTCAGAGCGCTTTACAACAGAACTAGGTACATTACATAAGGAATTCAGAGTAAGTGACAATACGTGTATCTACTACTTTACTTGTGGTGAGAGTTACAAATACAAGTTGAAAGGGTGGCTAGCACAATTCTGTGGCGGAAGAAGTTGCAGCCTTCATAGCAGAGCTAGTGCGCAGCAGAAGAACTGTTGCTGGGCTCCAGCTGTAGCAGAGCTCCATAGCGCGTCCACGGGCTGCCTCGGCTGAATTACATAGCATAAAAAGAGGGGGGTGGAATCCCAGGTGCTCTACGGGATTGTGATTTCACATTCTGTAAAACGCCCTGTTTTGTCATAATTATGCTTTTTTTGTCAAGCGTCAGAGAGAAAATTTAACAAATGTTCTTGATATTAAACACAGGCTTAATATTTATGCCACTGGATGCTTGAGAAGATACTTTTTTGGTTCAGAACTGAATAATTAAGAGGCTTTCACAAACCCATCATTAAAAAAAAATGGACTTCATTACTATTTATTGAATTCTGATTTTTACTATATAACCAATGGATTAAACATGCAGCTTTAGGTCCCGGCCCGAGTTGAACCAGAGATTTTAACCACTCCGCCCTCCACCAGCATTAAAAAAAAAAATGCTCTGATGTGCCGAGTCATAATGCTATTTTTGTAAAACGTTTGGGACATGCTGCACAGCAGCTATGCTGCTGTGCTATATGGCTAAAACCATTGACAAACCCAAAGGGTCACATAAGCGAGACCTATTGGCTTTGCCAATGCTTATTTCCGTAGGTAGCAAAGTCCAACTCGCTTGTTCTCAGCACCGCAGTGGATGTCCAAAGCTGATCCTCCAGTCTACATCCGGGAATGGGTATGTTGCTCGTCGCCAAATTAAAGTTGTATGGAGGTTTATTATAAGAGCAAGCAGAATAAGCTCCATATCCTTCAAGTACAGCTTCCAACTGTCCTCCGTACAATGATTCCTACATTCTAGAATCTCCCAAACCATGTCAAATAGCTAACCCAGATGCCAGAATTCATTGACAAAACTTTGTTAAACAACTGTCATCACTAAATGGCATGCTTCATAAGAAAACAAAACAATCCCCTACAAACCTCAGCTGAAGTGAAGTTATAATAACTATGCAAAATTGAGAATCACTGAAAATTGTCCACCATAGTGAGATTTCTAACAATAACTCTCCAAATGCACTGCTTTTAACCTGGGACCCGATCTCACAGATAACGTCACAAATGGCATCAATGTCCAAGTTCTTGGTCCGAGCACCGAACTGCAAGTTATTTTCTGTACTGCCTAGACTTGCATGTAGACAGGTGAAGAGTGGACTGAAGCAGGCTCTGGTATATATTTAGGCATCGCTGATTCAGAGGAAGTGCTGATCTCAACACCTCCAGCAAACACCTTCAGGTACGTCAAGGGTGATGTTGGTGTGTTTTTTAATGCAAAGGCCCAGCAGTATCAGACCCAAGATGCAGCCTGTAATGATTTCCCAATCTCAGGTACCATGATCAGTTCAGTATGATTTAAGCCAAGGGTTTAACTACCTTCCTGGGGATTAGCTGAAGCTCGATCAACTCCGTTCCCTCTCGGGCAGTAGCTATATAACATCTGGTATATAAAGATCATGTCATATGTTCTGGAAATTTGTAGTTCCAAACGAAAATCCCTCTGAGTGGATAATGGAAACATGAAACTTGATTCAGCAAAATTCCAGTAGTGGTGGAAGTGACCTCACACTCTTTTTGACCTCAATGGTGTCTGGTAAGTGACATCATATGACCTTTGACCAAGAATCCCAGTAAATGACTGAAGTCTAGTGTATAACTGAAAAAGAAAGTATTGCATAAATTATAGGGAGATGCACCAAAGCTAGATTTTAAAAAAACAATAGCGGTCAGGCCACTAATGCTAATTTATAAACACGATCCTGGGCACACGTGTTAGGGGTATACCAGTAGTATGAGAGTCTCGTTCAGAAAACCACAGTTGTTGATGTCTGGATAGAGTTCAGTGGTGTTTATTGAGAGAAAACAAAATTATAGAAACAAAGCAACCAGCCAAAACAAAGCAAACAGCCGACACGTGTTTCGTCACAGTAAAATTCCTGTGACTCTTCAGGGCTTAGTGGAATGTTCCACACGAGAAGGCAAGGTTTCGAAAACCAGTGTGTGCATAAAATCGTCCCAGGGTTTGGGAGTACTGGAGAAAATTGAGGGAGTCCGGTGTGTTCCAGTCAATGATTAGGGCAGATGCAGAGCCACGAGTCCAAAAGACGTACGTGGCCAGTCAAAGGAGGCCCTGTGACTTAAAAGGGGAGGCCGTCCAGTCCCCTGTGTCTGAATCCGCAAAATAATAATGAAGCAGTGTGTGGCAGCAAGGTACAGCGCCTATGAGTAGGCAATCGACGACCATCCAGGAAGATGGGCGTGCAGCAAGGCGGGTGCGCCTGTGAGTAGAGCTAGAGATGCCACGGGAACCTGTAGCCGTGACCTGAACCGGATGTGGAAGCATGCTAATTTGTAAGGACTATAAATAGCACATAAACTATGTTGCTGGCTTGAGTTACTCCTTTTCATTCTTAATACATTTTGATTCATCATTGCTTGTAAGGAACTATCAGACTTGCGGAGTACATAAGTGACAGTCTGTTCAAAAACATATTTTTGCACATATTCACAATAATGATCCGTGAGAATAATGGAATGTGTCAACGTTAAAAATGTGTATTCTTTCAAATCTTTTTATTTATTATTAACTGGAAGTGTAATCTCCCAGTGGGATTCGCCAAAAGTAACCAGTGCTCATTAAAGCACTGTTTACCATTTGTGGTTGGTACTGCGTTTTAACTCTTGAATCAGGGGTTGCAAGGGGCAAGCTAGGGGTCGCTGCTGCGACCTCTAAACGGTGCCCATGAGTCCCAAAACAGGGTCGCTTAAGTAACATTAGATATTGGAGAGTTAAGCACAACATTTGGTACTGAACCCCTCTTACCCAGGCACGTAAGATTGAGTAACGGGAGCACGTTGGTGGCCTGGAGTAACGTAAACTGACAGGATTGATTCCTTTAGATATCTCAGCAGTGGGGTAACGTAAGGCCCCGCAGCCCCCGCGGTGCGGGGGAGCCCCAAGCTCCTAATCACATGGGGGCCCCCCCCTGGGTGGTAGTCAAAATGCACAAGAGACCCAGGGTATTTCTTTCTTTGAACATGACACACAGAATCGCTTCACCTTAGTCCATGAAGTGAAGCGATTACACGTGTCATGTTTGAAGAAGTAAGTAATACCCTTTTTTGCATTTTGAAAACTGCTGGGTGGATGCCCCTGGCATCCACTTAGGGGCTGGTCGTCGGTCAAAATGCAAAAAGGGTATTTCTTTCTTTAAGCATGCCATGTGGTATCGCTTCGATTCATGTCCTAAATTGAAGTAATTCCCCGTGCCATGTTTAAAGAAAGAAATACCTTTTTTTGCATTTCGAGGACTGCTCGGTTTGATAATATCTGTGTAGCTTCCATCGAGCGGTCCTGAAAATGCAAAAAGAGCATTTCTTTCTATAGTGCTTTAGTCTCTATGAAGCTGCATTCCTAGGAACTGTCTTGCTGAGGCCATGTAGGTGAGAAGAGAACGTTACAGAATTAAATTACTTCCTTGGTCTTTTCCAAGCCAGTTGAATTTTACTTCAAGACATGCTGCCTGTGTACTTGCATTTCTCATTTCTGTGTCTCCAAGTATCCTTGCTGAAGCTTTGGTGGTGACTATAATTCTTTTAAGTGAAGTGTGCCATAGTTGTCAATGCTTCAACATAATTTCAGAGTGTAGCACATGGGCAGGGGTCAGGAGGGCAATGTATAAATGCTGGCGAATGTTATTTGCTGAAAGTTCAATGGATTTTCCTGTTTGTTTACCCACCATGAGGCTAAAAATGTTTTCTCACTGCCATGTGGTGAAGACCAATTGACAGCAAACTGTTGGGTTTATATTTTCAAGTTTTTGGATAGTAAAAACGTATTTCCCTCCAAGATCCATGCAATGTACAGTCGGGGTTATAACTAAATCCAGGCTTACGTTTTTTCACTATCCTTTGAGTAAATAGCCACGTGACGTGAACCTGCATCAAGTGAGTGGTGGCAGGCCAGAGTAGCTTTTATTAATTAGACCATGTCCCGAGATGTGTTAAATAGCCAGACAGATGGCTCAGTGAGCTACACTGCTTCTGTGACTCTCGAGATTGAGCCCTACCAAAATCAGCAACCTCTCAAACTTCCGAGGTCTATGAATTGAATACAATTGGCTTGGATACTATCAACACCTGTGCTGCGCTTGGAAACATCAGATATGAACACTTAAATAAAAAAACAAATTATTATGAAAGTGATCTCCCTTAAAGCTAGTCGATGTGGAGCACTTCAGAATGTATGTCTGGCATGTCAGTGTTTATTTGTATGCAGGAGGGATAAGGTACGGGAAGATTTACTTTCCGTGGCCTACTGAAGACACTAACGAGGTCGTTAATATCAACCTACAATAATGTTGCATCCATTATAGAAATCTACCACTGTATTGTAAAGTAATTATATATTTGCTGTTCAAATCTCCACCCATACTTATCTTAGGACATAAACATAAGTGGAATTATAAATAGTAAATATATTTATATCCTTAGTGTAGTGATTGCAAAACTATTCACATGCAATATACCACATCTGTTATAAAGACCCACCACTGGCCTACCTCTTAACCATGTGCCATAAACTAAAAACAGCAAGTTCCATGTGAGTGCACAAGTGTGACCGGGGTGCAAAGAATCCAGTGTAAGTGAATCACCTGTGTCTGGTTTGCCTAGCCAAGAAAAAATGCTATGAGGCTATTTGATTCACAATATTGAAAACGCTTCGGTGATTGATTCGTTCATTCAGTTTGTCTCTTTTAAATGTGTAAAACATATTGCCAGGTGACTACGTTGCACTGCCGTTTATACTCAGTATGGGTGAGAGGTGTATCCTTCTGTCCTCAGCTAGGGTTAAGGTGTTTGTCCTCAGGAGGGAAGGTGTCTCACAGTACCTCACCAAATTACATAATTCATGCCAAAATTCTGAAAGAATGCAGCAATTCCATAAGTTATATTGATATCTAAACATAGGCAGCACAATGTCGCAGACAAGTAACTGGAAGGTTCGTCTGGGCCTGCCCTCAATGCCTGGCCTTGGTGTCTCCTTTGGTTCAGGGTGGGGTGGGCCATTCATAGTCATGCACAGTGTAACTGCACATGAAATCATTCAGATGGCATGAGCCACAGCCCGACCCACTGCCAATCTGAGTACTGTAGACAACATTGTCTCCTCCTTTTACTTTAGTCATCTGTCTATCTGTCTATCTATCTGTCTATCTATCTGTCTATCTATCTGTCTATCTATCTGTCTATCTATCTGTCTATCTATCTGTCTATCTATCTGTCTATCTATCTGTCTATCTATCTATCTATCTATCTATCTATCTATCTATCTATCGCACGTCATTTAAGGGTCACCAGGAGTTGCAGCAGTGACCCCTGGCTCTGGCTTGCTCTTTGTGAACTCTGGCCTCAGATGTCAAAATCAGTGCCAGGAACTCAGGAGCTGCTTGTTCTTATGGCGTCAGTTGGGGCTTTACTCTCCTGGTTTTCTACCATTTTTTTGTTACATTAATAGTGAATAACATTATGTTATTCACTATTAGTGTAATAAAAAATGGAGTACTATTAGCTGGAATGGGACCTTCCTGGCAGCTAAGGTAGGTAAAAATGTTTTTACATGTATGTTGTGTGACTGCTTGTGGGTGAGAGTGTATTTGTGTGTGAGAGAGAGAGTGTCTGTGTGTACCTGTGTGTGTAATCATTAATGTGAGAGTGAATGAGAGTGAGAGTCAATGACCGGTAGTGTGTGACAATGTGTCAGTGTGTATGAGTGAGACTTAGCGAGACTAAGTAAGAGTGACTGCAAGTGAGAGAATGATTGAGTGAGGGAGTGCTAGAGAGTGAGAATCAATGTGAGTGAGAATGAGGGAGAGAGACAATGAGTGAGTGGGTGTGAAAAAAACGAATTAGAATGCCTGAGTGAAAGTATGACTCAGTCATACAGAGAAAGTGAAATTTGAGTGACTGTGAATGTGTGAGTCATAGCGAGTGAAAAGTGAAAGTGAGTGAGAGTTAGGAAGTAAGAGTAAGAGTGTGAGTGACAATGAATGAGTGAGTACAATTTGGTCAAAAGGAATAAGTGAGTGCGAGTGAGAATAAGTGAGTAAGTGGACGTAAATGAGCATGATTGAGATTGTGATAATATGCTTGTGAGTCTGCTGTTTGCCATGGCATACTGAAGGTAATTGTTGATGGAGGCACGCATGGCAAAATGCTGGCACTGGCATACTGGAGGCAATTCTTAGCATGATAGGCATCTGTGAGAAAGTAGTGGCATACTGGAGATAGTTGTTGGCATAACAGTATAATAGTGGTATTTACATGCTGGAGGTAATTAGTTCTGAAGGTAGTTCTTGACTTAATGTTAAAATACTGGTACTGGCATATGAGAGGTCATTGGTGGCATACAGGGCACGTAGGGAAAAATTCTGGCATACTTGAGGACATTTTTGGCATGGGAGCATCTGTGTCAAAATGCTGGCACTGTCACATTGGAGGTAATTATTGTCATAAGTGAGGGCAACAGGGGTGCATGAAAGGGGGAACCACTACAAAATGCTGGCCCTGACATACTGAGGTAATTGTTGACGTAAGTTTCACTCATGGTATAGGGATGGCATTAATAGCAAAAATTCTGGCTCTGGTATATTGTTTGTAATTTTTGGCCTAAGAGGGCACCCATGACAAAATGCTGGCCCTGGCACAATTGAGGTATTTTTTGATATGTGGGGGCACCCATAGCACATTTTGAAAAAATGGTGTCAACTCCAGGGGAGTGTCTGGTTCCATTGGCTTGGCACACCATTCAAGGACTTGGAGATTTAACGTGTCCTTTCAGAGACTATAGCTTTGTAGCAAAGTTATTTGAAAGTTTCCTTTAAAATGCACTATTTGACCCCAATTTTTTCAAAATGTTCTCAGGGGCAGCCCCCCGAACCCTATTAGGAGAGGTCTGGCTCACATGCTTCACTTGATCACTACAATTCAGGGCTAATAATATGCCCCACAACTTTCAAAGATCATGCACCACACTAATATATGTGGTATCTAAAATAGACATGTATGTGTTGCGTTGTTATATAATCAGACAGCAATTATGGAACTTCAGTAATGTCACTTATTGTGATGTCACCAAGGTTAAGGTCATGTGACATGATCTCCTCGGAAAATTCAGAGTCAAAGGTCGTATGATGTCACTGCCTGAGATTTCATTAAGGCCAACAGGCGCTTCTTATCATGTAGGGTAACAGAGTGCATTACATCACACACATATTATACAAAGACAATAAATCATACTAGTGTGTACAATCAACAAAGGAAATTCTACATAAGACAATAAGGTATAAAAGATGTAGGAGTCAGAGTCACTGGTTTGTCATCAATACTAATAGATATCCTATGTTAAGAGTTCTTGCTCTAGAGAAAAACAAAATCAAACGTTAAAACTCAGGATTAAAAACACGGTGGTTGAAGTCTGTACTAATGAGAATTTCTAGACTACTTTTAGAGAGTAGGGAAAGATTGACGAAAAAACTGCATTTCTAAGCCTGTGCATTCAGTTTTCACATGCCTCTTTCATGGCACTTCATAGCTCAGTCAGCCCTGAGTGGGGGGGCCCCCTCCATGTACTTTGCAGGGGGGCTCCATCAGGTTTTGTTACGCCCCTGTATCTCAGTCAAATTTCAGCACAGCAAATTTAAAAAAATGATTATACAAGGTTTCCAAAGCATGAGATGCAGACTCTCTGCAGCTCAGAATTTGAAAACTGTCCTCCACACCAAATGTACTGCTTGATACCACTGTAAATGTCAGGAAGCAGAGGGAGGCACGGGTTTCTTTTTAAATCCAATAGGACATAGTCCTAAACTGGAAAAAACAATCTTCCAATAAGAGGAAATGCAAATCGAAAATGTATTGCCAACAAGGAAACACTTCACTGTAGGTAGAAAATCACAAACTGGGAAAGAACGAATGGTGAAGAACATGTAACAGACCGGGATTGGGTGTTAAGAGAATGACCTGCTCTGGTTTGTTTTGAACTTGGCATTTCTAATCTTGAAAGTGATTGCAGGCATTTCCAAACAGTTTGTGTCTTGTTTTTCATCAGCACAAGGTATATCATAACTGGATGTTATCAATAAACTATTCAAGTCTTAGTGTAGGTGGTGCAAACTGTTCATCATAAACTGTCCTGCTTTGTGTATAAACACCTTAAAAGTGTCTCAAACATCTATGGTTAAATTGTCGCAATCAAAAATAAAATGTGAATACAAAACAAAAAATAATTAATCAAGCTTTCTACAATACTTCTCATATCACAAACCTGCATCTTTCTCTTGATTTTTGTAGTCCACAATGCGCACTTTCCATATAGAGGTCACATCCCGTTTGCCACATCCATTTTGACCTTGTTCATCAGATTCTATAGCTTTTCTGAATTCCGCCTGTATTTCAGCTTGCTTTCTATCATTTAACGTCTGTCTGTGATTATTCAATGCTCTTAATTGCTCATTACTTAAACATGCCTGAAAGAAACAGTAAAATAACATAAATCACATAGGAACAGTCATACAGGTACAAAATGTTTTACTTACCTACTGATAAGCCAAATTTGAAATTAACAGACAGAATGAGACTAAAGTTTGAGGTTAATTTGTTATGCATTTCGATTGATCTTGACATGTCTTTAATACTGCACACAAATGGGAGAAGAGCCCTGTTGTTCAGAAAGGGACAGTGTCTCATAGTGAATTCACGAATAGCAAAACTCCCTTTCCTAGAACTATATACACCGACTCATACCATTCATTCAAACTGCTTAGAAGGAATCCTTCTCACCAATTGGCCTATATCTTTTTCTTTTTTGTGTAAAACACTGATCCCTGCATTATGCAAAAATGTCAAATTTATTACACAATTATCCGTATTGCCAATTATTAACAACGTATGTACAGTACAAAATTCTACTAAGCAGTTTGAATGAATGGTATGAGTCGGTTAATATAGTTCTAGGAAAGGGAGTTTTGCTATTAGTGAATGTCTTTAATACTGAACATTTTTTTATGTTTGTGTAAATTCATTCCACATTGCCAATGCTTGTCCCATTTTTTGATACAAGGTGGGATATATTCTCAATTAGGTAGTATAAGTAAATATATTACAACAAATAACCAAACATGTTATTTACATATTAAGAAAGCAAATGTCTGTTTTAATATGTTTCAGTTCCTTTTCATCCCTATATATGGGTAAAGCTAATATTACCACAAATCACTTGGCTAAAAATAAATATATGGTACCTCACTTCCACGCTACATGCATACGAAAAAAAAAAAGAAAATAGTATTCAGACCGCACAAAAGTGTCAAGGACGGTGGCAACTGTGAGCTGAGGCAGATGAAAGATGGGAACCCAACACTTGCTTTCCTGACTACCTAACCTGTAGGTTCAAAGTAAAAGTGACGGTCTAAAACGTTAAAAGGCACGAGAGTGATGGGGATACGTTGAAAGTCTCCCTTCACAGCGAAATTGACAGGTTGGTAATTGGTTTGCTACCTGTGGCTGACAATTTCTTTTTAACTTCGTTTTCCCTCCCAAACTGAATGTAAAGTGCTGCAATGATGGGTAATGCCATTTACTGAAATTCATATTATAGCTGAATACACAGATGCTTTGCTCGGGCACATGATATTTCTGTTCAAGATTTTTAATTCTGCAGAGAATTAATAATTTATCTACTTATATAGCAGCTCTTCTCATAAATCTTCAGAAATGTATTATAAAATGCCCCCCCCCCCTTTTTTTATTTTTATAAAAGGCAAAATCCTAATTTGAAAAGAATTTTCTGAAATGAACCCTGCGCTGTGGTTTACACCAGAGTTGCTTGGTAGCTTTCAGTTCTCCACCGATGTGGATTTTACTTGTCTGGTCGATTATGTTTAAAGTTAAATACAATGTTTCAACGATGTTCTGGACTTACTTGCCGCTCCACTGAGAGAACTATAAAACAACATACCTGCAAGACAGAAAGCTTGTGTCATACATTTCCCTCGGAAAGGCTATCTTTTTTTAGAAATAGAAAAAACCAGGCCTGGAAAATGTGCAGAAGAGGACGATGGTGAGTAGATACAGTAGACCTCTAACAGACTGAAGGGATAACTTCCTGGTGAACGGCGGGTCACTTCCAGACAACATTAAGCAGAAGCAAGACAAGAAGAGCAAGATGCCTTCAGCCCTCCCCCGCAGGTCTTGCACAAGTTTCATGTTGCTGCTATTAGCTTTCACGGGCACTTCTCTGGCTGCACACAATTTTGTATCCTTCACTCTTTGTCTCTTACTGTCTCTAGAGATTCAGAAAGTTTCCTTCTCCCTTTCAAGTAGGCTTTTTCCTGTGTCCTCTTTTTTCGCTCTGCGTTTTTTCCTTACAAACTGCCGCCTGTAGTTTTCTGGTTTCCATGGACACAAGATGGTTTTCAGGTCTTGCGTTCATCAGGGCTATTGCAGTATATGGGAACTGGCAAACTATTCTGCATTAGAGCCTTTAGCTTGTGTGAATATATATTCTCTAGAGAAAAAAATTAATTCTTAAATTGCATCGATTGAAGTGTTTTCCTCTACAGAAAATATGGACAGTACTAGCAGAGGTAACACTAAAAGCCATAAACTATCTCCAGTAGTCCTGCAGGTCCAACGCCACTTTCTAGACTCACGGGTAAAAAAGACCTGGGCCAAGGAGAGCATCTTGAGCTCCTTTTTTGGAGGAAGGCGTTGACAGTGCACAGGTCTAATATAGGCTTGAGGCCTCAGTCTTTCTTGGGCACCAGAAAGTAGCGGGAATAGCAACCATGCCCTACTTCTGGCACCCTCATGTGTAACCCCTTTGGCAAAAAGGGAGTGCACTTCCTTCAGCAAAATGAGAAATAGTCCTCCATAAGTTGTTTGGGAGGACAATGGAAGGTGCTGCGGGGTAGACAGGAAAGGGAGATCTGTGTGAGCATTGTTCTAGTGTGAGTTTTCTGACAATGAATAAAACTTCCAATATAGAGACATTACTTGAGGATTATGATCGCTATCTTTCCTAGAAAACAATCTGTAATCCTTACACAACCGAAAGTCAGAATAGTGAAGTAATATATACAAAATTATTCCCTTTGAAATATGGGAGATGAAGGTAGGTTGAGCAGGTTATCATCAGGAAATCTGCCATTCAGTGTACGGAAACCAAGATCAAAGAGTAATTTGGACCTATGACTGGTGTAGATTTTCTCTAAAAATAACTTTCTGAGGTTATGAGAGGTGGCCATGTTGAGGGTAGTACGGAGGAGGTCACCCGATAAGGTTTCTTTTCCATATAGGAATAATAGGTTGTTGTTAAAATCCTCTGTGATAATTACTGCATGCGAGGCGAACTGCCTCAAAATGTCTTCAAGATCATCTAGTACAGCAACAAATATTAATTTATTTTTAGAAGAGAAGGTGGTAAGTAAATATTTAATATCAGGAATTGATTTGAGATTTTTATGTTCAATTAGCACATCTAAGATGTATTCCAAATTTATGTTTGGCCTGAAAGCTTGTAAACTAATACTGTTTATGGATTAGGGTTAAAAGACCCTCTATTGGGGTCCCATAGAGATTTCACTGGCTCGGATTTAATGAGTATGGTAATTTGAGAATTAGAAAGAGTTAAGCTTCCAGGATTCTCTCAGGCAAATCACATGGTAATTAGATAAGAATTGTACAAGATTATTTCCACTGTGCTCAAGATGACAGTCTACTCCAGCTATATTCCAAGAGCATAGCAATAGTGCATGATTTGATACATTAACGTCAGAGTCCTCTTGATTAGGCATGCAAAGTTGGAGGCAGAGCACATGAATGGTCGTGACCTGCGGGACTAGTTGTGGAAATTTGACAATCTTTATCCGCGGTCTTGCTCACTCATATATATGGATCTCTGAAAGTAACTGAATTTTTGGTATTTGTAAACTGGCTGGGCTTATTTGATAAGTGGATGAAGGATTTGTTTTGATGCAAGGATTTTCTTAAGAATGCAGATATTTCAAAGCAGTAGGTTTTGTAGGATTAATAGCCTAGGCAGCTAAATCGCCTTTTCTAGACCAGATGTTTAGAGTGATTGCCTCTGATGACTAGAGTGTACATGTGTTCTCAATGTTTGTTGCGAATCCTGCTATAAATGTTACGTTTAAGAGATCACTCAACGATATGTGTTGTGTTTCAGAAAATTGTTGTGAAGATTACGTATTTCAAGTTGTCCTTCAGATTTATATCCTGGAGTAAAATCCAAAGTGAGGTTGTTCGGTATAAAGGTGTTTGGTGAAAGGTTTTAAGCTGATCTTAATTTCTTTCACAAGTCTTGTATATTTGGTTGTCATTATGCGAACCAGTCGGTTGATAAGTGTTGTCTTTAGAATCAGTATTTGCTGTGGCTAGTCTAGTGTGGGGGTCATTGCCCAGTAACGTTTTTTGAATAATAGAAAGAGAAACGTTCGTTATCACAAGTGGAGTGAAACTTAAGTTGTTGGTAAGAGCTTGAGCAAGAAGCTACTACGGTTATAGCGAAGGTTCAGGTCTTCCGCTTTAGGTGCAACTGTGCAAATTTAGGATTCTCTTTAAGAGGAACTGATTGCGCTTTTTATCATGTTTGGTCAGGTAGACGATTGGGTCGCATCATTCTGTGACTTTGAGGAAATGAGTAGAACATCAGGAGATTGATGGAAGCTCCCTCCTAAACTTACAGATCTGGAGGGACCTGACCCCTGTGAAGAATCTTTTTTTATTGAATATTGGGAAAAGGCTACAGTTGCTGGTCGATGTGATTGAATTTTAAAATGATTGGAATGATTTTTTTTTTTTTAACTTCTTCAGTTTTCTGAGGGGGGCACTTGCTGATTTAAGGTTGAAAGTCCCCTGTCATTAAAACCAAAGAGGGGCAAGGAGTTATGAAAGATGTGACTGAATTATTTAGTAAACATTTGATTGAGTTAGAATGTAACATGTGAATTGAGACCACGTTCTGAATATCAGCAGTGTTTGCAATATGCGGTTGTAAACAATTTGTTGAGAAGTTAGTTGCTCCGGTAGTGCTGCACAAAAGCTCAGAGGATTCGGAGACCTGTGTACAGGTGATGTTGTTACAGGGGGTGGGGGGAGCCTGTGGTGATGATTTAGTTTATCTGGTAAAAGTCGAATAGACAACTATATCATCCAGTCGTGATATGTTTGTTGCATGTCTTTCCAAATTATTGAGGGATTGCTGCGCTTTGACAAGAAGGTTCTTGGTGTTAGAAATCGAGGTGAGCTCTTTTAAAAAAAAATTTTTTTTATTAACTAAGTTTTCAGTGCATCAAGGCCTAACCAGCCCTTGCATAAATGCAACAGGTCTCAATAGTACTTGTAATACATAATCAAACAAAACAAGCACAGACACAGCACTCCCCCCGAGCCCTGTTGATCATTGACGTACACAGACACTTGTATTGTGTACGAAAGAGGAATCCTCTCCTATAACTCAGGCTTATATGATAGTAACTCCATTTCAATTAAGCCCTCCGCAGGGCGCACAGGTGATAATGAACAAGTTACTTACCTTCGGTAACGATATATCTGTAAGAAACATTAGTAGTATAGATTCCTTACCTTAGAATATCCCCAGGCGTCAGACTGGATCCGGAAAGTTTTCGTCAGCAGTACCCCTGCGTGTCGGTAGGTGGCGTCGTGCGGCTCCGCGTCCGTCGTTGGCGTCGTGGTCGCCGAGATGACGTCGCGGGCGCTACTTATACGCGCTGACGTCAGTTCTGTACACGACTTTCCGCGCCAGGAACGCAGAGCCATGCAAGATACTGACCACTGGTGCATTGAAACTAGGGCCCTGAAAGGGATGACCTTAACCCTAGAAATCAGTTCGCAGAATGGGGAGGATGGGTGGGGCGGTAAGGAATCTATCACTACTAATGTTTCTTACAGATATATCGTTACCGAAGGTAAGTAACTTGCTCATCTGAAAGAAACACAGTGATAGATTCCTTACCTTAGAATAGATACCCCAGCAATACCAACCCCGGTGGTGGGTCTGCGAACCAAGATCACACCAAAAAGTCACAGAGAACAGAACGGCCAAAGAAGCCGTCTCTCCGGACTTGGCTGTCCAGGCAATAATGCTTAGTAAACGTGTGCAGCGAGGCCCACGTGGCTGCCTGGCAGATGTCTTGCAGGGGGACCCAATGCAGTAGTGGCTGCAGTAGCTCTGGTGGAATGAGCATGCAGTCCCACCGGAGGTTCTTTTTTAGCCAAAGAGTAACAGGCTTTGATACACAAGACGACCCAGCGGGAGATAGTCCTCTTGTGTACCGCCCGACCTTTCTTGGTGCCAACGTAGCCAACAAAGAGTTGGTTATCCACCCGGAACTGTTGCGTGCAATTGAGATAAAATGAGAGCGCACGTTTCGGGTCCAGACGGTGGAGCCTCTCTTCCTCTCTGGAAGGATGCGGAGGTGGAAAGAAGGTGGGCAAGGTAATAGTCTGCCCAATGTGAAAGGCCGTAACAACTTTTGGCAAAAAGGAAGGACGGGGCCTGAGCACAACCTTGTCCGGATGGACTGATAGGAAAGGAGGCTTACAAGAAAGAGCCTGGAGCTCACTCACTCGCCTAGCGGAGGTGATGGCCACCAGGAAAGCAGTCTTCAAGGTCAAGAGACGAAGAGGACAGTTGTGAAGGGGCTCAAAGGGAGCACACATCAAGTATGTAAGAACCAGATTCAAGTCCCACTGTGGCATCACGAAAGGAATAGGAGGAAAAAGGTGCGTAATGCCTTTGAGAAATCTATTTACAACAGGGGACTTGAAAAGAGAGGGCTGATCAGGGAGCCTGAGAAAGGCCGAAATAGCAGAAAGGTAGCCCTTGATAGTGCCCAGAGCAGAGCCCTGCTGGGCCAAAGAAAGAAGGAACAGTAGTACTTCAGAAAGAGGGGCAGAAAGGAGATCCACAGCCTTTGCTGTGCACCATGCCACAAACTTGTTCCACCTGCAGGCGTATACCACCTTAGTAGAGGGACGCCTGGCTGCCAGAATGACATCACAAACTTCAGGAGGCAAGTCGAAAGGAAACAACTGCCGCCGCTCAAGCTCCACGCAAAGAGGTGGAGGCTGGACAGGTTCGGGTGGAGAACCGTCCCCTGCTGCTGCGACAGAAGATCCTCCCGAAGAGGCAGTCTGATCGGAGGATCGATGCTCATACTTAGTAGCTCGGGATACCATACTCTTCGAGCCCAGTCCGGGGCCACAAGGATGACTTGTGCCCGGTCGTGCCTGATCTTCTTCAGCACTCTGGGCAGAAGTGGTATAGGCGGAAAGGGCGTACAACAGACCGCAACTCCACTCGCGGCGAAAAGCGTCGCCGAGCGAGTGCCGCCTTGGAAATTCCAACACGCAGAACTGATGACATTGCGCGTTCTCTTCGGTGGCGAATAGATCTAACCAAGGCTCTCCCCACTGCTGAAAGAGACCTTGCACCACCTCCGAGTGAAGATGCCATTCGTGATCCAGCATGCACCGGCGGCTGAGTTCGTCCGCCCTGGCGTTCAGAGAACCCGCAGGTGTTGAACCACCAGGGACATGCCCTGATGTTCCAGCCATGTCCAGAGAAGCAGAGCCTCCGGACAGAGGGTCCACGACCCCACCCCGCCTTGCTTGTTGCAGTACCACATGGCGGTGGTGTTGTCTGTGAACACCTGCACTACTCTCCCCTTGACAGAGGGAAGGAATGCCTTCAGTGCAAGCCGTATCGCCCGAAGCTCCAGAAGGTTGATATGGAGCTTGGACTCCGCCGGAGACCAGAGGCCTCTGATCTCCGCCTCTCCCATGTGGCCGCCCCATCCCAGGAGGGACGCATCCGTCACCACTGTAAACTCCGGTTGGGGAAGGGAGAGGGATCTGCCGTCGACCCAATGCCGGTTCGTGAGCCACCACTGCAACTGTTGTGCAGTGCCCTCCGATATCTGGACGTGATCGGACAATTTCCCCTGATGCTGCGCCCACTGGAACTTCAGGTCCCACTGCAGAGCCAGCATATGCCATCTGGCATGATCGATCAGCAGGATGCAGGAGGCCATGAGGCCCAGCAGCCTCAGAGTCACTCTGACCGAAACCCGGGACAAGGGCTGAAAGATCGGAATCAGAGCCCGAATATCCCGGACTCGCTGTTTGGGAGGATAGACCCGAAACTGCGCCGTGTCCAGAACCGGTCGGCCGTAGTCTGGAGGTGGGAGACGACTGCCTGGGGTGAGCCCGCCTTCAACAACCAGTCGTCGAGATAGGGGAAGACTGAAACCCCTGATCTACGCAGATGAGCTGCGACCACCGCCATCACTTTCGTGAACACCCGAGGGGCGCCGGTAAGGCCAAAAGGGAGCACGGTGAACTGAAAGTGCTCGTGGCTTACCGTGAACCGCAGGTAACGCCGGTGGGCTTGCAGGACCGGGATGTGGAAATAGGCATCCTACAAGTCTAGCGCTTCCATCCAGTCTTGTGGATCGAGAGCAGACAAGACCTGAGCCAGAGTGAGCATCTTGAACACTTTGCGGAGGAAGCGATTGACGTTCCGGAGGTCTAAGATAGGACGCAGGCCCTTGTCCTTCTTGGGTACTAGAAAGTAGTGGGAATAGCAACCACGACCTACTTCCGGCGTCGGAACGCGCTCGATGGCCCCCGTGGCCAAGAGGGCCGCAACTTCCTGCTGAAGAAGCACCAAGTGATCCCCCGACATGCGGTGGTACTGAGGTGGCATGGCTGGAGGGGTAGTCTCGAAGGGGAGGGAGTAGCCCCTCCGGACTATCTCTAAAACCCACCTGTCCGAAGTGATGATGCGCCAGTGGGGGAGGTGATGGCGAAGCCTGCCACCCACTGGCGTTTGATGGGCCTGAAAGTTTGGACTAGGAAGGTTTGGAGGCAGTGGTGGCCGGGGTGGAGGTGGACTGACCCGCCCGCTGGCCCCTTGGTCCGCCACGGCGAAACCCGCGTCCGCACTGGGATGGCTGCGCAGGCCTGCGGCTCTGTTGCGAACGCTGCGGGGCGCCCCTTCCGGTGCCACGAAAGGAGCGAAAAGCAGAAGGCGGAGGAGGGCGGACTGCAGAGAGTCCCAAGGAGTTGGCCGTAGCCCGTGAGTCCTTAAACCGCTCCAACGCACTGTCCGCTTTGTTGCCGAAGAGGCGACGGTCATCAAAGGGCATGTCCATAAGTGTGTTTTGGACATCCCCCGAAAATCCAGTTGCCCTCAACCAGGCGTGGCATCGAACCGCCACCGTCGTTGCAATCGATCTGCCCAGTGAGTCGGCGGTGTCTAGGCCACAATGAATCATGAACTTAGCTGCGTCTCTCCCCTCTGCTACAGCCTGGGAGAGAGCTGTCCGGGCCTCCTCCGGACACTGGGGCAGCACTTGCGCCACCGTATCCCACAGACAGTGGGAATAACGGCCCAAGAGGCATGCGGTGTTCACGGACCGCAGCGCAGAACTGGTGGAAGAAAAAATCTTCTTCCCAAACTGATCCAGTTTCTTGGATTCCCTATCCGGTGGTGCGGAAGGGAAGGCGGTCGGGGAAGCAGAGGCTTGGACAACCAAGCTCTCGGGGGTGGGATGTTGGGAGAGGAAAATGGGGTCACCCGGAGCCGGGCGATGGCGTCTGGCCACGTTCCTATCCACAGGAGCCCCTGTGGTGGGCCTGGACCAAGTGCCCAAAAGAACATCAGAAAGGGCTTCATTGAAGGGAAGCAGCGGCTCCGCAGAAGTAGCTGCTGGCTGAAGCACCTCTGTCAGGAGGTTAGTCCTGACGGCCACAGTAGGTAGCACGAAGTGTAGGGCCTCGGCCGCCCTACGCAACACCACAGCATAACTAGCACCCTCCTCCGTAGCCACGGTAGGAGGAGACAGCATGCCAAGGTCTGGTGAGGTATCCAGACCACTGGCGTCCCCCAACTCCTCAGCCCAGTCCTGTTCAGACTCGCAAGCAGCTGCGAGAGGGTCCTCAGACCCCTCCCAGTCCTCCCCTAGCTCCTCAGGCTGTTCAAATGGCCTAAAATAAGGAGCAGGGACATGGGGATAGAAATCCCCGAGCAAAGTCGAGAACGGCATCGATCGACGCCGGCTCGACGCCGCGTTTACTTCGGGGCTGAAACCGGGGTCGACGTCGTCCCGAGGAGCGGGTGGCGTCAGAAGTGGTGCCGGTGGGGTCGACGTCGGTGGAGGTGTTATAAGGTCAATCGGCGTCGACCGGGATCCAGGCCTGGATCCAGGGGGGTCCTGCGGCGGCGCCGGAGCCGACAGCGACGCCGGGGCTGCCGGCGAGGAAAGGCGAGGACCCCCAGTCGGGACCCGAAGGCGCACCAGCGGGACCCGACAGCCCAAAGAGGCGAGCCATGGCCGACAGGAATTCCTGTATTTGGGCCGGAGTCGCAGACGAACCTGGGAAGGGCGGGTAGTTGGGCGGCGACTGCATAGGCTCCGCCGGAGCCGCGGGGGAGGCACCACCCGCACCCTCAGCCGCGTGACCGGCGAGGGGAAGTCGGAGAACGATGGCGTTTCTTCGACTTCTTGTGCTTCGCCTTACCTGACCCCGAGTGCGAAGACTTGGATCCCGAAGACCGATGGTGATGACTCCGCGCACGGTCCCTCAACCTCCTACGGGACCGGGAACGGCGCGGAGCCGACGGCCGGGCTTCCAGCAACTTTCGGGACCGCTCCCGCAAAGTCTTCGGCGCCATGGCCCGGCAGTCGGGGCATGACTTGGGGTCGTGGTCGCGCCCCAGGCAGAAAAGAGATACGCGGTGCGGGTCCGTCACCGACATCATACGGTGACAGTCCCCGCAGGACTTAAAACCGGGCATCCTATCTGCACCAGGGGCCTCAAAAAGTCAGTCAAAAATTGACGGGGGGTTCCTGCTCTTCCCGGATCTGCGCTTGCTGGCGCGGAAAAAGAAAGAACTGACGTCAGCGCGCGTGGGCAGCGTCTAAGTAGCGCCCGTGAAGTCATCTCGGCGACCACGACGCCAACGACAGACGCGGAGCCGCACGACGCCAACGACAGACGCGCAGGGGTACTGCTGACGAAAGCTTTCTGGATCCAGTCTGACTCATGGGGATATTCTAAGGTAAGGAATCTATCACTATGTGTTTCTTTCAGATGATATATCTCAAAACTCTGCCCAACGCTGCCAAATCTTGCCATGTTTCTGGGGGCAGCCCCTCGTCTGGAAAACTGCAATCTCCAGCCCCATGCATCTATCCTCAGCCGTCTTCCACACTCCCACCGAAGGCGGCGAGACTCTGTCTTTCAGTTCTAGGCCATGTCCCACTTGGTCAAGGTAAGTCCCAAGAACAGTAAGTGCTGCTTATAGTGATTTCCCCAAATCACCTCTATACTATGGAGAAGTATCCATTTGGGCTTCAGAGGGATTTCCCACGACAGTACCAGGGCAAGACAAGTGGTCCCCCCCTCCAGAAAGGCTGCAACTCTTCACAACTCCAGACCGTGTGAAGGAAGGTCCCCTCCTCCATGCCACATAGGAGACACAAGGGGGATGACATTGCTACCATCAGCCATAGACGGTGCCTAGTATAATAGGCCCTATGCAAATAGTTAAATTGAATCAGACGGTGACGAGAGGATATGGCCACACCACAAGGGTTTGCCAACGCCTCCGACCAATCATCGTCGTCCAAGTCCTCTAAGTCTCCCCACCAAGTCGTCCACAAAGCTGTAAAAGTATTGGGGCTATCTGTAATCAACGTCTGGTAGATTTGTCTAATATTGTGGGCACCCAAGGCGGCCATCAAAAGCCTACCCTCTAGTGGGCTAAACTCAGGCAGGTCCTGAAGGTTCCGTATGTATGAAAGTAGAGCTTGACGGAAATGTAGATATTTGTAAAAGTGGCTGCAGTGGAGTTGGTATTCGTCCTGTAATTGTTGGAAGGATTTCAAGACGGTGTCCCTCATGACTTCACCCAATGTGGAGAGACCGATTATGTCCCAGTCACGAAACCACAGCAGTGCAGACACCTGCCGAAAAAAATCCCATGCCACAACGGGGTCCCCACTGTCAATCGCCCCCACCAGCCCAACCGTACAGTCTGCCTCCATGTCCCTATGACCACCTGGGTTGCTGGGGGAAGATGCACCATCCCACTATGACTATAGAGGAAGTCGAGAAGTGACCAGTCACCCTTTGCCCATCGCTCCACAGCATAAGCCGGACCGTCCTGGTCACTGTACCACCAATCATTAATATTAAGTAGGTAAGAAGCAGAATAATATGACTGTATATCGGCAGCAGTGATCCCCCCACAATAAGTGGACTAAACACAAGTCCGGAGTTAGGCCCATGTAGCGAAGCTGCTCATTTCTTACATTGTCCTCTTTTTCACAATAACATTCCTACCGTGATCTTTTGCACATACGACAATGTTGGATTAGTTTCTCTGAAACTACTTTGTTTACACATCTAGCTTCGCACAACATTATCACGATGCCTTGAACATCATGTACAAGGCCACTTTGCGCACTATGTACAAATGTCGTTCTATCTTCATCCACGGGGTGACAGAGCTATCTACATATCCATAACATCCCTAACCTACAACATACATCGCAAGACTGCTTTCTATTATAAATAATGAGCATCACGATAGATTAGCAGAGGAGGCACTACAGCGGACACCGGGGGTCCCTGCATGCTGAGACTACACCACGCAGCGGTCTGACATCTTGTGAGGTGTCCAGTTCATGACCAAGACCGGGTCCTTCATTCTCTCCCGCCAGGTAATTGGGTTGGATCGTCCCTTGGGGAGATTCTTGGCTCTACACCTACACACACTCTAGGTACACTTAGAGTAGGGTTTGCATAGTAGGAGTACGCCTGATTACTGCCTTGTTTATATGCCTGCATATATACACTGTTTTAGCACTATCGTAGAACTGTATCTACTATTTATGCTTCTGGTGCTTGTAATCACTTTCACCTGCTTCTGTCTACTGATTATCGCAGCACATGTATTCTATACAAGAATAACGTTGGTTCAATAAATATATTGAAAACGTCCCACTGTGTATTCTGTATATTTCTCTGAGCACAAGTGACTGAGCGAAAAGTTCTGATCTGTTTCAACGATCCCAGAGGGGTCAGGGTTGTCATGTTCAGTGGTTGCCGGAAACCATTCGCTCCCTGGTAAGGTTAGGGGTGGGCTTGTGGTGGAAGTGTGAGCTAGCTGGTCTCTAGGCCAATATATCCTGCGGGGGTGATCGAAATCAGTTTAGGCACCTCACCCAAAGTTTATTTTGTCCAAACAAACGCACAGTTCCTACGGATTAGTGAAAACTACACAACATCCCCCCACAAGAAATGGTTGAGGACAGCATTTATTTGAGGAAACCATGAGCCTGGGACGTCATAGGGGAAATTTTGGAGCCGATACAGCTGCTGTGGCAGAGATACCATCTTAAAGATGGCCGACCGGCCCAGCAAAGACAGGGGCAGCGGGCCCATACCCTCACCTCCTCCCGAACCCGGGATAACAAGGGGTCAATATTATGGAGCCAGGAAACAGCTGATCAGGGGAGTTATAAACCCCTAGGTATTGGTGGTATTGGAAGCCATCGACAGCCTGCGACAAGTCTGATGCCCCTGCCATCCTACCCTGGACGCCTCCCACAGGGAAGATTATCGACTTTGCCAGATTCCTGTACAGCCCAGATGTTTCGTTGAAGAACCGCATAATCTGTAATATCCATAGGCCGTAAAAATCAGGGTCTGTAAGAAAAAACAGGACATCGTCTGCATATAACGCAATGCTGTTGAATACCTCTGCCGACCATTCAAAACCTCGCACTAGGGGTTCCCGCCTCATCGAGGCGGCTCCACAGCGAGTGCAAAAAACAGGGGGAGCAGCGGACACCCCAGTCTGGTGCCTCTATGTATAGGAAAAGGATCAGAGACTGCGCCTGCCAGGTGAGCTCTTTTTTCAATATCTTTTAGTAATGCCATTTGATCAGTCAGAAGTAACGCTGGTTTCCCATTGTGTATGTCATTTGGTAAAGGTGTAATTATTGCCCCATTGCTTGAAGGGCTAGGTACAAGAAGGGCTATCTATCGTGTTTGGGTCCCGGTTGCAGTTTTTAAGAAGAAGGGCCCTTCCCAGCAGACCCTGAAGAAAACCTGAGGAAGATGGAAGGTTGGAGAGTCAACCCACCCGTGGATACACCAGGAACAGGATACCTACATCAGGGAAGCCGGGAGCAGGTGTGTCAAGTGACGTCGGAAACCGCCGTAGACCCCAATGGAGGACTTCAGGAAAGATACAGCTGAAGAAGAAGACAAGGGAGTCCGGTGGAACCCAAAGGTGGATTCAAGAGGAGAGGTACCTGCAAGCAGAGGGGATAGAGTCTATGCCACTCTGGAGTGACCAGGAGGCACAGAAGATGAATGCCCACCAATGTCGGAGATGCACGTGCGGTTGACGGTGCCCTTGAAGTTGCAGCTGTGCGAACCAGGCGATGCTGTGGAAGACCAGGAGCCATTCACGAGCTATCCCACGTCGGATGTCGAGGGCCAAGGGGTCAGTGTTCGGCAGAGGCACCAACAAGCCTTGGCAGCAGCAAACAACGTACATGACGAACAAGGTGCAGTGTCGGGACCAGCAAGGTCCAAGTGACTCACCACGACTAGGTAAGTCAGAGCAGGCCCGAGCAAGCAGGGGAGCCCACTGAAGCCAAAGAAGACCCTCAAGACGACCCATGGGCCAAAGGCACAGAAGTCGCAAGAGGACCTCGAGCAGCGCACCAATGAAGAAGGCCCACGTGCAGAGGAAGCGGTGAGGGCGACGATCTTAGCTGCAGGAGTTGCTTGAGGTTGGAGCTTCTTGGAGCCCGAAGATCTCTGGAGGAGACAGTCAACAAGCCTTGGCAACGTCAAGTCGACGCAGTGCACAGGGGTTCTATTCCAGCAGGTTGAACAAGGGATACTGGCCTCAAACTCGGTATGAAGACAGTGCAGGCCTCGAGGGAGTTTCAGAACCACCACCTGTGTTGCTGAGCCTTTTGCAGTCCGTGGAAGCCCAGGATCAGCAGGCCGGTCAGCTGCGTTGCGGTGCCTGCAGATGCAGGGGAGTGACTCCTTCATGCCAAGGGAGATTCCTTCGGGTGTCTTGGATGTCCACAGGCCTGGTGAAGAACCTGCATGGAGCACGGGCACAGACGTTGCAGAAGTCCAGCAGGACAACGAGACCAGGAGCAGCAGGAATCTTCCCCGGTGCAGTCTTTGCTCCCAAAGCAAAGTCCAGAGTGTCCTGAAGGTCAAAGTTGAAGTGGTATGTGATTTGAATCTTGTCCCATGACGAATCTAGGGACCCACCCACAGGTAAGCCCTTAAGTACCTTAGGAAAGGGTTGGGACGATTCAGGGGTCCCTCCCAGAGGAGGGGCTGGACAGTGGAGAGGATACTCCCATGTCCTTTGTCCAATTTTGCGCCAGAGCGGGAGCCAACGGCTCCCTGAACTGGAGCATGCAAGGAGGGCACCAAATGTGCCCTTGAAGCAGTCTCAGTGGCGCTAGCACACGCCCCACCCTGTCCCAATATACTAAACCCTGTCTGGGAGGTGGTCACACCTCCCTGTGACAGGATACTTATTGTTCTGCCTTCCCCTCCTCGAGGTTGGCTCAGCAGCAGAGGGCAGAAACGGGTCTCTGGCCGGCAGCAGCCCTAGCTTGTGTCCAGTTCTGGAAGACTGGTACCGGGAGCACTGAGGGCGTCTCAGAGGAGCTTTACAGTGCATGGAATCATACTCCCACACAGTTTACAGTGTAGGGGTATGATTCCAACATGTTTGATACCAAACATGACAGGGTTCATTACAGCCAGTTTAGAGATGGTCATCGCGTAATGACGCATGGCCACTCTATACGTCGTAATGGCTGATGCACTCACAACCCGAGAGAATGGACTCCAAATGTTGTAAGGGTGTCCTGCTCATGCAGGGGCACCCTTTCACTTAGGACCCAGCACCCTGTCTTCAGGATTGAAAGGCCTGCCTTACGGGTGACTTATAGGTTTTAAGTGTAGTGGCCTCGGATATAGGGAAACCTATATCGGTCATAAGTGATGCTAGCACCAGCTAACAAAGGCTGCAATGGCAGACCTGCAGGCATAATTTGAGTGGTCTCTCATGGGTGGCATAATACATGCTGCAGCCCATGGGAGACCCCTGGTGTACCTATGGCCTGGGTACCTTAGTACCATATACTAGGGACTTATCTGGGTACACCAGTAGCCAATCTGGAGTGTACCCAAGTACTCACCATGTCCAATTTAGGGAAGAAGCACAGAGTGGTGGTGACCATGAAAGCAGATCCTACTTTCCTACAACTCCAAATGCACAATAGTATGTTTTTCAGTTTCGGGTACTGCAATTCAAGAAAACATTGGAAGGCCTGAAAAAACATAGCAATGACTGCTGCTAAAAACACCTACCTTACAGATTGCTTGTTAATGGAATACAACACGTTTTCTCTTATTCAATTCATAGCAGAGATTAGACATAGTGCAAATATAAACTTAAGAAGCAACACGGACTACTTTGATTGTTTTAACATCTTAAATTATCTTTACAGTGATTCGTTTTACTAGACCTCATATAGTATTATCTCAGCCATGACATTGTGGAATTTCAATCTAGTAACAAAATCCTGACATTAACAGCACCACCCAGTTTCCTACCAAAGCCAGATGAGCCAATCATGCCTTGGGACTCCTACAGGCCGATCTCCTTATTAGACGTGGACACTAACATGCTGGCCATGATCCTGGCGAACTGCCTGATGCAGGTGGTGGACACGCATACAGCGCTGGACCAACCTGGTTTTATGCCCCACATGGCGACGAGACACAAATATTTGGATATCTGGCACACAGAAACAGAGTCCAGGAGACGGCCATACTGCTGACCCTGGACGCCGAAAAGTTATTCAATTTGGTGGAGTGGCCGTACCTGATGGCGGTCCTGAGCAAGATAGGATTTGGCCCATTATTCATAGCATGGATAGAGTTACTATATAGGGACCCACTGGCAAGAGTTTGGGTCAATGGTGCTGTCTTGCGCAAATTTAAATTGGCCAGCGGTACCCGTCAAGGCCGCCCGCTGTCCCCTTTGCTCATTGCAGTGGCAACTGAACCGTTGGCTATGTGGATAAGAAGGAAATGCACTGCTTTGTGGACTGAGGTGTAACCCAAAATGGGACCCTTTGACAGACTTGGTGCCAGGGAGAGACTGGGTCTGCCCCCTGAAGTGGGAACCCATGGGTTTCATATACCTGGGGAGTTTTGGGACTACCGACCAGGATAAGTTCCTCTACAACAACTTGGTGGTGGAGGGACACTGGAGAAGTATAGGGTCGATGTAAGACACTGGCGGAAGCTGCCCCTGTCTATGCTGTGTGGGGAAGCAATTTCTGAAATGATCAACCTACCCAAATTCCTTTATATCTTACAGAATAGCCCATTTGAGGTTCCAGATAGATTTTTGCAAGACGTGGACGCAGTAACTGCTGTGGGACGGTGGATCCCCAGGGATTGCCCTCTCAGTCCGGACTAGGAAGCCACTTTTCCGAATTTACGGCTATATTACTGGGCGTCCCAGTTATTGGTGGTTAATGACTGGGCCTACGTGGCACAGCAGGACCCCTCATTACTAGAGAACAGGAGGGCCAGACCTGAACGGCTACTTCAGCAGCCTATAAGGTGAGGGTCGAAGATTTTTTTGCCAACCCAGTCAGCGAGGGCAGTGCAGATCTGGAGGTGGGAGGGTGATGCTCACCATGGGCTGAGTGGGAGTGGGGGAGGGCTTACGCTAGAGACACCACTCTGGGAAACAGACATTAAAGGAGCTGTGAATGATAGAAGGCTACAGGAAGTGGGACCTCCAAAGGCATATCTAAAATAGGGGATTTCTGGGGGGACAGCAAGATACCTTTCGCAGGGCTACAGGGCCACAGTACAACATGGGGGGGCTTAGTCAACTACTCCACTACATCAGCTGAAACATATTTTGAAGAGTCACACAGATAGAGCGTGACATAGCGGAGAAAGCACCTTTGGAGAGGAGTCCTGGGTACCCCCTACACAAGTATGTGGTGTCACAGATCTATGCCACGCTACTTAACAACCTTCCCCCCTCACAGCACGAAAGGACCTAGGGAGGCTTGCTGATGATGATGCTTGGGGAGAGGAGTGCAGCTAGCCACGAAAGTGGCTATATGGGCAGGGTTCAGATTGGTACAAATAAAGATATTACACAGGGTGTACTTCACTAGAACAAGGCTGCTAGCGATGGGTATGGTATAGAACGACGGATGCCTTACACATTGCAGGCAACAAGCTAACCTATGACACACCCTGTGGGGCTACTGGGATACAGCTTCCAATACACTGTCAAGGGTTATTGGAAACACCTTAAGCCTCACCCTGACCCTAGTGATTCTGGGTATCTGGGGAGAATAATCCCTGAACAGATACAAACAACTTTTCTGTAATGTCACACTAATGGTGGCTAGCTGGGACGAAGTCTATTACTCGGGAGCCGTGTCGACTCCAACGATAGCGAAGCAGGAGTCGACCTTAATTGGTGTAGGAGGTCTGAAGAATTGGTGTACAAATCCCCCTGCTACCGTTGTAAATGTGAAAAGGTTTGGGGCCCCTGGAAACACATGGGAGATGACGAGGGTAGAGAAGGGACTGGAGCAGCAAGGTTGTGATGCTGCTCCAGCTGGGCTGCCATGAGGAACAACAATAAGTAAGCTGGGCCTGGTGAGACATTCAGGGGTGGCTGGAAGAGAATAATCGTATGATGTATTCTATCGAGGGTGGACATGCATATAAGCTTGATTGCTGATATGTATATTGCGGACCTCGAGGTTACAGCTGTTTTGTATACTTATTGTGCCGTACTAAGTGGGATGGGTATGCCCAGATGTGGGTTCTGAGCACACTGTTACTGGAACCAAGCTGATGAGACCATAACTAGGACAAAACTGGCCCTGGGTTGCTTCTGTTCCAGTTCAGGGAGGACCTGGCTTGGCAGTTCGGCTGGACTGTTACTATTGGAGCAGGGTCAAGACTGATTTGCATATAGCTGGGTCCAAAAGGAGGTGGCATGGTGTGCAAAAAAAAGATGGATTGGGATGCGGCCTGAGTGATTACCAGTGGCTGAGATTAATTCAAGCATTCAGTTCATCACTGTTTTGTATACTTATTGTGTCACCCTAAGTTAAATGGGTATGCCCAGATGAAGGTCCAGTGCACACTGTCACTGGAACCAAGCAGTACCCGGCTGATGAGCCCATAACTAGGGTGAAACCGGTCCTGGGTTGCTTGTGTTCAAATTCAGGGAGAACCTGGCTTGGCAGTTTGGGTTGGGCTGTTCCTATAGGAGCAGGGCCAAGACTGATTTGCATATAGCAGGGTCCAAACTGAGGTGGCAGTGTGTGTAAAATAACAATGGATTGAAATGCGGCCCGTGAGATTACAAGTGGCTGAGATTAATTCAAGCATTCCATCCATCATTGTTTGGTACACTCTAGGTTAAAGCTGGCAACCATTCGTTTTTGTTTCTGAACATCTGTTTTGCTGCAAAACTAATAAACTGAATTTTAAAGAATAAAAAGAAATACAAAAAAAAAAAAATCATGCCTTGGGAGGATTTGCATGAAGCATCTGAAATGCTCAAGCACAGTTCAGGAGTGGATGGCAAAAAAGTTTTAAAGACATTTCCATTCGTGAGTGATACCCAGTCAACAGAAGGAAATACATCTGCTATGGCTGAAGAATCAGACAATTAATATATAATGGCTATCAATGCTCTGCAAGAAAACTTTGGGGGGAAAAAACAGCATAGTAGTTAAAAACCAAAAATTCTTCCCTAGAGCATAAAAACCTGGTGAAATTATTGATCAATATTTAACAGTACTGCGTACTTTAGCTTCCACATTAAGTTAAAAGATTTTCACAAAGAAATTATATATGATCAATTGATTAATCGAACTTTGAACTTAAGGATTCAAGTGAAATTGATAGGACTTCATGAACCTTTACTTGATTGATCAATATGTGTAGCATAACCTACTGAGAATCCATTACGGTATGTGAAGGAATTGAGGGCAAAAGAGGGAGTGTATAATATAAGTCATAAAAGTGGTGTTGAGAGCTATGTAGATGTGGTGCATGATGCTGTTGGTTGAAAATGTCGAAAGAGAAGAACAAGTTACTTACCTTCGGTAACGATGTATCTGTAAGAGACATACATTCGTTATCGATTCCTTACCTTAGAATTACCCCCAGGCGTCAGACTGGATCCGGAGAATTTTTCTCTTAGCAGTACCCCTGCGAATTGGTCGACTCCGCGTCCGTCGTCGTGGTCGCCGCGATGACGTTGCGGTGTCTACTTAGACGCCGTCCCTGCGCGCTGACGTCAATTCTGACACGACTTTCCACGCCAGAAGCGCAGAGCCATGCAAGACACTGACCACTGGTGCACATAACTAGGGCTCTGAAAGGGGGTCCCTATCCCTAGAAGTCAGTTCGCAGAACGGGGAGGATGAGTGGGGTGGTAAGGAATCTATAACTAATGTATATCTCCTACAGATACATTGTTACCAAAGGTAAGTAACTTGTTCATCTGAAAGAAACCATTAGTTATAGATTCCTTAACTTAGAATAGATACCCCAACAATGCCAATACCAGAAAGTCCTGGAGAACAGAACGGCCAAAAAAGCCATCTCTCTGGACTTGGCTATCCAGATAATAATGTATGGTGAACGTGTACAAGGATGACCACGTGGCTGCCTGCCAGATATCAATGAGGGGAACTCCACGTCCCAAAGCAGTAGAGGCTGCCGTCGCCCTGGTAGAATGGGCATGCAGTCCCACTGGAGGTTCCTTTTTTGCCAACACTGGAGGTTCCTTTTTTGCCAATGAATAGCAGATTTAAATGCGTAGGACATCCCATCAAGAGATGGTGCGTTTTTGTACGGCCTGACCTTTCTTGGCACCCACATAACCCACGAAGAGTTGATAGTCCACCCGGAAATCTTTAGTGCGCTCAGACGGTGGAGCCTTTCCTCCTCTTTGGTAGGGTGCAGAGGCGGAAAGAAGGTGGGCAAAGTGATGGTCTGACCTATGTGGAAAGAGGTTACCACTCTGGGTAGAAAAGAGGGCCTAGTGCAAAGGACCACTTTGTCCGGATGGACTGCAAGAAAAGGAGGTTTTGAGGATAGAGCCTGAAGCTCCCTCACCCTGCGAGTCGAGGTGATGGCGGGCAGGACGTCAGTTTTCAAGGTAAGAAGTCAACTAGGACAGTTATGTAGTGGCTCGAAGGGAGTACACATAAGGTAAGTAAGGACAAGATTCAAGTCCTATTGGGGCATTACGACAGGAGAAGGAGGAAAGAGATGAGTAATGCCTTTTAGAAATCTATTTACAATAGGGGATTTGAAAAGAGAAGGCTGATCAGGAAGGCGAAGAAAGGCAGATATGGCTGAGAGGTAGCCTTTAAGAGTGCCCACGGCAGAGCCCTGCTGGGCTAAAGAAAGGATGAACAAGAGGACCTCAGAAAGAGGGGCAGAGAGGGGATCCACGCACCATGCCACAAACTTGTGCACCATGCCACAAACTTGTTCCATCTACAGGCATATACCGTTTTAGTGGAGGGACGCCTGGCTGCCAAGATGACATTACAGACTTCAGGAGGAAGGTCAAAAGCTGTCAACTGTCGCCGCTCAATCTCCACGCAAGGAGGTGGAAGCTGGACAATTTCGGGTGGAGGACCGTCCCCTGCTGCTTCGACAGACGACCCTCCCGAAGAGGCAGTCTGATCGGAGGATCGATGGCCATGCTCAAGAGCTCGGGGTACCAGACTCTTCGGGCCCAGTCTGGAGCCACAAGAATGACTTGGGCCCAGTTGCGCTTGATCTTCTTCAGCACTCTGGGATGAAGTGGTACAGGCGGAAAGGCGTACAGGAGGCCGCAGTTCCACTCACAACGAAAAGCGTTGCAGAGCGAGTCCTGCCTTGGAAATTGCAACACGCAGAATTGCTGACATTGAGCATTCTCTTCGGTGGCAAACAGATCTAACCAAGGCTCTCACCACCGCTGAAAGAGTCCTTGCACCACCTCCGAGTGAAGACGCCATTCGTGATCCCTCATGCACCAGCGGCTGAGTTCATCCGCCCTGGCGTTCAGGGAACCTGCCAGGGGTTGAACCACCAGAGACACGCCCTGATGTTCCAGCCATGTCCAAAGGAGAAGAGCCTCTTGACATAGGGTCCACGACCCCACCCGCCCTGATTGTTGCAGCACCACATGGCGGTGGTGTTGTATGTAAACACCTGCACTGCCCTTCCTTTGACAGAAGGAAGGAATGGCTTCAGTGCGAGACGGATCGCCCGGAGCTCCAAAAGGCTGATGTGGAGACCAGACTCCACCGGAGACCAGAGACCCCTGATCTCCGCCTCTCCCAGGTGGCCGCCCCATCCCAGGAGTGACGCATCCGTCAACACTGTGAACTCTGGTTGGAAAAGGGAGAGGGGTCTGCCACTGACCCAATCCTGGTTCGTGAGCCACCACTGCAATTGACGTGCAGTCCCCTCCGAGATCTGGACGACATCTGAAAGATTCCCCTGATGCTGCGCCCCTGGAACTTCAGGTCCCACTGCAGAGCCCGCATGTGCCACCTGGCATGATCCACCAGCACGATGCAGGAGTCCAGGAGGCCCAGCAGCCTCAGGGTCATTCTCACCGAAATCTGGTATAGAGGCTGAAACTTCGGTATCATAGCCCGAATATCCCGGACTCGCTGCTCAGGAGGATAAGCCCGAAACTGCCCTGTATCCAGAACTGCTCTGATGAAAAGGAGCTTCTGAGAGGAAATTATGTGTGACTGTGGCACCTTGATAGTGAACCCCAGCGAGTGCAGGAGGTCTGCCGTAGTCTGGAGGTGGGAGACGACAGCCTGGGGCGAGCCTGCCTTTAACAGCCAGTCGTCGAGATAGGGGAAGGCTGGAACCCCTGATCTGCGCAGATGAGCTGCGACCACCGCCATCACTTTCGTGAACACCCGAGGGGCGCTGGTAAGGCCAAAGGGGAGCACTGTAAACTGAAAGTGCTCGTGGCCTACCATGAACAGCAGGTAACGCCGGTGGGCCGGCAGGACGGGGATGTGAAAGTCCAACGCTACCATCCAGTCTGCAGGGTCGAGGGCAGACAAGACCTGAGCGAGCGTCAACTTTTTGAACTTCTCCTTCCGGAGGAAGCGGTTGACGTTCTTGAGATCCAAGATAGGACGCAGGCCTTTGTCCTTCTTGGGCACCAGAAAGTAGTGGGAATAGCAACCACGACCTGCTTCTGGGACAGGAACTTGCTCGATGGCTCCCTTGGCCAAGAGTGCCGAAACTTCCTGTTGGAGAAGGGCCAGATGATCCTCCAACATGCGATGGTACTGAGGTGGCATGGAGGGAGGGGTAGTCTCGAAGGGGAGGGAGTAGCCCCTACGGACTATCTGCAAAACCCACCTGTCCGACCGGATGGTGCGCCAGTGGGGGAG
Source organism: Calotriton arnoldi (assembly GCA_963921515.1). Lineage (NCBI taxonomy): Eukaryota > Metazoa > Chordata > Amphibia > Caudata > Salamandridae > Calotriton > Calotriton arnoldi. The sequence continues at coordinate 2,337,561 of CAWUFW010000371.1, read as the reverse complement.
GTGATGGCGAATCCTGCCACCCACTGGCGTTTGGTGGCCCTGAAAGGTCGGACTAGGAGCGTTTGGAGGCTGCTGCAGAGGGGGCTGTGGTGGACTGGCCCACCCGCTGGCCCCCAGAACCACGGCGCTGGTTCCCACGTCCCCGGCCGCGCAGAGGCTGAACAACTTGCGCCGGCCTGTGGCTCTGGGCGGGAGGTGGCGGGGCACCCCTTCCGTAGCCACGAAAGGGGCGAAAGGCAGACTGCACAGGGCGGGTGGTGGAGAGGCCCAAGGACCTGGCCGTAGCCCGAGAGTCCTTACAGCCTTCCAGCGCATTGTCTGCCTTGTCGCCGAAAAGGCGACGGCCATCAAAGGGCATGTCCATAAGAGTGGAGTGGACATCCCCGGAAAAACCAGTCGACCTCAACCAGGCGTAGCGTCGAAGGGCTACTGACGTGGAAATCGTCCTGCCTAGTGAGTCGGCGGTATCCAGCCCACAGCGGATGGTAAACTTCGCTGCATCTCTCCCCTCGGCCACTGCAAGGGAGAGCACGGCCCAGGCCTCCTCCGGGCACTGGGGCAGCACCTGTGCTACCGTATCCCACACAGAGTGGGTGTAACGGCCCAACAGACATGCGGTTTTTACCGACCGCAGTCCCAAGCTGAAGGAAGAAAACATTTTCTTCCAAAGGTGGTCCAGCTTTTTGGATTCCCTATCGGGTAGTGCGTTAGGGAATGCGCCTTTGGAGGTGGAGGCTTGGACCACCAAGCTCTCAGGGGTGGGGTGCTGGGAGAGGAAAGTGGGGTCGCCCGGGGCCGGGCGGTGGCGTCGGGCAATCATCCTGTCCACAGGAGCCCCTGTGTTGGGCCTGGACCAGGTGCCTAAAGGATGCCCGTGAGGGCTTCATTAAAAGGCAGCAGGGGCTCCAAAGAGCTCGCTGCCGGTTGAAGCACCTCTGTCAGGAGGTTAGTCCTGACTGCCACCGTAGGCAGCTCGAGGTGGAGAGCCTCGGCCGCCCTACGCAACACCACTGCGTATGACGCTCCCTCCTCCATAGCCACGGTAGGAGGAGACAACATGCCAAGGTCTGGGGAGGTATCCAGACCACTGGCTTCCCCCAGTTCCTCTCTCCAGTCCGGTTCATAACCTAACTGGTCGGTTAAAAGGTCCACAGACTCCTTCCAGTCCTTCTCACCCTCCTCTGGCTGCCAATCTGGTCTCAAAGAGCCAGGGTAGAACAGGGGCACAAAAGTACCCATCGGCGCCAGATCCGGAATCGGTCGACGCCGGTCCGTCTCCCTGTCTACCTTGAGGTGGAGGCCGGGGTCGACGTCGGCTGGGGACGCTGCCGACGTGGTGCCGGTGGAATCGGCGCCGGGGGAGGTGTAACAAGGTCGACCGGCGCCAATCCGGCTTCAAGCCTGGATCCAAGGGGACCCTGCGGCGCCGGGTCCGCGGGGCCCGAAGGCACGCCGGCGGAGTCGGGCTGCCCAAATATGGCGTGCATCGCTTCGTAAAACTGACAAAGCTGGGCAGGGGTCGCTCCCGGTCCCCGGAAGGGGGCACACCCGAAGCCGACCCTTCGGGCTCCGCACGCGCAGCCGCGGGAGGGGCACCACCCGCATCCCTCGTTGCGTCGGCCGACAGACGGGGGGAAGTCGAAGAGCGACGATGCTTCTTCAAATTCTTCTTGTGCTTCGACTTACCTGACCCAGAGTGCGAAGACTTGGATGAAGAATGGTGTTGGCTCCGCGACCGGTCCCTCGACCTCCTACGCGACCAGGACCTCGAGCGACGTGAAGCCGACTGCCGGGCCTCGAGAAGCTTTTGGGACCACTCCCACAAAGACTTCGGGGCCATGGTCCGGCAGTCGGAGCACGACTTGGGGTCGTGGTCGCGCTCATGGCAGTAGAGGCACATGCGGTGCGGATCCGTCACCGACATCAGTCGGTTACAGGAACCGCAAGCCTCGAAGCCGGGCATCCCTCGTGCACCAGGAGTCGATGGACTCAAAAAACGGGGTCGACAAAAGTCGAGGAAAAGTCAGTCAAAAAATGACTGGAGGTACCGCTCTCTCCGGATCTGCGCTTGCTGGCGCGGAAAAATAAAGAACTGACGTCAGCGCGCGAGGGCGGCGTCTATGTAGCTACCGCGACGTCATCCCGGCGACCACGACGCCGAACGCAGAGTCGACCGACGCCACCTTCCGACGCGCATGGGTACTGCTGATGAAAAACTTTTTCGGGTCCAGTATGGCGCCTGGGGGTAATTCTAAGGTAAGGAATCTATAGCTAACTGTTTCTTTCAGATTGAAATATCACCATTAACGCATATTACTTAATTGAAGCAACAGGTATCATCACTGTACAAGAAGTCTCTACAATTCTATTTGTGATGCAGAGAAGGCTTTTCAACTCTAGGAACGGGATTGTCTCTTCTCCGTACTGAAAAGGGTGGGGACTTCCACCCTACCTCATGAGTCTAATAAGGTTGTTCTTTTCGGGTTTTTCTGCTTCCATTATAATAAATTCAGAGTATGCAGGATCTGTGTCAATTACTAGGGGTAGACAGCAAAGAAAGAAAATAAATGACCTCAGCGCACAGGGGTGGGGCTTATATAATGCACCACTACATCACTTATGGGGCAGTATGAAGTCTATGCAGAGCCATATGGCACCTCTTACTGGTGCATGGAGTGAACCTGTGGTTAAACGTATCCATCAGAATTGTTGCATTACAAAGGCTTTAAAGAACTCAGATGGGAAACAATATCAAAAATTCATTTCAGAGCACATTCTAAATACTCCATATAAGTAGCAACAAAATTTGCCAATCTCTGTGAGAGGCCTTTCTGATACTAAGGATTATAAATACGTCTTTCCAAACATAAATCACAATCTAAAATTGACAAAATCCTCATAATTAGAAAAGTTATTGGCTAATATATTTAAATTTGACATCAGTGCCATTCCTATGTCCAGTGATTATGACCCAGTTATTACTTCAATACATTTACAATCTATTGTGTGAAATATAGGTGATGCTAAGGTTAATAAACAATTTATTGGTGTTGCTGACGAGATTTTATCTTTTAATGATCCCTATGTTACTTCTGCGTCAAAAAATGTGGATGCTTATAAAATATCGTTGAGAGCTTTCGTCATATATGTATACAAATGATAGAAAACAGCATTTGCAATTTCACAGTTTACTTAAAACAATAAAATCCGTAGTTTTTTTTGTTTTGTTTTCTTAGAGTTTTATATAGTGCAAACTTGACACGAGACATCGGGTATCAGAGCGATTTACATGAGCACCAGTTTCTTTACAGATGGACACATTTATATTTAGGTCGAGCCTAGCGGTAGCGCGCATGCACTGCTCGCTCTGCGAGACTGCTGTAGTAGAGTATGGGAGAAAAGCTGCGCCCACTCTCCTCCCATATTTTTCATTGGCTTGTGTCATTGCCTTTCGTAAATGCTGCCTTCGGATTCAGTAATACACTTGTTAGTCCCTCCTTAGTACGGCTTGTCTTCATTTGTACCCTCCCATGGCGACTGGCCCTTTTACTTCAGTTGTTACACGAGACCTGTTATTTAGTCTGTAAGAACTATTTACTTTATTGAGTTTCTCTTACTGCAGGCCTCCGGACATGCGCTGCTTCAGCTGAAACCGCTTGTGTTTTTTTAAGCAGCATGGCCGCCCCCGTAACACGGGCGACTGCTTTCAATCACTTTAACCCGGCATTATCTTGTGTCTGTTTCAAACCCCCCCCCCCCTCCAAGTAAAATGGATTTAGAAATGATTAGCGAATTAAGTCACATGAATTCCAGGTAGCACATAATCCTGTGCTAAAGGGCTGAAGCTGACAACAGCACATCTGTGTTACATGTCATCTGTACTAAAGCCACCTGACGGGTTGTTTTCAAAAGCCTGTTTTATTAACAATACCACCACCACCAATACCACCACCACCACCACCACCACCACCAATACCACCACCAACACCACCACCACCACCAACACCACCACCACCAATACCACCACCAATACCACCACCAATGCCAATACCACCACCAATACCACCGCCAATGCCAATTCCACCACCAATACCACCACACCACCACACCAATACCACCACCACCGATACCACCACCACCAATGCCACCACCACCAATACCACCAATACCACCATCACCACCAATATCACCACCACGAATACCACTACCACCACCATCAATCCAATACCACCACCACCAATACCAATACCACCGGCAATACCAATACCACCGCCAATCCCATCACCATCTATCCAATACCACCACCATCAATCCAATACCACCACCACCAATACCAATACCACCATCTCCACCAATACCACCACCACCACAACCAATACCACCACCACCAATACCAATACCAGTACCACCACCAATACCAATACCACCACCACCACAACCAATACCACCACCACCAGTACCAATACCACCACCACCAATACCAATACCAGTACCACCACCAATACCAATACCACCACCACCACAACCAATACCACCACCACCAGTACCAATACCACCACCACCAATACCACTACCACCCCCAATATCACCACCACGAATACCACCAATACCACTACCACCATCAATCCAATACCACCACCACCACCAATACCAATACCACCGGCAATACCAATACCACCACCATCAATCCAATACCACCACCACCAATACCACCACCATCAATCCAATACCACCGCCACCAATACCACCATCTCCACCAATACCACCACCACCACAACCAATACCACCACCAATACCACCACCAGTACCAATACCACCACCAATACCAATACCACCACCAATACCAATACCAATACCACCAATACCACCACCACCAATTCCACCACAACCAATACCACCACCACCACCTCCACCAATACCACTACCACCACCTCCACCAATACCACTACCACCACCAATACCACTACCACCACCAATACCACTACCACCACCAATACCTCCACCTCCACCAATACCTCCACCAATACCTCCACCAATACCACCACCATCAATACAATACCACCAATACTAATACCACCAATACTAATACCACCAATACCACCACCACCAATACCACCACCACCAATACCACCACCACCAATACCACCACCACCAATACCACCACCTCAGCGCCTCGCGCTCACTAGTAATAGCAGGGGCACTGTATGAGGCCGGAGCTGCAGCCAAGACCATACCTTCCTCCATCCATGCCTGCCATAAAGCACAACCCGCCCTGCACCAGGAGGTGAAGCCAGGGCCCTACTACAGCTGGAGTGTTTTTTTATTAGGCCAAAGATAGCAATGACATTACGCAGTGCCGCAGTGCCACACTGCACACTCAAATTACGGAGAGGGCAGGAAATAGCCCCCCCCCGCTCTTCCTCCTGAGCCACAACAGTGTAATCACAGAGCGAAAGGTGTTGGAGCACTTTGTTAGTGTTTATAGCTCGGATCATATGTAACTCTCACTTCACACTTTCTGTCTGTGTAATTTACAACACTTACACATCTGACGGGTTGTTTTCAAAAGCCTGTTTTAAAAACAATACCACCACCACCACCATTACCACCACCACCATTACCACCACCACCATTACGACCACCACCACCATTACCACCACCACCAATACGACCACCACCAATTCGTCCACCACCAATTCGTCCACCACCAATACGACCATCACCAATACGACCATCTCCACCACCACAAATACCACCACCAATATCACCACTACCACCAATATCACCACTACCACCAATACCACCAGCAATACCACCGCCAATGCCAATACCACCGCCAATGCCAATACCACCACTGCCAATGCCAATACCACCACTGCCAATACCACCACCGCCAATACCACCACCACCAATACCACCACCACCACCACCACCAATGTCACCACCAATACCACCACCACCAATGCCAATACCACCACCACCACCAATATCACCACCACCAATACCACCACCACCAATACCACCACCACCACCAATACCACCACCACCACCAATACCACCATCTCCACCAATACCACCACCACCAATACCACCACCAGTACCAATACCACCACCACCAATACCAATACCACCACCTCCAATACCAATACCACCACCACCACCACCAATACTGCCACCACCAATACCGCCACCACCAATACCGCCACCACCAATACCGCTACCACCAATAACAGCACCACCAATAACAGCACCACCAATAACAGCACCACCAATAACAGCACCACCAATAACAGCACCACCAATAACAGCACCACCAATAACAGCACCACCAATAACAGCACCACCAATAACAGCACCACCAATACCACCAATACCAATACCACCAATACCAATACCACCAATACCACCACCTCAGCACCTCTCGCTCACTAATCATAGCAGGGGCACTGTACGAGGCCGGAGCTACTGCAGCCGAGACCATCCCTCCCTCCATGCCTGCCATAAAGCACAACCCGCCCTGCACCAGGAGGTGCAGCCAGGGCCCTACTATAGCTGGAGTGTTTTTTATTAGGCCAAAGATAGCAATGACATTATGCAATGCCACACTGCACACTCAAATCATGGAGAGGGCAGGAAATACCCCCCCGCTCTTCCTCCTGAGCCACGATAGTGTAATCACAGAGCGAAAGGTGTTGGAGCGCTTTGTTAGAGTTTATATCTTGGATCATATGTAACTCTCACTTCACACTTTGTGTCTGTGTAATTTACAACACTTACACATCTGACGGGTTGTTTTCAAAAGCCTGTTTCCAATACCACCACCACCAATACCACCACCAATACTACCACCACCTCCAACACCACCAATACTACCACCACCTCCACCAATACCACCACAACCAATACCACCACAACCAATACCACCGCCAATGCCAATACCACCGCCAATGCCAATACCACCGCCAATGCCAATACCACCGCCAATGCCAATACCACAGCCAATGCCAATACCACAGCCAATGCCAATACCACCGCCAATACCTCCACCACCAATACCACCACCACTACTACTTCCAGCACTACCAATACCACCACCAATACCTCCACCACTACCAATACCACCACTGCCACCACCAATACCACTACCACCACCAATATCACCACCAATACCACTACCACCACCAATATCACCACCAACACCACCAATATCACCACCACCACCAATATCACCACCAATATCACCACCACCACCAATATCACCACCACCACCAATACCACCACCACCAATACCACCGCCACCACCAATACCACTACCACCAATACCACTACCAGCAATACCACTACCACCGCCAATACCACTACCACCAATACCACTACAACTACCAATACCACCACCAAAACCACCACCAATCCAATACCACCACCGCCAATACCAATACCAATACCACCGATACCACTGCCAATACCACCACTACCACCACCAATGCAACCATCGATCCAATACCACCACCACCACCAATACCATCACCAACAATACCACCACCAATACCAATACCACCACCACCAGTACCAATACCACCTCCAATACCACCACCACTATCACCACCACCACTATCACCACCACCACTATCACCACCACCAATACCACCACCACCACCAATACCAATACCACCAATACCAATACCACCACCACCAATACCAATACCACCACCAATACCAATACCACCAATGCCACCACCAATATCTCCACCAATACCAATACCACCACCAATACCAATACCACCACCACCAATACCACTACCTCCACCAATACCAATACCACCACCAATACCAATACCACCACCACCAATACCACTACCTCCACCACCATCAATACAATACCACCACCATTACCACCACTATTACCACCACCAATACTACCACCAATACCAATTCCACCACCACCAATACCACCACCACCACCAACATTTCCACCAATACCACCACCACCACCAATACCAATACCACCACCACCAATACCAATACCACCACCACCAGTACCAATACCACCACCAATACCACCACCACCACCACCAATACCACCACCACCTCCAATACTAATACCACCACCTCCAATACCAACACCACCACCAATACCAATACCACCACCAATACCAATACCACCACCAATACCAATACCACCACCAATACTAATACCACCACCACCACCAATACTAATACCACCACCAATACTAATACCACCACCAATACCGCCACCACCAATACCGCCACCACCAATAACAGCACCACCAATAACAGCACCACCAATAACAGCACCACCAATAACAGCACCGCCAATAACAGCACCGCCAATAACAGCACCGCCAATAACAGCACCGCCAATAACAGCACCACCAATAACAGCACCACCAATAACAGCACCACCAATAACAGCACCACCAATAACAGCACCACCAATAACAGCATCACCAATAACAGCATCACCAACACCAATACCACCAACACCAATACCACCAACACCAATACCACCACCTCAGCGCCTCTCGCTCACTAGTCATAGCAGGGGCACTGTACGAGGCCGGAGCTGCTGCAGCCGAGACCATCCCTCCCTCCCTCCATGCCTGCCATAAAGCACAACCCGCCCTGCACCAGGAGGTGAAGCCAGGGCCCTACTACAGCTGGAGTGTTTTTTATTAGGCCAAAGATAGCAATGACATTACGCAATGCCACACTGCACACTCAAATCACGGAGAGGGCAGGAAATAACCCCCCGCTCTTCCTCCTGAGCCACGATAGTGTAATCGCAGAGCGAAAGGTGTTGGTGCGCTTTGTTAGAGTTTATAGCTTGGATCATATGTAACTCTCACTTCACACTTTGTGTCTGTGTAATTTACAACACTTACACATCTGATGGGTTGTTTTCAAAAGCCTGTTTTATTAACAATACCACCACCACCAATAACACCATCACCAATACCACCACCAATACTATCATCACCTCCACTACCACCAATACTACCACAACCAATACCACCAGCAATACCAATACCACCACCAATACCACCCCCAATGCCACCGCCAATGCCAATACCACCGCCATTACCTCCACCACTACATCCACCACTACCAATACCACCACCAATACCCTCCACCAATACCTCCACCAATACCACCACCAATACCACCACCATCAATACAATACCACCACCATCAATACAATACCACCACCACCAATACTAATACCACCAATACTAATACCACCAATACTAATACCACCAATACTAATACCACCAATACTAATACCACCAATACTAATACCACCAATACTAATACCACCAATACCACCACCACCACCAATACCACCACCACCAATACCACCACCACCAATACCACCACCTCAGCGCCTCGCGCTCACTAGTAATAGCAGGGGCACTGTATGAGGCCGGAGCTGCAGCCAAGACCATACCTTCCTCCATCCATGCCTGCCATAAAGCACAACCCGCCCTGCACCAGGAGGTGAAGCCAGGGCCCTACTACAGCTGGAGTGTTTTTTTATTAGGCCAAAGATAGCAATGACATTACGCAGTGCCAAACTGCACACTCAAATTACAGAGAGGGCAGGAAATAGCCCCCCCCCGCTCTTCCTCCTGAGCCACAACAGTGTAATCACAGAGCGAAAGGTGTTGGAGCACTTTGTTAGTGTTTATAGCTCGGATCATATGTAACTCTCACTTCACACTTTCTGTCTGTGTAATTTACAACACTTACACATCTGACGGGTTGTTTTCAAAAGCCTGTTTTAAAAACAATACCACCACCACCATTACCACCACCACCATTACCACCACCACCATTACCACCACCATTACCACCACCACCACCATTACCACCACCACCAATACGACCACCACCAATACGACCACCACCAATACGACCACCACCAATACGTCCACCACCAATACGACCATCACCAATACGACCATCACCAATACGACCATCACCAATACGACCATCTCCACCACCACAAATACCACCACCAATATCACCACTACCACCAATACCACCAGCAATACCACCGCCAATGCCAATACCACCGCCAAAGCCAATACCACCGCCAATGCCAATACCACCGCCAATGCCAATACCACCGCCAATGCCAATACCACCACTGCCAATACCACCACCGCCAATACCAATACCACCACCACCACCACCACCACCACCACCAATGTCACCACCAATACCACCACCAATGCCACCACCACCAATATCACCACCACCAATGCCAATACCACCACCACCACCAATACCACCACCACCACCACCATCTCCACCAATACCACCACCACCAATACCACCACCAGTACCACCACCAGTACCAATACCACCACCACCAAGGCCAAAGATAGCAATGACATTATGCAATGCCACACTGCACACTCAAATCATGGAGAGGGCAGGAAATACCCCCCTCCGCTCTTCCTCCTGAGCCACGATAGTGTAATCACAGAGCGAAAGGTGTTGGAGCGCTTTGTTAGAGTTTATATCTTGGATCATATGTAACTCTCACTTCACACTTTGTGTCTGTGTAATTTACAACACTTACACATCTGACGGGTTGTTTTCAAAAGCCTGTTTCCAATACCACCACCACCACCAATACCACCACCAATACTACCACCACCTCCACCAATACCACCACAACCAATACCACCACAACCAATACCACCGCCAATGCCAATACCACTGCCAATGCCAATACCACCGCCAATGCCAATACCACCGCCAATGCCAATACCACCGCCAATGCCAATACCACCGCCAATGCCAATACCACAGCCAATGCCAATACCACCGCCAATACCTCCACCACCAATACCACCACCACTACTTCCAGCACTACCAATACCACCACCAATACCTCCACCACTACCAATACCACCACCACCACAACCACCACCAATACCACTACCACCACCAATATCACCACCAATACCACTACCACCACCAATATCACCACCAACACCACCAATATCACCACCACCACCAATATCACCACCACCACCAATATCACCACCACCACCAATATCACCACCACCACCAATATCACCACCACCACCACTACCACCGCCACCACCAATACCACTACCAGCAATACCACTACCACCGCCAATACCACTACCACCAATACCACTACCAATACCACCACCAATCCAATACCACCGCCGCCAATACCAATACCAATACCACCACCACCGATACCACTGCCAATACCACCACTACCACCACCACCAATGCAACCATCGATCCAAAACCACCACCACCACCAATACCACCGCCAATACCAATACCACCACCACCAATACCACCACCACCACCAACAATACCACCACCACCAATACCATCACCAACAATACCACTACCACCACCAATACCACCACCACCAGTACCAATACCACCACCACTATCACCACCAATACCACCACCACTACCACCACCACCACCACCACAACCACCACTACCACCACCACCAATACCAATACCACCAATACCAATACCACCACCACCAATACCAATACCACCACCAATACCAATACCACCAATGCCACCACCAATATCTCCACCAATACCAATACCACCACCAATACCAATACCACCACCACCAATACCACTACCACCAATACCACCACCTCCACCAATACAATACCACCACCACCAATACCACCACCACCACCACTATTACCACCACCAATACTACCACCAATACCAATTCCACCACCACCAATACCACCACCACCATTTCCACCAATACCACCACCACCACCAATACCACCACCACCACCAATACCAATACCAATACAAATACCACCACCACCAATACCAATACCAATACCACCACCACCAGTACCAATACCACCACCAATACCACCACCACCAATACCGCCACCACCACCAATACCACCACCACCAATACCTCCAATACTAATACCACCACCTCCAATACCAACACCACCTCCAATACCAACACCACCACCAATACCACCACCAATACTAATACCACCACCAATACTAATACCACCACCAATACTAATACCGCCACCAATACTAATACCGCCACCACCAATACCGCCACCACCAATACCGCCACCACCAATACCGCCACCACCAATACCGCCACCACCAATACCGCCACCACCAATACCGCCACCACCAATAACAGCACCACCAATAACAGCACCACCAATAACAGCACCACCAATAACAGCACCACCAATAACAGCACCACCAATAACAGCATCACCAACACCAATACCACCAACACCAATACCACCAACACCAATACCACCAACACCAATACCACCAACACCAATACCACCACCTCAGCGCCTCTCGCTCACTAGTCATAGCAGGGGCACTGTACGAGGCCGGAGCTGCTGCAGCCGAGACCATCCCTCCCTCCCTCCATGCCTGCCATAAAGCACAACCCGCCCTGCACCAGGAGGTGAAGCCAGGGCCCTACTACAGCTGGAGTGTTTTTTATTAGGCCAAAGATAGCAATGACATTACGCAATGCCACACTGCACACTCAAATCACGGAGAGGGCAGGAAATAACCCCCCCCCCGCTCTTCCTCCTGAGCCACGATAGTGTAATCACAGAGCGAAAGGTGTTGGAGCGCTTTGTTAGAGTTTATAGCTTGGATCATATGTAACTCTCACTTCACACTTTGTGTCTGTGTAATTTACAACACTTACACATCTGATGGGTTGTTTTCAAAAGCCTGTTTTATTAACAATACCACCACCACCAATACCACCATCACCAATACCACCACCAATACTATCATCACCTCCACTACCACCAATACCACCACAACCAATACCACCAGCAATACCAATACCCTCCACCAATACCACTGCCAATGCCACCGCCAATGCCAATACCACCGCCATTACCTCCACCACTACATCCACCACTACCAATACCACCACCAATACCCTCCACCACTACCAATACCACCTCCAATACCACTACCACCCACACCAATACCACCAATGCCACCACCAATACCACCACCACCAATACCACCACCAATACCACTACCACCACCACCAATACCAATACCACCAATACCAATACCACTACCACCAATACCACCACCAATACCAATACCACCAATGCCAATACCACCAATGCCAATACCACCAATGCCACCACCAATATCTCCACCAATACTACCACCACCAATACCAATACCACCACCACCAATACCACTACCACCACCAATACCACCACCTCCACCACCATCAATACAATACCACCACCACCAATACCACCACCACCACCACTATTACCACCACCAATACTACCACCAATACCAATTCCACCACCACCAACACCATTTCCACCAATACCACCACCACCAATACCACCACCACCACCAATACCACCACCACCACCACCACCACCAATACCAATACCAATACCACCACCAATACCAATACCACCACCACCAATACCAATACCACCACCACCAGTACCAACACCACCACCAATACCACCACCACCAATACCACCACCACCACCAATACCACCACCACCTCCAATACTAATACCACCACCAATACTAATACCACCACCAATACTAATACCACCACCAATACTAATACCACCACCAATACTAATACCACCACCAATACTAATACCACCACCAATACTAATACCACCACCAATACCGCCACCACCACCGCCACCACCAATACCGCCACCACCAATACCGCCACCACCAATAACAGCACCACCAATAACAGCACCACCAATAACAGCACCACCAATACCACCACCACCACCAATACCACCACCACCACCAATACCAATACCACCACCAATACCAATACCAATACCACCACCAATACCAATACCAATACCACCACCAATACCAATACCAATACCACCACCACCAATACCAATACCACCACCACCAGTACCAATACCACCACCAATACCACCACCACCAATACCAATACCACCACCACCACCACCACCACCACCACCACCACCACCACCAATACTAATACCACCACCAATACTAATACCACCACCAATACTAATACCACCACCAATACTAATACCACCACCAATACTAATACCACCACCAATACTAATACCACCACCAATACTAATACCACCACCAATACTAATACCACCACCAATACCGCCACCACCAATAACAGCACCACCAATAACAGCACCACCAATAACAGCACCACCAATAACAGCACCACCAATAACAGCACCACCAATAACAGCACCACCAATAACAGCACCACCAATAACAGCATCACCAACACCAATACCACCAACACCAATACCACCAACACCAATACCACCAACACCAATACCACCACCTCAGCGCCTCTCGCTCACTAGTCATAGCAGGGGCACTGTACGAGGCCGGAGCTGCTGCAGCCGAGACCATCCCTCCCTCCCTCCATGCCTGCCATAAAGCACAACCCGCCCTGCACCCGGAGGTGAAGCCGGGGCCCTACTACAGCTGGAGTGTTTTTTATTAGGCCAAAGATAGCAATGACATTACGCAATGCCACACTGCACACTCAAATCACGGAGAGGGCAGGAAATAACCCCCCCCGCTCTTCCTCCTGAGCCACGATAGTGTAATCACAGAGCGAAAGGTGTTGGAGCGCTTTGTTAGAGTTTATAGCTTGGACCATATGTAACTCTCACTTCACACTTTGTGTCTGTGTAATTTACAACACTTACACATCTGATGGGTTGTTTTCAAAAGCCTGTTTTATTAACAATACCACCACCACCAATACCACCATCACCAATACCACCACCAATACTATCATCACCTCCACTACCACCAATACTACCACAACCAATACCACCAGCAATACCAATACCCTCCACCAATACCACTGCCAATGCCACCGCCAATGCCACCGCCAATGCCAATACCACCGCCATTACCTCCACCACTACATCCACCACTACCAATACCACCACCAATACCCTCCACCACTACCAATACCACCACCAATACCACTACCACCCACACCAATACCACCTTTGCCACCACCACCAATACCACCACCAATACCACTACCACCACCGATACCACCACCACCACCACCACCACCGATACCACCACCACCACTGATACCACCACCAATACCACCACCAGCAATACCACTACCACCACCACCAATACCACCTCCACCACCAATACCACCACTAATAGCACCACCAAAACCACCAACACCAATAACACCACCACTACCACCACCAATACCACCATCAATCCAATACCACCACCGCCAATACCAATACCACCGCCAATACCAATACCACCACCAATATCCCCACCACCAATACCACCGCCAATACCAATACCACCAATACCACCACCACCAATATAACTAATACCACCACCAACAACAATACCACCACCACCACAACCACCACCACCACCAATACCACCAATACCAGCACCTCCAACACCAATACCACCACCAATACCAATACCGCCGCCACCAATACCACCACCACCAATACCACCACCAATACCAGTACCACCACCACCAATACTAATACTACCACCAATACCACCACCAATACCAATACCGCCACCACCAATACCAGCACCACCAATACCACCACCACCAATACCACCACCTCAGCGCCTCTCGCTCACTAGTCATAGCAGGGGCACTGTACGAGGCCGGAGCTGCAGCCGAGACCATCCCTTCCTCCCTCCATGCCTGCCATAAAGCACAACCAGCCCTGCACCAGGAGGTGAAGCCAGGGCCCTACTACAGCTGGAGTGTTTTTTATTAGGCCAAAGACAGTAATGACATTACGCAATGCCACACTGCACACTCAAATCACGGAGAGGGCAGGAAATAGCACCCCCCGCTCTTCCCCCTGAGCCACAATAGTGTAATCACAGACCGAAAGGTGTTGGAGCGCTTTGTTAGTGTTTATAGCTCGGATCATATGTAACTCTCACTTCACACTTTGTGTCTGTGTAATTTACAACACTTACACATCTTCAGTGCACTATTTATCACTACTTTGAAGACGTCGCAGGCTGGTCTCTTCCTCTGATATTTACAATCTAACAAGCGGTCGAGAAGGCCCTTTAGTGCAATGCAATAGGTCTCGCATTTGTGAGAGTTTCAGCTATTAGTATTGTAAATGACAATGCCTTTTATTTATGTTTTAAAACCCAAAACATAAATAAAAGACATTGTCATTTACAATGCCAATAGCTCAAACTTGTGTGACTATAAGACCTATTGCATTGCAAATGCTTGTTTTGGTAGGCATGGGGAGATTAAGTGATTTGCCCAGAATCACAGGATGTTGAGCGTCGGTGCCGAGACTCAAATCCAGTTAGCCCACTTCGAGGTCGACCGCTCATCATGCAAGTGAATCATCAGAGGCTGTGTAAAACCTAGCTAAAGGTAAATCTGACTTGAAACAATGTTAAAGGTTTGAACGATGAATCCAAATATTTTGGTATGCCAAAGAACAAGGGAAAAATGTGTTGAAAAAAGAACAAAACCTTATTAAAGATATAACTGAATAAGGTGAAGATACAGATGCACCATCAAATTAAGAGTACATCTGCACTGCAGCCCTTGAGAAATTCTACAAAATTGTATATGCTAAAGAATATGATCCTTCTCGGGCTACCCTGGATAATTAGTTTGATTCTTTATCAACTCAGGAGTTGTAAACTTGACTGGGCGTGGCTAGCAGGGCCACGAATGCGGACGCGTCCTACGGAAGCTCTGCACTTCTGCCCCTTTATCCGGCATTAATCCTGGATACCGCTACCCATCCGAAACTTTCAAGCACGCTACTTTGCCCCTGGGATCGCCCTGTGTCTGCCGCTGTCTCTGCTGTGCCATTTGGAGACGGCGTTCGGAGTCTCATTGAGGGTCTTGTCGAGGCCTCTCACCACGTGCTGACTGATCGGCAGTGGCCGCTGGGGCTGAGTGGACGTGGGGGCCTATGAGCCTCGGCTGGCGCCGTGTTCGGCTGCGGAGACGGCCGCTGACTGAAGTTGGGGAGCAGTGAGTCGGGGGTGCTGCGGTGGAGCACTCCCACGTGACTCAGGCGCAGTAATGGCCCCCGTCCTCTGATATACAAATCACAGGTGGGCCGTGGAGTAAGTGAAGGGAACGCGGACTGCGCCTGTTTTCTCCTTGATGCAACCCTTCGAGTAGGAAGGGGAGGCTGCGGAATCATCGGCCCCTTCTCCCTTCCCTTTTAAATATAATAGCTGTGGGGAACTTGGAGGCCTTGTGGGGCCTGTAGTACTCAGATCTGGGGTTTGGACACAAGTGGTACTGTGAGAGATGCAGGGCGGTCCTGGACACTTGATGGGGGCCCGCGGGATTGTCTGTAGCAGATGACATGGCCTTGTTGAGGTTTGGAAACAGTGCTGGACCCGGGTGCGCTGCGCATCTACCCTACACTATCTTTGGCTATAACAGAGGGCAATGGCTATCCACGGCTGCTCCATTAGAGCCTGCCCCCCCCTCCTGGCTGGCTGCTTATACAGGGGTAACTGGAATGGCGGGTGGGGACCGGAGATCAGATCAGGCCCCACCGTTGACGCTGCCACAGGCTTTGGGGTGCCCCCCCGGAAAGAGCAGCCGCCTGGGGACACGAGAGAAGATCTGACATAGCTGGCCATGGTGCGCAGTGGCAGCGCGGCCTGCGACCTCCATGAGGGCTGATACCTACCCTTAGAGTATGCTACATTAGCCTTCCTGGCCAGCCTGCCAAGCCTGATGCTGCATTCTGTGGCTGTGCTTCCCCAGCATTTGTCGCCTAAGCCTGCACCCCCCCCGGTTGCCGTAGAAGACATAACAGCCTGAGTCTTTACTACTCTGCCAAGATGTGGGGGCCCCTTACGGTGACTGGACAGTGTGGTGACCATCGTCCCGGCCGAGTGCAGAGTGCCACTAACCACACACTCTCTGCCGTGTTGGCCTGACACACCAGAGGATGCAACCTTTCTTTTCTTTCTGACCAGGGGGCCGTTGTCTGGCCTCCGAGACTTTGCTAGCCTGCGGGGTGGAGAGAACAGCTACACAGCCACTGCCGACTGGCTGACATCCAGGCTTCAACACAGTGGAACCTAGTGGCGGGACATCTAGTACATCACAGGGCGACTCGCGCTGCGACACCTAGATATGGCCACAAGTGTCAGCAAACGGGCCCAAATGCGAGATGCCGTAGAGGCACGGTCAAAGTATCAGCCAGACCCACACATTGGTTTTTGAGTCCTTGCCCTGCTGACATAGTCGACCGCTTGGCTGGGGCTGCTTGTGCTGCGGCTCCATTACCCCCCACCTGGCGCATGCAAGCAGGGCCCATATTCTACAGCTCCTCCTGCGCTCTTCGGTGGGCATGCCTCCCTGGGCTGCTCGTGCTGCGGCACCCCATCGCACGCTAAGGCGCGCGCAAGCTGGCTCTCTCTGGTGGTGCTACCACTGGGACCACAAAACCCCAGGTAGACGTAGGGGTGAAACCTCTCTCGACTCTGACTTCGGTCACTGGCAAGCGACACACACCGCAAAGACAGCACCCATCCTGCTCACTGGGTGATGGGAGAGAACAGAGGAGCCCCAGTTGTACCTTGCCGTACCTAGGCCCCTCTGAAGCTCAACGCACGCCAGTTGGCTATGGATCGCCTATGCTCTGGCACTCAGCCTGTGACAACACGACAGACATCAGCTATTGAGCGCCGCCTGGAGACCAAGCGGCAATGGGACCACCCGACTCAGCTGTGTCCCTTGGCACTAAGCTGGACATTGTGCTACAGGATGTGGAGAAGAACTCTTGAGCAGACGCGCACGTCACTAGAAAGCAGAATTGATAAAGTGATGGCGGACTTCACCCTATTACATGCAGACAACCGCAAGCTGGTGGACAAGGTACATAGTGTTGAGCACATGCTGGCTGAACTTCAACCGACAACTTGTGAATCAGTGTCTCTGGTGCAGGCCTTGCTACAACGTGTACCCACACTGGAATGCAGAGCAGAGGATGCAGAGGGCCGCCTCAGGAGAAACAACATATGGGTGGTTGGTCTTCCAGATGGTGTGGAGGGACTAGGTGCAGTGGCCTACGCCGAGACCTGGATCCGTACCGTGCTCCCCAGCACGGTGCTCTCTCCCTTCTCTGTCGAACAAGCCCACTGTGTGCTGGCCCGCCAACTACCACCCGGCCCCAACCCTACGCCTTTTGTGTTCCATCTGCTTAATTACAGGGATCGTGACTCCATCTTGTGCGAGGAGCGTAAGTTGCAAGATATAAAAGTGGATAACGCCTGTCATGATCTTTCCTGACTATACTATGGCAGTGCAGCGACAGAGGAGCTTCTTTCTAGCCGTGAAGCGGCGTCTCAGAGAACTGGACATACAATATTCGCTCCTGTTCCCTGCCTGTCTCCGCGTGATGGCAGACGGGACCACACACTTCTTCAATTACGCTGAGGCGGCATGGGACTGGATGGAGTCCACTGGATTTGCGGCTTCGTGCCCTCCGCCCACCGAAGTGGCGCAATCTCGGGGCTCAGTAGGAGGCCGCTGCAGGGGGGGAACACAGCCATTCACAACCTGGCTCTGCACCGAACCTGAAGAAGGTAATCTTAATGAGGCACCAGGCCGTGCAGATCGTATCCACAATGTGGGATCACTCGCAGAGCCCAGACGCAAGCTCGATGAAATCCTTCAGTGATGATGGCTCCTCTAACACGTGGCATTCTAGAGCAGACTCGTTGGCTCCACCGGACGTGAACCCCCAGACTGCTGATGACATTATATGATTCACCGATAACTGTCCCTTCTGAAGTCCTGCATGCTTCCTTGTTAGTTGTTTTATTCTTGTATCGTACTCTTTATACATGAGCTAACCTCTCATATTGCAGCCAATGGTGACCCTGTCCGCAGGGATGTCCTGTATATTTGACACGCGGGTAGTCTATACTCTATTGTATAATGCTGTTGCATGTAAACTCATCACTATAGTTGGTATCACTGCATCCTGCATTCGCGGGACGATGCATCTTTCAATCAATCAGGCGTTTGTTAAGCGCGACTACTCACCCGTAAGGGTCTCAAGGCGCTGGGGTTAGCAGGTTGCGAACATGGGGAGCGATGTTGTCTGTCTAAGGTGGAGCGGAAGGGTGTTCCAGGCTCTGGCCGCGAGGAAGGAGAAGGAGCGGCCTCCCGATCTGGTCTTTCTGGTGCGGGGGACCACGGCGTAGGAGAGCTGGGCTGATCGTAGGGTCCTCTGGGGTGCGTGGAATTTGAGTCGGCTGTTCAGGTATGCTGGTCCGGTGTCGTGGAGGGCCTTGTGGGCGTGGGTGAGCATCTTGAAGGTGACTCTAGCTTCGATGGGGAGCCAGTGGAGTGTGCGCAGGTGCTGGGAGATGTGGCAGTGTCTTGGCAGGTCGAGGACCAGTCTTGCGGCGGCGTTCTGGATGTTCTGTAGCTTGCGGGTGAGGTTTTTGTTTATTCCGGGATAGAGTGCGTTGCCGTAGTCGAGTCTGCTGGTGACCAGGGGGCGTGAGTGACGGTCTTTCTGTGATCGAGGGGGATCCATTTGAAGGTCTTACGTAGGAGGTGGAGGATGTGGAAGCAGGAGGACGAGACGGAGTTGATCTGGCGGTCCATTTTGAGCTCGGAGTCCAGGATGATTCCCAGGTTGCGTGCGTGGTCCATGGGGGTGGGCGGGCTTCCGACGGCGGGGGGCCACCAGGTGTCGTTCCAGGCATTGGGGTTTGGGCACATGATGAGTACTTCTGTTTTGTTGGTGTTTAGTTGTAGGCAGCTGTTTTTCATCCATTTGGCGACGGCTTCCATGCCTTCTCGAAAGTTGTGTCTGGCGGTATTGGGTTCGTTGGATAGGGAGAGGATGAGTTGGGTGTCGTCTGCGTATGACACAATGTTGAGTCCGTAGGTTCTGACGATGGGGGCGAGCGGAGCCATGTAGACGTTGAAGGGCGTAGGGCTGAGGGAGGACCCCTGGAGGACTCCGCAGGTGGTTGGTGTAGGGTCCAAGAGGAAAGGGGGGGGGAGGGGAGGAGTCTGACCCGCTGCGTTCTGCCAGAGAGGAAGGAGCGGATCCAGTCGAGGGCCTTGTCTTGGATCCCTGCGTCATGGAGTCTGTGTATTAGGGTGCGGTGAGAGACTGTGTCGAACGCCGCTGAGAGGTCGAGGAGGATGAGGGCTGCTGTTTCTCCTTTGTCCAGTAGGGTGCGGATGTCGTCTGTTGCGGCGAGGAGGGCGGTTTCCGTACTGTGGTTTTTTCTGAAGCCGGATTGGGAGGAGTCCAGGGTGTTGTGCTCTTCGATGAATGTGGCGAGTTGGCTGTTGATGGCTGTCTTGATGACTTTCGCTGGGAACGGGAGCAGGGAGATGGGTCTAAATTTTTTTAGGTCGGTGGGGTCCGCCGAGGGCTTCTTCAGGAGGGGGTTGATCTCGGCGTGTTTCTAGTCGTCGGGGAAGGAGGCGTTCGCCAGGGAGCAGTTTATGGTGTGGCAGAGCATGGGTGCGATGGTGTCGGCGGCTCTGTTGAAGATGTGGTGGGGGCAGGGGTCCTTGGGGGCCCCGGAGTGGATTGACTTCATCGTTGTACAACATGATGGGAGCAATATGGGCACTGGAAACTGAATTGTTTATACGAAATGTTTTCGACTTGGACATCTGCCTCTATGCATTCCACAAATGTAAAAAGTAGTTTACAGCCCATGTCCATATTGAGCTCAGTGTTTATGGCCTGACAAATGGCTTTAAGGAAAGCAGCCTTTTCAGCCCCTCCCAAATGCAAACAACACATTGAAGTAATTTGTGAGGGCATGAACAAGGGGACTGGTAGGGTGTACAACAGAGCAGATTGGCAATGGAAAGAAGCATGTATAGCCTCAGGTTGCAGTCTGTGCAGTGTAAACCTTCGGAAAGGAAAATCCCAGGCGGCCCGAGCCTTGCCTTTGATGCTAGCCTTGTGACCAGGCCAGGGAGTTTACAGTTATCATCTGTTCTGCATACTATCATTTATACATTGCCAACATAAAATGCAGCACTGAAATGGCTTTTTACTTGCAAGACGTTGGACAGGAATGAATGGCAGCGACTGGGTTGCATGTCATCATGTGTTAATTAGTACTTACTGAAATATAGCTAAAGGCTTAACATATTGCAATAACCGGTTTATTTTTCAGTTTTATATAGCGCTTTATTAACCTACTTGCTTTCTCAAATTTGCTTGAAAATGCACCATTTGCCCACTCTTTTTTCCGAATTTTTCGCGGGGGGAGAACCCCCCCCCCGAATCCCCTTATGACTGTCAGCTCACTCGCTAACAGCCACTCACCCCAAACGTTTAGGCCTCACCACTTTCAAATGTCACCAGCCGCCACTGATTGTTTATAGTTTGGCTTCCATAGATGTTGTGGACTTTTTCACTAATATTTTCATTATTGAGTCCATAGCTCTCTATCTCTTTCAGATTCTTCAGCACAAATGCAACAGTGGTGCCAGAATCTCCAGATTCTCTGCCTCGTTGATTGAAAAAGCCATGCTTTGGTGTTTTCTGCACTTTGACCACCACTGCAGCAGGCAGCATCCCGTCACTGTCATGTGCAATGGCTATACTTATTACAAGGCCAGCCAGTCACCGCCAACTCTCTCTGAATTAATCCCCCACCTCAGATCCAGTACCAGTTAGGCCAGCATGGTGCTGGTCAGGGAGGGCTTCATACAGTTCTTCAGCGCATCAGGCTTGATGCGCACCCTCTTACTGCATGCCTCCAAGAACCTGCCCACCTCCCATCTTGAATTGGAATGGGGCTGGCGTCAAGGGGCTAATCTTCCAGATTATGTTGAAATGCTGCAGTGGCTTGATCAACTGTATTGGGCTGTCCACCCAACACTAAGTCAGCTTCGATCTCAGGTGCTATGCCGCCACAGCCCCGCCAGTGGTGCTGCCTCTCTTCGTACCATAGGGCTCAGACACAGTGCAGCATCTGCAGCACTGAACGACAGTGACCAACACGTTTGCTTCAAGGCCCCACCCCTCCCTAATTTGTTTAAATAATTTATTTCAACACATTAAGCCAGGGTTTTTTCTGGAGGCTTTGATTATATTAACACCTAAATAAAGCATGAATCAGAATTTCTGTAAAAAAACAAATATATATATATAAACTTATGGTTTTCAGATTGATTTTAGAGCTTTTCAAAAATCTAAGCATTCAGATTACAATAATTTATTTCTCAGCTTGTTAAATTAGGCTATATCTATGGAAGACTTACTTGGAATAATGCAAAACTAATTTCCTCTTATGGATCTGCAGCAGCGTGTAATAAGGACGAGAAAATAATGCATTTTATAATAATGTGCAAAATGAACATTTAGGCTTTAATGAGAAATAGATGCCTTTTAATGCAAAAATTGGAGTAGGCAATCATATTTACTCATACTAGGCCTGAATGGCTAAACCCACATTTTCTGACAAGCTGGTATGATTAAAAAGTATTGATCAGCATAAATGTTTTCTTGACATTCCCATGAACATGTTTTCAATAATGAACAGTAGTTGTATAAAATGTTTTCTTTCTGTTCCTGCAGATGTTTCTACTTACACAAAGACCGCTATTAGCTAATGATTAGACTTATCTAGAAAGATAGATATGAAAGTTCACACACAGAAATGTAGTTTTGAACAGGAGAATGAATCATGAGAAGGAACTAAGTAAGTAGCACAGTTGCGGTACTGAGTGTTGCTATCTGAAGTTATTGTGTTCCTGTGAGAAGAGTGAAACTGTTCCCAGGACAGCATCGAAAGCTGAGTGGCTGACTGAAGAAAGAAGATATTGCGAACTGCAACACTGAAAATATGTGTTGTTTATAATTATGTGTGTTCCTAGAGTAGGTTACCTCACATTCACACATTCCCCTTATGATCCCTTTCACGCTCGTGTTAGTACGTCTTTCTGAAACTGTGCTGAGTTTCTTGAACCTCTCCGCATGAGAGGTTCTGATTTGATTGCATATTGAATCACTGAGCTGATATTGATGCTGAAACTTTACGCTTATTGATCTCTTCTTGAATTCAGAGCTCTTTATGAGCTCTGAGACCAACACCTTTCCTCTCCCATTCTTAGAGTAGGCACTCTTCCCTTTATGGAACGGGCTTAATGCATTTATTATGATCTACTGATTACTTATTTTGATCATTTACAAAACTAATGACTGATATTGATGAATTTATGTGCTGATTACAATAAAGAGGACATACTAAAAGATTAGATTCATAAAACTTTTAAAACTCACATCAAACTCTCATTATTGTCTGAAAATAGATTGGAGATTGTGATGACAATTTAATTTAATGTACAGCTCCTGGTTAATCTCAACTAACGACAAAGATTCATAGGCCCATGGGTAATAGTGGGGATTTCTTCCTAATGGATGTTAAGTTTTTCTCGTAACTTAACTGAGATCTTCGCTCCAGCAGAGATGGTAGCGAGGACGTTTTATGTTTTGAGAAACAGAAGCTGTAATTAATGATCTGATCTAGAGAGATGTCCATGTCCTATAGCCCAAAGCCGTTCGAAGGCGGATGCAGAATTGTTGGTGTGACTAGCAATAGGATTATGTATCGCAATTGTTTTGTTTATTGAGGCTTTGTTCAAGTACTGGAGTCTGTGTAACGAATGAATTGGTGATGTTTATATGCATATTGCAAAGAAGTTGAAGAGGTTATCGGACTTCGAAGTAGACCAAGATCCCGGGATAGATAGATAATTAGATAAATAAAAAGTTGATTTATGGTTTTCTTGTCTGCTAAAGGTTTGTGGTGCAGGATGTGAGGTACTGTCGACTGCACAATTGAGATAGGAACTATAACAATTTGTTGTGAATTTAGTAGTATTGATTGACGTTAGTGGAACCTATTGCGCAAAGGTGAAGCTGCACCGATTAGGGTGATTTCCCGCTGGTCGAGATTTTGTTAGAGTGTGAAAATCTCTGTTGAGTGAGAAAAGTCAGAGGGCGTAAAAACCTGAATATTCCGGTTGTTGAGTTGCTTTTGTTTTCTTTAGAGGTGCAGACAAAGATTAGTTTATTTAGTTCTTGCTGAGAGTTGTAGATTTGTATATTGAGGAAATTGTAAAGGAGGGCGAACCACTGCAAGGAGTGAGGAGTTGCGTCATTTGTACTGTGCTGGCATTGGTCGGTGGGAGTGAAAAGCATCGCAGTGATTGGTTGGTCTGTGTGAAGAATAGCGATGAGATTGGAAGAAGGGCTTGCTAAGAAACTAATGTTTACGGAATAGAATCAAAACATTGAAGATTTGAATTGAGTTTTTCATTTGTTGAATCATTTGAAATCATGAAATGCTTCAAAGCTCTTAAGGGTTTTGTGAGCGGTGATGTGACAATTTCAGTGCGGGAAGGTGAAGAGGCACCTCCTGAGGGAACACCAGCTCATATTAGGGCAATTGAGATGAGGTTACACGAGGTTGTGGCTTCGTCAATGGTGCAAGATCACAGAAAATGATGGTCCTATGAGTTTTTCAAGACATGGTATGTTTTAATTGAGAATCATTGAAAGATTGGTTGAAAAGCTATGTGATATGAAGCCACCTCCTAGACCTACACAATACAAAGCAGTAAATGCTTGTGAGAAAATGGCTTATACTAAAGAGAAGGAGAAATATCAGAACAGGGCAAAGAAAGCTGTGCGTAATTATGCTGATGCTAGATGGAATGAACAACAGCAAAGGTGGAGGAAAGCAGTAGTTGAGGGAACTAGAATGTACCCAGCAATTACTACTGAGAAATCAAAGAAAAATAAAGCACAGGGAAATGAAGATGAAAAGGATGGAAAACATCAGAAACTGATAGCGATTCAGGAGATGATATTTTGGATGCATTGTAAGCAACACGTCCACCACCTTATGTGGCCCCAGTGACAAACACTGAGGGTGCTTTGACTTCAAATGTGACAGTGGCTACAGCCCCTGTTGCCCAGAATGCGATTCAAATTGAAAGACCATGACAAAGTACATAGCTGATTGTATAACCTGTTGTATCTAATGATGTGCCTGCACGAATTGAGACTGCTCCGGCACGGATACCGCCAGTTGTTACAGCTTCGATTGTGGCTGTACCAGCACCTGTTGCTACAGTTATAACAGCACAGCCTTTAGAGATCCGTACAGCGACTGCTACAATTAACATTGTTCCGATTGCTGTGGTTCAGGGAGCCGTTGGAGGAGCACCTGTGACAGGGTTCGTCCGGACATTGCAGAATCACAAATTGTTGCTTGGACACCACCACAAACTGTTCAGTCAATTACAGAAGTGAAACGGATTGTCTTTACGACACCAATAGCTCAAGACGAGACATCTATTTTGATGATGGGATTTTTCCTCCGTGGTTCGAAGAAACTGCAGAGAATAAACGCACAAAGAATGCAGAAAGACAAGCTATTAGACAAGAGACAGAAAAGGAAAGCCCATTAAATAACCCATGATTATAAGTAGAACTAGACAAAATAATCAAAGGATGTTTAGATCTGATGATTTGAATCAATACCAAGAAAAATAATAGATTTATTTGTGTAAAGAAATTGCTAGGCATGCTGCTGCTACACATGACAAATTAACTGAATTAGCCAGAAAATATGAAGTTGATCTTTCAAAAAGTGCCTTACTGCAGAAAAGTTTTAGGACACAATTGGATGATGAAGCTATTGAGACAATGCGTTCTTCAGGAATGCAATTACATAGTACTGAATTGGTAAAGTGCATCCATAAATAGAGCAATTTTGAGAAATGGGCAATGAGATGCGTCTGAAGCCAATAGTACGCCACCGCCAAGTCCCCCAGATGAAGGAGAGGCTTCGGCTTTTCCAATGAGAGAAATACCAGATGGAGGGTATGTTCACGTACCATGGAGTAGAGGAGATCTTGCATTATCTACGAATAATTTTCCAAAATTGAGAGAATCCTGTACAATTATATACACAAGCTGACAGATTTGTGAAAACTTTGAAGGTGCTGTGTACCGATTTTAATACATTCATTGACACTGTGGTGTTTAGTGACTTGTGGGCTGAGTATTAAATTGCTGTACAACGGCGACACACAGAACCACAGAGAGATGCATGTACAAATGCACCATCTCCTATAGTGATGAACAAATACAATGAGGTGATTACCTTTTTAAAAGGCAAAGTTACCACCAAAGGATACTGATTGGGTGAAAATAAAAAGAACGACACAAGAGCCATAAGAGTCAGTGCCATGCTTATTATGAGTGATTGCTGCAGGGCCTTAAACACAGTGGACTGGAACACCCTGACAAGAGTGATATGGGATTCTTTGTGTCACAGTTTGTTCTTGAGTAAAGACCAGAGATCAGTATGCACATACAACAGAGTGTGATTTGTTGGCAATCAAAACCACTTGATGAGATCCTGAGATACGCAAAGTATTGTAGTGATGAACAGGAAATGAAGCGGAAGAGACTTAAGGAGAAGTTCATGCTTGCGCAGTTAGCACAGAAAGGTTTTCAGAATCAGCCGTTTGCAGGGAATTCTGGTGGAATGCAAGGTATTGGGTTTCAAGCTGGCATTCAAGGTGTTCAATGAAGTATGGTAGTTTCACAGGGTAGAGGTCGAGGAGTGCCGGTTGATTCGAATTCGGGTGTGGATATTGCAATGTTGAAGAAATCAACTCCTTGTCATTATTGTAACAAAATCAGGCATTGGAAGAGGGAGTGTAGACAGAATCCCAACCGTTTGAGTAGTGAACGGCAGATGCAAGAAGGAAATCAAATGCAAAATGTACCTGTTCCATAAGTAGCAATGCCAATGCAGTCACCGGTTCCAACGATGCAGGTCCAGCAAACTCGGATGGTCTCATAAAATATGGGAAACCCTAGGTTAAATATGAATCA
Source organism: Calotriton arnoldi (assembly GCA_963921515.1). Lineage (NCBI taxonomy): Eukaryota > Metazoa > Chordata > Amphibia > Caudata > Salamandridae > Calotriton > Calotriton arnoldi. The sequence continues at coordinate 2,309,548 of CAWUFW010000371.1, read as the reverse complement.
GATGCCAAGAACAAATGCAACCCATTCCAGACCCAGAATCAGAACCTATTTCAACAGTTCCCCTTGTTGGACAGTGAGAGCTTTGGCTTTGAAAATTTGAAATGACAGTGCCTGAGGGGGGAGGGGGGAGAGGAAGATTGCATACTAGGCACAGTCTGAGAGGTAGACCAGAGTGGACCATTTGTAGAAGGAGAAGTAAATGGCCACCAAGTGTCATTTCGAAACGACACCAGAGCTACCCATTCCATTGTTAGAACAGCGCAAGTCCCAGAACTACCCCTCTCTGGAAAGTAGATCCAAGTTATAGGAGTTCCAAATAAACAGATAATCCCAGTTTCAGAAGAAATTCCTGTAAAAATAGGTTCATTTGAAGAAAGACACCAATTTGCAGTGTGTGATTTGAGTCCTGTAAATCTGCTAGGAAGGGATTGCTGTGCAAGTTAAATTGCAAAATTTACTGTACACCGGAAGGTGTTGAGTTTCAAACACATGATGAAGATGTTGAATTTAAAATGGCCCTACAAGAAGCAGTTGTAGGATTATATCCAGTGAGAACAGTGGAAGGATTGCCACCAGATTTGAGAGTGACTGAACTCAGAGGTATGGGATTTTACAGGGAAAGATGCTAGACTAATTAAAAGTGTAGAATCAGTAGAATCAGTCCAAATCACTGAGAACCCTAATGCTGATTTTCCAAGGACATCACCATACAATCTGACCCCAGAGACAGTGGCAGGAATAACTCCAGTAGTTGAAGACATGATTAGGATTAGGAAAGGGATTCTAAGAGAGATTCTTGGAAGCTCTTGCCACTCTCCGATCATGGGCTTACAGAAGCCTAATGGTAAATATCGGATTGTTCAAGACCTCTGAAAGATTAATGACATTGTTGTTCCATGTTGTCCTGTGGTACCGAATCCAGCCACTATCCTTTTTCAAATTCTGTGTACTGCAGAATGGTTTACCATTGTGGATCTCTGCCAAGCCTTCTTTTCCATCCCGTTGCATGAGGACAGCCAATTTCTGTTATCTTTTGTATTCAGAAAGGGAGTGTTTGGCATGGTGCCAAGTTCCACAAGGGTATACTGAGAGTCCTCACATTTTCAACCAGATTCTGAAGAAAAATCTTGAATCTCAGCAGATGCCTTGCGATTCATTTCTTGTGCAATACATTAATGACCTACTTGTGGCATTGCGCACTGGAGAAGCATGCAGACAGTATACCATTGCATTGCTGAATTATTTGGCTGAGAATAAACATAAAGTGCCCTTGAATAAACTACAATACTGTCAGAAGGAAGTCTTGCACTTAGGACATATCATTGCAAAACGGAACGAGAAAGGTGTCACAAGAGAGAGTAGAGACCATCTTAAAGATTAATCCTCCAAGAACGCAGAGAGAAGTCATAATGTTCTTAGGTATGGTTGGATACTGTAGACAGTGGATACCAAACTTTTCTCTTGTGGCCAAGCCTTTACTGAGGTGGACAAACAAAGATGTGCCTAATCCGCTTCCATGGGACAATGAGTGCTTGAAAGCTTTCCTAGAGTTGAGAGGAAGTCTCAGTCGTGCCCCGGCACTAGGAATTCCAGATTACAATAAGATGTTCACATTGTTTTCCAGTGAGAGGGAGGGCTACGCTCTCTCAGTGCTTACACAGATGCATGGTAATTCCAGAAGACCTGTGGCATATTTTTCAACAACCCTTGACCCTGTTGAAGCAGGAATATCCGGCTGACTTGAAGGGGTGTCTCGGTGGGTGTCTGTATCGAGAGATGAAAAAATATAGTGATGGGGCATCCTTTAACTGTTAAGTGGTCCCTCACACTGCTGACATTTTGCTCACTTGAATGAAAACACATTATATATGACCAACAGTAGACTTACAAAGTATGAACAACAAATCCTAGCCGCTGATAAAATAATTCTGAAAAGATGTCAGACATTGAACCCATCAACACTTGCCCCTTCCAGAAAATGGAATTGAGGGTAGGGAGGTTGAACATGACTGTCTAGATGTCACAGATTTATGCATCAAGCCAAGGCCAGATATAAAGGATGAACCTTTGATTGAGCCCGATTATGTAATCTTTGTGGATGGCTCTGAGAAACAATGAAGGTACCTTTAGAGCAGCTTACACTGTCTGTACAATTCAAGAGGTTGTAGAAGCTTCATGGCTTCGAAGTGTTACCTCAGCACAAGTTGCAGACTGATTGCCTTTACAAGAGCCTGTAGTTTGTCAGCCCAATTGCGACTGACTATATTTACAGACATTCAATATGGCTTTGGTGTGGTACATGACTTTTGACAGTTTTGGTCACAAAGAGGTTTCATGATCTCATGTGATACTCCCATCAGGAATGGTGAACATGTAAGAAAATTGCTTGATACATTGCAGATGCCTACCAAAGTTGCAGTGCTTACATGTGCAGCCAGCTCACAGGAGTGGAAATGATTAGGTCACAATTTGAAATAGATTTGCTGATGAAGTTGCACAGTACTATGCAGTTGTGGTTTGCACATTTAACAGGGCTTACACAAATTCATCTGAAGAGACACCGATTTTTAAACATTGCTGTCTGTGGCTGATACATGGGTTGAGCTTAAGAGGTTGTAGGAAGATGGTTCAGAGGCAGAACAGCAGGGTTGGATAAGAGCAGGATGTGGAAAAAATGCAAATTACATTTGAATTTCAGTAGATGGAAGACCGGTGTTGCCAAAAGGTTTATTGTTTCCCATGACACAACACTTCCATGGCCCAGCACATCTAGGGAGAAATGCAATGGTAAGGTTGTTCAGACAGAATTGGTTTAACCCCAGGTTCAGAATGCTTGCAGAAGAATTGTGCCACTGCTGTGTAATATGTCAACAGATGAAAGTAGAGAGGAGAACACCTGTAATACTGAGCCATGTAGGAAGATCAGGTGGTCCCTTCAAGAGGATGCAAATGGACTTTGTTGAGATGCCTGTTTGTAACGGGTTGAGATGTGTCCAGGTCATAGTGTGCATTTTCACTCAATGGGTCGAAGTCTACCCAACACAGAGGAATGACAGTCTCACTGTGGTGAAACTGCTGTTGCGAGAACTAATACCTAGGTACGGATTACCGGTGTCTCTGGCGTCAGACCGAGGGACTCATTTTAGTAATGGGTCCTGAGAATGTTGTGTGAAGCTTTAAAAGTGGAGCAGAGATTACATTGTAAAAATCGTCCAGAGGCATCTGGCATAGTGGAACAGCTGAGTGGAACCATTAAATCGCGGTTGGCGAAAGTCTGTGCGTACACTCCAATGAAATGGCCTGGTGCTTTGCCTTTGGTGCTGACGAGCCTTCAAAGTACCCCAGACAGGAAGACAGGATTATTTCAGCATTAGATCCTTATGGGGCGTGCAATGAGACCTGCTGCTGTATCTGCAAAAGGACTTGTGAACTTCCCAGATGATAGGATACTCGATTCCTGCAAAGGATTGACTGATGTGGTGCATTCTGTTTCTCAACCGGTTAAAGCTGTCACTACAAATCGGAATCAAGAGCAGTATTACGACCTCAGCCCCAGGGACTGGGTGTTAATCAAGAAGCATGTGCAGAAGTTATGTTTGGAACAGAGATGGAAAGGCCCCTTCCCGGTGAACCTCATCCAGAACACTGCTGTTAAGTGTGCTGGAAATCCAAATTGGGTACATGCATCGCACATTCAGAGAGAGAAGCCCTTATGAAGAAATAGTGTTCTATGAGCCAGAACCAAGATCATTGGTGACTGCACCATCATAAGTTGTACAACAGTAAGGAGGAGTACAACCGCATGAAGCGCTGCGAGGAGGAAAAAGGGGTGAAGAAAAACAGGCAGTTGCACCAACTCAAGTTCCTGGGATTTCACAAAGTTTCACTGAAGTCTCTGGTGAAGAAGAACTAAGAGTTCAACCTGAGGTAATAGTTGAGACATCACCAGAAGATGATCCCGGTGAAGGAACAAGTACTGGATCAAGAAAAGTCACTTACAATGCTGAATGAACAAGAAACAGTAATTGGAAGAAATTGAGATTAAGTTTGTCAGCCGAATGCATATACCCACAATTGCTGAAGAGACAAAGTCAAGTGATGTGAGTGACACAGAAGAAGATCCACAGACACCAAGGAGATCAAAAAGAGCGAGAGTATCCTGTCGGAGGTATTCTGCACCTGAATGGACTTACTATGTGAATCAAGTGCTAAACATACCCATATCGGATTTGACTGATTTGAGATCAGAACTATTTGAACCTCCATGACATTACATTGAAGAGGTAATTGGAGAAAAGCTGTTAAAAAGATTTCTGAGCGAATCTAAAGTTGAGAGAGACAATTGACTGAAATAAAGACTGATAGAAAGGTTGATTAATAAAAAGAATTGAGAAGATTTCCCTAGGCCGAAGGATGCAGTAGAAGAGTAGGGATAACATTGTTGAATGACTATACGAAGCCTGTGTAAATACAGCTGAAAGAACTGTAAAAGAAAAATAAGGAAACTCGAGAAGCTGCTTAGTGCAAAAAGTCAGAAAGTGGACTATCGACTTTACTTGCTGCAATATTACACATAATGGTCTGACTGTCCATTATGGGTGTTACATTTTTAGTAGTAGTTATAGTAGTCAAAGCAATGTTAGTAAAGATTTATTTCACACCAGCGATAGAGAAACTTGCTTCAACTTTTGCTCCTATGATATCTACAGACACACAATAGATGAGGCAAATTTAAAGGCGTCATTTGTAGATTACATGAAAAAAGATTAGTCAACTGTTTACTCTACGTTAATACAGGAATACACACAGTCAATATATACGAAAGACTAACGTCTGCGCCCATTTACCTTCGTCGGCTGGAGAGGAGGTGATATAATACTGCATACCTTTGTCATATACAATTACATGTAGAATTTTACAAGTATATAGGCAGGAACACTGACTATTACTATTCAAATTATGACATGATTCCTTCAAAAGTTCCTTTACAGAAGAGCATGAACCTACATCCAAAGGAAAAAGAAATGGATACTGCTTGGTACTATTTTAGTTCACCTACTCCTATAGATATTGTTAGGGCATATGAAATAAATTTGACTTGTTTGATTGGACCCTTAGAGAAGAAATTCATTATATTAAAAGAAAAGAGAGTACACATTTTCATAACAAAAATAAAGGCGAAGACGTACAAAAGAATATTTGGAAAAAGGAGGAAGAGGAATAAAGAAAGCAAATGATCTATCCTAGGATGAAATCAGACAGATGACAAAAGGGAGAATTATATGTTTACAAAAGAAGAAACCAATTTAGAAAGAGACTTGTAGGGATTAGCAATTGTGAACCCACATTTAAAATTTTGGGAGGTCCATGGCAAATGTTACAAGGAAATGAAACAGTTATTCCAAGGGTTTATTTCATTTGTGGGCAAGATGCTTATTTTCAGTTAACAGCTGATTGGGAAGGTGTTCGTTTTTTGGGTGTGCTCTTTCCGAAGATGTATCATGTAAATAGTATAGATGCTTTGACAATGACACCATCACACAGACATACACATAGTATAAATGATGGAACACATTTAGTGGGAGACATTTATGAAGTCATCATCCCACCAGTAGGGGTGGTATTAAATGATTGCCATGTTGACATGTTTTTCATAATGACCAGTAGCTGTATAAAACGTTTTCTTTCTGTTGCTACAGATGTTTCTACTTAGACAAAGACTGCTGTTAACTAATAAATAGACTTGTTATCTAGAAAGATAGATATGAAAGTTCATGCGTAGAAATGTAGTTTTGAACAGGAGATTGAATCATGAGAAGAAATCCAATAAGTAGCTAGGTAATAACAGATAGTTGTGGTACTGAGTGCTGCCATCTGAAGTTATGGTGTTCCTGCAAGAAGACAGGGAGTAATATTGTGCCCAGGAGAGCCTTGAAAGCGAGAGTGGCTGACTGAAGAAAGAAGATATCACGAACTGCAACACTGAAAATATGTGCTGTAATTATGTGGGTTCCTAGAGTAGGTTAGCTTTCATTCACACACATTTCCCTTATGATCCCTTTCGCGCTCGTATTAGCATGCTGCTCTGAGCTTCTTGAACCTCTCTTCATGAGAAGTTCTGCTTTGATTACATATTGAATCATTGAGCTGATATGTTATGCTGAAACTTTATGCTTATTTATCTCTCTCAAATGCAAAACTCTTTATGAGCACTGACACCGACACCTTTCCTTTCCCTTTCTTAGAGCAGCGACTCTTTCCTTTATGAAAAGTGCTTAATGCATTTATTATGATCTGTTGTTTGCTTATTTTGATCATTGATAAAACGAATATTGATGAATTTATGTGCTGATTACAATAAAGAGGACATACTAAAAGATTTGATTAATAAAACTTTTAAAACTCACATCACTCTCTCATTATTGACTGAACAATGATTGGAAATTGTGATGACAATTTAATTAAATAAACAGCTTCTGGTTAATCTCAACTAAAGACAAATATCCATTGGCCTATGAGTAATAGCGGGAATTTCTCCCTGATGGATACTAACATTTTCTTGTAAACCAATAACTTAACTGAGATCTCCGCTCCAGCAGATCACTACTGGCTGGATTAGTATTAGATGTTGGAAAAACCGTGAGTTTAAGTTAACTAGAAATGTTTATTTAACCTTATTTTGTAGTTTGATATTGGTTGTAAATTTATAAATATGATTCAATTTGTTAATTCTATCCCAAAAGTCAATGGAGTTTTCTTCTTAATTTTAACCTTCATCGCATTACTTCTTAAGATTGTTCACTCTCTTATCGTTTGTTTGCCTTGAACCTTTTTTTGAACACATTAGAAACCATTAACTAATTGAACAGTATAAAATTAGTAATGAAGATATAAAGCTTTGTGCGCATTCTGATGGTATTTTGATATATATGTAAATCATTCTTCCTCAAATATTCTTTAAAGAAAATCAACATTTATGGGAAAGTACTTCTTTATAAATTAAACACAGGCAAAATATAACATTTTCACAAGATTACGTTTTATTAGTACCTGTTTCATGGTTCAGGAAAACCAATTTGTTGTTTTAGAGTTTATCTAATAATTTCAGAAACCTTAAATCTCCAATGTCATCTTAAACTGTTATGAATCTATCTGCAATGTAGTTTCACTTAGTTATAAAGGACACTTATTTACTTCTATATAATTTAGTGTACATTTGTGTACCGTTCTTAAGCTTGAGACTCCCTCCCAGTTCTCTGATAATATACAAACAAAATGTTACTATTGTTGTTGAAATTTCATAGTAACATAATTAAATATTAGGTAAAATGTTTAATTAGTTAATTTTTTTGAATTCCAAACTTACACTAGTATTCCTTCTAGGAATACTGCTGATAGAAAGAGAGAGAGAGAGATTGATATCTATATATATTCACAGAAGATAACAAAGGTTAAAATAACGTTACAGTAAGGTGTGATAAAAAGATCTGCTCTTGTTTAAAAAAAACTTTAGAAATTCACTGAAAAAAACAAAGGTTAAAGTAATGTTATAGTTAGGTGAATTTATCAGTGACAACATAGAAGTTTTGAACAAAAAAACAACCTATAGAAATTCACCAGTTACAGTTAGCAGAGCTAACTATAACTTGCGCCCCCGCCATGCACTGCTTATGACCTCACATATTACGTCACTGATGACATGGTCTATGACATCATTTAATGACATCACTAATGATATCTCAATTTATTTATATATTTTTTAAACAAAAACAGATCCTTTTATCACACCTAACTATAACATTACTTTGATCAGTGAATTTCTTTCTTTTTTTTTTTTTTTTATAAATTAAAGTAATATTTTATTACCATATGTAAAGCCAACTTCCCGCCATGCATGGCTTTTGGCAAATGTGCAGCAATGAGTTGGCAGTAGGGCCTGGACTGCGGCTAGGCCATGCAGCAAACCCTCCCAAAGGTAGCCAATCCCACGCTGAGCATGGCCTTGCCCGTTCACAGCGGGGGTCGGCTGCAGCCAAACCCCTCTCGCAGGCAGCCAACCCCAAGCTGCGCGAGTCATGGGGTTGGCCGCAGGCTCGCTTACAGCCAAGCCCTGTATCCAACTCTTCGTAGGCAGCCACCACCATGCTGTGGACACGGCCTTTGGTAAAGTATGTTGCGGGGTTAGCTGAAGAGCCATTTTTTGCAGCCAGGCCCAGGTTCTAACTCCCCAAAGGCAGTCAACCCCATGCTGCGAGGTGTGCAGCAGGGGGTTGGTCACAAGGCTTGGCCTGCCGCCAGGCCCTGTGGCTAAACCCCCAGCAAGCTGCCAACCCTACACCACGCACAGCCTTTGCCGTGCTCAGCATAGGGTTGGCCTTCGGCCCCTGGGGACCCCATCCTCTTGGGCCAAAACATATATATTAAGGGGAGGTGGCGTACTGCCCCCCTTCTTAACCTTTAATTGGCCCAGAGGACTCCATTCCCAGGGGCCACTTCCAATGAATCGGGGAGGAAGGCCCCCCCCTTCCCAAGCCTTAAAAGACCCCAAGGACTCCACCCACGTGGCCAAAGACAATTAAAAAGGGGAAGAGGTTGAAGCCCCCCTCCCCAAGTCCTTATAGGGCCAGGGACCCGATCCCACTGGGCCAAATACAATAAAAAAGGGCTGAGGACCGCATCATGCACCCTTAACCCGAGCCTTAATAGGCCCCAGGGACCCCATCCCCAGGGCCCAATATAGTAACAAAGGGCAGGGGGCAACACGGCCCCCCTCCCCGAGCCTTCTCAGGCACCAGCAACCTCATCTCCTGGGGGCTAAACCCAATAAAGTGTAGGGTGGCTGTTTTGCCCCCTTTCCTAAGCTTTATTAGGCCTCAGGGACATCATGCCCCGGGGCCACATATAATAACAAAGGGGAAGGGGCTGCACAGTCCCCCAACCCGAGCCTTCTCAGGCCCCGGGAACTCCAACCCTCAGGGCCAAACCAAATTTTAAAAAAAGAGGATAATTCAACTGGGCCCTGGGGGATGGGGGTCATCAGGCCGAAAATGTCTCAGGAAGGGGGGCCACATGCCTCCTCCCCTTAATCCATGGACTGGGCCCTGGGGGTGGGGCCCAGGACAAACACTGCCCGGGGAGGGGTACCACGTGCCCCTCACACCATAAATATAGAATGCGGCCCGGGGGTCCCCGAGCCCTAAATGGGCTGGGGAGGGTGCCCTACTGACGACTCCCTCTCCATTTAAATATACTTCTATATACTAATTCCGCGGGATCGTGGCAAAAGTTGCTGTTTTTTTTTTTTTTTTTGCCCCAATGGGGGGTTCCTCAGAGGCCCCCCTGAGGCCTAGGGGGGCTGGCCTTATATTATTATTTTTTTAAAGTTCAGGACAGGGGACCTATGGTTGTAATGGCTGCCAGCAACATTGTTTTCATGTTGCTGGCAGCCAATCAGAGCCCTTGCTCCCGCAGGTGTCTGACTCCCACAGGAGCGAGATGGCCCAAGGGAAAAAAGCTCCCTGGACCAATCAGAACTATTTTTTTAATTGGTGCCCCCGCAAGACTCTCGAAGACTCAACCGTTAGATATACAAATAATTTTGTACCTTAATTTTTCAAAAACTACTGGATGGATTTACACCAAATCACAAAAAGCACAATCTGCGGACCAAGAGCTAGCTTTCTGTCAAATTTGGTGCAATTCTGTTCATCAGTTTTTGTGGAAGTGCTTCTTATAGAAGTCTATGGAAAATGCATGGGGATTTTGCGTTTTGGGACTCCCCTTTTCTGTCAGCCCGCTTGACAGATCACGCCAAACTTTCCATGCACAATCTATGCAAAAAAAGCTTATTTTTTTAAACTTAAAAAAATATATCAATAGCTTTCCATGGCAAAATTTGATTCCTCAAAAACAGCAGAAGAGTTCTACCTGTCGAATCTTGCCCCATCCATTTCACCCCATACCATCATAGTTGGAAGGGCCATACAACACAGATTAAACAATTCAACACCGGATAACTGCATGTCAAGGATGCCACCCACTCAGATGTCCGAATTCACGCAATGTTTTGTAAAGAAAAGAATATTACACATATTGGTATAACTCCAGTGGGGTTACGATGCCCCTTAAAACCATTAAGATGCCTTCACTTGTGTAGAAGCACAAGTTACTAACTTGTGTAACGATATATCTGTAAGAGACAGTAGTTCGTGACAGATTCCTTACCGTAGAATATCCCCAGGCGTCAGGCTGGATCCGAAAAGTTTTGCGTAGCAGTACCCTTGCGCGTCGGTAGGCGGCGTCGTGCAGCTCCGCGTCCGTCGTCGGCATCGAGATCGCCAGGATGACTTCGCGGCCAGTACTTAGACGCCGCCCATGCGCGCTGACGTCAGTTCTGTACACGACTTTCCGCGCCAGGAACGCAGAGCCATGCAAGAAGCTGACATTGGTGTCTGAAAAAATTACTAGGGCCCTGAAAGGGATGTCCTTAACCCTAGAAATCAGTTCGCAGAACGGGGAGGATGGGTGGGGCGGTAAGGAATCTGTCACTAACTACTGTCTCTTACAGATATATCGTTACACAAGTTAGTAACTTGTGCATCTGAAAGAGACACGTTAGTGACAGATTCCTTACCTTAGAATAGATACCCCAGCAATACCAACGCCGGTGGTGGGTCTGCGAACAGATTCAGACAAGGAAGTCCCGGAGGACAGAGTGGCCAAAGAAGCCGTCCCTCCGGACCTGGCTGTCAAGGCAGTAATGCTTGGTAAACGTGTGCAGCGAGGCCCACGTAGCTGCCTGACATATATCCTGTAGCGGAACACCGCGGCCTAAAGCCGTGGTAGCAGCTGTTGCCCTGGTAGAATGGGCACGTAGCCCAACAGGGGGCTCCTTCTTAGCCAAAGAATAGCAGGCTTTGATACACAAGATTACCCAGCGGGAGATGGTCCTCTTGTGTACCGCCCGACCCTTTTTGGCGCCCACGTAGCCAACAAAGAGCTGGTCATCCACCCGGAACTGTTGTGTGCGGTTGAGGTAAAAGGAAAGCGCACGTTTTGGGTCCAGACGGTGGAGCCTCTCTTCCTCTCTGGAAGGATGCGGAGGCGGAAAGAAGGTGGGCAAAGTGATGGTCTGCCCAATGTGGAAGGCAGTAACCACCTTTGGCAAGAAGGACGGACGCGTCCTAAGAACAACCTTGTCTGGATGGACAGACAGAAAGGGGGTTTGCACGAAAGAGCCTGGAGCTCACTCACCCGCCGAGCGGAGGTGATGGCCACCAGAAAGGCTGTCTTCAGAGTGAGAAGACTAAGAGGACAGTTATGTAGAGGCTCAAAGGAGCGCACATTAAAAGGTAAGAACCAAGTTCAAGTCCCACTGAGGCATCACAAACGGAACAGGAGGGAAGAGGTGTGTAATGCCTTTAAGAAACCTGTTAACAACAGGGTACTTGAAAAGGAGGGCTGATCAGGAAGCCTGAGGAAGGCCGAGATTGCACAAAGATAGCCCTTGATGGTACCCAGGGCAGAACCCTGTTGGGCCAGAGAAAGAAGGAACAGAAGAACCTCAGAAAGAGGGGCAGAAAGGGGATTCACAGCCTTTGCTGTGCACCAAGCCACAAACTTGTTCCACCTGCAGGCGTATACCACCTTAGTGGAGGGACGCCTGGCTGCCAGAATCACATCACAAACTTCAGGAGGCAAGTCGTAAGGAATCAACTGCCACCGCTCAATCTCCACGCAAGGAGTTGGAGACTGGACAGGTTCGGGTGGAGGACCGTCCCCTGCTGCTGCGACAGAAGATCCTCCCGAAGAGGCAGACGGATCGGGTGATCGACGCTCATACTGAGTAGCTCGGGATACCAAACTCTTCGAGCCCAGTCCGGAGACACAAGAATAACTTGAGCCCGGTCGCGCCGAATCTTCTTCAACACTCTGGGTAGAAGTGGTATAGGCGGAAAGGCGTACAACAGACCGCAACTCAAATCGCGACGAAAAGCGTCGCCGAGCGAGTGCCGCCTTGGAAATTCCAACGCGCAGAACTGATGACATTGCGCGTTCTCTTCGGTGGCGAATAGATCTAACCATAAGAGTCCTTGAGCCACCTCCGAGTGAAGACGCCATTCGTGATCCATCATGCACCTGCGGCTGAGTTTGTCCGCCCTGGCGTTCAGGGAACCTGCCAGGTGTTGAACCATCAGGAATATGCCCTGATGTTCCAGCCATGTCCAGAGACGCAGAGCCTCCTGACATAGGGTCCACGACCCCACCCCGCCTTGTTTGTTGCAGTACCACATGGCGGTGGTGTTGTCTGTGAACACCTGCACTACCTTCCCTTTGACAGAGGGAAGGAATGCCTTGAGTGCAAGTCGGATCGCCCGGAGCTCCAGAAGGTTGATATGGAGCCGGGACTCCGCCGGAGACCAGAGGCCTCTGATCTCCGCCTCTCCCATGTGACCGCCCCATCCCAGAAGGGACGCGTCCGTCACAACTGTGTGCTCTGGCTGGGGAAGGGAGAGGGATCTGCCCATGACCCATTGCCGGTTCGAGAGCCACCACTGCAACTGTCTTGCAGTCCCCTCCGAGATCTGGACGTAATCGGACAGGTTCCCCTGATGCTGCGCCCACTGGAACTTCAGGTCCCACTGCAGAGCCCGCATATGCCATCTGGCATGATCGACCAGCAGGAGGCCTTGAGGCCCAGCAGCCTCAGGGTCATCCGTACCGAAACCCAGGATAGAGGCTGAAAGATCGGAATCATAGCCTGAATATCCTGGACTCAACGTTCGGGAGGATAGGCCCGAAACTGCGTTGTGTCCAGAACTGCTCCGTTGAAAAGGAGCTGTGGAGAAGGAATCAGGTGCGACTTCGGCACGTTGATGGAGAACCCCAGCGAGTGCAGGAGTTCGGCCGTAGTCTGGAGGTGGGAGACGACTGCCTGGGACGAGCCCGCCTTCAGCAACCAGTCGTCGAGGTAGGGGGAAGACTGGAACCCCTGCCCGGTGCAGATGAGCTGCGACCACCGCCATCACTTTCGTGAACACCCGAGGGGCGCTTGCATGGCCAAAAGGGAGCACGGTGAACTGAAAATGCTCGAGGCCTACCGTGAACCGCAGGTAACGCCGGTGGGCCGGCAGGACGGGGATGTGAAAATATGCGTCCTGCAAGTCCAACGCTACCATCCAGTCTCCAGGGTCGAGGGCAGTCAAGACCTGAGCTAAGGTGAGCATCTTGAACTTCTCCTTCCGGAGGAAGCGATTGACGTTCCGGAGGTCCAAGATAGGACGCATGTCCTCCTTGTCCTTTTTGGGCACCAATAAGTAGTGGGAGTAACAACCACGCCCTACTTCTGGGGTCGGAACGAGCTTGATGGCCCCCTTGGCCAAGAGGCCGCAACTCCCGACATGCGGTGGCATTGAGGTGGCATGGCTGGGGTGGGTAGTCTCGAAGGGGAGGGAGTAGCCCCTTCGGACAATGTCCAAGACCCACCTGTCCGATGTGATGGCACGCCAGTGGTGAAGGTGATGGCGGACCCTGCCCCCCACTGGCGTGCTGTGGACCTGGAAGGATGGACTAGGAGGGCTTGGAGGCCGCGGACGGGGCGGAGGTGGTGGCCTGACCCGCACGCTGGTTACCCGACCCGCCGGGAGCCACGGCCTCGGCCACGCGAAGACGCTTGCTGCGCAGGCCGGTGGCTGGGCAGCGGACGTGACTGGGCGCCCCTTCCGTGGCCACGAAAGGGGCGAAAAGCAGACTGTTGCGGAGGGCGCACAGCAGAAAGGCCCGGGGACTTGGCTGTAGCCCGCGAGTCCTTAAAGCGCTCCAGCGCGTGGTCTGCTTGTTGCCGAAAAGGCCGACACCATCAAAGGGCATGTCCATAAGTGTGTTTTGGACATCGCCCGAGAAACCAGTGGTCCTCAGCCAGGCGTGACGGCGCAGCGCCACTGTCGTCGCAAGCGATCTGCCTAGCGAGTCGGCGGTATCTAGGCCACATCTGATGGTATATTTTGCCGCATCTCTTCCTTCCGCAATGGCGCGGGAAAGCAGTGCCTGGGCCTCCTCAGGACACTGGGGCAGGATCTGCGCCACCGAATCCCACAAGGAGTGGGAATATCGGCCCAAGAGGCAAGTGGTGTTGACAGACCTCAAGCCAGCACTGGCAGAAGAAAAACCTTCTTCCCAAATTGGTCCAGTTTTTGGATTCCCTATCCGGGGGAGCGGTAGGGAAGGCGCTTTGAGAGGCAGAGGCTTGGACAACCAAGCTCTCAGGGGTGGGGTGTTGGGAAAGGAACAGGGGGTCGCCCGGAGCAGGGCGATGGCGTCGGGCTACGTTCCTATCCACAGGAGCCCCTGTGGTGGGCTTGGACCAGGTGCCCAAAGAACGTCCGAAAGTGCATCGTTGAACGGCAGCAGTGGCTCCGAGGAGGTAGCCGCCGGCTGAAGCACTTCCGTCAGGATGTTAGTCCTGACAGCCACTGTAGGTAACTGGAGGTGCAGGGCCTCAGCTGCCCTACGCAACACCGTAGCAAAGTTTGCTCCCTCCTCCGTTGCCACGGAAGGAGGAGACAGCATGCCAATGTCAGGAGAGGTGTCCAGACCACTGGCTTCCCCAAGTTCCTCAGCCCAGTCCTGATCATACTCACATTGGGCAGTGAGAGGGTCCTCAGACCCCTCCCAGTTCTCTTCGTCCTCCAAATCCGGGTCAATGTAAGGAGGAGGGACATGTGGGACCCAAGGTCTCATCGGCGCCGGAGCCGATCGACGTCGGTCCGGCGCCGAGTCCGGATCCGGAGAGAACCTGGGGACGCCGCCGCCCGGTGAAAGCGACGCCGGTGGAGGTGTCGTTAGGTCAGCGGGCGTCGACCGGGGTTGTGGCAGCGCCGAGGCCGGGGCCGGGGCTGGTGTTGCTGGTGGCGCTGGGACCGGAGTCGCCGGCGGAGCCGGGACCGAAGCCGCCGGCGGAGCCGCAGGAAGAACCCCACTAGGGCCCGCGGGGCCCGAAGGTGCACCGGGGGGACCTTTAGGCCCGAAGAGGCGGGCCATGGCCGACAGGAACTCCTGTATTTCGGCCGGAGTCGCCGCCGAACCCAGGAAGGGCGGGTAATGCGGCGGCTCCACAGGCACTCCCGGAGCCGCGGGGACGGTGCCGTCGGGACCCTGAGCCGAGTCGCGCGACCGGCGAGGGGAAGTCGTCGAGCGATGACGCTTCTTCGACTTCTTGTGCTTCGACTTACCGGAGGAGTGCGAAGACTTTGACCCCGAAGAACGAAGAGGACTCCGCGACCGGCCCCTCGACCTCTCTCGTGACCGGGGCTTGGATTGGCGCGGAGCCGACTGCCGGACCTTGAGGAGCTTTCGAGACCGCTCTCGCAAAGCCTTCGGATGCAAGGCCCGACAGTCAGGGCATGACTTGGAGTTGTGGTCGCGCCCGAGGCAGTAGAGACAATCCTGATGCGGGTCCGTGATCGACATCATCGGACCACAGGCGTCGCATGGCTTGAAGCCGGGCATCCCTACTGACACCGTTGGAGTCGAACGACTCGAGAAAACAGTGACAAAAAGTCACAAAAAGTTCAGTCAAAAAATGACTGGGGCACTGCTCTCTCCGGATCTGCGCTTACTGGCGCGGAAAAAGAAAGAACTGACGTCAGCGCGCATGGGCGGCGTCTAAGTACTGGCCGCGACGTCATCCCGGCGATCTCGACGCCGACGACGGACGCGGAGCCGCACGACGCCGCCTACCGACGCGCATGGGTACTGCTACGCAAAACTTTCCGGATCCAGCCTGACGATATTCTAAGGTAAGGAATCTGTCACTAACGTGTCTCTTTCAGATACATCGTTATATACCAAGGAGGTTTACCGGCACCGTACAGCAGATAGCTCAGTTACAGAAATTTCCATTTTTACTAAAGTCACTCCCAGGAACATACTGCCCGAATTGTTATTCCACCAGACCAAAGAGAGACGGGCGTCCAGAGTGCATGCATCTTTGCCCTTCTTCAGTTGAAGACTCAATATATTCTTTGTGATAGAAAATATTTATATTCAGAAATTATGCAAACCAAGTTCGAATCAAAACAAACAAAACTCAATCAGCATTTATCTATTAAATTAATTGCCAAATAATCAGTTTAATATCTAAACTCAACCTGTATTCCTTAAACTGAACTTTATCACCATCACAAGAAATCTAAACAGATCCAAAACATGTTATATTATGCTATATAAAGTTATCATGTGCATGCAAGTTTTATTGGACCCATTGTGCAAAAAAACTGAAACCATAATTTATGGAACAAACGTAACTTCAGAGTGAACCTTCATTATCAGTCAAATTTAGTAAAGGTAGTGTAACCAGTTTAAGAAGCATTTATGGCCTCTCGAACAAACTCAGATGGATAACAGTTTCTTGATCAACTGTTGATGTTTGCTTACATAGGGCCCAAACCTTTAGGTTGCAATGTCTTCAAATACATGATTTAGCAATTCTGATTTGCTACAATATTTATATGTGTTACACAAATTAACATATGATGCGTTAGCTACACAGCTGTTTATTACAATTTAAGAACTGAGCTTTACCTCAAGATAACCTGGATCAGATTCATTCTGAATTGCTTCATAGAGTTCTGCACCATCTTGCATTGCATGGATCTGCTTTCTGGTTAAAGTTCGTCGACTTACTTCGCTTTTAGCTTTGGCTATTAACACAAAAAATTAGAATATATTTTGAAAAAATAAAAAACAACATGATTCAAGCTCAAAGAAAACCCCAAATTGTACTGTATAAGCATGTTCAAAACAAAATGGGAAACAAAGATTTTGGTTATTCACCAATCAGTAATCTTCTCAACGTGAAGTAATTCCTCCATCACAACCATGTTTAGTGATAATGATCCACAACCAGAGAAAGCAAAGCAACTCAAATAATTGCTCCTTATCGTAAGAAGTCCCATATCTGTAGACTTGCTAGTTTTAAGCAAGACCTCCAAACTCAGTCAGCAAAGATGCCCTCTGGATTGGAGAAGGTGCGAGGGGAAGGGCCTGGGACGATGGTAGGTCTTTAAACTGATGATGGTCCTCTCCCAAATTACCAACAGGAACACATTACTCAAATACTGTTCACTCGTTCACTGACTTCCTCTCAATTATTGACATCTCTAATGAGCGCCACACTAAGGATATTCAGCAGCATGTTAGACAGGACACTTTGCAAACATTCAAAATAGCACAAGCATACAATATAGTTTGGTTCAACAGAAAGTCACTTCCAAAAGTCATAAAATGCAAGCCGTTCAACAACAAACTTTGCACCCATGTCTTCAGACAATAACCAATCATTTGGTTTTTCAAAGGCACCTGAAAACAATTCCTTTTTAGCCACCAATTCTTAGTCATTTAGCTCCGTTTTGTTATGTGCTCAGTGCCAATACAACCTAGACTAGCAGTGAGCTTTATAAACTTTGTATATAATTGTGGAATACCGGACAGCATGTTATCAATCATTTTTACATCCAGTGCGCACTAAATTGGGAGAAGGTGACCTCCCAGGACACCCACATTGAGAATATGAACAGAAGTACTGCCTTTTGTGACACAGTGAGGGAAGTAGTAATAAACTACTTTTAGGTGAACCATGATAGTGTGGGAGATGCAGGGCTGGAGCGGAAGACTTTCAAAATGGTGGTGGGAGAACCATGCATATGTACGATGTTTAGGGTAAGACTGTCACTTTTAACAAGGCTAAAATTCCTTGAGAATGAAATAAACATGGAAACATTGCAAGTATCTACTTATTGGTGTAGAATTTAGCCCAAAACATTTTTCACATCACAGATCAGGTCATGGACTTGAACTCTCTCCTGGGGTGGCCTCATTAGATGACAATTAGACATCATCTTTATGACTTGGGAGTACTTGTTCAAGGTCCTCAAAAGATGGAATTTCAGAACTGAACTTATAGAACAGATGCAACTATCATAAAACAAACACAAACATGAGAATACTCAGGGATATGAGACAAGGTTACACATGGTCCCCAATCCTGTCTGCCTTTGCAACAAACCCTAAGTGTGCATCCTGCATAGGAATCTGTGACTAGCCTGCTTTGTAAGCCCCTGCAATGGTTGTTGAACTTGTTCAGATACTAGGGAGTATATCTGGAGTACTCAGAGAAACACCTGCTTGTATGTAACACTTTGGAAGCTCACTTCACTGAAATAACCAATGTACTTTTGTTGGAAGTATGGTGATAAACTATGGGAAGAGTAGCCCTGAGCAAAGACGGTAAAGTTATCCCTAAATTCTTTTAGATGTGCCAATCTCCTTCATTTTTCTTGAGAGCAAGTTTGTTTAGATAAGGTGGAAAGTTGATTAATAAACTTGTTTGGGCAAATAAAAGGCCCACTTGGGCTCCCATGTGAGAAAAAAAAGGACTGAGATTGTCAGTTGAGATTATATCATTGAGCACCACAACCACAAAACGTAGCACACTGGATCACGACTGAGTAAATAGCAAAAGGGAAAGGTTGAACATCAGGATGTCTCCATAGCTGACCTAAACATCAAAGAATAAATAACTAAAATTGAAATCAAATTCAGGCATCACACCCACAGAAATGCAGAGTTATGAAGGTCATATTACGGACTAAGCAGTCAAAGCAAAAGAAAAATGGACCACAGAAGGTAGCACAGAACACGGCACTGGCATACACAAAGCAGGTCTCTCTTAATGCTATACTTATTCAACACAAGTACACTTGCAGGTCATACCCAATTTATTTTAACACATGCGAACCGTGATTTACCGCAGAACAACAACTTACTTTTCTACGGTAATGTTCTTTCCGGTGGATATCACCAGGTGCCAGGCCGTATCAGGAAAATTTGACAGTAACATTCCTGCTTGCTGATAAGTGACGCCATGTGGCTCCGTGATGACTGCGTACCGCCCCAGAAGTGACTGAGTGGAGCAGCGTATAAGCGCCAAAACTGTGTTCAGATGTCAGTTTCTTAAATGTTCTCATTCCGTGCCCACAGATGTGGAGCACTTCAAACAAACTGTGGGTGATAGTGAACCAAAGCCTAACTTAGAACCTTATTATGATGTTTAGGAGTCCACTGCACAGAAATGGGGAGACTAGAGGCCAGAAAGGAATCTCAGTATCCACAAGAATGAACTTTACCGAAGGGAAGGTAACTTCCTGTTCTGATAGATACTTCTACCAGCAGAGTCATCACCTTTAGAATAGATAGACCAGCACTACGTCTCAGAGATGAAGGGTCTGAGAAGAGGACTTGAAATAGGAAACCTTGCAAGACCAAGCAGGCAAAATGGCCCACTCATCAGACCTGGCAGTAGCATTTCCTGAACTTGTGTACTGATTCCCATCTCACAGCCCTGCAGATGTCACTGGCACCCCTATATCCCCACGTCAA
Source organism: Calotriton arnoldi (assembly GCA_963921515.1). Taxonomy (NCBI): domain Eukaryota; kingdom Metazoa; phylum Chordata; class Amphibia; order Caudata; family Salamandridae; genus Calotriton; species Calotriton arnoldi. The sequence continues at coordinate 2,290,111 of CAWUFW010000371.1, read as the reverse complement.
TGCTGTCATAGCAGACTTGGTCTTGGTGGAAAGAGCCTGAAGGCCTTCAGGGGGTTGTTGCTTCTTAACTAGCACAAATGTGAAGGGGATTATATCTTGACAGGCTCCTTTTCTGCACCACCTTCCCTTTTGTTGTACCAGAAAATCCCTCAAACAGCTGACAACTTACATGATATTCTTTTAGGTGGTTGATTTTGAAACTTAGTTATTTAGTGCTGTACCAATGGAGCTTGTCCTCCTCTTTTAAAGAGTGAGGTGACGCAAAAAACATTTTTATAGTAATAGACTGTCTGCCAAAAAAGCAGTCAGAACATTAGGCAAGAAGGTTGCCTGAGTCCTCATCGTTAACTTGTCACAAAGGAAAGTGGTATAAGGCGGTTGCAACATTAGCATCTGCAGATCACTCATGCTGCACGCACAGATGAAGGCAATCATGAAAGCTGTTCTGACCATCAGTAGCTGCAGTGAGTAGCTGTGCAACAGAGCAAAGGGTGTGGTTATAAGAAACATCACCAATAAGTTTGAATCCACAGTTAAGGGATATATGTTGAACTTTAGCTTTTTTGTGTTTAGCTGATCAACCCCTTCTTCTTAAAGCACCTGAAGTCTGGGTGGGGAAGGGAGATTGGCCTGCTGCAGATGAGGTTGGCGCTTGTCTGCAACAACAGAAGATCCAGAGCCAACTCCTGCATGATACGGATGGAGTCGGAGAGGCAGCCCTGTATGCTGGACCCACTAAAACATGAGGTTCCTCTGCAGCACTTCAATATGACATCTAGCATTCGGAATGGGGAGAAAGCACTAGGCTAACAGTTCATGAAGCCCACCAAAGGCCCAGGATCTAGCTTGAAATATGGGTGCCATATCCAGAATGTCACAGACTCGCTGCGAAGGTGGAAAATATTGAAGATGAAGGGCAACCTTTACATGGGGATCAGGTTGATGGAAAACCACAAGGAGCTAGGCTGTTGTCCGGAAGTGCTCCACAGCAGATTGTGGAGAGCCTGCTATGAGCAACCATTCATCAAGGTACAGCAACACGTATGCCTGACCTTCAAAGATGAGTAGCGACCACCGCGATCACTTTTGAGAACACCCGACGGGCTGATGTAAGACCAAAGGGCAGCATGGCAAATAAGGACTGCTCCGACCCCACCATTCACAGCAGATAATGGCTGTGGTATTGCAGGATGGGAATGTGAAAATATGCGTGCTTCAAGTCCAGGGACACCATTCAGCCTCTAGGGTCCACAGCAGAAAGATTCAGAGACAGGGTGAGCATTTTAAATGAATCTTTCCTCAGAAAGGCATTCAGAGGGAGGAGGTTCAGTACGAGCCTGAGCATCTGTCCTCCTTCGGTACGAGGAAGTAGCATGAAGTAGCATAAATAGAACCTCTCCGAATCAGACACCCGATCAATGGCACCCTTGGCCAGCAGATGGTTGAATTCTTGCAGCAAGATTTCGATATAGTTCCCTCGAGTATCTTTCCAAAGTAGGTGGAAAAAAGAGCAGGAAGGAAATGAAAGGCAGGGCGCAACCCCTTTGAATGATCTGCTAGACCCATCTGTCTGCTATGATGGATCTCGAGCCGGGGAGGAAATGTTGTATCCTGCCTATCTGCTGAGTGTTGCCCTGTTAAGGCAAATTAAACCAGCTTAGCTGCCGCAGCAGGCTGGAAAAAGAGCTGTCCCTGCTAGTGTGAACATCCTCAGCAGCTGCTCCAAACTCTGTCCCGAAAGCATTGGGATGCTGTTGCTGCACAGGCTGAGAGGGACTTACAAGTTCACTTAGCCAGCCCCCTGGAATAGCTACTAAATCTTCCATACTTTTGGTGGAACTGCTTGATAAAACCAACAATAGCCACAATGATTGTGTTGAGGCCTCCCAATCCTTGAATTGTTTGAGCACCGAACCAGCCTTCTCTCCAAACAATCGAGCTATCAAAGGGCACATGCTTCAAGGATGCTTAGACATCACCTGAAAACCCGATTCCCATCCAGAAATGTCTTGCAAGCACTTGGGGCAATAGCTCTGACTTTATAGCTTGTGGTATCCAATCTAGCAAGCAAGACATACTTCATAGAGTCCTGCCCATCATGTATCCTTTGAGCAAGTAAAGCTATGAGGTCTTCCGTGACGGACGGCATTGCTGGCCATTTCCCATAAAGCATGGGTGCACCTGCCCAGAAGGCAGACTTGGTTCAAAGATCTGGCTAAACTAGCCAGGCATCAATACGTTTCAATTCCCTATCCACAGGGTTGGTCAGAAAGACATTAGGAATTACCTTACTCGTCGGCACCTGTACCACGAAACTTTCAAGCGTAGAATGACTTGTCAAAAAATCTTGATCAGAGTGGGCCGGCATATGTCACCTGGAGGTCTAGGACATGGCTTAGATCAAGGTGTCAGGACAGTATCAGTAAGAACCTTGGTAAATGGCAATAGTGGCTCAGAGGAGTTGGACCTGGTTGAAGGACCGCAGTTAAATAAATTGGCCTTAGGTTCAACAGTAGGCAACAGATAAATCTAGCACATCTGCTGCCCTTTGTACTGCTACTGCAAAAGAGCCACTCTTCAGTTGTTGGTCCAGGAGCAAATCTAGCAGTCTCTCTGGAGATGTATCCAGCATTCTGTAAATGCAGGTATAACCAGCATCAGTATAGTGAGGGGTATTCTCCGGATAAAGTGTGGCTCCTGGGGATATTCTAAAGGTGAGGAATCTGTGATGGTAAGTATCGATCAGAAATACCCAATTATCCCAAAATCGAGCATGCTGATTATATTCACAAAATAAAGCAATGAATCCCAGTCTCAACTTGTGGTTACCTGGCCACATAAGCATGGGTCTGGTGATTGTTCCCATTGCTGCAAATTTCAAAACTTTGCATACTTTTGCTGCCGATTGAGTGGAGGGCGGAGACCGGAACAAAGACCCACCCTCGCCAGTGACGCATTCTGGGGCGTGGAGGAGGCGGGTGCTTTTACCGCTCCCCACCATTTAAACCCAATGCTGCCACGGACGCGCAGCGGATCGGGGATACGAGGGCTGTGAGTTCTGCCCAGTGTGTTTCTTGATCTGGTGATTGCACACTCCCGCTGCTATTGCTGCTATTCGGTCTTTAAATGCACCTCTTTTAAACGCTGCTATTCGGTTTTAAATGTAATAGTTTTAGAGCGCTTTTTAAAACATTTTACCTTGCTACTTGCACTGCCTGCACTCCTGCATTTCCGGTCCCGACCCCGGTCCACCACGGCTGCTGCCGATTGAGTGGAGGGCGGAGACCGGAACAAAGACCCACCCTCGCCAGTGACGCATTCTGGGGCGTGGAGGAGGCGGGTGCTTTTACCACTCCCCACCATTTAAACCCAATGCTGCCACGGACGCGCAGGGGACGCGCGCAGATGGCGCGCCCGTCTGCGCCCGTCCGCGCCTGTACGTCGCCAGGCGCCAGTACCCCTGGTCCTGGACTCCCCCAAAACCTATCCTACACCCAGGAGTTACTGCTCGCCCTGCAACCCAAAGAGCCCTGCATAAGCCATAAGTGGCATCATGATACCCCGCAGAAACAGTGTAACAACTGTGGGTTTAAATTTACAGCGGGCCCTTCATGCCCCCATATGGCCCCAGGTCCCACCCCTATCAGTATATGCAGTCTCAACTGCAGGTCACTGGTAAAACACCACGCGGACATCTTCGAACTTCTTATGGACTCAGCCCCAGACATACTGTTTCTGACAGAAACCTGGCTTAATACGGATTCCACAACAATACCGGCATTAGCCTTACCCGCAGGTTATAGGCTGCTCACTCAGAACAGGCCGTGTGGTAGAGGAGGCGGCCTTGCAGTCATTTTCAAAAGCTCCTTTCACTGCTCTCCGTCTCCACAAACTATTTAGGGTTGCGAAAGCACCCTGTTCAAAATTTCCCTGTCACATAACTTCACCGGGCTTATCTACCGTCCACCAGGCCCAGCCAGGGCTTTCCAAGAGGCCCTGGTCCACTCTGTCTCCACCCTTGCTTTAGATTTTGCTAACTTTAACATTATAGGCGATCTTAACCTACACCTGGAGCGCCGGGATTCCCAGGAGATTCGCAACTTCTTGGGCGATCTGGAGGCCTGCCAACTTATCCAGCTGGTGGAAGGACCCTCCCACCAGGCAGGTCACCTCCTGGATCCAGTCTTTTCGAATCTCTTAAATTTAGTAGCCAACACTCCTCTTCCTTTGATTTGGACTGACCATTTCTTGATCTCCTTGCGTCTGGAAATGGCAGGCCCTATCCTGACGTCCTCTAGCCAATCTCTTATGAAGCGCCCGTGGCACAAATTGGATGATACTACCTTCCTATCTGCACTAAATACGTCCCACCCAGACTGGCCAACGGACTTGGAGGCAGCTGACAGAGCCTTCAGGGGCTGGATTAATAATTCACTCGACCAGTGCATCCCGAGGAAACTGACAGGGACCAAGCGCGCGCACACACACGCATGGTACAATGACTCCCTACGGGCGGAAAAGAAAAAATGCAAAATTCTGGAACGGGCCAGGAGATTCACCTATGATGCCGTGGCAAAAAACATCTATATGATGGCCATAAAAACCTTCCAGAAATCAGTTCAAAAGGCTAAAGCCGTGTTCTACACCAACCTGATCTCATCTAGCTCCAACCCCTCCAAAACTATCTTCTCCTTCGTGAAAGATATGTCTACTCCCCCCATAGGCACAAACAACACTATAGCTTCCAATACTCACTGTGACTCACTGGCAAAATACTTCATCAACAAAGTGGAATGCATATACAACACTCTAGAAATGAGACGGAGTATCACTGAAGCCATGGTGTCCCCACCCCCAGAGCACTCCCTTGCACCCTGCAAACACTGCCACCCATGTCTCTCGAAGACCTAGCCATCTTTTCGGCTAAAGTAAAATCAGGGTCCCCCGATGACCCCATAAAACCTGTTATCTTCAGGAAATTCCATAACTGCCTTAAGACGGAGGGCCGGGAATTCATCAATGGCTCACTACTGTCGGCAGTAATTCCGAAGTCCTGGAAGCATACCAAAGTTGTCCCATTGTTAAAAAAACCTACATTGGATGCATCTATGCCGGAGAACTTTAGGCCTATCTCCCTGCTTCCCTACCTGGCTAAAATTATGGAAGCCCATGTCAATATCACACTGACGAAATATTTGGAGACCAACCAGATCTTAGATAAATCTCAGAATGGATTCCGTCCCAGGCACAACACAGAATCAGCCCTTTTGGCGGTCACGGAGCAGCTGTGGGCTACACTAGACGAAGGCAATACCGCAGCACTATTTTTACTTGACCTTAGCGCGGCCTTTGACACGGACTCCCACAAAATCCTTCTCCAGCGACTCGAGGAGATCGGGGTCAAAGGCACGGCTCTGGCCTGGTTTGCCTCTTTTTTTATCAGACCGTTCCTCCCAGGTTCATGCCCCCCCCTACCAGTCTAGTAATCACCCCCTTAGCTGTGGTGTCGCGCAGGGCTCTGCCTTAAGCCCCACGTTGTTTAACGTGTATGTCCGCCCTCTGGCCCTCCTGGCTAAAGAGCAAGACATCAAAATGGTATCGTACGCGGATGATACCCAGCTGGTATTTACCTTCTCCAACAACCCTGCTCTGGACCAATTGAAATTTCGTGTCGATGTTCTGGCCATTGCAGACTGGATGGCAAAAACTATTTACAGCTTCATTCGGCAAAGACTGAGCTACTCGTGGTTGGCCGGGACACCCACAAGTGGGATTACCAGTGGTGGCCTGCGACCTTGGGCACCCCTCCCACGCCGAAAAACACAGTTAAAGACCTAGGGATCCTAGTTGATACAGCCCTCTCATTTGAGCCCCACGCAAAAAAAAGTGGCTGGCACCTGTTTTGGTCTTCTGCATGGCCTAAAGCCCATCTTAGGATTTTTTGACGCTACCACCCGCCAACTGATAGTCCAATCAGTGGTCCAGTCACGCCTGGAATACTGCAATGGCCTTTTACTTGGCGTAAATAAAACAGTCACTGCAAGACTCCAACGGGTACAGAATGCAGCTGCTCGCACTCTGTTTGCCCTCCCTAGGAAATGTCATACCTCGGACCTCCTCCGCCGCTTACACTGGTTGCCAATTAAACAGAGAGTTCAGTTCAAAACCCTCTGCACCACGCATAAGATTGTATATATACCAAGGCCCCCAAATCTTGCAGGGACTTTGCTTCCCTTATACGCCTCTGCATACATTGCGCTCCACTGATCAACATCTGCTGTGCATCCCACGGGTCCGCCGATGTAGAGCCGGGGGTCGATCTTTTAAATATCAGGCCCCCACACTATGGAATTCCATCCCTCTGGCTGCCCGCTGCACACCTGACCACTGGGTTTTCAGGAAACTGAGCAAAACCTGGCTGTTCGCTTCCATCTAGCTCCACCCCCCTTGTCTCCGGTCCGCCAGCGCAGGGACGCCCTTTTGCTGGGGCTGCCATGCGCTATACAAATCCACCTAACATAACATAACATACCTTTAACACCCTCACATAAATATGTCATATGAAGCACATGTGCTTTCTTGTGGCATTTTCCTTTTTTCACCAATGAACAGTGTGGATCTGCACCTGGTTCTCTGCCCTGATATGCAAGGATATCTTTCAACGGCTGGTTGTTTTCTTCCTCCATCTTCATATTCTTTTAGCTGGGGTAGCTTGCAACTCAGTGTCCTGGCTTTATCCCATGATTCTCTACTCCCTAACTCTTTACTGTAACTGACTGATAACGTCTGTGTCATTTGTTAGGGAAAAAGTAACTGAGCGCACCGTGTGCTATTGTTGAAATAAGTTCCCTATGGAATTGCCAGGCTTTAATGCAGAGTAAGAATACACAGATTTTCCAGGAGGTGTTGGATTGTATCATTAGGAATTAGCAGCAGGTATGCTGCTGCAGGCTCACTGCACAGATATACTCGGCAACTCGTTCACTGTGTGCGATTTAGGGTAGTAGGGCTTGATTTGCTCTCTGGAAACATGCATTTGGTAGTCAGGGACAGCTTCTCCACCAAAGCCAAGCCCAGCTAATATGCTGTGCTGGCAGGAGAAGAACGAGGTGGCCAGCCTCACTGATGCCACAACTTTCAATGTTGGTGAGGCACTCACCCACACAACCACAGTGCTACCTCGATGCATGACCTTCATTGCTATTGTAGCTCCCATCCATACCAGTGCATCTTTCATCAGAACTGGTACATCTTCCAACTAAACCTAGTGCAGCTCCCAAGGAAAAGCAAAAATCTTCCTATACAAACCTACACCACCACTTGCCGGCTCAGCTCACAGTCATGATTCCACTACTTCAACCTTGCCTTAGTGGGTGGAGAGGCAATGATACCTTGTTCTCACAAGAGGGCTCACTTAGAAAAACAGGACACAAAATGGAAAATAAGAAAGACCTGCTTCTCGTGTGCTACTCAAACGCTATCACACGGATGGTTTTGGAAAGGCTGTCCTGCCAGGGACTAGCGCCCCCAGTTTAAAATGGGGGGCAGTTATGCAGCTACAGCCCCTTCAGAAAGCCCGCTCTGTCCATTGAGCATGAAGTCATCATGGTTTGCTGTAACACACAATAGGGCAACCCAATCTTCTCTCAGTAGATGGGTACGTAATACAAACACAAAATCTTCTGAAGGAACTGTTTTAGAAAATCTTTCAAACATACATTAGATGATTGGTCTATGTACCAAACCTACAGCATGTAACACTTTATTTAAACATGAGTCACCATCCTCGCAATCTGAAAGAAAACCTACCATTCGGTCAGTTCGTATGTATTCGTAGGAACTGTACTAAAAAGCTGACTATTTCAAAGGAGCAAACATTCTTGAAAACAAATTGATAGCAAGAGCTTCCCTAACCGTTTGGTAAAGCAGTCTCTAAAAGAGTATAATACTATGACTGTGATTGCCTTCTCAAAACAAAAGAACAAACGCAAAATCTTGACCTTGCATGCATCACTACTTTTGAAATTTAATCCTACAGAATGAATAAGATAATTCTAAAGAACTGGCACCTGCTACAACCTGAGACCTTCCAAAATAACAAACAATTGTTTTCATTTAAAAGGGGTCGAAATATTACAGACCGATTAGTTAAGGCCTACACGGAACCCATCAAACCTACTATTACCAGCATGTGGGGGTCTACAACCAGTGAAAGGCCATTATAAATGTGGCAAATGGCTTACATGTAACTATGCTTCCAACATAAAATTCTGTACAATCAATGGACGAAAATGGGAACGTAGGCACATCTCTAACTGTGCTATTAAGAATGTTATTTACTGCATTGAATGACCCTGTGAATTCCTCTACACTGGCAAGACAACTCAGGAAATTTGTTGCAGGATTTTACAGCACCAATCAAGGATGTTCTCCAATGTGGAGAACGCACCACTGGTTGAACACTATAAAACCTTCAAACACTCCCACAGTGAGATGAAATGGTGGGTGCTTGAAACTGTGAAATGCTCTGTCAGGAGACATAACATTGATAAGTTGATCACCATCAGCGAAAACAAATGCAACTGGCAAGCTAATACATACACCAAAGGACTTAATTCTACTATTGAATAGTTCGCCTCATGAACTTTTAACTAATGCATTTTCTCCCTTTCCAAAAATGTATTTTCATCTTAATTATCTTTCTATATTTAGGTATTTGCTAGTGTTTATTGTTACTTTGAGTAGCTAGTTGGTATGGTGTACACGTTTTGGCTTACTTGTTAGTTTTGTTTAGCAATTTTTGATTTTTTTCTATTATTAGTTACAGATATGTTTCTTTTGGTATTCCTTCATTGCTGATTAATTTCTATCACTCCAAGGTGGTGCCTATTCTTAACTTGACTGTTGTTTTACCACTCTAACATGGCGCTAATTTATAAACAAGATTATCGCTTCTGCCTAATTTAATTTTAAGCTCGTGCATCTAAAATCATGTTTCATTATGGGGCCCATCCTAAACTCTATCCTCTACCATTGTGCCCACATATATAAGATATTGCAATCAGCATTCATTGTCGCTGTACTTAAAAATGCATGCTTTCCATTATTCATATAATCTACACAATCTGTATGGAACTCATTTTTCACTATTTTAGACATTGATATTATCTATTCACACACTTTGTGGTGTCTTTACTTCTTTGATACATGTACTGTTTCGTATTTGATGTTTTAAGACTCCAAGATGGCACTCTGTTAAACAAAAAAGTTTTTTACCACTCTAATATAGCGCATATATGCATATCCATTTTAAACACTGCCGCATACTTCGGAAGGAGGTCGTAATCACAGTGCCAGCCTTTTTTTCCAGCTATTGACAACGTTTTTATTATTTTTCATTTTCTGGTCACACTACTTACTGTGCCTGGATTGAAATTAGATATTCATTCTTCAATCTATACTCAATTAACTACCCTCTCCTATACTTATATGGCAAACATTATCACCAGTGTTTTCTTTTCACTTCCGGGTCGTGACCTGAAGTGGCTATCTTTACACAGCACTCAACAGTGAGGATCAGATTGGCTCCCGTACCTACCTGTTAGCCGATTGTTCAGCTAATGCCACCGGGGCAAGATGCTGCATGTCAGCATTGTTTTTGGCCAGGTCATACTCCTATACAATAACGACTGTACCAACACTTTCCTTGTTTCTTATTATTCTCTTCTTTAGGCGATTTGATATGCCTGTTAACCAGCGGCGGCTCCTCCGTTAAGGAAACATGGAAAATAAAATGATAATAAAACAGCTTATTATCATTTTATTTTCCTTGCTGAGCTGAGTCTAGAGCGGGGCGGGCCATTGTAATGGCCATTAGCAGGGAGGAGGAGTGGTGGACACTGCTGCAAGTGTGCATATCTTAGGACGGCCAAACCAATATGCGCACTTAGATCTCTCCACCCGAGCTGTGCTGCACTGCCGGGTTTAAAACAGACACAGGCTCCCAGGGCCTGACTGAGCGTCAAAACAAACCGCTCAGACCAATTCCAGCGCTTCTCTCATGCTGGGTATTATCAGCATGAGCGCAGCATCTGGATTGGTGTAGGGAGTCAGGGAGCCTGTGGATGGGAATGACGGGAGTCGAGAGGAGCAAAGCAACAGAAGAGCACTAAAGAGGCAGCCGCCAGATAGTGCTATTTTATTATTTTCTTCTTTTTCTCCCCTGCGTGGTTCCCTGCGCTACCCCTTCCCCCCACTTATTTCACAGCAGCCGCAACGGCTGTTAACTCACTATTTAAAAGAAGTGCCTCTGACCTTTCCATATAGTAGGCTGCATTTTCCCCAAACAGTTGCAATTTTAAGTCATCTCAAATTTTTATTTCTTTTCCTAAAGATTTAGGGTCATACACTCTCCATCTAAATAAATTTTGTTTATGATTTGCGCCCACAAAATATGTCCAGGAAACTGGTGTTTGCGCAGACCTAAGGTAATAGTTTTGGGTGACACATTCTATGTTCTCGTATGTACCTCTATATTGCTACTTATATGTTGTCTGGAACAACATAATTAGTCCACCACAATTTTTCGGAGATAGCACTAAGCATGTGCAATATACATGTTTCGCAGTGCTTCACGGGTTGTGGTTTGGCGTACTCCAATGATTGTTACATCTTTTTACAGTTGTTAGTCTTTACAAATTTTTACATTCACATTTTATGCATTTTTTGTTTTTCTCTAAGAGTCCTATTCAATTTCTTAAGATGGTCTGAGTTTCAATCCACTAGGAGACCGAAACGTCGACCTTTTCCCCCATGTCAACCTTTACAATTTAGATAAAAATACCACATTTACTCTAGGCATACAGCCTTTGTGATTTGATTGAGTGGTTGTTCTCAATGCAAGGTCTATTCTTGGAACACTCATGGAAATACACATTTGTTTACACAAGATTGTAAAGTATGTGACCCTACAAGAAAACTATATTCAACTGTTTGATAATATTTGCGATTTTCCTATTGAAAAAAGTCATTAAAAAAACTGTTAGTGATTTAGATTTATATATTTATTAGAATCCAAGCATTGAGTAAGCTTCTTATACATAACATAACATCTTTTATTAATTTGTTTTTGATTTTTATTGATTGGATCTATTTGACAAATCATCTAATGTATGTTTGAAAGATGTTCTAAAACAATTCCTTGAGGAGTTTTTGTGTTGTTTGCTTCAAGGCATCAACAGGGCTCACTCTTTTATGGAGATAACGGCTTCTTTGAGAGAAGGACCCCAAGTGTCAGTAGACAGAAAGCAAGAAAATATACCAGTCTAGTGATCTTTTCCTCAGCCTGCTTACACAACAGAAAACAATTCAGGATAATAATAATGAGAATAACGCTAACAATTATAACAATAACAACAACAACAAAAAATAATAACCATTTAAACCTTTTAAGTGAGGGAGTCGGCTAATGGCCGATACCGGAACTACTTCTCCAGTGCATGCGTCGGCCACTGGCTGACACTCGGGAGGTAAATAAAGGCCCCTTTGGTGCACTGCTCCACAGGGAGTCCTTTATTTTTTTCAGCATCAGGCTGCTAAGGAGAAGCCTGAATTGCCATGCAAGGGCTCCCATTGACCTTGATTTGATCCATTTCTGTAGCAGGCACTAGACCCAACCACACAAGTGGCGCAGCGTTTTTATTAGCACAAGTGGGGCAATGCTGGGTGGTACGAATTTTGTAGATTACTAAGGATTCTGGAAGTTTCCATCACAGAAATGTAAGGAAAATGTGTGATTTCATGCAAATGTTGAGGTTTGCATGGTGTTGTGGGTAAAAAAAACCTCATGGGATCCACGCAAAGCACACGACCCTGGACTCCTCTAGGTGTCTAGTTTTCAAAAATGTACAGGTTTGCTAGGTTTCCCTAGGTACCGGCTGAGCTAGGACCCAAAATCCACAGCCAAGCACTTGGCAAACAAGCATTGGCATAGCCAATTGGTCTCGCCTTTGGGACCTTATAAGTGTTTAGTTATCCAGCACAATATCCTTGGTGCAAGAACATCAACTGTTGCATGGCTAAACACTTATAAGGTCCCAAAGGCGAGACCTATTGGCTATGCCAATGCTTGTTTTACTTTGGGACCGACATTGAGAACCCAAGGTCCAGCACACATGTCGATCCCCAGCATGTTACTATACAGATATAAAGCATATAGGACTCAGCACCTATCCTCCTAGGCATGACACCATACAGGTGTTCTGAATACTGGATTCAAACTGTCTTTTTTGGGCTGTTAAGAACACACATACCGGTTATGTTCTCAGCTCAGCATTTAAAAAGCACCTTCAACCATTCGTCTGGCACCAAAGCACTCTTACACTGAGCCCCCTCTTTGTAGAGATGTATGCTGCTTTTTAAAGAGAGACAGAGAGAGAGAGAGAATCCTTGATCGATACCTTTGAGGACGTTAAGCTGAAGAGAGAGATGGTCAGCAATTGATGTAAAACAAATATGTACACATACCATTTACATATGAGCTCAGACTTTCCAGAGAGAAGAAGTGCCATGGATCCCTGAGGAGAGCTCCTCAGGATGCCTGTCCTGGCCCTCCTCTGGCTCCTGTGGCCTGTGAGAGCCCACCGATTATTGCCTAGATTGCTGCTGTAGTGGACGCCCTATGCTCTTGGCAAAGAGGAGATCAGCTTACATGGAAAGACGCAGGGAGCAGACCCCTGCCTATTTCACTCTAGTATTTGAAGCTTTTAGACAGGCAATGCGACCCTTCTGTTGTCGACGTCATCTTTTTCTCACAAGAAGTGAAAGTGCAGTTTTGCTACTACTTTTAGGCTTAGATTAAGCACCTCTATGAGCAAATGCAAATCTTGCTTGTTAGCAGCTGTATGAACTGAATTGATAGGGGTTTGTAGCACATTGCGTCGGTGTGTGTGAGAGAGATTTACAATCATCCAAGATAGCTTGACACTTCTATTATCAGTTAGTCTATAATTTTACCCAAGTTGAAAAGTCCTACAGAAACATTGTCATTTCTCCTCCTTTACCTGGTCGGGCAGGACTTATTTTGATAATGTCATGCATTATCTTGTTGGAGATTTAGCGGGATCAGGAAGTGGTTCCTATTTGTAATGCTATGATACACCGGCACATGGACATATCTTTCTGATGTAAACCCACTACTGATGAGGTTTATAGCACCCACTGGTACGGGAAGGATGTAAAAGTAAGTGGTTCATAGCAGCAGTTCAATGCAGAAGGGAACATGTTACTTCTATTTTTTAACAATCCCTTTAGTGAAAGTGAAAAAATAATTTATTTGAGCCCACCAAATACTAATTATCTGGCCCATCCATTAAGTATGTTTACCTCCCAAATGCTGTCAACGAGATCCTGTTTGTTCTCCAACTTTACATCCTATAAGGCCTCTTGGAAAACTGTCTTGCCAAACTTGGAGGGTGTTGGAGGCGGGTTGAGTAGCAGACTGGGGGAATGGTGTTGGTCTGGTGCATGGCTGCTCTAATGTAGGGTTTGTTAGTGTTTGTTATTTTGTTAATTGATTTTATTGAAGGTGGTTTTGAAGTGCAGTGATGTTGATCACTGTAATATAAACAGGATAAAAGAACACATGACAAATTCCTGGGCTGTTATGGTCGAAGGTCATGTGAAGACATTTCCTGTGATGTCATGAGTGGAAGGGTCAAAAAGTGATGTTACTTCTGCTATCCCTGGCATTTTGGTGACTCGACGTTCATGGAGTGAAGTAGATTGAAAGAAAATTACATCAAAAGGGATCAAAAGTTGTTGGCTCTTCAAGGAAGACCATATTTTTGACTTAATGTACCGGAGAAAGACGAGTTCGAAGTTATGCCTTGACCCAGAAAGAAGCAAATTCCTCTGCTGGAAAAACAGAAGTGAAAAGAGGAGGTAGAAGCTCATCTCCAGCTAAACTCTAAAAAAAAGAAAAAAAAAAAAAAAAATAGGACTGACCACTCATCAAGAAGCTTTGAAGGAACAGTGCAGGTTTGGGTTAGCTGACACGTATCACCAACACATTGTCTAGCACAAGTTTGCTGCAATAGAGGCGGGTTTGGCTAGTATGCCTGCTCAAAGTATACCCCTTCAGAAAGAGTTGAGCAACTACTAACCACCCTTACTTCATCTAACAATGTTCAATGCATTACTTTAATTGCCGGTAGAAACATTTGTACCATCCACAATTCTGGAAAAAGTCCAACAAGTTACTCAAGTGTACAACCTAAATACAACCACCAGTGGCACAAGGAATAGGGTACTCTCCTACACAAAATGCCTATGATACCATGAGTGTATACACTTTGTTTCAAAATAAGCAGCTAATCTTCCGTGTTCAGGGAGGTGTGGTAATGAATGGGAGGTGCGCTGGCAGGAATTATATATTCAAAGGGCGGAATCACTATATTACAAAGTGCTCTAGAAGAGAAAACAAAAACTAGGTACATATAATAGATATAAATTTGCAATGCAATCGGTCTCGCCTTTGAGACCTTATAAGTATTTAGCCATGCAGCACATTTTCCTGGTGCTGCCACATCTACTGTTCTTTAACATAGCACTGCATTGAGAAGTACTTGCAGTTTTATGGCAGGCTGCCATTCCTGCCAGAATGGGGTATTTAGGTTATAAATGCAGGCAGGAGTCCGGTTTGATCTCCTGTAATCATAGAAAGCGTTTGTCTGTTTACTCAAATATTGTTGCCCCTTTAATGGGATGGGACACAAATCTGTTCATGCACTGGGCAGCAACACTTGTGCACGTGCATGCACAACTCAGCCGATGCTGAGAATGCAACCCTGTGTGATGAGGAAAGTGTGCCAGGATGGCAGAGACCATCTGCTCTGCTCACCGGGTGCATAATTTGTGAAAATGCACATCGGTATCTACCACTGCTGCCAACATGGTGATGCTGGCAACACCCCGCCATGAGCAACAAAACACCCAACAAAACTGCGGGAGGCCAGTGTGAGCCTGCAGGGCAGCGGTCACCAAGAGGCACTTCTGGCATGTCCTCGGGCAGTTAGACCCAGCTCCCAGGAACTCATGTAGCAACTGCAGTGCAGAGCTATCAACCCTCTGAGCGTTGAGACGGACAGAAGAGATGTCATAACTATTTTTTATCCACTGTATTTTATTAATCCTATTTGCGTTTTGTGGGCACCGGTTAATAGAAAGTGTGTACAGTATCAGGTCGCTTTTGCATCAGAGTCAACCTGTAATGTCTTCAAAATAACATGCAAACAAGCATCACATGATGCGAAAAAAGGCTAGCGCATGCGCAATGTAACTCACTACATGGCCTACGCTCCACCCCGTCTGATACCCGAACCGCAAGTAAGAGAACCAACAAAACGAGAATTTCCCCTAAAAACATTAACATTAATTAAAATAACAAAAGTAAACACGCTGTTTCCTGATACAATGTGAAAACATAAAACGCGAGCGCCAATGAGAAGAACAAACGGCGTCCACTTTACAACATGCACCAGAAATGCGAAGTGGTAAAATATAAAGCGCAATGCATTACAAATAAAACTTTTGCAAAGATGTGGCCGTGGTTACATATAAAGCACATTGGATTTCCTTCAAAAGAGCGGCAATAGTAAAATATTCATAGCGGAAATCTGCTTAAAAGTAAACATGCTATTTTTGATTAAATACAACAATTCCCTTTAAAACATAATCACAACTGAGACAATAGTGAGATGTCAATAAGCATTATGGCAACAGAGCAGAGCATATACAGCACAAATACCTGCTTAGCTGTGGAAGTTAAAAAAAGAGTGCTCAAACCCAAATGGAAAACAAGCCCGGGAGTGGTGCGTGCGTGCGCAGCATTCACTTTTCAAGCACTGCACTCGTGCTTGTGGCGTGCCGCTGCTCGCTCCCGCAAGGTGGATGCCGCCACAAGCACGAGTGTGTGCTTGAAAATGAGCAGAGCGACGGCTAAAGGCCCTCCTATGCAGCGCATGCGCGCTGCGTAGGCGAGACCTAAAAACGGGTTTGTTTTCAGTGGAAAAATGTATGCATCATGTTGCGTTTTATGCCGTTTCCTGTTGTGGGCACTAGGCTTACCCACAGAAGTGAGGTTCCAATTTTTATCAGAAGACTTAGGGGAATGCTGGGTGGAAGGAGGTGTGTGGCTCTCTGCAGATTTCAGAACATTTCCAAATGTGTTTTTTTTTAAATCAAAGTTTGAGGTTTGCAAGTTATTCTGGGCAAAACAACTTAATGAGAGCCGAGCAAGTTGCCCTATCCTGGATTCCTCAAGGTGTCTAGATTTAAAAAAATTAACAAGTTGTCTAGGTGCCGGCAGAGCTAGAACCCTAAACCCACAGGTACCCAACTTTGCAAAAAAAAGGTCAGTTTTGAGTGGAAAAATGTGATGTATCTTTGTTGTGTTTTGGGCCGTTTCCTGTCAAAGGTACTAGGCCTACCCACACAAGTGAGGTACCATTTTTATCAAAAGACACGTGGGAGCATAGAATAGTAGAATATTTGTTTTTAGCAATTGGATATCTTTGCATTTATGCCTTCCAAGTCTAAGCTAGTGTGTAAGAAAGAAAACATTTTGAAAAATACCCTTTAAATCATATGCTCGTACGGGTACCCACAAATTCAGAGATGTACAAATAACCACTGCTCCTAAACTCCAAAGGTTGTGCCCATTTCAGAAATACATAGGCCACCTTGATACCTATTTTCCACACTACATATTTCAACATATGAATCAGTCTATACTCAATACACAATGAAAAACCATTGTTCGGTGCAGCTCAGTTGCTGGCTCTGGGTACCTCAGGTTCTTGGAGAACCTACAAAAACTATATATCCCCACAACCAAAAAGGTCATTGTTTTTGTATATCGGCCATCATGACAAAATGTTGCAGATAAATACATTATCACAAATGGGTTTTTTCCAAATCATTTTCAATATTTCTATATTTCAACAGTTAGTTTCTTTGGGAAAACCTGGAGGGATCTACACATATGACCCCTTGCTGAATTTTGTCTACTTTTAAGAAATATAAAGCTTTCCTGGATCACCCATGTGTCTCACACTGGTTTCCACCATAAACTGGAAGTAGGTTGAAAGCACAAACAATAGGAAAAATGGGCTACCTTGTTTAAAAATGCCAAAATCTTGATTAAAAAATGTTTTTTTGATTCAGCTCTGCATGTTCCTGAAAGCTGGTGACTTTAGCACAGCAAACAGTTCATTGATGCCAAAATATGCCAAATGCTGTCTAAGTGATTAGCGAATTAAAACGCCTTTAGAATTAAAATGGATATTAATAATAACAGTCACTATTGCCGACTGTACAATATACATGTGTGTGTGCGTGAGTGTACAATCACAATACGAATTATGGCATACTAGCGAGAGTACGTTTATTACATGAATGCCTACTCTTCCATATCTTTACTAGTACATTTAGGTGCTGATTACGATGTCTGTCGGAAAGGCTCCGAACGGCATTAGGATTTTCCTAACCGTGTCGAAACCTATGTTTCCAACGGACTCGGAAACATTTCCGACCGACCGATTACGATGGAAAGGTAACCATTCGGTCTTTCCGACTCAGTTCCGACCGGCATTCAGAGACTCCAAGTTGGACGGAGCCAAATCGTACAGGTCTATGGACCGCGTTTCTGACCGACATATTACAATGTCGGATTCGGACAGCCTTTCCGAATCAGTCCGTCCGACACGAAACGGCTGCGGAAATTGACTTTGAGGGCCCGTAGCAAGCCCCCCTTCACCCGGAGGCATCTGGTTGGGGCCCGTGGGGGTACCCATGAGAACCCTCTTTAAAACCATGCACAGTGTGGCAGACACCATGGGGTGCCCGCCACAGGGTGCAAGGTTTTCCGCAACCACACCTTTTTTCAATGGGAGCCTGTGTTGTCGGTCGGAACACAGGCTCCCATTTTCAATGGGAGTCCGACCAAACGATGTTCAGAAACATCGTAATCGGCCCGGCCGGACTCCCCGAACCCGAGTCAGTCGGAAACGATTCCGACAAGGAATGCTTTCCGACTGACATCGTAATGAGGCCCTTAGTATGCAAAGTGTATGACTTTTAGGAAAGCTGTATCTGGTACAGTAGGACTATGTACTCACGTTTGCGGGGCTGGATACCTCGGGGTCCTTTCAAAACGAAAACTCGAGCCAGCGTGATACAATTTATACACTGTACATTTTTCTCATCATGAACATTGTGACCGAGGATACGTACCCCAAGTGGAAGTAAGCAAGTGTCAGTCTTCTGCTACTGTTACATAGAAACTCTTCTAGAACTAATTTCTGGCTCTTTTCGCTGACACAGGCAATGAAGATATTAAATATATATCAAGTGAATAAGATGGAACTGTTTTTTCAGAAAAGTTACCAAGGAAATGTTAGTAATTTGACTTGCTGCACAATGACCAAATTGGACCAATCCGGAAGAAATAGCAGTGAATGATTCTACAGGTTACCAGCCATCAAGGTCACGGATTGTCCCAGCAGATTACCAACCCTTCAAGGGCAATGATTGTCCATGCTATGCCAGTGAAGACACCTCTATGTTGAAGCTATGCTAGTCAGTGGAAACAACCTTTACAACGAAGTTTTAACAGCGTTGTGCCTTTACCACACATGATTTTACACAATGAAAGGTGGTGGCTGTTTTCATTAAATACACTGTTCATCATAGGTTCTAAAATATGTGTAGTCATTGTGAATCTATTAGAAAGCCACAGCGCTCCAATTTAACTTTCAGTTATATACAATATTTTTCGTTACTTATGTACTCAGGAATGGCCTGAAAACCCCTACAATGTCGAGAGAGTTCTCAGAGACCATTTTACAGCATGTATATTGCACCTTTGCATGCTAGAGTATAGTCAAGTTCTGCTTTATCCAAAGACTCAGAAGAGGAGGTCAACTGAACAAATTGATCAACAAGGCTATAACTTATATGGCATCTCTAGTGATGCATCAAGTGCAGAGAAAGCACAAAAAAAGAGATGAGAAGCATTTTTTTCAAATGTCGCTGTCATCTAGAGATGTAGGGGGAGAGTGAAGGAAAGTGGGGTCCGAAGCGGGATGAACAGTAAAATCAACCCAGACAAGGATTAACCAGGTTAGAAAACATTTGGAAGATTGGCTGAGAAAGAGTGGGAATGAAAGAAAGATCGGGTGACACCAATCATATGAAGATACACAGAAGAGCTCTAACAAGCACATAGAAGCACAAGTGATATCCAAAGGAGGAATGCATGCATAGATACATAGCACATTTTATCATCTACTACATGCAGCCTGGGGTTGCAGGACACTCCCAAGTGCAGGTAAGAGACTAAAACAATGGATCTAGAGGAGGTAGTGAGTTTCTAGTGATGGGTTTTGGGTGATTGTCAACCTGAGATAACTTAAACCTAACATAGCTTAAACGTTATGTAGCATTCATGCAGTATTACCTTCATTCTGTTCAAACTCTGCTTGAATCTTTCCAAATAATGCTTCCAAGTTCTTTTGTTGCTTGGCAGAATGCTTTGCAGCTTCTCTTTCTTCGGCTCGATCGTTACGAAATACATACATTCCATTTGGCATCTTTTCCATCCACTGAATTATGAAGAAATAAACAGGATTTTTCAGGTAAGTATGCCTTGCAGTCTATTTAAAATAGATTAAATAAAGGTGCTAGACACTGAATTATGTTTAGTCCTTTCTGCTACCATCCTGCATGAAGGGACACTTACTACTAACAGGTAATCAGCAGTACAATTGTCAGGCAGTATAATTCATATGGTTGGGTGATGAGCTTAGCTTGAACAACATTTTTTTACATGCAAATTTACATGCAAAGAAGTCAAGAAGCAACTAGTGGCATTAAAAGAGGACCTGCAAGCTATAAAAAAGTATCATCAGACAAAACCAACACAGCCAGGATTTGCAAAACCGTCAGGTTTGCCAGCAGATGTAGGTGAATGACATTTTAATAATACAAAAAAAACTAATAATTGTAAAAATGTTGGTACTCCTAATCGGAACATTTCTTCACAATACAACCCCTTGGGATCTTTTTGCCAGGGAATGGAAAGGAAAACTAACTTAGTTATATTCCTATTTCGCCATTATTAAGGACCTCATGTATAAAGTGGTCATGCGATTCACAAAAGCACAGCGTTTGAGACCACAAATCAGCTTATCTTTATGTACAGAAGACTTTTTATGAATTAGAAAATTCTTTCACAATTCGTAAAAGGGCTTCTGCAATCCTTTCCAACTTGCCAATAGATAGGAGGGTGGTTTGTTAAGGGGTTTGGGTCCCCTCAATATCCCTTACACTTTGTGAATAGTTGCTGTGACTTAAAGCAGATTATTATTCTTTTTAGTTGTCCGTGTTGCTTTAAAAAAAAAAAAAAAAAAAAAGGTTTTACTGTTTTAGAGTTCTGGAAAACAATCACAGGGATGCTAATCTGTTGTGCCTTGCAGGTGACCATTCCTGTGATTGCAGGGTGTCGCTAACTGCGACCAGGCTAAATAATATTAATTAGGTAGGTTGTTTTGTGACCTCCTGCAATTCAGTACATTGGGACTTAACCTATCTGCACATAGGTTGGTTCAAAAAATCAGATTACATTCGCAAAAAGTTGGTGTGCAATTTGTGCACACTTTTTGCAAATGTAATCTTTGCACATCAGGCCCTAAATTTGAAAACATTGTATAGGTCTGCCTTAAGGTAGACACTGGCAGTTCCTGTACCAGAAAATCCTTTTCTATACTAATAGTGATTAAGGACTTTCTGGATAATCTGAAAAAGTCTGTCTCCCGGTGAAAAGGCCTCTCCACCCCTTCGCCAGCATTAGACATAATCTTTCCAAAAAGGAAGAGGCCCCGTTTTTAGGTCTCGCGCCTAGCGTTGCAGTGCGCAACCCTGCTCGCGCAGCGCGAGACCTCTAGAAAGGGCTTCAGAAAGCTAACCACACGCTCGTGCGTGTGGTTTTGCTTTCCGCGGCTGCCATTGGCGCATTCGCGTGCTTTTTAAAAAAAAATCCAGCACGTAATTGGGCAAAGGCGGGCGCATGTCCCGCCTTTGCTCCACCCATTCCCGTCGGTGGCCAGCACGCGCAGCAGCGCACGTTCGCCTCGCTGCTGCGCTCCCTCCCCCCGCTCCTCTGTGGTGCGCGCGCATTTACCCAGAGTAAGTACAAGAATGTCCTGGATGTCCATTATTGTCAAGTGCTTTGCGTCGACTGCATCAGGGACCCCACTAGAGATCTTGTGCACACAGTAATGCGATGGGCTAGACACTTCAGACACCAGGTGAGCAATACACTAACAGAGGTACAGGCACATTGCGGATGACCAGAAATTGCTACTTTTGAACATTCCACTTGACTTTTTTTTTTTTTTTAAAGGAGTTTTATATAGCGCGAACTTGACCCGAAGGTATCGGGTATCAGAGCGCTTTACCCGCAACTATCCCGCGATTGAAAACAGATGGGTGAGACGCAGGCTTCCCCCCGCTGCAGCTCCAGCCCTATTGCAGCCTCCAAAAACACACCTCAAGGCAAGTCTCTCTCCCAGGTCCATGCGCGAGGACCCGCTCCAACCTGGGCCCCTCCTGCAGTTGCATTAGAAAACTGGACTACAAGTCCCACAACGTAAAGAAAAAAACTGAACCAGAGCAGTCCATCGGGCGGGAGCTATGCTCCCGTGCTCAGAGCTACATACGGACACCAGCGCAGGGCTGAAGTCCTCCAAGGCCCTCCCACAACAAGTTTGCATAGCGCTTACCACATCAGGCAGTCGTCAGAGCGCTTCGTATACATGTTCTAGCAGCTGTCGGGTCTAATATATATGTATATTTAGATTTGCACATCTCCGTATCCGGGGCGTAGAATCATGTTTTGGGCCATCGGGTAAGTAGCAAGTTACACCGTGGTGCAGTACCAGGCTGGGACAGTGTTCTGTTTCTGTTGCTGCTGTGTGGTACATGTTTTGGCGTCGTGGGGAGCAACCAGGGAGGTGCCCTTGTCTTGGGGTGCCGTTGTGATAGTCATATCAGGGTTACTGTATTTATGCGATGCTGAGGCTATTCCCACATAATTACAAATTTGCCACATAATCCCTCCCCTGCTGCACTGTTTAAAAATGTAATTAAAATACTTACTAGTTAGAATGCATTAAAAGCCCTGCCACGTGTCAAACTCTGCAGTGGTATGCTGTTTAGCCACAATAGTGTTCAAATTCACTTCATAGTGAAGCAGTGTGGGACAAAATATGCTGCACATTGACCCTCCATGTTACTCCAAACTGCCAGCAGACGGACATCCGATCTCATACCAGCGGGAACACACATCAACAGAGTTATCCTGACATGTTTCTTGTTGTCTGAAAACTGCAGTTCGCTCATTTTACCCTCTCAAACCTGGGGGTGGGGTGGACAGGCGTGCACTTAACAAAGGCAGGGTTACGTCCCTTACGCTCCTTTATGTCGTGGAGCTGTGTGCACAGCACACCAAACAACACAAACAACAAATGGACAACCACCATCCAATGAGAACAGAGAAACACCCCAGCCTTGGTTCTGGAGACAGTGCTGTTTGTGCGGAAGGGGCACAGAAATTGCAATTGTGTGTTGCACGATTTTTTATTATGCACGTAACAGCAAACACCTTGGTAGGGCAAATGCATAAGAGTATTTGTCCAAGGTTTATCCGGAGCTCAAGTATTTAAAAGTACTTAGAGATGTGATAAATGCCCAAGATCACACAGGGTGTGCCTGCAGGGACGCCATAATTGTGCCCAGTTGTCAGGTTTTACAGTATGCAGTTCAGACACTGGATGGGGGGTAGAATTTGTAAAATGTGCCCAAGATCACACAGTGTGGTCATGCAGCGTTTTTATTGTCTACTGGACCAATAAAACAAAAATTTTCCAGTATACCAATCAAATTGCTCTCCAATGACCCCAGGCAAAGCAGACACTCCCTCCAAAAGATCACGAAGCGCACCCAGCTGCGCATCGGCAATCAACAAACTCGTCAGCCTTCATTGGAAATATGCACCGCACAAACAAGATGTATTATGCCTCCCATTCTGGATGCATCCATTGTCCAACTTAACACTGCACTCCCTTAATGTGCAGTGTTAGTGCTTATCTGCAGGCATGTCCTATGTGTGTGATTTAATGTGCAGTACTATTACTTTTTTTCTCTTTTTGCTATATTTCACCAGTTTTACAATTCACGATGCTGACAGATTTTTAAAAAGTATTCAAAGATGCAAAACCTCTAATTTTGCAACTTCGAACACCCTAGACTGAACATCACATTAAAATATATTAGAACCTAAAATAATTCATAAACCGGTAGGATAGGTCGCATGTGTCATCAGCATCTTATTTCTAACGCGTATAAGTTATGACCGAAGCACCTAACAGACATTAATAATATATACGTACATTAAATAATAAAACATAACGACATATCAGATTTGGGGAGGGAGGGTCGAAGTGCATTCGAAAGTTCCACCCATGGTTCACTACAACTGACGCATTTCTAAAAATAACAGAGAGGGTCTTGCTCAGTGAGCACAGCACTGCACTGACTGATCGGAGGGAGCTCTCGCCACTCCATTGCCCTCAGAAGAATCACCCAGTAATGCAGTCTCCACTTCATCACCGAACAAGTGACCTTATGTGACAGTGTCTGCATGAATACCCCGCTAATCACAGGAGTGATTGTGTCTTGTTCTGCTGCAGGAGTCCGCCAGGCAGGCAGTCACATTATCAATGGCATCTCTGGGAAATCTATTGCCATTACCGGGAGAAGCGTGACCGTGTTTATGAATGAATGCAGTCTTTACACGGGGATTCATTTCTTAGAACACCAGAAGGTATTTCTTTAGCTCTTTAAAAAAAGATTGGACTTGTCATTTATAATCATTTAAGTTACTCTGCTAAAACACCAGGAATCATTTATTTCTTGGCATTGTTGCTCTGGAAATGCTGGAGACGCTGCTAGATCGACACGTTTGGTGGGAATGAGATACGAGTAATGACGAGCATTTGCAATGCAATAGGTCTCGCATTTACGCTGAGTTTAAGCTATTGGCATTGTAAATGACAATGCGTTTATTTATGTTTCAAAATCTAAATAAAACCCATTGTCATTTACAATGCCAATAGCTGAAACTCGAGTAATGCGAGACCTGTTGCATTGCAAATGCTTGTTTTAAATGTATGCATAGGTCTAATCTGGAAGACGTGTACTAAGAAGGCTGTAATTTTAGAGGCTTTTTTTTATTATCCGAAATCGTGAACAAGCTGCAGGTCTTCAGTTTACATAACCTATACTCTATATTCCACAACAATAAGGGTTTAATGAGAACTTTTTTCAGTGAACGTTATTTTGGATTTCCTGATAGACCAAGTATTTGCGTTACTTCTGGAATTTCTTAGCCAGTAATAGTCGAGAGAGAAGAATCTCAGCACATACTAGATGTGGGAATTGCATTGTTACTAATGTAACAAACCTAGACACACTAGGTGTTGCAAAGTCATCTTTGTGCCCTGGGCACCTCCATTTTTTTGCTCACTGGTACTGGTGGTAACTGGCTAACTATCCCTGGGTTCTGTCTAACCAGGCCCAGGGCCAGTGCTATGCTGAAAACACACTTAGAATACAGTGAAAACACCTACATACACTACGGTACACTATGGGTTAGGGTACCTATGATTGGTATGACCTCCCTTATAAGGCCCTAGTACATAATAGGGCAGGGGGGATTAAATCTACCTTTACGTCCCTAGTATATAATAGTGTATGGCAGTTTAGAGACCAGTAGCCCTTTCTGCACTTGCATGTGTGCACTGCTGAGGCCTGGGGTCAGTTTAAAAGCAGCCCTGTGTTGCAGACCTGCTTTTAAAATGCCAATTGTGCCCAAACTCAACTTTGCTGTTTGGGGCACTTAGAAATTGATAACCTACACTATTTTGGCATATTAGGTACCCCCAGTGTCTCCCTAGGTGTCCCAGTGGTGGGGAGTAGGGTACTTATAAGGAGGACCCAGGGATGTGGAATTCCTATATCCGGACGCCCAGTATATATTGTTTGGGGTCAAGGGCAACACGCTTTCATGTGTATTTTGTCCTTGGGACAAGTAGGCCCAACCCCCTGCAGCACAAACCCTTTGGCTGCCAGTTTGCAGTACCACATTATGGATCAGGGAAGGGCACTGTCTGCAGTTAAGGTAATATTTTTGCCCATTTTTTAATGCTGTTCAAACTTGAATTTATGGTTTATTAATTGAAAGCCTTTATTATTAGGGTGAGTGCTCTAAGTAAATGTTGAAAGCTCTGACTGCACTACTGACGGTGGTTCCAGTATAAAAATGTGCACACACGTTTTCAAAGTTTAGCAATATGAGGCTATGTATAATGCTCCCAAAATGCTCTCTGATTTGATGCAAATATTTGCAGAAGCTTGAAAGCAAGACTGATGATATTTTGCTTTCAAAATAAAATGTTGATAAAAAATGAAAGCAGGAAAAAAAACATTTCGCTAAACTACTGTAAAATTTCAGGTACCATTTCTTTGCAGCATCATTTAGTAACATGTGTTGATGCATGCTAATATTTCCCAAAAATATTCATAATGGAAAATCAGTGTAACCAGTTTCAATAAGGTTATGGGAAACAAAAATAAACAAGCATTGGCAAAGCCAGTAGGCCTGAAATTGGTGGTCAGCTTTTTAGTTTTGTCAATGTCTCACATGTTTTGGCATGGTTTTTGTAAAACCTTATTGATGTGGAAGCTGCCGGGCCCTCGTCATTATAACAAACAGTGGCAAAAGTAAAAATTGTTTTTGGTCTCAAAAAGCACACACTGCCACAGTAGTTACTAATGCAAAAACAACAGTTGATGGACAGAATGCAGAACATGTCATACATTCACCCCAGTACAGAGATCTGGGCCTAAATCCATCGTTTTTTTGCTCACCATGCCATTCCAGTTTGAACCCAGCCATATGCAAATCAGTCTTGACCCTGTGCCTCATGGGAACAGTCCAGCCCGAACTGCTAAGCCAGGTCCTCCCTGGACTGGAAACAAGCATCCTAGGATCGGTTTCGGGGTGGTGTGGTGAGCAAAAGAATGATGGATTTAACCCAGATCCTTGTGACTGGGGGCGAATGTTTGCATTGTCCAGCATTCCGTCCATCAGTTGTTTCTTTTGCATTTGTCGCCCTAAGTGGGAAGGGTATGCCCAGACGTGGGTCCCGTGCTCACTACACCACTGGATTCAAGCTAGCCTGGCTGAAGAAGGGTGATGCCCTGAAACCAATCCCAGGGTGCTTGTTTCCGGTCCAGGGAGGACCTGGCTTGGCAGTTCGGGCTGGACTGTTCCCACAAGGAACAGGGTCAAGACTGATTTGCATATGGCTGGGTCCAAACTGGGGTGGTGTGGTGAGCAAAAGAATGATGGATTTAACCCAGATCCTTGTGACTGGGGGCGAATGTTTGCATTGTCCAGCATTCCGTCCATCAGTTGTTTCTTTTGCATTTGCCACAGTAGTTACTGGCAGTGAACAAAACTACTTTGTGTGCCGACATGCTCCTTGTTAAAGATCAGAATGCAATTAAGCCTGCAAACGAGGTATTTTCCAACAGCATGCAAGCCACGTCAGGCTAGCCATGCTTGCATAAAATACAAAGTGCTGATTTTAATCATCTATTAATACAACCACTACCCTCAATAGACACTAACTTAGACAAGATGGCAGAGGATTATTCCAATTGGATTAGTTCCGCTCTGAATGACTTCGTCCCAGTTAAATGTCCTGCCAATAATAAAAAAAAAGATGTCCCAGATGTGGTTTGATGAATCACTTAGGGCCGCTAAACAGAACTGTAGAAGACAAGAGAGTAAATGGCGCACAGAATACAAGGAAGAAGAGAGGGAAAAATATAAACTCTGTCTAGCAAGTTATAAAAAACTTACCTTTGTGGCCAAGTCAAGATATTATACAGAACAAATAAAAACAGCAAATGACGCTAATAAAATTCTCTTTCAAACTATAAAAAAATTGATCACCACTACCGTAAACAATACAGCAGTTAACAACCAAGAGTTCTGTGCATCCTTAGCTGGCTTTTTTCAGGAAAAAGTCATTAATATTTTTTAAAAGTTCACAAAGCGGACATTCTAACAATATATCCACAGAATCAAGAATTAATCTCGCCAGTTTTGGACAATTTGTAGCCCTTTCAGCAGAGCAGAGTGCAGAGATTAGTCCTAGTATTAAAGTTGGGTCTCCTTATTATCCTTGCCCGCCCAAGATAGTACATTTAGTACCGGAAGTAATAGCACGCCATCTTTCTTCCAACTTTTTTGTCATGTTTAAGACTGGGACTTTTCCCACCCCCTGGAAGTCAGCATCAGTTCTTCCTCTTGTAAAAAAAAGCCTAATCTTAATATCCTGGATCCGAACAGCTATCGGCCCATATTCGGCTTCCATACCCAGCCAAACTGGTGGAAAAAATAATGAATCTTCAACTCTCTTCTTTTATTGAGATTTATCATCTCTTAGACGAAACTCAGTTTGGCTTTAGGCAAAATCACAGTACTGAAACGGCTCGGATTACAGTCATGGAAGAAATCGGAGCGTCCCTGGATAGAGGCGGTAGTGCGGTCCTCATCCTGTTGGATTTGTCAGCAGCTTCCGATATTGTCAACCATGAGATACTGGTTGACCGGATGCGAGACTTCGGGATTGATGATATGGCACTAACCCTATTAAAATCCTCTCTCACTGGACGCTGACAAGTTTGTCGTTGGGCGAATTGAATTCAGACCCATACTTTTTACCTTGTGGGGTCCCTCAGGGATCATCTCTATCCCATACTTTGTTTAACCTTTATGTTATGCCGCTGGCCACCTTGATAAAATCTTTTGGCTTCTCATTGGCTTCATATGCCGATGACACACAAATTATAGTTTTCTTTGCAAAAAATGATAGCCACTCTGTTGGCATATTCAGAAATTGGCTAAGTGCGGTCAACAAGTAGATGGACTGTAATTGTGTGAAATTAAAATCTACAAAAACAGAGGTCATCCTGTTCCGCAATAACATGTCCATCTGGTCTCCAGATTGGTGGCCGTCCGAACTAGGCGGTCTCCCAACACTAACTGCGAAAGTAAAAAATGTAGGGTTACTGATCAAGTTAATAAGGTTACTTGCAACTCCTTTTATGCACTTAGAGTCATCAAGAAAATTGAAAAATTCCTACATGCGGATCTCTTGAAAACTGTAGTCATTGCGCAAGTGCTAACACGATTGGACTATTGCAGCAATGGCCTGTATGTAGACCTGCCAAAGGGTCCACTAAAGAAATTACAAACTCTTCAGAATGCCGCTGCACGGTTTTTACTCAAGATCCCAAAATCTCAATCGGCCAAATCAGCCATTAGGCAACTTCATTGTCTCCCAGTTAGCCACTGTATCATATTCAAGGCACTTTGCCTAGCCTACAAGACCCTGTAGGGAAAAGCTCCATTTTATCTAAAGAAAGAAAAACCTTGACTGGTATATCCCTGGCAGAACCCTGCGTTCCGGTTCAGCAAGATTTATAAAGGTTGCGGCTTTTAAACGTGCCTCATGGGGTGGAAGAAGCTTTTTCAGATCTACGGCTCTACAATGAAACAGTCTTCCGTTTGACCTGAAAACGGCACCATTACTTCTCGACTTTAGAAAACAGCTCAAAACCTGGCTTTTCAATCAATGACACTATAGTTGTTTAAATCCGTGATCCTGATTGCCTCATCTTTGTCTCGCACAGCGCCAAGACACCTCCGGGCACTCGTTGCGCTTTACAAGACATTTCATTCATTCATCAAGAAGTTCCAGAAGTTTGGAGAACTTTGGAGCCACTTTGAAAAACAGCTCCATAAGTGGGCCGATTTGACCTGGCCAGTGACCCTCAACCGCGAGCCAGCCTGCCTGCCAGGATCGTCCCGCTGAAAAGCTCCGGAGGTCCAACTTCCAGAGTTTAACCGAGAGCTGGCCGAAACCCAAGTCGGCGAACCCCCACCGAATCCAGCTTGGTGAAGAGCACAGAGGGACCCCGCGTGAAAAAGCTCTGTAAACGTTTCTAAGTCTGAAGGTAGAAGAGTTGACCGGGACCAACAGCGAGAGTCAAGCAGCCCACCTTCAACCGCGAGCATGTATGAATCTCTGGTTCGCCCTGCTGGAAAGCTCCGGAGGTCTGACTACCATGGGTTTGACTGGGAGCTCGTCACAAGGCAAGCCGGCGAACCCTCACCGAATCCGGACTGGTGGAGAGTTTCGAGGGACCCCGGGTGAAAAAGCTCCAGAAAATGATTTAAGTCAGAATGCATAAACTTTGGCCAAGGCCTACTGCGAGGGGTAGCCGCGCAGGGCTACATCGTGGTCGACCTGAAACTTTGACTTTGTCCTGGTCTAGCGCAACCAGATGTCCCAATAGGCGCTATAGGTTTCTATGTGCTATATAGTGCTAAATCTTTAAAAATTCATATCTCCGGTTCTCTACATTGGATTTTTTCATTTTGCTGTCATTTTAAAGATAGAAAATATTTCCTATTTCTATAAATTGGTGTTGGATTTTTTATTGTGTATTGTGTCTTAATTATTTACTGAATTGGTGTTTTTAAATGCTTTACATACATGCTCGCAGCCAAGCCACAAAGGGTTGAGCATGGGAATCACTTTCTGAGCCATAGACTGTGTTAGTGGCCTTATTGCCAGTGGGATGTATACCACTATTAATAATCAACTTTCCAACATTTGGTGTTCAGCGGTGTGGATGAGGACTTGTGTTTAAAAAGTATACCTTTCAGTAAAGTGAATTAAGATTTTAAAAATCCTCTTAATTGTCTTAGAACAAAACCTTTGAGTTTGATTTTTGGAATTTGGACTAACCTGTTTTTACTCCATTGTTCTGATTTTTCCAAAATTGTTCCAAGTCTGTTTTGCTAGTGTTGTGGCCCAAAACTAGGGAACCATGGAGCTAGACCGGACTAAAATACCTAAGCTCAGGATGGCTAATTTTAGGGTGCAGTGTAGGATTAGGGGGTGCCTGCTTCCAACAAGATTAGGAAGGCAGGGTTGCTTAAGCCCCTTAGGGCCTGGGCTGGGGTAGCTGAGGAGATTCAAGGGGGGGATGGAGTTTGTTCCCACTAACCTCACCCAGGAGGAGGGCGAGGATGGTGCCGCTTTCATTTTCTCCAGTGTTAGCCATGTGATTCCAGATGGTGGGTGGGGGGCAGGGTCCCCTACTCAGGAACCACCACAGTCCCTTGCAGAGAGACAGCTTATACCAATTTGCTTTGAAGCATAGCAAACTGGAATTGGCTGAGAAGAAGTGGGAGAGAGAGGAGGCGACAAAAAGAAGATGTGAACATGATGAAGAGGTTGAGATGTCCATGGGTGGTGGATTTGACACACAGATGATGGACGGAATCCAGATCAAATCAAACATTCACCCCCAGTCAAGAGATCTGGGTTAAATCCATTGTTCATTTGCTCAACATGCCACCCCAGTTTAGACCCAGCCATATGCAAATCAGTCTTGACCCTGTTCCTCATGGGAACAGTCCAGCCCGAAATGCCAAGCCATGTCCTCCCTGGGCCGGTTTTGGGGCATCACCCCTCATCAGCCAGGCTAGCTTGAATTCAGTGGCACAGTGAGCCCGGGACCCACGTCTGGGCATAGCCAGTGCACTTAAGGCGGAAGGCAAAAGACACACAGATGATGGACGGAATGCAGAGCAAATCAAACATTTACCCCCAGTCAAGAGATCTGGGTTAAATCAATCGTTCATTTGCTCACCATGCCATTGAATTCAGTGGCACAGTGAGCCCGGGACCCACGTCTGGGTATGTGGTGGATTGACCACAAACGTACCAAGGGTATAGTGCCCAAGCACACAGAGGGGGATGACATTGACAAGTGGCTAGCAGCCTTTGAGAGGGCCCTTAGAATGAGTAGGGTCCACTCTAAGCATTGGGGTGCACTCCTGTGGGAGTGGATTCTAGTAGCTGGGAGGGATAGGCTCCTGACCCTTTAGGGGGAGGATGCAGAATCATACCAGCAGATGAAGGCATGCGTGGGCAAGAGATTTGGTCTGACTCCAGAGCAGTACAGGGTGAAGTCCAGAGACACCCAGAAAGTGAATCCAAAGTCTTGGGTAGACTTTGTGGACGTCTCAGTGGAGGCACTGGAGGGCTGGATTGTTGGTAACAAAGTTGACACATATGAGGGATTGTATCATTTGTTGTTGAAGGAATATATTTTGAATCATTGTGCATAATAGAGGTTATGCCAGTATCTAGTGGACTCTAAGCAGACAGACCCCAGAGAGATGAGGGAGAAGCTGATGAGTGGGTGAGAACCAGGGTTTCCAATCAGCACCAGGGGGGTGACCAGAAGAAAGGAGGACAGGCCCATCCCCAGAAAAGAAGGTTAAAAACAGAAGAAGCCCTCCAAAGACCCACAAGAACCTGAACAAGGAGGGGGGCCCCCGAGCCAACCCAAATTCAAAGGGAGGGGATCAGGGAAAGAATGGTAGGCTCTTTGATCCCTCAAAGGTGGGTAAGTGCTTTGAATGTAACCAGCCAGGGCACAAAAAGGGAGAGGCTGTCTGCGCAAGAAGCCCCCCACTAAGGGGCCATCCCCAGGGATTGCCAGGGTAAGTGTGTGTTGAGGGGGGAGGGGTGGAGTGGCCCAGAGAGGGATAGGCAGGTGGAGGAAGCAACCTTAGTGCCCCTGGGTGGAGTGAATTTGCAACCCTTGCTGCCTTACCACCAAACAAGGATAAGTACAGGCAGTGGCCTAAAGTTTATGGGGCTGAGGTGGAGGCTATCAGGGACACAGTGGCTAGTGTAACTATGATCCTGGACAAGCTGGTGCCTCAGGGGAGGTTGATACTTGGTGAGTTTCACCAGGTGACCTATGTAGACAGCACTACCAAACTCCATCCAATGGAGGATTTGGAATGGGGATGTGTGAGAGACTCTATAAAGGTAGCTGGGTCTCCTACGCTCCCAGTCCAGTGTTTTCTGGGCAATGATCTCGAAGCATCTGAGCGGTTAGAGGTGGAGAGAGGTCTCCATATGAAAATATTGGTGCTCCCTGAGTGGGTATGTACTGTGACTAGGTCATAGACTATCCAGAAGGGAAAGTCTGGACACTTGGACCCCGGAACAAAGGGCCAAGCATCCAAGAACAAGGGTACTGGGCCTGGTGAGCCAGCCCTGAGAACTTCAGAGATGCAGGAGGAATCTGACCCTGATGGGGAGGATCTGGCCTCTGAGGGAGGGACCCCATCCCTGCCAGAGCTGTCAGATTTGGCAGAACTGAAAGGAGTAGGTGGACCCTCTAAGGAGGAGTTCTGTAAGGGACAGAGAGACTATCCCACCCTTGAGAGGTGGAGGCGGATTGCCTCTAAGCAAGAGGAGGGGGATGACTGTGGATTTCACAGATCTACTGGGAAGCTGGACTGCTTTATACTGAGGACAGAAACCTCAGGGATGGGGCCACCAGGAGGTTGGTGGTGCCCCAGAAGTACAGAGAGTTCATCCTGAACTTGGGTCATGCTATCCCACTGGCAAGACATTTGGGACAGACAAAGACATGGAACTGGTTGGTGAACCATTTCTACTTGCCCCACATGTCTGAAAAGGTAAAGGAGTTTTGCTGCTCCTCTGTCACCTATCAGGCCAGTGGCAAGGCAGGGGGAAAAGACAAAGGCTCCCCTAATAACACTGGCAGTAGTTGGGGTTCCCTTTGAAAGGGTGGGGATGGATATTGTTGGTCCCCTGGACCCACCTTCTGAATCAGGGAATAGGTATATCTTGGTGGTAGTGGACCATACCACCAGGTACCCTGAGGCAATACCTCTTAAAACCATAGCTGCTCCTGCAGTGGCTAGGCGAAAAAGAGGACAAGGGGGACCCTACTCACTAGGAACCAGGGTAAGTCATATGTATCCGAAAACAACGGTTCTAGCGGGAATACAATAAATCTATACTGGTAATTAAAAATGCACAATCGCGATCAATTAGGGTTAAGGATGTCAGAAAAAGAGAGCCTCGCAGACTTGGTGTTCATAATAATTCTTTTTTTATCCAAATTTTTATAATTCAAAAACAATACATACACCGACCGAGAAGAAC
This sequence comes from Calotriton arnoldi, assembly GCA_963921515.1. NCBI lineage: Eukaryota > Metazoa > Chordata > Amphibia > Caudata > Salamandridae > Calotriton > Calotriton arnoldi. The sequence goes on along the minus strand of CAWUFW010000371.1, from coordinate 2,256,851 downwards.
CACAATAGTGATTATATGTCCCAAGCAAATGAAACCATCTAATACATTGTGAACAGACGTGATATATACAGAACTTGGTTTCCACAATTATTGAAAAAGACAACGACCACAACATGAATTGATAATAATTATAGCCTCTGTGTACAATAGTCAGAGCTATTTAAAATGGTTCGCTATCAATCGAGTCGACGACGTTTCGACCCTCTTGCAATATGGGGTCTCCTCAGGACCAAGGGGTAAGGGACAATCTGAATAGTTAGGAAGAGAAGAAAGAATGTGCTTAGAAATGGTTGTTGGGATCTGGAATCAATGAAGGATTGGGAAAGAATAGTAAATACCTGATGGTAGTATTACAGCCGCGTGAGAGGCACAAAGTGTGAGACACCCGTGAAATGAGAAAGAAGAAATTAATACTCACACGGGGACTCAGTCGAGCACTGCACATAATGATACAAAGGGGCACCAGTCAGAGGCAAACTAATAAATAGCAGGCGGGTAACTGTACGTATTACAGTCCAAAATAGAATCTTACCCCCGTGTGAGAGACGAAGGGCTGTGAACTGGTATTAATCAATTGTGGCTCAGTCACAATAGTGGGCAGGATCAACACCTGTAATAGTAAGCATGAGGCTTGTAAGTGAAGTACGTGGACTGGCAGACTGTACAATCGTAGAAATAATGAAAAGAAACAAGGGGAGAAGGCTTACCACTCAATGTAGTGGTACCTGAGCAGGATCCTCCGCTGGATAGATAAAGTCGCGGGACCGGTAGTGCCACGGCAGGAGAATAAGGCTGTGAAATGACGAGCACATCAGTAATGTATTCTAATGGGACATGTTAAAAAACCGCTGTGATAGACATGCATGGCCAGAAGAGTGTGGTGGGTGACAGCGAATGGAACAGGCAACATGGTGGAAGGGGAAGACGCGCTACTAAGCGGGGTGCTGATGTATCATCTAAAACCCTCCTGCACAATATAAACAGGCCAAAGCACTGGGTGTTAGAATATGTGGTGCGTGTTAGGAAGGGCTAAAGAACGCCTATGTAAATGAAAGGCTAAGGAGGCACGTGCATGTAGCAAACTAGCTGTAATGTTGGTCAGTTATTAATTTATGTATAAAGCAAGGTGCGCGCATATCTCTTAAGTGAAAATTCCCCATGCGTATAGCTGGAGAATGGGCACCTGAGTAATAAAGGCCTGCCACAGCTTGCGGTCGTGTTGATAAAGTACAAGAAGCCATGAATGCAAAAAAGGCAACTAGCTTACATTAATGGTCTGTGATTAATTAAGGTCCGTGCATAATAGATGTTCCCAGTACATGTGGCTTTCTTCTTTCTTCTCTTCCTAACTATTCAGATTGTCCCTTACCCCTTGGTCCTGAGGAGACCCCATATTGCAAGAGGGTCGAAACGTCGTCGACTCGATTGATAGCGAACCATTTTAAATAGCTCTGACTATTGTACACAGAGGCTATAATTATTATCAATTCATGTTGTGGTCGTTGTCTTTTTCAATAATTGTGGAAACCAAGTTCTGTATATATCACATGTCTGTTCACAATGTATTAGATGGTTTCATTTGCTTGGGACATATAATCACTATTGTGGTTCTTCTCGGTCGGTGTATGTATTGTTTTTGAATTATAAAAATTTGGATAAAAAAAGAATTATTATGAACACCAAGTCTGCGAGGCTCTCTTTTTCTGACATCCTTAACCCTAATTGATCGCGATTGTGCATTTTTAATTACCAGTATAGATTTATTGTATTCCCGCTAGAACCGTTGTTTCCTGCAGTGGCTAGGGCACTGCTTGGTGTGTTCACCAGAGTGAGTTTTCTGAAAGAGTTGGTGTCAGATAAGGGCACAAACTTTCTGTCCAGCTATCTGACTGCGATGTGGGATGCGTGTGGTGTCAACTAAGTTCATCACCCCCTATCACCCTAGACTAATGATCTGGTGGAGAGGTTCAACAAGACCCTGAAGGGCATGATCAATGGGTGGTCTGAGAATCTCAGGAGGAGATGGAATGTTCTCCTCCCATGCTTACTGTTTGCATACAGGGACTCTAAGGGAATGAAACCAACCCCTTAGAGTTGCTGTTTGGACACCCTGTGAGGGGGCCATTGTGCCTGCTGAGAGAGTCTTTGGAGAAGCCTCTCAAAGAAGCAAAGGACAATGGGCTTGATTATGTGCTAGGCCTGAGATCTCGAATGGCAGAGTACATGTACAAGGCAAGCAGGAAAGTGTAGGCTAGCTAGGAGCTCATGAAGCACTGGTATGATCAGAAGGCTACTATGCCAGAGTATACTTCTGGACAGTTGATGTGGTTTTGGAGCCTGTGCCTCCCATGGCCCCCCATGACAAGTGGAGAGGGCCCTATCCAATCTTAGAAAAGAAGGGTGAGGTTACTTGCAACAATGTGCAAGATGGGTCAGTAGAGGGAGTTGTACTCTCTCCCAAATTGACAGACCTGCAGCACAGAGACTGCAAGCAGGGTCGTGAAGCAGTTTGCTGGCCTGTTTTCTTTGACCCCAGGCATCACTGAGTGGTGTGTGCACCACATTGGCACTGGTGACAGCCCACCTCAAAATCAACTGTACAGGTTGTCTGACCATGTCAGAGCTAGCATCAAGGCTGAGGTAGCGAAGATGCTGGAGTTTGGGGTAATTGAACTGTCTGATAGTCCATGGGCCTGTGGTGCTGGTGCCCAAACCTAATCCCCAGGGGGGACCTAAAGAGTTAAGGTTCTGTGTGGACTACAGAGGACTGAATGCAGTCACCACAAAGACTGATGCTCACCCTATACCTAGAGCTGATGTGCTCATTGACAGGTTAGGGGCTGATAAGTACCCGAGTACTTTTGACTTGACTTCAGGCTACTGGCAGGTAGGTGGAAGCCATGAACAGCCTCTCCAGACCAAGATTCAAACTATTTTGGATTGGAAAGCTCCTTTTACCCAGACTCAGGTCAAGGCATTCCTTATACTGACTGGGTACTGTAGAATGTTTGTTCAAAATTCTGGGACCATTGTGGGGCCCCTAACAGAACTGACTTCTAAGAAGACGCCCAAGATGGTGGATTGGACCCCAGAGTGTCAGAAGGCTTTTGACACTCTGAAAGCTATGTGTTCAGCACAAGTGCTGCTGGCCCCTGACTACAACAAGCATTGGCATAGCCAATAGGTCTCGCTTTTGGGACCTTATAAGTGTTTAGCCATGCAACAGTTGATGTTGTTGCACCAAGGATATTGTGCTGTATAACTAAATACTTATAAGGTCCCAAAAGCGAGACCTATTGGCTATGCCAATGCTTGTTTTTCAATTCAATTTAGCCTACTAGACAGAGCCAGGGCATCTGTTGCAAAGCATATTGCAGCTTCCCAAGAACATAAAGGGACTTGGAGCCCAGCCATCCCTTACCATTGGTTGGATTTCCTTCTCACTCTCATTTGCCTGTATCTTTTTTGTGTCCCAGCTTGCAAATCTTGTGTTTATCCCTCCCCATGGAGCATTGCCTCTTTTTAACCGATTTGATTGGCTGGCATCGCTGCTTCTATTGCTTGCATTTCAAGCACTACTTTTTAATTTTGTGTTAAATACTCCATGCATTAGAGGGCGTGCGTTTTCAAACGGTCACCCTCCTGTACTTCTCTCCCGCTGTACTCCGTGCTGCTCTGTTGCCCAACTGCTTGTCCGCACCCTCCTCGCTCTATTGCACTCACCCATATGCTTCTCCTTATTGTTCCGTGTTGTTTTCCCCAATCCCATGTTTCGTCACTTCCACCTCCCCCCTGTTGCTTTGGTGTTCTCTACCTAACCTTCCCAGTGTTGCTTCACCGTTCCCCATACACTACCCCATGTTGCTTCCACTCTACCCACCGCCTGCTTTAACAAAAAAATGTTTTCTTTTCTTTTTAGTCACCAATCCAAATTGGATCAGTAACTAAAAGAAAACAAGCATTGGTAAATGCATTAGGTTTTGCCTATGTGGTTAATGATAAACTGTTTTTTGTTGTAAGTTGTAGCTTGCTGAGTAGTTATACAATATAAGTTACAGAAAGTCTGTTAAATTGTTATGACTTGTTTATGTACAAAAAGCAATATAGTGTGCTGTTACTAGTGGTATAGTGCGGGTAGGTAATAGCAAAATTTAAAAAAATTAAATGAAAAAGGGAAAAAATCGAATTAATTGATGTAATAGTAATATTATGTCTTTAGGGGAGCTCTGACAACTTTTGGGCCCAGTGCCACTGCACCTGCTGCACCCTTCAAATTATGCCCCTGGTGCCTACAAGATAACTGAACTTGTGACTGCTTATTTAGTAGTTAAACATAGCAATATTTGGTGTTTAGAGGAGTTCTGTCAACTTTTGGCCCTGGTGCCATTGCACCTGCAGCACCATTGAAATCATGGCCCTAGTGCCTGCTAGGTAAGTGTACTTGTGACTGCCTGTTAAGTAGTAAAATTTAGCAATATTCTGCGTTTAGTGTGGTCCCTAGAGCTTTTGGCCCCTCTGCAGCAGCACCATTCAAATCAAACCCCTTTAAACTGAAAGATATCTGCAATTGTGTCTACATGTATAGTAGTAAAATATAGCAATATTAGGTGTTTAGACGAGTTCTGACAACTTTTGGACCCGGTGCCGCTGCACTATTCAAATCACGACTCTGTTGTCTGCAAGGTAACTGCACTTGTGACTGCCTGTTTAGTAGTAAAAAATAGCAGTATTAGGTGTTTAGTGGGGTGCCTAGAGCTTTTGGTCCTGGTGCTACTGCACCTTCTGCACCATTCAAATCAAGTCCCTTTTAACTGCAAGGTAAATGCAATGGTGACTGCCTGTTTAGTAGTAAAAAATAGCAGTATTAGGTGTTTAGTGGGGTGCCTAGAGCTTTTGGTCCTGGTGCTACTGCATCTTCTGCACCATTCAAATCAAGTCCTTTTTAACTGCAAGGTAACTGCAATTGTGACTGCCTGTTTAGTACTAAAAAATAGCAGTATTAGGTGTTTAGTGGGGTGCCTAGAGCTTTTGGTCCTGGTGCTACTGCACCTTCTGCACCATTCAAATCAAGTCCCTTTTAACTGCAAGGTAACTGCAATTGTGACTGCCTGTTTAGTAGTAAAAAATAGTAGTATTAGGTGTTTAGTAGGGTGCCTAGAGCTTTTGGTCCTGGTGCTACTGCACCTGCTGCACCATTCAAATCATGACCCCATAGCCTGGTAGATAAGTGCACTTGTGACTGTCTTGTTTAGTAGTAACATTTTGTAATAATCTGGGTTTAGAGGGGTCCCTAAAGTTTTTGGCCCCAGTGCCACTGCACCTTCTGCACCATTCAAATCAAGCCCCTTTTAACTGCAAGGTAACTGCAATTGTGACTGCCTGTTTAGTAGTCAAATATAGCAATATATTGTGTTTAGAGGAGTTCTGACAACTTTTGGGCCCGGTGCTACTGCACCTGCTGCAACATTGAAATCATGGCCCCTGTTGTCTGCAAGGTAACTGCACTTGTGACTGCCTGTTTAGTTTAAATTTTTAGCAATAATCTGGGTTTAGTGGGGTCCCTGGAGCTTTTGTCCCCGGTGCCGCTGCACCCTTCAAATCAAGTCCCTTTTAACTGCAAGGTAACTGGAATTGTGACTGCCTGTTTAGTAGTCATATATGGCAATATTGTGTGTTTACAGGAATTCTGACAACTTTTTGGCCCAGTGCTACTACACCTGCTGCATCAAATCATGACCATGTTGTCCGCAAGGTAACTGCAATTGTGGCTGCCTGTTTAGTAGTAAAATATAGCATAGCTCTTGTATATTAACTCTTTTTTTTACGTGCAATGTTTATTACAACATTTAGAAGTTGATCATAATGACCAAATCGATTAAGTTGAAAAAATCAAACCGATAATCCCTACAAAGTGGAAAGAAAGGTACTGAGGCATGAAAAGGAAATGCCACAAACATTCCAAGGCTAAGGCATCTGCTTTACACAACTAAGTAATAAAAAGCAAGCACTTCAGCATACTGTTAGAATCTGTCTGCCTTATCAGTGGGAAGAGATCTTATTTTGACAGTGAATTGGGATTAAACAGGGTGAACAGGTTTAGTAGAAGTATCGTAAATGAGAGCAGCCTGGGGAAGTTAACAAAAAAAATAAAAATCCACACAAAAGCGAATGAACACAGTAATTCGGGTTTGGGAACTGATAACTGAACTCTTTTAAGATATATTAAATACAAGAGATTTCACAAGCACAGCGCAAGCACTGTGCAGGCGAAACCTAAAAAAGCATAGTGTCATTTTGTAGGCACATGCATGCCTGGTGTGCGCACCTACATAATTAAGCGGGCTTCAAAGGCTTTTTTTTTTTTTTTTTTTTTAACTTTAGCCACGCTGCACATCAAAAGCTAAATCCCCACAAAGGCGAGAGCTAATGACTTTGTAAATGCTTATACCTTCAGCTGAGCTCTCAGGGCACGCCGCCATCATTTGCTAAATAACAAAAATTCAACCATTTAAAAATATATGAGGAATTTTATCTTTTCCTAAAATATTCTAGGAATTGATTTAAAATAGTAAATAAGTCACCTGGCCTATCTTGAGGAAAGTTGCACCTTCCTAATATTTTCATCGTGTGGCGTTAGAATAATATGCTAGCCTTTTCAGCGTCCACTAACACCGCTGATACTCTTGAGAGCCCAACTGAAAGCAGACCAGGGCGCCACCTCCTGTACATTCTGCTTATTGCAGGTCCAGCGGCCTAAGGACATTCTGTATGTATGATTGACCATTAGAAGTACCTCCAACCAGTGGACTAAGCCCTTCCACCCAGCAAGGGCTCACACCCGGTACCAAGTCCCTTCCAACATGCAACAGACATCAATTACCACAGTACACCCACGGCCAATGTTCTAGACATCCCGATATCTCCACAACACCATCCGCCATTTGTAATTCCCCTTCCTAGTTCCACACCAGGGGGCAGTTTCCCCTTGCCACGGCCTCCTCCCAGAATGGATGAGGGATGCGATTATGGAGGTGAGCAGACTGTGGGGAGCTTGGCGGTTCACGCAGGGTAGGGAGGAGGGCTTCGTAACTCTGATGGAGGAGAGACCCCGTGGTCTGACAACCCCCTGACGTCTGAACAAACATTCGATTTTCAATCACAAAGCACTGATTACTGCCTCACACAGATGTGTGTGGGGGCAAATGGGGGCATCCCCGTTCTTACAGCTTAGGCCAGGGTCATATCTGCTTGGGGAGCCCGGAGTCCCTTCGCAGCTTCCGACACACTTATTGAAAAGGGGTTAAGGCACCTGCTACCCTTCACAGGGGTGGAGTGGGCAGGAAGAGATGCGACGGGGAGAAGGGATGGAGACGAAGAGAGAAGAGTAAGAAAAACGAGCTGAAGAAAGAGAGAAGTCGACAAAAAGAGAGGAAATGCATAGGGTTCTCAGGATGACGTAGATGAGAGAGAGAAGGGTGACAGAGAAAGGAGAAGGGTCGAAAAGCAAAGAAGGAAAGGAGTGTGGGGAGACATGAGGAACACAGAGGTGCTGTAAAGGAAGACAAAACAGAAGTAGGGGTGGGTGGAGAGAGAAGAAAAACAGAGTAGGGAAAGAAGAGAACGGGTGAGAGAAGTACCAAATATGAGGAAAGAGAATTTGAAGAGAAAAGCAAGAAAGGACAAACTGAGAAATACAGATATTTAGGTGCACAGGATAACGGGACAAAGAAAGACAGAGAAGAGACAGAATGTAAGAGAGGAGAAAATTAGATGCAGGGATTAGGAAGAGAGCAGCACAGGCAAGAGAACTGAGGACAGAGAAAGAATAAAATGCAAGAGAATAAAAGACTGAAATGGAGTAGTCAGGACCACTGGAAATATGTGATTGAGTGGTCATGGAAATTTTCACATTATTACAGATTTGATGCATTTGCCACAATTTCCATCATTTGCCGTATAATCTGCAGACTTTAAAAAATTGTTTCTAGCTCCAGCGGTTCAAAAGTTTAAAAATACGCAGCGACACATGTTGCAGCACAGTAGAAGGCCCTTTAGCAAAGCTGGACTGGCGGCTACCTTTCTGTTGCTTATTGCTATATCTGGGTGCTAAACGGGTACTACTAAGGTGTAACCAATACCCAGACAGTGTTACCAAGTTTGAAAATGACGACATGATGAAGTAATACTATTACAAAATGAGCCGCATTATGCGGCATAATTTGCCTTTTCTTGCCGCATAATTTACGCAACCCTGCCGCATAATTTGCCCTTCTCCTGCTGCATAATTTCAGTGGCCCTTGGGAATAGTTAGCGTGAAAGAAAACGTGTGTGGGGTTGGGGTGGAACAGTTACACAGTTAGTGTGTGTTAAGTAATATTGGGAACACTGTTCCCATAAGCACCACCTCACTGAGAAGCCATCCAAAACAGAGGTAAGAACGTCAATGGAGTGTCTTGAAACAACCTATGAAGTGAGTTTACACCGAAGTCCAACTGTTTGCTTGACAGTCATTCAAGCTCTTTCCAGCTTGGCTTTGTAGCAGGCTGCGCTTTCTGTCCGCTGTTCTGTGGTTAATCAGGGTCGGGGCTCGCGCTTGAACCTTAGTCAGTTCTGTAATCACCCTTTTCATAAACGGCACAACGGACGTTTGCAGAATTTGTCACAGGTTAAATGGGCCTTCAGTGGAGGACTGAATGCCCACAGCGTTGAGGGCCGGAACTTCCTCAGCGCTCTCAAGGTTCGTTTGTGGTCACCGAGCCTCCGCAGATGCTTCACTTGCCGCGCGCTCTCAGGCTTTTCCGCTTCAGGTTTGTGCGCGTCGCGTGCAGGTCGTTACTGGCCTGTGCGCAGCCATCGACCAGCTGCCATCCACATTACCCTCATGTGCCACTTGTCGACCTATTTCCCAAGTGTGGCCAAATCCCGTTCTAATACCAGCTCGCCGAACTGTACGCATGCGCCTTAATGCTCAATGTTGCGGCCCCAGTGAGTACTCACGCTTTCCTTTTCACGCCAATCTCTAAATCAATTTAAAGGATGTTAAAAAGCTTGGACAGAAAAAGACTCGTATAAAACTCAACTGTATCACTCAATGCGCCGAAGAAGGCCCAGTAGTCAGTCGGCTTTGCCTCCCTCCCGAACAGCTGTCAATCAATTTGCAGAATCAATGATTCGCTGTTTTCTGCGGCCATGTCAACAAGCGCTCACCATTGTCTATATTTGCATCACGCTTTCACTTTCAGTTTAAGTGAAAGCTCGATGCAAAAATAAACATGGCTGAGTGAAACCAGATGGCAATAAAAAAAAACGAGCGAGCGCGGCAGCCTGCAGAGCTGACCAGACGCTCGTGCATCATGGCCTTTTGCCTGCGATTACACGCACGGCAGGCATGTGTTTCCAATTATCGCGCCCGCGTCTGGGCACAATAATTGGAAACACATGTCTGCTGCGCGCGTAACCGCAGGTAAAAGGCCATGACGCACGAGCGTCTGGTCAGCTTTTCAAACTCCCTAACTATAAGTCTCGCAGTGCAGCGCTTGCGCGCTACTCGAGGCTCGACCCAAAAAGGAATTAGTGGTTCAGACAGATGCTTCAGAACAAGGGATTCGGGCAGTGTTGTCACAGTTAAATGAAGAGGGCCTTGATCAGCCAGTTGCCTTTATTAGCAGGTGACTTCTTCCCAGAGAGCAGAGGTGGAGTGCCATTGAGAGAGTGGCTTTTACTGTGGTTTGGTCCCTGAAAAAGCTGAGACCATATTTGTTTGGGACTCACTTTTGTGTACAAACTGACCACAGGCCTCTCAGATGGCTCATGTAGATGAGAAGGGAGAATGCCAAGCTAATGAGGCGGTCCATTTCCCTACATGGAATGGGTTTTGCAGTGGAACACAGACCTTCAGTTGCCCATGCAAATGCTGATGGACTTTCCAGGTTTTTCCACTTAGCTGTTGAGGACTACCAGGGTGTAGGTTAGTAACCCTTCAACTTACGTTTGGGGGTGGAGGGGGAGGGTATGTTGCAAAGTCACCCACATTATATTGCTGACTGGTACTGGTGGTAACTGACTGACTGTCCCTGGGCTCTGCCTAACCAGGCCCAGGGCCAGTGCTCTGCTGAAAACACACCTGGAATACAGTGAAAATAACTACATACACTAGGATATACTATGAGTTAGGGTACCCCTATGTTTGGCATGACCTCCCCTATAAGGCCCTAGTACATAATAGGGCAGGGGGATTAAAACTGCCTTTAAGTCCCTAGTATATCATAGGGCATGGAAGTTTAGAGGCCAGCAGCCCTTTCTGCACTTGCATGTGTGCCCAGCTGAGGCCTGAGGTCAGTTTAAAAACAGCCCTGTGTTGCAGGACTGCTTTTAAAATGTAAATTGTGCCCAAACTCGACTTTGGTGTTTGGGGCACTTAATAATTGATAACCTACAATATTTTGGCATAGTAGGTAGCCCCAGGGTCTCCCCCTAGGTGTCCCAGGGGTGGGGGGTCAGGTACTTATAATGAGAACTCTTATACAATAGGTTTTATATGCCCTTGGGGATAGCGAAATTGCACATTTCACTTCCCTCATTATAGTAAAGTGCTTCCCAAAATCAACTTTCATGCTAGGAGCACTGTGGAGTGAGGATCTGCAATATTGTGACAACCAGTTCCGCTAAAGTCTCCCCTAGGTGCTCTTATTCTGTTCCCACCACCCCCCCGTAGATATGCTGAAAACACACCTGGAATACAGTGAAAATAACTACATACACTAGGGTATACTATGAGTTAGGGTACCCCTATGTTTGGCATGACCTCCCCTATAAGGCCCTAGTACATAATAGGGCAGGGGGATTAAAACTACCTTTAAGTCCCTAGTATATAATAGGGCATGGAAGTTTAGAGGCCAGCAGCCCTTTCTGCACTTGCATGTGTGCACTGCTGAGGCCTGAGGTCAGTTTAAAAACAGCCGTGTTGCAGGACTGCTTTTAAAATGTAAATTGTGCCCAAACTCGACTTTGGTGTTTGGGGCACTTAATAATTGATGACCTACAATATTTTGGCATAGTAGGTAGCCCCAGGGTCTCCCCTAGGTGCCCTAGGTCAGGTACCTATAAGGAGAACCCTTATACAATAGGTTTTATATGCCCTTGGGGATAGCGAAATTGCACATTTCACTTCCCTCATTATAGTAAAGTGCTTCCCAAAATCAACTTTTATGCTAGGAGCACTGTGGAGTGAGGATCTGCAATATTGTGACAACCAGTTCCGCTAAAGTCTCCCCTAGGTGCTCTTATTCTGTTCCCACCACCCCCGTAGATATAGGCGCAGGGTCCTTATAAAAGAAGTTTTATAAGCCCTGGTGTTGGAGAAATTTCACAGTTCATTTTCCCCTTGGTAGATCCCCAGCCACATAGGTTAACATGCCATTCAGTTATTAATTAATAACTAATGCTAGAGATTGCAGAAACTATCATTCAAGGGCTTAGGAGAACAGTATTGATAAATCCATCAACATGCTGTTGTTGAATTTATTCTAAAATGCACAGAAAATAAGTTATGAGACTTTCTTGTCTGTAAGCTAAAAGTCAGCCTACTAGTGGTCTGCTCTGATTGGTCAAGAGTTAAGTGGATTAGCCAGGCTGCTTTGATGAAGTGATAAGTGGCACCTGGAGTGAGGAGCCATCCCGGAAGGAGAGGGTTCTGCTGCACAGGAAGGCCAGAGGAAGGGGGAGGGGTCGTAAACCATGATCGTCAAAGGAAGGAGAAGACAGGCTGAAGAAGCCAGGTCCAGTTACACCCATCCACTATGAACCCAGCAAGATGGCAGGCTTAAAGAAGGAATGTGCAGATTCCAGGGGGAGTGAGACTATGGAGATGAGCCATCCTGGAGGTTGGTTTAGCCAGGTCTTGCCTCTCTGCTCAGACTTCAGCCATACTGAAGTTTAGAGAAATATTGCTTTCTGGGAGACCCTTATGCCACACTTTAGAGGAAATGGTCATGCTCTGGGGTGTTGCCCTGCACCTCAATGGACAGGAGTGCCCCCCTGTGTGACCCCAGAGAACACTGAAGAAGTATCTCAGAGGGGCAGAGCCTCTCAGATCTGCTGCTTGAAACTACAGAAGAAGGGACTATGCTGGAAGTTTGATTTGAACCAACCAGGCCCTGCACTCTTGATTGCGCCTGCTGCACAATCTGGAACTACAAATCTGTGGATCAAACCTACTTCAAAAGGACTAAAGAGTGGACTCCCTGCAAGCTACAGGTTAACAGAGCTCACCTGGGCAATCACCACCAAGAATCCCCAGCCTGGAATGCTACCAGTGGATTTGTAAGGGTTTTGTCTAAGTGGATTGTGGGTATTGAAGTCCCAAACTTTCAAGGACCATCTTGGAGCTTCCGGACCCTTGGAGTAAGTTTTGGACACTTTGGGACCCTCAAAGGAAATTCAAGAAGAAGTTCCAGATGTTTGGAGAACTTTGGAGTCACTTTGAAAAAAAGCTCCATAAGTGGACCGACTCGACCTGCCCAGCCAAGACGGCGACCCTAAACTGCGAGCCGGCCTGCCCGCCACTTCCGTCCCGCAGAAAAGCTCCGGGGATCCGACTTCCAAACCAAATCCGGCCTGGTGAAGAGCATCGAGGGACCCTATGAGAAAAAGCTCAGTAAAAGTTTCTAAGTCCGAAGGTAGAAGAGTTGAAAGGGACCAAGCGCCCACCTTCAACCGCGAGATGGCCAGGCTCTCTGGTTCGTCCTGCTGGAAAGCTCCAGAGGTCTGACTTCCATAGGTTTGACCGGGAGCTCGACGCACGGCAAGCCGGCGAACCCTCACCGAATCCAGACTGGTGGAGAGTCTGGTGGAGAGCTTCGAGGGACCTCTGCAGAAAAAGCTACAGAAAAGTTTCTAAGTCAGAAGGTAAAAACTTTGGCCAAAGCCTACCACGAGGAGTAGCCGAATAGGGCTCCATCGTGGTCGGCATGAAACTTTTACTTTGTCCCCATCTAGCACGACCAGATGTCCCAATAGGTGTTATAGGCATCTATGTGCTATACAGTGCTAAATCTTTAAAAATTGATATCTCCAGTTCCCTACATTGGATTTCTTTTCGTTTTGGTGTCATTTTAAAGATAACAATAGTTCCTGTTTTTATAAATAGGTGTTGGATTTTTATTGTGTTGTATATTAATTATTTACTGAATTAATGTTTTGAAATGCTTTACAAACCTGTCTCTGAAGTTAAGCCTGCCTGCAGCCCAGCTACCAAGGGTTCAGCATGGGAATAATTTCTGAGACCTATTTGAGCCCTAAACTGTGTTAGTGACCTTACTGCCAGTGGTAGACATATATTTACCATTACTAAATAATACACTTTCCAACTTTAGGAAAGCCAAAGAATTTCTTATTAACTAAGGACCATTCTGCACATGGTGTAGCTACAGGTAGGAATGAATGAATTCTCTTTTATTTGTACTATTGTATAAATTATTTTAATTATCTGTGTTGTGTGAACCCAGATTTTCAATGTAGAGCTATGAAAAAAACTAATGATACATGTAGACCCTCAAAGATAAAATTACAACTTTTACAGGTAAAGTGAATTAGCCAGTGAACTGGGGAGTTAAGCTTACACTGGGATTGCTTTGCATCAAGGAACTTGAACATGGCAGAGTTGTGCTTCTTGAGGGTATAACAACTGACCGTTTGATGATGTACAGCTCTGCATCGACAAGACTATAGACTACTCTTCTGTCACAGCATTTCTTGGTGTTCAAATGCCAGTTTCAAAAACTGGCTTGGTATTCATTGCGAGAAAATGGCTTTTCATACAGCTCAGTACCTTTGAAAATTGAGTACCCTTATAAGTGTAGCTCTTTGTTTCTCAGCAACACGGGAACAGACCTCGAGGGAGCCAGGGACCTGCTGTTGGCTTTGGAGAGAGTGGCAGGCCTCAAGGTGAACTGGAGTAAGTCCTGCTTATTCCCCATCATGCAGGGACGGGAAAAACCTCAAACAGTGGAGGGTATCTAATGGGAGGATGGGTGCCCTGCACCAGATCCCCTGGCTAGAATAGTGCTGCGATTACCTGTGCCAGAAAGGGATATGTCGGCGGAACTGCGGGTAGCCCATAAGTGTTGGGTTCGCAGTTAACAGAGGGCTAAAATAAGGAGTCCATACGCGCCGGAGATCTCTTTGAAATATTGCATGGAACTACCGCATGGGGCAGATTGGAGCAGGCTGGAGCTGTGGGAGGAGGTTGGAGTACTCACTATGGGACAGCTATACGAGGATGGTATGTTGTTACCATTTGATATATTTAGTGAGAAAAATGAGATACCTGGGGGCGACTTCTTGCTTCATGTGGCCCTGACAGTCGCATTCCGTAAACACTGGGGGAGCGGCCTGACTGAACCTTCTTTAAATGAAGGGTGTCAATATGTGGTGTCGGCGGCAGGGACATTTAAAGCGGTTACCTGTTTATACAGAAGGCTGAGCAGGACGACGCTCCTGCCGCTTCAAGGGCTGCAACAGAAGTGGGAGGAGGATATAGGGGAGCCCATAGAGGATCAAGTGTGGACAGAGCTAACGGAGAGGGTTAGTAAGGTTTCCAGGAATGCTAGGTTCCAGCGGGTACATTTTTACGTCTTCCATAGAGCGTACCTCACCCCATGGCGTCTAAACAAGTATTTTAATATGGTAACAGCAGCTTGCCCCAGATGTGGAGAAATAGGCGCAGAGTTCCTTCACATGTTTTGGAGTTGCCTAGAGATAGGGCAATTCTGGAGAGAAGTGACGGAGGTATTAGCCGAAATTACTGAAAAGGAGGTGCACTTGAATCCAGGACATTGCTTACTCCACAGATTCCCACACACTGCCAAGAATAAAGTCACTAGTAAGTTTCAAGATCTGGGACGGATACTAGCGAAACGGGATATCACAAGTCATTGGAAGGCGAGAGGAGGTCCTAGTATAGGAAGGTGGAGAAGGGAGTTTGAGCGCTGGGCAGGTAGTGAGGGAACGGCACGGCTAAGAGATGCTAGGCGTAATGGGAGTGAGAAGACGCTGGATGCAGCCAGGGCTTGGGAAGCTTTGACGCTACACCTTAAGCAGCTAAACGACATCACAGATGAGGGTGATAGAGATGCCCCCCATAGGCAGACTGCAAGGGACAGATGCATGGGGGAGAGAGGAAATGGTTAAGTGCTCCTCTATTGGCGATTGACTGGAGACCATGGATACTACGATAACGGGATGGAAATTATAAAAGAGTAGACCCGGGAAAGTTCCCTGAGCATGGGAATCCACGGCACGCCTGGGGGGAGGGTAGAGTAGGTGGGGTTGCTAATAAAGCTGAGGGTGGGGGGATAATTTCTGTTAATTGCACCAAGTATCACTGAGAGCTGTGACCTTGGGTATAAGTGAACCTCCTGAAAAACTATTGACAGACTCTGAAGAACTATACAGCAGTGATAAGTTACATACCTGTTAACAGTGGATTTGTATTGATTCACATGCTCGTACCAAAGATTATGCTATATTGATATATGTACTGTAAATGCCTAATAAAATTTGTTTACAAAAAAAAATAAGTGTAGCTCTAGCAAATAACAAACTATGTCATTTATACGAAAAACAGCGCTCATCATTTTTTTACATATAGGAAGGAGTGCCTCTAAACTAAAATCATTTTAAGCAGATTAATGGTATGTTTTCCCTTTACATGATCTCAGCAGTCCAAACCTGGGTATAAAATCAATTAAATGATAAGCAAACACAGCCACTTTTATTAATGTTGATTATTAAATTGTGACACTCCTGTATGTGCATGTGAGCACACACTCTTGCCATACCTGCAAAGGGTACACCCTATCAATGATTACATCAATGCATCCAACCAAGCCTCCATCGCTGAAAAGTGATGACAATGAGAGTGGGAAAGGCCTGGGATCTTGATAAAATCCTAGTACAGCATACCAACGAGCAAGCCGAGTACTGTTAGCTGAAATCTGGAGAATGCAAGAAAGAGACTGTCAGGCTAGTTATTCTAGCTACTTATTCTTCAATTCCAGAACAATTCTACATTCAAGGGCATGTTCCTCTAACATTTCACAAGAGGCCATTAGTGTATTGATTATGGAATGTTTGAAAGTTTTTGCCATTTACTAAAAAGGGACTAACCACAATGCTTCTGAATTAGACAATGTTTACAATGTGATAGAAGGAATACTATTGATTAACTTTCTGTAGAAACTCATCACACAGAACAAAATAAATGTTACTCTTTTCTCCAGTGCAAACGATAAGTTACATATTCAGATCATCGCCATCTTGAATGTTTCTTCAAGTCAGGAGTTGGCCTTGGCAACATTATGCTAATATCAACTTCTGTCACCCTTTCAGATGGCCATGAGAGCTCCTCCACTTGTCTCAAATTACCATTTCCCTTAATGGTTAAAACTGGACTATTCAGATGGATGCGAAATGTGGCAGACGATTGAATAGCCCACAAGCAATGGAAAAAGATCTTTATTAGAAAGACTTACTCCTTACCCTTCAACTTATTGCTTAAGCAGATTCACATCATATTAAATGTTTACCAAAGCAACACTGAACAGAAAACAACGGGTATTCAATGTAAGTGAATTTTAAGGGACAGTTGATACTAACATGACAGATGTACAGGGATCTGACACACCACAATAAAAAGGTCAAATGATTACAAAATACAATAAAAGGAAGAGTTCTACATTCCGTAATAAACACATAAGAATGTAACAACACCAAGGTTTGAGAAGAGAAGGGGGTTAGAGAGGTGGGGTTAAACTCGATCCACAACAGCAAAGGCCTAAGGTTTCAAGAGAGGAACCATGTGGAGGTTTCATGCACTCCAAGGAGTCAAGGAACTGGTGAACCCCGGTTAACTACAAACCTGCAGCACCAAAATTCACTCCACAAAGCCAGGGTGCACTATCACCAGTTGGGCTACAGAATAAAACACATGTAGACAAAGGGGCAGCTTAAAACGTTCACTCTGCCCCCATATATTAGGTAGGGGAACAGCAGGTGCTTGGGCCAAAATCCGTGGTCTATTTGTCAAGGAGACCTTTACTTGTACAAAGACTGAGAAGGGGATTTACATTTTCCAGATTTAATTATTCAGGAACCCCAGTAACCTGGAACAAATAACCAACCAAATAATATCAGTTTTAAAGCAGAGGGAAGCAGAAGTATATTTGTTTAGAGGGACGGCCAGATTGAGAAAATGTAAACAAGAACCAAGGCTGTAGAAAAAAATCGAAACCTAGTAACCTACAGGACCGGAAACTTGGTGGAAGAACAACTAAAGTTTTCCCAAAACAATTTAAAGGTAAATTAGCAGTTCCTACTCTACAGCAGAAAGAGGGAAATAACTGAAACAGACAGTCCTGAGGAAACCCACTGAAAAAGATATCAAACCCAGATGTGCATAAGGGGTTGACTTTAGGGGACGTTGTAGTTCTATTCTAGAAGGAAAATTAACTCTTTCCAAAGAATTTAAGAAGCACACAAACAATAAACGGAAGGTGGTGTAGTCCTATTAATTATGATCATCATTTAATTTGATAATTCTTGCCCTCTAAAAACAATCCATCAGTTAACATTAAAATTAATATAATGTGATGCATCAGAAGTCAAATAGAAAAACATTCAAAAGCCTGAACTTTGTGTAGTTAGAAATTCTGGGTTTTTCACTATACAAAGCTCTGCCTTTCTGCACCTCTCTCCATTATGCAATTTCTTAAAAAAATAAAACATCCCCCTTGTTGTTTGTCTACATTTTGCTGTTTCTATAGCAGAATGGTCCAGTTTCCTTGAGGGGTTGTTCTAAGCATTAAGTGCCAGAACTACACAGCAAAGGTATACACATCAATTGCATCTTGAATTGAATCCAATCCACAAGATAGGAGTTTTTAGCATATGGCACCTAATATGTCATAAGTGAGTCACCTAAATGACGCATAGTGTCATGTTGCTAGCTACCCCCGTGGACTCTTGCAACATGGAATTCAACAATCTGACTACATAACTATTTATAAAAAGCAAGCATTTATTGGTTGCCATTATCAGCAAATGGTGGATCTTGTTAGTAATCACTTTATATTAGCAAGCTTTAGTTCGAGTTTGAAGTAAAGATTATTTTTAAAAAATGCGCCAAACACACAAAATCTATCGACAGAGGGAGTTTGGGAGTGGGGGAATATCAAGAGTGTTTGTCACTATCACATCTTGTATGATCTTGCAGAAGTCGCTGAATGATGAAACGTTAAGGGCTTAGATAGTGGTGTCATCTTACATGGCAAATTAGTGGGATTCCCTACTTCGTTTCACTTATATTACACAGAGATAATGGTTCAGACCGCTGAAGGTAGGAAATAAGGCTGAATGTTGGTTTTAAACGAAATGCCAGCGAATTATTTTCTACATTTACAGTTAGCAAGCCATTGGAATGGTTCCAACAAATGTGGATGTTGAACATTCTATCTATCTCTCCTCTCGCTCAGAATTCCTCTCCCCAGCGGCTCCGGCAGCACAGATAATGAGGCAAAGAATCAACGGGTACGAGATTTCAGCATTTTATTTCCATATCAAAACAAATCAAAGGTGCAATAAAAGAAAAGTCATGGCCGACGCGTTTTCGCAAGAGGCCTTCAACTGGGCCTAATCTACAATCACTGTGGCTCATATTTTATAAGGTTCCATGCTCCTGGGGGCGTGGCTAGACGCGCGACCAAGATGGCCGCGTCCTTCTGAGCTCCGGCAAATCTCCGGTGCAGTCGCTCCTGAAAACATGTTGCGCGGGTGATTTTCGCTCACCACGCAGCAGGACTGAGCGGCGGAACACTCCGAGACGCTGGAGTTTCATTTTCGCGCTGTTTCAAACGCGGATTAAACACTTTTCTCCACGGCGATATTCTCATCAGGATCGAGCACAAAATGGGGGCAGAATCGGAGGTTCCTGCTGCTTCATGTGACGATTAGCAGGGTTCTGACCTACACGTGGGACTTTGTGCACATTTTTCTTCATGATTGAGGTACTTTTTCAATATCCTTAATACCTCTTTATGCTATGCACTGTCTTTTCCTCGAGAGGTCACTATTCTGAGGAGATACTTTTCTACAAAATGGCGGCTGCTGCCTGAATGTTCTGTTTGGAACTCTAAGTGCCTTATTTGTGGCCTGATATCTAGTTGGCTTTACTTCAATGGTGATGTTAACCACATGCTCAACAGATCTATCAGTTTCAAATTGCTATACAGCACATTAATTCTGTCTGGGTAGACAGTTTATAGTCTACATTTTAGGCTGCATTACAATTATCTACGTGTCTAAGCTGTGCTGTGCGGTTCCTTCCTTGTTCCTCATTCCTATGGCGGAAGGCATGGGGGTTTCCCCCAAGGATAGAGATTCGAAGGGGAATCTGAAGAGGTCTAAACAGATTTCCCCCACTCCGGATATGTCAGCAAAGGGTAATATGGACTCTGCCGCAACCTTAGAGACTATTCTACTGAAACTTAATACAGTCCATGACATAGCACAATCTACTAAAACGAACACTGATTTACTTCAAGTGGAGGTGGCGGCAATTCGAAATGACCTCAAACATCTTTCATTACGCGTATCCAATGCTGAGGCACATATAAGCTCTGTTGAGGATTTTACGAATAAGCAAGCTAAACATCTTCAAAGCATGGAGCGCTCCTTGACCTCTTTGAGAAGAGACCTGACTGAACAGGAAGACAGAAATCGCAGAAGTAACCTTAGAATTTTTGGCCTTCCGGAGGAATGTGAGAAATCTGCACCTTCAATGATGGACTTTTTGCTTACCTGGATACCTTCTGTACTGAACATTACATTTGAAAAAGACTTTGAAATAGAACGTGCTCATAGAGTTCCTACCTTTAAGCCTAAAACTTTATCTTCTCCAAGATCGGTGATTTTTAAACCTCTGCGCCATCAACATTCTGAACAAATCCTAGCGCAAATGAGGAGGATTAAGACTTTACAGTGGGAAGGTCACAGAATATCAATTTCACAGGACTTTGCCAGAGATACTGTCATTCGCCGTAAAGGTTTATTGAATTTACGCAGAAGGCTAATAGATATGAACATCCCATTTTCCTTCGCAGGTCCTTCGCGTTTTAGAATAACTTTTAGAGGTGGTCCACAGATTTTTCATGAACCTGTAGAACTTTCTACTTTTTTGGATAATCAGTCTGAATCACAGATGGAGCAGGTGGTGTCTGAATCTCGTCCTAGCACGTCCTTCTCTTGAAGTATTTCAGAGGTTGTCAACCTAGTTCCATACTTTTTGTGTCCTTGCCATTTTATGTGGCCTTTTTTCTGCCTTTGTGCTCTTTGTTGATATGATAAATTACAGTTGTATTGTTGATATTTTATTGTGGTTACTCCCTCTTGATTGACTTTTCCTTTCCAGGATATTTGGTTTAGCTCTCTTCTGTCTGTCTTATGGTTGGTCTCCGAGTATCTTCCTGGCTCCTCTCATCTTTAAGGCTCATGTTGTATTGATGGTTTGTTTCATACTGCTCTTTCCTTTTTAAGTCTTAAGGCTGCTCATATTTGTATGCGTATTATTTAAGAGTTATATCTGTTTCGTTAGCATTGTTTTGTGATTGTATTGTCTCCGATTGAATGTCGTTATATTTATATTTCCCTTCCCCTTAACTTTATCATTTTTTTTCATCTCTGTCCTATTTCAGCTGTATATATGTTTGCCTATTTCTCTCAGCTGGCTTTTCTTTCTCTTTATCCTTATGTTACTTGATATATGTTCTTTTTCTTTTCTTTTCTTCATGTTCTATGTATGCTCCTTGTGCGTTTGGATGGAACTTTTTCTGATGTCGTCTTTAGGTTATGTATTATATTTTAGATGGATTCTGATATTTACTTTTTATATACTTATGTATTTATTTTTGCTTCCGAAATGATGATATGCTGGATATCAATTAGACATTATAGGCTTTATTGATTGTGACATTTATTATTACTGATTGATTATTTTTCTTTTTATATATTTTACTATTTTTTCACAGATTCTATCAATTTCTATAGTGTTGGGCACAATAGTGGTCTATGAATTATAATGTTTATATTGCTATTTCCAATGCCTCATTTACTTATTTATTACACATCGTATGATTATTTACCATGCCTTAAGCTGGTAGCTATAATATTGATTATTGTTTTGTATGACGCCTTAATTTATTATTGCCTTAGGCTGCTATTTACATTATCTATTATTGTTATGCAGGATGCCTCAATTTATTATAGTCTTAGGCTGTTATTTATTATATTGATTATTGCTATTTATGATGCCTTAATTTTATATTGCCCTAGACCATTATTTATAATGCCTATGACTGTTATTTATGAGGCCTTAATCTAATATTGCCTTAGACTGTTATTTATAATATTTACTATAGCTATTTATGATGCCTTAGTTTAATATTGCCTTAGACTGCTATTTATAATATCTATTATTACCATTTATATCTTAATATAATATTACATTATGCAGCTAATTATAATATTTATTATCGTCATTTATGATGCCTGAATTTAGGATTGCCTTAGGCGGTTTAGTATAATATCTATTGTCATTATTTATGATCTAGATCTGATTCTGTCATTTCTCCTTTCTAGTTAAGATACGATAATAGCTTGGTCCCTCTTACATTAGGTGGTTTCTAGAATTTTATTCTATGATCCTATAGTTGGTAGGTTGCTATTAGAGTATACATTTACATTATTGTTCTGTTGCTCAATGATATATGTATTTATTTCTGAGCGGTCTGCACTATTAGTGTTGGCCTCTGTGGTTGCTCCTCCACGTTTTTTCTCCCCATGCAAATTGTCTGTTATAGACATTCCCTGGTGGGGTTCTTCTTTTTACATGCTCCTTTTTTCTTCGGAGCATCTTTCCTTTCCCTTTTTTCTTGTCTTTACTTCTCCTATTTCTCTTTTTTCTTCCTTGGGGACCCATGCTGCGGCTCATTTGCGGTGTTTTTCCGTTTGTTCTTTTATTCATTTACCTGCTCACTGGCTGTATAGTCTTCCCTTTTTCTTTTATCAGACGTTCTTATTTGTTTCGCGCCATGCTTACTTATGTCTGGTCTAAATGTAATCTCTCTTAATGTTCGTGGTCTGAACCATCCCGTCAAGAGGGCCAAGATCCTAGACTACTGCAAAAGCTTATCTGGGGACATTGTTCTTCTTCAGGAGACTAAAATAGCCTTTCAAGAAGCTTTGCTCCTGCGGAAGGAGTGGGTTCTTGATGTAGCCTGTTCTGAAGCCGCTGGTAAAAGGAACGGGGTTATCACTTTGATTTCTAAAAACTCTGGCCTATCCATTATCGCTGCTGAACATGATATCGATGGCAGATGGTTGCTTTCTCGCTTGTCCAATGGCTCAGACGAGTTATATGTCATGAATATTTATGCTCCCAACATTGATGATCAACTCTTTTGGCGTTCAATAAATAAAAAACTCTTTGACATTCCTCAAAATGCTAGAATAATTGTTGGAGGTGATTTTAATTTGCCATTGGATCCTTTCTTGGATAGACATTCTGCTTTTAGATTTCGTCCTCCCAGATCACATAAGCAAATGCTCAAATGCTCAATATGTGCTTTTCTCATCAGCTTTCTGACGTATGGAGACTACATAACCCTACGGGTTGCGATTTTATGTTTTTCTCCTCGCCACATTCTAGTGTCTCGCGCATTGATTATCTTCTAGTTGATGCTGCTCTTCTAAAACACACTAGTAACGCTATAATTCACCCAATAGTGATTTCTGATCATGCAGCTGTCTCATTTACTCTCGTTAATCTGGCGGAGAAACAAGGTACTCGTAGCTTGCGTCTAAATACAGAGATTTTGGATGATAAAGATGAAGTCAAAGAGTTAGCTGTGGAAATTGACATATTCTTCAAGGACAATGAATCCTCGGGAACTCCCCATTAGTTTTATGGGATGCATTTAAATGCACTATTAGGGGCTATGTTATTAAAAAAATGTCAAAAAGGAATAGAGATATCAGAAGTTCGCTACAATCTTTAGATGAGATCAAACGTAAAGAGATTATATAGAAGCTCTAATGATAAGTCTCTCTTGCAAGATATCAAAAATTTGAAATACTCTTTTAACACCATTGTCACTAAGAGAGCTTATATTGGGGTACATGCTCAAAAGTCTAGACGATTGCTGCTACAAAATAGAGCAGGTAAGATGTTGGCTGCCACTTTAAAATATCAAAACACGAATGTTAAAACTGCTCAGATTTCCTCTATCAATTACACTAATGGTTCTAAGAAATTCCATACTCAAGAAATTCTACAAGTCTTTCGCGATTTTTATGAAAAAATTCTTGTCCTCGATCCCTACGCATACTATTTCGCAGATGGAGATGACTGCTCTGGGGTAACCGATTGATTCTGACGAGATAATTCAAGCTATTAGGGCGACTCGGTCGGGAAAGGCTCCAGGGCCTGATGGTTACCCTATTGCTTTCTACAAGACTTTTTAATCCTCAATAATAAAATATCTCAAGAAAGTTTTTGATAACTTTGTATTGTCTGGTAAAGTTTTGGGTTCAGCAGCTGAGGCTACTATTGTCGTGATCCCGAAAGAAGGGAAAGATCATTCTGACCCTAAAAATTTCCGCCCAATCTCACTATTAAATATGGAAGCTAAGATTTTTGCCAAAATACTGGCTAAGCGTTTAGAAGGCCATATCCCTAGTCTTATTCATGGGTCCCAAACTGGCTTTGTAAAAGGGAGACTTGCTAGGGATAATATCCGAACCTTTTGTCATATATTGGAGAAAGCGAAACTCTCTGCCTTACCATCGGCCGCGATTGCTCTTGATGCCGAAAAGGCTTTTGATAAAGTTTCTTGGCCTTTTTTACAAGCAGTACTTCAATCTCATAACTTAGGGGATTCTTTTATCAACATGGTAATGTCCCTTTATGCGCAACCTAAAGCTAACATCAGAGTCAATGGGTCTACGTCTTCCTTTTTTAATCTACGTCAAGGTACTAGACAAGGGTGCCCGTTATCACCCCTTCTTTTTCTATTGGCTATAGACCCTCTCCTTCGGTTACTCAACTTAAATGATAATAGCAAAGGCTTTCAATTTGGTTCACATACAATTAAAACGGCTGCGTACGCAGACAATGTTCTCATCTTCTCTTAAAACATTGCTACTGCCATTCCTGCCATTTCTAATACCATTAAAGAGTTTTCAACCGTCTCAGGGTATACTCTGAACAGAGCTAAGACAGAAATGTTTCCTCTGAATGCGTTGTGCTTCCCTTCTCACATGGGGGAGGCTGGCCTTAAATGGCAATCTACTCGAATTAAATATTTAGGAATTTGGTTTTGTATTAATCTGTTAGATACTATCTCTTATAATGAATCTCACATACTAACTAAGGTTAAAGATCTTTTGTCCTGCTGGTCTCCGAAATAAATCTCCTGGTGGGGAAGACTTCAAACTCTTAAGATGATGATAACTCCGATTATTAACTTTTTAGCCGCCATGCTGCCTGTGAGGCTGTCTTCATCCTTTTTCCGTGAGATTGACTTACTTACCACAAAATGTTTATGGAGTGATAAATGTGCTAGACTTGCATATAAACATCTTAGGAAGCCAACTGTTTTGGGTGGATGTAACCTTCCAGATTGGAACTTATATCAAATTGCTTTTTTAGCGTCTCAGGGTGCTCTCTGGTTTTTATCGAATTCCCATCATACTCCTCCGTGGATTTATATTGAACAACATCTATGTTCTCCTCTGTCTACCCCTTCCTTTCTCACTGCTTCTAAGCTTGTGTTACCTCATTCAAGCCGTATTATTTCAGACACAATTAATGCTCTAAAATATATGGATAAAAAGGCTCCCAACCCCATTCATAAGTCGAGATGGTCCTCATTATGGTATAACCCTAAAATTGCTACTGATATTGATTCTGTTACGATATCTTCCTGGGCTAATAGTGGTCTTACGTTGGTCAAACATTTGTATGACTCCAATCATGACCCTCTTCCCTTTTCTTCTCTGGCCAAGAAGTATAATCTTAGTAACATGGATTTCTATTCCTTTTTGAAATTAAAGGTTGCCCTTTCTAAAGTGACCCTATGTACAGACTCCGTTACCATTTCACTTCTGTCTATGTGGTCTCGTTCAGGTCATACTGCCTCCAAAATATATACATTTTTATCTATGCCACGGCCTTCACAGACTACTATTACACAGGATAAATGGTTACACCATTTTGACAGTGACATTTTCAAACATATCTCACAAGTCATGGCAGCTTATTGGGAAGGTTTCATTACGGAACAAGATTGCTCCGTCTCTTATGCAATCTAAATTCTTCACTATGAATCTTCTACATTGGACCCCTGCTCGCTTATTCAAGTTGAAACTGAGGGATAATGATCTTTGTTGGAATTGCAACTTAGTCTCCGGCACTCACCAACATATGTTTTTCGAATGTTCATTATTACAATCCTTTTGGGACTTAGTTCAGAAACATCTTTCACTAATCTTTGATATTCCGTTGGAGTTCTCGTTACCTATGATCTTATTGGGACTGTGGGCTGCATATACTCCTCCTCCCTTGGATGATACTGATATGCAGCTATTAGACCTCCTTATATCAATTGCTGTTAAGATTATTTTAACTGAGTGGAAATCCTTTAATCTCCTGTCCTATCATACTTGGTGGGCCTGGGTATCATTTCTTCGTGGGGCCCATACTTCTGTTGAAGAGAAGCATTATTCTCCCTCCATCTCGAATACTATTTGGAGGTTATTGGATAAATATATAAAATTGTCCTCTCAGGGGTTGGTAGCCCAATATCCTTTTGCCTCTACGTCGTAATTTACTCTCTTCACTGCAGCAGGTGTCCATCTCTCTCTCTCTCTCATTCTTTCCCTATTGCTCTATCTATATCTAGTGATCTATTTATTAATTTATTTATCTATCTATCTTTTTCTCTTTCTTCCTTTCTTTTCCTGTTTCTTCTTCTCTCTCATTCTGATATCTTGTGGTGTCTATGCAATACAATTAATTTGATGCTAACATTCTAACATGGACATTCCTTGGATATTTGATATGGTTTTGGTACTATTTGTGATTTCACTATTTTTTATGTCATGAATACTATTTTTGTATCTATATTCCCTTTAATTTGATCACTTTGCTCTGTTGTATTGCATTGTATTATACATGTATGAACTCCTTTTTAAAATAATAAAGATATTGAACAAAAAAAAAATAAGGTTCCATGCTCCTCTTTACTTTCAATGGCCCTACAACAACTAGAACGTTACCCACACCACTATATTGGAACTAGTCAGAATTCATTTTCCAGCGTGAAATGTACAAAGGGTTAGGTTACCCTCTAAACATTAAAATGTGTATTCATATTGCTTCACTCAAGATTGTGATACCATCAATCCATTACAGTATTCAATCTACAAAATTAAAACATTTTGAAATCAATCTGTACATTTCACAGTCCATCTTAATTTCTCACATACATTCCTTTGTGTGAGTACATTAAACAACATTATTATAACCGTGATAATTCATTTGATGTAAATATGCAAAATGTCCAGGGTGTCCTAGAATAAGTCACCTCCAATCTTAGACTTTCACTCACGTTGACAACTCTCTACATCCAAATATCTGTTCAGCCTTCAGTTGTTATTGCACAAATGCCTCTAGAGGTCACCAGTATAACAATAAGTCACTTCATTGCCAATTCATTGTATTCCTCTATATTTGATACTTCAGCTGAAAATAAGAGTCTGAGAAAAATAAACAAATAGGACTATCACTATTCAACTCCGAATCCTAAACTGCGGTGTGATGTAATGTAAAGGGCAAATGCATCAGGTAATTTTTAATCTGTTACATTCCTAATGCATATTTATTTTTTTCATTGCAAATTCATTGCATTTCTCTACTATAGAAAGTATATGATACTTAAGATGAAAATAAGCGTCTGAGGAAATATAAATAAATAAGACTACAAGGCTCCCCGTCAGACCCTTTCCCACACCACATCTTCAACAAAGCCAGCAGCTCCATCGCACCCCACCTGCGCAACGTTATCAATCTCTCCTTCGAGACCGCGACCTTCCCAGAGAGCTGGAAACACGCAGAGATCAACGCCCTACTCAAAAAACCCAAGGCGGACCCGAGAGACCTCAAGAACTTCCGGCCCATCTCCCTGCTTCCGTTCCCAGCCAAGGTCATCGAGAAGATCGTCAACAGACAGCTAACCCGATACCTCGAAGAAAACAGCATCCTGGACCCATCCCAGTCAGGGTTCCGCAGCAACCACAGCACTGAGACTGCCCTCATCGCCGCCACCGACATCAGGACCCTGCTGGACAACGGTGAGACCGCAGCCCTCATCCTGCTGGACCTCTCCGCCGCCTTCGACACTGTCTGCCACCGCACTCTACGCGCACGCCTCCACGACGCAGGGATCCGAGACAAGGCCCTGGAATGGACCACCTCCTTCCTCGCCGGCAGAACCCAGAGAGTCCGCCTCCCACCATTCCGATCCGAAGCCTCCGAGATCATCTGCGGCGTACCCCAGGGATCATCCCTCAGCCCGACACTGTTCAACATCTACATGGCCCCGCTCGCACGCATCGCCAGACAGCACGACCTCAACATAATCTCCTACGCCCACAACACTCAACTGATCCTCTCCCTCACCAAGGACCCCCTCGCCGCCAAATCCAACCTCCATGAAGGAATGAAGGCCGTCGCCGATTGGATGAAGATCAGCCGACTACAGCTGAACACGGACAAGACAGAGGTCCTCATCCTCGGCTCCATCCCCTCAGCCTGGGACGACTCCTGGTGACCAACGACACTGGGGGCAGCCCAGACACCCACCGACCACGCACGCAACCTGGGAGTCATCCTCGACTCCACGCTCTCCATGGCCAAGCAAGTCAACGCAGTCTCCTCCTCCTGCTTCAACACCCTCCGCATGCTTCGCAAGATCTACAGGTGGATCCCGACAGATACAAGAAGAACAGTCACCCAGGCCCTCGTCAGTAGCAGACTTGACTATGGGAACGCCCTCTACGCGGGAGCCCCGGCCAAGCTCATCAAGCGACTGCAACGCATACAAAACGCCTCCGCACGCCTGATCCTCGACGTACCACGCCACAGCCACATCACCCCCCACCTGAGGAACCTGCACTGACTCCCCGTCGACAGGAGAATCTCCTTCAAACTCCTCATCCACGCACACAAAGCACTCCACAAGACCGGCCCAGCCTACCTCAACAGACGACTCTTCTATGTCCCCAACCGCCAGCTCCGCTCCGCCGACCTCTCCCTCGCCACCGTCCCTCGCATTCGAAGGACAACCACCGGCGGCAGATCCTTCTCCCACCTCGCCGCCAAGACCTGGCACACCCTTCCACTCAGCCTACGACAGACCCAAGACCTGCTGACCTTCAGGAGGCTACTCAAGACCTGGCTGTTCGACCAGTAGCGGCACCCCCCCCCCCTTTTTTCCCCCGAGCGCCTTGAGACCCTCGCGGGTAAATAGTGCGCTCTACAAATTCTGTGATTGATTGATTGATTACTGTTGCACTGCAAATCCAAAAGTGCAGTGTGCTGTAATGTAAAGTGCAAACGCATCAGGTAATTTTTAATCTGTTACATTCCTAATTCATGATGTTTATTGATTCCAATATGGGGAGGGTGGATTCCTCAAATCATTTTAATTCATCATTCTCCCCATTATTTGATACTCCCACATGGTCCATAAGTTGATAGAAATTTAGTTTTTGTTTTTTTAATGCACTCCAAGTTCTGGAAGTGCAAAGTACTTCTGTAGAAAGTGCAAATGCATGAGATGGTTCCTAATTACTGGTACTCTTAATATTTAAAATGTATGGTGCCTATAATATGTTGGGGTGGAATACCAAGCCTGTGTTGCCCAGGCTGGAGCTACTAGAATGAGAGTTTGTGAGATTTGTCGCATCTTTCATACCACTAATGGAAGGTGCGAGAGAGGCAGAAAAACCGTAGGCATAGATCCCTGACCAGTGCATCCATATCACATTGCCCAGGGACCGTGGGTGAGGGTACCTGGAAGCGAAGTTTGGGCATTTTGTGTTTTTGGGAGTCGCGAATAGATTCATGTCATGGTCGCCCCAGCGGTTGAGTTCCTACTCATGGACTTGTTCATGTGTTCTGTTTAGAAGCTCCGCCAGATTGTTGTCCACTCCCGGAAGGTATTCTGTCATCAAGTGAATGCCGTGATGAATAGCCCTGTGCCAAATAAACTGGGCTGCGACAAAGATGTGACAAATGTTACTTCCTTCTTCTGAAGATAGGAAATGGCGGTCATGTTTTCCGTCCTAATGAGGACTGGCTTGCCCTGAATAAGTGATAGGAATGCCTTGAGAGCAAGGTAAATTGCTAGGAGCTCTAGGTAGTTGATGTGGCGAGTCTGTTGAGCAGTGGTCCACAGACGGTGAACTGTGTTGTGAAAGAAGCGAGTTCCCACCCAGCTAGCGAGGTGTCTGTGGTAATGGTAGTCTGTGGAACGATGTCAAGGAAAGGCCTGCACCACAACAGGTTGCTGCTGTTCCACCACTGTAGAGAACAATGGGCATTGGCTGTTAACAACACTAGATCGTCCAAGACTCCATTGTGATGCTAGGCATTGTTGAAGCAGACATGTGTAATCTGACATGGGGAACTATTGCAATACAAGAAGCCATCATGCCTAAAAGGTGCATTACTGTTTTGACAGTCAGATGCCGTTGTGGCTGAAAAAGAGGTACAAGCTGACCAAAGGCTACCACCCTTTGGGGACTTAGGTAGGCTATGCCTGTGTGTGCGTGGATAACTGCTCGTAGAAAGGGCAGTATCTGGAGTGGTTGAAAATGGGACTTGTCTGTGTTTATGGTGAAACCCAGATTGTGGGGAAGCAACATGGTCTCTTGCGTGAATTTCAGGCACTGTTGGGGGCATGCACTCTTTATTAGCTTGCCATCGAGGTTGGGGAACATATAAATGCGCCTAATTCTTAGATGTGCAGTGACCATTGGCAGGAACTTGGAGAATACCCTTGGGGCAGTGGTGACACAGAAAGGCAGCACCTTGAATTGATACAATTGGCCACTTACCGGAAATCTTAGGCACCACTGATGGGCTGCATGGATTAGGATGTGGAAGTAGGCGTCTTTTAGAGCTAAAGTTGTCATATAGTCGCCTTGCTGGAGGAGAGGTATGACATCCTATAATGTCACCATATGAAAGTGTTGAGAGAAGATGTATCTGTTGAGTGGCCTCATATCCAGAATGGGTCTAAGAGTGATGTCTTTTTTGGGGATGAGGAAGTATAGGGAGTGGACTCCTTTGCCCCACTGACAGCGGGGCACCCGTTCGATGGCACCCTTCAGAAAGAGTGCTTGAACTTCTTCTGTCAGCAGGTGAAAATGTTTAGCACGGAGTACATGCTTGCGTGGGTTCAAGATTTAGATTACATGCTTTTTGTATGTCCTCCTCTTCATTCATTGCGTCGTCAAATGCTAAGACCAATGTTTTTAAAGTACAATATAACTACTGTAGTGGAGGCCCGGAACTGTTTATACATAACACCATCAGAAATAGTTTGTGCAAACATTTTTACACAATTTTTGAATATTTTCTAGAATTATTTCAATTTCTAAAACTTTTTATAGTAAATGTATTCACTCATGAAATTGAGGAATTTGGCATTTTAGGTTTCAAACAATTTTGCACAGCATAACAGATTTATTGTATTAACGTTCTGTTTATAATGATGGATGTAATGTGCAAATTAGAAGCACTGTATTAGTGTTGCACTTTAAAACATTGTGCAGTGCTTGTTTGTTGTATTTATTGGGCCAATCTAGTATTGTGTTATAATGTAAATTAATTGCCGGCGTATATGCAACTTTTCTGTGTATGGGGCCTTAGAGTATAGTTGTAAGTCGATTGGTTTTTATCTTGTACTTACAGCTCCATGTACTGTAATTGTATGTATCGCTTTTTAAAAATGTTGTTATTGTATTTTATGTGGACCTCTTTGAGTTCCAAATCATAAAAATTAAATCTAGCGAGTGGAATCTACCAGTGCTTGCGTGGGGGGACGTTTGGTGGTGTACGGGGTTCTAGGCAGTAGCCGTGCTGAACTATGTCCAGTACCCAGGTGTCTGATGTGTTCGGTCGCCATGCAGAGTAGAAGTACTGGAGTCTTCCCTCGAAAGGTGTTATGTGGTCGGTAAATTGGAGGGGGGGGGGTCAATGTTTAGTGGCAGAGGCACCTTTACTGGTGCCTACATTAACTCTACCTCTGTCATTGTTTTTACTGAAACTGCCTTGTGAGAACTCCCTGGGCGACTGCTGTTGATATTACTGTTGTCTTTGAAACGGTCTGGCTGTGTCTGGGGAGTTGTTTTTGCTGCTTGCCCTGTATTGCTGTATCTGTAAGGGCCCCCTTTGTGGTGCAGATTGAAGAACACCCATAACCTTTGCTGTGTCCGTGTCCTTTTTCAACTTTTCCAGCATTTGATCTACTTGAGGCCTAAAGAGGTGTTCCCTGTTGAACACCAAGTTCAATAAATGCTGATAGACCTCAGGCTTAAATCCCGACACTTGCAGCCAGGCATGCCTCCTAATGAGGACACTGGTGTTAATACCTTGTGCTGCGGTGTCTGACGCATCTAAAGCACACTGAATAACTGCATTGGAGATGGTCTTCCCCTCGTGTACCAGTTTCTCCCCTTTCCACTTATATTCATCCGGGCTCTTCTAACTCATCCTAGTGCGTCCCGTCATAAGGTGAGATTAATCCCGCCAAACTAGCAATTCTCCAATGAGCCGCCGTTTGTGCAGCGACCTTCTTTCCTGTTGCATCAATTTTCTTGCTCTTTTTGTCATGGGGTGGTGTGCTTCCAGTTTGTGTATCTGCACGCTTATGTGCAGTAGGCACCAGTAAAGAGTCAAGTGGTAGCTGTCCTCTAAAGTAAATGGGATCACTAAGGGGCTGCTTTATATTTTTTATCCACCTGGGGCTGGAGGGTTGATAACGCTAGCCCTCACAGGGCCTTTGAATGTGTCAGCTGATGTTTTGAGCATTCCTTTGAGCATCAGTAAGAATTGCACTGTGCGCTGTGTTTTTGGTAATATCTCTACAAGGAAGTCATCGTCTCCCTTCAGGACAAGCATGTTTACTTTTTGATAGCTATCCGCCCTTTGTATTACCGCATGGTAGAAGGTGGCATTATCCATCATGGAGGGTCTAGTAGGGTAGACACCTGGGTCTGTGTCACCCCGTGGATCAACATTCTAGTATTCCCAAGGGTCCCCTGCAGACTCTGGGTAATAAGGGGTGTCATCCAATTCTTAGAAGACGCTCCCTTTCGGAGCACATTACTAGATGTCGTCAATAATTATTTTGTAGACAACTGGAATACAGCATCTTCCAACCTCCTAGATTGGGATGCGTTTAAGGTGGTGGTCCGTGGCTCGACAATTAGTGCTACCATAGGGGCACGTCAAGAAGCGCATAAAAAACTTATAGACACAGAGACACTGATGACCGAGCTAGAACCAGCTGCTACGACCAATGACGAAAAACGGGAAGCTCTTCAAGAGGCCCGTATCAGACACGCAGAGACCCTGGAAACACTTAGACTCATGGATTACAGAGCGTATACGCAACTGAAGCACACGGATGCTGACAAATCCGGAACGCTGCTAGCTCGGATACTGAGGGATAACAGAGGCGCCTTTGATCACCTGTATCCGTTCACCGCAGAAGGGACTGATTCACACTCAAAGGGAGATTAATGAAGCATTTTGTAATTATCTCACTACCCTATATGAGGCACCACCGCCCGTGGACGACGGTCTCATGGAGGCCTTCTTCAACGGCTTGCAGTTCCCCAAGATCACAGAAGCTATGCGTAAAGACCTTATAGGTCCCATAACCCAACAGGAAATAAAGGCAGCAATAAAGTGCCTTAACCGGAATAAAACTCCGGGACTAGACGGCCTACCTGTAGAATTTTACGAGACGTATTCGGATATCTTGGCACCTAAACTAGCGTAACTATATAAGGTAGCTTGGGAGACTGGTAGATTGCCGCAATCCACGATGCAAGCTATGGTGGTGTCACTCCCCAAACCGGGACGAGACATCGCAGAGATGTCTAATTACAGGCCACTGTCGTTACTGGCTACCAAATACAAAATTCTTAGTAAGGCCCTAGCAAACCGACTGATTCCGGCTCTCCCTACTCTTATACACAGTGACCAATGCGGGTTCCTCCCCGCGCGCAGCACTTCACTCAACACTAGGAGACTTCATCACGTAATGAGGTCTGTTCCCAGCGAATACGACAGGGCGGGATGCCTAGCGTTAGATCTACGTCAGGCATTTGATTCTATAACGTGGGAGTACATGTTCACAGCCCTGTCGCGTTTTGGCCTCCCCCAGGATTTCTTGCGGTGGGTACGCCTACTCTATACTAACCCTACTGCGAGGGCACGCACCGGGAGATATATATCCCCGGAATACGCAGTACACAGAGGCACTAGGCAGGGGTGCCCACTCTCCCCTCTCCTGCTTGTGCTTGCGTTGGAACCACTGGCCATAGCCTTGAGACGATCATCTGAAGTTTTGGGAATTCCCACACTGGATGTTACGCACCTTATCTCCATATATGCGGACGATATCCTCATATATTTGCGAGACTTAGACGGGCGAGGCGAACCCGCTCCCTATGGTGTTTGCCGCATTCGAGACTATATCGGGGTTGGCTGTTAACGCCGGGAAATCCCATGCCTTTTATTTCCAGGAGGGTCTTCGTCCAGATGTAATCCAATTCGGTACCTATCAGATACCGGTAGCACGGGACACTTTTAAGTACCTGGGTATCCACGTCTATAGGACCCCTGCAGACCAACTAGAAGGCAACCTGATGAAGGCCATCGCCTCGTTGCGCCCTAGTATCTCCTTCTGGACGTCCTTGCCACTGTCCGTGATGGGGAGGATAGCCATCTCCAAGATGGGGATGTTGCCCCGACTATTGTATTTCTTTGTAAATCTGCCCCTGGTGGTGCCTCAATCTACGTTTCGCTTATTAGACACACTCTTGGTCGAACTTATATGGGGCAGTGGTAGAAGCAGGGTAAGTCTCAAGAAGTTGCAGCTAAAATCAGACAGGGGAGGGTTAGGAGTCCCCGACTTCCGAGCATATTATTACGCATCCCAACTGCAATGGCTGTCCTTTTGGACAGCAGGCAGGAACTTACAGGAAATAAGTTATACTACACAGGATCTGGAAAAAGGTACACTACATAGTATGCTACTCCCGAGGGCGAGAATACCGTTGGACGGTCCACCGCTATTGCAGACGGCCCTACACTGCTGGAAAAAGGCACTGCAGTACACATCGAAAGCGATTCCCTACGCGCCCAACGTCCCACTACTGGGGCTGCCAGTCATGGGCGGTGGACTCAATGGCTAGGATACAGGCTTGGGAGGACGCAGGAGTCACGGAGGTGGGTTCCTTCTTTGGGGATGGAATACTTATGGATCATGGCACATTTGTAAGGACCACTGGGGCTTCTGATCGCCTTTACCTGTTACATGCAATGATAGTACACTACATCAAGACTACATGGGCACCCCAGCGTAGGGAGCCTCCACAGCATGACATGGTACATCTGCTTTATTACATGGGGAGGGGTGGACACCTAGTTAGGTGGCTATATACCGGCATCCGAACGCAGGCCTCTATCTGCCTTACGGACCTACGTGGGAAATGGGCAGAAGCAACAGATCTGATAATCACCGATAAAGCCTGGGAGGGTATTTTAGAACACCCTAAGCGGGTCTCCCGTAACGCAAAACTCAAGTTTATACAATACATGGTACTCCATAGAGCGTATTTAACCCCGAAACGGATACATTGCATGTTCCCAGAAGCCCAGAACCATTGTCCAAGATGTAGGGAGGAGGAGGCTGGGTTTGTACATATGTTATGGGCTTGCCCGCGCCTCAAAGATTACTGGGGGCACATTCGCAATATACTGGGAGAAATTACACACCTTCCAATGACAGACAACATATTGGAGGGCTTATTGGGCCTTCGCAGGCGCACCAAAGCCCAGAAGGTGCACCTGCGATTTCTGGACTTAGCGCTTAAACTAGCGATCAGAGCAATTACGATGAGATGGAAATCCCCAAGGAGCCCCCCACTACATGCATGGAGAGAGGAAGTGATCAGATGGGGTAACGCGGAAAGCGCGGCACTTAGACGGGAGGAGGCAAGGGGGTTGCGAAAGCGTCCTATCTCCATGGACTGGGACGTTATGTTAGTAGACTTCACGCAATTAGATATCCCATTTCCATTACTGGATTCACCACCCTGATCCACTATGGCATTCGTCACACCAACAGGGACAAACAGAATAGACTACGTGGAAAGGCCCTGATGCACCGAAAATATAGGTTGACACTCCTGATACTGCAGGACTATGAGACTAACTAGATGACAACACACTGACAGACCAGGAAGGGGGAGGGAGAGGGTGGGGGTAGTTCACTTAGTTTTTGGGGATGAAAAATACAAATTCATGTCACGACACGTTAGTGACATCAGTGATTAACATGAATGACTCCGCATGCCGTGTTTATTGCATTGTATTTTTTATGTCATGGAACTGATGGGTACAAGGTTTAAAGTATGTACGCTCAACTATAGTGAATAATGCGTTCTGTTGCACCACAATGAAAAATGTAAAATGCCAAGACCATTTGCCATGATGTAATGCACCCTGAATAAAGGCTCAATAAAGTTTGTTAAAAAAAATAAAAAAATAAGGGGTGTCATTAGGGTCTGCAGGGTAAGTATGGCCCCCTCCCCCTGTGAAGAGTGTGGTGACCCCTCTGGAGAATATTGCAGAGGGGTCATGTGGGTGTGGCAGCTGAGAGGAGGAGCAGGCTTTCAGGTCGAGGAGGAGGGCTAGTACCCCTGCGTTTGAACCTCCTCTGCTTTGGATGCGTCAGCTCGAAAGCTATCAGCTCCTCAAAGGTAAGCCTCTTTTTAGATGGGAGGGTCTCCTTTGGTTTCACCGAAGCATTGGTGGCGATTTTCCTAGGTTGATAAACAGGTGTTTTTGCCGGGTGTTGAGCTTGTCCTGTAGGCACTGGAGGATTAGTTCACATGTCAGAGGCAGCTATTCGACATCCTCATTGCCTGCATCTGTTTTGGCATTGATGGAACATTCCAGGATTGAAGGCTCGCTGGCTTTCAAGGCTGTGCTGGGTGCTCTTTCGGCTTTGAGGGCCTGTGTGACCTTTGAGGCTGGTAGCTCGAGGCATTCTGGCGCTTGATGCAGCAACTGGTTTTGACTCTGAAGTTTGTGCTTGGCACAGACTATTGCGCAAGGGCAATGGCGGTCTCTTAGGGGCTGAGCTGGGTGTCTTATGTGTGTGCTGATAGCTCTCTGTTCAGGGCTTATGGGCTGGGTCGATCTGACCCTCAGAGGACCTGCTACTTACAGTTGCGGTCTTCCTTGACGTGTAACCAGCCTCAGGATCTTGCTGCTGCTCCTCTTTGGATACTGAGGAGAATACTGGTTCAACACTCTGGGACAGTTCAGCAGCTTCTTCGGTGAAATCTCCGGCTGATACTGGGCCTCACCCTCGACGTCTTGTTCGCTAGAGATGTCGGGAGTTCCGATGACCTGAATCTGCCTTCTCCGATGGGCCAACCTGCGTTTGCTTCAATAACAAAGGGTTTTCTTGGACCGAGGCAGGCTTCACAGGTCGCTTTGTTGTG
The DNA here is from genome assembly GCA_963921515.1 of Calotriton arnoldi. Classification (NCBI taxonomy): domain Eukaryota; kingdom Metazoa; phylum Chordata; class Amphibia; order Caudata; family Salamandridae; genus Calotriton; species Calotriton arnoldi. The sequence goes on along the minus strand of CAWUFW010000371.1, from coordinate 2,219,927 downwards.
CTCAGGAGAGGCGCAAAGGTTACAGAACTGGTGGAGTTTAGTCCACGTATATTTTGTGTGGCACTGTGGGTAGCTTTGGAAAGGAGTCCTTTCCATCACTCCTGTTGCATTTTTGTGAATGAAATTTTCAAAGAAGCCTGGGGCAAAAGCACAGACTGGGACCTAAGGCCTGAATTGGTAGGTTCCAAGAGCTGCCAGCATCTGGTATGGTGCTTATGATTAGAGCAGGAATGGCCTTGGGGGTCGGAAGTACGTGTTTAACCACGTCAAATTAAGACCCACGTCAGTAGACGTCCAAGCCCGATGGTGGAAACATGGAGTCAATTCCCATGGTCTGGTTGAAGTGAAATAGGGAGACCACGTTTGTGGAGATTTGTCCTTAGGAATATATATGGAAAATGCTACTTACCAGTATGCATCTGTTCTTGGCATGTAGAGCTGCAGATGCTCACACTGTGCATTAGATCGCCATCTGGTGTTGGGCTCGGATGCTTGCACTTTGTTGTTGTGTTCGAAGAAGTCTTTGTAGTCATGTAATAGGTGACTCCTCCTTTGGACAATAGTGCGCATGGGCATCGACTCCATCCTCAGATTGTTTTTCGCCATATTGGGGAGTGATGGAGTTAGTAGAAAAGGAAAGAGATGTCCATGTGTGTGTATCTAATTAAGATAGGACTGGAACACATACAGGTCCCGGGGAGGTGGGTGGGCGTGTGAGGATCTGCAGCTCTACATGCCAAGAACAGATGCATACTGGTAAGTAGCATTTTCCGTTCGAGGCATGTGAGCTGCAGAGCTCACACTGTGCATAGACTGTACAGCAGTATCTCCCTAGCGGTGGTCACCTGTATGTGTTGCAGTAGTTTGAAAAAGGGTTTTAAGGACAGCTTGCCCCACTGAAGCTTGTTGCTTGGCTTGCACATCAACACAATAGTGTTTAGTGAAGGTGTGTATTGTAGACCATGTGGCTGCCTTACATATGTCTTCTAGGGGAATGTTCCCTAAGAATGCCATGGAAGCCCCTAGTTTGCGTGTTGAGTGCGCTCTAGGGGGAACTGATAATGTGCGTTTGGCTTTTTGGTAGCAGATTTGGATACATTTAACAATCCACCTTGCAACCCCGGCTTTTGAGATGGGATTACCCTTGTGTGGTGGAGAGAAAGCTACAAACAATTGTTTGGTTTTGCGAAAAGACTTGGTTCTGTCAATGTAATACATAAGGGCTCTCTTGACATCTAGGGTGTGGAGAGCTCTTTCTGCCACGGAATCTGGGTTTTGGAAGAACACGGGTAGTTCTACCGATTGGTTAAGGTGGAAAGGCGAAATGACTTTGGGAAGGAATTTTGGGTTTGTCCTGAGAACTATTTTATTATGATGTATTTGTAAGAAGGGCTCTTGTATAGTTAAAGCCTGTATCTCACTGACTCTCCTGAGAGAAGTTATTGCAATCAGGAACGCAACTTTCCATGTAAGGAATTGAAGTTCACATTTATGTAGGGGTTCAAAAGGTGGTCCCATGAGCCTGGTAAGTACTATATTAAGATTCCACACTGGGGAAGGTGGTAATCTGGGAGGTATGATCCGCTTAAGGCCTTCCATAAAGGCTTTAATGACGGGGACTCTAAACAGTGATAAGTGTTGCCTGTTTTGTAAGTAAGCAGCAAGGGCTGCGAGGTGCAGACGTATGGATGAGTATGCAAGATTACATCTTTGCAAATGTAGCAAGTAGCAAATGATGTTTTGCGTGGAGGCCTGTAATGGTTGGATATGATTGTTAGTGCAGTAAATAGCGAATCTTTTCCATTTTGCTGCATAGCAGGCTCTGGTAGTTGGGCGTCTAGCCTCTTTAATAATGTTCATACAGTCTGGCGGTAGGTTAAGGTAACCGAATTCTAGGACTTCAGGAGCCAAATCGCAAGGTTCAGTTGAGATGGATGTGGGTGCCTTATCTCTCCATGGCTCTGCGTTAGCATTGATGGGGAGAGGTGTAGTCTTTGGTATGGGACTACCGATAGTTCTAGTAGTGTGGTGAACCACGGTTGGCGTGCCCATGTGGGAGCTACTAGTATCATTTTTAGAGACTGTTGTCGGAGCTTGCGTACTACAAGTGGGATCAGTGGTAGCGGTGGAAAAGTGTACACAAATCTGCCGGACCAGTTCATCCATATCGCATTGCCCTGGGACTGCGGGTGTGGAAACCTGGCGGCGAAGGTTGGGCATTTTGCGTTTTGTTGTGTGGCGAACAGATCTATGTCTGGTTGGCCCCACATCTGGAAAAAAGGTAGAAGAACTTGTGGATGTAGTTCCCACTCGTAAATCTGTTGTATCTGTCGATTTAACAGATCGGCAATCTGATTGTGAACCCCTGGTAGGTGTTCTGCTAGAAGGTATATGTTTTGTGGAATGGCCCACCTCCAAATGTCCTGTGCCAGTTGGGACAGTTGTGGAGAGTGTCCCCCCCCTGTTTTTGTATATAGTACATGGCTGTGATGTTGTCTGTTCGGATCAGGACAGCCTTGTTTTGTACGTGGAGTTGAAACGATTTGAGAGCTAGGAATATAGCTAGTAACTCTAGGTGGTTGATGTGGAGCAGCTTGTGTTGAGTGGTCCACTTGCCTTGTGTTGTATGATCTAACAGGTGGGCTCCCCATCCTGTGAGTGATGCGTCCGTGGTTAGTACTATTTGTGGAACCGGCTCTAGGAACGGCCGCCCTTTGGACAAATTTTTGGTGTTCCACCACTGCAGAGAGCGATGTGTGCGGCTGTCCACCAACACCAGATCTGTAAGATGTCCGTGAGCCTGGTTCCATTGGTGCGCTAGGCACTCCTGTAGAGGACGCATTTGAAGTTTGGCATAAGGGACGATGAAAATGCAAGATGCCATCATGCCGATTAGCTTCATAAACACTCTGGCTGGGAGAGAGTGTTGTATTTGAAATCTGGGGATAAGGGTTTGTATACTGGCTATCCTGGCTGGGCTGGGGTAAGCTAGAGCAGTGGAAGTGTTTATTGTGGCTCCCAGATATTGAAGTATATGGGAGGGCTGAAGGTGCGACTTGGTGTAGTTTACTGTGAACCCCAAGTTGTGTAATGTTTGTATTGTTTGGCGAGTGTGTTGGACACACTGGTTGAATGATCTGGCTTTGATGAGCCAGTCGTCCAGGTATGGGAAGACATGTATTTGTTGTCTTCGTAGGTGCGCTGCTACTACTGCAAGGCATTTGGTAAACAGCAGTTGTGACTCCGAATGGAAGTACTTTGAACTGGTAGTGCTGTCCATTGAGTATGAACCTTAGATACTTCCTGTGAGCAGGATGTATGGGAATGTGGAAATAGGCGTCCTTGAGGTCTAATGTGGCAAGGAAGTCTTGTTGTTGTAGTAAGGGAAGCACTTGCTGGAGAGTGATCATGTGAAAATGATCTGAATGGATATACTGATTGAGGGGTCTGAGGTCTAAAATAGGCCTTAGAGTGCCATCCTTTTGGGGATTAGGAAATACAGGGAGTAAACCCCTGTGCCCCTCTGTAGTAGAGGAACTGGCTCTATGGCGTGCTTTTGAAGCAGGGAAAGTACCTCTTGCTGTAAAAGCGTAAGATGGTCTGCGGACATTGGACGCTGCTTGGGTGGTATGTTGGGGGGTAGCTGTTAGTTCCAGGCAGTAGCCATGTTGGATAATTTGTCTTACCCACCTGTCTGTTGTAATGGAGTTCCAGACAGGTAGGAACTGTGATAGCCGTCCCCCGACAGGGGTGGTGTGGTCGGGGGAAGTGGAGGGAAGTCACTGTTTAGAAGTGGTGGAGGTACGGGTGTTGTTATTACCTCGACCTCTGCCCTTAGTGTTGTTGCCTCTGTAACCACCTCTAAAGTATCCTCTATTGGGAGAGGTTTGGGTGGTGCTTTTATATGAAGAGGAATTGTCTGTGGTGTTCCTAGAGCCCCCTCTGTAGAAGGAGCGGCGAAAGGAGCCACGTTGTTGTGGGGACTGCAATGCTCCCATTGACTTGGCAGTGTCAGTGTCCTTTTTCATTTTTTCCAGTGCTGTGTCAACAGCAGGACCAAAGAGCTGGTTTTGGTTAAATGGCTGATTTAAGATGGTAGTTTGGACTTCTGGCTTAAAACCTGAAATACGGAGCCAGGCGTGCCGTCTGATGAGTACGCTAGTGTTGACGGACCTAGCGGCGGTGTCGGCTGCATCTAGGGCGCACTTAATGGAGGCATTTGAAATAAGTTTGCCCTCCTGAATGAGGTCATTGGCTTGTGTCTTGTACTGATCAGGTAGGTGTTGCAATAAGGTCTCTAGCTGATCATAGTGGGCCCTATCGTACCTAGCTAGTAGTGCCTGGGTGTTAGCTATGCGCCAGATGTTGGTGGCCTGCGCAGCTACACGTTTGCCAGATGAATCCAATAATTTTGACTCTTTGTCAGGGGCGGAGCATCCCCTGAAGTTTGGGAATTAGCTCGTTTACGAGCATTAGAGACGACCAGGGAGTCAAGAGGGAGCTGACCTTTGATGTAGGCGGGGTCATCAGGGGCAGGTCTATACTTTTTATCTATTCTAGGGTTAAGGATCCTGGCCCTTACAGGGTCGTTGAATATGTGAGGGGCATGTTTAATGACACCTTTGATCAAGGGTAAAGTTTGAACAGTTTTTTGAGACTGTTCAAAGGTGTCTAGAAGGAAATCTTCCTCTGGTTGGTTGGTGTTTATATGCACCCCGTGAAAGACAGCAGTCCTTTGGATAAGTTGTCCAAAACCAATGTGATCATCTGGTGGAGATGGTTTTGTGGGATAAGGTGGAGGGCTGGGGAGGTCTGTAGGATCTAGGGGGTCGTTGTAGCCCCAGTCGTCCTGTGGTGGGTTATCAGGGTCTAGAAGTAGATTATCAGGGTCATCACCATACCCCATGTCGTCCTGATATTCATGTGGTGGAGAAGTTACAGGCTGAGGCGGTGTAACAGGGATGTGGAGAGGAGGGGTGTTAGACAGAGGTATAGGAGAAGAAGGAGGCATAGGGGAAGTAGAAGAGTCCTTCTTGTTTGGAAGGACAGGCTTGTGGCGTGGCACAGAGGAGATATGTCCAGTGTTAGGATTAATATGTATTTTCTGTTGATTAGGATCGATGGGATCCGGTCGAAACAGTTCCTCCTCCTGAATATTTGGCTTCGGCGCCGACTTTTTCGGTTCCGAGCGCGGTGATGGCTTTTTTGGATGTTCTTTTGTCTTAGAAGGTGTAGGGGAGTCCTTCGGCTTAGCTATCGGCTCGAACAGCTTCGGTTTAGGGGCTGTGTCGTGGAGCCTGGGTTTCGGCGCCGAGTGATCCGCATGCTTGGAGGCGGATTTTGGGACCGAACCGGATTTCGGCGCCGGGTGTTCTTTTGGTTTCGGTGCGAAGGTGCCTGTGGAACGGGCACGTGTGGTTTGGTCGGTGCCGAGGAGTCCGAAGGCTTTATTTTCTTCTTCGGCGCCGAGCCGGAAGGCGGGGCGTCCGAAGCACGTTTACGGTCGCGACTGGGGCCCGCAGGCGAAGTGTTGACCAGTGCCTTTGTTTTTGCAGGTGGGGTTGGGGCAGGGGCGGTAGTACTCACTTGTTGCCCTGGAGTGATGGAACCGTCTGAGTCCTCTGCCTCCGAGATGATAGTGAGGTCTTCGGAATCTTCCTCCGGAACATCGGGACCCTCATCGAAGATATTGACGGGTTCCGGAGCGGACCGTTGCGCCATGATGTGCCTTCGGGCTCGACGATCGCGAATGGTCTTTTTGGAGCGGAAGGAAGCGCAGGCTGGACAGGTGGCCTCGTTATGGTCAGGTGAGAGGCACAGGTTACAGACCTTGTGGTGGTCACTGTGGGGGAACTTTGCTCCACACTGGGGGCATTTCCGGAAGGGCGTCCTTTCCATGGGCAGTAGGCCTTACGGCGTCGATGGGCCCAACGGCCCGCGTCGACGGCTGGAAAGGAGATCGAGGAAGGGACGTCGAGATGTTGATATTAAGTCGTGAAAAAACGCTGAAAATGAAGTTTCGAACCGGAGGGTCGAAGTTGCATCCGAAACCGATGGCGGAAAAAAACAATCTGAGGATGGAGTCGATGCCCATGCGCACTATTGTCCAAAGGAGGAGTCACCTATCACATGACTACAAAGACTTCTTCGAAGACAACAACAAAGTGCAAGCATCCGAGCCCAACACCAGATGACAATCTAATGCACAGTGTGAGCTCCGCAGCTCACATGCCTCGAACATATATATATATATATATCACAAACAGCTCTCCTTCTGGAACCGACGACCCTTGGGGAGTGGTGCGTACGCTAGCGGAGCACACCGGCAAGTCAACGTGGTCTTCGCAAATATCTAAAACGCACTCTCAGGACAAGGAATGAATGCTTTCAAAATCCATGTATTCATCTTCGCATTACACGTTTCGGCTGCCACGCAGCCTTGATCACATGCAAAGCTTACACCAATCGGGTGCAATATAAACATGTTACTGGTCAGTAAACAAATTTTGTATTGCAGAAATTGATACATCAATTCAGCCCCTCATATCACAATTTACAGATATTATCATATCTTTTATCATCATGAATAAACTTAATTTAATGATCTCAATTACTGAGGGATTCCGTGGTACCTATCGCCAATATTAACATAATAGATAACAAGTGGGCTTCTGGATAGTGTATCCTAAAGAACGGGTGACCCCAATTTGCCTCCAAAATGCATCCAAGAGTTGAAATCCAAGTAATGATGTTGTGAAATATAGTGGCTAACTCCCATCATGTTGTTGCAAATTACACATTAACAGAGGGCAAAACATCGTCTCACAATGGAAGTAGCGGAAGGTGGGATCTTCCTCCCGCGGCATCCCAGGACCCCGAAAGTTACTATCCCCAGGAGAGTAATACCCGCAGTGGGAAGAGAGACAAAAGATTTGTAAATGGCAAGTGCCCCATTCTAAGACTTTCACATGGTGACAATGGTAAATATATGCTTCAAGTGCAAGGAAGCAAAGAAATCTTATGTAAATCCACAGGACACACTATCTCACACTATCTCATAAAAGGGAAATTACTCATTAAAGCCCACATCTGAAATAATGTTCCTCACATGGGAAATCAATCTTCAATGAACCTACGACTTCCTTATCAAGTACCCAAAATAAACTGCAACAGATTGGAGAGTCCAAAAGTAACTAAACAGTCCCACGGAAACGAAGCACAAGTTACTAACTTGTGTAACGATATATCTGTAAGAGACAGTAGTTAGGGACAGATTCCTTACCTTAGAATATCCCCAGGCGTCAGGCTGGATCCGGAAAGTTTTTGCGTAGCAGTACCCTTGAGCGTCGGTAGGCGGCGTCGTGCGGCTCCGCGTCAGTCATCGGCGTCGGGATCGCCGGGATCACGTCGCGGGCAGTACTTAGACGCCGCCCCTGCGCGCTGACGTCAGTTCTGTACACGACTTTCCGCGCCAGGAACGCAGAGCCATGCACGAAGCTGACATAGGTGTCTGAAAAATACTAGGGCCTTAAAGGGATGTCCTTAACCCTAGAAATCAGTTCGCAGAACGGGGAGGATGGGTGGGGCGGTAAGGAATCTGTCCCTAACTACTGTCTCTTACAGATATATCGTTACACAAGTTAGTAACTTGTGCATCTGAAAGAGACACGTTAGTGACAGATTCCTTACCTTAGAATAGATACCCCAGCAATACCAACCCCGGTGGTGGGTCTGCGAACAGATTCAGACAAGGAAGTCCCGGAGGACAGAAAGCAGTAATGTTTGGTAAACGTGTACAGCGAGGCCCACGTAGCTGCCTGACATATATCCTGTAACGGAACACCGCGGCCTAAAGCCGTGGTAGCAGCCGTTGCCCTGGTGGAATGGGCACGCAGCCCAACAGGAGGCTCCTTCTTAGCCAAAGAATAGCAGGCCTTGATACACAAGATGACCCAGCGGGAGATGGTCCTTTTGTGTACCGCCCGACCTTTTTTTGAGCCCACGTAGCCAACAAAGAGCTGGTCATCCACCCGGAACTGTTGTGTGCGGTTGATGTAAAAGGAAAGCGCACGTTTTGGGTCCAGACGGTGGAGCCTCTCTTCCTCTCTGGAAGGATGCGGAGGCGGAAAGAAGGTGGGCAAAGTGATGGTCTGCCCAATGTGGAAGGCAGTAACCACCTTTGGCAAGAAGGACGGACGCGTCCTAAGAACAACCTTGTCTGGATGGACAGACAGAAAGGGGGGTTTACATGACAGAGCCTGGAGCTCACTCACCCGCCGAGCGGAGGTGATGGCCACCAGAAAGGCTGTCTTCAGAGTGAGAAGACGAAGAGGACAGTTATGCAGAGGCTCAAAGGGAGCGCACATTAAGAAAGTAAGAACCAAGTTTAAGTCCCACTGAGGCATTATAAACGGAACAGGAGGAAAGAGGTGTGTAATGCCTTTAAGAAACCTGTTAACAACAGGGGACTTAAAAAGAGAGGGCTGATCAGGAAGCCTGAGGAAGACCGAGATTGCACAAAGATAGCCCTTGATGGTACCCAGGGCAGAACCCTGTTGGGAAGAGAGAAAGAAGGAACAGAAGAACCTCAGAAAGGGGGGCAGAAAGGGGATTCACAGCCTTTGCTGTGCACCACGCCACAAACTTGTTCCACCTGCAGGCGTATACCACCTTAGTGGAGGGACGCCTGGCTGCCAGAATCACATCACAAACTTCGGGAGGCAAGTCGAAAGGAATCAACTGCCGCCGCTCAATCTCCACGCAAGCAGGTGTAGACTGGACAGGTTCGGGTGGAGGACCGTCCCCTGCTGCTGCGACAGAAGATCCTCCCGAAGAGGCAGACGGATCAGGGGATCGACGCTCATACTGAGTAGCTCGGGATACCAAACTCTTCGAGCCCAGTCCGGAGCCACAAGAATGACTTGGGCCCGGTCGCGCCAAATCTTCTTCAACACTCTGGGTAGAAGTGGTATAGGCGGAAAGGCGTACAACAGACCGCAACTCCACTCGCGACGAAAGCGTCGCCGAGCGAGTGCCGCCTTGGAAATTCCAACGCGCAGAACTGCTGACATTGCGCGTTCTCTTCGGTGGCGAACAGATCTAACCAAGGCTCTCCCCACTGCTGAAAGAGACCTTGCGCCACCTCCGAGTGAAGACGCCATTCGTGATCCATCATGCACCTGCGGCTGAGTTCGTCCGCCCTGGCGTTCAGGGAACCTGCCAGATGTTGAACCATCAGGAATATGCCCTGATGTTCCAGCCATTTCCAGAGGCGCAGAGCCTCCTGACATAGGGTCCATGACCCCACCCCGCCCTGTTTGTTGCAGTACCACATGGCGGTGGTGTTGTCTGTGAACACCTGCACTACCTTCCCTTTGACAGAGGGAAGGAATGCCTTGAGTGCAAGTCGGATCGCCCGGAGCTCCAGAATGTTGATATGGAGCCGGGACACCGCCGGAGACCAGAGGCCTCTGATCTTCGCCTCTCCCATGTGACCGCCCCATCCCAGAAGGGACGCGTCCGTCACAACTGTGTGCTCTGGCTGGGGAAGGAAGAGGGATCTGCCCATGACCCATTGCCGGTTCGAGAGCCACCACTGCAACTGTCTTGCAGTCCCCTCCGAGATCTGGACGTAATCGGACAGGTTCCCCTGATGCTGCGCCCACTGGAACTTCAGGTCCCACTGCAGAGCCCGCATATGCCATCTGGCATGATCGACCAGCAGGATGCAGGAGGCCATGAGGCCCAGCAGCCTCAGGGTCATCCGTACCGAAACCCAGGATAGAGGCCGAAAGATCGGAATCATAGCCTGAATATCCCGGACTCGCCGTTCGGGAGGATAGACCCGAAACTGCGTCGTGTCCAGAACTGCTCCGATGAAAAGGAGCTGTGGAGAAGGAATCAGGTGCGACTTCGGCAAGTTGATGGAGAACCCCAGCGAGTGCAGGAGTTCGGCCGTAGTCTGAAGGTGGGAGACGACTGCCTGGGACGAGCCCGCCTTCAGCAGCCAGTCGTCGAGGTAGGGGAAGACTGGAACCCCTGCCCGGCGCAGATGAGCTGCGACCACCGCCATCACTTTCGTGAACACCCGAGGGGCGCTGGTAAGGCCAAAAGGGAGCACGGTGAACTGAAAATGCTCGAGGCCTACCGTGAACCGCAGGGAACGCCGGTGGGCCGGCAGGACGGGGATGTGGAAATATGCGTCCTGCAAGTCCAACGCTACCAACCAGTCTCCAGGGTCTAGGGCAGTCAAGACCTGAGCTAGGGTGAGCATCTTGAACTTCTCCTTCCGGAGGAAGCGATTTACATTCCGGAGGTCCAAGATAGGACGCATGTCCTCCTTGTCCTTTTGGGCACCAGAAAGTAGTGGGAGTAGCAACCACGTCCTACTTCTGGGGTCGGAACGCGCTCGATGGCCCTCTTGGCCAAGAGGGCCGCAACTTCCTTCTGAAGAAGCACCAAGTGATCCCCTGACATGCGGTGGAATTGAGGTGGCATGGCTGGGGGGATGGTCTCGAAGGGGAGGGAGTAGCCCCTTCGGACAATGTCCAAGACCCACCTGTCCGAGGTGATGGCACGCCAGTGGTGAAGGTGATGGCGGACCCTGCCCCCTACTGGCGTGCTGTGCACCTGAAAAGAGGGACTAGGAGGGCTTGGAGGCCGCGGACGGGGCGGGGTTGGTGGCCTGACCCGCACGCTGGTTGCCTGACCCGCCACGGCAAGAGCCACGTCCTCGGCCACGCAAAGATGCTTGCTGCGCGGGCCGGTGGCTGGGCAGCGGACGTGACTGGGCGCCCCTTCCGTGGCCACGAAAGGGGCGAAAAGCAGACGGCTGTGGAGGGCGTACAGCAGAAAGGCCCAGGGACTTGGCCGTAGCCCGCGAGTCCTTAAAGCGCTCCAGCGCATGGTCTGCCTTGTTCCCAAAAAGACCGACCCCATCAAAGGGCATGTCCATAAGAGTGTTTTGGACATCACCCGAGAACCCAGTGGTTCTCAGCCAGGCGTGACGGCGCAGCGCCACTGTCGTCGCAAGCGATCTGCCTAGCGAGTCGGCGGTATCAAGGCCACATCTGATGGTGTACTTTGCTGCATCTCTTCCCTCCGCAATGGTGCGGGAAAGCAGTGTCTCGACCTCCTCAGGACACTGGGGCAGAACTTGCGCCACCGAGTCCCACAAGGAGTGGGAATATCGGCCCAAGAGGCAAGTGGTGTTGACGGACCGCAAGTCAGCACTGGAGGAAGAAAAGACCTTCTTCCCAAATTGATCCAGGCGTTTGGTTTCCCTATCCGGGGGAGCGGTAGGGAAGGCGCTTTGGGAAGCAGAGGCTTGGACCACCAAGCTCTCAGGGGTGGGGTGTTGGGAGAGGAACAGGGGGTCGCCCGGAGCAGGGCGATGGCGTCGGGCCACGTTCCTATCCACAGGAGCCCCTGTGGTGGGCTTGGACCAGGTGCCCAAAAGAACGTCTGAAAGCGCTTCGTTAAACGGCAGCAGTCGCTCCGAGGAGGTAGCCGCCGGCTGAAGCACTTCCGTCAGGATGTTAGTCCTGACAGCCACTGTAGGCAACTGGAGGTGTAAGGCCCCAGCTGCTCTACGCAACACCGTTGCAAGTTTGCTCCCTCCTCCGTTGCCACGGAAGGAGGAGACAGCATGCCAGAGTCAGGGGAGGTGTCCAGACCACTGGCATCCCCAAGTTCCTCAGCCCAGTCCTGATCAAACTCACATTGCTGTGTGAGAGGGTCATCAGACCCCTCCCAGTTCTCTTCGTCCTCCAATTCAGGTTCAAAGTAAGGAGGAGGGACATGTGGGACCCAAGGTCTCGTCGGAGCCGGCGCCGTGTCCGGAGAGAACCGGGGAACGACGCCGCTCGGAGCCCCGGGCGGCGTCGGGAACGGCACCGGAGAGATCGGCGCCGGTGGAGGTGTCGTCAGGTCAACCGGCGTCGATCGGGGTTGTGGCAGCACCGGAGCCGGGGTCGAGGCCGGGGCCGGGACCGAGGCTGGTGTGACAGGCGTCGCCGGGACCGGAGTCGCCGGCGGCGCCGGAGAAACCCCATCAGGGCCCTCGGGGCCCGAAGGCGCACCGGGGGGACCTTGAGGCCCGAAGAGGCAGGCCATGGCCGACAGGAACTCCTGTATCTCGGCCGGAGTCGCCGTCGAACCCGGATAAGGGGGGTAATGCGGCAGCGGCTCCACAGGCACTCCCGGAGCCGCGGGGGCGGTGACGGTGCCGACAGGACCCTCAGCCGAGTCGCGAGACCGGCGAGGGGAAGTCGTCGAGCGATGACGCTTCTTCGACTTCTTATGCTTCGACTTACCGGAGGAGTGCGAAGACTTGGACCCCGACGACCGATGAGGACTCCGCGACCGACCCCTCGACCTCTCTCGTGACCGGGGCTTGGCGTGGCGCGGAGCCGACTGCCGAACCTCGAGGAGCTTTCGAGACCGCTCTCGCAAAGCCTTCGGGTGCAAGGCCCGGCAGTCGGGGCACGACTTGGTTGTCGCGGCCGAGGCAGTAGAGACAATCCCTATGCGGGTCTGTGATAGACATCATTCGACCACAGGCGTCGCATGGCTTGAAGCCGGGCATCCCTACCGACACCTTCGGAGTCGAGAGACTTCGAGAAAACATTGAAAAAATCACCCAAAAACTTAGTCAAAAAAATGACTAGGGCACTGCTCTTCCCGGATCTGCGCTTACTGGCGCGGAAAAAGAAAGAACTGACGTCAGCGCGCAGGGGCGGCGTCTAAGTACTGCCCGTGACGTCATCCCGGCGATCCAGACGACGGACACGGAGCCGCACGACGCCGCCTACCGACGCGCAAGGGTACTGCTACGCAAACACTTTCCGGATCCAGCCTGACGCCTGGGGATATTCCAAGGTAAGGAATCTGTCACTAACGTGTCTCTTTCAGATAAAGGTATATCAAGCTCAGATATATAGGCAGTACCACACAGATGGTCAAGAAGAGGGTATTGGAACACATGAGTGCAATCACGAACAAGAACCCTCATTATCCAGTAGCACGCCATTTCCAATACAAACACTTTTCAGACAGTTCTCTACTTTCCTATTTTTCCATTGAACATGTAAAGACTGCAATCAGAGGTGGTGACAGGACTCTCAAACTAAGAAAGAGAAAATCCAAATAGATCATTTATCTTCAAACCAAGAGCCCGGGGGGATTAAACCTTGATGAAGAACTAGGAGTACATTTACAGGAAGTCTGAAGTTTACCCTCCCGGTTATCCTTTTATCCGGTTCCCTCCTCTTTCCCCCCCTTATGTTTTGTTCCATTCTTTCTTTCCCCACACCCCTTCTCCCTTCCAACCCCCCCCCCCCCCTTCTGTACTGATTTCCTCATTTCCATAATGTTTTCTAGGAAGGTCTGAATTTACAGTTGATATGTTCATGTAGTACCTTGTATTTCACTACTGGAATTTTAATCTACACTTGTTTTTAATCTTCACAGGAGGAAAGGAAGGGACCCACTTCTGCTCTGGCGGTGATACCAACATGATTCTCCTACCCTTTTCTTCGAAGGCACAACTGGGTGATGCACCTTCAGATAAGAATCATGATACACTTTTTTCGTTTCACTGGGACTATTTAGTAACTTTTGGACTCTCAAATCTGTTGCAGTTTATTTTGGGTACTTGATAAGGAAGTCTTTGATTCATTGAAGATTGATTTCCCGTGTGAGGTAACATTATTTCAGATGTGGGCTTTAATGAGTAATTTCTCTTTTATGAGATAGTGTGTCCTGTTGATTTACATAAGATTTCTTTACTTCCTTGTACTTGAAGCAAATATTCACCATTGTCACCATGTGAGAGAGTCTTAGAAAGGGGCAATTGCCATTTACAAGTCTTTTGTCTCTCTTCCCACTGTGGGTATTACTCTCCGGGGGATAGTACATTCGGGGTCCTGGGATGCCGCGGGGGGGAAGATCCCACCTTCTGCTACTTCCATTGTGAGACAATAATTTGCCCTCTGTTAAATGTGTAATTTACAACAACATGATGTGAGTTAGCCACTATATTTGACATCATTAGTTGGATTTCAACTCTTAGATGTCTTTCGGAGGCAAATTGGGGACACTCGTTTCTTAGGATACACTATCCAGAAGCCCACTTATTATCTATTATGTTAATATTGGCAATAGGTAGCACAGAATCCCTCAGTAATTGAGAACATTAAATTAAGGTTATTCATGATGATAAAAGATATGATAATATCTGTATATTGTGATATGAGGGGATGAATTGATGTATGAATTTCTGCAATTCGGCAATACAAAATTTGTTTACTGAACTGTAACAAGATGGCCGACGTGGTCGGTTTCAACAGTCCATCATTGTTGTATATTGCACCTGACTGGTGGAAACTTTGCATGTGATCAAGGCTGCGCGACAGCCGAAACGCGTAATGCGAAGATGAATAAATTGATTTTTGAAAGCATTTGTGCCTTGTCCTGAGTGCGTTTTAGATATTTCCGAAGATAATAAATATATATATATATATATGTATATATATATATATATATATATATATATATATATATAGAGAGAGAGAGAGGGTGAGAGAGAGAGGTATATACACACATATATCCTAACCTTGTGCCTGAATTAAACAAGTTTCTGCACCCCAATTTCAATGATATTGTTGATTTCTTTGGGACATACACACTTTAAAATGTGCAATTGCTTTAAAGACCACCACTAACTTTACAATGGGAGTTGAATGAAACCAATAGATGCAGACCAAATTATTGGTAAAAATAATAAACCAAGTTGAAGTTCTGACAATTTCTTTAAGAAAAAGTTGAATCATTTGAAATCAATATTCTTGGTGCATTCAACAAACCTACTGACAAGAGTTTAATTAAAACTGCATCTGGGGCAATCTGGCAATACTGACAGGTAACTTTTTGCCAAGAAGATTCCTCACAATCTGAATTTCCCCAGGCGCCAGACTGGATCTGTAAGACTTTTCACAGCAGGCCCCTTGTGCATCAGTAGGTGGCGTTGTGTGGATCAGCGTTGGGTACATCCCGCCCAGGATGTGATGCTGGAGCCATTATATCTGCATGCTGACTTATATTACTTTCTGATCGCTGTACGGACCGTCAGACGTGGAGCCCAAAGAAATTATAATGTGCCAATCACTACTTGGGATCTTATCAATGGACTGTGTGAGTTCATTTCACAGAACAGGGAGGAGGGTGGGTCTCTACCAGAAAAGGAGTTACCGAAGTTAAGTAACTAGGTCTTCTGGTAGACTTCTAACTGCAGATTTGTCACCTTGTGAATAGATACCAAAGCAGTACCTACTCAGGTAGTTGGTCTGTGATAGGACTCAGACCAGGAAATCCTGCAGGATCTCCAGTATGAAGAGCCCATCTTGCCGGACCTGGCTGTCCAGGCAATAGTGCTTTGTGGACGTGTGGTGGGATGCCCAAGCAGCAGCCTGGCAGATGTCTAAGACTGGCACACCACACACCAACACAGTGGTAACAGTGTTCACCATGGTGGAATGAGCACACAAGCCTTCCAAGGGCTGCTTTTTGGTTAGCCCATAGCAGATCTTAATGCATAATACAATCCATCGAGAGATAGTTCTCTTTTGTACTGCTTTTCACCTTTTGGCTCCAGAGAAACCCACAAAAAGTTGTTTGTCCAATCAATGGTCTCTGGTCAGATTGATGTAAAAATTGAGGGCACTCTTTGGATCAAGACGTTGGAGTCATTCCTCTCCCTTGGAACGATGAGGGGAAAGGCAGAAAGATGGAAAAATTAATGGATTGTCATATATGGAAAGGCACGATACCGCTTATGTCCAGAGAACTAGTTTGTCCGGGAAAAGGAATGTGTATGGTTGCTGAGTTGACAAAGCCTTGAGTTCACTTGTTCGCCAATCAGAGGTGATTGAGATGAGGAACACTGTTTTACGGTTAGCAGGCATAGAGAACAGCTATACATTGGTTCACAGGGAGTGTCCATCGAGTAGGAGACAACCAAATTAAGGTCCCACCGTGGCATCACAAAAGGTGTTGGCGGGAATATGTGAAGTCCCTTTAAGAAAAACTTCTCCACAGGTGATTGGCTATCGATAAAAAAGGCCAAAAGATAACCTTTAACTGTAGCCACAGCAAGGCTTTTCTCAGTTAAAGACAGGCAAAACAATAAGATGCCAGAGAACCTGTACTGTAAAGGCTGAATGTCACAGGATAAACAGACAAGAAACCTCTCCCTGCATATACAGTTCTGGTGGAGGGATTCCTGGCTGCCAGGATGACATCAACTACTTCGGAGGGGAGGAAGGGAGGGAGATTGAAAACTATCAATTGTCACCATTCAATCTCCATGCATGGAGGTGTATGCTGAGAAGGCTATGATGCACGGCCTGGCCCTGCTGTTGCAACAGGAGGTCCTCTTGAAAGGGCAGCTGAACTGAAACACATAAGCTCATGGCATTGAGTTCTGAATACCACACTCTCCTCGACTAGTCTGGAGCCAATAGGATGACTTGGGCCCGGTTTTGCTTGATCTTTTTCAGTACTCTGGGCAGAAGAGGTAGGGATGGAAAGGTGTAAAGGAGTCCGAGCCCTAGCTCTGGCAAAAGGTGTCTCTGAGACAGAACCGCCATGGAAACTTCAAAGCGCAAAAGCTGGTACACTGCACTTTCTCTGTGAGGGCAAAAAGAGCAGATACAGTCAGGGTTCCTTTCACTATTGGAAAATGCCCTCTGCCATCGCCGAGTGTAACTGCCATTTGTGATCCACTAGGTCGAGCCAGGCCAGTTTGTCCACCCTGGCTCTTAAAGATCATGCCGGGTGCTGCACTACCAGGGAGATGCCCTGAGCACTTCCTCTGTTGTCACGGTAGTAGGAGAGACCAAGCCGGTGTCTGGTGAGGTGTCCAAACCAATGGAATCCACCAGTTCCTCATCCCAGTAGGCCTCAGGCTCATCTAGGTACTTAAGTTAACCATAAGGGTCCTGAGACTCCTCCCAATCATCACTCTCTCCAGATGATCAGAGTCAGCGTTTGACAACACCTACCCAGCTCCGTATCGTGGTCTCAACGCAACAGCCGCTTTGTATCCAATACCGGATCCAAAAAACCCATCTGGCTCTGAGGGCGATCCAGTGGGGCCTCCGTCTGAAATCATGGGGCCTGCAGCGCTCCAGAGAGGTCGAGCTGCCCAAATATGAGGTGCATGGCCTCACAGAACTCTTTGAGTTGGGCGGGAGTCACTCTGGCTCCGGGAAACTCAGGGAGATGCAGAGCAGACCAAGGCACAGGCTCCGCATTGGACACGTGGGATCGAGGCCACTACTTGTGTTGTTATTCCTGCGCCTTGAAAGACCTGGAACGGGTGCCATGAATTCAAAGAGCGCTTCGACTTCGTGGACTTTTTCTTTTTGTGGGACTTACCCACCAACTTAGCATGAGATGATAAACATTGAGAGCGGCTCCGCAAGTGATCCCGGGCCTTTCCAAGTGACCAGGATCTTGACTGTTGCAGGGTTGTCAGATGTCGGGCAGCGAGGAGCTTCAAGGAGCGCTCCGGTGACGCCTTTGGGTACATGGCGTGGCAGTCCTCGCAGGACCTTGGAGTCGTGGTCCTGCTCCAAGCAACATAGGCAAAACAGGTGTGAATCTGTTGCAGACATCTGCCTGTGACAGGACCCACAAGGTTAAAACCAGCTGGGCATCCCTAGCACACCAGGAGACAAAATCTCAAAAAAGGCTTCAACAAAACGTCAAAAAGATTCAGTAAAAAAGTGACTGGAGGTAGCTCTCTCAGGATCTGCGCTGACTGGTGCGGGAAGAAAAGAACTGATGTCAGCTCGCTGAGGGGATGCCTGCATAGGCACAGTGCACATCACGTCTGGTGCAGACTTTAAAAAAAAAATTATTTATTGGGTTTCAAACAAAAGGAAAACAGAACCCCCAAAACAGCGCCATTCATAGGTATACAGTTTGGTTTCGCCATATTTGCAGCACATTTTATAGTCTGTTAGCCCAGTAACTGTATACAGACAAGCACATCTGAAAGCAACACTTTACAGTAATTAATACATTTATATCAAACAGTGACGTCAATCTTGTCCCCTCCAGGTGTGTGGTCAATGCAGCAGTCCAAGTCCACATGGAGTTAACTGGTGGCCATGGCAGGCTGGTCTAGAGTGTTTGTCCCTCCCCAGGTAAACTCAGATGAGCCAGCCACAAAGGGCTCCCAAATATCTTTGAGTCTCGCCCTTGGGGGCATCAGGTCCCAATAGACCGAGAATTGTTCCTGACAGTATGTGGCGTCAATCACCCAGGCCTGTGGAGTCAGTGCAGGGCGCCGCCCCCAGTGCATTGCCACTCTACGCTTGGCCAGCAGTAGCAATAGCGCCGCCAGTCGATGATAGGGTCTCGGGACGGTTTCCATATATCCCAGCAAGCAGGTCAGAGGGTCTTACTGTATTGGCGCCCCCATAATATCCTTCAGTGTGGTGCATATTTGAGACCAGAATGTTGCCACCTTAGGGGAGGACCAAGCTAAATGAAGGGAAGTGGCCTCTGGGTTGCGGCACCGCACGCCATGCGGGCTGTCCTTCAACCCAATCTTGTGTAGCTGTGTTGGCGTCTTGTACGTCCTATGCAGGTAGTTAAAATGGATCAGGCGAAGCCTGTAGTTGGGTGGTAGGTGTTCTATTTGTGCGCAACAGTACGCCCATTTTGTCTCCGGTATTTCAGAGTGTAGGCCTCCCTCCCAAGCCATCCTAGCCTTCGTGGTGTTGGCAGTGGAGTCACCTGTGTTATAGTGTAGAGGCGCGTCACAAGCTTGTGCGGGGAGGCGGTGGTGTACATGTATTCCAGTGCCTTAAATGTGGTGGGGGGATGGGAAAGATTCATGTATTGCACTGCAGGTGGAACGGATTTGATAGTACAGCAGTATGTCGGAAAGCGGCTGCGCCTCTAGGCCGGGGCTCGGCAACCTGGGGATGAAGTCTCCCTCCAGATACAGATCGGCAAACATCTTGACACTGCGCGCCTCAGCGCGCCTTGCCACACCTTTATCCTGCAGCGAAGGAAATACGGAGTTAGCTACCAGGGGAGCGGTTGGCGCATATGCAGGCGCCAGACCCTCCCGTTTGCGGAGACCGATCCACGCCCAGCGCAGACACTCCACCGGGCTGATTTCTGCTCGGGGTGGGGGGGGCATGTATTTCTGGATTATCGCAGTTGCGAGTGGCCATGGTGCCACCTGTTAATGTTCTATCGCCAGATGGAGTTGGAAAGGGGTTGGGTGGAGCCAGTGGTGAAGAAATTGTGCCGGAGCGCACAGCGCATACAGTTGCATATTTGGGGCACTCAGCCCTCCATGCGCTGGCGGCATCGCGAGCGTCTCCTATGTCACCCTCGGTTGTCGTCCCGCCCATATAAGTGTGATCAGGTTTGACCTCAATCGTTTAAAGAAGTGCGTGGTTAGCGGGAGTGGAATATTTACAAATCGGTACAAGAATTTAGGGAGTACTACCATCTTTGAGATGGCTATGCGGCCTGTAAGCGAAAGGGGCAGCTTGATTCAAAGTGGGATCCGGGCCTCCAACCACTCCATGGCGCGCCCATAGTTCGCTTTCCATAATTCGTCCTGGCTCCTGCTCAGCCATATGCCGAGATATTTAACTGGTTCAGACGCCCACTTCAGCTGGTAGTCACCTATGTAGGGTGTGGCAGAGTCCGTCAACGGGAAGAGAGTTGACTTAGACCAGTTTATATCTGGATCCCAGAGAGTCCGCCATATCGTATCACCTCGCGGATTACAGGTTCAAGGTTTATGTCTGGATTCTTGACATATAGTGCCAAGTCATCTGCGTACATAGAGACAATTAAACCGCGGATGGTGAAACCAATGCCTCGTTCCGCCTGGTGCTGACGCAGACTTGCTGCTAGAGGCTCCATCGCTATCGCGAAAAGAATCGGCGAGAGCGGGCATCCTTGTCGGGTGCCACGGGTAATGGATATTGGCTCAAAAATACTATCATTTAACCAAATGCGTGCCGTGGGGAGAGTGTATAGGAGCCGAGTCTTCTGGATTTAGTCGCGGCTGAGCCCTAGCCTCTGTAGCATGGGAAAGAGGAAGTGCCTCTCGAGTGTGTCGAAGACTTTAGTGGCGTCCAGAAGGGCAGCCACCGCTGGAGGTCTGGGTGTATATGGTGCATAATTGCAAAAATAGTATGCAAATTATGGGAAGTTGCACGTCCCGGCACAAAGCCCAACTGATCGTGTCGTACGATCAATGGTAGTAGGGGGAGCAGGCGATTTGCCAAGACTTTCACGTAGATCTTTTTATCAACATTAATAAGGGAAAGCGGACGATAGGAGTCGCAAAGCTCCGCTGGCTTATACAGCTTAAGAATGGTCACTATTACTGCCTCACGCAATGAGGGAGGGAGTTTTCCAATAGTAAGTGGCTCATTATACATTTCAATGAGATGCGGAATCAAAATGGGGGATATTCCTTCTAAAAAGCGGGTGTGAGCCCATCTAATCCCGGGGCTTTGTCCGCCGGCATGCTGGCAATAACCTGCACTATCTCCTCCGGTGTAATCGGCGAGTCTAAGTATTCCCTGTGTCCTTGATCAAGCCATAGTAGATGGATGGTGTTGAAAAAGGCACGTAGTGCCTCCGGTTCCTTATCCAAGCCAGCTGTGTATAGTCGGGCGTAAAAGGTTGACATTACTTCGGGTAGTAGCGACGGTGTTGTAATTAACTGGGCGTCGGCATCTCTCAATTCCGACACATATGTAGTGGCGTGCGGTTTACGGAGCAGGCTAGCTAGTGTCTTGCTTGGGCGGTCCCCCTTGCCATATCTACGTGCCCGTGCCTCCTTGCCAAGGTAGAGAGTTTCTCGCTCTGCCTCCTCTTTAAAGGAGGAGAGTTTCTCTCTAATGTTCATTAATATGGCAGGGTCAGGGGTCCTGTAATAATCTTCCTTTACCGTCCAAATCTCACCCTCTAATTTGTCTAGCGTCCCACGTAGTGGGTGCAGCACCCCAGCCTGCTTTGCAATGCAGGCGCCACGAATCACCACCTTGAACGCCTCCCATAACATGGAGGGCGATTTAACCGTTCCGACGTTGTGTGCGAAGTATTCCGTGATGTCAGCACGGATCTCTTCTCTAAATGCTGAGTCCCGCAGAGCGCTCGGGGGAAGTCGCCACGTGAAAGCTCGGGGTACGGTCTGAGGAAGCTGCATTACCAGGAGTACAGGGGCGTGATCAGATAGTGTGTGCGAGAGGTGCTCGGAGCTAGTTGTGTAGGCGAGGGCATCCTTTGTGGTAATCCAGTAGTCTAGTCGTGACCATGTGTTATGATAGGAGGAGAGGCACGTGCCCTCCCGTGTGGTAGGATGTAAATGCCTCCATGTGTCTGCGAGTACATTGTCTGCCATTAGTGTAGCCAGCGCTCCAGCCAAGCGCGAATGCTGTTCGCGCATCCCAGAGCTATCTATCGACTCATCAAGCGCAGCATTGAAATCACCGCCCCATAGTATCATCCCTGATCAAATGTTGGACACACGTCTCCAAACAGTCATAAAGAAGTCTGGGTCGTCTACGGCCACCACTGTCATAGCTCGCTTATTCAGTGTGCCAGTGGCGATGGTATGTCTGCCATCTTCGTCTGTGTAGGACCCAGTGGTGTGCCAGGGCAACCCCCTTCTGAATAGTATCGAAACCCCACGACTATAGCTCGAATATGTAGCAATGTGCGTTTCGCGCCACCATCGGCCCTGCAATCTAGACAGTGTGTTCTTGGTCAGGTGCGTTTCCTGCAAAAGACAGATGTCAATCTTGTGGCGCATTAAGTATGAGTTAACAAGACGGGATTTGCGATAAGCGTTTAGGCCCCTGACATTCCAGGTTAAGTAATTTACGCTAGCCATTGCAGTGGGAATTAAATGTTAGTGACTGTAGTGGCTCGTCAATGCTTCGCCTGGCCAACAGCTGCGGCGTTCTGTCACCCTCCCAGCATGCAAGGGTGAAATGAGTCTGGCGAGTTTCCCCAGGTCCACATTGCCTTGTGAATGGTATTTCGTAAATAGCCCCCCCCACCCATCCCAACATGCCGTAGGAACGAAAACAGTCTCTTGTGTGTCACCCCAGCCACCCACTCCAACCCCCCAATCAGGTTGAGAAAACCGTCCCACCCACCTAAAGTTATCCCCTTTAACCCACAACACAACATAGATGGGACTCATCCCCCAGGGCCATGGGAACGCCGGCGAACTACCCTGTCTGAGAAACAGGGGGCCGAGGGGATTGCAGGGGACTTGGCCTTGCAACTGAGTGTGTTACCAGTACAAATGGTTTGCGCCCTGATATCTGCTGTCCCCTCGTGCAGGGCCGCCATCTCATTGCAGTGTCAGTCTTGAATAATGGGATAACGGCAGTCAGCGCCCTGCAACAGGGTTAGTCATTGTCACTCGTGCAGTCCTCAACTGGTGGATTGAGCTTGGACGAAGCGCGCTTGTTTTTAGTAAGCTGCTTAGCGTACTTCAGAGCCGTGGAGGGGTCTGTAAAAAACTTTGTGGTGCCATCAGTGATACCTTCAGCTTAGCTGAGTAGAGAAGGCCATACGATATTCTCAGTTGTTGGAGCGCACGCTTGGCAGGCAGGAATTCGCGTCTGGCGGACTGCACCTCCGTGGTGAAGTCCGGGTAGAAGGAGAGTGAGTTGCCTTGGTAGCACACCTCACCACACTCCCTGGCTTTACGAAGGATCTTGTCCCGATCTTGAAAATTCAGAATCCGGGCAATTATGGGCTGGGCCGGGGTCCCCGGAGGCAGCCGTGGTCCAAGCGTGCGGTGCGCTCTCTCCACTATGAACACTGCCGAGAGCTCAGAGCCAAAGAGCTCACGCAGCAGTTCCTCCATGAAGTCTTCCATCTTGGCAATGTTCGTGGACTCTAGGATTCCCGTTATTCAGAGGTTGTTTCTTCGAGAGCGGGATTCTAGGTCTTCGTTCTTTGCTTTTATAAGTGCCAGTACTTTATCCATTTTCAGTAGTTTTTTTTGTCGTCTGTTCTGAGATCCTCAAGATCTGATATCCGAGTCAATCAATCAAAACCACTTTATTCGGTTAATAAAAACCATAAAAGTACCATATATAAATCACAATACAGTACATAAATCACAATACAATACACAGTAAAACATCAAAACCGAATCTTCAAAAATATGGGCGACATAAAAAAATAAGGGAGGATACAAACCAGAATTCATTAAATTACATAAACATCTTGGCTGTCATTAAAACAAATAAAACAAAGCCTCACTACAATAAAAATAATTCATAGCTAAAAAGGCAAGTATTAAGAGGATAATAACAAGGACTTAGCGGATACTCTTAAGATAACATTGGGTGCCGTATTTTCCTAAGTCTCACAGCTGCGACTAAAAAACTTGCGATATTAAAAATTTCCCATGGGTCATTAAGCAACTGAAGGTACAGTAAAGCGGGTTTAACCTGTAAAAAAACCTTTGCCCTTTAGAATTGGAACTAAGAACCTCCTGCGAATAGCAGTGTAATGGTCACAGAACATTGTAAAGTGCATTGTGTCCTGAGTCGAAAAATTGTCACAGGTACAGGGACCTAACTCTCACTGCCTACTCCAGCCTTGCGAATTACCCAGATCCTCCACGAAGTCTTCCATCTTGGCAATGTTCGTGGACTCTGGGATTCCCGTTATTCAGAGGTCGTTTCTTCGAGAGCGGGATTCTAGGTCTTCGTTCTATGCTTTTATAAGTGCCAGTACTTTATCCATTTTCAGTAGGTTTTGTCGTCTGTTCTGAGATCCTCAAGATCTGATATCCGAGTCTCTGTATGTTCTAGGCGGTCGTTGTGCGCGTCAAACCTGCTTTTGACCTGGTCTAGACGGGCCATAGGAGATCTAGTTTAGAATCGATTGTTTTCAAGCTGGATTTTATGTCCATTAACAATGAGTGGATGTCTTCATCTTGCGGCGCTGTGGCTGCCATCTGTGGCAGCAATTCGTCTGAGGATTGGGTAGGATCACCCTGCCTGGTTTGGCGGCGCCCCTCGAACGTGAGTTTAGTTTGTTTGGCGTCGGGTTTGCCCATTGTCCTGCGCTGCGTAGCACTACACCAACGTGGTCCCCGTCCCCACGTGTATGCAAATGGCGTTGGAAGAAGGGCATGCGATGGGTACAGTTTCGGTATTGTGCTCCTGCCACCGGTCTGTGGCACGGGGTCAATGGTGCGCAGTTGCCTCGCTCTGAGCTTTAGAGCGCAGACGCCCTCCGCAGCGCCCGTCTCAACAGCCGGCCTGCATAGCCCACCTCCAGGCGTAGGAGCAGTTAGAAGTCCCTCAGCCAAAGCAGGCAGAGGCCCGCTGTGCCGGCACCCAGCAACCCAGGACAGCGTGGCAAAGAAAGGTCAGCCGGCCCCAGGGCGATCTCCCAAGGCGTGTGCACTGTGCCGTACAGGGTGCCCCGATCGGTGGCAATGTCTCCCCCAGAGGAAGCAGGTGTGGAGCTGAAGGGCTATGCGCCGCCTCACGATGCAGCCTGCCTGTGCCAGTTGGTCCGGCCACGCCTTCAGCCCACAGGGATCGCAGTATGCGGGGGCACAGCAAGCCGCACTTAGTTTGTAGCGGGGACGGGGCAGGCACACGTCTTCTCGCCTCAGGTCACAATTTCAGTTCGAAGATGGCGCGTCTCCCGCCGTCCACATAATCCGTCAGCCGTCTTCTCAGCAGGCAAGACGGCCAGCACAACACCCGGAACCGCAGGCACCCACACTCGCGGGGCCCTCCGCCACCCAGGCTCGGTCTCAGGCCGCCGATGAGCAGGTCCGGCCCAGGGCCGTCCGATTGAGTCTCCGGTCTCAGCAGCTTCAGTTTGTAGGCACCAGGTAAATCGGGACCCGTCCATACTGCAGCGGCCTCACGGGTGTCCCGAGGTCCAGGCCGCCAGATCAATGCACGGCCCTCTCCAGGACCGACGTCATGCTGCATCTATCTCGTGCTCGTTCAGGCCACAGCTGCAAATGTCTCTCTCGGACTGCCTCATGGGTCACTCGCGGCAGGCCGATCCGGCCCTCGCTCTCACCACCACCACTGAATACATCTTAGTCGTGCAGGCCGCAGCCGCAGATGTCTCACCTGGCAGCCTCACAGTTCACTCGCGGCAGGCCAGCCCGGCCCTCGCTGGAACTGCCTCACTGGTTACGTCTCGTGGCCGCGCAGGCCGCAGCTGCGGATGCCTTCCCCGGCAGCCTCACAGGATCTTCGCGGCAGTACGGTCCAGCCCTCGCTGTCGCTGCCTCACTGGCTTCGTCACGTGGCAGCGAGGCCGCAGCCACGGATATCTCCCTCTCTCACTCGCTGTAGGCTGATCCGGCCCTCGTTGTCACTGTCAGGGTAGTTTCAGATGCTTTGGCACCACCAGGCAGCGCAGTCCGCCTCAGGGCTGCCGTGCAGTAACTTGCTAGGCATAGAGGCCCCCTTAGTGTGTGGATGTTATAGGATGTTGTCTCCCGGCTGGCAGAGCCCACTCAAGGTGCGGCCATCTTGCTGCCAGGCAAAGCCATGCCCCCCCACGTCTGGGGCAGACTTTGCCGATGTGGAGCCGAACAACGCCATCTACCAGCGTGCAGGGATACTGCTCGAAAATTTACGGCTCCAGTCTGACACCTGGAAATAATTCTGTGGTGAGTAATCTGTGACTAGAAGTCTCTATCAGATGTCAGCGCGCAGAAGTGGTGCAGACAGTGTGGTTAGAACGTCATATGCTCGGGTGGGATGGCCCTGACGTGGAGTCGCATTATGCAACCCCCAGATGTGCGAGGGAGTTGCTATGAAAAATCTTCAGGATCCAGTCTGAAGCCTAGGGAAATTCACAAGGTGAGTAAACTGTGGTTAGCTGTCCATATCAGAAAATAGAAAGCAGAAGTGAAGATGAAAGGCAGCTTTTCCTTACCAAAAAAGTCCACACGGAGTGGAGACTATGCTACAGGAAGTGAAGGATTTGAATACTAGTACTTCATGTGGATTACCAAGCTGGGAGAAACAGCAGAGCATGTGCAAATGAAAGCATTTGTTGGCCTTTGTTAAAATATGAGATACACCAAAACTAGATCTATAGATACTTGTGGCTATGCCAAACATTGGGATCTTAAATGAGTAAAGTCCATTAAAGGCATGAATCATGGCAGGCAGACCGAATATAAAAAATAAAAAAAAGTTCTCAAACGTGTATGACTCTAGTGGTAAATGCCATGATAAATATGAGAAACTGAGGGCAAACGGGTGAAAGATTTGGGTAGGTCAAGCAAAGATGACTGGCAAGAGACCTGGTTAAAATCTAGAGAGGTGTCCATTTAAGGTTGGGTACATATAATTTAATTTAAGCATCTGTGTCAGACGGACTACACAAGCGAAAAAGCATGAAAGCAACACACATCACAATTACTCCCCAAGATGTTTGAGTTGTCTCAATAAAATAGATGCTTGAGATGTCTCAATAAAACGGCCAGTCTTTTCAATGCCTTCAGGAACTCTTGAGCTACTCAAAGATATTAGTGTGAGATTGAGAGTACGACAGAGGTTCTGTGATGGGCTTGGAAACTGCCAAAGGATGTGGGGAGTATGTTGATAATATTTTCATTAGATCTAGTGTGGTAAAAAGATGACGAGTCAATGCATGAGCAACTAGCCCCGAAAGTAATTACACCGTATAATAACACTGATGGATAAAGAACATATTTAAGGAATTGGAAGATGGGGATGGAGGTTTTGATTCACACTGGAATCATACCATAAAATTGAAATGCTAGGGCAATCTAACATTATTGGAGAATAGTGAGCTCTTCAGGATAATTAAAATAAATTTGTTCATGAAATAATAATTCTATTGAAGATAAAGCTAAAAGCTAGCTGAACCCAGTGAATGGGCTTGTGAGTTCAAAGGAACCTGGCTAATTAAAAAGTAACCACTTTTCAAATGCTTTTTACTAAAGTAGCAAAAGGTTACCACAACAGAATTGCCAGACATACAGTGGAATTCTATTTCAGTTTAAGCTAAAGGCTAAATGAATCCAGTAGTAGGCAGATACCAGAGTACCACCTGTGTTAGAAATAATAAAATGAATATGGCCTTGTGGTTGGATGAGTATAGTATAAAACCAATCATTTTAAAATTATGATTAAGATCAAAGAATGCACTCCTGGTTCTTGGCAGAGAATATCAATGATTTGCACCACATTGTTTTTGTGAAAACTTACATCATACTGAGTGCAACATTAAAATCCTTTAAGCATGCACTAAGGTTAAAGTTGTGAAGTTGTGTAGCTAAATCTATCTAAATGTGCACCCCCTCACATGGTGAAACAATGAGTTTGATGTTCAGGCTGGAGCATAAGGTCTTTATGAAACTTTACCTTTCGAAACCTCTATTTGGCTATTGTGGGCCTTTATCCCAGACGTCGTGACTGGCTAGAGACAATACCTTAGATCCATTTCCTGGTTTGTCAGCAACCAGTGAGCATTCTTAATAAAATTGAAATATGATCTCCTTTCTTTAAAATATATACTGCTCTTCACACTAAATCCTGAATCACTGGAAGCATCAGAAACTCATAATTCACAAAAGTGTAGAACAATCAAGGCAAACCATGGCCCAAATCAAGGGGTGACCCTTGTTAAATGTGGCAGAAGGGCAAAATATTCCTACCAAATTTTAACTAGAAATTGCAGCTCTTAATTCCTTCTGCGATCATTGTCACAGTGGACCCTTTCATTTTAACCAGATTAGCTATTCTGGTGTATATCTTCTAGTTTATTTGGCCAGCTGAAACACTTTGGGATGGAAAGACGAGTCCTAGATATAATACCTACTATCCCTCAATCAACTAAATATATTAGTAAATTCACCAAGAATCCCCATCATCAGTCCCCCGTCTAGATGCACTCCTTACATGAGAGTTAATGATGTGGACCTGATATGGCTGTAAACTCTGAGGATCCAATCAAGTGGGAAGGTTTAATCTTTAAAGAGAAATGGTGATTGCAGTGGACTGTCTAGAACCCAACGCTCCATTGGTCTAAAGTTAAATAAGAAGTACCTTAACTTGATTTGCTCCCTTTAGGTCTAGAACATGGTCAAAGTGTTTAAGTGGAATTTGTTTGAATTGTCGAACAGAACTCATCACATATTGATTTATGTTCCATGTATTTGTAAAACAAATTCTGTAACCCCTTGCGTGCTGCGCACATTCCCCCGCGGTGCGGGCGAATTAATGAGTGGGCGGGGTTTGGACGGCCCCCGGCCGTCCTCCGTACACGCCCACCGTGACGGCCGTCCGAAGCATGGAAAGGGTTAAACTACTCCTTTATACATTGTTTGCAGGTTAGATAATGGCCTACGGGTGGTTTGGTCGAGCTGCCCTTTCAAAGAGGATCATCCCAAGTGCATGTTTTGAAGTCCCAGGTACTACTACCTCCCTGAGGAATAATTATTCTTTCTGATTAATGGTGGCAAGTGCTCAGAACAGCTGACTGGCCATGTGAATTTCTAAATTGACAGTGCTTCAATGGATGAAGTGCCCACAAGCAAGAATGACGAAAATTCTCAACATCTACCTATAGCTAGTACAAGAAACCAGCTGCAGCCCACAAAATGTTTCATATTCAGTATCTGAGTGACCCATCAGCTCCTTCAAGGGCACGAACCAGATTACTTGGCAGGAATTTAGTTCCTCATTCTGTTTGCAGGCTAAGCCGTGCATTTACTAGCTCCATGGTGTTGCAGATCATACAGCGCAGCGAACACAGCCTAAGTCGAAACCCTTCACAGAAGTAGGTCCCCACTACCTTGCAACCTTGTTGTTTGGGACATACGGACTAATAAATACATATAGATATAGACGGATTGTATTTCTATGCAATTTCTAATTTCTTGTTCTGATCAGGTGTCCACGTTTCTCATTAGATGTGAGATTTGCACCGTGGAGAAATAGCGTTCGTGGGTATTGCAGCATATTCTTAAGGTTTGAAATATTGCTTTTGTTCTCTCACTGGATTTGCTTCTAAAAGCTCTCACTTTTTAGCCTACTTATCTGAGAAACTTTCTGAAAAATGCACTGTTCAGCATCAATTAATCTAAAACTTTCCTACCAGGCCCGGCTCCCATTTCTAACCAAGACACATGTAGTGAGAACCAGGCCCGCTGGTTCAGTGGATTTTGAGGCAAGTTTGAACACTTTCCAGGGCTGGTTTAGGTTCCTAGTATGGCTTATAGAGGCAAAGAGAGGAGTTGGCCTAACGGCTAGGGCGGTCGACCTCGAATCTGGGGAACTGGGTTCGAGTCTCGGCAATGACGCTGAACATCCTGTGATTCTGGGCAAATCACTTAATCTCCCCGTGCCTAACAAAAATGAATGTGTCCTCATGTAATGCAACTGGTGCTATGTAAAGCGCTCTGATACCCGATTCGGGTCAAGTTCGCGCTATATAAAACTCCGTAAAAAAAAAAAAAAAAAAAAGAAGAGAACAAAACATGTTTTTACAAAAGTTTAGACCAGGTTTCAGAGCTCACTTGGAAGTTGCTCATGATATAGGCCCAGTGGGAACTTTGCGATCAACCCTGGTTGACAGTTCACTAAAAAGAGCGGCCCACTGACACTGTAACTACTTCTGAACTGGCATGTGTGTACAGGACGGTCAGATGATAAGGACCTGCTAAATCAAAGTAGTCTAATTATCTTGTACTCCTGAGTAAAAAGGCCACAACTCCTGCAGAAGCTGGACCCCAAAACGTACAGTTGTGAAACTTAACAGATTACTACAAAAACAGGATTGCATCGAATGCTAGGTATCCTGGCACTCAAAACTTTGTCTATAGGGAACAGACTATGAACAAAAAGAATCCACATTTTTTAATTCTCTCATCTGCACAATTGGCAGGGGAACAAGGAAACCTGAAAGTTGGCAAGAAGACTAATGTGAAAACAAGAAAAGTACAAAGAATTTGGTAATGACTAACATGCACAGTGCAAAAACATCAGATCCCCTTGAATAAAGACACTGACCTAGAGAAACTGATGGGTGGGTTTGAGAGCAGAGCCTGGACATGGTGCACACATGCATGGGCTCCAATATTCCTAAAGTGACCATGACTTACACTGTGTAAAGATACTTAGGTTCCCCCTGATACGGGTAGGGATAGATAGTACATTAGTACAAGCAAAAATAGATTGGATGTAGGTATAAATAGAGGGTAAAACCTAGGGTATGGAACCACAGGTCATAAAAAAGGGGTTTGTGTCTAGATTATATCTATTTTGCACCCCTACACTTTTAAATTTTAAGGGTGCCATAACCACTACCTCCATCTAAAAAACACATATTTCCGAAAGAGTGCTTGAATTGAAAACAGTTCTTTTAATTGGGATGATGGCTTCAAGGAGTCAACAATGGCAACCACAAATGACTTTGCAACTAATACAACAGCCTTTTGACTGTAGACTGATTTTCACTAAGCAAATGATTAAATATTGAAACAATGTAATTTACAGTTAAAAAAGCCCATTAATAAACATAAAAAAATAACTTCAGGTACCTTTAACATCAGAGATTCAGGAGCTTCTAGTGGGGTACAGGCTTCATCAGAGCCAATAAGTTCTGCCCCATGAACTATGATCTTGGAGCCAACCGCAAGCCTTTTTCTGTTAACAAGTGCAGAAAGAGGTGGATCTAAAAGAGCCTTTATCCCATACCATCCATCTGTAACTTCAATTACTGTCAAGCTTTTATTTGCTTCTGCCACGTTAGGTTTACTGCCATTTGGAGACAACAGGCTTGTCCCCATGCTAATGACCTTGGAAAAACAAAGGATAAGTGTCTTTGCTGCTGTGTCATCCCTCTCCATTATCTTTTTGAGAGCAGACCTTTGGCTTTTATCAACTTCCACATCATACCTGCAAACCAGCAAAAATAGCATAGTTAATGACAAGCATACACACAAACATACAAATTAAGAGCTACTCCAGACCAATTATTCACTTCTTTACCCTGTCTATGGTGAGACTGGAGACTTGAGCTCTGAAGAACAAGTTACTTACCTTCGGTAAAGCCTTATCTGGTACAGACTATCTAGCTGCAGATTATTTACCTTCGAATTATCCCCCAGCCTCAGATTGGATCCGGAAATTTTTCGTGAGCAGTACCCCTGCACGGTGGTAGGTGGTGTCGTCCGGCTTCGCATGGCGTCCTCTGTGCCGGAAGTGACGTGAGCGGTGCCTATATAGGCGCCACCCCAGCGCGGTCAGTTTAATTTCACGATTTTCCACGCCAGGAGCACGGAGCCACGAAGAACCTGGACAATGAGGTGCTTAAAAGGGAAACACAACCTTAACCCTAGAAATCTGTTTGCAGAATGGGGAGTAATGGATGAGTCAGTAAGGATCCTGCAGCTAGATAGAGTCTCTACCAGATAGGGCGTTACCAAAGGTAAGTAACTTGTTTGTCTGATAGAGACTTCTAGCCGCAGGTTCCTGACCTTAGAATAGATACCCAAGCAATACCTCCCCGGAGGTGGGTCTGCAAAACT
The DNA here is from genome assembly GCA_963921515.1 of Calotriton arnoldi. NCBI lineage: Eukaryota > Metazoa > Chordata > Amphibia > Caudata > Salamandridae > Calotriton > Calotriton arnoldi. Next base: position 2,188,303 of record CAWUFW010000371.1, on the reverse strand, counting down.
GTTCCACACTAAAATATCCTGCAGGACCAAATGGGCAAAGTGCCCGTACCAATGGACCTGACTGTCCAGACTCCAGACAGTAGTGTTTGGTAAACATGTGCATGGAAGCCCACGTTGCTGCCTGCCAGATGTCCAGGACCCAAACTCTGCCTGCTAACGCAGTGGCTGCAGCCTTAGCTTTGGTGGAATGAGCATGCAAACCCACTGGGGGTTTCTTCTTGTCCTGTGCGTAGCAGATTTTAATGCAGAACATGACCATTGGGAGATGGTCCATTTCTGCGCAGCCTTCCCCTTCTTGACTCTGACATACCCTGCTAAGAGTTAGTCGTCCACAGGGAACTCTTTTGTGCGCTCAAGGTATAACGGCAACGCTCTTTTTGGGTCCAGTCAATGGAGTCTCTTCTCTTCCTTAGAAAGATGCGGCAGAGCATAAAAGATAGGCAGGGTGATGCACTGGCCTACATGAAAGGGAGTGACAACCTTCGGCAGAAAGGAAGCTCTAGTGAGGAAAAACCAGCTTGTCTCGAAATATGGTTAGGGACAGATGCTTAGATGACAAAGCTTGGAGCTGACTGACCCTCCCGGCAGATGTTACCGTCACTAGGAAGGCCGTCTTGATGGTAAGGAGCCTGAGGGGACAGTTGTGTAGTGGCTAAAAGGGAGCGCACATCACAAATGTGTGTACGAGATTGAGGTCCCACAAAGGCATGACATCGGTGAAGGTAAGAAAAATATGTTGAAGACATTTCAAAAAACATTTTACAACAGGGGCTTTGATCAGGGATGGCTGATCTGGCAAGTGTAGAAAGGATGAGATGGCAGAAAGTTAGTCCTTTAAGGTGCCCAAAGCAGAGTCCTCTGGGCACGAGTGGTATGGGCGGAAAGGCGCACAGGAGGTCTGAGCTCGACTTGAGATGAAAAGAATCTGCGAGTGAGAGTCGTCTCAGAAACTCCAGCGTGCAGAAGTGCTGACACTACATTCTTGTCGGTGGAGGACTGATCTAACCAAGGCTCTCCCCAGCGCTGAAAGAGACCTTGCACCACCTCCGGATGGAGACTCCATTCGTGATCCGCTAGGCATCTTCGGCTCAGTTTGTCCGCCCTGGCATTCAGAGAGCCCGGTAGGTGTTGAACCACCAGGGATATGCCCTGACATTCCAGCCATGTCCAGAGGCGCAGGGCGTCTTGACAAAGGGTCCATGACCCCACCCCGCACAATATGTTGCAGTGCCACATGGCATTGGTGTTGTCTGTGAACACCTGCACTAGCCTTCCCTTGATGGAGGGTAGGAAGGTTTCAATGCCAGCCAGATCGCCCAGAGCTCCATTAAGTTGATGTGGAGTCCAGATTCCGCCAGAGGCTTCAGATCTCCACTTCTCCCAGATGGCTGCCCCAGCCCAGGAGTGACGCATCTGACACTACACTCAGATCTGGTTGGGTAAGCGAGAGGCGTCTGCTGCTGATCCAATCGCAGTTTGTTAACCACCATTGCAGATCTTTTGCAGTTCCCTCAGAGATCTGGACCATGTCGGAGAGAATACCCTGATGCTTTGCCCACTGAAACTTCAGGTCCCACTGTATAGCCAGCATATGCCAGCAGGCATGTGTCAAAAGCAGAGTCAGTCTCACCGAAACCCAGGATAGAGGCTGAAACATTGGTCTCATAGCCTGGCTATACCAGACTCAACGTTCAGGAGGATAAGCCCGTAACTGCGCTGTGTCCAGAACAGCTCTGATGAAAGCGAGCGACTGAGAGGGAGTCAGGTGTGACTTCGGCAGGTTGATAGTGAACTCCAGAGAGTGCAGGAGATCTGTCGTAGTCTGAAGGTGGGAGACGACTGTCTGTGCCGAGCCCACCTTCAATAGCCAGTCAAGATAGGGGAAGACTGGTACCCCTGATCTCGGCAGATGAGATGCAACCACTGCCATCACCATGGTGAACACCCAAGGGGCGCTGGTAAGGCCCAAAAGGAGAACGGCAAATTAAAAGTGCTCTTGGCTCACCGTGAACAGCAGGTAATGCCTGTGGGCAAGCAAGACAAATGTGGAAATATGCATCGTGCAAGTCCAATGCTACCAACTAGTCTCCCGGGTCGAGGGCAGACAGAACTTGAGCAAGCGTAAGCATTCTGAATTTCTACTTTTTCAGGAAGAAATTGAGAGGGCCAAAGTCTAGGATAGGATGAAGGTCTCCGTTTTGGGCACTAGAAAGTAACAGGAATCACAACCACAACCTACTTCTGGCATCAGCACCCTCTCTATGGCCAAGAGAGCCGTCACTTCTTGGTGGAGTAAGGAGAGATGGTCCTCCATCTGCTAGTCGCAAGAGGGTGAACAAAGCAAACACAAACACAAGGCGATAATAGACGGAGTGCTGAAACTTTTCAGACACTCACCCCCAGTCACAGATCTGGGATGAATCCATCATCGTTCTTTAACTCACTTCGCCACCCCAGGTCAGACCCAGCCTTATGCAAATCAGTCTCGACTCTGTTCCTCATGGGAACAGTCCAACCCGAACTGCCAAGCCACGTCTTCCCTAGACCGGAAACAAGCTCCCTGGGACCGGTTTCAGGGTATGTCACCCTTCAACAGCCAGGCTAGCTTGAATCCAGTGGCAAAGTGAGAGAGGGACCACGTCTGGGCATACCCTGCCAACCTAGGGTGAACAAAGCAAACACAAGGAGATGATGGACGGAGCGCTGAAACTTTACAGACACTCGCACCCAGTCACAAATCTGGGGAGGGAGTAGCCCCTTCAGACAATCTGGAGAGCCCGGTGGTATGCTGTTATCAAACTCCAGTGGTGCAGGTGATGGTGTATCCTGCCTTCCACTGGTTGCCCATGATGGTTGGAGGGCGAACTAAAGAGGTTTGGAGGCTGCGGCTGCCGGAGGGGTGGTGGACTAGCCAGACCTCTGGCTGTCCGACCCACAGGGTCTGGGGTACCGTGTCCTGGGCCATGCAGAGGCTGGGGAGCTTGCATGCTGTGGTGGTTGGGAGGATAAAGACGCAACTGGAAGCCCGTTCTGTTGCCATGAAAGGAGCAAAATGAGTATTGGGGTTCGCAGGGGGGCCATGGATAGGCCCAAAGACCTGGCCGCAGCTCTGCTATCCTTGAAGCGCTCCAGCGCTGAGTTCGCCTTGTCTCCGAAGAAACGGGTGGCATTAAAGGACATCCCCTGAAAAGCCAGTCGTTCTCAGCCAGACATGGTGCCGTAAGGCCACAGACGAAGAAACCACTCTGCATAGTGAGTCGGTTGTGTCCAGCCCACATCTATTCGTGAACTTGGCTGCCTCTTTCCCATCTGCCATAGCTTGGGACAGTATGGCCCGGGCCTCCTCCGGATCTATGGGCAGCATCCCCAGTGTATGGGAGTAATGCCACAGTGCATGGGAGTAATTGCCCAAAAGACACAGTGTTCACGGACCTCAGTGCCAGGCTGGTGGAAAGAAAACATTTTCTCGCCTAAGGTGTCCAGCCTCTAGTATTCCCTTCCCGGTGCGGTGGTATGGAATGCACCAGGATTTACAAGGGAAGTGGGGGTTTGGACCACCAAGCTCTATGTGGTAGGGTGCTGTGTGAGGAAAAGATGTCAGCGGGCAATTGTTCTGTTCACAGGAGGCACTGTGCAGGGCTTGGACCATGTCCAAAGATGACTTGGGGAGACGCGGAGCTCACCATCATAGCAAAAGAGGCTGCCTCCTCCGTAGCCACAGTAGGGGGAAAAACCATGCCAGTATTTGGTGAGGTGTCCAGTCCACTGGTGTCTGCCAATTCCTCACACCAGTCCATGTTGGGGTCAAGGGGCTGGTATACTTGAGGGTCCAGTGGCCTCTCCCAATCCTCCTCAAGTCATAGCCCGTAGGAATAGGGTTCAGGCTCTGGTCTCAAGGGCAAGGCTCCAGTCGGCGTCGGGCTTCCGGATCCGTGTCGGAGTCGAGGATGAGAATGAGGATGGCGCTGCAGGAAGCATCGACATTGGGACTGGCATCGGGGAAAGTTGAGGTGGTATGATCAGAGTCGGTCCAGATCCATCCATGAAACCAAGAGACCCGACTGGGGCCGGACCTGCCGGGGGGGGGGGGGAAACCAGCAGGGACCTCTCCCAAACACACGGGGCCTGATGGTGCGCCAGCAGGTACAGCCCACGCAAATATGAGGTGCATGGCCTCATAAAATGTGTGGAGTTGGGTGGGGGTTGCGCTGGCTCCCAGAAACTTGGGGAGGCGCGGAGCTGGCCCAGGCGCAGGCTCAACGCAGGAGCCAGGCCTCAAATGACGACGCTCCGTAAACTCGTTGGAAGACTTCGCAGGACGGGGTGAAGTCGAAGACCTCTTCGACTTCTTACTCTTTCTTCTTGCGGGACTTACAAGGATGCTTGGACGACTTCAACTGTGGCGAAGATCGATGGCTCCGCGACTGTTCCCGGGACCTTCCGCTCGATCGGGATTGAGACTGTTCGCATCGTGGTTGCGCTCAAGACACCTAAGGCAAACTTGATGCAGCTCCCTCACCAACATCTGTCGGTTGCAGGCCCGCAGTGCTTGAAGCTTTCCTAGTGAACATCACTGCCACACCAGTGGAAAGATCTTAAAAAAAATTGACAAAACGTTGAAAAAGGGTCAGTCGAAAAATGCCTGGGGGTAGATCTCTGGATCTGTGCTGACTGATGTGGAAAGAAAAGAACTGACGTCTTTGCACTGGGTTGGCATCTATGTAGGTACCACGTACATCACTTCTGGAGCAGTCGACACGGGCGATGCCACAAGGGCAGAACGACACCACCTACCGGCGCGCAGGGGTACTGATCACTTTTGCAGTGACAATCTTCTATGGAGGAGGGACCAGAAAATAGTAATATACATATACTCTGAATTCTCACCTATAATTATTCGCTGTAACAAAGCTGAAAGGAAAGGATGCATCTCAAACGTTGAAAAAAAATTGCTGCCTGCCAAGCTTTAAGTATCACATCACACGCTTGGAAAGTAAAATTGGAAAAATTAGAGAATAGATTACTTATCAATGGATCCACTGCTATGCCAGGGCTTAACTCATATGCCAAAACATAATTCAAGATTTCAAAAGTGGCTTGTTATATTGAGATAAGCTAAGAAGCCAAAAGTAGTCAAACAAACAGAGTCCAGATACTGTGCAAAGGAGGATGTACACATGAGAACATTGTTGAATGTAGGGGTATTGTTTTCGTCTGGCATACTGCCAGGCTGGGAGTACAACACAATAGGAAAGTTGTATTTTTCTGCATAGGTGGCACAGACAGACTTCCTGAGAATTACAGTTTACTAAAGTAATGCAGGTATTTTCTGGTTAGATCTCACATTCTCCAAGTCTGCATTTCACCAGATATTTCCTGTAGAGAGATTTAATGCATATGTGTCCTTTTTAGTCTAGTTAGTGATTAGATATATCACCCTCTCTACAACATAGTATTTTAAGTCTGTGGTCATTGAACACAGTCTATAGCACAAAGATACATGTGTGATGTTCGGTGTATGTTTTTCCCTAGAGAACTGTGAATGATTAGGGAGCCTATCTTGTTCTGTGACACCCTTGGACAAATAAACATTTTTAAAAATGTCTTGTCTGTAACAAACTAAGCTCATGCTTGCTCAGGAATCAAATAACATACCATGATCAGCTACGAACATGCCAGTGAGCTCACAATGAGGAATGTATCAGGTTAGTAGCGTCGTGTGGAACCAGGTTATACACCACATATTTATTCATACCAATCGATTTATCTCATTAATTCCACATAAGAACCCTATGCTCACTACGCCACTGGAGTCAAGCTATCCTGGCTGATGAAGGCTGATAGCCTGAAACCGGTCCTAGGATGCTTGATTCCGGTCCAGGGAAGACATGGCTTGGCAGTTCGGTCTGGACTGTTCCCATGAGGCACAGGGTCAAGACTGATTTGCATATGGCTATGTCTGAACTGGGGTGGCGTGGTGAAGCAAAATAACGATGGATTAAACCCAGATCTGTGACTGGGGGTGAATGTTTGCCAATGTGCAGCATTCCGTCCATCATCTTGTGTGTTTTGCATTTCGCCCTAAGTGGGAAGGGTATGCCCAGACGTGGGTCCCGTGCTCACTACGCCACTGGAGTCAAGCTATCCTGGCTGATGAAGGCTGATAGCCTGAAACCGGTCCTAGGATGCTTGATTCCGGTCCAGGGAAGACATGGCTTGGCAGTTCGGTCTGGACTGTTCCCATGAGGCACAGGGTCAAGACTGATTTGCATATGGCTATGTCTGAACTGGGGTGGCGTGGTGAAGCAAAATAACGATGGATTAAACCCAGATCTGTGACTGGGGGTGAATGTTTGCCAATGTGCAGCATTCCGTCCATCATCTTGTGTGTTTTGCATTTCGCCCTAAGTGGGAAGGGTATGCCCAGACGTGGGTCCCGTGCTCACTACGCCACTGGAGTCAAGCTATCCTGGCTGATGAAGGCTGATAGCCTGAAACCGGTCCTAGGATGCTTGATTCCGGTCCAGGGAAGACATGGCTTGGCAGTTCGGTCTGGACTGTTCCCATGAGGCACAGGGTCAAGACTGATTTGCATATGGCTATGTCTGAACTGGGGTGGCGTGGTGAAGCAAAATAACGATGGATTAAACCCAGATCTGTGACTGGGGGTGAATGTTTGCCAATGTGCAGCATTCCGTCCATCATCTTGTGTGTTTTGCATTTTCTGGTTAGATCTCACATTCTCCAAGTCTGCATTTCACCAGATATTTCCTGTAGAGAGATTTAATGCATATGTGTCCTTTTTAGTCTAGTTAGTGATTAGATATATCACCCTCTCTACAACATAGTATTTTAAGTCTGTGGTCATTGAACACAGTCTATAGCACAAAGATACATGTGTGATGTTCGGTGTATGTTTTTCCCTAGAGAACTGTGAATGATTAGGGAGCCTATCTTGTTCTGTGACACCCTTGGACAAATAAACATTTTTAAAAATGTCTTGTCTGTAACAAACTAAGCTCATGCTTGCTCAGGAATCAAATAACATACCATGATCAGCTACGAACATGCCAGTGAGCTCACAATGAGGAATGTATCAGGTTAGTAGCGTCGTGTGGAACCAGGTTATACACCACATATTTATTCATACCAATCGATTTATCTCATTAATTCCACATAAGAACCCTATCCTCACTGAGTGTTAATTTCCAGGAAAAGGCATCAACTATATAAACATAATGCACAAACAAGATCACCAATGAAAAACAAAAATGTACATTCTCTCATACAATATATATATATACATATATATATATATATATATATATACATATATATATATATATATATATATATATATATATAAGTTTGTTGCATAAGGAAAAGTTACTTACCTGTAATCTTAGTTTTCTATCACGGGTATTCTCTCTGAATCAGTAAACAATTGAATAATCGTGGGCACTTATGTCCTCATACTTACTGTAGTTCCTTGTCTGTCTGTAGGAGGAGATGAGAAAAGGCAAGTGTAGAATTTCTTTGTTGATTTTTGGGGAGTGAAAGCCGTAGGCCTTAACCATGATGAACGTCTAATGGCAAGGCCATGGCAGATATCGAGTGGCCAGGTCAGCCTAATCTTTTGCAGAATTGATGGGCTGATCAGAAACAATCATTTTCACATTTAGAATTTTTGTATATTCTCCTCTATCTATCCTGAGAAGTTGATCAGAGAAGCATTCCTGTGAATCCGATAGTTCTCTATTGTAATGGCCAAATAAGGCTGTAGAATAGGCAATCCTTAAAGTAGTAGCTTAATTTTCTTCCCACTGCATCCACCAGCTTTCCTTTTCTTGAGTAGCCCAAAATGTTATAGCACAAGAGAATTAGGAGGAGGAGTCTCTTTTAAGAACATCAGATCTGAATCAGGTCAGTACTTCTCTTGTCTATCCATTGCTCGATGGAGGCCGAGGTCAGGAAGGTATGCATCACTGGCTCCAAAAGACTTGGCACCAGGGCCACCATGGGTCTAGCTTGTGGTTGTAGAAGTCTCAAACATACTGATGCTATGTAGACCGGAGCAGATCACTCTACCTTAAGCGTATTTGTAGTTCTACTGGTGATCTCATTGAAGGAGACAATGTAATCCGCTGGTGAAAACGTATAAGGAGACTCTGGAGATCTGACAGACAGGGCACTCATGGAGGAATGTTTTCTAGGAAGAGTACGTGATGAAGCGGATTTTGACTTGGATAGAAATGTGTGCTAAATATTATGAGCATTTTTGCACTAAAACAAAAATGGTGCACTTGACATAACTGTATTTTCTGTACTTGGCTAAACTAGCCCCAAAAAAGGCCTAACTCATCTTGGATTTTAAAGCAGCCATGATGTGTGTTTTCATTAGGGCCTAGTGATAGTATGGTGGCATTATTATTGCTGTAGAATTCTGTATCGTGATTTGTCAGTTCATTGCTAAACTTGCTCAACCTAAGCTGACTGAGCAGTTTCCATGGACTTCTGTGTAGATTTGCTTTTAATAAATGCTGCATTTTGGCGGAGAGCCATTTTTCGGACTCCCACACTTTAAAGACTTGAAAAAAGATGACACCATGTTGGGTGTTTTTGGATACCCTCTGCCTCATCTGAACAAACAGTGTATGGTGTGGAAATCAATGAGGACAATGATACCTAATAGCTAAGGAAATAGCTATGCCTGGACAATGAGCGACTGTTGCTTTGAATTCTCGGCAAACAAGGTGGTGGCCATTTGAAGCACTCCTTGTATAGCATATATTGTTACAGGCCAGAATATATTGATAAAGATGATTGGGGGTGGGCCGATGCACATATTCTCCGCCTCTGTAGGAAAGCTGATGGGCTCGTACCAGTTTAGGGTCCTCAAGGCACCCAGCGACTTGGACTGATCACTGGATAGTTACAGGTAAAGTCGTTAGGTACTCTTTAGAGGAGGCACCCACCATGAGATAGTTGCTGTAAAGGAGTAGGGGGAGGGGCGGAGTGCCTTCTCTATTATTTACTTTTTCTTTTTTACAGAGTTTTATATAGCGCGAACCTGACCCGAATCGGGTATCAGAGCGCTTTACATAGCACCAGTTGCATTACATGAGAACACATTCATTTTTTTGTTAGGCACGGGGAGATTAAGTGATTTGCCCAGAATCACAGGATATTCAGCGTCATTGCCGAGACTCGAACCCAGTTCCCCAGATTCTAGGTCGACCGCCCTAGCCGTTAGGCCAACTCCTCTCCCCTCTTTCTCACTGTTTATTTAGAGGGCATGGGAGGGCACTGTGTGGCGCTGTTCTTCCTGGTTTAAGGTGATCTGCTACACACACCTGGCAGGCCTGACTTTCTCTCAAGTTTTTGGTTGTATGAAACAGCACCTGTCCTTAGGGTGAGTTGACTTATGTTTTGTAAAAACTTTAAAATATCAAACTGTTTCACCAAAGAGCTGTCAAAGACCACACACCACGTGGTAGACACGCATGCAGCGAAGGGACAAGAGAAGAAACCAGATAAGGACTGGAGGATGCAATTGCTTGTTAGATAAAGGTCAAAATGCAGAGAATTTTAGTAACGTGGAATGTACGGGGCCCACTGTGTTCCCTAAGAGGCACAGGGGGTATGCTTACCTAAGGCATCACAAAATTGAAGTTGTTATGATAAATTCCGAAGTGGTAATGTTGAGAAAAAAGTGGAGGGGGCATATATTCGCAGCCGAACATTTAAATTACTCCAGGAGTGTACTAATATGGATTGCTGTTGGGGTTTCCTTTAAGGAGCAGAATGTGTAGCAGACCCAGAGAGCAGATACATTATTGTTTTCCGACTCCTGGATGGTAATGAAATCTGCCTGGTAAATATATATGCACCAAAGTTACTCTATGGGTCTGTAATGCAGGCAGTCTCCCCGTATCTGGGGGTGAGGTTCGTTTGGGCTGGAGATCTCAAATGTGTCCTGAATTCATATATGGATAAACTGCACCCCATGCATGGAACAAAATCAGGAACGCAAACAACTCTAGTACCATAAAGAGAGAATTTAACTTAAGTGATGTGTGGTGGCATCAACAACCAATTGAAAAAGTTCCAATTACCACCAAGTCCATAAGAAGCACAACAGAATAGAACATGCTAGGAAAGAAAGAGGATTTAGTGAAATTCTGTGACTCGATCTACTTAAACAGATCCCTCTCTGACCACTCTCCACTGGCCTTCACATTAATTCACTTACATGCTAAACCCGAAGAAATGCCCTGGAGACTTAAACCTGAGGTGCTGACTGATCGAGTCTTCATTTAACACTTGTGATTAATCAAATGGTTCTTTCAGTATAATCATCAGACGAAGGGCAGTGGAGCAAGGAAATGGGTGTACTACAAGGTGGCTGTTGGAGGATGCATTTCTTAGCTTACCAGAGATTAATATAGTTGACACGTATGCTCTTGGCACTGACAAAATATTGGTGGACTTAGAAAAGAAAGTAGTACTGGACCTTGATAGGATCCAGATCTAATAGACAAGAAATGTCAGAGTGAGGATACCTGGGCTAAACTAGATAAATACGCCCACACTTACTACAGACAAAGACTGTTAGGGAGGGTGACAAGCCTGGCCAGATGGTCTCATGGTTGTTAAAATGCAAAAAAACACACACAAATTCTTAGCTTGCATCAGGTGGGAGGACCAAATAGAGTAGCTAGTGAGCAAATAAATGCCAAATGTATGGACTACGTGGCAAGGGGCCATGCCCAACTCAATAACATAGAGAGATCCCAAGACTACTTGAGTGAGGTGAGGCTTGTGCGATTGATGGGTGCACAGAGCACTGGCTTGAAGTCCCACTCTCTATTAAGGAGTTCAAGGAGGCTTTAGATGGGATGCAGAAGCACAAAACACAGGGAATTGTATCCCTGCCGACTCATACCAGGCAACACCAGCATTGCTTCTAGATAAACTGCTGGGAATATTTGAGGAGGTACGCGTTCATGGTCGACTTCCCCACCCTCACAGAGAGAAGCAACTAATATTCGGATTCCTAAAGAGGCGAAAGATCATTCCCTGGTATCAGCATATCGATCCTTGTCAATGCTGAATACAGATTTAAAATTGCTTAGCAAAGCTTTAGCAAACAGAAACCTGCAGGTGGTGGGAACCCTTATCCATGAAGATCAAATTGGGTTTATTCCTGGTAGGTGTACGATGCACATTGGGCAACTGACTCATATCATGCACTCACTGGAGAACTCCAGTGAAGATTATGCCCTGGCGAGCCTACCTACAAGAGTGCCTTTGATACTGTAAGAGGGGGCTGCACAAGGCCTGTTATGGAACAAATGGGTTTACGCCCACCTTTATAAGTTGGATCAGACTTTTGTACACTGAACCCAAGGTTAGGGTGTGCATGGAGGGCTCTATTTCAGACTCATGGACATTGGAAAAAGTAACACAACAGGGTTGTTTGTTATCCCCTATGTAGTTTGCACTTGCTGTGGAGCCATTGGTATGTAAGCTTAGAGAGGTAATGTGGCCTGGGGCATTCATATTGGGACTGCGACATACATGGTGTCAATGTAGGCTGCTACGTTGGTGTACTTAAAAAATCCGGTCCAATCAGTGCAGTCTTTGTCGCTTAACTGGAGAAATTTGGAGAAGGCACTGGGTTAAAAAAAAAAAAAAAAAAAAACGAACAGCAGTAATCATGACTCTTTCCTTTGGGAGGGATGGCAGTGCACTTGGATGCTTTACTTCGTGATGTGGGAATAGAATAGGAAACCAGGAGGGTCAGACTGAGACAGAACAAAAATAAAAGCACTCTATTAACAAATCAGAGAGCTAAAAAAGTGTCCACAGTTGTAACGAGGGCAGTTTTGAACTTGTAAAGACAATATATATGTGTTTTACAAGATATAGGAGACAGCATGCATTTGGTAATATCAGGAAATAAACAAGCATTGGTAATGCATCGGTTTCGCCTGTGTAATGAATAAAGAGTGGTTTTCATCAATCACCATCCGGGAGAAGGAAAGAGCTCCCTGACAGATCACACAGGAGTGGAGAGGATGTGGCATAGGGGCCAGAGCTGCTAACTCGAGAGCTGGGGACCCCGGTTCAAGTCTCGGAGGCGCCGTGCAACATCCCGTGACTATGCAAATCACAATTTCTCTGGGTGATAAATTGTAATATATATATATGCTGGAAGAGTAAAAGGCAAAACTTTATGAAAATATAGTTCCACCAAAGCAGATGTTAACAATATTCGGCGGCAGGAAATTGATAAGAGAAGCAGACGAGAAACCAGCATTGGTAAATGCAGGAAAATATGCTACAGCCAATAGAAATGGAGGCAAGTTAAGTGGCAAGCACAGGAACCAATGAGAAGACAGGGAATGGGAGGAGGCGGGATGTAAGCCCCTTTAAGTTTATATTAAAAACAATAGATTTCTCAAGCACAGCGCAGGAAAACCTAAAAATGGCCCACCAGACTATAAAAGGGGCCCACACACAGTCAAAATCATGGCCCTCACACTAACCTCTCAGACCAGCCCTTTTGGCACTGTCAGATTGCCCTATAGGCCAGTCCGACCCTGGAAACCAGGAATTCTAGGTACTTGGAGATCTACATCGTATACGGTCCTGTGGCGCAATACACTGTTAATATGGGTAGAATACTTAAGGGATTTGAACACAGTGGTCTTTTGGAGGACACTACACCTGTCTAGAATGGGTAGAATATTGCTGGCAAAAATGGTTTGTATTCAGCTTGTCTTGATGTGCTGCAGAAATTCAAGTGTATCACTTAGCTAGTTTCAGGAGCTCGATGGGCTGATGTGCTTTTTGGTTTTAGCTGGCGGACAGTCATGTCGAGCTGGCCACACTATAACTTCCACGTTTGAGAACTGGACTAGGTCACCCTGACTTCTTCCTATACAATGAAGCAACACAGCTACAGCACTCTGTACACTGAATTGAAGATGGTAGAAACTGGAAAAAGATCCTCCTGGTGGGTTCACATGTGCCGTTCGGAAGCCTTCCTGATGTGAAACATTATCCCCAAAGATGCCCCATAACTTGTACGACAACTGGGGACAGTCTGGCAAAATGTGCTAACCTCTGAACTCACACGTTCTCCGTTCACACTAGAATTTTCATTATGGTCTATTAAGCCTTTCCAAAATAAGGCTAAGGGTATTTCACTTGTCAGGTGGAGGGCTGGTGCATTGTGGGTAATGCATTTATAAATACCAGGTTTATGATCTTTTAACAGGTGCAGGGGGCATATGGGATGAGTTTGGGGCAATAAGTGAGGCTGGTTCACCACCACAGAAATCTAGAACACACTACTGTAAACACCGACAGAACAAATGTTAAGACACAAACTTTAAGTCTGGCTGGTAGTAGGAGATTAATCACACATCTGTAGGCTGTTTTAGTGCAGGATAAGCAGGAGGTGTAGAACAGGCCCTTAGTAAATGGACTGAGGGCTGACTAGGGCCACTGACTGAATCTGACCAGAGGAAGGCGTGTGAGAAGGTTAAACGCTGTTGGTTTGCTGCCGCTGCTGGGGGACTCCAAGCCCCATAACTCTCTGCTGTGCACTCTCCCAAGAGAGAGGAGGAGTCATCTAGCGCTTAAAAAGCACCGAGGATTACCGCCCAGGCCCATCCTGCGCCCATCGGAGCCCGGAAAAGGCTGGGCTGGGCCCCCCCTCTAACAGCAGGATTTTCGAGAGGCCTTTCCACTAGACTTACCGGGAAGTGGAGCCATCGGTGCAGCCGCATCCGTCATTGCCGTGGAACTCGGCAGGCCGAGGCTCAGGCTCAAGCTCTGGCTCAGGGGTGAGTCTCTTACCTACCGCTTTCATCGTTTTTTGAGCAAGCCAAGCTTAATTGAGATTTATATCCTGATCTTTGTTCCTTTAACCAAATAACAGCCACAGGCCCAGGCCCATAATGGGAAAGCGTAAAACCCTGGGCCCTCAAGAGCCAAGTATTACATTTACGAACAGTACTACCCTGGACTCCTTCTTGGCCAGAGCAGTGGGGGTCATTACCACAAAAATCGACTTGGCGGAATGCAGGCTATCGCTGGATGGAGGGGGAGTGGTCTGGTCCATCTCACGGGGACTGGTTAGACAGGCCTTGCAGCCTGCCATAGAAGATCTTTCGGTTCCCCAGTGCAATAAAAGCCTTTCCCCCCTCACCTCAGGTGGCGCAACCTCCTGCAGACTCCCTCATGGTAACCCCTAACAACAGTCTTTGTTCTCCCCAACCTAAAAGGAAGAGGCAAACCAAACAACCACTTAAAGCAAGGGTCGCAAAAGGATCCACAAACCTATCTACTCTTCAGCCTATTAATGAGCCTGGCGCTAATTGTTCGGCCTCAATGAGCCTCCCTGTCATGGATTGGGCTGATCTGTTTAGCAAGCTCAAAGACGCAATCCAGCTCAGCATTGCCCCTCTAATTGAAAGAATATCCGTATTGGAGACAGCCCTCACAAAATTAGTAGCTGGGTTTGATCCACTTAAGGATGCCGTGAATTCAATCTGCTCCTTGGGAGGAAGGTTTTTGGGGGTTGAATCCCTCACTACGCATGGGGAGGACACTTTGCGAGCCTCCTTGCCCAGGGGTCAAGTTGCAGATGGGGCAGCAATTCCTACTTCCAACCCACCTCAGCCGCTTCTCCAGACTCCGGCCCCTCCGGTTATACAAGCCGCAAGAAATACTGGAGCAGAGGAAGGCCACAAGAGGATTTGTGTGGAACAATGGGCTCCTGGGGACTTGGGGGGTAGACCCGATACATTAGGTGTAGCTCCCCTGTTTAAACTTGCCGCCGGATTGTTGTCCCTATACAGCCATCCTGGCAGGGGTTCCGAGCTTAAATCCTAATGCTACAGAACATTTTGGTCAATTGAAAAACAAGGTCTGTTATTGGCTGGCAAACAATGTTGACTTTAACTATAAGGACTATAATGATATTTTTTTCGTCAGGAGGGTTGGGTGGGTTGGGCCGATGCCTAAGACCCTAGATGGGGATTGCATCGTAATTAATTGTAGGTCACCCGACCTGGCCAAAAGATTACTCTACAGCTCTGCTGCATCGAACAGTAGGGAAGCCTGCACTAACATTCTCCCGCTTGGCTTCTTTTATCGATCCTTGCAGTACCCCTCCCCCCCCTACCTCCCCCCCATGGTCAGAACGACTTGTCGTCCTTATAGGCCAACTATTCCCCCTGCACAAATAGCTGTTCCTGTGAGTAACAGATTTGACCCCTTAAGTACCCTGGACCAAAATGATTGACTTCAGGATCGATCTTGCGTACATCTGGGACCAATTTGCTAAGTCCAGCAAACGGTCTCCCAAACTCATTAGCTGCAGAGCCAACACCCCCTAGTGTTTCGGGGCGTCCATTAAAAATTTTAAGCTGGAACATAGCAGGAATCGGAGATAAGTTGGCAGACCCTAATTGGCTTAACTTTACTTCTGAGTTTGATATTATTTTGTTACAGGAGACTTGGGCACTTGATCCGATTGGACGAGACGGTTATGAAAGCTTCTGTGTAGTGGCAACCCCTTCCCCTGGCCGACGGCCTCGTGGGGGCCTAATCACCCTAGTAAGATTTGCTGCCAACCTGAGAGTATTTTCTATCCCTGTCAAGCATCGTGGCATTCAGATCCTTTGGGTTTTTAGTTCTAAAGAGTTTAATTTTTTTCTTGTGAATTTTTACAATTCTGTTGGGGATCCCGGGTGCCAGATTGAGGCGCTCTTTGAAGCTGTCTCTTGCCTTGAGCTCAGATCTTTCACTTATCTTAAGTCCTTTTGGATAATTGTAGGGGTGGACTTTAATGCGAAGTTGGGCCACTATCACTATTAGGGTAATCCCTTTGCCCTAGAAGACCATGAGACTAGCAACTGAGTCGGACCAGAGGGGTCCGAAGACCTAGCCCAGGCTGGACTGAGAAATGTAATGCCCGGGGGTTCCAGTCTCCCCAGGGAATTGCCTACTTTTGTGGGTTGGGGAAAAGGGACCATTATAGATTATATCTTTATATCAAGATCCCTCAATAGTTTGGTCAGCCCAGGAGTGGTCCATGAAACCACTTTTAGCGACCATAATCCCATAGAGATTGGGCTAAGAATTGACGTAGGTCCGGATGTAACTCCTGACACTGGCCTATCTGGTTTAACCACAAAGGACAGGGGTCTGAGGGTTAAGTGGCGTAAGCTCTCAATGGCCAAAGTGAACAAGCATGTGGTTTCACGGAATATCGCTATTATTATGGAGCCTTTGTTAGCCCTGGATATATCTCCCACCCTAATGGTTGAAGCCTTTGCCCAGTTAAACAAATCTATTGCCAACACCATAAGGGACATGGCGAGTAAACCAACGGGCACCAATCCGGGCTGGTTCAACAAGTCATGCCGGTCGGCGGGCAACTATTTGCGAGAAGTTCTAAACACCTTACCTCGCAACCAAGACAATATTAAGGAGGCTAGGAGGGCTTATAAACTCGCCCTAGCGAAGAGGAAGGCAGAGCTTAGAGAAGCTTCATGGGATCAGTTAGTTTCAACTTGTGCCTCTAGAGACTCTAGGGGTTTTTGGGCTGGTGGTTAATGGTAGGCAGCTCAATGTGGCTGTGCAAGATAATATAGGCTCCTCTATCCCTCCAGCCACCTTGGTTACACACTATCAAAAGGTCTATGCGCTGGATAAAGACCTTCTTTTTAATCAGGGCGATGTGGATAATTTGAACCCTTTGGAGATAAGGTTTGAGTTTGACGAGGTTTACAAGGCTATCATGAGCAGTCCGTCCAATAAATCACCTCGTTTTAAATAAATTTTTACTGCTGCTTCACTGTGTTAATATTCAAATCCGTTTTATCGGTCTTACTTGGTTTTAAAACATGTGCTGCTATCTGTTCTGACCGCCCACGGCCAGACTGACTGTTTTACTTGAAATCACTGCTGCCTCTCAATCGGACCCACCTCATTTGAGGTCTTGCTATCCGTTGCTGTTAAACTCTGTGTCAGTTCCTGACCGGCAACTTAGAGCTTGATGCGCGCCGTGGGAGGGCGGGGCACACTCCTGGAGCAAGCGGCTCCCGCGTGACATTGCAGGCCGCCATTTTCGGAGGTCAGCAGGCTAGTCTTTTGCTGCACCGGCACACTACAAATGTGCGCACTGACGCGGATGCGCATCGCTTACTCCTGAGGCTTGAGCCGGGAGATAGTTAATGGGGACATTGTATCGTGACTGAAACTCTGCTGCTACATCACGTTTTGTGTTTTAACTTTTTAATTGAATTTCTGCTGCAACGCCTAAGTGCAACCTCGTTTCAAATTAATTTTTACTGCTGCTTCACTGTGTTAATATTCAAATCTGTTTTATCGGTCTTACTTGGTTTTAAAACATGTGCTGCTATCCGTTCTAACCGCCCACGGCCAGACTGACTGTTTTACTTGAAATCACTGCTGCCTTTCAATCGGACTCACCTCGTTTGAGGTCTTGCTATCCGTTGCTGTTAAACTCTGTGTCAGTTGCTGACCGGCAACTTAGAGCTTGATGCGCGCAGTGGGAGGGCGGGGCACACTCCTGGAGCAAGCGGTTCCCGCGTGACATTGCGGGCCCGCCATTTTCGGAGGTTAGCAGGCTAGTCTTTTGCTGCACTGGCACACTACAAATGTGTGCGCGGATGCGCAGCGGGCGCGCCGAAGGCAAGCCCGTCTGTGCCCGTCTGCGCCCGTCCGGGCTCGCTGCCCGTTTCCCGCGGGAAAAGGGACCAGTTATAAGGTATTCTCTGGCCCAATTGTTGGATTTAAATGAGGGTAGATGTGGACCGGATTGCAAGCTGATATCTATGCACTCTAGAGATGCCACCATACCTTTCACCTGTTCTAACTGTCACAGACCACTTCCCCAAATCCTCAAACAGAGTCAAACCCAGCATACCTATGGAGCCCTCCACTGAGACCGGCATTACTAAACCCAAGGACTACGGGATTAAATGTCTACTGGTAAATGCCAGATCCTTAGTGAAACACAGCTTTGAGTGTGCCAGACTCCTAGAGGAGCAAGATATAAAACTGGCTTTCATCACAGAAACCTGGATGGATAAGTCCTCAGGGCCAGACCTAGTGGCAGCCACTTCACCTGGTTTCCTGTGTTCCACCTTGAATAGGCCAACAGGGAGAGGAGGGGGGCTAGCAATAATTTACCACAACACCATTAAACTAGCATGCCAGACAATTAAAAACACAGCCTGCGAAGCGCTTTCATTCAACGCAGGCCTATCGCCCCACCACTCCTTCAAGGGGATCCTGTTGTACCGACCGCCAGGGTCCAAAACCTCATTTTTAACCACACTAGGAACTCTACTAGAAGAAGGACTCTGCTCCAACTCATTTACCATCCTGGGGGACTTTCATTTCTACCTGGAAGCCGCCATAGACCCAGATACTAAAGTCTTATTAGACTTGATGGGCAGCGCAAATCTTACCCAACTTGTAAACGAGCCCACCCACACTGCAGGTCACACCTTGGATGGGGTCTTTTCCAACCACCCTTTTTTAACCTATACAGGGACGGTACCTCTGGTCTGGACCGACCATGTAGGAATATTATTTGAAGTTATCACCCCGGTGGACCACCACAAGCCAGGGGGTGGGTCAAATCAGACAAAAACAAGGGCCTGGAATAAAGTGGTAGGATCTGAATTACAGGAACTACTTAAGACCACCATGCGGCCGCAGCCAACAAAGGTCGAAGACGCCGCCGAATGGTATACAAAATGGGTCGAGTCAGCCTGCAAAAATCTAGCCCCGGTTAAACTCGTGCATCTCAAACGAGTTTCACCAACTGCACCTTGGTATTCAGAGGAGCTTAGAAAACAGAAACTTACCTGCAAACGGCTAGAACACAATTGGCGAAGGAAATATAACACAGCCGATAAAGAACCCTATAAGCAAAGCCTCACTGTATATAAACAAGCCGTTTTTAATGCAAAAAAACTCTTCTTTATCAATAAAATCAACCTAGCAAGAAACTCCTCCAAAGAACTCTACAAAACCGTAGCTAGGCTGGCAACCCCAAACACACCTAGGGTCGAATCTTCTAGAGCAAGGTAGAAGTCATTTTCTCTGCCTTCAACGAACTCCCACAAGGAGCTACAGGAAACCCGATGACATGTACTAAAAAAAGGCACAGAAGCATGTCCCACATTGAAGAAATTTGCCCCGCTTGGCATCAACTAGACAAAGAAGCTTCTGGGCTCCATCAAGTCAGGATCCCCCTACGACCCCGGTCCAGTGACGGTAGCCAACCTAGCCACAGAACCCATTGCCACTATACTGACATCAGTATTCAATACCATGCTTGAACTAGGAGATTTCCCCAGGTCATGAAAAATGGCCTCAATACTCCCATTGCTGAAAAAAATAATTTGGACCCGAAGGATCCAATCAACTATAGACCAATCTCCCGCCTCCCGTTGCCAGCAAAAATGGTGGAGAAATAAATAAATGCTCAGCTGAGTGCCTTTCTCTACGAGAATAAGCTATTGGACCCCACTCATTATGGGTACAGAGAAGGGCACAGTACCGAGACCGCCTTGATTAAATCAACAGAAGAAATTAGGAAAGTCTTGGACCAGGGAGGCGAGGCTGCCCTCATTATGCTGGACCTATCCGCGGCCTTCGACACTGTCCATCATGACCTCCTGATGGACCGTTTGTCGGAGGCTGGAGTCAAAGGCAAGGCATGGAAGCTACTAAAAGCGTTTCTAACAGACAGGAAACAAATAGTAGCCTTATGGAATTTTTATTCCAATCCTTTTTCGCTGCCATGTGGAGTCCCTCAGGGATCGTCCCTTAGCCCGACCCTCTTTAATATATATGTGGCACCCCTGGCCCCTCTAATTAGAACTCATGGTTTTAGCCTTACCTCGTATGCAGATGACACACCAATTGTAGTGTCGCTGCTACCAGGGCAGGAAGCAGGAATGGGCAAAAGATTTCATGACTGCATGAGGGCAGTCTAATCTTGGATGTCACAGAATTGCCTAAAACTAAACTCAGGCAGAACCGAAATCCTAATGTTCGGAAATAAGCCCAACTTCTGGACCCCAGACTGGTGGCCAACAGAACTGGGCAACCTCCCCAAACCCACGAGGAAGGCAAAAAATGTGGGGGTACTGGTAGATGACAGATTGACCTTTGAGGATCAGATAAATGCCACGACCTCGGCCACCTTTCACTCCCTCAAACTGCTTAAAAAGGTCAAACCTTTCCTGCCAGAAGACAGCCTACGAACAGTCGTATCATCCCTCATCTTATCAGGGTTGGACTACTGTAATGGGCTCTACCTAAATATGCAAGAGCGGCATCTAAATAGATTGCAGACTCTGCAAAACGCGGCAGCAAGACTAGTGACTGGCACCCCCAAATTCGAATCGGTAGCCAAAGAAATCAAAAGACTACACTGGCTGCCCATTAGGAAACGGGTGCAATTTAAGTCACTATGTATTGTCTTTAAGGCATTACATGGGCTGGGCCCTGCCTACCTAACACACCAGTTCAAATGGTACACCCCCACAAGAACCCTACGCTCTCTTGGTGCCAAACTGGTGAGCATACCACCCGTAAAGAAAGCCTCGTGGGGAGGGAGAAGTTTCATCACAGGTGCGGCCAAAGCATGGAATGGCCTCCCCTGGAGTTTGAGGAACTCCTCCGACCTCCTCGCTTTCAGGAAGCAACTGAAAACGCGGCTCTTTAAACCATAGTCCCCTCCAGCTACACGTCCGTGCTACCCTGTCTCAATAGAGTTACGCTATCAGCGCCAGGACACCCTTGGGTAATCGCGCGCTTTACAAGTATTACTAACATAACATAACCTGCGCCAGACGGAATCACCATGGACCTTTACAAGAATGAACCTCAACTTTGGGCATCAGTGTTGGTTAATGTTCTCAACGCTGCA
The DNA here is from genome assembly GCA_963921515.1 of Calotriton arnoldi. Classification (NCBI taxonomy): domain Eukaryota; kingdom Metazoa; phylum Chordata; class Amphibia; order Caudata; family Salamandridae; genus Calotriton; species Calotriton arnoldi. Next base: position 2,167,308 of record CAWUFW010000371.1, on the reverse strand, counting down.
ACTGGAAAACAGCTACTATATTCCTTGTATTTAAGAAGGGGAATCGGTCGGACCCCACCTGCTACAGACCAATTTCCCTATTATGTTCAGTGGTAAAGGTGGTAGGGCGTATTGTTCTCCAGCGTGTGGAAGTTTGGGCTCGGGCTAAAGACATCATTTGCCCCGTCCAATATGGATTCAGGTAAGGGATGGGCACCATTGAACGATGCTTGAACCTCAACCTTATCATAGGGAAGTATGTCGTAGCAAAGCAGGGATCTCTTTTCCTTGCATTTATGGATCTTAGCTGCGCCTTCGATCAGGTGAATAGGTCCACGCTCTGGGACATCCTTGGGGCGCTGGGGCTGCCTGTCAACCTGGTTAATTTTCTCAGAGCCCTGCACACGTACGTAAATGCTTGTGTTAGATACGGCATTGAGGGGGAAACCACTGAACCTTTAGGCCTACCACGAGGGGTCAGGCAGGGATGTGTGCTGGCCCCACTACTGTTCTTAATATATATTAACAGCCTAGATGCATGTCTGAGCGCAAATGGAGTTGATCTACCAAGGGTAAAGACAAGTAGGGTTCCGTCTTTGTTATACGGCGATGATGCCGTACTGATAGCCCGTACGGCTAACGGGCTAAAACTCCTGGTGGATCTGTTTGTGAAGTTCATGGACGACCTGGACCTAGACACTAACATTTCTAAGACGCACTATATGGTTTGTGGGAGGAGGACAGCTAAGACAAGGCCCATTGTCATCAAAGGGTAACACATTACTGGGGATCTCTTTTGACTACCAGAATAGCTGGCTCCCCTGTATATCTAGCCGCTGTTCTAAATTCACCCAAGCCTACTGTGCCCTATTTAGATTTTCAATGTCAGTAGGCAACAAGCCTGTGCTGCCCCTGGTACAAATTTTCAAAATGAAGTGTCTCCCAGTCCTGACTTATGGAGCTGCTATTTGGGGGTACCGTAAGTGTAAAGGAATCCGGCTGGAAGAGGACCGATTTTGTAGGAAGCTCCTGGGGGTGGGCCCAAACAGCTCCTCATTTGTCACTCACGAGGAATTGGGCCTAAACTATGTGGAGAACCAGGTTAAACTGGCTCCACTGTTATTATGGATCTCTGTTTGGGCTAATGAGAGCTTGTGGCCCGTAGGTGCATGGATTGCACCTACGGGCTTAAGATACCGTGGATTAATTATATAAAATCGGTCGCCCACTCCCTCGATCGCACGGACATCTTCGATAAGCCACATTTCATCAAAAAGGGTGATTGCAGAGCTTTAATGGAAACATTTCTTAATAAAGCAAATGAGGAAAGGGAAGCTCGGGTGCTGACTAAAGACTCACTAGATCTTTCCTGTTGTTGAAAATTGTTAGTGGCCCTGAAAATTATCTCACGACAGTTAAGCACCCCACGGATAGATCCTTACTTACCAAATTTCGCTTGGGTACTATCCGTACGATGATCTGCTTCCCGCCGGGCCAGTTTGATCCTCACGCTCTTTTAATTTGCCCTTGTGATGACCGTACCCCCCAGACCCTAATACATCTGGTCCTATTTTGTAAATACTATGAGTTTCTCTGTAGTAGATATTTATTACCACTTTTAAAAGCGAGGGGCTTCACCCAACATCGCCCTGCCTTTTTATTTTGACAACTTTTACAGGATCAGGTGGTGATGACGGCAGTCATCGGCTTTTTAAAAGGTGCCCTATTTTGGAATAAAATACCGGGTGCTTAGTAATAATAACATGTATGCTAGGCCGGGGTCCTGATTTTAATAGGATTTTATGAGTCTATGTATATTTTAAATTGGATGAATCGAATTGGTATGTGCCTAAAAAATGCTTTAAATGTCTTTTGTGCTCTTTTAGAGTAAGTACCATTGTGTTCCCTTTTTTTCTTTTCCTTTTATTTTAACACATGACTTATCTTTTATGATTGTGTATAATCGAAATAAAGATTATTTACTACTACTATTTACTACTAAAGAAGGTTAAACACTTTCCCCCTAGCACACGTTTTAAATTAAAAACAATTCCATTTCTATCCCCCAAAAAATGTGCATTCATTTAGCTTGGCAGACAGTCTGTCTGTATTAGATGCAGTTTGCACTGTGCAGACTTCCTGCACATGATATGGAACTGTCCCCAAGCTGTTGGGTTTTGGGATGAAGTGGTAGGAAGATTACATGTTGCAATGGGCACACTGCTCAATAAATCCGTAAAACAGTGCTTACTTGAAATATTTCCTAGTTGGAAAAATTGCAAAATGAAACTACGCATGTTATCTTTGGGACCTGTCCTAGCAAAATGATGCATAATCCCAATGCCACAAAATTCACTCAGTGGAAAAAAGATTTGATGACTGGTCCCTGCAGACGAACAGCATATGAAGGCCTCAAGGAAAGACGATACACTGATGGAAGATGTTTCTGAATGTGCAAAATATTAAGCAAACTGGTAGACCCTTTGAATAACATATGTGCTGCTTCCCCCACCGCACCCTCTGCTTTCCTTAGCCCTTCCCCACCCTCGCCCTCTGGGCTGCTTCCACCTTCCACCCGTGCCCCAGTGCTGCTTCCGCCCCCACATTGCTTCACCTCATCCGCTTTAAAAATAGAAAATAAAATAATAATAAATAAAAAGCGCATGTGCACGTTTTTCTCTTTATAGTTACCAATCCAAATTGGATACTAACTAAAATGGAAAAAAGCTGAATACAGTTTTGTGTATGAGCGCTAGGAATAGGGATTAAAACACAATAACTTGAGACTTGCCCCTGAGACTGATTCACGGTTCTGATGAGAAACTGATTCAAAACAGCAACACATGTTTAAACCTGTGGGAATGTTGTCAGATGCATTTCTACAAGAATTGCTAGAATTTAATAATTGAGTGGGTGTTGGGTCACTTAGAACAAATATTTTGGAGACCAGAAAACTTAAAAGAATTTTATCAAACTGAATACATTGCTGATTAGGAAGGTCATTTGTGTACACGTAGCTTCCAAGGAATAGCAAAAGATAAGTGATACAAAATTCACAACAGTATACCATTCCAACTATTAAGGGAGTGTTTGGCTTTAAGGAGGACTGGGAAAGTTGGAACATTTCAAGGGTTGATGTTGGAGAGTTCTTTCTCTTCCCTAACGTCCCCTATTCTCAGATTCTCTCCATTAACTCTCTTTTCTGCTGTGCTGACTCAGACTATAGGTAGAGGGGTCAATTTGCCTCACCATCTTATTTTGTCTAATGTCAACTCTTCGATAATTTTCATGTTTTCTGGAGCCAAGTGTATCAAGGTCTTTCCCGAGAAGTTTAACTACAGATAATGTTTGAGGTTCATCTGCATTAAGATGATTGTCTGGAAAGGGGCATATATTCAACAAAGCCTTACAGAATGCACCTAAGCAAGTTAATGACAGGTCACTCAAGGATATGAAGAGTACATTTCTTTAAAGGATTATTCTGTGAATAAGGCTTAAGACTCAAGACAATGGACACCACCAACCAAGCTAAAAAGTTGGTAGCCAAGATGGCGTAGAAATAGGGCGTGTTTCATGCTACCTCCAACTATCTGGAAAGAACCCTTGATGGTGTAAATGACCAGACTGAGGGAGCCCCGTTAGCAAAGAGGACACATGGCACTCCACTCCCTAAGACTGCACAAGAGGAGCTGATGGTGACTTACAGCCCTGATGGGGTGGATTAAACTGGGCTTGAAGAAGACTTCCAGAAAGCATGATGGAGGCGCCTGGCTGCTGAACTGCTCACACAAAGGCCGCTCTCAAACCTGACCGAGCCCACCCCTGGAGACCGCGGGCGGGAACAAAGAGATGGTTGACACCAAGACTTGAAGCCACCTACTTTGAACAAAGGAACAAGCAGCAAAACACCACACTTGAGGCCCCAATGAGGGACACTGGATGTAGAGGCTTCGCATTGGCTGTCCCAGTAAAGTGGTGATGTTAGAATGGAAAGGCCCCCCCCTCCCCAAGAATGGAAAGGGCCCCCCCCCTCCCCAAGTGCAGCTCGAAAGAGACACGGGGAAATGAATGATTCATCATGTGCTAAGACATTGCAGAAGATGCAAAGCAGTGAGGTCATAACCCAGAGCGAGCACATTATGGCCTAGGAACAGAAGCGTGTAATCGAGTTTAACTGCAAATCGTTTGGGGGCTCAGAGCAAGTAAATGAGTGCAAACAACAGCGTGCAGCATGTAAAGCCAAAGGTGGGAGAAGGACCAACCTGGAACTGGAGTGCGGACCCAAAGGTCTAGTAGAAAGGAGCAGGCCTTTGGACCACCAACCACACTGAGAAAGAACTGAGAGATATCAGGGTCAGTCAGCAGTTGGACTCGAGGCTCCCAAGGGGCCTGCACCCAAAACAGACTGAGCACAAAACACCAAGAGGTGCTGGCCTGGGCACACGTACCTCGTAGCCAAATCATCACGAGTGAACGGAGATGCACAGGCAGGGTGAGCCTAGAGGGCTGCACAGGCAACAGCCGCCCACCAGGCTGCACCAAAGGACAAGATGATCAAGCATGCTTTAAAAAAACATCCTAGCACAGAGGCAAGATGGGGCCACTACAACCCTGTGATGACCTTGAAGCATAGAGGGGTTTGCAGACCAAAGGCATACAGCAGAATTCATGGAGAAGCAATTCTCAGGGCTAAGAGAGGCCCTCTCAACACTAAGACACAACCTGGAATGTAAGATCCAGGAGCTGAAGGAGGAAGTAAGCTCACAGGATGAAAGTCGATATGGTGGAAAAATCACAAGACTACAAGTCAGAAGAACAGGAACTGCTAAGACAAGCATGTATTAGCCTATGTGACCAGGACATAGAGCTGCAAGGAAAGATGGAGGACTTCAAAAACAGTTCTAGGAGAAATAATCAAAAATCCGGAAGCCCTGAGAGGAGTAGAAGAGAGATATATCAAAGCGTACATAAAGATGCTTTTCGCTACAATCCAGGGGGCCAAGAAGGTTTCAAGATGTACGAGGTGCACACTTGAGTTGCACACTCTAGGGCCACCAAATCACTAGCACTCACATCGGTTTACAGCTGGTGTGACAGACTTTGTGGCACAATGCCTTGTAGAAAAGTGCACATTCAAAGGAGAAATGGACGATGGTGGTTACGTTGTCAAAATGTAGAATTATGAAGTCTTTATCGAAGGACCAATTTTAATTTTAGAAATGTGCAGAATTGTTAATTGTGGTGTAAACTCTTTTTAATAGTGGTGCTTTCTCAGTGATCAGTAATCACAATCCCCAGGTTCCCCGGTGCACCATCCTGACTGATGATTAATCGGGCGGGTACAATTCCCAGGTTCCCCAGTACTCCCTCCAGTTTGCTGATTAATCAGGCAGAGGAAAAAAGCCAGCCCCACTCGAGAACACCTGCTCATTATTCCGGAAGTCTGGAAAAGAAGGGAGTCTTTCGATCCTGTGCTTTCCAGTGACTAGGTTCTGGAGTGTTTCTGAGAGACTAATGCTTCTGGAGATCTCATAGAGGAGCGGATTCCAGTGAGCTTAGGAGACCAGACGGATCGCAAGCGGTAAGGCCCTAGTTGGCCATTTGATTTATTATGAGAAGACTGCTTAAAATGTAAACTACTTGACAAAGCCTCAACAACACTGTCAATGTAAAAGTTTAAAAAAATAAGATAGAGTACAAAGTGCAAGACTCAGTTGTGTAAAACTAAAGTTTGTGTCTGCTTTTTAGGTCGAGCCTGGGCAGCTTATGCGCTGCTCTGCGAGGCATGCTCTATTGGAGTATGTGCTTGAGGCCCCACCCACTCTCCACTCATATTTGTCATTGGATTGTGTCATTGCTCTTCGTAAATGCTGGCTTCTGATTGGTTAATAGACTTGTTAGTCCCTCCTTAGTACCGCCTTGTCTTCATTTGTAACCTCCCGAGGACTGGCCCTTTTACCTCTGTTATACAGTATGTCTTATTTAGTCTGTAAGCACCATTTTCTTTAATGCGTTTCTCCTACTGCAGGCACGAAATGCTTTCCTGCAAGGAAGCTGACCTGGAGTTTAGTGGAGGGTCTTTCGATGTTTTGTCATTGAATTTCAGGATCCGGAGAGACGTCTCATGAGATGAAACAGTGTTGTTAAAAGCGAAAGATCAAGGAATTACTTTCACAATGAAACTGGGCATGCTTAGCTGCATCTTTCCTGTCTGCTAGTCCTTCCTTACATTGCTGATGACTAACCAGGCCAGTCTAATTGCGTTTGCTTCATTTGGCTCCATGCATGTCTTCTTCCTGCATGGATTTATCCAGGCTGACGTGTTTTTACACACTGGCTTGTTTGGGGAGGATTAGCAAGTCTCTGAGTGTTTCTTTAGTTCCTGTGCTGGAAAGAAACAGACGTTCAAGCTTCTTCGCTTCTGTCGCTTAACAAGCATTTGCAATGCAATAGGTCTCGCAATTGCGAGATTTTGAGCTATTGGCATTGTAAATGACAATTCCTTTTATTTATGTGTTTTAAAAACCTGCAATAATAAAAGGCATTGTCATTAACAATACCAATAGGTCAAAGTTTCTAAAATGCCACACCTACTGCATTGCAAATGCTTGTTGTCTCCTTGGAACCAGGGTGACGGAACCCTTCCTGCAGTCTAATCAATGGAGAGAGAAAGAGAGAGAGAGACAAGAAGACCTAAAGTCTTACATAGCGGTATGTTTCTATTGCATATGAAGTGGAAGTAAACACCAGGAACCGAGAGTTATGGGGATTAACTCGAGGTTTATTGCACAGAAGGACCCACGGCCTGTCTCCAACAAGTAGTATCCCAGAATACCCGTCCACCCTGTGAATACATTTCATGTACCACTGTCATAAAGTATGACACCTATACATTCTAATACATTCTACTTCACAGTTTACATGTTGCAATGAACTCCTCAAACACTCCTAAGAATACAAATATAACATTTCCTATTCAAAACATTTAACGGCTGATCAGTATGTCTATTTGTTAATTTGTATGGTACTGAAACAATAAAATAGTTGTCAAGGAGCCAAGACATTTAAAAGATGGATCACAGTTCTTTACACTTCACATCTCAATCATGTAATCAGGTTTATAGGGCACATTCTGTGTTATGACCATCTCACTTAAAAGTTTTAGTGTGGAGGATACGCCCTCCCTCTACCTTTACAGAGCAAAGGACATGAACGTCACATCCTCCCACTAAAACGAGGAAACTGCTTTGGTAGGCACACCAGAGGGATTCCCATTTTATGGCTAAGTTCAGGCTCCTGGGGAAGAGCTGTCTGAGGCCTTTTTTTCCTGAATGACCATCAGCGTGCAAGGTACGCTGACTTCATCAGTATATAAAATGAAAGTAAAAGAAACCATTTGGCTTCTTTTACTTTCACTGTTAACGGTGCTAAGGAACATATCTCAGCCCCACCCGATCACCACGGAAGAGCCATAATTGGTAACGGGAGATTCTCCACCTTCCAATGATACCTCTCCCTAGTGGATCCCTGCTCAGGAATAACCGCTGGATGGCAATCTGTGAGCCGTGATCCACCCACTAGCCCCTAGGATGTCTTGAAAAGGATGTGTGGAGAACAGCTTTGCCATGCCCAGGGAAAAGAAAGCCCACTAGAACCCAGGGTTTCTTAAATTAAAGGAGACAATGTGGTGGATGCAAGTCACCCTAACAACCATATGGTGTTGGTGGATTTCCCTGGTGCTGGCTAAGCCTGGGCCCAAACATCCCAGCTACCCACATCGCCAGATTGAGAGAATTTCGAAGGAATAATCTTGATGTTTCCTTGTTGCATTTTGGTGCCTTTTCTGCCGCAGGTGACATGCCTGCACGCATATGTGGTGAATTGTTTTTATTGGAAGAAGTGTAGTAATCCTAGCAGGTAGGAATTTTTTGGATCCCCACAGAATTTTCTCTCACAGAAAAGTGAGAAAAAATAATGATTCTAGTCAAAGTTTGATGTTTGTGTATTCTCAGTAAGAAAATGCAGTGGGAGACACACAGGTCACATCACTCTGAACTCCCCTGGATGTCTAGTTTAAAAAATGTATGGGGGTTGTAGGTTTCCTCAGGTTCTGGCCAAGCTCAAGCCCAAATACTGCATCCACTCACTTTGCAAGAATGAGTGAATTTAAAAGAAAATGAAATTTTTCATGACAAAAATGTGATGTCTCCACATTGCGCTTTGAGACTGTTCCTGTTGAAGGTACTAGGCCAAGCCACACAAGCAGGATACTATTTTATCAGGATAAGTGTGAGAAGACAGAATAGTATAACATTTGTTATTATGAACTGAATAATTCTCCATTTTTGGCTTACAAATGTAAGCTCTTATGCAAGAGCAATCACATTTTGCAAAATGTCCTCTGGATCACAAAGTTAATAGCTTTCCCCAAATTCAGAGTTATGCTATTCCTAATGTGCAGGTTTTCTTCATACTTCTTTTTCATTGATTACATTTTACCATATGAATTGATGTATGGTCAGTGAATTATCGGTGGGTCCGGGTATCTAGTGATTCTTGACAACGAACAAACACTCTATATCCCTGTGACCAGAAACTTATGATGGACGCAACAGTATATACCTTTTGTAAATTGGCTACTGTGGTTAGAACACTGACACCAATTTAGAGATTTTCTTTTTCTCCTACTGATTTTCATTAGTTTTTTGATTTCAACAATTAGTTTCTTTGGGAATATATTGAGCAAGCAACACAAAATTACCTCTAGCTTAATTCAGACTTTTTAGAAATACGTAGCTTTCCCGGTTTATATGCCTGTTCCGGAAAGCTGGAAAGAGGGTGGTGTTAGCTCAAACAATTTGATGGCACTCTTAGAAAATAAACACATACTTTCATGAACAGCACATTTAAAAAAATACAACATTTTGTCTATCTTCTCGTTCCCCTCTAGGGGAATCCACAAACTCTGTGTACATTTATTATCTCCACCATGTGGGTGGAAAGGACCCATATTAGACCCGGATAATCTTTTGCATTAAAGAAGTTATGAAGGCTTAAGTGCAAACTGCCTCAAACATGAAAAAAGGGCTCGAGACCTGGGGTGAAAAACCTCAGACCTTATGGGGGTTAGGATACCCAGACATAGGGATTATCAAGTACATTACCCTCAGTTTCTACTAACTGCTTTGGACTGTTTGGGAACCATAATTTGGCAAATGAAAAATTCTATGAACATGCATCATAGTCCAATAACGGTAAACCAGTTGTCAACATCAAAGAAAAGTAATAATTGTAAGTCACCTATGAGGCAATAGACAGGACACTCCATAACTAAAGTGAGGTCCACAGCAGTATATTACTCATCTGGGTTATAACCAAACTGTTACACTTAAAAGAAGAGGCATCATCTTTAGTAGCGTTTGATTCATAAAGGCAACAAAAGTTTCCAAACAGCCTAAGAACTGAAAAGCACCCCGTTTATAAAGTGAAAGGAGAATGATTTTCCTGTTTCCTCTACAGTTGTTGTATTTTTGAAAGCACAGGTGAATCATTAGATGTGTGAGTGATTCTATGGTGCTAGAATAAAAGCTGGCATCATGCTTGAAGAAGTTGTGGGCTTCCTCTAGGAAACACATATCCAAATAAAAACAATCACAAGAAACCACACAACAAGAAATTAGTAAACATTTTTCAAGGCTAGCTAGGCTGAATGGTGTCATCTTTAACTGTAGGGCTAGAAGGTTTGAACTACATGTATGGATTGTTATGTAACAAATTGAACTGAAGAATTGGGTTTCTTGCCTATTGTTACTTATATTTTATAACTGTTTCTCTTTCAATTAATACAGAAGTTTGTCCTTACCTGTATTTCAATTGTAGGAGCACCCTTTCAGGTGTTAAGCAACAACTAGCAAATTTATCTGGAAAAGACACTTCCATGGCTGCCAGTTTCCATACAATCCATCTATAATGGTTATTTGCCCAGGCTTCACTAATCAATTTTGGATCCACTCCCGGTGTGTCACACAATTCCCTGCAGGGGAAACGGAGAAATCACAGCATTATTTTTACTTAGATGTAGAGGCCAAATCTCATTCAGTCCAAATCAATAGGTCTGCTACTTACTGGATAATCCGGAGCATATGTTGAAAAATCAGCAAATATAATATTCAGACTTGGGAGGAAATTTCTTGCATCAACGTATGCAAGTAGATGTGCCACATATTACCTCCATCACTAGTAGGCATCACATCATTCACCCGCAGTAGCGCTTATCATAGCAAATCTCCTACCCCTTCAACCCCACTGGGAAAATTTCTCCCCTCCCTCCCTACCTTACTGCCCTAGTACGTGGCTATTGGTCACATTTTTGAATTGCCCCTTACCCTGCATAACTTTACACATGAGCATATATTTACACACACACATATATATGTATACACACACACATGCACAAGGTAGTTTGTAAGTGGTAAAATATCCATACAAATGTTAGACGTCTGAATAAAACAACTAAACAAATGTGGATGATGAATAGATTAGGATTAGCAGCGTGAGGTTATTTTAAAAAAACACAACTAATCACTTAGTTGCCATTCTATTCAAACCCATGAGATTTAGTAGAAAACGAATTTAGGGACAAAGCACATCCTTTAAAGGGTCAGTGGTCAAGAGACTTACACTTAAGATATTTCGATGATCCAACACAGGCTGCAGTAGATCATGGAGAGTTGGATGTGAATGACAGCAGCTCAAGTGTCATCCTTTCATATTGGCACTCACCAGTTGGTGGGGTCCTTGTTTTATGCAAACTTCCAGTTTAATACTTTTAAGTTTGGTCAAACCCCCTCTTGTAACAAAAACTGCTAGAATTTTCCTTTTTTGGTCGTTAACTTTAATCTAGTCGTAGGCTCACTTTAAGGAGCAACAAACTGGATATTGAGCCCTATGTGCTAAATCTGGAAATTAAGGGCTGATTTAGAGATAGGTGGTAACTGCATATGGGGACAGAACTCCCTTTTCCTCACCTCTGCTCCAACTAGAGGAACCCCCTCAAGGTGATTAAGTGGTCTTTCTTCAAACTGAAGAACCGTATGAGTAAAATAACATGAAGACTATAAGAAATCATGAGCATAAGAAATCACCATTATCAACTGGTAAAACAGGCTCATCATGTTTCTCAATGGAATTGGTGTTAGTCACATTGACTAGAAGAATCAGGGCAATTTTGATTTAGTGACCTGGATTTAATGACAGTAGGGCTAAGAAAATAACTTTGAGGCTCTGAAGGTCGATGTTTGGTGGTGCAAATTAAGTAGCAATAGGCCTAGACCTGTTTGCAGTCAGCCCCCCTAAAATGGAAAGGAGTTGGTGGGGACTGAATTCTCCTGCAGAAGAGACTGAACTAGACCCTCTGTTGAAAATTCATGGGTGAGTTCATGATTGCAGGAGACTAGAGGTCAGATGTACAGGTTTTTTCAAAGGGAATCAATAGACTGATTCAAAAGGCCATAAAGAAAGTGTCAAAAAAGATATTGCAAAAACGTGGTGTGCAACACAAAGTATATACAAATCTTTACAAGTTGAAGATTCCACTAGAACAGCCATACTGTTATTTAACACAAAAAAAAGTGAGACATTGCATCTTTACAATGACTATGGTCATTGAAGGTCACTTGGGAGGTAGGAAGGCAATTCCTTGAGTGGCATCGAAGACAGCCCAGTGAACTCAATAGTCAGGCAGGAAATACCATAATAGTTGCATAAATTTACTGAGAACACTAAATTACATAGTACAATCACCTCTGCACGAATAATTTCCTGAAACTTGCCAATCTAGTAAGAGAGTAATCTAGTGAAATTCAAAAAGAAGAAACAGGGCCTGGGTAACATTTCTTAAGATTGCGATCAGGAAAGCCACGTTTGATACAAGTCATCTTCCCTTATAAATGAGTAAAAATTAACGGTTGGACTCTAAGATGGGGGTGCCAATGTCTAAGCCCTAAAAATCTCCCAAAACAATCTCACTTGTGCACCAGAGTCTGAATCTGGCCCATGGTGTGCACTGATCAGCTCCAGTTTCAAAAGAGGACTGAGAAGTTACAGGCTTAGATTTGGGTTGAGACATTGGTTATTTTCTTTATTTATAATCAGATTGGAAACCACTGCCATGTTGAGACTTTGGAACATGCTTGATCATCCCCACTCATAATAGACCCAGACCTCTAATACAATTTGGTGTTGGCTGTGCATGCAAGAGGAGCCTGGTAAGATTGAATGTCATAGTAGTGAATGTCGCCAAGTGTTTCTGGGAGGAGAGAGGACTGCAAAACTCTCTGGTAGAAACTCTATCTAGCCGCAGATTCCTTACCTTAAAATATTCCCAGGCGTCAACCGAAACCGGCAACTTTTGAGCAATTCCCTTGTGTGCGGGTAGGTGGCGTCGTTCAGCTCCGCGTTGCATAGTTGGCATCAGAACTTATGCGTGCAGTGTCTCCACCAGCTAAGGCGTTAATGAAGGTAACTTGTTCATCTGGTAGCAACTTCTAGTCGCAGAATCCTTACCTTAGAATAGATACTAAAGCAATCTCACCCCAGAGATGGGTCTGCGGACTGTCTTAGCCTAAGAAGTCCTGGAGGACCGAATGTGCATAGTGACCATCTCGCCAGACCGGACTGTCGAGGCATAAGTGTTTGGCAAATGTGTGCAGTGATGCCCATGTATGTGCTTGATAGATGTTCTGGACTAGCACGCCACTAGCTAATACTCTTGTTGCAGCTGTAGCGCAGGTGGAGTGGGCTTTTAAGCTCTCAGGGGGCTGTTTCTTGGCCAATGTGTAACAGATCTTAATGCAGAGGATGATCCATCAACAGATGATTCGCTTTTGAATTGCATTCTCTTTCTTGGCTCCTGCAAATCCAGCAAAGTGTTGATTGTCCACTCAGAATTCTTTAGTACGATCAATATAAAACGATAATGGTCTTTTTGGATCCAGACGGTGGAGTCTCCTCTTCTTTAGAAGGATTTTGGAGGGGGAAGGTAAGCAGGGTGATGTTTTGTCAGATGTGACCACCTTAAGCAAAAAGGATGGCTGGGTCCTGAGAACCAGGAAGTATAACGAGGATTAACTGAAGGCGCCTGAAATTCGCTAACCCTTCTGGCAGATGTTATCGCCACCAGGAAGACAGATGTGCATTGGCTCAAAAGGATAATACCTGAAGAAGATGAGAACTAAATTCAAGCCCCATCGGGGCATAATGAAGAGCATGGGAGGAAACATTTGCTGTAAACCTTTAAGGTATCTAGTCACAGCAGGTGACTTAAACAGGGAAGGTTGATCCGGCAACTGTAAGAAAGTAGAAGAGGCAGACAGATATCATTTTACTGTGCCCAAAGGAAAGTCTGTTAGGGCCAAGGAAAGAACGAAAAGGAGAACTTCAGACAAGGGTGCAGACAGAGGACCAATTCATTTGGATGTACACCAAGGCACAAATGTGTCCCACCTGCAGCCGTAGATGGTTTTGGTAGAAAAACGCCTGACTGCCAGAATAACATCACATACTAACATCACATACTTTGGTAGGGAGATCAAACACCCTCAACTGTCACAGGTTCGGGTGCACGACCGTGCCCTGTTGCTGTGACAGAGTAACCTCCCGAATGGACAACCTGATTGGAGGACAGATGCTTATGCTCAGGAGTTCAGGATACCATACTTTCCGTGCCCAGTATGGAGCCAGTAAGATGACTTGGGCCCTGTTTTTCTTGAGAACTCTGGCCAGGAGTGGTATCGCCAGACAGACATATAGGAGTCCTGAGCTCCACTCAAGACGAAATGCGTCACCGAGCGAGAGCCGCCTTCAAAACTCCAGGGTGCAGAACTGCTGGCATTGCGCGTTCTCGGCAGTGGCGAATAGATCTAACCAAGGTCATATCCAATCTCAGAAGAGACCTTGGCATCACCTCCGGATGAAGACGCCATCCGTGATTTGCTAGGCATCGACGGCTGAGTTTGTCTGCTCTGGCGTTCAGAGAGCCCGACAGGTATTGAACCACCATGGAAATGTCCTACCGTTCCAGCTATGTCTTGTCAAAGGGTCAATGACCACACCCGCCCTGTTCGTTGCAGTTATATATGTGAAAACTTGCCCTAGCTTTCCCTTGACCGAAGGAAGAAAGGCTTTCAATGTCAACCGGATCACCCAGAACTCCAGCAGGTTGATGTGAAGCCCAGACTCTGCCCTCTATCTCCACCTCTCCCAGATAGCCGTCGCAGCCCAGGAGTGACCTATATGTCACTACTGTCAGCTCTGGGTGGGGAAGAGAGGAAGGTTTGCTGTTTACCCAATTAAGGTCCGTGAGCCACAACAGCAGGTCATTTGCAGTTCCCTCCAATATCTGGACTAGGTCGAAGAGATTTTCCTGATGCTGTGCCCACTGAGTCTTCATGTCCCACTGCAGAGCCCGGAAATGCCAACAGGCATGTTTTACCAACAGGATGCAGGAGGTGATGAAACCCTGCAGCCTCAGAGTCAGTCTCACTGAAATCCAGGATTGAGGATGAAACACTGGAATTATAGCCTGAATATCCTAGGCTTGCTGTTCTGGAAGAGACGCCTGAAATTGCACTGTGTCAAGAACAGTTCCGATGAAAGGGAGCAACTAAGAGGGAGTTGGGTATAAGTTTGGCACGATGATAGTGAACCTAAGCGAATGCAGGAGGTCCTTCGTAGTATGGAGGTGGGAGACGATTGCCTGGGGTGATTCTGTCTTTAACAGCCAATCATCGAAGTATGGGGAGACTGGAACCCCTGACCTCCGCAGATGTGCTGCAGCCACTGTCATCACCTTGGTGAACACCTGAGGGGCACTCAGCCAAAAAGGAGCAGAGCAAACTCATAATGCTCCTGGCCCACAGTGAACCACAAGTAGCATCTGTGGGCCGGCAGGACGGTAATGTAGAAACAGGCATCCCACAAGTCCAACACTACCATCCAGTCTCCCGGGGCGAGGGCAGATATGACCTGAGCAAAGGCAAGCATCTTGAAGTTTTCGTTTTTCAAGATGTAATTGAGAGGGCACAGATCTAATATAGGATGGAGGCCTCCATTCTTTTGTGGCACTAGAAAGTAGCAGTAATGGAAACCATGACCTACTTCTGAAACTGACAACCTCTCAATAGCTGCTTTGGCCTGTGTAGTGAGGCCCCCTTGGGCCCACTTTGGTTCTCCATTCCAGTTTTACATTTTACACATTTTACATTTTAGCAGGCTTTGTTTTAGCTACATTATTTTTTACATATTTTATTTACACAATATTATTCTGAGAAGACACTGTACACGCTGCTTGTTTTTATAAAGCCTTTCCAGTGACACAATCTGTGCACTCTGTTCAAGGCTAGGAACAGAACAAGAAATCCTAGTGCTTGCGTTTCCCGTTCAGCGACCGCTTCAAAATCAAGACACATCATTGCATCACAGCTGTACCTCGAACACAGTAGTTTTATTATATAAACAGTGCACTGTCCCTTTACGGGTCAGAAGGGCACTTTAGCCAATATGGTCCTGGAATGAATGCTGTGTTCGACATCTTCCATCCTGCAGAGAAGGACTGCCAATCCCACTGCAAACCAAGTCACTCAGGTAAGGGGTCTGAGGCTAACCTAAGAGATGGGGTAGAGGGTAAACCCACTAAGCTCTCAGAGTAGGGGTAGTGATAGGTAGAAATATCCTAAAAATCAGACTGCAATGTTTGGACTTTTTATTTTCTTCCTCATGTTCATAATACTGGTTACTTTGCTTTGTTTTATCTGCCTAATAAACGCTGCTCTTTCTCTCTATGCAAGATTACGATTGTCTAAATAAATGTATTGATAAACGTATTTGTGTTTTTTTTATGTATACCAAAGGCATACAGGAGTAGACAATGAAAGGGATAAGATCTGTTTCCACGATTCCCTTAGGGATCACAGTATCAGGTTTGAGGTTGCCAAAATCACCGCCACCACAGGAAGGTTAGGGGTTCTGGTGAGGCACTATGAGCTAGCTAGAAAGTGGGCCGACAATCTGTGATGGAGCAAATAGACTCAACTCAGTCTGTGCATCCTTAAGTCCTGCTGTCCTAATAAACAGTCCTACCTTTACTAGTGGGAACCGTATAATTTGGTGCTCCCAATGTTCTTAGGTCAGGTACTTATATAGTGCGTCTCCTGGGTAGTTCTTATGTGTGCCCAAGGTACCGTATTCCCCATTAAACAGAGACATCTGTGGTGTTAGGGATAAATCCTCCTCAGCATTATAGGAAGCACCTATTTTCCCTGTAGGTTGTTCAAGCTTGAACGTTTAAAAGGATACCCCACTATAGTTATTTCATTTCTGAATTCCATTCACTATAATGAAGAATGTAACTAATATTCCTGCTAATTTCAGACCTGCTGTTACAGCACATTTAACATTACATGGACTACAAAATGGGGGTGGAGATGTTACCTTCGTGGTCGATGCTCACAAAGCTTAGAAAACTGAAGTATATTACTCAAGAGTCACTTGTCCAGCAATAAATGCTAACACACAAACATTTCACTATTGTGATGAAGCTGCCTTACTAGGTCAATATAGACATTATAATGAATTAGGAATACCCATTAGCATATCAGGACCATAAAAAGGGGTTCCAAGA
Source organism: Calotriton arnoldi (assembly GCA_963921515.1). Taxonomy (NCBI): domain Eukaryota; kingdom Metazoa; phylum Chordata; class Amphibia; order Caudata; family Salamandridae; genus Calotriton; species Calotriton arnoldi. The sequence goes on along the minus strand of CAWUFW010000371.1, from coordinate 2,150,651 downwards.
CGCCCTTCCACATATATTACATAACATACGACTGGGTTCCCTCAGCAATGACTGGGCTACAAGGCCAGCATTAGCCAGCTACACACCTTACCCAAATTTAGCACTGCTTAATGCAGGTGAACTACACACTCTCTATACTGGTCAAGTTAGACTACATACATGTTTAACACAGTTTGTTAATGCGTACAATAACTGCCCCAGCGAGGGCTGTTCAAGCCGTTCAGCCACGGTTAGCTGTGCCTGCGATTAGTCCTGTAACAATAAATGCTATTATGGGCAAGATTCCCACCAGATGGGAGGAAATTCCTTGTCAGCTCCCTCAAGGGTATAGGAACAGTCCTGGACTGGTGCTGCCCGAGTAACGACAATTCTACACAATTTTGACCCAGAAGCATTGGCCTACGTTAATGAGATATATCGAACGGATGATGACTAACACACATTCAGCCAGAGTAGATCACATTGTATTGCGATTTGCAGAACAAGGGTACAAATTCAATTTTAAGAAAACAAAAATTGCCTTTCTGTGTCCAATTTTTAGGATACAAGTTATCAAATGAGAGAAAGAGCTTGGCGCCGCATTTCCTAGAGAAATGTGCTCTCTTACAACCACCAAACACTAATAAAAAATCACAATCCCTACTAGAATTCTTCAATTTTGGAAGAACGTACATACCAAATTATGCACAACGCATTAAACCTTTATACGATTTAATTCACCCTGATTTTTTTCAGTACACATTAGACATCAAAACATACACAAATAATAAGATTACCACAGACTGACATGCTTGCATCACAACACTTACACACATGTATCAACAAAACAAACTTGGTCATCCATATAATTGTGGGTGCCATTGGCTTTACATATGTCACATTCAATGAGGGTGAATAGCGCTGACTACATATAAATCACATCTATATTCTAATGCTGAAATGTGTTTTGCATCCACTGAAAAAATACTAACTGCAGTTCAGATGGCTATCATTGAGGAAAGACCACTGGCTCAACGAAAGGGCATAATTGTTATGACCCTGTCCCAGCCTTAGAGGCTGTTACAAAGGCCAGCGTTCCCAACACGAAAGCCTTACATGCTAAATGGATACAATGGGCCACTTCTCTGAAGTCTACGTCAGTAGCCAATGTTTTTGACTCCACTTTACCAACTCAAGAATTTCTCCACTATGACCATGCTAATCCCATACCCAGTAACATATTGCCTCTTGAACAGTATAAACACGTAATATACACTGATGGTTCAGCCAAGCCTGCTGTTCACGGAGTCACGATGGATGGGAAATTGATCCTCAAAAAACCTTTACGCAGTCCCTAGGGGATCGTACTGCACAAATGGCTGAATTGAAAGCATTGATTCTGGCACTAGAGACAATGGATCCTGAATTCCCAACACTCAGTGTGCAATTCATATTATTGTGTCCAGTCTGTAATGACAACTTACATTACTGGCACTTAAATGGATTCAGAGACTCAAAGGGGAATACTATCGGGGACAAACTGCTTTGGGGAAAGGTGGCACAACTTAAAGACAGTTTGCCACGGGCTCATGTGATACACAAATTGAGTCACCAGCGTGCTGGAATACACGTTGTAGGGCATTCAGTGGCAGATAAATCTGCCAAATGTGCAGTTAAGACTGCTACTGTAGCTGTGATTACTCATTCTCATATATGGGTGGATGAAGATATACTGACTGCCCTCAATGCCTTGTACAATGGCACCCCATAACCTAAATAATATCCAGCAAAATATTCCTATTATTTAAGTGCCCAAAATATTCCATTTGCTACCATCCCTGAGGTGGGTGATCGTGTGATTCCCAACCAAGACCGCAGGCTAGAATAAATCTTAGCTACCCATGAGGGTGTAGCGTCTGCCCACACTGGTGCAGCGGCCACAATTTCACTAATACAGAAAAGCTATTGGTGGCATGGTCTGTACAAGCAGACAACACAGTATGTCCTCAGTTGTCACATCTGTCAGCAAATTGAAAGCTCCACTATTGCACACCCACTGCAGACAAGACACCCCTCTTAGTTTCCAACAAATCGCTCCAAATTAGTGTACCTCGATCATTGCAGTTCTCTGAATTCGGATGCTGCGTTTAAATTCATTCTACTTGCTGTAGATTCTTGCTGCAGATTCATATGAGTGTGGCTACAATGATTGGCTGACGCTTCCACTGTTATTAAAGATTTGCAAGTATTCATCGGGACATATGTAGTAGGTGCTTTCCACTAGGACCAGGGCCCTGCTTTTCCCGCTTAGGCTTACAGGGATACTATGGGAACCCTAGGTGTGGCTATGCATTACTCATCACCCTATCACCCTGAGGGAAATTCGATAGTGGGGAAACAAAAAACTGGACTTAAAGCAATCTTTAACAGCTAGAGTATTAGGTTCTGGTCGTAGTTGGATCCATCACTTGTATGGCATCCAGAGAGCATTAAATAATCGGCCTAGGTGATCTTTGGATGGACGGACCCCATACAAGGTCCTGTTTGGCATCCAGATGCACGTTCTAGATCTTGACACTCGTGTCGCAGTGGAGGCAGATACACCTTTTGACATAAATGAACGTTTCGCCATCTTACAGGGATTACAAGACTTCGGGGACGAGACCTTCTAATGACCTTTCCAAAAAGCCTACTGTTGATGGGGTGAAGGAGCAACCAGCACCTTCCGGTTGGATTCCGAAAGTTGGGGATCTAGTTCGAGAGAAGACTGTAATAAAGAAGGAGTATGGCCCATCATACAGTGCTCCAATGCCAGTCTTTGGAACCGTGATTTTGCCACCACTTGCTGGTTGTAAAGACAAACAACTTGTTTCCATTAATCAAGTTAAATTGCATCCTGTGGCCAGTACTACACATTAGGCCACGAGGACTCTTGGGTAGTTCCCCGACTCCTTTCACTACCCTACAGGAAATGCCTCTACAAGTTTTAAGCAACACCAATGTTGTTTTTCCCAACTGGGGAGGGCGGAGAAAGAACTACAATACAAGCCATACAACGGAAGGGAGTATACAGCTTGCTTATGGTACCTTTAAAAACAGAGCTGTTTATGATGAACCCCATTTGGAGGCGTCCACCAGATCTCTTCTGCCAGCGACGGCTCCTGTTTTTCAACACACTGCACCAGGTTATTTTGTTGATGTTTTTTCTTCCAACTCTTCTCACACTTCACTACATGGTGTATGTGATTTTCTTCTTTGACTGAAATGCATTAATCTGATCTCCCCCGCCCCCATGGCTTTACATTTGGATTGCCATTTCTTTATTTTTCCTGCTTCTTTGGATTGGATTTGTGACTGTTTTTTTCTTGCTAATAAATTGACATTATCTCCCAGAACGCTGTACAGCAAAACTGGTAGTTGAGTTACTCAAACCTCATCCGTCTTCACACAAAGTGCAAAGAGACTTGTCCCTTGTCAACATTTCTGCTTTTGCAGTGCTTGATGGAATTGTTTGGGATAAGATTTTTGGTCCTACAGAGACAATGCAGATTCCTTACGTCTTTATGGTTGCGATGATGATGTGATTACCCCTGGATATGTTTCTGATGATTGGAATGTGAAAACAGTTACCCCAATGCTCTCCGAGCTTGAATATTATACTGTATTTGAAAGTGAGGATCTGCACCTAAACTCTGCTAATTATATAGAAATGTTTTGTTATTATCACTATGCACATCATTATTTACACAGAGCTAGTGTTCCACATTTAGTTTTCAATTTTACACAATGGTAACATTGCCTGACTACCCAGTGGGTAGCTCCAAGACAATAATGGACGTATATACCATTCCACTGAGATTCGCCGCTTGTCAGTGCCCCAGTCATAATATTGTCATTGCTCCATGGCAGAAAGTAAAACCTGCCCTTTGAGTAAAGTAAAAATGAACCGTGGTGGCGCAACTAGCAGTTTGTCAAGAATGCACCTTTGAAATTTTGACAAAGCAGAACGTATTCAGCGGTCCCATCAATAATGTATCATCATGGGTCGAGGGAATTCCAGTGTGCAGTACCGCACCACCTGCAGCTCCTTCAACCCCCTTGTGCTCTTACCAGGGAATACCCTCCAGGACCTGTGGAGGAGCCTTGCATGAAATGGCATGGGAGAGGCCGACCCATGCTAAAGCAGGAGGAACCAAGCTCTAAAGCAGGAGAGTGGTGCACAGTTACGGGGCAGAGCCACACCAATGAAAAGTAATCTTTTGCCCGCGCTCACACATACAGTTGCAAGATCTAAATAACTTAAAGGCATTATTAATTTAAGGAACTTGCTAATATGGAGTGTGACTTGTAGATCTGGGGCCAATCAGTTGCATGTAAAAGAGTCTTCTCAGGCGATTGAAATCATTACCCACATAACAGTATACCGCTATATTAAAGGACACGGTACTTCACATGACGTGCAATTAATAGAAAGCTCAAGACCCCTGACCTTGACTGGTAGGTCGCTCCCCCACCACACAGCTCCGTCTGTGTGCCCTGCTGCTGCCCCTGATTGTGCTCGTTTTACCTTTCTGTGCCCCCTTGCTGCCCCTGATTGTGCTCGCTTTTTCCTTTCTGTGCCCCCCTTGCTGCCCCTGATTGTGCTCGCTTTTTCCTTTCTGTGCCCCCCTTGCTGCCCCTGATTGTGCTCGTCTTTTCCTTTCTGTGCCCCCCTTGCTGCCCCTGATTGTGCTCGTTTTCCTTTCTGTGCCCCTTGCTGCCCCTGATTGTGCTCGTTTTTCCTTTCTGTGCCCCCTTGCTGCCCCTGATTGTGCTCATTTTTCCTTTCTGTGCCCCCTTGCTGCCCCTGATTGTGCTCGTTTTTCCTTTCTGTGCCCCCTTGCTGCCCCTGATTGTGCTCGTTTTTCCTTTCTGTGCCCCCCTTGCTGCCCCTGATTGTGCTCGTTTTTCCTTTCTGTGCCCCCTTGCTGCCCCTGATTGTGCTAGTTTTTTCCTTTCTGTGCCCCCTTGCTGCCCCTGATTGTGCTCGTTTTTTTTCCTTTCTGTGCCCCCTTGATGCCCTGATTGTGCTCGTTTTCCCTTCTGTGCCTGTTTCCCGCCGCTGCGCCCTGCGGCCCCGCCCCCTCACTGCCCATTCGCTGCCCCATTCCCTGCTCCTCCCTCCCACCTCCCCATTTATGGCGGCCGCTGCGTGGTGAAGAGAGCGACCCCTGACCTTGACTGGTAGGTCTCTCCCCCACCACACAGCTCCGTCTGTGTGCCCTGCTGCTGCCCCTGATTGTGCTCGTTTTACCTTTCTGTGCCCCCTGCTGCCCCTGATTGTGCTCGTTTCTTCCTTTCTGTGCCCCCCTTGCTGCCCCTGATTGTGCTCGTTTTTCCTTTCTGTGCCCCCTTGCTGCCCCTGATTGTGCTCGTTTTTCCTTTCTGTGCCCCCCTTGCTGCCCCTGATTGTGCTCGCTTTTCCTTTCTGTGCCCCCTTGCTGCCCCTGATTGTGCTAGTTTTTTCCTTTCTGTGCCCCCTTGCTGCCCCTGATTGTGCTAGTTTTTTCCTTTCTGTGCCCCCTTGCTGCCCCTGATTGTGCTCGTTTTCCCTTCTGTGCCTGTTTCCCGCCGCTGCGCCCCTGCGGCCCCGCCCCCTCACTGCCCATTCGCTGCCCCATTCCCTGCTCCTCCCTCCCACCTCCCCATTTATGGCGGCCGCTGGGCGGCCGAGCAGCGGACATGCACAGCGGGCGCGCCGCTGACGCGCCGAAGGCGCGCCTAAGGCAAGCCCGTCTGCGCCCGTCCGCGCCGTGACCGCGCCCAGCGCCAGACCCCCTGGTCCGGGCATCCCCCGCGCCCGCCACATCAACAGACGCCGATACGACGTCAGCACCCTCCACGCACTCAACCCCGGAAAAGATCACGCCTGCTACCAGGCCACCCCGAAGCGCACCCAAGGGCCCTTCACCTGCCGGAACTGCAGCTTCGCCAGCACCCGCCCCGCCAAACCACCGCCCAGGAAAGAACCCAACTACCTCAGATGCATCCTCCTCAACACCCGCTCCGCCCGCAAACACGCCATCGAACTCTGGGACCTTCTCGACTCAACCTCCCCAGACGTCGCATTCCTGACGGAGACCTGGCTGAATCCCGCTTCAGCCCCCGACATCGCCATTGCCATCCCGGACGGATACAAGATCACCCGCAGGGACCGCACCAACGGAGTCGGAGGAGGCATCGCCATCGTCCACAGGAACACCCTCAGAGTCTCAACCAACACCGACGACACCCTCAGCACCGCCGAACACATGCACTTCCAGATCCACACCGATCCCAACACCACCCTCAGAGGAACCCTCATCTACAGACCCCCGGACCCTGACCACAGTTCAGCGATTCCATCGCTGACTTCGTCAGCACACACGCCATCGCCTCCACGGACTACATCCTCCTCGGGGACCTGAACTTCCACCTCGAGAACAACAAGGACACCAACTCCACCACCCTGATCGACAACCTCGCCACCCTCGGACTCAGACAGCTCGTGACTACACCCACCCACGCCGCCGGCCACACGCTAGACTCCATCTTTTCCGCAAGCCCACACGTCTCCTTCAACCACACCTCCGAACCCCACTGGACTGACCACCACTGCATCCACTTCACCTACAGGAAGCCCACCACGCACCACCGCACCGAACAAATGCCTCGCCGCTGCTGGAGCAGAGTCACGGAAGACCAGCTAACCACAACCCTCGCCCTGAGCCCACCCGCCGAACCCTCCGACCCCGACACCGCCGCCCGCAACCTCAGACAGTGGATCGACGACTGCGCCAACACCCTCGCCCCGCTCAAGAATCCGCCCAACAGCCACACCAGCAAGAAAGCCACCTGGTTCACCGAAGACCTCCAGGCCTCCAAACGAACATGCCGAAAACTGGAGAAGATCTGGCTCCACGAACGGACAGCGGACAGCTACGCCGCCCACAAGAGCGCCACCCGCAGTCACCATCACCTCATCAGATCCGCCAAAAGGGCCTCACTCAAAGACCGCCTAGACAACAACGCACACAACAGCAAAGAGCTCTTCAACATCGTGAAGGAACTCTCCAACCCCAGCTCCAACACCAACGACATCCAGCCGTCGCGAGACCTGTGCGACTCACTGGCCACCTTCTTCCACCGCAAAATCGCCGACATCCACGACAGCTTCAACACCACGACCGCCCCGGCAACCACCGAGACCACTGCCCCCACAACCACCAACCGCCTGCTCTCCTGGACCAACATCAACGACGAGGACACCAGCGAGATCATGAACACCATCCACTCTGGTTCACCGCTAGACCCGTGCCCTCACCACATCTTCAACAAAGCCAGTACAGCCATCGCGCCCCATCTCCGGAAAATAATCAACATCTCCTTCGAGACAGCAACCTTCCCGGAAAGCTGGAAGCACGCCGAGATCACCGCCTTACTCAAGAAACCCAAGGCAGACCCCAAGGACCTCAAGAACTTCCGACCCATCTCTCTGCTCCCGTTCCCCGCGAAGGTCACCGAGAAAATCGTCAACAAACAACTGACCCGCTACCTCGAGGAGAACAACATCCTGGACCCTTCCCAGTCCGGCTTCCGCAGCAACCACAGCACCGAAACCGCCCTCATCGCCGCCACCGATGACATCAGGACCCTGCTAGACAACGGAGAAACAGCAGCCCTCATCCTCCTGGACCTATCAGCCGCCTTCGACACGGTCTGCCACCACACACTACGAACACGCCTTCACGACACCGGGATCCAAGAGAAGGCCTTGGACCGGACCACATCCTTCCTTTCCGGCAGAACACAAAGCGTCCGCCTCGCCCCCTTCCAATCCAAGGCCACCAAGATCATCTGCGGCGTACCCCAAGGCTCCTCCCTCAGCCCAACGCTGTTCAACATCTACATGGCACCCCTCGCCCACGTCGCCCGACAGCACAACCTCAACATCATCTCCTACGCCGACGACACCCAGCTGATCCTCTCCCTCACCAAAGACCCTCACACCGCCAAAGCCCACCTCCACGAAGGAATGAAGGCCGTCGCCGAATGGATGAGGACCAGCCGCCTGAAGCTGAACTCGGACAAGACGGAGGTCCTCATCCTTGGTTCCAACCCTTAGCCTGGGACGACTACTGGTGGCCAACTTCACTGGGAACAGCCCCGCCACCCACCGACCACGTACGCAACCTAGGGGTCATCCTCGACCCCACCCTCTCCATGACTAAGCAGGTCAACGCCGTTTCCTCAACCTGCTTCAACATCCTCCGAATGCTCCGCAGGATCTTCAAGTGGATCCCCACCGAAACAAGAAAAACAGTCACCCAGGCCCTCGTCACCAGCAGGCTGGACTACGGAAACGCCCTCTACGCAGGAACGACGGCTAAGCTCCTGAGACGGCTGCAACGCATCCAGAACGCCTCTGCACGTCTTATCCTCGACATCCCCCGACGCAGCCACATCACACCCCACCTGAGAGACCTGCACTGGCTCCCTGTCAACAAGAGGATAACCTTCAAGCTCCTCACCCACGCACACAAAGCACTCCACAACTCCGGACCAGCCTACCTCAACAGACGACTCAGCTTCTACACCCCCACCCGCCAGCTCCGCTCGACCAGCCTCGCCCTCGCCACAGTCCCCCGCATCCGGAAAACGACCGCCGGCGGCAGATCCTTCTCCCACCTCGCCGCCAAGACCTGGAACACCCTCCCCACCAACCTCCGACAGACCCAAGACCTACTGGCCTTCAGAAGACTCCTCAAGACCTGGCTCTTCGATCAGTAGCAGCACCACCCCCCTCTTCCCCCAGCGCCTTGAGACCCTCGCGGGTATGTAGTGCGCTTTATAAGTGACATGATTGATTGATTGAAGACACCGTATTATTGTTGGAAATTATCATCTTTGTGTGGCACTGCCCCAGATCCTTGCCTTCTTTTACTGTAATGGTTTTTGTTGGTCATAGGACTCTGCACACTTTACTCCTGCTAACTAATGGTAAAGTGTTTTTGCTCTCTCTTTAAACATGTAACATTGAAATATTCCTAATTGGTACATTTAATTTACTTATAAGTCGCTAGCCTATGGTACTACATGTACCCAGGACCTGTAAAATAAATACTATTAGTGAGATGTAGCACTAATTGTGCCACCCACTAAGTAGTACTATAAAACACTTCGCCAGGTCTGCCCCTGCAGCCTGAGCATGCAGTTTTAGATTGGCATGTCAAACTGGCAAAAACACATTTTGCCAGGCCTAAACCTTCAATTTTAATACCTTTATGTCACCCTGAAGCTAGGCCCTTGATGTCCATAGGGCAGGGTGCACAATACTTAAAAAATAGGATGTGTATTTGTAATGTTTTACTTGTCCTGGCAGTAAAAAATCTCCAAAGTCGTTTTTCACTGTGGCAAGGATGACCCTGCCATAGGAAAACACTGGATTACACTATAACAACTTATACTTCTTAAATTTAGTTTGGAAACAGCTAGAAATATTGCTCAAGATTCATTTTATTAGTTATTTAAAATTCAACATAATGGTCAAGTTGGGTTTTATATTACTATTTTGGAAGTGACACTTTCAGAAAGTTGTCATTTTTCTGCCAATGTTCACTGTCACCCAGATGCTGATTGGCTCCTTGATTATGTGTAAAGTGGCTCCCAGAGCTGAGACAAAAGGAGAAGGGTAGACCTTCTCCTTACAGGATGGCCACCTGGGATCTATTAATTAACTTCAAAGGATCCCTATCCTGTCATAGGCAGATGTAGGTCATGCCTGGACCTACCCCCTTAATTGTCCTGCTAGCAAGCCAGGCAGCAATTCCAGTGGGAGAGAAGCTGCTCTTGAATTTCTTTGGAGTGACAATAAGGGAGAGTTTGCCCCCTATTACAGCCATACCACCGGGTAGGTACAGGGAGATATGCACATGGGAAGAAAGGTTCTGCCTTGTTGGATTTAGGTAGAGAAGAGTATTGTGGGATAGTTTATAGTAAAACATACAGGAAGTGCTGCAAAATTGGGTAGGGTCACCCCTGGAAACTTTTATGCCATTGGTTAGGAAGTGGGCAGGAGTTCCCTCCACTCACACCCGTGGAAGAACAGAAGAGGACTGGACCTGCAGTCTGTGACCTGCGAAGAGCCTTACAGACTTGACCAAGTCTTTCTCTTGTACTCAGTTACTTGCAAGAGGTTTCTGGGGGTCTCCTTCAGGGCTTAAGGTGGTAAGGGACCAAAGTTTTAAGAACCACCAGCAGTTAGTCTTTACCTACCTTGGAGCGTCCGGGTGCAGAGCTGCTGATAGGGTTGGTAGCTTTGCGTGCTACACCAAAGGCAGAGGGGGGGGCATCTAGAAACAGGCTGCAGAGGGGGAACTTGGGGACAAATTCAGGAGCATCCAACATGGGGCTTTGGTTTGTGAGGGCCCTAGGAGCATGGAGGCACAGTCGGTTCTGGGGAACCCGGGGCGCTCGGGTGCAGAGTGGGTAGGTGGGTTGGACTGGTGCGTCACGGGAACTCACAGTGCCAGTCTCGCCAGTTAAGGGGACAAAAATCAGGACAGCTGGGTCACACTCGAAGTGGGTCTCTGTAGCGCTGATGTCCCTCGACAGCTGCTTGGTCTTGGAGTCGTCAGGAGTCTGGATTGGACACAAAAAGGCTTTGGTTGCTGCAAGAGGCTCAGTGCCCCAGGTGTTGATGCTGTGCAGCTCGGTTTGTTTCTGGTGTCTTCTCATTTTGTAGGGAGACAGATCTGACCTTCTGGAGCACGACTACTTGTTCTGCTGCATCGGTGGAACTGGGGGTCTGCAGAACGGTAGATCTGACTTTACTGTTTGGTGCTCGCAGGCTGCAGGGGAGTAGCTCCTCTACTCCAAGGGAGATTACTGGCAATTTGCGAAGTGCTGGCAACCCACCTGCGTTCTTGGCAGATGCACAGCAGCAGAATGAGTAGATTTGTCGCAATTGTCGGGACAGGTGCAGGCAGGGTTTAGCACCAAAAACTCTACAGCTGGTCCTCAGTTCTCACTTTCTTCATCCTCCTCTTCTTGTGTCTGTCGAATCTGAGTTCCTGGTGTCGAGAGTGCCACCTAAATACTCAATTTAGGGGCGATAAGGGGAGTGTAAGATAGCAGCCAATGGGTTACCTATCTTTCGGGTGCCTACACCACGTATATGATCACTTCCTGTGGGGAGAAAGCATAAAACTGACCCAGTGTATGTAATTTCACCAAAAATCAAGATGGTAGAATTCTATTTTTCGTGTTCATTTCAGGTAGCCAACCTTAGGGGTGTAACTAGCCTGATAGTGAACACGCCTCCTGACTAGCTAATTTTCCCACCTGTCCTGGTGCCAAATGGGCCCTGGTCAGGAGGTGGAATTTCCCCTGTCTGGGTGAAGCCGGGATTGCATATCAAAGGCGGCAGAGGCCTTTCAAGCATTTGAAGCATCCTGACTTGATATGCTGATTACTAGTCATCCTGCTTGGAGGAGATGACAACACCTCAGCCCAGAGCAGGCAATGTTTCTGCCCTCAGAGAGCGTGCACTCATGTGCATGGGGTCAGGAACCTTTCTGTGGTGGCAGGCTGGTCTACACCATTCAGCCAGTACTCTAGAGGTGGTAGGTTTTCAGGGGGCACCTCTAAAGGGCCTCTGGGTGAATGTCTTAGTAAAGTCACTTCTGGCATCAGTATGAATTTATTAAGACAAGGTGTTTGATACCAAACACCATATGTTTCAGTGAAGCCATCATGTAGCTGGGGAGCTCATAATGATCAGGGCACAGAACATGTACTTAAGATAGTTTCCTTGTGCACTTGTACTGTCTAGTAAAAGAACTAGACAGCACAGGGGCATATATGCTCATGCAGATATGGCCACACATGTAATATAATGCAGCCTGCCTTATGGCTGTAAGGCCTGCCGTAGGGGTGACTTACATCTATTGCATGCAGTGTCTGGGGACAGGGCACACAGGGTGTGTGCCATGTCACGTTTTCACTTTTGTCTGCACCATTTCACACAGTCTGCAATGGCAGTAAGCATGAGTTTGCTGGTGGTTCCCTTATGGTGGCACAATACATGCTGCAGCCCTTAGAGACCCTCTTTAGTATCCATGCCCTAGGTAGCAGAGGTACCATTTACTAGGGACTTCCAAGGGTGCTAAAAGGGTTGCCAATTGTGGAACAATTGCACAGTTTCTTTGTTTTTGGGAAAGAACACTGTCACCGGGGACATGGTGAGCAAGAACCCCAACGCACTTCACTCAAAGTTGTATCAAATACCAGGTAAATATTGGGGGGGACCATGTCAAACAGGGAATTTATTAAGACAAGGTGTTTGATACCAAACACCATATGTTTCAGTGAAGCCATCATGTAGCTGGGGAACTCATAATGATCAGGGCACAGAACATGTACTTAATATAGCTTCCTTGTTCACTTGTACTGTCTAGTAAAAGAACTAGACAGCACAGGGGCATATCTGCTCATGCAGATATGACCACACATGTAATATAATGCTCCCTGGCTTATGGCTGTAAGGCCTGCTGTGTGGGTGACTTACATCTATTGCATGCAGTGTTTGGGGACATGGCACACAGGGTGTGTGCCATGTCACGTTTTCACTTTTGTCTGAACCATTTCACACAGTCTGCAATGGCAGTATGCATGAGTGTGCTGGTGGGTCCCTTAGGGTGGCACAATACATGCTGCAGCCCTTAGAGACCCTCTTTAATATCCCTGCCCTAGATACCATTTGGTAAATGGTACCTAGGGGTACCATTTACTAGGGACTTCCAGGGGTGCTAAAGGGGTTGCCAATGGTGGAACAATTGCACAGTTTCTTTGTTATTGGGAAAGAACACTGGCACCGGGGACCTGGTTAGCAAGAACCCCAATGCACTTCACTCAAAGTTGTATCAAATACCAGGCAAATATTGGGGGTGACCATGTCAAAAAGGGACACTTTCCTACACCTACCTTTATTGATAATCTTTGTTTTAAATGCACAGAATTTATAATACAGTTTTGGTAAATGTTATTTTTGATGTTTTTGATGCTAGTTTAAAAAGACTACATTTCAATGTATTTGTAGGTATCTTCTTTACGATTGGCAAATAAAAAATGTATCTCAAGCTGCTGTACAGTTATTTTTGTCACACATTAAACATTTACACTTATCTATATACAATAATATGTATCCTCCACTACATCAACTGCCATTACATCGTCAAAGGTACGTTCCAAAAACAGGTTAAGGAACAGCATTACTTAATTATTTAAAAGACAGCAAGGGTATCAAATAAAAAAACAAATGAGTGGTGAGGTCATATTCCCTGTCATCGACACCAAGTAATCACAGGCGATAATGTACTGCATTGCGCTTATATAGCGCTTACTACCCCTAATCTGGTGCTGAAGTACTTTAAGCCAGGAAGCACGCTACTCGGGAACCCAAAGTCAGTAATTAATCCAAAATTATTAGGTTTTGTTGATTATTGCTCAAACAAACAGTCCATGCGTTCACTCCAGTATCTTTGTGGTAGATAACATCGGAGTTAGGTGCAATCGTTAGTGACAGGGTATGTGAGTTCATGCAGATGGTTGGTGGCGGTATGACTTTCAAAGAAGGACAGGTTGTAATCTTTAAAATTAGCCAGATTTCATGCTGGATTTTCGAAATATAGAGAAGGCATTTTGGGATAGCATGCATTTTGAGGATGCAATACTGTAGAAAAAAAGATTACTTGTGTGTGAAGATAGTGCTATATTAGCTACTTTTGACAAGCACTAGAATTAGGTGAAAGGTTTGTACACTGATAGGCTACCAATAGACCACAGCTTCAGCAAAGACAGCTGATCAGCTCAGAAGTACGAAGCGAGAAGTAATGGCTGGACGCATTATAGAAATATGGTTATCCAGAGTGTATTGTTGTTTTACCGTTCCAAGATGGCCAACATGTTGGTTCTAAACAAGGCAGCCATGCTGGAATTTTAAAACAAGGATAAACTAAGCACAATATCACTGAAAAGTCGGACACTCGTCACTGTGTTTAGATTCGTATTTGTAAACATATGCCCAAATGTTTAGATAGAAGCATATTTTGTTTTTTCAACTTGGATTCTTTTAATTGATGATGCATATGTTGGTGAGTTTGTGTGTGTGTTTTATTGTGGCTGTATCAGAGGGTGAATGCAAAAATGAATCGATAAATTAATGCATTTGTGTGATGGTGAGTGGCACATGACGTGTATGATTGCTTACTGAGTGCCTAAAATCATCAACACAAAAACCAATTTCATTCATAAGCCAGACATATTGGCATTGCCAATGCTCGCTTCTTTTGCTTTCAGCAGTCCATGGGAGTGCATATGTTTTCTTGCTCTCACTCTGTCCCATGTGGTCCTTCCCCTTTTTACGTGCCTGGATGTCTCTTGCTTTTTTACAACTTCTTTCATTTTAATACCCACCCCCGCATAGCGCATCCACTGTTCCCCATCCTCTCACTTCTCACTGCCGCTCCCCAGCAGTGTGGACTTGCCACTCCAATCATTTGATGATGGATGCTCCTCTCCTTCCTGTCATTTTTTTAAAATTTATTTATTTATTTTTTCTTGATAGTAGGGTATGGAAGCTGCGATTCGCTACAGGGTTTCTCCTTTACCTAAATGCATATTTTCTAAATTTTTTCTCCAAAATGGAGGGCTTGTCATTTTGCAACTACAAATACAAAAAGGCAAGGTGGCTGAGGCTTCCTGAGGCATAAAATTACAATTTCATTCAATAGGTATCGGAACTCTAGTCCGGCGCTAAACTCTCAGATCACTGTTTACCTTCCAGTGGCAAAGCTTCAGGTAACCAACAATAAATAATTATCTGAGAGACCATATAAAGGCTGTGAACTGTGAATATTTCCTAGAAATTACGTGCTACTCTACAGAAAGAAATTTCTATAAAGTATTCACAGTTCAAGGACTTTATATTGTTGCTCAGATAATCAGTTATATCTTGGTGTTGCTTCCTGAGGTATGTACACACATGCATGTGTATGAATCACCGTGGAGCCAAAAACTAAAATGGCTATCGCGTCATGACGTATGTTTGCCCATGTAGGGTGATGTATGCATGTGCATTACGTCTTCATATTGGGACTGGACCTTGGTTTTTATTGTGCTGATGCTGTTCAGCATCAGTCACACATTTATTTTCTTTTTGTCAGTGCTATTCAGTGTGAGAAGTTGGTTATCTGTTGGGGAAAGGGAGAGCCCTACTCAGGTAATAAACATAATCCTTGACTGGGTCAACAACAAAAGTCACTAAATAAACTTGTGCTTAGTTCTCTGGTAACTTAAACAGTAATAAACTGAAAACACAACACAGCAAAAAGCACAAATCAATTTAGATAAATAGAGCAAATTTTATTAAATAAAATGACACCTAAACAAAACTCCAATCAGTAGAACCAGAGTTTCACCTACCAAATAGTCCCAAAAAGCACAAAGGACCACTCACAGTTATCTGGCTGCAATGGACTGGGTCAATGTCACACGTTCTGGGTGACCACGATGGGGTGTGGGTCAGATACAGAGGTTAGGTGCTCCCCGGTGAAGAGTTTACCTTCTCAGAGTCCAAGTGCATGAGAGAAGCCTCAGCTGGAGCTTCACATTGGCGGGTGCCTCGAGGAGGTCGATGTCAGTGTGAGGAGAATCGCTGGCCTAATCCCATACACCCTAGCCCCCCCGCACCCCCAGCTCTAAAATCAGCCTCGCGGGGCGGCAAGAGAGATAGCACACAAGCACTTAACCAGTGGTTAGCAGGAGTAAGGTACACGGAAAATGGGTTCAGCAAAGGAAGGTGAAAATCTTGGGTGACCATGCAGAAAGAGCCCGGTCTAACACTCAGCATCTGCAACAAACATTGGCCAATGAGTTGGCTAATACCTTTTTAAGACCAGACCTATCAGTGTTGGCAATGCTTGTTCCACATTGGCGTCTACGAGAGCCTCAAGCTTGATTGAGAATTTATAAAGTGCACGATTACCCCACAAGGTGTCCTGGCGCTACGGAAGCCCACAGTAGAGAAAACTTACTAGAGCCATAAGAGGTGGGTTTTGAGCTGCTTGAGCAATCTGTAAGTTTTAATCAATCACAGAGAATGACTCTGAATGCAGTTCAGAAAAGGGCTAAAGCAAAACTGTCAGCCTTAACCAGTCAGCCAGAGAAAAGGAGGACAGAGGTAAGGCAAGTAAGTACTGGAACAACTAGATAGTCACGGTTGTTTGAGGTGGTTCTATTGTGCATCCCCGATATACATTATTTACACTGTTGACCTCACAGTCCCTGGTCCTGATATAAGGAGGCAAATGTTTCCAAAGATTCAGTAACAGGCACAAATTTAAAATCAAAGTAAGTCTAAAGAAGAATAGCAGGAGTTTCAGTAAACTAAAAAAAAATATACAAATAAAATGCATAGACTTACTTTCTTCTATAGTCTATCTTCAAATTCTAGGTGAAAACATGTTAAAACAATTTAAGCACAAATTAAAAACAACTCGGAATGAAGGACGCTGTAAATCAGCATTCAAATAGGAGCAATATATATGGGATAAAGTACCCCCTGCCACACTTTATAAGGATATTACAAGTCACCATATAGAGGATATTACAAGTCCATGAGCATACAGAGGAACGAGGCTGAAGGTTGAGTTCCTTTATAAAGTTATGGAAATCCGAGGTGACTGCAATATCCTTTTCAGGTATGGAAGTGAGTACTTTATTCTTTATAATACATGATCACACTATCAACTTTCCCACGAACCACATAATGTTTGCAAACATGAAGAATAAAAATAGAATCTCTAGTGCAAAATTAAACGAATCAAAAAAGCAGGTAGATATTTGTTGCAAAAAGATATCAGAATTGGTTTAAAACAAGTTAAAAAAAAAAAAAAAAAAAAAAAGAGCGGGAGAAACATTTATTTTTACTTTTCTATAATTACCTAAGGAGTCCAAAAAATACAAATGTTAACATAAATATCTACTCTTCTACTCTATATAAGCCTGATTACGAATTATATTTCCCAAATTGTTGGTGGATTTTTTTATTAAAGAAAATATTTTAAGGGAAGTAATGAAGAAAGCAAACATAACCAGGATTTGGTTCCTACCTGTAAAGTTCTTCTTTTCCCACCTTGTGATTATCAGTTGGTATGAGCCATCCTCCATCAGCAATTTGTATCCCATGGCCAGCAAACAGAAGATCCTTTGAAAAATGATCAAGGCAGTCAAACTGAAAGAATTCAGCATTTTCACTGTGTATTCCAATGCTGTTTTTCAGTACACCAAACATGTGCAACTATAAAAAAAAAAAAAAAAAACATCAGCTCCAATTTAACTGAGACGTATTTGCAATAATGCAACACTTGCCCCCTCGCTATGGCACTATATTTTCTGTGTGTTAAACCTGACTTATATACCATTTGTCCAATTATTGATTTCTGAGAACTCGGCTTAGGAAGCGCCTAAATTCAACCGCATTGCAGGTTTGCGAGTGTTCACCACCAACCATTACATGCTCCTCTTTAGTCCATACCAGGCTATCATCGGTCTCGAACAATGCCTTCACTGCCCCTGTGAGTGAGGGATCTAACTGAACCTTGCAATAATAAACCATTAAGGCCTTGGCGGCAAGCTCCGCTCCGTAGGCGGAGTTCACAGAGTTTTGCCACTCTGCTTGGAGCACAGAGTTCGGCAAAAAAAACTCCGCCTGCCAACGGCAGAGCGGAGTTTACCGGCGCACGCTGCTCATCGCTCTTCTCACTCCTATAATTTCCATGCTGTCTACTGTAGGTCATTGCCTTTCATTTCATTCATTAATTTCATGATGTTCGTGTCATTTTGTGGGATCAGCTTCATTTGGTTTAAAATAAATTCACAACTCGTTGCGCTTCTTTTTGCAGCGAGACTAGAAGCGCAGAGGGGGAGGTGTGCGCTGTGATGCCTGGAGCCAGAGTAGTGAGATATTTGCATTCGTCCCTGTGATGTCTATACATCTGGATTGTGTGGCAGCCAACCGAACATATTGTGAGCGGGACAAGCTATGTGTAAGGTCAGGTAGCATTGGAGCACTGTCGGCCCCCCAGCCAATCTTAGTGCATTGGTCAGAATTCTGAAACATTTATTGGCTGTGGAGTCGGCACGTGCCTTTGAAGAGTACAAATACTGTCCGAGCACTAATTGAGTTTAATGTTGGTAATGAGACGTGCGTGAGAACTGCGCCGCCTCTGTTAGCCCTCCACTGGGCGATGTAATGTCGCGGCCCGGACTGCACTAAGCAGAACGCCGAGGGAGAGTGAAAGTGGTGAAACCCCCTCGGGCGTAACTCTGTTGGGCTGGCCCGGCGTACGCCTGGCCAGCGTGTAGAAATGAATAAAAGGGGCAGACGTGCGTAACGGAGTTAGTCACGTACTAGCCATCACTCTAGCATTGACTCACGTGTCTTATTGTTGGCCGAGTTAGGCCCCAACCACGACACGACATTGGCGACGAGGTGGTCTCACCCCTCGTAGCGCTCGAGTGTGCCTCGCGCTAGTCCTCTGCCTCCACGAGTGCACGCGCTACCAAGCGCCGGCGGCCTCCACGCCACCCTGCTGGCTCCGCCGCCCGCCACCAAGGCCTGTCACCTGCCGCACCGCAGCCAGTGCGCGTGCCGGACTGCGCCTTTCCTCACCCGCGGCCGCTACCTCTCAGCCGCAGCACCACCAGCAGCCACCTCTTGTCAGCCCGGTGAGTGCCCCCGCGCGCGCAGTCAGGCGCGAGGGTGCCCTGTGCATCAGCGGGTGTTCACCCCATCACGGCCCTCTCAGCGGCCCACCGCCTGCGCTGCCCGGCCTAGGAGGAGGTGCGACGCTGCTGCCCAGGCCCCCATCGTCTCCTCGGCCTCCCGCCGCCTCACAGCTGGCCTGTCACGCTCCAATAGACCCTACCATCCCTGCGACACGCGCCAGCGACTGGTTTCGGCGCTACCCCACAGCCACTGCCAGGAAGTCTCATCGGGTCACTCTGCGGACCGGCCAACACGCGCCCACCACGCACCTCTTCACCGAGTGCGAGCCCTAGCACGACCCCGCCTACTCACCTGCTTTCATGGCGACAGTTCCGCACCTGGAGCCTTTCGTCGTCACTGGTCCGCTACCCTCCCAAGCGGCCAGGTGGCGAGTGTGGGTGGAGCGCCTGGAAACATACTTCGTTGCGGCGGACATCCCAGCGCCGCGACGTCGCCCCATGCTGCTTCACCTTGGAGGGGCGGACATACACAAGATAGCGAAGACGGTGCGCGAAAATGGCCCTCCCAGGAACTACGCCACGATGCGTGACGCCATTACCGCCCATTTTGAGCCATTCGCCAACCCGGATTACGAACGGTTCCTGCTCCGACAGGCACGCCAACAGCCGGACGAGTCAGTGGATGTCTTCCACGCGAGGCTCAAGGAGCTAGCGGGCACATGTACCCTCCCAGATGAAGACGATGAAGTAAGGGCGCAATTTATCCAAGGCTGCGCATCATCGAAGTTGCGGGAACGCGTGTTGGAGGCCCACAACATGCCAATGAGGGACATCCTCACGTTGGGTCGCTCCAAGGAACTGTCCAAGGCGAGGGCGGCACATATGGAAGCCAGGCCGGCAGTGACGGTCAAGGAAGAACCAGTGTGCGCCATCCGGACAGATGCCCGACACCCTCGGGCGAAAGACAGCTTGCCCGCACCGCAGCCACCCAAGCAGCCCCAGAAGAACCGACCGTGTGGGTGGTGTGGAGGCCCCTACCCCCATGAAGGCGCCTGCCCCGCGAGCGGGAAAACCTGCAGTGCTTGCGGGAGACTAAACCACTACTCGAAAGTATGCCGCTCGTCACGGAGAGGGACGGCGAGAGGCCCACGCCGGCAAGTCCGAGCACTCGGCCCACTCCCTGACGACCCGCACAGCAGCGATATGGACGACGACGAAGAGACCACAGTCCACGTAGTCCGAATGCTGCACTCTCTCTCAGCCTCTCAGCACGCCACGCCAATGTGCGAAATCGACGTACAAGGCCAGGCAGTGGCCGCGCTAATTGACACCAGTGCCACGATCAATCTCATGGCCGCCAGCGTATACCGGGGGTTATCGAACCCTCCCCCGCTCCGCGAAACCAGAATACAAGTCTATGCGTTTGGGACTCAAGCCCCCCTTCACCTATGCGGAGTCTTCCAGGCTGACCTCTCCCACGAAGACACTCAGCAGCAAGCCAAGGTGTATGTGTCTCAGGAAGGAGCCGGGTTCCTGCTCAGCTGCCGCACCGCCCAAGACCTCAATCTCATCCAATTTGCCTTCACGGTGCACGCCCAGGACCTCGGTGGGCTGCTAAGAGACTTCAGCTCCTCTTCGAAGGCATCGGCTGTTTGAAGGGACCAGCCATCCAGCTGCATATCGATAAATCAATTGCGCCAGTGGCCCTCCGACACCGACGAATCGCCTTCCATCTTCGCCCCAAAGTGGAGGCCGAGTTACGTCTCCTGGAAAAAGCAGGGATTATCGAGCGAGTGACCGGCCCCACCCCGTGGGTATCGCCCATCGTCGTCGCAAAGAAGCCAAAGCAGCCAAACGCAGTCCGAATCTGTGTGGACATGAGGATCCCGAATCTTGCCATCAAACGGGAGCGACACCTGACCCCGACTGTGGATGACATAATCGGAGAGCTTGCAGGGTCCCGGTGGTTCTCGAAAATGGACCTCCGTTCCGGATATCATCAGGTCCCTCTCCACCCGGACTCAAGGCCCATCACGGCCTTCTCTACCCATGCAGGGCTTTGGCGATACACTCGTTTAAACTTTGGGATATCCAGTGCGGCTGAGGTGTTCCAGAACATTGTGAAGAACGTCCTCCAAGGCCTGGACGGCGTTCTTAACGTAAGTGATGACATCCTCGTGCATTCCCCCACGCTGGAGCAACACCTCCTGCGCCTCCAAGCAGTGTTCGCTCACCTACGGGACAACCGCCTCACCCTACACCGGGAAAAGTGCGAGTTCCTGAGACGTGACATCAGTTTCTTCGGATTTCGGTTTTCGGACAAAGGCATTGGCCCGGACCCGGACAAGGTCAAGGACATACAGGAGGCTCCTGCCCCAACGTCCGTATCTGGAGTCCGCAGTTTTTTAGGGATGGTCACCTACTGCGGGCGTTTCATCCAAAATCTATCTGACCTAACAGGACCGCTGCGAGAACTCACGAGACATTCCAGCCACTGGACCTGGGAAACAGAACAGGAGGAAGCGTTTCGGAACACGAAGGCCGCCCTCTCTGCTGATACGACGCTAGTGTTTTTTGACCCCAGGCACGAGTCGCAACTAGTAGTGGATGCCAGCCCAACTGGGCTAGGAGCGGTGCTGGCACAACAGCTGGACTGTGGAGAATGGGCCCCTGTTGCCTACGCCAGCAGGACACTCACCCCCACGGAGCAACGCTACTCCCAAATCGAAAAGGAGGCCATCGCGATCCTGTGGGGGTGCCGCCATTTCCACATCTACCTGTACGGACACCCCTTCACTGTCATCACAGACCACAAGCCCCTCCTTCCCCTGTTTCAAGGGTCATCCTCACGTCCTCCGCCGCGCATCGAAAAATGGGTTCTACAGCTGCAAGAATTCCAGTTCACTGTGGAGTACAAGCCCGGTACCCGGAATCCGGCGGACTTTTTGTCACGGCACGCTCGTCCTGTCACCGGGCCAGAAGCAGCTGAGGCGGCAGCCACGGAAGACTACGTCAGAATGATCGTGGAGCGGTCCCGGCCCCTGCCGATGTCACTGGCAGACGTGGTGCTAGCCACGAAAGAAGACGACTGCCTTCAGGTGGCCATCCAGGCGGTCGCATCGGCCAACTGGAAGCCGCTGCAATGCCCGACGCAATTCCGTACGGCGACTGCCCAGGCCACGCTGAAAGCTCTCTATCTGGTACGTCACGAACTGTCCGTGTCAGCCGACGGCTGTCTCTTGAGAGGCCCGCGCCTGGTCCTTCCGGAGAGCCTCACCCAGCGAGCGGCCCTCTTAGCGCATGGAGCACACCAGGGAGTGGTGAAGTCGAAGAGTCGCCTGAGAAGCAAAGTCTGGTTTCCCGGCCTCGACCGGCAGATCGAATTGGTCGTTCAACGCTGTCCTGTTTGTCTAGCAACCAGCCTGCCCACCAAGCCCGCACCGATCATCACCGAAGCAGGCCCTACAGCTCCCTGGGAAAGAGCGAGCGCCGACTTTGGTAGCCTACCAGGAGGTAAATACATGCTCGTTGTAGTCGACGATTTCTCCCGTTACCCAGAAGTCGAATTCGTCTCTTCCACGGCGGCAAGTGAAGTCATCCCGAAGCTAGAGAAGCTCATGGCCACCCACGGGCTCATTGGAGAGATCAGGACGGACAACGGGCCTCCGTTCACCAGTGCCGAGCTTGCCGAATACCTTGCGTCTCACCGGATAAAGCATCGCCGCGTAACGCCGAGGTGGCCCCAAGCAAATGGCGAAGTGGAACGTCTGATGCGCACGTTGAACAAGGCAATCCAAATTGCAACGGCTGATGGCCGTAACCTGGAGCAAGCAATATATCAGTTCCTAAGAGAGTACCGGCTCACACCCCATTGCACCACCGGTATCTCCCCAAGCAGGTTGTGTTTTGGTCGTGCCGTAACGGACACCATCCCGCATCACCCAGTGTGGGCTGAGTCACGGGTTCCCCCGAACCAGTCACTTGCCAGGCGGACAAAGTCGAACCAAGACGCATCCCAGAGGCGACATGCGAGGGAGAGCAGTTTAGTGGTCGGCGACCGTGTACTGGTGCGAGACCGCCACCCAGGTGGAAAGTTCAGGCTGCCATTCGAGCTACATCCATGGATCATCACCGAGGTCAAAGGCACGATGGTGACAGCGTCCAGAGGAAACGAAATGGTGACCCGCAATGTATCCTTCTTCAGGAGAGTTCCGGAGGACGATGACGAAGGTTCCCTGCCAAGGAGCGAGCCCGCGACGGATACCCCCGAAGGTCCACCAGAGACTTCGCCGGAGCGAGAAGACCCTGCGCTACCCGTTGTGAACAGTGGACACGGCACGGCCACCCGGACGGGTGCCCTGGCCAGTGATTTGGACTCAGGACATGTGGCTGTGGACAGCAGCCAAAGTGGGGCGGCACCGCCTGACTCCGCAGTAAGGGGCAGCCAGAGCAGGTACAGTCTGCGGCCCTGTCCGAAGCCGTCCCAGAAGTACCGAGACTTTGTGGCCTGTTGCCACGTCCCCCGCTGAAGAGTATGCTGCAATCTGCTGACCAAGTAAGACCGTTCCTGTGATCTGTTGTTCGTTATGGACCACGAAATGTGTTGATGTTTGGGGTTGTTGTTTCCCCCCCTTTTTGTATATATTCATTATTCATTGTTATCCTCTGGGTGAAGGAGGAATGTAATGTCGCGGCCCGGACTGCACTAAGCAGAACGCCGAGGGAGAGTGAAAGTGGTGAAACCCCCTCGGGCGTAACTCTGTTGGGCTGGCCCGGCGTACGCCTGGCCAGCGTGTAGAAATGAATAAAAGGGGCAGACGTGCGTAACGGAGTTAGTCACGTACTAGCCATCACTCTAGCATTGACTCACGTGTCTTATTGTTGGCCGAGTTAGGCCCCAACCACGACACGACAGGCGAGAAGCCTTCCAGCAGCTGCTGCCAGTCCGAGGAGAACATATAATGGCTTCAGGCCTGCGACCTGCAACGGGTCGAAAATAGTGTGACCAACTGTCCGTAAATTTCACGGACCGTCCGTCATTTTGGTGTCATGTCCGTTGTCCGTCATCATTCATTATACGGACGCCTTTTGTCCGTAATTCTGGGCATTTCAGCAAATTGTGCTGTTCCCCTGCGAGAAGCCACAGGAGTTACAAAGTTCTTGGGGCCAGTTCGCACTTCTCTGTGAACTTCACAGGATGCAGCAGCCCCTCCCCGACCTTGCACAGGACAGGCCCATTGTCATTCTGACGGCAGCTGATTATCACATTTAGAATGACAATGGGCTGTCTGCCTTTTAACACATCTTGCGCACTCAAGCGAGGGCCTTGGAGGCCAGTGACTCACTTGGAGCCAGTAAGACTGTGGCAGAGGAGCTTTCCCCCATCAGAGTTCTTGTTAATTTGCCTGTTGTTCACGGAGAGACCGACCTAAATTAAGCACATTAATCCCCGGGGATGCGGCACCTTCCCTGTTGCCAGGGGCTGTTTTTTCGGCATGCAGCACTCCTTTTCTCACTATTTTGGAGACACGGAAAGGCCTGTCTCCTTATGAGCTGGTTACAGTCCTCCAGCAATTAAAAATCTGTGGGGGTTCGACGTTGACAGCACATCCAGTTTAGGAGCTCTGTAGATTTTAGTACTTGCTCAGTGTGCTCAGGGCTGTTTGATTTTATTTTTAATCCAACAATGACAAGCAGTTTAAAAGAGAACAGGGGCCCTGAATGAACTATGGCTACCAAAGCACTGGTAAGGAAACATTAAAAAAATAATTACTATGAAAAATTGCAGCTAATGTATGTAGCATGGCACTCGATAGTTGGATCAATTAACACTGAGATAGTAACAAATGCAATGCATTTCTTGTATAATATAGAAGTAGTGCAGCACTAAGTTTACTCACTGCTTTCAACTTCAAGTGCAGAAAGGCATTTCATTTGCGCTTGTGTGCTATGGAGAGACCAAGAAGTCCTCTCAGTAGAGGTTAGGTTTATTTTTTTAATTGAAATTCAGATCTTTTTGAGTCAAATGTCAGTGGTTTTTGCAGTGGTGTTTTTTATTTGTGCCTCTGCAGTTTGTTGCTGCGGAGCATGAACCAACATACTGGCCCACCACAGATTATAGTGAGCAATGCCATCACTGCTGCAGAAGTAGACTAAAGGAGTGATGACGAAAAGATGTCGGAGGAATCGAGGAAGAAGGGAGAGAACATAACTATGAAAGAAAAGGAGCCTGAGAAAGGAGAGTGAAGATGGAGGAAAGAGAGAAAGTGTGGGACAAAAGTAAGAAGTGAAAGTAAGAAGGTTAACTCATAAAAAGAGGAAATCAAGTGAAAAAGGACCTTATAGGAGAAAGAGAAAAAATGGATGGAGGGGAGATAGATGAAAGGAGAATACAGGGGAGATAATAAAAGTTAAGGAGGGAAAGCAGGCAGAGAGGACAGTGCGAGAAAAGAGAAGAAGAATGGATGAAAGCTCAAGAAAGGAGAATGCAGGGGAGAAAAAAGGAAGAGAAGGAAAAACAAACAGTGAGAGACGTTAGAGGAAGGAAGAGTGGACAAAAGAGTAAGGAAAGAGAGAGCAAGTGAGAGAATGGGATTAGGGAAATCAGACAGAAAGAGCGGCGAGAACTAGACTAGCTTCAGTGCACTCAGCTGGTTATCGTATGCAAGTGTGCCTATCTCACAGGGTGGCATTTATTTTAATTATCTGAAGTTGCACTCTGTATAAAGCACTGCTCCTTTACCCTGTACCTAGATTTGAACCATCTCTGTAAAGCACTGCTCCTTTACCCTGTACCTAGGTTTGAACCATCACCTTGCAACGCTAGGACAGAATTAATGGGCAAGAGTAGCACATACTTAGTGATTGTGCTGGTCCGAAAGAGAACAGCACTGTTTTTCTCTTGCCTGCTGTACATTGCACCCCTGTACTTATGTTGATTATCGATTTACTTACTTAAATACTATTGCGAGACCTCCTCTGATGCGTCAGTAAAACATACCTTTGTCCGGAATTTTTGTCAGGAATTTTGACATTCTGTCCTGAATTTTTGTCCTGAATTTTGACCCTTTGTTCTGAATTTTTACACTCACCGTCCTGAATTTGCACCCATGCCAGTTGAACACCCTGGGCGAAAACAGAGCACCCCGACCCTGCAGAGGAATACGGCCATGAAATACATACACAAATGTGCAAAAAGATCACCCAGCTCATCAAAGTAAGAAGAATGGGGCGGGGTCACCCCTGTGCACTTATACATTGGACAGTAGGAGAGGCAGTGTAGGGTCCAGGTGAAGGATAACCGTTCATACACCATGTGGGTAAAGCTCATAGTCGAGCCCCAAGATGGAGAGTTTTGATCCGGCTTCAGAGCCTCTTCATACTATCAGCCACTGGAAATGACCGCCTTAGCAGCGATGAGATGAAAGTAAACATCAGTGCACAGAAAAGGTCTGCGTGTATGTATATGGTGGTTTGAGAACGTATCTAAATAATGCAAAAGGGGCATCACACACAACTGGTAAATACCCACTACCCTCGCTTTACCCCAAGTCTTCTCAGATCCATTTCAGGTACAGCTGACTCGTAGACTTCTATTAATTGCTTTCTCCTTTGTCCTCCCTTTCCCGCTCACTGCTACTTAAACCTTACTCGGGCATATTTAAACCCAATTTGTTTAAGAACAAACAGGTTGGGAGCCGACGCATCGCGGCGCAGTGTGACAGATCACACGATGAGGGGCGCAGGCATGTGGGGCCGCGTATTTGGCAGCTGGGTAGTGTTAGGACGGAGCTCAGTGTTGTGTTTTCACTTCTCCACCTCATGCAGCCTGTCTCCTGCACCTCCTGCGACCTTCCGCCCCCCTCTTCCAGCCTGCCCGCCCCTTCTCCTACAGACATCATCATCTACAGCCTGCCTCATCGACCACCTACACCTTGCCTGCTCCACCAATGGCTCCAATCTCGCTCAGCTCCAGTGGTCTATCTCTCTCCTCAGTCCCACCAGCTCCCTCAGCCTGTACTCTTGTCCTCTAATTTCTGCAACCCGTGTTCTCCATCAACTGTGGCCTGTCTCTTCATTCCCCACAAACTGTGCCATTCAGCTCGTGCAGCTCTCGACTCGTGCAGTCATCCTGCCTTGTCATGAAACTCCCCCACACCCCCGCTCTGACTCTTGGCACTGGTGCATCCACCCTCTGCAGCAGCCCCAGCATCACCGCACATGCGACGCTTTCTCTGACTAGGACATGGGGCTCCCACCTCTTCGTGGTGCTGAGCTGTGGTGAAGCTATTGGACATCCAGTCACATATTGTGGAGCACAGAGCTCCATCTCGAAGCAGGAGGAATGGTCCCGCCCTCCTCGCGCTGAGACCAGTAGGAGTAGATCGGCATAGAGTGCATTTGTTTTAAGTAAAGTAATGTAGAGTGCATTGGTGTAGAGTTTAATTACGTCGAATAGCGTAGAATGCACTGGCAGAGATTAGAGTGATGCAAAGTAAATTGCAGGGGGATATAGTGCAATGGGGTGGAGTAGAGTGGCACAGAGTAGAGTGGCGGAATGGCGCAGAGTAGAGTGCATTGGCATAGAGTGCAGTGGTGTACAGTGCAGTAAAGTGGTGTAGAGTAGAGTGCAGCGGAAGAGTGCAGTGGTGTACAGTGCAGTCATGCAGAGTAGTGTGTCAGAGTGCAGGGTTGTAGAGTGGCGCAGAGAACAGTGACGTAGAGTGGTGCAGAGTAGAATAGCGTGGCAGTGGTGTGGAGGGATGTAGCATGCAGTGGCGTAGAGTGCAGTGGTGTAGAGTGACGTAGTGTGCAGTGGTGTAGAGTGCAGTGGCATAGAGCAGAATGTTGTATAATGGTGTAACATGACGTGGTGTAAAGTAGTTCGCGTAGGTGCAGTGGTGTAGGTGCACTGGTTTGAGCACAGTGACATAACGTAGAGTATGTGGTGTACAGTGCAGTGGCATCGAGTGCAGTAGAGTAGATTGTTTCGGAGTGGAGTGGTGCAGGGTAGAGTATAGTAGTGCATGGTAGAGCTCTGTGGCACAGTGGTTTAGAGTAGAGTGGCAGAGCACTGACTGCAGTGGCGTGGAGTGGCGCAGAGTAGAGTGGCGCAGAGTAGATTAGAGTGTCATAGAGTAGATTGTTTCAGAGTAGAGTGAAGTGGTGTAGAGTGAAGTGGTATAGAGTAGTGGCATGGAGTGCATTGGTGTAGAGAGCAGTAGAGTGGTGTAAAGTAAAGTGGCGCAGAGTAGAGTGGCACAGAGTTCAGTGGCAGAGAGTGCAGTGCTGCAGAGTAGTGTCGTACAGTGCATTGGTGTAGAGTGCATTGGTGTAGAGTGCAGTGGTACAGAGTGGTGCACACTAAAGTGTCAGAGTGCAATGGTTTAGAGTAGAGTTCAGCGTTGTAGGAAGCTGGCTCTGTATATACTATACCAAAATTAGGTATAGTGTGCACAGAGTCCAGTGGAACCCCAAAGGTAGGCAGAGGTAAAAGTAGATAGCACCTTACTCTCTATTTGTGGTAGTATGAGCGAGCAGTAAGGCTTTATCAGAGGGTACTGTTAAGCATTTGTTGTACACACTCAGGCAAGAAATGATGTCACACACTCAAAGACTGAACTCAGACCAATTTGTTTGTATCAAAAATATTATTTAGTTATTTTATTTCTAGAACCAATCCAAGCCTGGTGCAGGTAAGTTAAATAATACTTTGCAAAATCTTATGCAGTGATTTACAGTTGAATGCAGGTTGAAATGCAGTTGGTTGAATTACAGGTAAGTCAACAGTTCGAAAATACTTTTTAGTTACTTTGCAGATTACTGTGCACGTTACCTTTTAGAGTACTTTTTAAGTTACTTTTTCTAATCAGTGTGATATGCCTAGATATCACACTGAGACATTTCTTAGACAAAAGGTAAGTAATTCACTTTTTGTACAGTTGCAGTTTTTCAATGTTTCACACAAACCAACTTCACACTTAAAAGAATTTTGAAGGAAAAACAGTCAATACAATACTATGGAAGGAAATGAAGTTAACGGTTTGCAGGTAAGTACTTATTTGTGCGAGTTGGTATTCTGGGGTTAGAACCAGGGTTCCCCCAGCGTCAAGGATGCACTCTCGGAACACCCTCAGCGGCACTATGGCGGCCGGGTGCAGAGTGCTGAGGCCCAATGTTATCTAAAGGGGGATAGGGGGCCTCCGGTTGGTGGCTGCTCACCAGCAGGCCACAAGGTTGTGGGAGCAAAGCTCCTGGTGTTAGGCTCAGGGCAAAGGGGGATCCGAGTGAGCACCCAGAGTACACCCGCAGCGGCTCAGGGGCGGATAGGTGCAGGGTGCTGTTTTGGCGTCGGAAGCCCTATTGTTTTCAATGGGGGTTCTCCGGTTGCAACAAAGACTGCAGGCTCGGGGACGAAGATCTTCTGGAGGTGACCACTGGTTGGAGAGGTAAGTTGGGATGCCGGGGGATGCTGGGACACCATCGATGAGGCCACCCAAGGCCGTGGGGTGCAGGGGTGTCTTTAAGTGTCAGGTTTTCTTACCAGGTCCGGTCGCGGTCGGGGCGATCCTCCAGCAAAGGGTTGCAGGCCTAGATTGGAGAGTCGAGGCAGGTCAGAGATCACCAGATCTCAGGTCAGGATCGCTGGGGAGACCTCCTCGTGGTGTTGGGCCACTCGAACTCGGGCCGTGGGCATCGGGTGCAGAGTGGTGCAGACTCGCGTTTTCAGAGGGCATCTCTAAGATGCCCTCTGAGTGCATTTTTCATTAAATACCACACTGGCATCAGTGTGGGTTTAATGTACTGAGAAGTTTGATACCAAACTTCCCAGTTTTCAGTAAAGCCATTATGGTGCTGTGGAGTTCGTAATGACAAACTCCCAGCACCATATACTCTTAATGGCATTACTGCACCTACAATGTCTAAGAATTGGCTTAGACACTGTAGGGATACAGGGGTAATGCACCTGTACCCTCACCACTGGTATAGTGCACCCAGCTAGAGGGGTGGCTTACCTATGCCAGGGCAGTGGTTTGTAGGCATGGCACACAGGGATGTGTGCCATGTTGACTCTTCACTTTGTTCTGCACCAAAACACGCAGCCTGCAATGGCAGCGTGTGTGTGTAAAGGTACAGGGCCTCTAAGGGGGGCACAATAAGTGCTGCAGCCCTTAAAGGCCTTCCCTGGCTACAGTGCCCTTTGATGCTTATGGTACCATTTACAAGGGACTGACATTTGGCCACACAGTGCCACTTGGGTTTTGTCTTAATGCAGTTTTGGGGAAAGAACATAGGCCCTCGGTACCTGATTGGCAGGAACTCAGGGCACACTCAGTCAAAGTACATCAACACTTTGGCAAAAAGTGGGGGCAACCATGCAAAGAGAGGGCACTCTCTTACAAGTGTCAAAGTATAGAGGCGTACAGTGCAGTGGTGCAGAGTAGACTGCAGTGGCATAGAGTGCAGCAGTATACAATTGAGTGGCGTAGTGTGGAGTGGCATAGAGTGGATTGGCGCACAGTGGAACAGAGTGCCGTAGAGTGCAGTGGCATAGAGTAGATTGTTTCAGATTAGAGTGAAATGGCATAGAGTGCAGTGGTATAGAGTAAAGTGTCGTAGAGGGCAGTGGTTCAGAGTAGATTAGAGTGGCTTAGAGTGGATTGGCGTAGAGTACAGTGGTGTTGAGTGGAGAGATGCAGGGTAGAGTAGCGTACAGTTCAGTGGCGGACAGAGCAGTGTTGCAGAGTAGAGTGACGTAGAGTGCAGTGGCATAAGAGTGGAGTGATGCAGAGTAAAGTGACAGAGTGCATTGGTGTATAGTGGTGCAGTGACGTAAAGTGCAGTTATGCAGAGTGCAGTGGCGTAGAGTAGAATGTCGTACAGTGCAGTGGTGCAAAGTAGATTGGCATAGAGTGCAGTGGAGGACAGTGTATTGGCTTTGAGTACAGTGGTATAGAGTGCATTGCATGGAGTGCAGTGGTGTAGTGTGGAGAGGCATGGTGTGACAGAGGGCAATAGAGTGCTGTAGAGTGCAGTGGCAGAGTAGATTATTTCAGAGTAGAGTGAAGTGGCGAGACTGCAGTGGTGTAGAGTGGAGGGTCATAGAGTGCAGTGGTGTAGGGGAAACAGCGTTTACAACGCTGTCTCCACAACGCGGTACCATTACAACGCGGTCATTACAACGACCGCGTTGTTACCACGCATACCATTACATGGCAAGTCGTTTCAACGACTTGCTGTAGTGGGCGCACTTGTATTGGATTTAAAATCCAACACCTTTCCCTGCTGTTGTGCAAACTGGAGTAGGAATAGTAAATAATACTATTCCTAAGTCCAGCGCGCCCCCTACAGCAAGTCGTTGTAATGACTTGCGATGTAATTGTATGCGTTCTAACAACGCAGTCGTTGTAACGACCGCGTTGTAATGGCATGCAATGTATTCGCATGCATTGTAAACAGCCATATTCTGGCTTAGAGTGCAGTGGCGTAGAGTGGCATAAAGTAGAGTGGAAGAGAGTGCAGCGCTGCAGAGTATAATGTCGTAGAGTGCAGTAGAGTAGTGTGCCGTAGAGTGCAGTGGTGGCAAGTAGAGTGACATGGATAGCTGTGCCATAGAGAACAGTGGCAAGAGTAGTGCAGAGTGAAACAGAGTGGCGTAGAGTGCAGGGACGCAGAGTAGAATACAGTGGTGTGTAGTGGCGTAGAGTTATTTGGTGCAGAGTAGATTGGCATAGAGTGCATTGGTTTTGAGTTGATTGGCGTAGTGCACATTGGTTTTGAGTAGATTGATGTAGAATACATTGGTTTTGAGTAAAGTGGTGTAGAGTGCAGTGTTGCAGAGTAGGGTGGCATAGAGTGGAGTGGCATGGAGTCGAGTGGAGGGGCATGGAGTCGGGTGGAGTGGCAAAGATTGCAGTAAGTGCACAGTAGAGTAGTGTAATGTGGAGTGGAGTGGTGCAGAGAAGAGTGCAGTGACGCAGTGTGGAGTGGCAAAGTGTGGAGTTGTGCAGAGTAGAGCGGAGTGATGTAGTGTGGAGTATGCATGGTATGGCAGCTTACTGCTATTACAGACAACACATCTTCAATTGAAATGACCATTACATTTGCACTCACATACTGTTTTACTGATAAAAGTATAAAGCGCACAAACGATAATGTGTCATCACCAAATGTCATTGCCCAGTCAGTCAGTCAGTCAAAAATGTCATCGCCCTGTATATTGATTTAATAGTCAGCACAGTTCATTTATAGGTATTTAAATTTTGTTGTGTGCTAGAAAAACAAGCATTGGCATAGCCGATAGGTCTCGCCTTTGGGACCTTATAAGTGTTTAGCCATGTAGCACATTATCACCCACCGGGCAGATTTCTGTAATGGAACTAGTACTTATGTAAAGTGCTTTGATACCTTCATTCGCACTACATAATGCAAAAAATAAAAAGGAATGAAAGGAGAAGTGCTTGCAGATTTCTGAGGTGGGAGAGCGAAAAGATAAGTTAAGATTGCATTAAATAATGCCAGTACCAAATCAGAAAGCGAGCACAGTAGAGAAAATCAGGAGCCGAATTGAAAGGAGACGAAAGTGAGTTCTCAGGGTGCAAGTGATGGCGGGGCTGGAGTATGCTGCATCTTGGTGCCGAGTAACAGATGTTTATTGCCAACCAAATGAATGTTAATTAGTTCGTCGGCCTCTAGTAGGATGAAAGGCTGAGCAGACGTGCTGGGGTTCGAACCTGCGGTTGTGAGGTCAAACATAAGATTAATAGGGTGCTTGCCTTAAAGTTAAGATTGCATTATATAATGCTAGTACCAAATCAGAAAGCGAGCACAGTAGAGAAAATCAGGAACCGAATTGAAAGGAGGCGAAAGTGAGTTATCCCAGTGTGCAAGTGAAGGCAGGGCTGAAGTATGCTGCATCTTGGTGCTGAGTAACAGATGTTTATTGCCAACCAAATGAATGTTAATTAGTTTGTCGGCCTCTAGTAGGATGAAAGGCTGAGAAGACGCGCTGGGGTTCGAACCTGCGGTTGTGAGGTCAAACATAAGATTAATAGGGTGGAAGCGTCAGCCCACTGAGCCAACAGAATCGGCTTGGACCAGAGCGGACCGGGCAGGCTAACTGAGTCTGGCTTATTGTCGGTATTTTCGTACGGCTGGTGTTTCTAGAGAAGCAGCGGCTGAAATGCAAGGTTTTCACGTTCAACCGGACACTGCAGTCTGGAGTCATTTGAAAGTAGTGTGGATGGACATAATACGCTTATTTGTAATTTCCCGTGAGGCTCTGGCCAAGGCTCGCTCTTTAGACGGTGCTGACGATTCCACTGAAAAGTAAGATGTCACCGTAATTGATTTAGTTTCTGTTCCTTTGTGTTTTAGAGAAAATGAAAGCGCACTCTTGTGGAGGTGGGGTGGACGCGCCTTCTAATGAAAGCGGCAAGGTCTGGAAATTAAACCTGCCCCAAAACAGATGGCAGCCTGCCCGCCGCTGCAGCTGGCTCCCGAGAGCAAAACGCTCTGGGAGTAAACATTTCCCGAAAAGCAAAGAATGGCGCGAGAGAGAAGCGGGGGGGTGAGTGAGCACGGCAGCGCGGCGAACACGCTAATTAAAAACAGATGGTGACATGACCCCGAACAGATGGCGCCCCTGCTCGTAGCCGCAAGCCGTAGGCCGTGGGCGGATACATTCCTTGGGAAAGGTGGGACATGCACCCGCCTTTGCCCAATTGCGTACTGTCTTTTTATAAAGACGCACGCAAAGCCCAATAGAAAAAATGCTAAAAAAAAACAAAACACACGCACAAGCGTGTGAAAAGTCCTGAGTGATTCCAAGAGGTCGTTTTCCTAGAGCAGCGCATGCGCCCTGCGCTAGGCTCGACCTAAAAAACCTCTGTAGAGCCTTCCTCAAGCAGACCTCCACTAGTTAGCATGATTGTCACATAAATCCTTTCACTTTGAAGTCAGAGAAAGAAAAATAAACTCGAAGCTCCCTAGAAGAGGCAGTCTGACATTTGACCTCTGTCTTTGAATGCAAAGCAAATGTGACAAGATAAGAAAAAGATTTACAGGCCTGTTTACAGAAAGCGAGTTTGTGGAAGAATACAGGGCAACAAGAGGGCCTAAGATGAGCTGGAAAGCCTAAAGCAACTAAAGCCAACAAATAGAAAGCCAGAAAATGTAAGTTACAAACCACAAAGCGAACGGTAAGCATAAGGCAGAATGAATTCCTAGGTCAAATTACGCAATGTCCCCAAGATATCTTTAGCAAACCAGACTTAAAAAATGGATACGTTTTCTCTACTTGATTTCACATGTTTACATTCTTGGGTATATTTGGTAACCTTGTGCCACAGCTGTTTATGGTATGTTAACATGACAAGAGGTCTTCCTTCTTAATCCGCTTTAAATCGCGGTTCCGGAAGCCACCCAATATATGGCGAGAATGCGTTGAGCTGTGAATGTCATCATGACTGACCTAGGCTCCCAATTTATACAGGCGACTTTGAAATACACAGGCGATTCTTTTAGGCCCTCTCAGGAGGAAAAACAGCTTGAAATGAAAAGGTAACTCATTTCGCCTCTCTTTTCACCAGCATATTCACTTGTCAATGTAAAGCACCTTGTGGTGAGGGTTAGCTTACAGCCCCTCCATCACTGTGGCACCCAATTTCTAGTAACAGACTATTTAAGTCAGTCCGTTGCGGTAGTGGGAGTCTTGGTTAATTTCATTTGAACAAAATAATGCTCATAATAATCATGGTTTTCATACAGTGTTCACAGATTGCTTACTTTGTACTTCTAACTCCTGTAAATAACAGATGACTTATCTATTTTTATAGTATTCATTTCATCAACCACAGATGGATAAAAGACGAGGTTTGTTTTGGCAGAATTTAAGTGCGTCAGACGCAGATCACACCAGCTGTCAAAAAACTAGCTCATGCGTCTTAGACCTCAGTAAATTTTAAAAGGAAGGCTCCGAAACAGATGTGTCTCCCAAGACATGGAGCCAAAAGGCATTTCTGTGTGTGCAAGATTCTGCAAAAATGCCCTCTATCCTATGTATTATTTGGAAAAGATGAGAATAAACTGCTGTTGTTTCAGTGTCAAGAGCGGCATTTATTACAAGAAGGAGAAGTAACAAAGTGCAGGGATTTGAGTTTGAGACAGAAGGTGGTCTTCTAATCGGCTGCGTACTGTCACAAAAAAAGCCGCAGTACGTCACTAGCCCTGTTACAATTTTTTACAAAGTGTCTGCATTCACGTTATGTGAGTGCAGCTTTATGTTGCATGACTCAATGCACTTACATGTTTGGCTGATAACTGTGTAGTGCTTTTGCTGTGCAACTCCAGCTATAATGTACTTATGTTAACAATCAGTTTATATTAAAAACCAGTAAGTGGAAGACCATGCAAAGATTTCCCATGTTAAGATGTGGGGGCAAGGGAACCCCTTACTCTGTACACACCATAATATTACTTCAACAACTTGTCCACAGGTGGATGAACCAGTCAGTATTAAACCCCAATTTCAAGAGCCAACTGGTCCCAAAATAAGGCACTTCACAACATCAAAAATACAGTCAATTATGTAAAGACAGACTCAAAAATTGAGTTCTAGATCAGGAATAATTTGAAAGATGTATTACACAAATTCAAACGGTGCAGTAGAGAGATCATTATTGCAAATGTAAAAAGGAAAGTGCCAGGGCCCTCGCCAAAGACCACAGTAGTTTGTACCATCCATTGCCCGTGCCAGTGCTGCTAATGACTGTAGCAACCAAACTACTAACCATCACACTCCTACAATTCAGACTACTGCAGGCCCCCAAAGCTATCAGAATGGCCTGCTACTCCGATATTAGTTATTTTAATGTCTATTGAATTAATAAACAACTGTTGCTCTGCCGATATCTTAATTAGTCAAACTGCGCCACAATGTGGCAGACTGTCATTAGTGACGGTGTTGACAATGAAGTGCTGGTGTCGAGCATCGGAAATCACCGGCTCAAATTAAGCACTGGACATAAATCCTCTCACTTTGAAGTCAGAGAATGAAAAGTAAACACCAAGCTCTCTGTTAGAAAGAGCGTGTCATTTGACCTCGGTCTTTGAATGCACAGCAAAAGTGACGAGATAAGGACAAGATTTAAAGGACTGTTTACAGAAATCAAGCACTGGTGGACGAATACAGTAAATAAGGTTTTGGCAAGGGACGAACTCGAGCTGGCCAGCCTAAAACAAATAGAGCCATCAATTAGAAAGCAAGCAGATGTGAGGTACAAACAACAAAGCCAATGGTAAACAATGGGTGGAATGCATTCCCAGGGAAACTTTCTTAATGTCCCCAAGATGTCGTTAGCAAAGCAGACAGATGCACTGTCTGGTAGGCTTTGACCTAAAAAAGGGAACTGTGGAAGCATGCATATGCATAGGAGTAGGTCAATCACAAGGTAATGGAATAACCACAAGCTGAAAAGTAAAAGCTACTTACCTCTGGTAAAGATGGTGGTTAACACAATCTTCCTGAAAATTCCTCCTCTTAAGAATACTCTTTCCTCACCAACCTCCTTCCTTCACGAAGAGCTAGAGCGACGGTTAATAAAATCCTAGAGTATGCAAAATCTTCTGTCCTAAAATGTTTATGGCTCTCTCGGTTCCTCTACACATACCTTGAAGAGGCACGAAAAACAGGAACTGGCACCTAATACAGTCCAGTAACAACGCATCCGGAAGCAGAGCTATGGCTGGTGCAGTGTGGCGCCATCTGGCAAGGCTAAAGAGTCATTGCTGGGACCAGTCTGAAGCCTGAAACATTCTTTAGGTGAGGGATCTGCATAAAGCTGCACCCACCAGAACAGGAAAGCCAGAATGTAAGAGCATGTCATATAGCAGCTAAATCTGATAAAACATCAGGAGTGATCTCTTGAGAAAACAAATAATTCCACTAAAGCAGAATTAGATAACTCAATGGGTAATTTGCATGTAGAAGAAACTTTTCTTCAGTTGCAAAGAATTTACAACGTACCTGCTCCAGGGAATACGAGAAGGGGCATTTCCCTTCCACCGCTGCTTTAAGAGATAATGTTTCCGAAGTAGATGTTTTCGCCGTGTACAGACTCCCCGGCTGTGGGCGGATTTTTTGTCTTTGTTTCTTTCGAATTCTCATTGCCTGCATATCTCGAGCACAGTGCAGATTTTCAATCATTTCTCTTAGTCCTATTGAGAAAAAAAGTTGAATTTAAAATGCTATTTTCAAACATAGACTAACATATGAACTTGCCAGCGGCTATGGGTAAAACTAGCAGAAAGCAGGCATAGTTAAAAGTATCCCCATCTGAATAAATTCTAGCCAGCTGATGAAAGCTGAGAGGCCATGATGAGTAGGGTTCCACGTTAACTCAGCACACACGGAGAGAACTGTTGTCTTTAATGAGCCTTTCTGAACTTCATTTAGGGACAGTTCCAGTCATCTCTAGAAATTATTTTTACACAAGATGTTACAGACAAAGCTGTAACTGACAATGAGGGGAGAGGGAAGGGGAAAGGAAAAGGGTTGAGGGAGAGGGAAAGGGTAGAGGAAAAAGCAAGAGGGGGAGTGGGCATATCTATTTTACAGACCCGGGTATAGATTGTACTTATAGTGAACTACACCGTTTGCTGTATTAGAGAAACCACCACAACATTCTTCCACCTTTGAATTATTTTGCCATACTTCATGCAGACTGTTTTAGAGGGTTAAAGCAGTGCTGAAACTGGAAAACATTTACCATGGGAACCTATAAATTGGGGGTCAAGGTGTGGCACAAGAAAGGGAGTGGAGTCACAAGGGACAGAGTCATGAAAAGCAAAGTCTAACAGTCAACTTATACATTTGTTTATTAAAAATTTTGACGCAATGAAATTGGGAACCAGAACAAATGTGTGCGCTCAAACTTAGGAAACCTATTTTTTTCAGTGCTCCATGAGCATGCATGTGTTTTCTAATTCCCTCCCTTAAATGCTACTTCACCACTCAACTAATCCCTAGCACCCTGTACAGTGTTTCTCCCCACCCCTCCAAGCTTATCTGTATAAGCACATAAACAGGGGTAATTGTGCAGGGGTATGGCTGAAGAGCAGACTTTAAGGGTTGTTTTTCTTTTATCTCTTGTGTCTGCATATAGCATGAAAGCACATGCTTTGGCACACAAAAGATGTTATGGCACTAGGGGGAAAAGGTCCACCTGCTGCACTCAGTCAGATAATGTTAGAGGCAGAAGTGTACTTAGCATGACACTTCTCCTGGAGGTCCATAAATCTGCCCTCGCTGCTACAGCAGAGGAGCAAATGGTTGAATCCTGTAGAAAGTAAATTAGGCATTGGCAAGTCTTTCCCTTTACATTCTGACACTTCTTTATTTTTCTAAATTCTGTACCGAGTTTCAGGAGTGAAAAGTACTTGAAAAATAAACCATGATATTTATAAAGATTAGAAATATTGAAATTCAATGTACAGTTTTGAGATACCACAAGATATGGGTTTGATTTTCCTCTAGTATTTTGAAATATGCTTTTATTTTTTAAAACAATACTTTGCAATCATTGGTAAAATCAACAACCCAGCATTCGCAGTATAAAGGCAAGAACTATTCGCTTTGCCAATGCTGCTTTTTATTCCCAGCAGCAGAGTTCTTTGTCCGGGAACTGTTAACCCCATATTTTTAAGTTAAAAGGGTAAAAGCATTGCCCAGAATCCAAAGTGTTATTTTCTAAAACGCAAGGGAAGCATGGGATGATATAAATGACATTGGGCCATTTGGCAATTAAGGATTTTGTACGACCTCTAGTAAAATTTACCCTTTTTTATGGGGTGGCTTAACAGCACATCTATCACCAGAAAAGTTTGTGAGAATCACCAGGAAAGGGGTTTTGGCTCTGCTAACAAGTTGGGAGCCAATATAACATGTTTTGATTGGGCAGACATTGTGTGCATACACAAACAAGTGTTTGCCCTCCACGCAGCTGTGATCATTTTGTCTATTTATCCACCTACCTGAGCTTGAACTTTCAGGGTCAGACATAGGACATTGTAATGCCACTGAAGTGTCTTAGACATATACAATTATAGATGAGTAGCAGTGAATTACGGGGATTTTTTCACAGAGGGGTTCTGAGTGACGTCAAATAGACAACAAGAGCGAAGCTCGAGGTGTCTATGATGTCACTCAGAATCCCGATGTAAAAAACATCCCTGTAATTTACTTTTTATCCATCTATAATGTTATGTTATGTATAGCCCCTAAAATCATCTGGACTTGCCTTAAACTACTGCACAGGGGCAGAGGACAATGGGAGAGCTATACATAGAAAGCCCTCTCCTCACTGGCGCAAATGTGAAAAATAAATAATTTACCTGCTGTCCTTAACAAAAACCCATTACCTTCCCTGCCTTCCTTTCCCCCTCCTGCACCTGTTCTCTCTGCTTTCAGTCAAAGAAGACAAGCAGCGCTGCAGTGAGAGGCTCTCAGAAAGCCCTGTCACCTGTCCCGTAATGCCTTTATGACATTACAACAGTTGATAACCTGTTGTGTTATCAACTGTTGTGATGTCACAGCAAGGAGTTATGACTTTCAGAAACAAATAAATGATAGAGGCCCTCTATGAGTGACATACATAACAACTAGATAATTGATTGTGTTTTTCTCTGGCAGCAGCACAATTGGGAGTAGGGCAGTCATTAACCTACATGAATTTGCAGGTTTGGTTTGACAGTGACACTGTCACCTGACCTTGTGTAATCAAAAAAGAGAATTCAGAGTCCTGAGAGCGAGGCTTAGACTCCACCCACATGTGGGGCTCCTCAGGGTACAGGATTTGTAAGGGCCAAATTTGATTGTTTCCACTAACAAGACTGCATGTATTACACCCATTGGTTTATACTCAATGCAGCAGGACTTCGTTGATTATGGTGGCACGCCAATGATCATGGCTATTGACCTGTTCCTTTCCTCGTGAAATGTTATTATAAAGGCACTAATCCTGACGTATTTATTGCGAAAAGCATATGTTAAAGTTTGTAGGTATTTAGGGATGTATTGTTATGACTCTATATTTGAACCTACAGATAGGTATTTTATTGCATGTTATTTCACAGATTACTGTAGTAGGCAAAGTAGTAGACAATGCTGGCCACTCACTATGACACACCCTGAGGGGGTTTCACTGTGATGATTCATATTAGGAACTCTTGAGATGCGTTTTATATTGTTTTTCAAGCTTTATTTTTCAACACATTTGTAATTTTATAACTACATGCATGATGGTTGCTAGTTTATGTGCACTTGAATAGGCTGGTGTTGGGTAAAGTATAAAGCCAATGCTAAAGGGTAAAGCTTTGTCAGTTCATTGGGAAAAGCATGCCAGATTTCATAGGTTTGTTCTGTTGATTATAAAACGTTACGACAAAGTCAGGTGGCCTGACCTACTTTTTGTGAAAAGCAACCGTTATACTCAATAGTCTTGTAAAGATAGACTATTATTAGCTGTGCTTTGCTACATGGAATTTCAGACTGTAGTAGGCAAAAGTTTGGGTGATCTACTGACTAAACTGTAGAGATAGACGGTAAGCACTACAGCAAACCTTTTTAGACTCTTAAGTGAAATAGTACTTTGCTTTGCCTAGTGTAAAAAACATGTTACTTACCTGTAACCTGTGGTTTTCCAGTATTGATATCTTTCATAGATTCACATGCTCGAATCTTCCCCATTGTCATGGTGGGAGTCCCACAGTACTTAAAAACAACCAGTACTATGTAAGTACATTAACAGACATAACGAAAGCAATTGACATTGTTAACCAATTCACATTATTGTAATAGACTCATACTTCAGCCAATCAGACAAGACCCTAAACCGCTCTTCCCCTGCAGAGCCACCATACCGCAGATTTCATGCACAAGTGTAAAAGGGAATAAGATATATAAATGAGGTATAGGAGTGGTGAGACAAAACGGGGAGGTGGGCGGGTCACTTGTGAATCTATTAAAGATATCAATACTGGAGAACTACAGTGTACAGGTAAGTAACTTGTTTTTTCTCCAGGATTGAATCATTCATAGATTCACATACTTGAATGAGAGTAGCTAGCAGTAAGGAAAGAATAAATGGTGGTGGGTTAGGCGACACCACTCTCTGAAGAGGTACAAAGGAAGTAAAACATGAACCATTTGAAAAATAGAAATATTAGAAAAAACAATGGTGATACAAACAATAACAATACATCTCTCAATATGTTGCAATGAAAGAACGAAAAAACAATCTGTACCTTATTGAAAAAGGAAACGTAAAACTGCCTGTCCAACAGTGGAATCCACTTTCCATGCTGAATCCAAACAATAGTGCTTGAAGAATATATGTGCATTCAACCACGTAGCAGCTCTGCATATGTCTGGTAGTGATTCTCCAGCAAACAAGGTCGTGGATGTAGCCATTTTTCTGGTTGAATGTGCCATGACTTTTGTCGACAGTGGTCTTCCTGCTTTATCGTGACAAAATGCAATTGCTGCGGACACCCTACTTGCTATGCTGCTTCTTTGAAGTGCGTAACCTTTCCTAGGTGGAGCAAAATAGATGAGAAGCTGATCCAATTTCCTGACAGCTTTTGTTCTGTGAATACAGAATTTCAAGCAACGTTTGACATCTAGCGAATGGAGAGCCCTCTCTGCAGCCGATTAAGGGTTTTTAAAATATGCTGACAGAACGATAGATTCATTCAAGTGAAAAGAAGTTGGGACCTTTGGGATGAACTTTGGATTGGTTCTTAACAACACTTTATCCTCTCTGAATTGTATGGCAGGCTCAATGACTAAAGGCCTAAATTTCCATGAACCTTCTGGCTGACATGAGGGACAATGGAAGGGCAATTTTCCACAACAGATATTTCATATGTGCTTTATGGATCGGTTCAGATGGAGCTTTCATGAGTTGGAAAAGAACCGTATTCAGCTGCTAGGATATTGCAGGAGGTTTTACTGCTGGAAAAGCCCTGAAGCACAAGTTACTACTTGTGTAACGATATATCTGTAAAAGACATTAGTTAGTGATAGATTCCTTAACTTAGAATATCCCCAGGCATCAGACTGGATCCGGAAAGTTTTTCGCTAGCAGTACCCCTGCGCGTCAGTAGGTGGCGTCGTGCGGTTCCGCGTCCGTCGCTGGCGTCGTAAGCGCCGAGATGACGTCACGGAAACTACTTAGGCGCCACCCATGCGCGCTGACGTCAGTTCTGTACACGACTTTCCGCGCCAGGAACGCAGAGCCATGCAAGAAACTGACCATTGGTGCCATGAAACTAGGGCCCTGAAAGGGATGACCTTAACCCTAGAATCAGTTCGCAGAACGGGGAGGATGGGTGGAGCGGTAAGGAATCTATCATTAACTAATGTCTCTTACAGATATATCGTTACACAAGTAGTAACTTGTGCATCTGAAAGAGACACGTTAGTGATAGATTCCTTACCTTAGAATAGATACCCCAGCAATACCAACCCCGGTGGTGGGTCAGCGAACAGATTACACCAGAAAGTCACGGAGAACAGACGGCCAAAGAAGCCGTCTCTCCGGACTGGACTGTCAAGGCAGTAATGCTTGGTAAACGTGTGCAGCGAGGCCCACGTGGCTGCCTGACAGATATCCTGCAAGGGAACGCCGCGTCCCAAGGCAGTAGTGGCTGCTGTGGCCCTGGTAGAATGGGCACGCAGCCCCACAGGAGGCTCCTTCTTAGCCAAGGAGTAACATGCTTTGATGCACAAAACCACCCACCGAGAGATGGTGCGTTTGTGCACGGCCCGACCTTTTTTGGCGCCCACGTAGCCAACAAAGAGCTGGTCATCCACCCGGATTTGTTGCGTGCGCTTCAGATAGAACGAGAGCGCACGTTTTGGGTCCAGACGATGGAGCCTCTCTTCCTCTTTTGAAGGATGCGGAGGCGGAAAGAAAGTGGGCAAAGTGATGGTCTGCCCGATGTGGAAGGGCGTGACAACCTTTGGCAAGAAAGAAGGACAGGTCCTTAAAACCACCTTGTCCGGATGAACAGAAAGGAAAGGAGGTTTAGAAGAAAGAGCCTGGAGCTCACTCACTCTTCTGGCAGAGGTGATAGCTACCAGGAAAGCCGTCTTGAGAGTAAGAAGACGTAAAGGACAGTTATGAACGGGCTCAAAAGGAGCGCACATCAGATAGGTCAAGACAAGATTTAAGTCCCATTGAGGCATTATGAAAGGCACGGGGGGGAAACTTGTGTGTAATGCCTTTGAGGAAACGGCTAACAACCGGGGACTTAAAGAGAGAAGGCTGATCTGGAAGCCGAAGAAAGGCGGAGATAGCCGAAAGATAACCTTTGACAGTGCCCAGAGCAGAGCCCTGCTGGGCCAAAGATAGGAGGAACAGAAGGACCTCAGAAAGAGGGGCAGAAAGAGGATCCATAGACTTAGCTGTGCACCATGCCACAAATTTGTTCCACCTGCAGGCGTATACCGATTTAGTGGAGGGACGCCTGGCTGCCAGAATGACATCACAGACTTCAGGAGGCAAGTCAAATGGAATCAGCTGTCGCCGCTCAATCTCCACGCATGGAGGTGGAGGCTGGCCAGGTTCGGGTGTAGGACCGTCCCCTGCTGCTGCGATAGAAGATCCTCCCGAAGAGGCAGTCGGATCGGGGGATCGATCGCCATGGTGAGTAGCTCGGGATACCAGTATCTTCGTGCCCAATCCGGAGCCACAAGGATGACTTGGGCCCAGTCGCGCCGAATCTTCTTCAGCACTCTGGGCAGAAGTGGTATAGGCGGAAAGGCGTACAACAGACCGCAGCTCCACTCGCGACGAAAAGCGTCGCCGAGCGAGTGCCGCCTTGGAAATTCCAATGTGCAGAACTGATGACATTGCGCATTCTCTTCAGTGGCGAATAGATCTAACCAAGGCTCTCCCCACTGCAGAAAGAGACCTTGCGCCACGTCCAAGTTCAGACGCCATTCGTGATCCATCAAGCACCGGCGGCTGAGTTCGTCGGCCCTGGCGTTCAGAGAACCTGCCAGGTGTTGAACCACCAAGGTAATATCTTGATGTTCCAGCCACATCCAGAGGCGCAGAGCCTCCTGACATAGGGTCCAGGACCCCACCCGCCCTGTTTGTTGCAATACCACATGGCGGTGGTGTTGTCCATGAACACCTGCACCACACTTCCCCGGACAGAGGGAAGGAATGCCTTCAGTGCAAGCCGGATCGCCCGAAGCTCCAAAAGATTGATATGGAGCCGGGACTCCGCCGGAGACCAGAGGCCTCTGATCTCCGCCTCTCCCAAGTGGCCACCCCATCCCAGGAGGGACGCATGTGTGCTCCGGCTGGGGAAGGGAGAGGGATCTGCCATTGACCCAATCGCGATTCGTGAGCCACCACTGCAAATGT
Organism: Calotriton arnoldi; assembly: GCA_963921515.1. NCBI lineage: Eukaryota > Metazoa > Chordata > Amphibia > Caudata > Salamandridae > Calotriton > Calotriton arnoldi. Next base: position 2,106,429 of record CAWUFW010000371.1, on the reverse strand, counting down.
CGTGCAGTGCCCTCCGAGATTTGGACATGATCGGACAGGTTGCCCTGATGCTGTGCCCACTGGAACTTCAGGTCCCATTGCAGAGCCCGCATATGCCATCTGGCATGTTGCACCAGCAGGATGCAGGAAGCCATCAGGCCCAGGAGCCGAAGGGTCATCCTGACTGAGATCCAGGATAGCGGCTGAAAGATCGGAATCATAGTCTGAATATCCCGGACCCGCTGCTCGGGAGGATAAACCCGAAACAGCGTCGAATCCAGAACCGCTCCAATGAAGGGGAGCTTCTGAGAGGGACTCCGGTGCAACTTCGGCACATTGATGGAGAACCCCAGCAAATGCAGGAGGTCGGCCATAGTCTGAAGGTGGGTGACAACTGCCTGGGGCGAGCCCGCCTTCAACAACCAGTCGTCAAGGTAGGGGAAGACTGACACCCCTGACCTGCGCAGATGAGCTGCGACCACCGTCATCACCTTCGTGAACACCCGAGGGGCGTGAACTGCAGGTAACGCCGGTGGGCCGGCAGGACGGGAATGTGAAAATATGCGTCCTGCAAGTCCAACGCTACCATCCAGTCTCCAGGGTCGAGGGCAGCCAAGACCTGAGCTAGAGTCAACATCTTGAACTTCTCCTTCCGGAGGAAGCGATTGACGTTCCTGAGGTCCAAGATGCGGCGCAAGCCCCCCTTGTCTTTCTTGGGGACCAGAAAGTAGTGGGAATAACAACCGCACCCTACTTCCGGCCCAGGAACACACTCGATGGCGGCCCCCTTGGCCAAGAGGACCGTGACTTCCTGCAGGAGAAGTGCCAAGTGGTCCCCCGACACGCGGTGGAACTGAGGCGGCATGACTGGAGGGGTGGACTGAAAAGGAAGGGCGTAACCCTTGCGGATGATCTGCAACACCCACTTGTCCGAGGTGATAGCGTGTCAGTGGGGGAGATGATGGCGGACCCTGCCACCCACTGGCGTGGGGTGCCCCACAAAGCTCGGATTAGGAAGGTTTGGAGGTAGAAGCGGCGGGGGCGGAGGTGGACTGACCCCCACGCTGACTCCCAGACCCGCCCCTGCGGAAACCGCATCCGCGGCCCCGCTGAGGCTGGTTCTGCACAGGCTTGGTGAAGGAATGGGCCTGGGCGCCCCTTCCTTGGCCACGAAAGGAACGAAAACCAGGAGTGGCTGGGCTTCTCGTGGAAAGACCTAAGGACTTGGCCGTGGCCCGCGAGTCCTTGAAACGCTCCAGCGCACTGTCGGCCTTATCGCCAAACAGGCGAGTGCCATCAAAGGGCATGTCCATGAGTGAGTTTTGGACGTCTGGCGAGAACCCGGTTGATCTAAGCCAGGCGTGGTGGCGAAGCGCCACAGTCGTAGAAATCGCTCTACCCAAGGAGTCCGCGGTGTCTAAACCACACCGAATGGCGAACTTCGCCGCATCCTTACCTTCTGCAATGGCTTGGGACAATACAGCTTGGGTTTCCTCAGGACACTGAGGTAACACCTGCACAACTGTGTCCCACACCACGTGGGAATAGCGGCCCAATAGACAGGCGGTATTCACTGACCGCAGCCCCAAGCTGGCCGAAGAGAACAAACGTTTACCGAACTGTTCCAGCTTCTTAGAGTCCTTATCCGGCGGAGCCATGGGAAAGGAACTCTGCGACGTCGAAGCTTGGATGACCAGACTCTCGGGCGTAGGATGAGTGGTCAAAAAAGCGGGGTCACCCGGCGCCGGGCGATGACGCCTGGCAACGTTCTTATCCACAGGGGCCCCTGTGGCGGGCCGCGAGCAAGTGCCCAGGGCACCGTATGGAGGTCAAGGTGGAGAACCTCAGCTGCCCGGCGGAGCACCATCGTGTAGGAGGCGCCCTCCTCCATGGTAGGTGGGGGAGAGGCAAACCCCGGGTCCGAAGAGACGTCGAGGTCGCCGGCGTCCCCCAAATCGTCCGCCCAGTCCTGCTCAGAGTCACACTGACGAGCAAGAGGGTCCTCGGACCCCTCCCAGTCCTCCGCCGCCTGTGGCACCGACCGTGGCGGCAGGGCAAGAGCGGGGGAAGGGACAAACGGCGTCGGGAACGGCCGGGGCCGGACCGGCGCCGTGTCCCAATGCGGATCCCAGGTAGGAGCAAAATGGTCCTGGAACCTGGGCAAGGGCGGGACAAATGGTACCCACTGCGGCGCCGGAGGCGGAGCCGAGGGTGGCGCTGGGGCCGGAGCCGGCAGCGATGGACCTTGTGGCGCCGGGGCCGGAGCCGACGGCGCAGGATCCTGTGGCGCCGAAGCTGGATCCGCCGGCGGCGCCGACGGTCCAACAGGATCCTGACACGGGACCGCGGGGCCCGAGGGCGCGCCGGCGGGAGCCCGAGGCCTAAAAAGGCGGTCCATGGTAGCAAGAAACTCTTGCACCTGTGCGGGAGTCGCCGACGGACCCGGGTAAGGTGGGTAGGCCGCGGGACTCCCGGGCTCCAGAGGAGCCGCAGGGGCAAAGCCCTTGTCCCCCTCGTCCGCATCCGGGGACCGACGGGGGGACGTCGGAGAGCGAACACGCTTCTTCGACTTCTTTTTGTGTCGTCTCTTACCCGAATCCGAGGGTGAAGACTTTGAGCCCGAGGAGCGATGGCTGTGGCCCCGCGAGTGTCCTCTGGAACGGCCCCTAGACCGGGAACGGCGCTGGGACGAGTGCCGGACCTCCAGCAGCTTCCGGTGCCGCTCCCTCAAGGCCTTCGGGGCCATGGCCTGACAGTCCCGACAGGACCGGGAGTCGTGGTCGGTCTCCAGGCAGTAGAGGCAAACATCGTGGGGGTCCGCCACTGACATATTGTGACGGCAGGCCCCACAAGACTTAAATCCAAGCATCCCTACGTGCACCAAGGAAACCAACAGGAGACAAAAATCTCAAAAAAAGGTAGTCAAAAAGTGACTAAGGTACGTGCTCTAACCGGATCTGCGCTTACTGGCGCGGAAAAAGAAAGAACTGACGTCAGCGCGCATGGGTGGCGCCTAAGTAGTTTCCGTGACGTCATCTCGGCGCTTACGACGCCAGCGACGCCACCTACTGACGCGCAGGGGTACTGCTAGCGAAAAACTTTCCGGATCCAGTCTGACGCCTGGGGATATTCTAAGGTAAGGAATCTATCACTAACGTGTCTCTTTCAAATTAAGCCTTTCATGAATTCTTTAACAAGTCTAGTAGACCACAGAGAAAATTCTCCTGTTCTTCTCTGGAATCTCGAAGTTGCAGCTAAAAGCTTTTTATTGACGAGTGCGCCAAGCCAAACTTTACCAGGAAAAGAAAATATGGCAATAGCTGTTCTGGAGAAGAGTGAAAAGGGTGCCTATCATTTTTGATACACCAGTAGTAGAACCTTTTCCAATTTGCCACAAGATTTATTGTGGAAAAAGCATATGACTGTACCAGGATAGATTTGCATTCCACTGAGACACTCAGTGATCAAAAATAATTGTCGTGAGGCGCCATGTTGTCAAATTGAGAAATGTTTTATGAGGATGCAATACCTGACCCCTGTTCATGGAAATGAGATTCTCTATCAGCTGAAACTGTATGAGTGGACGTAACAGATAGGAGGAGAAGCTCTGTGCACCAATATAGTCTCGGCCATGCAGGAGCTATAAGAATGAGACGGCATGGTACCTTCTTCGTTTTGTGAATCACCCTGGGCATGAGAGGAAAGGGAGGAAATGCATTGGCGAACATGCTTGTCCTTTGTATCTGAAGCACATTCCCCCATTACCTTCTCTGGGGGAACCTGTTTGCAAACATTTTGCATTTCTTGTTGAAGAGAGTTGCAAATAGATCCAGATTTGGGGTACCCCATTGTTTGAAGATGTGAGACAACTGTTTCTGATTCACTTCCCATTCATGGCACTGACTCGTTGTTCTGCTTAGAGAGTCCGCTCATTGGTTGTCTATCCCTGGGACACGTTCGACGTGCAGATAGACGCAGTGCGGAAGTAACCACTTCCATATTTGATGGGCTTGAGAGGAGAGCCGTTTTGATCTTGTTCCTTCTTGCTTGGCGAGATAGAACATGGTGGTGTTGTTGTCCGTTCTCACCAAGATAGAGGAATTGCAAATTCTGGGTAAAAACAATTGTAGGCCTAGGAATACAGCCTTTAGTTCTAGAAGATTGATGTGCATTTGTGCTTTTTGGAAGACCATTTTCTGTGTATTTACGGCTCCTGAAGATGAGCCCCCCCCAACCTTCCAGGGAAGCGCTTGTTGTCATTATGAAACATGGTTGTGCTGACTTGAAAGAGAGATATTGCTGGTCTTTCCCCACCATGACAAAGTTTGCTTCATCGTAGGGGCGATGTTGATCATGTCGAACGAACCGTGAATCTGTGTCCATTGTGTATCCAATTGTCCCTGCAACGGTCTTGTGTGCGGATGACAATTTGGAATTAACGGAATGCACAAAGATAGCATCCCCAACATTGACCTGAGCATTCTCAATGAAGTAAACTTTCTTTTTGCAAAAGTAGATGTCTCCATTATTTTCTGAACTCTCTCTGCAGTCGGGTAAGCTTTGGCGACCATGGTGTCCAGAATGGCCTCTAGAAACACCAACGATTGGGATGATATCCGGAATGATTTTTCAATATTCAATTTCAGCCCCAGAGACTTGAACAGCTCCTGACAGGCCAAGGTGGATCTTTTTGCAGAAAGGACTGGGGGACCCTTGACCAACCAGTTGTCCAGGTAAGGAAATACCTGGTGCCCGTTTCATCTTAAAGCAGCCACCGGAGCCATGCACTTCAGGAAGACTCTGGGAGCATATCGTATGCCAAAAGGGAGAACCTTGAATTGGTAGTGGGACCCTGCCACCCCAAACCTCAGGAATCATCAATGTTTCACATGAATGGGAATGTGGAAATATGTGTCTAAGAGATTGAGAGACGTCATGAAATCCCCTTTGTTGACCAGCAATAAAATTTCTTGCGGAGACAGCATTCTGAAAGGCTGTTTTGTTATATACTTGTTCAGCTGCCTGAGAACCGTGACCTGCCTCCATTTCCCAGACTTTTTCTTGATGAGGAAGAAGTTGAATAGAAACCCTTGCTGCACTGCTGCAAAGGAACTTCCTTTATAGCTCCCTTTGAGAGAAACAAATGTATCCGTTGCTTTAAGAAAGTGAGATGTTGATGCATCCTCTTGGGATGGGAATTATTGGGAGGCTTTTGAACAAATTCCAAGGTGTGATCATGATGTCTAACACCCATTTGTCCGAAGAGATGCGCTCCCATTGATCGCAAAAGACAAAGAGATGGTGGCTCAATGGCTGGTCTTGGGGTTGCGAGGTGACTAGTGCCTGAAAAAATTGTCACTGTCTTCTAGTAGCATCCTTTTCCCCCAGCCGGGGGTTGTCTTCCTGTTGGCTGTCTTGAGTATGTAGAAGTGGTGGAAGCCTTGTATGATTGTTGCCCAGTGTATTGGGGTCGGTACCCCTGCTGTGAATATGACCTTATCTGTAGGACTGATAGGAAGGCCTTTGAACAAATAATCCTCTTCCTCCACGAAAGGACTAAAAGCACCATTGCTGCAACGTTCCCACGAAAAGCGCAGTATCTGTATCACCTTTGATGGCCTACAGAGCGTTGTCTACGCGTTTCCCAAACAAATTCTCCCCATCAAAGAGCAAATCTAGAATTTTTACTTTTACCTAAGGGCGGAAAGAGGTAGCTTTTAACCCCCTGTCGACGCAATACTGCCGCACCTGACATCTGCCTAAATGCGGTTGAGGAGATGTCCATGGCAGTATCTATAGTTTTGGAGGACGCATTAGTACCTTCTTGCAAGATCTCTTTTGCCTCCCTTTTCTTGCCACCCGGTAGGAACTCCACGAAGGCCAATGGATCGGACCACATTTGATGGTCGTAGCGACCAAGAATGGCCAGCGCATTCTAAGCCCTGATGGATTTAGCTGCCGTTGCTATAAAACACTTGCCAATGTTATCTAGCCTCCTGCCTTCCTTATCTGGTGGGCCTGAACAGGGGGCAGAAGGATTTCCGGAGCATCGATGGGCAGCCTGCATGTCTACCAAATTGGGGCGAGGATGACCTATCAAACAGGCCGTCAAAGTATCTGGAGCTTTATATTTTTTGTCGAGCCGGGGAACAACTACAATGATTGATGCAGAGTTCTTTATCAATTTAAGGCCTTCTTTCCAAATACAGCTGACAATGGGAATAGATCAGATGGATTTTCTTGCAGAGTCCTTAAAATCATACAGAAAGCATTCTGTCTGTTTTACTGGGAGAGGCAGATCAAACCTTTTGAAAGCACATTCCAGTAATTTGTGAAACCCTCCTATGTCCTCAGGAGGAGAACTTGCTGGTGATGGTGATGAAGGGGCAACTTATAAAGCAAAATAGTGTGCAGTTCCTAAGTGTGGGTGGGAATATTCAGGTCTTTGATAAAGTGCCCTCACACCCCCCGAGGGATGTCATGCTTCATCATTGGGCTTTGCTCCTCGTCGGGCCGTCGCTGCAATGCCCGACAGGCACCCGCGGAGGGGCTCTTTAGCGGAGTTCTTTTATTGATGAAGCCGTAAGGTGCATATGGGTGTGTGGACTAGGTAGTGCAGTGAGTTCAGGGTGGTGTTTTTTTTTTTTTTGTCCTCATCTCACCAATAAGCATCTGCAATTCTAAAAAGAAAAGCCGTCATTCGAACCTGTGCACCCTGCGGCTACTGCATTTACTTTGGCCATACCCGGCCAGCCCCGTTGTTGGGAGCTTAGTGTAATCATAGGACCAGGAGGGACCACAGGGGACTATACCAATCTCCGATCTCTGCCCCAAGACAATAGGGCTTTCCAGATGTCCACGCCACTCATTTTCTCCCCCCTGGTCCAAGCGAGCCATAGCAAACGCAGCTTTTAGCCAATCCTCACACTTCGGGGGCCGTGGTTCTTTCCAGATCTTACAGATTTCTCTCCGGGCAATTAAAACCAGATATAGCAGAAGGCCTCTATAAAGGTGCTGTAAAGTCTCTCCGAGCACACCAACATCCCCAAACAAAACAAGTGAGGCATTGACCTTAATTTTAAGTTTAAAGATGCCGCAGATGACGTCTTCCACACCCCCCCAGAAAGTTCTAAGTTTAGGCAATCATAAAAAATGTGAATATTGTTGGCTTTAAGAAGGTCACACCTTGGATATTTGGGGGAAGATAGTGGTGCAAACTTAGCAATGTTTGCCGGTGTATAATAAAGCCTGTTGATAACAAAAAAAAAATGGTTCTTTTTTAGGCTAGCCGGCTTGACATATTTATAGAGAAGCTTCAAAGAGGATTCATATAGATTTTCAATTTCAATGTCAAAAGGAGTCTGATTCCAGACTGCATGCTGCGGAGGGTATTCCGCATCGTCTGCCTCCAAACACCTTTTATACCAAATTGAAACTTCCCTACTCTTTAGATGAACTTCTTGCAGTGTTTTCTCCATCTCCCACTCACCTCGAATGTCCCCCTTTTCCGCTATAAACCAGGAGGCTAGTTGCAAGTATTTGAATCTACAAAGACTACTTCCAACTTTAGCTCTTAACACCTCCCAGGGAAGAACTCCCTCAATAGATACAAGATCTGACCAGATGGTGATACCCGCCCTTCTTATAGGGGTCGCAAGACTATCCTTCAGACAAAGCGGGGTCCCCGGGGAATCCCAAATCGGGGCAAAATCTGAATAGTACCCAATCCCCCACTTACATCTGATCTTATACCATAACCTGAGGGCAGCCCTAAGGATTTTCAGGCGCACCTTTTTGAAAAACCTTGGTGCCCCAAATTTATAAAAGAAACCTTCTCCTCCACCCTCCTCATTAATCATTTCGCCCAAGAGCCTGCCCCAGGATGTCTCTTCTGGTTTTATGAGTAACATCCGGATGTTTTTGAATTGGAATGCAACAGAATACCAGCCAATATCAGGGAGAGCAAGCCCCCCTTTTATAAGCCTACGTCTCATCTTTTTCCACGACAGTCTCGCGCCCTTATTGGCCCAGATGAAACTTCCGATCTTACTTTGAATTTTACAAACGTCTTGACTAGGGAAGTCTAACGGGATCGCATTGAACAAGTATGTCAACTTGGGGAGAATAACCATTTTTACCAGGTTGACCCTACCAAAGATTGTTAAGGGAAGATTCCTCCATCTGGCAAATAGACGGTCAATTTCTCTTGTAGTCTTATTCAGATTAAACTGGGGAATTTTATCTAGATCTTTAATAATAGTAATGCCCAGATATTTAAACTCATTACTCATAATACCATCCCAGTTGTCAATGTTCCAACACATCACCTCTGATTTGGAGGTGTTAGCTAGATAGCCAGAAAGGGATCCGAATTCCTCCAACAGTAATTTGACCCTTGGTATAACCCCTCCTGGGTCATTGGGTCATTGGTGTATAGCAACAAATCATCAGCATAAAGGGCCAATTTACTACGATATTGCTGGGACTTAAAAGGGGAGATTATGTCATCAGATCTTATCACTTGTGCCAGGGGCTCTATATAGATATCAAAGAGCAAGGGAGAAATTGGGCAACCCTGACTTGTTCCTCTTTGGATGGTAAAACTAGAGGTTAACATACCATTTAACAGGATTTTTGCCGAGGCGCCTTGGTAACAATTTATCAAAGCCTGGATAAAAATGGGCCCAAAGCCCATCGCCCTAAGTACCTCCCAAAGATATACCCAGCAAACCCTATCGAACGCCTTGGCCGCATCTAGAGCCACTACGTCCAAGGGGTCCGATCGTACTGTAGCCAGGTCGATATTACCAATTAGTTGATGCGTCTGCTCCTGGATATATCTCCCGGGGATAAAACTTTTTGGTCGATATTTATCAGCTGTGGGGCAATCTTGACCAATCTCCCTGCAAGGATACTCAAAGATCTTCTAATTGGCATTCAGCAGGGAGATTGGTCTATACGAATCCGCTTTTAAGTGATCCTTCCGAGGCTTCAAAATAAGTATAATGGTTGCTTCTTTCCAAGACCTGGGAGCCTGTCCTCCCGAGCTATACACTGAGTTAAATAGGATGCTCAATATAGGGACTAATTCATCTAGAAGGAGTTTATAAACCTCACTAGGAAGCGCATCCGTTCCTGCAGCTTTATTGTTTTTACATTTGTTTATTTGAGCTTTAATTTCGTTCTCGGTTATGGGAGCATCTAAACTATTCCGGCTTTCATCAGTTAAAGTTGATAGAGATCTCTCTCTCAGCCAAGTTTGAAGGTTTTCAGTGTTAGGCACCGTCTCCTCCCTATATAGCTCCGAGAATAAAGAAAGAAGGCGGGCTTGCATGTCCTCCAGACAGCTTGACTTATCCCCACTATCATTTATTATTAATTCGTTGATATTGTTCTTCGCACGATCCACTCTGGCTTTCCATGCCAAGAGGGCCCCCGCCTTCTCTCCATACTCAAAATTCTACATGTTTTTAGTCAACCATTGCGCCTTACACTTCTGATCTAATCTCCCCCTGTAGTCCTGGCGAGCACGTTCCAGGTCCTTCTGAACTTGTAGCAACCTATCTGAGCTCCCATAATTAAGCCGATTCCTTTCCGTCTCTAATTGGTGGATATTCCCCTCCAAGATCTGTAATTCTCTGGCCTCTGCCCTATTTTTCGTACAGATAAGGCTATGTAACAGACCCCTCAGGTTCGCTTTGAAGGCGTCCCAGACATAATCCATTGATGTTGATCCAATGTTTAAAGAAAAGTAATCTAGGGTAGCGGATTTAAGAGCCTTCGCTATCCCTGCATCTGACAACATTGACCTTTTAAGTGTCCATCTGGGGTGCACTTCCCCTTAAAAGAAAACATCAACGGGGCGTGATCTGATATATGACTGGGCAAGACATTTATACCAGTGATGTTTTCCAGACTCGACCTATCAGATAAAACATAATCGATTCTGGAGGAGTGACCGTGCTTCTTGCTATAAAACGTGAACCCCTGTTTATCGCCCATTTTTACCCTCCAGAGGTCCGCAAGGTCTAAATCATGTAGCATGTTTTTCATAGCTCGACGTACTCGAAGTGCCGCAACATAATGGCTCATATTGGATCTATCTTTTAGGGGATCAAGAAGGACATTAAAATCGCCGCCAATAATTAGGGGGGAAACTACTTCAATTAGATTTGATTGTAGATTACAAATGTACATCGGGTCATCCGTATTAGGACCCAAAAGAAGCACGTGTAATTTCCAAGCCTCCAAAGACCAATACGGCCACTATCCACCTCCCTGATTGGTCGGTATGGTTGGTTTTAATACAACATCCTGCCCCCTGTTTAATTATTATAGCCACCCCCTTACTATGTACTGACTGCTCAGAAGAACAGAAATATTTTACCCAAGAATATTTGGGAAATAAGCTACGGCACTCTCCATAACTCAAATGCGTCTCCTAGATAAGACAGATTTGGGCGGGAGATAACTCTAAATATTTCATGACCAATCTTTGTCTGCGGGGGCTCCTCAATCCATTGACATTCCACGATACGAATTTTACCTCGCTAGTCAATGAGAGAGTTCCTGCCATCTAGAGATGGAACCCAGAAAAGACGATCGATACTAAAGGTGAGATTGAGATTTTTTTTATATTTTTTTCCCACTGCTCCCCACCTCCAACATGTGCCACCCACCACCTTCCCCCCCCCTTTCACCCCCTGTGACCCCCCCCCCTTGGGAAACCCTCCCTTCTATTAGGCTGGAGCCTACTCGGCCTCTGTCTCTCGGGCTATAGAAGACAACTTTACTTTACTTTACATCCTGATTACACGTATACTACCTAGGGGCCCCTGATACTTTCCCCTCACACGCTTAAACCCCACCCTCGTTTTTTATCTTAGCTATAAGAGCATCTGCCTCCTCCACTGAACGATACATATACATGTGGTTATTCCACATGACACGCAATGATGCAGGAAACCTCAATTGTGCCTTAGCGCCCAACTTATTCAGCTCCTCCATTCTTTTGCCCAACTCCCACTGTTTTGTGGCAGTAATATGGGATACATCGAATCTAATAGAAAAGGAAAAAGGATTGGAGAAGGAGTTAGATGTTACAACTCCTTCCTTTAAAGCAGAGGATAAAATTGCCTTGTTAACAGTGTATGAGAGAAAGTTGATTAAAATTTTCCTGGGCTTATGTTTTGCAGGGTTCCTCTTAAACGGATCGCGGTGTACCCGTTGTATTTCTTGGGCAAGATCTACATTTGGGGAGTTTTTTTTAACACTGTTTCCTTAAGCAAGGATATCACGAACCCTTTGATGTCTGCACCTTCTAGGGCTTCAGGGACATTAATAAGTCTCAAATTGTTCTTCCTTGTATGAGTCTCCAAATGCTCAAGATCTTCCTTAAGTTCCTTGTTCTGGATCGCTAGTTTAGCCATTTCCATTGTAGAGGTATGGAGTGCTTCCTTAAATCTAGGGAACTCCGACTCCAATGCATCCGTTCTCAATGAGACCTCCTCCAACTTCTGTGCTAACACCACACAGGATGCTTGAATTGCTGCCTGGTTTCTCTCTGAGACTGTAAACCTACTCCCCATCTCAGCTTTAAGGGCCAGTAAGATTTCTGCCAAGGACCCCGACAAAGTCGCTGGGTCCACCGATACCGGGGGAGGATCTTGTTGACCATCATGGGCATCGTGAGCCGCTAAGGCAGTAAACCTATTTGAAATGCTGATCGTGGGGTGAATGGCTGAAAGAGAGCCACCAGAACACTCAACCCTCAAACACACCTTTCAGGAGACCGGGAGACCCGGAGGGGTCAAGGGTGGCCGGCGCCTGCATATTGCTTTGTGGTAAGTCGAGCAAGCCGGGGGACTTAGGCTGAATAGAGTCTGATAAAATATCAGGTTGCACCCGGCTAATACTGAAAGAGCCTTCCTTATTAAAGCCCTGGGTTGTAGATGATGACAAAACCTTATAAAACGATTTTAAAGAGGGGGTTATTTTTGCCTTTGAGGTTGAAGTTGTTACTTTCTTACCCCTACCCCTCCCTCTTCCTTTATCACCGGCGGCAGACTCCGTATTTGCCCCCTTAACCTTGGTCTTCTTAGCTGATGCACGAGCCTCAGGGACAAGGGGGGAAATTCGAGAAGGCAAAATAGGCAAAGCTATGTCAATTTTTGATGAGGACTGGGCCGCTCTAACCCGCAAGGTATATCTACAAATCTTTGGTGGCGGTAGACCAACTTGCTGAGCCTCACTTGTCTCCATACAGTAGGGGATCACCTCTCCCTTACTGGGCCCCTGAGAGACCTCAAAAGACTTCCCTTGTTGGCGCCAGTCTCCACTAAAAGAATGGAAGTGGAAGTCCCAAAAAAACCCGGCACAGTCCTCACCCTCCTTCCCGGTACGCGCGTCAACTTTCCCTCTGAGAGCGGACTCCTCACGTCCTACCTGGGAAGGAGACTCAGCCTCATGCTCTCCTTCTCCCACGCCGCTGGAACTCTGCACGCTTGCGTAATCCCCGATGCTGACTCTACCTCCCGTGGCCCGGACACGGAAGCAGGCAGTACTGCTACGCCGCCACTCACGAGCCGCGCCCTCCCTCCGCGAGGCTCGGAGCCTCAGGGGGCCGCCGTGTAGATCCGGAGCCATGGACAGCACCGAAGCCGGAGGAGCCGAAGAGAACCACCAAGGAGGGCAGAAAACAGAAGCAGAAACACTCGAAAGGCAGGTGAGGGGGCAGGGGCGAAAACCTTTACAAGTTCATTATGGGGTCCCTTGCGGAAATTGACTGCCAAATCGGACTACATACAAAAGCCAGAGAGAAACCGGCCGTGACCGCTTAGCTTGCGGCAGCCATGTTTCCCCGCCCCCAAAATGTTCAAGGTGGTGTTAAAATAGGTTAGGGCTGCCCTATAGTCTAAATTTTATTCCTAGGGTGCACTAACCTAACTAAAAGCAGCAAGCCCTTACTGGATGCAATGGTCCTAGAGGGCATGTGTGGTGCGAAAGGTCAACATGTTTCTTGCCTTGGATAGCCCCTAACGGGTCTGGTGGCAATTCATCAGGACCAAGTGTAAAAATAAAAAACAAATTCAACTCTGACACTACCGCAATGCTGGTTCTGGTATTGACACAATGGAGTAGTAAGTGATTTATAAAGAAAGCTTTAAAATTTGAGGCAGAAACCCTGCAGCGCTGAACTGTATCAAAAAGGTGAACCCATTGTTGGTCAGGCTGTGATGGCATCCTTTATTGCCCAGGGGGAGCTTATTTCTATCCCCTGTGCTTATTTCTATCCCATGTGCTTCCACGACCTTTCACTCCAGCAGTCTGCAGCAGGGTCCGCCCGTTGAATACTGTACACTATGTGATCCTTTTTGTTTTTTGAAAATAAATCCCTTCCAAGAAGAATACCCGCAGCTCTATCAGGGTTTCCCGCTAGCCTTTCATTTCCTTTAACTACAAGGGCCAACAATGTAACACACTCTAAGGCAACCTCAAGCACTCGCATTGTCACCATACAAACATATGATAAAGTTCATTCCCAAGATGGCCGCCACCTCCCGCGCACTATCACGTTGACGTGCCGTCGTAAATACCCCAACCCCGGAACCACACCTCACGGGAAGCAGAGCAGGGGTAGGAACACGGTTAGTTGCCGCGCTGTTCTTCCGCTGTGAGCAACGAGGCGCTCTGAAAGGCGCCCGTCAGCCTAGACCTACTAATCAAGGGACGGGTGATTTAACCACAGTCCATTGGGGACACCGCTAAGAGCGCGCTCAGATCTTTATCTTCACTCCCTGTTCCTACTACGATATACACAATATACATTGACTAATGGTGACGCAACGTTAATGTTTGAAACGACGTGTGTGTGAATATGTGTATACTTGCTCATTGCAGAAATCACGGGTTAGGTGGCTACCCCGACTTATTGCACTGGGACAAGTTCGTACATATATTGCAACAAAGAAGTGGCCTCCACCGACCCTACATGTTTGTTAATCTTGTATTATGTATTGCTGCCTGGCATCTCCACGAATGAATGGTCGAAGTTTGGCATGCACTTAGTCTACGGGCATGACTCCTTAATGAATTCACATTTGGAGCAGCTTGAGCATTTCATAGACACGGGTAACTGTAGTGCATACCGCTAAGAGCACTATGAACGACTCACCCATGCCGTTATTTATTTTTAACTGCACATCGATAGCGAAAAAACCAGACAGGAATTTCCCGGCAATTTGGATATAGCACCACAATAAGGCACAGCACAGGGGATAGATATAAGCTCCCCCCTGGGCAATAAAGGATGCCATCACAGCCTGACCAACAATGGGTTCACCTTTTTAAAACAGTTCAGCGCCGCGGGGTTTCTGCCTCAAAATTTTAAAGCTTTCTTTAGTATCACTTTTTTTCAGGTCCCATAACACTGTCAATCGGACCTGGTGTCCACAGGCAAAGCTGGTTACTACTCCATTGTGTCAATACCAGAACCAGCATTGCGGTAGTGTCAGAGTTGATTTATTTTTTATTTTTACACTTGTTCATGATGAATTGCCACCAGACCCAGTAGGGGCTATCCAAGGCAAGAAACATGTCGACCTTTCGCACCACACATGCCATTTAGGACCAATGCATCCAGTTAGGGCTTTCTGCTTTTAGTTAGGTTAGTGCACCCCTAGAATAAAATTTAGACTATAGGGCAGCCCTGACCTATTTTAACACCACCTTGCACTCACTGCACTACCTAGTCCACACACCCATATGCACCTTACGGCTTCATCAATAAAAGAACTCCGCTAAAGAGCCCCTTCGCAGGTGCCCGTCGGGCATTGCAGCACAGGCCTGACGAGGAGCAAAGCCCAATGATGAAGCATGACATCCCTCGGGGTGTGTGAGGGAACTTTATCAAAGACCTGAATATTCCCACCCACACTTAGGAACTGCACACTATTTTGCTTTATCAGTTTACGTTTGGGAGTACGTGTGCAGGACCTGGATAAAAATACTCCTGGTTCCTCTTGTTTGAAGAAGGGGCAACTTAGTCATCCCACTCCTGACCCAATGTAGATGGGTCCTTTAGTAGTTCCCTCTCCTGGGGTTGGCCATCAGTGTCACTATTGAAATAATCCTCCCTGATGGTGATAGGAAGTAGCACTGCCCTGTTCTCTTGTGTGCAAACAGGCACGAGACTCCTAGGTAGAGGTGTTGTGCCAGGTGTCTTTGAGCAACCCAGAGTGAGTGGTATTAGCGCATTTGCTTCTGGAACGCGCTTGTAGTAGTCAAAGCATATGCCTCAAGTCAGTGACCAAAGAGAAAGGCATTGAGATGGTATCCTCCCTTGAGCCCTGGTGTTCCTCATAAGGCTCCTCATTAGGGTAGTGCTCTTGGAAAGAGTCATAACGGTGAGATGCAGCCTGCTGGTGAGTAGCGAAAGAATAATCCCCTTCCAAGTAGGTCGAAGTGTCTCTGTTGGGGTCTTCCTCTATCTCTTGGCACTTTACCGTTAGTTGTGATGGGCTGTATGCTGGACCGAAAAGTCCATCTCCGGATTCCTCCGTGTCAAGATAATGAGCTGGAGATGAGCTGGAGGCAACGGGGAGGCCTTTCTTGGTGATGTCTGGGTAGGTCGTAATGATATAGAAGCTCCTTCAGTTAAGAGCGCAGAACTTTTCTGCCTCGTCGATGGACTGGGATCTTCTTCCGTATTGTTATGGCCACCTATGTTGGTCTCGAAGCTGGAGACTTAAAAGTGGCCGCCGAGAACGCCATCGACGAGGTGGTCATCATCACCGATTTCATTGACAAAGCTATCATCGTTGTTGTCGACGTTGTTGGAGTCACTGTCGATGCTGTGGTGACTGGAAGTGAAAGGGAACATACCGTCAACGAAGTTCTTGTTGATTACAGCTGTCGTGGTCGACGGATCCATCGACGATATAATTTTTGTCAACAATGACTCCTTTTGAGGAGTGATAGGCACAGAAGAAGGGGCAGAAGATTTGTTCTGAGAGGAACCTGAAGAAGAGTCCTTAGTGACTGATTTTACAGACTCAGAGGTTTTACCAATAGCTTTAAATCTTTTTGGGTCTTTGTCAAGAGGTAGAGCCCTGGGACATAGAACCAGGTTCTGACTGGGACTTCTTTTGGAGCCATAGGATTACTCTGGCTTCCCTGTCTTTCAATGTCTAGGCAGAAAAGGTTCTGCAATATTTAAAGTCCTTAGGTTTGTGATGAGGATGAAACAGTATACACACTCCTTATGGGGCTCTTCTGAGAAAAATCATGGCTTTCCACAATTCACGCGGCCCTGAAAAACCTCTTCTTAAATACCTCTGACATGATGTAAAATACTGAAGAAAACAGTAATTCAGAGCTGTAGCAGTCTAATGTTTTCTCTCTTGAGAGAAGGCAAAGGTCCAAAGTTGACAAATCTGAAACAACAGAGCAAAGCTCAGGGAGACACGACGTGCGGTCAGAAATCTGAGATATGGTGGCTCTGCAGGGGAAGAGCGGTTCAGGATCTGGTCTTTGATTGGCTGAAGTTTGGGTCTATTAAAACAATGTGAATTGGTTAACAATGTCAATTGATTTCTATATGTCTGTTAATGTACTTACATAGTACTGCTTGTTTTTAAATACCGTCTGACTCCCATCATGACAACAGAGAAGATTCAAGCATATGAATCTATGAAAGATTCAATACTGGAGAATCTTGTATACATTTCTACATTTATTACTAAATGCCTAAAGGTTGCCTTGTGGTAAAAGCTTATGCTCAGTAAATAAGGCTTCAGTTAGTTAAGGTGACCAGCCAATGAAAACAGCTGTTGGCTTGATTGGTGTGCAGGTAAATATTCCAGATGGCATAGGTCTGGCCTGTTTATTATGAAAAGTTATTGCAAAGGCAGGAGGCCTGGCTTATTTACTGTGAAAAGCATATGGTAAAGCCCTTCGGCACCTAACAGTGGATTGCTATCACAATATGTTAAATGCTGTAGAAAGGTATTTGGTTACATATAATCTCACTGATTACCATTGTAGACAAGGGTTGTCATGGGTCACCCACTCTGAAAAACCCTGAGAGTAGAATTTCACTGTGATGATTGTTAGGCCCTCTTGATGGGGGCTGTATATTATTTGCAATTTTATAAATGTATGCCTAAAGATTGCCAGCTTCTGCAGTCTTTTGTAGGCTTAGGATGTATATAGCTTCAAGGCATTAATAAAAGGTAGAGGCCTTATCAGTTCACTGGGAAAAGTTATGTCAGATTCCTAAGGTCTGATGTGTTTGTTACATGGAATTACACAGATTACTGTAGTAGGCAAGGGTTTTGGTGCTGGTGACTCACCTGAGCAAACCACGAGGACAGACAGTTTGAACTATGGTAATCCTCATTAGGTTCTATTAGTAGAGGTTTGCATTGTTTTGAAAACAAACTATATTTTGTACATATTTGTACTTTTATTACAGTATACCTGATGGTTGGCTTGTGTGAAGGCTTATGAACCAACACAGTAGATCTGAGCTGCTTATGGTGACAAGCCAAAGATAAAAGTTATAGGCTTCATTGTTAATACTGAAAGTTAAAATAAATGCACTAGGCCTGACATATTGATTATGAAAATCATATTTAAAAGTCAATAGGCGCTTAAGGGTAAATTGTTATTACTCTGCATTAAAGCCTACAGATGGGTATTTGCTACATGGAATCTCACGGATCACCATAGTAGGCAACATTTCTGGTCTGGTTACTTCCTATGACAAACCATGAGTATAGAAGATTAATACTGTCAGAATCTTTCTAAGGCCCTCCGAGGAGAAATAGTATTTTACTTTACCAACTGTAATTTTGTATACTGTGCAATTGTATGACTGTATGCCTCATGGTTGGCTTGTAGGAAAGCGTATGCTCAGTTGGTTATGGTGATAAACCACTGATAACAGCTACAGGCCTGATTGTTCCACTAGGAAAAAATATTTCTATAGTCATAGGTCTGATCTTATTATGAAAAGCTAAAATAAACATATTTGACTTGAGATGTTGACTGGGAAAAGCATATGTTAAAATCAACAGGCACTTCAGGGTAGATTATTATTTATGTGTATTTAAGTCTACAGATAGGTATTTTGTTACATGAAATGTCAAATTACGTTTGTAGGGAATGATTCTGTTGTTGGTTACTGCCTCTGACAAACCCTTAAATAATAATTACATCCATACATATAAATATATATCCATATAGATACATAGAGGGAAAGTGGATCCAATTTGTTCTGCTATTGGTCTGTCCGAGTATCATTTACACTCTGCTTTCATCCATGACAGTCAACTGCATAGGGTAATGGTTCAGTCTGCACCAGTCATTGGCTCTTTTGCCCAGTGAATGATGGCATTTTCTTATCCCATTTAAATACACCTGAAAATTAGTGCGTTTATAAGAAGGATTCCATCCTTGAAGAGGTTAAGACATTGTGGATGTAGGGATGGCCATGGGACAGAAACTCGAATAAATAATTGTGAAGGTTTACCCATGTTACTTTGAACTATCAATTGAAAATTGTATTGCTTTTAGGGAATGTTTGATTTTTCCTCCAGAAAAGATAAACAGCAAATTTCTTAAAATTGCTCACACTGGAGTTACAGCTAAACGCACAAGTTACTTACTTGTGTAACGATATATCTGTAAGAGACATTAGTTAGTGATAGATTCCTTACCTTAGAATATCCCCAGGCGTCAGACTGGATCCGGAAAGTTTTTCGTCAGCAGTACCCCTGCGCGTCGGTAGGCGTCGTCGTAGGGCTCCGCGTACGTCGTCGGCGTCGCAGCCGCCGAGATGACGTCGTCGGAGCTACTTAGACGCGCCCACGCGCGCTGACGTCAGTTCTGTACACAACTTTTCCGCGCCAGGAGCGCAGAGCCATGCCAGAGACCGACTACTGGTGCAATAGAACTAGGGCCCAGAAAGGGACTACCTGAACCCTAGAGAACAGTTCGCAGAACGGGGAGGATGGGTGGGCGGTAAGGAACCTATCACTAACTAATGTCTCTTACAGATATATCGTTACACAAGTAAGTAACTTGTGCATCTGAAAGACACACGTTAGTGATAGATTCCTTACCTTAGAATACATACCCAAGCAATACCAACCCCGGTGGTGGGTCTGCGAAGTGAAATCACACCAGAAAGTCACGGAGAACCGACCGGCCAAAGAAGCCGTCTCTCCGAACTTGACTGTCAAGGCAATAGTGCTTAGTGAAAGTATGCAACGAGGCCCAAGTGGCCGCCTGACAGATGTCTTGCAGGGGGACACCGCGTCCCAATGCCATAGTAGCTGCTGTCGCCCTGGTAGAATGGGCGCGCAGCCCAACCGGAGGTTCCTTTTTAGCCAGAGAGTAACAGGCTTTAATGCACAAGACAACCCATCGTGAGATAGTTCTCTTGTGCACAGCCCGGCCTTTTTTGGCGCCCACGTAGCCAACAAAGAGCTGGTCATCCACCCGGAACTGCTGTGTGCGGTTGAGATAGAACGAAAGCGCACGTTTTGGGTCCAGACGGTGGAGCCTCTTCTCTTCCCTTGAAGGGTGCGGAGGCGGAAAGAAAGTGGGCAGAGTTACAGTTTGCCCGAGATGAAGACTACTTTCGGTAGAAAGGAGGGACGCGGTCGAAGCACAACCTTGTCCGGATGAATCGCCATGAAAGGAGGTTTACAGGAAAGAGCTTGGAGCTCACTCGCCCGCCGAGCGGAAGTGATGGCCACCAGGAAGACAGTTTTCAAAGTCAATAACCGCAAAGGACAGTTATGAAGAGGCTCAAAGGGAGCGCACATTAAGTATGTGAGAGCCAGGTTCAAGTCCCACTGAGGCATGACAAAAGGAACAGGAGGGAAAAGGTGAGTAATGCCTTTGAGAAATCTGTTAACAGGGGACTTGAAAAGAGAGGGCTGATCAGGCAGCTTAAGAAAGGCTGAAAGAGCAGAAAGGTAGCCCTTGATAGTGCCCAGAGCAGAGCCCTGCTGGGCCAAAGAGAGAAGGAACAATAGGACCTCAGAAAGAGGGGCAGCAAGAGGATCTACAGCTTTCGCTGTGCACATGCTAAAATTTGTTCCACCGACAGGCGTATACCGTTTTAGTGGAGGGACATCTGGCTGCCAGAATCACATTACAGACTTCAGGAGGCAAGTCAAATGGAATCAGCTGTCGCCGCTCAATCTCCACGCAAGGAGGTGGAGGCTGGACAGGTTCGGGTGGAGGACCATCCCCTATTGCTGCGACAGGAGATCCTCCCGAAGAGGCAGTCGGATCGGGGGATCCACGCTCATACTGAGTAGCTCGGGATACCAAACTCTTCGAGCCCAGTCCGGCGCCACAAGAATGACTTGGGCCCGGTCGCGTCTGACCTTCTTCAGCACTGTGGGTAGAAGTGGTATAGGCGGAAAGGCGTACAACAGACCGGAACTCCACTCGTGAAGAAAAGCGTCGCCGAGCGAGTGCCGCCTTGGAAACTCCAACGCGCAGAACTGCGGACATTGCGCGTTCTCTTCGGTGGCGAATAGATCTAACCAAGGCTCTCCCCACTGTTGAAAGAGAAATTGTGCCACCTCTGAGTGAAGACGCCATTCGTGATCCAACATGCACCTGCGGCTGAGTTCGTCCGCCCTGGCGTTTAGGGTACCTGCCAGGTGTTGAACCGCCAAGGAAATGCCTTGACGTTCCAGCCACGTCCAGAGAAGTAGAGCCTCCTGACATAGGGTCCACGACCCTATCCCGCCCTGCTTGTTGCAGTACCACATGGCGGTGGTGTTGTCCGTGAACACCTGCACTACTCACCCCTTGACAGAGGAAAGGAATGCTTTCAGTGCAAGTAGGATCGCACTGAGCTCCAAAAGGTTGATATGGAGCTTGGACTCCGCCGGAGACCAGAGGCCTCTGATCTCCGCCTCTCCCATGTGGCCGCCCCATCCCAGGAGGGATGCGTCCGTCACCACTGTGTGCTCCGGTTGGGGAAGAGAGAGGGATCTGCCGCTGACCCAACGCTGGTTCGGGAGCCACCACTGCAAGCGTTGTGCAGTGCCCTGCGAGATCCGGACGTAGACGGACAGGTGTCCCTGATGTTGCGTCCACTGGAACTTCAGGTCCCACCGCAGAGCCCGTATACATCAATTGGATTGAGGGATCAGCAAGATGCAGGATGCGATGAGGCCCAGCAGCCTCAGTGTGGTTTTGACCGAAACCCAGGACAAGGGCTGAAAGTTCGGAATCATAGCCCGAATGTCCCAGACTCGCATTTTGGGAGGAGAAACCCGAAATTGCGCCGTGTCCAGAACCGCTCTGATGAAGAGGAGCGTCTTAGAGGAAATTAGCATCCTGGACCTCTCCGTCCCGAGGAAGCGATTGACATTCCGGAGGGCTAAGAGAGGACGCATACCTGTGTCCTTCTTTGGAAGCAAGAAGTAGTGGGAAATGACAACCACGACCCACTGTGGGCGTTGGAGCGCGCTCGATGGCCCCCGTGGCCAAGAGGGCCGCAACTTCCTGCTGGAGAAGTTCGAAGTGAGCCCCCGACATGCGGTGGAACGGAGTAGGCATGGTTGGAGGGGTAGTCTCGAAGGGGAGGGAGGAGCCCTTTCAGACTATCTGCAGAACCCACTTGTCCAAAGTGACGGTGCGCCAGTGGAGAAGGCGATGGTAAATCCTGCCGCCCACTGGCATGAGGTGGGCCCGAAACACCGGACTAAGAAGGTTTGGAGGATGTGGCGACCGGGGCAGTGGTGGACTGACCCGCCCGCTGGCCCCGTGACCCACCGCAGGGAGACCCCTGTCCGTGGCTGCGCTGAGACTGCGCGTGGCGGAAAGGCCCAAGGACTGGGCCGTTGCCCGGCAGTCCTTAAAGCGTACCAACGTGCAATGCGCTTTGTCACCAAGGAAGTGCGTGCTATCAAAAGGGCATGCCTAACAAGGTGGTCCTGAAATCTCCCGAGAAGCCTTCTGAGTCAGACTTAACGGCGGAGTGCCACTTTTGTGGAATTTGCCCAGGCGAGGGACTGAGCGGTGTGAAGGCGACAACGGATAGTGAATTATGCCGCATCTCTCCCCTTGGTAATGGCATGGGAAAGCACCGCCCGAGCCTCCGCCGGACAGTGAAGCAGCACCGACGCCATTGCGTCCCACACAGTGTGGGAACAGCGACCCAAAAGGCAAGCAGCAGTCACCGACCGCAGTCTAACTGCGGAAGTGGAAGATATGTTTGTCCAACTGCTCTAGTGGTTTGGAATCCTGATCCGGAGGTGCGGAAGGGAATGCGCTTGGAGAGGCAGAGGCCTGGACACCCAGACTCCCCGGTGTTGGGTGTTGAGTGAGGAAACTAGGGTCGCCCACAAGAGCCCCCGTGCTAGGTTTGGACCAGGCGTGTAAAGAAACGTCTGGAAGTGCGTTGTGAAAAGGGCAGTAGCGGCTCCGCCGAGGGGGCCATTGTGTGCAACACTTCAGAGGAGATTGGTGCTGATAGGCACTGTCGGGAGCTGGAGGTGAAGAGCCCCGGCCACCCCATGTAACACCACATAAAATATTCCAACCTCTTCCGTAGCTACGGAAGAAGGGGAACAGTTTACCAGAGAAAAATCCAGATTTCATGGATCCTCCCCAGTGTCATCCCCCTGATTCATCCTCACACTGAGCTGTGAGAGGGTCCTCAGACCCCTCCCAGTCTTTGCCGTCGTTATCCTCACACTGAGCTGTGAGAGGGTCCTCGGACCCCTCCCAGTCTTTGCCGTCGTCCGTGGGCTGTCGAGAAGGACGAGGAGCCCAGGGAAAGGGATAAAATTGCCCCTCCCTGACTAGGAAACGGTGGAGAAGAGGCCAATCCAGGCTCAACATAGCCCGGCCGTAGAGGCAACTGCGCCGTGGCTGGAGCCATCGGCGGCGCCAAGGTGGAAGCCAACGGGTATCTTGCCGGCGTAGCCGGGGCCAAAGGCGGCGGCACGGGGGCAGAACCACCCAACGGGATCACGGGGCCCGAAGGCGCGCCGGAGGCACCCGATGGGGCAAACAAACGGCCCATGGCCGACAGGAAGACCTGTATTTCTTCCGGAGTCGCGTGCGGGCCCTGGAAAGGCGGGTAGGCCGCAGGCAACAACGGAGGCTCCATTGGAGCAGCGGGGGAGTGACCACCCGCCCCCTCCACCGTGACCGGTGAGGGGTAGATGAAGAGCGACGTCGCTTCTTCGACTCCCTATGGCGCCGTGACTTACCTGTCCCCGATGCCGACGAACGATGGTGTAGGTTCCGCGACCGGTCCTCCGACCTCCCACCGGAGCGGGACCTTGATCGGCACGGAACCGATTGCCGGGCCTCCAACAACTTTCAGGACTCCCGTAAAGCTTTCGGCGCCATGGCCCGACAATCGGGGCATGCCTCTGGGTCATGGGCGTGCCCCAAGCAGAAGAGACACACGTTGTGCGGGTCGCCACCGACATGTTCCGACGGCAGGACTTAAACCCGGGCATCCCTACTGCACCAGGAGTCGAGTACTCGACAAAACAAGAGAAACAAGTTCTCAGAAACCAAGTTAAAATATTAACTAGGAGTACCGCTCTCTGACGTCAGCGCGCGTGGGCGCATCTAAGTATCTCCGACAACGTCATCTCGGCGGCTACGACGCCAGCGACGTACGCGGAGCCCTACGACGACGCCTACCGACGCGCAGGGGTACTGCTGACGAAAAACTTTCCGGACCCAGTATGGCGCCTGGGGATATTCTAAGGTAAGGAATCTATCACTAACGTGTCTCTTTCAGATAGTATAAGACGCATTATTGGTGGCCTTCAATAGAAGCACAAGTTGATGTGTTTGTTAATAATTGCAAAAAATGGCTGTTATCAGATGTAAACTGGAAAGGGATCGAATAGCCTTTTCAAACTGCATTACTTGCTGGTGGGCCTTGGGAGAAGTTGTCTATTGACCTTGCAGGACCGTGTAATCTATTGCCACCAGATGTGAAATACTTACCTGTACCAGCCGGCTGCTTTTCAATATGGATTCAATACTCATTTGTGAGCTTGACTACCCCCGATGTTGGGATCGAGTTCCCTGAATATTTGATCACGCTGGAAGGGGTAACCAAGGACTTAGCTGGCACACAATTCTTGTCTGAAAACATTTTTTTTTATAATTTTTGAAGTTCATTGGCATGAAGCAGCTAAAGTTTGCTTTGTATAGCAAACCATTCAATGGATTAGTTGAAAGGGCAAATTATGTTTTTTAAAAGAAGGCATTCAAAGCACTTTGGCTTCTGGGTTGAATGTTAAGTCGTATATAAGAGACAAAGTTTGGAGTTACGGGAGTACATAACATTTAACTGTGGCGGCAGCACCCTTTTTAGGTCGAGCCTCGAGTAGCGCGCAAGCGCTGCTTAGAGGCGAAGACTTTTAGTAAGCGAGTTTAAAAGCAGTCCCAAAAACGCTCGTGCGTCGTGGCTGGCCTTTTTGGGATGGGTACGCGCGGCAAACATGTGTTTCCAATTATCGTGCCCAGACGCGGGCGCGATAATTGTAAACACATGCCGGCAAAAGGCCATGACGCACAAGCGTTTGGTCAGCTGAGCAGGCTGCCGCGCCGCTCGCCCTCGCCCCTCTCGTTGGTATTCCTGTGGGAGTGCAGCCTGGCTGCTTTGACACGTCTCAGAGCCATTACGCTGTAAGTGTGAGTCTGCAGCTCCGCTCTGGCGCTCCGCATGACTGACACATGATGAAAAAGGCAGAAGGGTGGGCCTTGTTTAATGTTCGTTTTGAGGCATTTATATTTTGCATTATTTGAAGAACATACTCCTAAACGTACTTAATCTGTGCGGGGGAGCCTACCAGACCCCATCAGTACCCGAGCCTCTGTTCTGATCTCCCTAGCATCGCCAAGCTCCCCCATGTTTCCTGGCTTTCCACATACCCTAAAACAATGTAAGTGGACAGATCCGCTTTACCGGAATACCTTTGAAAGTTAAATGCTGCTCGTCCTCTGTGCACTGCTACCTATTGCTGTGGCGCATGGCGCATACCGCGCTCCGGTATTCATTTACGCTCACATTTGGCCGCTCAGACCGAGAATCCCCATTTTTTTTAAAAATCTTTCACGCCGGCCTTGCCGCGCAAGATGCGCAGCCACTCTGCTACCTTTGTTCATTCAACCATTGCGCAGCATTTTACCTCCGAAACCACACCTTACCGTTGCCGTGCGAGGGATGAGGGGGCGTGCTAACCGCTGGGACCGTGTATTATTCTTTTTGTGTTGGGCCAACCTCAAAGTGGTGCCTTGGGCCGCCTCGAAACGTGGCCTCTGCTTTTAACAAGCCCCCACTCCCCGATATGCACTGAGGCCTCCCTTCGCTCATCTGCTGCTGCCACCTCGCTGTTCAGTACCGGCCGAAACGCCGTCGGGCTGAGAGCTTCCTCCTCATTCTCCGCTGTCGAGGGAGGTAGGGGTCATCCCAGGGCTTTAAGTGGGCTGTTTCTTTCTACATG
This sequence comes from Calotriton arnoldi, assembly GCA_963921515.1. Taxonomy (NCBI): domain Eukaryota; kingdom Metazoa; phylum Chordata; class Amphibia; order Caudata; family Salamandridae; genus Calotriton; species Calotriton arnoldi. The sequence continues at coordinate 2,080,936 of CAWUFW010000371.1, read as the reverse complement.
TTGTTTATTTCTTTTATTTGCTTCCACTCGTGCGTGCGTGTGCAACAGACTGGGTTCGGTACCTCAGGGAACTTCGCGGGCTTGTAAATAGCTCGGCGGGCACAAAGGCGAGGTGTCTGAAGAGCACCCCTCGCATGTGCATCTCCGGCTCACGTCTGTAGTGAGCATTAATAGAAGGAGTGGCTCCTGCAGGATCGGGGACTAGCAGAGGCGGGACCCCGGGGCTCTCGCGCCTCACCGGAGCAGCCGCGCAGCTCTTAGAAGCGGCCCACTCAATGCGCTGGAGCTCTCACGGCCACCACCACCGGGGCAGAGGGACATGGTAAGTTTGGCTTAAGATGCTCAAAAGAGAGCATTGGCTTTTGCAGGGTGTGTTGCTTACTTGTTAGTGGGGGTTAAATTGAAATTAACCCGAAAAGTGAGCAGCATCGTTGTTTACATGTGTGTGAAATAATTAAGGGCACAAATGTATTTAGCCATTGTTTAAATGAAAGCTCCCCTCTTTTTACTTTGGCTTGTGTACTCCCATACTACGCAGCCGCCACTCATCTGTTCACCACACAGCCCTTGGACACATATACACATTGTGCTGCCTCCTCTGGCCGGCCCTTTGTCTCATCTGCATACCAGAAAAACCTTCAGCTTTATCTACTTACCGCACATCTTCTTACAGCTATCGGCATCATTTGCACAGTCACCTTCGGCCTGGAGACGCCCCCTCCACACATCCCTTTGACCCTTCTGCACTGCCGCCCTTCAAGCCCTGTGCCACTCACTCTGTGTACCGATGACACCACACCCTGCCCCACCTTCAGAACTTGGCGCTGCGACCATCTGCAGTTTGCACAACGCACGTCACAGCTTCTATCCCCGATAACTTCTTGGCCATTTTCAATGCTGCTGCACTTTTCATCCTGACAGGACTTGAAGAATAAGTTCCGGGCCCCAAAGGTTTGCTCAGAAGTCCACTGTCAACTCTGTAGAAGGTCGCGTTGCCAAATACCAACGCTGCGTACTCTTGATTCCACCTCCTATCTCGTTTACCCACCACCAGACACTCCCTGCCTCTGACTCTGGGTAGGTTCTTTTGCATCACTGCTTTCTTCATTCGTCACTGTTTTCCCATCTTTCTCCTCCACCTTCTGTCCCCCTTTAGCAGGACACAAGTCCTAAACAAGCATTGGCATAGCCAATAGGTCTCGCCTTTGGGACCTTATAAGTGTTTAGCCATGCAACAGTTGATGTTGTTGCACCAAGGATATTGTGCTGCATAACTAAATACTTATAAGGTCCCAAAAGCGAGACCTATTGGCTATGCCAATGCTTGTTACTATTAAGGGACAGATTAACCCTAGTTTGTGGTCATAGTAGGAATTTCTCTGAGCATGGTTGGTGTCAGGAAACATTGCAGTCGGGCGGACAGAGTTGAGCAGTAGCCGTTTCAGAATAAGAGATAGTGTGACAATGTGAACGGGAAAGAAGAGTTTGGTGATTGGGTCATCATTAAAATGCGTGGTTACGTTGCAACCTAAGCAAGTAAAATTTCTGGAAGGTGGAAATTCTTCTAATTCTGACAGTGACTGGCTGGACATGTTTTGATGCTGCTATTTCTATAGATGACAGTCTACAAATTCCCTACCTTCACATAGGTGCGACTCATCTAAACAAGTGGTAGGAGTGGTACACAGAATGACTGTGTGGTTGAGGTCACAACTTGCAGTGATACTTTAATTGAAGATATAGTTTCTTTTGATGTTATTACTATCATCTTGCTGTGGTAACAAGCAATGTGATCACAATTTGCCATGATGCTTTACTTGGTAATATTTCTAGTTTTGTCACTATGTTACAGAATAATAATGGCAATATATGTTGGTCATAACCAGGGTCACTGGAACTATGTGAGTGTGCGGCTGCGGCGCTTTTTCACATAGTTATAGATTTGCCGCATTTGCCACATAATTCATCATCTACTGCATAATCTGCAGATTGTAACACAAAAAATTGTTTCTAGCTCAAACGGTTCAAAAGTTACTATCAACACAGTGACATGTGTTACCGCACAGTGGGAGGCCCTTTGCAAAACTTGACTGGTTACCTCTGTATTGCTTATTGGTATATTTGGGTGTTAAACTGGTAATAAGGAGGTACACCCAATGCCCAGACAGTGCTAATACCTATTTGCACAAGGCAGGGCTCTGTCTAGAGTTGCACTGTAAGCAATAAACTAAAGGTTGGAATGCTACTCAGAGAGATTCCCAGTTGTTAAGACAATTTGCAAGCATTCCTCCCATCACTTTTTGTGTGTTTAATATAACCCCCTAAGCAACCAAGAAAAAGCAGAGATATGGGCCCCTTGTTCACTGTGCCACAGGATTCTAAGCCTACCTCGCTATTGAGGCTTAACAAGGTTGAAACCAGTCGGGGGTTGCTTGTTTCCCTTCAGGAGGGTTTTTCAAAAACTACAAGATCATATGACACACTAACTGATCTCAATCTGAACTGCTTCCTGCTAGACACTGGCTACCAGATATAGAAGAGGTCCCATTAAATCGAGATCAAAGACTCTGTTAGAACAGTCTTTGGCATCCTGAACTCCATTGCTGACATAGGTAGGGCACACTTGTTCTTTATTCGGCATTGGGTTTTTAGGCCAAATTATTTTGGGACTGTTTTAATGAAAAGTCAGTGACACAGTTGTAAACCCATCTAACTGTCCAGATCTGAAAGGGACAGTTAATTATAGATTCCTTACCATAGAATTTCCCCAGGCGTCAGACTGGATCTAGAGAATTTTTTCTCAGCAGTACCCCTGCGCGTCGGTAGGTGGCGTCGGTCGACTCAGCGTTCGTCGTCGACGTCATGGTCGCCGGGATGACGTTGCGGTGCCTACTTAGACACCGCCCCTGCGCGCTGACATCAGTTCTTTCTTTTTCAGCGCCAGCCTAGCGCAGATCCGGAGAGAGCTACCCCTTTAGTCCCTTTTTGACTACGCTTTTTTCAACATTTTGTCGACCTTTTTGAGTCTTCAACTACTGGTTCGCGAGGGATGTCCCACCGTCGGACTGGCTTCAAACCCTGCGAGGCCTGTCGCAAGCTGAGGTCTGTGACGGACCCGCACCTCGTGTACCTTTGGTGTCTGGAGCGCGACCACGACCTGAAGTCGTGCTCCGACTGCCGGGCCATGAATCCAAAGTCTTTGCGGGTGCGGTCCCGAAAGCTCTTGGAGGCCCGGCAGTCGGCTCCACGTCGGTCCCTGTCTCGCTCGAGGGGAAGGTCTCGAGACCGCTCACGGAGCCATCACAGTTCGGCCCATTCCAAATCTTCGAAGTCCTCGGCTAAGTCGAAGCACAAGAAGAAGGCAAAGAAGCACCAGCGCTCTTCGCCTTCTCCCCATCAGTTGGGTGACGCGACGCAGGACGCGTAAATAGATTTTTTAAGGGCATTACTCATCTATTTTCTCCATCTCCTTTCATAATGCCCCAGTGGGAGTTGAATCTTGTTGTTACTTATCTCATGTGTGCTCCCTTCGAGCCCCTTCATAACTGTCCACTCAGGCTCCTCACTTTAAAAACTGCCTTTGTTCTTGCCATCGCTTCTGCTCGCAGGGTCAGTGAGCTTCAAGCTCTTTCTTCCAAGCCCCCTTTCTACTCTGTGCATCCGGACAAAGTGGAGCTTCGAACGAGGCCCTCGTTCCTTCCAAAAGTGGTTAGACCTTTTCACATTGGACAAACCATTACTTTGCCCACCTTTTTCCCACCTTCGCACCCTTCCAAGAACGAGGAGAGACTCCACCGTCTGGACCCCAAACGTGCACTGTCCATCTACCTTGACCGCACAAAAGATTTCCGTGTGGATGATCAACTCTTCTTTGGCTATGTAGGTGCCAAGAAAGGTCGGGCTGTTAAAAAGCGTACCATCTCTAGATGGGCTGTCCTTTGTATCAAAATCTATTATGCTTTGGTGAAAAGGGAACCTCCAGTGGGGCTGCAGGCTCACTCCACTAGAGCTACGGCAGCCACCACTGCACTGGCACGTGGAGTTCCACTCCTTGACATCTGTCAGGCAGCCACATGGGCATCCTTGAACATGTTCACAGACATTACTGCCTGGACAGTCAACTCCGGAGGGACGGCTATTTTGCCCGTTCGGTCCTCCGGGACTTCCTGGTATGAACTTGGTTCGCAGACCCTCCTCCGGGGTTGGTATTGCTGAGGTATCTATTCTAAGGTAAGAAATCTATAACTAGCTGTCTCTTTCAGATGAACAAGTTACTTACCTTCGCTAACTATGTATCTGTAAGAGACATAGGTTAGTTATAGATTCCTTACCGCCCCACCCATCCTCCCCGCTCTGGAACTGACTTCTAGGGATAGGGACTACCTTACAGGGCCCTAGTTGTAGCGCACCAGTGGTCAGTGTCTTGCATGGCTCTGCGCTTCTGGCGTGGAAAGTCATGTCAGAACTGACGTCAGCGCGCAGGGGCAGCATTTAAGTAGGCACTGCGACGTCAGGCGGCAAATGCCGGTCATATCCCGCTGTGAACTTAATGTAATATGCCCCCTTGTACTTTATCTGTTTGGCACATCTGTCCTTTGAGAGACCTGTTACAAACACCAGTCAAACAAAACTGTCGAAGAATGGCTTTACCCTCCCCATACCATAAGAGAGACAAATAAGTTTGGGGTTTCATTTTGGCAAGAAACTTGCCAGCACCTTCTAGTCTTTTTGTATGGATCACATTTCTAATTCCCACTTTTTACTGGAAACGGTTCATACAATTTATATTCTTCTTTAAAGTTTTAGCACTGACTTAGCATTGTTTTTTACCATTGTTTCACTGTGTTGTATTGTATCTAAACCCCTTACCACCTCCTGTAATAAGCCTTGACTGTTCAACTTCATTGCTACCAAAGAGTCAAGTGCCCATGGGTAACTTGGTTATCCAGTTGGAGTACAAGAGTTTTGGTGGCCCAGAGACACTAGTGGTAAATGACAATAACCAACTCAGCCCATGGCTCAATAACCCTGGACTGCAAAGACCTCATGAGACATACCAAGGCAAATGTAAAATTTAAAGTTGCATTCAGTTTTCAAAATGCAACTGATCTAAAATGTTTTAACAAAGCCAATCTAACAGAACTGTAGAATAATAGTGGACACTGCTGGAAAAGAGCGGATAAATAGTTCCACCAGAATGTACTCTGTCCTACATTTGCTTCTCCGAGCACCCCATAGTAGTGAATGAGATATAGTAAAAAATGTTTACAGCAATCAAAATGTGATTTGCAGAACATGAGATCCATAGTTTAAACCATTCATAATATAAGAGAGTGTCTTTTTAGCAGAAGCAGTTGAGTACACTTCGTAGATAGTAGGCTTGGTAATTTATTTTTCTAGGTTGGCTTTTAGAGATTGGGGGTCCTGGAGAGAAAAGCTCAAAACAGCAGTTTACCAAGACTCATCACACACTATTGCAGAATAGAAAACACCTCAGAACCATTTGACAGTAGTCGCCAGAATACCAAAAACACTGCAATGGCATGTGAATGGCCGACTGAGGGCTATACAAATGCAAACAATAACAATAGAAAGGCCATAGCAAAGCCTGCATGTGAATAAAGGGAGTTGTAGATTAACATATAATTTAGTCCTCTAGTATGCTGTCGCCTTCTGAACAAAGCGGATATTGTAAGTCAGGTGCAAAATCATAAAAAGCATTTCAAAAGAAGTTGGAAAGTGGCAGGGAAGGTAGATAATAAAGAGCACAAAGACTATTTCACAAATAGAAATCAACAAAATACCTTGCTCGTTGAATTGACGGTCTTCAAAGGTGATGGTGGTTTTCACGGACTCTTTTTCTTTCAGAGACACACGACTGTCCACAGCTTCCTCATTTTGGGATTTTATTTGTTCATCCCCAGTGCTGACATTTTCTTTCGAAGAGAAGTCTGATTTTGCGTCACCACTAGGGAATGTAGATTTGGTTTTAAAAGGTGGGATAAAGGCGTTTACTTGTTTGCTGGGTGCTTGCATACTTTTTGGTTTTTCACACTCCTTGACTGGTGTCATCTTACACAGGCTTGAAGCAACTGATGGATCATTTTCAGGGAAATTAAGAAGTCTGTTTTGAAAAATGGTCGTTCTGCAATGAAATCCTTTAAGATCTTGGTCAGGTACAGTAAAACTAGGAATCTTCGCTTCTTTTCTTCCTTTCTTTCCACTGCACAAGAAAAAAATTGGAAAAAAGTGATATGTTTTCAAAAGCAGCACCTAAAACAATTTTTTTCTGTATACAGCTTGCTGGCATTAAGTAATCTTTCTTGCTTCAGTAAACCCCCAATGCGACATATCTTAAGCAGACAACCAACTTCCTTAAGAAACAAATATTGGAGCAATGCTACTGCTATCTTTCAAGTAACGCTTTTGCATGCATGATGTTGTACCAGCACTAGAAAGCAGAGCACTGGAGCTGTGCTAATAGTCCAAGACCCAAAGTGAACTGAGACTGTGCCGTACTTCTCTGTAGTTCTTACCAGTTCGTATCTGAAGAGGTACCGGGGGAAGGTCCTCACATGGCAAGAAAAGCGGTGCAATAATGCCTGGGTTTGGCTTTTTCTGGAATGCATGTGATTCCCCTTAGTACTCAGTGAGTTCACAGAGGCTGCTTTATGTTTTTCAACATTTCACCAGCAGATTAGAAGGCTTGATGAACCAGGCAATATGCCCAGGTGTATTTTTCCACCATTAGTACATGGTGGGCTACTGCCCCTCACCAAGCAATGGGGAGAATGGATGTTGCTAATATTCTAGCGATGAACACAGGTGCACATTTTGAACAGTATTGCAAGGGGAAAAGTCTAACAACCTTCGCTGAACAAAATAATTTCAGTCTACAGTAGCTTGGGGTCTCTGTTCCCCATGAATATCTGCTGTAGGTTTGGGCTTACATGTCTGGTGCTTAGACACTAATTGTGGAATGAATAGTACCTTACACAAGGACATGATGTATGTAGCACAAATGGTGGTTCCCAGCTTCCAGGCTTTGTAGGGTTTTATAGGAAATCTGGCTTTTTACTGTGGTCACTGAGTATTTTCCGTCTTTTGTTGGACCCTATATTTGTGTTGGCATTAGAACTCTTTGCACTTTCCCCTAGCTTACCAGTAGTAAAGTGCCTGTGTTCCCTCTTTAAATACAGTTGAATTGGCATTCTCCTAATTGGCATGTTTGACTTTCCTATAAGTACCTAGTATTTGGTACAAAGTGTACCCAGGACCTGGAAGTTAAATGTCACAAGTGTACTGCAGCACCTATTGTGCCATTCACTACACTGGTAATGCAAACATGGTTTCAGGCGTACCACTGTAGCCTAACTGTAGCAGCATAAAAACTGCAATTTGACCTGTCAAAATAAAACCTTTTGACAGGTAAAAACCTCCCCTTTAAATTTTAATAATTCTCCTTTATGTAGCCTTGTCACCCACAAGGCAGGTTGCATGGTATTTAAAAGCAGGACATGTAGAAATGTAATGGCAACACTTCTTCCTTACAGTGACTAGCACCCAAATGCAATTTTTCATTGTGGCAGGCCTAGCTGTCCTACAGAGAAAACCAGAATACTGACACACTCCAGGGGGTGGAGACAGCATTGTGAGAGGACAGGCACAGCCCTATTCAGGTGTCAGTGACAACTCCACCCATCACTCTAACTAAAGAAGCCCAATCAGCCTGGTGATGCCTCATCAAGATATGCAGGACACACCTCAGCTCCTTTTGTGTGACTGTCTAGAGTGAATGAGTCACATGTGTACAGCCTTCGGACATGCAATCCCAGGCTCTGAATCTACCCTGGAGTTCTGAGATTGGGTCCAGAGGCTGGGCATTTAGCAAATCCCTGCGCCAAGCCCCGTGTGTAGATAACCCACTATGCATGGCTTCTCGGGTTTAGGTGCAGAGCCTAGCCAAATATGGTGGGTTGTTATTTTTATTAAAAATAATAATAATAATAATAATGTTAAATCTGCAGATTCAGAACCGTAGATGAAAAATGGCACAGACGATCCACACACTTTGTGGATCTGTAGCAAATTTGTGGCAGGCACTGTTGTCCCAGAAATGCCTGCAATGAAATCTGCAAGGTTTTTCTGGAGGTCAAGAGCTACCTACCGCCAATATGCTCTGTAGTTACAGTTAAGTTTCATGTTACCACAAAAGGCCGTTCTGGCTTTGCTAACACTGTGCATCCAGTCTACATTTCGCACAACCAATGAACGTGCCTAGTCAGGTCTCTGCTATGGAAATGAGTTGTTGGGGAAAAATGAAGAAAAAAAAACTGAGCTGACTCCATGCACCCAAAACCCATGTAGTCCAGTCAAACTGGTGTAAGACACTGGCAAAAATGCAAAAGAAGCTTTGTAAATGGGTGTGTACTCCGGAATAAGTATAGTTTAACATATCCAAAATCCAACAAAATGGGTTACGGGAAAGCCCCGAAATCACATTTCAAAATGGTAGTGTGTAATTATATAATAAAGCATATCAGGATGTTTTAACTAAAGTGTTAGTGACACAAATGTGACTTTTGAAATATACTAGTATACCTAAATAGTCGCTATAATTTTGATTATTAACGTATTTTTCCTTTCCTCATAGGATATGGCCACCCTTGAACAGCAATGTCCTATTTGTAAAGAGAGATTGGATGATGGACAGAAGATTGTGATGTTGCCTGAAAATGGAGCTGAGGCCATCAACACTGCCAGTCAAAACCGTGGAAGTGATGTCATCGTATGTTCTGGAACCAGAGTTCATGTTTCATGTTGGAAGAGGTATACTGATAAGAAAGATATTGAAGTTAAGAATAGAGAGGCAAGTACAGCATTTATTGCAAACAGAAGTGCTTGAATTGCTGCTAGGGCATTCTGACCGTTTGTTTTGCGGAACTCATGTGAACTTTTTGTGCAAGCACAAGCCGAGAACAGAACATGTGTATGTACGCACATTTGAATTCTCTAAAACTATAAAAAAGGTACGGTGAAAGTCAGGGTGATGAATGGTTGTTTGTAGTAAGAGGCTGTATTGAATATTTTCTTTCGGATCTCCATGCCGCAGATTGAGTTTACCACCAATCTTGTGGTGTAAACTTGTGAAGTGGAAGAAACATCCCCAAGGAATATTTAACTGTTGACCAGCAATCGAAGAAGTTGAGAGTAGGGCGTCCAAGTAATGAAGAACAAAATGAAGTTTTTATGAAGACGTGTAGTTGCCTAGACTCGAAAGATGAAGAACAAATGCGGATTGCAGACTTAATATCCAAATGGAAGAATATCTACAAGGAAGTGACATCCAAGCATACAATTATAGGCACATGAAAAGGAAGCTTGTAGAATATTATTGAGATGGTATTATTATATCGCGGGAAAGTGGAAAAGCTGATGTGGTAACTCTTCAGCAAACAGCTAATAAAATGTTTCGAATTTATCATCCAAAGTCAAAGGATTGTGTCATTGAACTGCAGAACATCTACATAATAGAAGCTGCACCAAAACTAATCAAAAGTGATGTCAAGTCATCTCACTCTACAAGAAAAGACGTAAATCCAGCTGCAGGTGACCTCAATGCTGAAAGTGCTTTGGATTACCTTCCCAGTAGTTTGAGATTACTGTGTTCCAAATGATTTTTAGGGAAAGATGTCTCAACTAAAGTGGGTGCAATAGGACAGAGCATTAGGCAAGCTATCTGCCTAACAGCCTTAATATGTCCGCTCAAGATCGGTCTTTGAGTTCAACTGCACCATAGCTTCAGAACAAGGTACCTTATTGACGTTCTTTATAACCTGAAGTAACTATGAAGTTTGTTGGCCAGAAAGATAAGTTCTTGTCAAATGACAAAAACAAACAACTAATCATTTTACTCAAAGCCGAGAAGTTAATGAAACATGGGTGTACAGTGCAACATTCTGTTGTAGATGCTGATGTGGATATTGTTCGTGCTGCGATTTTGTCTTCCGAACATTCATCCACTACCATTATAGGGGAAGATACAGATTTTCTAATTCTTCCATTATATCATGCCAAGAACTATGGTTTCAAATTGTATTATTATAGTGACATAAAACGAGGATCATCTAAGAATCCTGAATATGATATTCTCTGTATTCAGGCCTTGCTCGCCACTGACAATTGCAAGTACCTACTTTTTCTACACGCTTATACAGGTTGCGACAACTTCCAGAATTTTTTCTATTGGAAAGCCCAAAGCATTCGGTCATCATCTAAAGGAAAAGGAGCTCCAAGCAGTTGCAAACATTTTCTTTACAGAAGATTCCCAACACGTTGACATTGAAAACGCTGGGAAGAAGGCCCTGTTGGTGTTGTATGGGTGCAGGAACATGGATTCCATTAACACACTTCGTCATCGAATGTTGTTGGAAAAGGTAATAGATGCCAAAACATTTGTTACACCAGAACGATTGCCGCCTACCGCCTATCTGCCACAAAGTACCACAGCTTTCGCACCTACTATCAAATCAGAGCGTGGCAATCAACCGAAGAGAATCTCAATCCGAAAGAATGGGGTTGGCATGAAAAAGATAATTCATTTTGGCCTACAATATGTGACCTGCCACCAGCTCCAGACTTGTTATTGAATATGATACGTTGTTCCTGCACAACACACTGTGCAACCATGAAACGTGCTTGCAAAAAGAATGTAATGCTCTGTTCTGCTGCTTGTAAGAGTGCCAAGTCAGTGGCTGCGATAATCGTGTTACTAACGAATATGACAACAGCAGCAGTGATGCAGATGATTGAATTTTGTTTTGGGTTATCATGATTTTGGGTTATCCGATGCAATTGGTTCTTCATATGTCCTTGTTTATGTTTTCTTAAAGAACGTATTATATGTATTATTGCTATTCCGAAATATAATACATATAAAGTCATTTAAAAAAAATCTTTTTTCATAGATATACATGTTTCCATTGAAACATCCATTTTCCTGGACAAAACGAAAAACAATCCACTATGGCATGGCCGCCATTTTGAAATGTGATTTTCGGGGCTTTCCCGGAACCTGATTTTGTCAGATTTTGGATATGTCAAACAGTACCTATCCCAAGTAGAAAACCACGTAAAAACACTTCTGTTGCAATTTTGCCCAGGTTCAATGGTTATTTTTCATAGTTTGACTGGACTAATGCACCTCTGCACCAGAAATCTGATGTACCAAACACGGTGCAGTAGTGGGGGGGAGGTGTGGGCACAGTGGGGTCTTGCATTCAATTCTACCCTGTGCAAGCCAGTGGGCTGTGTGCAACAGGTTGGTTGGACTGGTTTCTTTTTTTTGTGGGGGGTAGGGACATATATGCAGTTCCACCCCTTTGCCCCGGCATCAAGTGCACACAGCGCTATGAAATGTTCAGTTATTTGGTGGCATAGTGTGGGTTTTAGCTGTTTAGTTTGCTTTCTTCTCGGGCACACAGTGACCATGTTCATTTATGCACGTTATCAATGTCACTTAGGGACGGCTTTTGGCATGGGCGGGCTAGGATCAGGCCGCCAATATTCAGTTAATCATGTCGGGACTAGACCACCGCCGTGTCCTGGTGGTGGAGGAGCAGCTTCAGCCGGAGCTCCCTGAAGTGCACGAGACAAACTGTATGACTCGTCTATGAAGAAGAATGAACTGAGTACACAATTGACGCAGCTCTGCGATAGTGACATTGAGATCATTTGGATGTGGAGTAAAACAAGCCAAAACAGGCCAAGTGGCCCCATCGATAGACAAGGGGCCATTCGAACAGAAGAAACAGGGTGGGGAAGGGCGCAATTAAACCAAATGGTATGCTCCCAGGATGTCAACGGAATTTCAAGTAACGCATAAGGACGATACGCTTGAGGAGGTGCAGCGGGCGTATATTCATGAAACAAATTATAATTTCCATCCACAGCCGGAAATGTAACTCAAGAATAAAATACCTCAAAGCGGTATGCTGGATCAGCCTCAACTACGAAAATAATGTTTGCCCCTGCATTGGGGACTCCGTGTTGGGTTAAAAATGCTGTAACCGCCGCGCGGTTAGGTGCCGCAATTGCGACAGCCTGAGCCATGTTTATAAAGTAGACAACTACAAAAAATGACAGCGCAAATCAGGGTCAAAAACCTTTTAAACTTAAAGCTTGAAAAACCTATTGAAATAGGGATACTCTACAAATACAGGAGGCAAAGCCCCCATACCATGGACGTCTCCGAGAACCGGTGAGAGGGTATTGTGGACAAGCACAAGCTTGGGGTCTTGTGACTAAGTACCAGACCAAACATTGGCGGCGTCATGTTGTAGGGATTCTGCCCAAGAACAGAACTATGCACAGGACTATAGTACCTTGGTGTATAGGGACTGAGTCATCCTACCACCTTAGTATCCATGAGCCCATGACCGACTCGCTATAGTGTCTCACTTGCTCTCCTACTCACTGAGAAACAAATGATTAGACACCCCAGAACACAACACTCCCACATCTCTCAGGAATCGCGGTAACAAGACACACCCTTTCGCTCGCACTCTTGTGACAGAGACACGAAACAGTTTAAAATATTTATTTTAACTAACGTGCCCTAACTTGCAGTATACGTGCCACAACAAGCAGGAAAATGCATAGTACAAATACAGTCAGCATAGCAGCTAGTCCATATATCATGAAAAGGGATGTCATAATGAAAAGACAATAGAGCCTAACTTCCCTCCCCTTGCTAAGGAGCAGTATTATTATATGTTAGAAGATCTCTGGGCTTTGTCAGCAGACCCCATACCTTAGCCTATAGATGGTAGATCTACATCGTAGGTGCTGTCTCGCTCTTCTCCCTAGAAAGGTCCAAGTGTGTGCTACCTATTCGTGTATTCTAATTAAAACCAAAGTAAGTTGTCCAAACAACAGCTGCATCGGTATGTTTTGGCTAAGGCCTGGCCAGAACAAAATAACAAGGGGCATTGTTGTTCGACCTTGTACACAATGTGCAGACAAAATCCCAGGAACCTGCAGAGAGTGAACACAACAATGAGTTCTCGTGTGAAAACTACCATAGACGTTATTGCAAAAATAAAGTTGTGTAGTGTAGTAACGTGCGCAAAGCGGCATGCAAGCTGGAGCGGGTTCATGCTAACTTAGAGAAAAACGACAATGTCCCTATGGACCATATGACACAGTGAGGCCACTGAGACCAGAGGACCGGTAAGGCGCATGTCCTGGTAGTTAAGCATCATACCAGATTAGCTAACAGATATTTTCACATGTACTCACAAAAGGCAAATATATTATTAGTTGCAGACAACCTATTTCCGTGTCATAGTATGAAAAAATATGTGCTTTTTTCTTAAATATCAATGTTCCCAAATCAAAAACAATTCCAATGTAATCATGTTCATTCTTACCTGGGAGGTCTACAGCTTATAGGCTTCAATGCAACATTGTACGAAAACTTTCTTCTATCTCTTGATGCATCTAAAGATAAAGGAAGCAATTCAAGCACATGTAAACTATAGGATTTAGAAGTACACGACAAACAACGTGTAATATGAGCAATATTTTTTGCAAGCATATTAGTAGATAACAAAAGCATAGAAGATTATGTGAATCTAAATTTTTATAAATAAGTTTCTCCTTACCAAACCTAACTCTTTTTCCCCACCCCTGTAAGATTTAAAAAATATATGAAATTGCACCAGCCTTGTGGTTGAACCCACAACCTTCCTTTATGTCTCCCTTTTTTCCTAACTGATCCAGTATGGTGGCAGACATTTTGAATGCCTGACCTCACAGAAATTTAAAAAAAAAAAAAAAGGAAAACTTCACTGCGTTTTGCTTTTTTTGACTACCTGAAATTATTCAGATAAAGAAGGATTCCTTCACTGCCCGTCTGTCTTGTTGAACAGAAAAGAAAGACCACAGACTCATTCAACTTTTATCACAGCCCATGTGTAACTGGAAGATAGCAATGTCTGAAAAGAAGGACTGCACTCTCACTTCTACCCGACACAAAAGAAACTATCTCCATGGTTTAATCATTAGACTATGGAGATACAGTTGACTCTTAATGCAATCTCACTGCTCTCGAGCAGGCTGCATGTTTATGCACGAAATAGGCCGTAATACACCAGCAGATACTTATCCTTTTTATGGCTTCCTGAAATGATATCTTGAAATGTTAGCAACATGGCTGTCTTAAGCTAAAGGAGATCCCTACATTGAAGTCCCCAACTCATTTCATAGAAGGAACATGCTTTGGTATTCAGATATTTTTCATAATTAATAAACTCAACCATCTAGGAGATTTATTTCACCCCAGATATAAGAGAGCATGATCCAACAATGATACATACCCCTCTCATGATCCTACAGAACACCTTGGACCAACTTACAATAGGAGGACCTCACTCACATAGATATCCTCTGAACATTTCTAGGTATGCAAAGAACTTGACACATAGAAGACTACAAGAATTGCCAAGACATTCATTGCAGACCACTACATTTGCACTAAAAAAGGAAAACAAAAACTGACTACCTATTCGTCACACAAACCACATTTATCTAGTACCAATTTTTGACCAACTTGCTACACATTACAACGATCCAAAACCTCCAAAAATGATAGGAAGTTCATCATATTGGACTTCAACACCCTAAAGACAGAAATTAACATCTTGTTAAACCATAATGGAAATATTGAGGTACAACATCTGATTCAAATTTCCGATGTTTTTAAAGCATCTTTTATTTGTTACTGCTGAAAAACAGCAACACAAATTAAAAAGACACAAACCACAGCCAACCCAAAACATTTGACATGTAGTAAAACGTTATCGTAGATCAATCCCCACAGAAAGAAGAAATCATGAATATTACATCTCAAAGCTCTTCTCTCATGGAACCCCAGACACAAATCTCCAATGTTAATACACACTTTAAAATGCTCTTGAGTGTCAAGAAAAAGCTGGCACTAATTGATCAGATGTCCTCTCAAACACAAAGGGCAATAGGAATTATCTGTTCCCAACTTTAATAATACAAATTCCAGTTTCAACTCACTCAACCTATTCTACAAATCTCCCAATCTGAAAAGGATTGTGAAGCCTACATCTCCTGTCCTGAACCCCAACCGTACCCATTTCTATACTATCCCTACCTTTGCTTATACATTATACTGTCACATTACCCATTCCCTCCTAAGCACTCTCTCCTTACTCCAACTAAACAAGGCCAGAGATGACATGGACTACTTGAACTCACTGTGCGGTACAACAGATCGGCTCCTGTCTAAAATATGCATACTCTCCACTGACCTTCAATACACATGCTCCTCAACAGCCAAACACAAGCACTGTGTAAAATTCGAATCCAAGACCTATAAAAATTCCTCTGCACCCTACGGCAACTCCAGTACATGAAAACCTTGAACCAAAAGAACCTATCCTATGCTACAAGACTTTTTAGAGTTTTAGATAATCAAGAGTACGCTCTCTAAAACTCTCCTAAAAAGCTTGCTCATGGGGCGTGGCTTGCAGCCACCGAAGATGGCCACAGCCTAGGAGAGCTCCGCGATCGCCTGCAGTTCTCCCGACTATCCTGTCCTTAATCCGCTGGCCTGCCGTCCTCCAAGGGTGGGCGGGAACGCCGGAACATCCGGCGAGCATCTGGAGGAGATTTGGGTCGTCTGCGACCAGCCGCCGGAGCCCTAGACCATGGAAAAGAGGTGCGGCCTGGAGGCAGCGCAGAAGCCGGGGCCTCGAGTAGCCCTCGTCCCGCCTAAGTGCCGGCGCGGCGGATCGCGGCAGCCGGAGGAAGCCCCGGAAACAGTCGAGAGTGAGGAGGTGGAAGGCGGTGAGTTGGGTCCCCGACTCACACAACACAAGCGCCCAAAATCCATACCCCCGGTGGGGGGGAAAAGGAACGAACCGAGCCGAAAATACCAGTGAACCGGGCGACACGGAGGCAGACCTGAGGGCCCAGCGCCATACCCCAAGACTGGCGGTGGCGAGGACGGCCACCAGCACAGGCAGCGGTGGGTGCGCCCGGTGCAGAGCGTAGTAAGCCCGCGCACTGCCCCCTCCAACAGCAGCGTCAAGAGAGGGCGCCGAACTGGTGACTAGGCACGAAAATCCCAGTGGATTGGGAGACACGGGGGCAGACGGCAATATCCTGAGGGCCCAGCGGCATACCCCAAGACTGAGCGGTGGCTGGGGCGGACACCGACACACATAGCGGTGGGTGCACCAATACACATCAGACTTGAGACTTCTTGAGCAGAAGAGAGAAAACTACAAGCCACATTGGTGGTGAAATACCTGCAGCGCGGTGGGCGGCGGACTGGCGGCGGCGGCCTAGTGAGGGACACAGGTGTAGGAACACCGGACAGCACTACTGACCAGACGGCAAAAGGAGGGCAGGAAAACCGAGAGGCCGCGTGCGGAAACCACTCCCGCCGGCAGGCAGCGGCGATTACTGCCTTCTCTGTAACACCAGCCACCAGTAGCAGGCAAGATGAGTGGACGTGCTCAGCGAGGGTCGCAGAGCAGTAAGCTGGACAAATACGTCTACCATAAGGAACACTTGGTCACGACAGCGGCACCCCACCCCAGTGGGAGCGCCTCGCCGACCGCAAAGCAGGGGGAGGTCACCCTGCTAGATGTTATGGCCACCCTCCACCAGATGCAATCTTCCATTGGCACCATCTCGACGGACATCACGCTGCTGCGCGCAGATGTCTCCAAAATAAGCACCAGGGTAGCGGAAGTCGAAAACACGACAGCTGCACTAACCGCAGATATGGTAACCCTGCAGCGCCAGGTCCGCCAACTGGAACAAACAGCCCAGCAAATGGCCGACAAGATGGAGGACCAAGAGGGGCGCTCACGGCGCAACAACATACGCCTGGTGGGGGTGCCGGAGAGCATCCGGGGACCGGCGCTAGACCTCTTTGTAGAAGACTTTATCCTGACGAAGCTGCAACCCCGCGGCCTATCAAGTTTCTTTTCAGTGGAACGGGCTCACAGGGTGCCTGGCGGAAGACCGAGGCCAGGGGCGCCACCCAGACCCATACTGGCGCGCATATTTAACTTCCGCAACCGGGATACGATCCTACAGGCCGCGCGCACGAGCCCCCCACTGCAGGTAGACAACAGTACGGTAGCACTCTATCCGGATTACACGGCGGCGGTGACCAAGAAAAGACGCAGTTTTCTAGAAATCAAAAAAGAACTGCGTAATAGAGAATTAAAATACGCAATGCTGTTCCCGGCGAAACTAAGAGTTGAAGCAGAGGGAAAAGTCTGGTTTTTTGAGACGCCGGAGGAGGCGAGCGACTGGTTGGAGGGATGGCGCCCGGCCACGGGCCACAGACGACAAACTCCGAAACACAGACAAATGTCCAAGCCATCCGGCACACCGAGTAGCGGAGGGACGGCCATCGTGGAAGAAGAACGCCTCGCTACGAATGATGACCCTGAGTGATGTCCCAGCGCGACAAGAGGATGGAGACCTCTCCGCAGATGGAGTGGTGACCGGATGCAAAGTGGAACACACCGGCATCAGCTAGTCATGACTGCTGTTTGAAAGTTTGGGACACTTTGTGGGAGACCACTATTTTAATTGATAGGGTACAATAATACACGAATGATGGGCACACGATGCGGTGGCACGGGCGGATGCCCTCGTAGCCACGACCAAAGCGCCTCCGTCAAGGCTATTGGCCGCAACCAGATGTTAGTCAAGGGAGTGACTGGCGGGGATCGATGGCAGACTCTTCCCCCCTCACGCAAGTACAAGTTATGGGTCAGAAGCACTCTGCTCAGTTGGGGTGGCGGGTAGTTCTAGGTCCGCCGGGCAGGGAGGCAGGGTGGGGGGAGGGGGATGGGGAACAGTTCAAGGGGTTTAGCGTACTTCTCATGTTTCCGATACAAGGGAATACGGGAGGTATTATGCACTATATTAGACTGATACTTCAGCCCTTATTGTTTGAATTGATACAAAAGTTTAGAAGTTTAGCAAATGGCATATTTGATGATAAAGCACAGTGGAAGCAATGCGGGACTCAATACCCTTCCAAATCCCAAGTCCTACATGGCGCACACAGACGCACCCGCTGATATTCCTAGCTCCCAAACCTCGGACCCTGGGGGGTTACCGCCTCCACTAACAATACTATCCTGGAATGTCAACGGATTGGGCGACAAGATTAAGAGGGGGCTAGTCCTTCAATACATCAAACGAAAGGGCCCAGCAGTAGCATTACTACAAGAAACACATTTGACAGGCTCTGCCTGCAGAGCTCTAGACAGGTGGGGATACAGAATGACAATACATTCTGAATTTACCTCAGGTTCGTGGGGGGTAGGTATCCTGCTCAATAAACGTTTCCCCCTGATAATCACCGGGTCGTGGAAGGACGATCAGGGTCGATTTGCTGCAACAGCATGTCAATGGGAGGGAAGGACATATAACTTCGTAACAGTATATATACCACCGGCGCTGCACCAGTAAACCTTCCCAGCGCTAGGGGAATTCTTATTATCACTACCACAGGGGAAACTTATCATAGGTGGAGACTTTAATGCAACGATTGATCCCTCGCTAGACAGGCAGCCCCCTAGAGATACATGCAGTGCCAATCTCAAACTGGTGGACTTTGTGGAGGCTATGGGACTCACTGATGTGTGGCGGAAGTGGCACCCACAGGACCATCAGTACACTTTTCATTCTGGGGTACATAACAGCCTTTCAAGAATAGATTATTTATTTACACTAACAGGACTAGAAGGGATATCGGAGACTCGACACCTGCCTAGAGGCATTTCTGATCACTCACCAGTATATGTCACCTATACTTCCCATACCGTAACAAGACGGCGACTGTTTCCTTTATACCCAGGATACCTAAAAAACCTCAGATTAAGAAGGGCCTACAGACCTCCACAGAGAAATACTTCGACGAAAACGAGCACTCAGTCTCTTCCCCGACAATACTGTGGGAAGCATATAAAACAGTGCTGCGGGGACAGGCCATTTCACTGGTATCTAGCCATAAAAGCGACACAGACAACAGCTCGAAGAGCTAGAACAGGGGTGGCTCAGGCGGAGGCAGACCACGCGCGAGATACCAACGACGACACAACACACGGGCTCCACATGGCACAGCAAGCATATAGGGCTTACGCCTGGGAAGAAACGAAATCCAGGCTTACCGCCATGCAACATGCAATATACGAGCTTGGCGATAAGGCAGGCAGGCTCCTTGCTTGGCTTGACAGGAAGGAGCGTGCCAATAATTGGATAGCCCAAATTAGGTTAGCAGATGGGAATACGACCTCAGACCCCCAGCAAATAGTTGAGGCATTAGCCGAGCATTACCAGCAAGTGTATACACCCACTGCCACAAACACTAGGGAAGACAACCTGGACTTCCTCAAAGACATTCAAATGCCCACATTGTCAGAGAATGCCGTCAAGGCACTAGACGCAGACCTAACCACTGAGGAACTTACCTCGGCCATGGGAGCATTACGGTCGGGAAAGGCTCTGGGACCTAATGGTATCCCGGTAGAATTATACAAGGGGACAGCGACCAAACTCGCACCACATCTACTAAACATGTATAAGGAATGCTTAGAGAAGGGAGAATTACCTAAAGACCAACGTGTAGCGACCATAGTCGCAATCCACAAACCAGGCAAGCCACCGCAGGAATGCATGTCCTACAGGCCTATTTCCTTAATGAACGCTGAAGCCAAAATACTGGCCAAAGCGTTAGCCACGCAACTACAACCCCACCTCACAACAGTGATCCATCCTGATCAGTCAGGCTTTATGCCTAACAGAAACACAGCGCTAAATCTCAGGAGACTACACGGTGTCATGGCACGGAGGTCTACTATCGAAGAGGATGCGATAGTTCTGTCCCTGGATGCGCGCATGGCATTTGATATGGTTGAGTGGCCCTTTCTATTCGCAGTCCTCCGTCATATGGGGTTTGGTCCCAAATTCTGTGAATGGGTTCAACTGCTATATACGAAACCCTTGGCGCAGGTGGTGGCAAATGGCCGTATCTCCGCAGAATTTCCCCTTGGAAAGGGAACGAGACAAGGCTGTCCCCTCTCCCCCCTGCTCTTTGCTATAGTACTGGAGCCACTGGCGGCATGGGTACGCCAGGACCCAGTTATCCGCGGACTGAAATGGGCCATGGGATGGGAAGACCGCATTTCCTATACGCGGACGATGTCTTATTATATCTGGCATCACCTGCGCGTTCTCTAAACCGTCTGCTGGACTTGTGCGCCGCATACGGCAGAGCGTCAGGATACACAATAAATTGGGCGAAATCCCTTCTCTACATCTTACATGGTCCTCCACCGAGGATTCCACGCCACTGCGAAATCCGGATCGCAGAACGGGGATTTAAATATCTCAGTATCTACGTAACACCACAAAGCGAGATCTTTACTGACGAAAACCTAATGAAGCCCTTGACGCGACTCCGTAGCGATGTTAAGCACTGGCGATCCCTGCCGCTAACACTACTGGGCAGAGCAGCCCTCTTTAAGATGATGGCACTCCCCAGATTCCTATATATCTTACAGAACACTCCTTTTCCGGTAAACCCAACATACTTTACTATGATAAATACAGAGCTCACTAACCTGCTGTGGGATGGGAAGTCGGCTCGTATAGCCTTGCAGAAACTAGTGAGGGGATGGTACGATGGCGGGATCGCCCTACCAAATATACAGATGTACTATTGGGCTTCTCAGCTCATCACAATAAATCAGTGGCTTCACGCATCACAGGAGGACCCCGCCTTCCGGATGGACAGGCACCTTCTAGAAGCCGGAGGGATAATGGGGGCGTTGTACAGCAGGCCCCGAAAAACAACCCTAACGGGCCCAACAGCACATACGTTTCACGTTTGGCACACAGCCCAGCGGGCATTGAAGTGGGACGGAGTCATTACGCAAGCCACGCCTTTATGGGACACCCGGAAATTAGGAACTCTGAAAAAAACAAAGGGATTCAGACAGTGGGACTTGATAGGAATATCAAAGGTTGGGGACCTATGGGAGAAGGAGGGGGTCATCCAATTCACGCAGCTGCAAGACACCTACGGTCTGGCACAGACTGAAGCTTTCAGATATTTACAAATAAGACACGCCCTTATGGCAGCGATACCACCAAATACGCAATTACCGGAGGCCTCACCACTAGAGGACAGACTGTTAACAGACCATTTACAAAAAAAAGCCATATCCCAAACATACCGTAAAATAATTAACAATCAACCTGATCCCACAGCAGTACTTAAGGGCAGATGGGAGATAGATCTGGGAGTACTGGAGGAAGACGACTGGATGGAGGCAATGGCATCACCAAGGGAGATCGCAATACCTTCCAAACTTAGATTAGTGCAGCTATAAATCCTGCATCGCACGTACTATACACGACCACTACTGCACAAATTAGGCAGGACTGACACCCCACTCTGCCTCCGTCACTGTGGCGCACTAGGGACATTCTGGCACACAATTTGGGACTGTCTGTCAATAACGAAGTATTGGGAGGAGATTATGCGTACAGTTTTGCAGGTGACAGGAGTCATGGTTCCGCTGGAACCAAAGAGATGTTTGTTAAACATCTGGGAACCCACAGACCTCAATCACGCAGATCAGGGGTGGGTTACACTGGGAATGGCGCTGGCAAAACGCAATATAGCACAGCATTGGGGGTCACAGGTAACTCCTACTCATTCGCAATGGTGCCAAGACCTGGACCACACTATGATCACCGAAAAATCGGTCTATACCCATCGGGGATGCCCCAAGAAGTGGGAGAGGGTATGGGGGAAATGGAACACATTTCGAGGGACTATTTGTGAACCCCCTCAAGAAGAACACATATCAATAGAAGGGGACTGAGCACAGGGGGTGGGATCTGTAGGACGGGTAAAAATGGCAATAACAAACTTGTCAGACTCGGACGAAGAAAAGGGTATTTTATATTGATTGAAGAGAAACGTTGTAAATAAGTGCAAAAAATGACAAACTATGTATGTATTCATAAGTAAACACCACTGCAACAACTGTTATTATGCAAAAATGCTAATAAAAACGTTTATATAAAAAAAAAAAAGCTTGCTCATGGCTCATTATAGAACAATAATTTCAAGCCCCAGAAGATCTATACCACAAATAACAATGGCTCATTTCCAATTATCCCTATTGAGATATTGACATCTTCCTCATCGGTGTCCTATCAACCCTCAAGAGCTTCCAAAAACAGCCACAAAATCGAAGACATAATCCACTATAATAATCATGACATTTGCTAACAAAGTTGGCTTAATGACTCATCACAGGTGATAACAGACCGTTCTGCCGCCTCCTCCGCGCCCCCCAGCCCTCCCCCCCCAGGCACTGACTATTAAATATTATACTTGGTTGAGAAGGCAAAATAGGAGGCAAGCAAATTCTGTCTCCTATAAATTCTGTCTCCAACAATATCTTTCTACAAAACTTGAGCCTACAATGGTAAGACAAGGATTTGGCAGCTATGCAACCTACCTCCTTCTTTGCCTACCCACGTAGAGGCTGCAACCAGAGACCTAATTGCCAAAGAAGAAATTATCAAATCTGAGATCCCAATTCTAGTGAATTGCTCTTATCAATATCTGGTCCTCTTCTATCAAACACTGGTCAAAAGACGGCCAAAAAAGTAAAAAGAACAAGAGATTTCAATATCATTGACACTAACTCCCTTGCAGCACAGTTGTCCTTCAACCTGATGAAGATCTAAACTTATCTTGAATAGGCTGACTCAAAGATTAACACAATGACGCTTTGCCTTTGATCACTGATGAGTTGGTACTGCTGAAACGGAAAAGACAAAAAACAAAGATTATAAAAATAGATTTCAAATGATCTGAATGAAGAAAGAAGAGCTCTCAGATCTTATGAATGTGTCTGGTGATAAAAAACACTCAGGGGAAAACCAGAAAAGACTACATAGAGAATGGAGAAATCAAATTTAAGGCTAAAGGAGCACTCTTTAAAAGAAAACACTGACTCAGCCAATAGCCATCCAATAAAACCTTTGAGACTGTCAACTAAATCAATACCCCACTTCCCCTTGCACTGTGAACATCACCAATGAAAGATGTGAACAATTCTCATGATTCTTTATAAGCATGAAGAGAAGCCCCTTTATATCAAACAGGGTAAACCTGTTGAACCCTATTTCAGTTTTGTGCAACGTCCATTGAATAAAAACATACATGTATTATTCAGAAATCTCAGCCGCATGATCTTTTATCCGCCTAGATATGCTAGGCACATTTACAGAAACAATTGGCAAAACATTTTGTATTGTTTAAAATTAAGTCTGCCAAATTCTTTTGGGACACGTCATGGCTGGGTCGCTTTAAAAAAGAAAAAATCCCTACCTATTCCCAATTGATATTTGATGTGGTTTCTTGTTTTGGCACCCTATGCAGCGCATAAACTAGACAGCCGCTATCACTTACTGTTAAAACAAATGGTTTTCGTCTCGATGTTGCAAGGCATAATAATTTTCAAATGATTAGCAAAAGGAGTATGCAATGACTCTGGGTCCTGGCCAATAGCATCTTTGCCATAATCTCTTAATTAAGCAGGGTGTGGAAAATACTTCTGGATTCCTACTTGAATCTCATGTGATGCATAATAGAAAGTATGCGAACACAATCTACATAATATTTCATGTGCTTTTGTTCCGGAGACTGCTTTTTTAGATTCGATTAATTCGACCTATTTCATTTGTGCTAGGTTACTTAAGTTATTTAAAAGTGTAATTAAATTACTTCTGTATAAATAATCATGCACTTATGAGGGTTCTTAATCTCTGGAAATGGAAGCTTCTATATTTCCCTATTCTTTTCCTTCATGTGCCTAATGAGATATTTCGGCCATTACCAGTAATGTGATTACCCTTGAGTACTCCATTCCATTCTGCAAGTGCCTGGAAATCAGCATTAAGATTAGGAGTATTATAATCAAATATAATCAGGACTGTCCACAAATCCTAAACTAACTTTCCTTCATTGGTAACTTTCTTTCCCTTCTTAGCAGGTTAGAACCAGATTATTTTTTTTCTCAAAAACAGCTGCTCACTTTCTAGAGAGGTCAAGCCATCCTTGGTAGGAACTGTTTCTTGAGTGCACAGGCTGCAGCGATTGTTTATTTATTACATCATTCTCCACTGACCAGGACAGGCATTGCTCTGTGGACAAGGCCAATTCACCAGTTGTGGTAACATTTCCCAGTATGACTGGTCAAATAAACACTCTATGTGACAGAGTCAGCTGATGCACACTCTTAAGGGAGGTTTCCATGTCAACAACTTTCTTATTGGTTTCAGATGTGGGGATACCTACCATCCTAATGAATAGTTTTTCCATTTTGACAAATTCTCAATATGGCTACACATCTTATTTAATATCTAATTTGGTGGTGTGCCAATTTAAGGAAGTGATAATTGTAGCAAGATTTGCTAGTAAGCTGGGACACTGGGGGCAATTCACCCGTGGGCTCAGGTACCAAGGTCCATCCAGTGGAGAGGATGAAGCTTCAGGCATGCAATTAAAATTATTACCAAATACGTTTTGAGACATGCCCTTCCCACAGTCACCCATCAAAACATTCACCCCCCATTACCATCGGACCTTTTGTCTTGAATTGGCTCCTAGTGATGGCCCTCTAGCCATCGACACTTATCAAACTTTGTGCGGATGGCCTAATTTGTATCTGTGATAAAAAGGCTTGTTTTTTAAGTCAGTGTGCCAAGAGGCACGCTTCCTCCAGATCAAAGACTGTAGGCCCCCGGTCTCCAGCAACGCAACCTGCTAAACACCAAAGCTGTCAGGTAGATAGAATTGGGCTCCCAGTACCCCTAAAAAGTGGCAGTACTTTCCAAGGACTATAACATCATACATTTTTGAAAAATGATGGGCAGAGTCTTAAAGTGCAAGGTCGAGCAGCAGCGGAAGTTAATCAATTTGTTCCAGACAGACGACAAAAGAGTGTTTAAAGACAAGTTCCCCATTATTGTCTTTTGACTTGGGCGTTATGATTAACTAATGGCCTTCTTCAGAGACACTTTCCATTCTTGGAACACTGGGGCAAATGGCCATTTTCTTTATGCCAAAACTCCCAACAGAATAAAAAATAAGCAACAAGGACTTTCACCCTCTATACCACTTTTGTTAAAATATCAAAAATATTAGAAAGGGTTCATTACAAGTGAGAATAGGAATTTGTTTGTAAACATGCAGCAGCAATGTAATAGATGGCCAAATATAAAGCAAAAATTAATACCATCTGGTGTGCTTGTCATAGCCTTAAATGAGGATGATCTCTTTGCCTCCATTGTTCTGTCAAATTCAGGCAGTAACCGTCTTTTAATTGGGGGCTCACCTAAAAAGAGACATAATTTAGCTAGACGGTGCATGGATATTCTTTAATTTAAATACATCTAAAGTCATTTTTATTACACATTCATGAAAACAGGCAAAGCACTAAAAGAAAATGTTACAGAAGTAAAATACACAGCACTACTTATTTAATGCTAGTTTTAAATAATCTTGCTGGATACTTAGAATATAGCCACATTAATATCCAATCACTCAATTTTAGCTGAATGGTACTATGGTTACACTTTGGGAAAAGCATTCCTATCTTTCTCAACACAGAAACCCTGTAGAAAACTATAGTTTGCAAGTGGCACATTTAATATTTACTTGCACTGGTTCCTAAGAGTGGAAGTATACTGCTAGCACGTACCAAATAAGAAGCCGCCTTCTGTTCTCAGTCTTTTCCCATTTTGCTTGTTTTCTTCTTCTGTTGGACATGTTTCCCCAGCATATGTCACAGAGTTTTCTGTAAGCTCGCCATCTTCCATGAAAGCTATGGCACTCTCCATTGCTTCTTTTTCCTGACAGTTTTCTGGAGCTCTCACAAAGGGAGCAAACGGTGCATTTAGATTTTCTGCAGTTGTTTCAGCTTTACAGTGTGGCCTGCTATGAACAATGGACTTATTGTAATGTGACAAATTATGTTCTAATGCCGTGGGTATTCTTTCTTCACTCTGAAGAAAACTTTCTTGCATTTCAGAGGAGTGAACAGTTTTTGAAGAGTTTTGAATAGATTTTTCTACTTGTGTTTTCTGGAGGGGGCTAGCAGCTCTTTTTTTTACTGATACCTCTCCACGTTGAGGTAAGCTGCACATG
Organism: Calotriton arnoldi; assembly: GCA_963921515.1. Taxonomy (NCBI): domain Eukaryota; kingdom Metazoa; phylum Chordata; class Amphibia; order Caudata; family Salamandridae; genus Calotriton; species Calotriton arnoldi. Next base: position 2,054,634 of record CAWUFW010000371.1, on the reverse strand, counting down.
TATGTTTTCTTTGGTGGAGCAGGTTGCGGTCGTTCACTGAGTGAATCATATTCAATGCTGCTGAGGTGATCAAATTCTTTAAGCATGCTTTTAACTTTTTCAAGAGTGTCTTCCGAAACCAAAACCTGCTTTCCACTTGCTGTATTAAATCCACAGTTAGCCTTTAAATGTACTAGCTTTTTAGAAACTGCACTATCTTGTGGTGTTTTTTGCTTAACATTTGTATTAAACGCAATGCCTTTTCTTGCAAACATTGGGTTAACCTCTTTACATTGGGATTTCATTGTAAATTTGTCCTTGTTATCTGGTTTTGAGTTATTATTTTCAATTTCAATTTCCATAAAACGTTGTCTTGCTTTCCTTAAGGAATCTTCAGAAAGTTGCACCGCTTTTCCACTTGCTGTATTAAAACCCCCAGCAAAATTCCCTATACAAGTGGACTTGTCCTGACATTTAACAACACAGTTATCAGAAACTGAAAAACCAGATGACTGATCAGAGTTCTCAGTTTCCATGTCAGAAAATGTCCGTTTGACATGCTTTAGAGCTTCTTCTAGTACACCAACTGGTTTACCTCTGGCATTAGAAAATGGAAACTCAATTGAACTTCTGGTGTGTTTCTCTTCGATAGGTGTAGGGTTTGTAATGAACATATTGTCTTTTCTTGCATTCACTAATTTATCATCATCTTTGTTTGGAAATTTCAAATTAAACTCACCTTTGTCATATGCTGGCAAATTACTTTCAATTTCCAAAAATAGTTGTTTGCCCTTCTTTAAGGACTCCTCTGAAAGCTGCACAGGTTTTCCACTTGCTGTACTAAAAAACCCAGTTTGTTCTAAAGAAGTATTTACTTTGTAAGTAGACTTGTCCTGACATTTAGAAACATAGCTATCACCTGCCTGACCACCAGAGGTTTGTAACTTGGTCTCAGTTCCCCTGTCTGCAAATGTCATTCTGGCATGCTTTAGGGATTTTTCTTGTAAGCACACTTGTTTCCCTGTGACAATGGGCAAAGGACACACAATTGAGCTTCTGGAGTCCTTTTCTTCAACTGGCATCCTGTTTATATTAAACACACTGTCCTTTTCAGCATACATTGTTGTATCTTGCTTACATGAGGGTTTCAATGTCAACATATCTTTGTCATTCACTGGTGAACTGCTTTCAATTTCCAAAAACAGTTGTTTGGCTTTTTTTAATGATTTCTCAGATAGCTGCACAGGTTTTCCACTTGCTGTACTAAACGGCCCTGTTTTATCTAAAGTATTATCTGAAGGACCAGAAACTACTTTAGAACCGGACTTGTCATAACAGTTAGGAACATAGTTATCAGCTGCCTGACCACCATATGTTTGTAACTTGTTCTCAGTTCCTATGCCTGCACATGTCATTCTGACGTGCTTTAGGTCATTTTTTTGTACATCAACTTCTTTCCCTTTGTTAACAGAAAAAGGACATTCATTTTGTTTTCTGGTGAGCTTGGCTTCACTAGGCACACTATTAGATAACATAATGCTCCGAGCTGCATCTGCAGGTGCCTGGGAACAAGGAACAGGAACTTCAACTTGATTTACCAAGGACATAGAAGTAATGTTTGGTAGAATACATTCATCACTATTACAAACTTCCTGAAATAACTGCTTGGCTTTCTTCAAAGATTCATCCGATACACTGACTTTTTTACCAGCTGCTGTGGCGAAAATGTTTCCTTTTAGATGTTTGATCATGGGCTCCCCACTATTAATAATTGATTGTATTCCCTTCACATTGATTTCTGAATAGGAATTATCATTTGTAAGAACAGGAGTATCCTGGGGATTGTTTTCAATGTTTTCATCAAACCTTTGTGTAGTTTGGAATGTGTCTTTTGAATTATTATGACTTTCATCCCCAATTATTATGGTCTTCATCTTCTGTTCTTGCAAAATAGTACTATATTCTGTTTTTACGTCAGATGCATTACTATTGGAATCATTAAAATTATTCAAACCATAAACTTGCTTTGAATCCAGATTTTCTATTATTTCACCTACATTCACGATTTTATTAAACTCACATTCTTTTGTGTTTAAATCAGTTGTGTGTGTGGGATCCTCTACTAGAACATCTTGTCCTTTTGGAACTGTAACACTTTTGTTGAGGGAAAAAACAAAATCATTTTTTGAAACATCATTTTGAGTTATTTTAGCAAAATCACTTCTAACAAAAAGGTCCATTCCTGTTTGAAGGGATTTACTAAAATGTGTTGGCTTACCCTGTCCAGTGGAAAATCCTGAAGAAGAATTACTGAGGCACATAGGAGATTTCTCTATGCGGTGGATATCAGAATTTTCTGACCCACTGTGAAGAGGATTTGATACTTCCAAATCAAGAGAAGTTTTTACATTAATGTCTCTCTTTAAGGGTTCTTTAGTGGGAACTTCCATATGCTGTTCTAGAGTAGATACATATTTCACATATGTAGGCTGTTTTCTGCTACCATTACATTTAAAAGTGGTATCTGAATAATATTTTTCAGGCAGTGACCCTTCAAGTATCTCATTAATTGTAACCAGGGGATCTGATTTTTCCATTTTATTCAGACTTACAGTAACCTCATGTTTCATATCTACCAATGATGTTTCTTCCAAACAAATATGTTTTATGTTAGTCAGTGTTGAATCTGTAACTAATATCTTTTTTCCACTAGAAGTTTGGATTCCTTTCATGCTCCCTTCAGGAAGTTTCATGATGGAAGTGCGGGGATCAATAGTAATCACTGTATTTTTTAAATCTGAAAACTCAGTTTCTTGCACAACAGTGTTCTGTAGGGCAGATGTGCTTTTGATTAGGTCAGTGTCTCTCCTGTGCATGACATCTTCTAGCAATGACTCACCTACTAATAAAGAGCTAGAACATTCTTCCTGAAATAGAGTGTGTGCTTTATCCAAAGACTTTTTAGATACCAAAATATTTCTGCCACCAGCAGTTTGAAAGCCCCCGGGAACAGAGTTGGTATTTTTATTTAACTCTTTATCAAGAAGCTCATGACTCCAACTTCCATCACTGGAACAGTTTAATGCACTAACAGTCTCAAATGTAGCCACTTTTTTTAACTGTACTAAATGTTGTGAGATTCCTGGTTGTAAATCATAGTTATGCAACTCACCATTAGAAGAAACCCCATTTTCTGAAAGTCTGACATTTTTATCTACATGTTCATTGTCCCATACATAGACAGCCTTGTCGATACTACTAACAAAACCACTGTTAATACTGCTGTGTTTATGCTGATCTTCTGTAATTATCCTCTCACAATCATTCATGTTGGGCTTGGAGATATTTTGATTCAGCTTGATCCAACTGTAAGACTTTCTCTTAGATGAGCATGTGTCACAATGGTTCCCTGGCTGAAACCCACACGTAGATTTATCAGTTCTAGTATGGGCATGTTTCTTAAAATGTGTTTCAAGGCATTCTATTTCCTCACCAGCACCTAATGTGTCACTGGATAATTTTCCAGCACTGAGTCTAACATCATGATCAAAGTCAATCTTTTTGTCAGTAGCTAACCTAAAGCTTTCTGAACCGGTCAAACTGTCTTTAGGCACAGCATGTAAAGGGGCAAGAACACTCTCATCTGTAACATTAACCTGTGGGTGTACAAATGTCTTATATTCTAAAACAACAGCCTCGTTTTTAACACTGTGAATCACTGCAGAGCTTTTATTAAGGTTTGGCATCCCAGAAGGTTGTACAATATCAACCAACTGAACTTCAGTATCAAAGCTATCATTGAAATCCACATCTTTCCACATATCAGAATTGTTTAGTTGAGTCATTTCACATGCAGTCATAGATAATGCTTTTGTATCACTTGTTATGGCATTGCTTGTTTTTTTGAGCTGTGTAAACTCAAACTGGCTATAATTTTCTTCTAACATATGGGAAAGTTCTGTAATTTCTGCTTTTTGGCTCTCTGTCAAACTCTGGCTGGGCTGAGATAAAGGTCTGGTTGAGAAATTTTGAATAATTTGTCTAGTATCATAAGAATTCCCTGTGTTAATCAAAGCAAGACCCTTTGGCTCCACTATCCCCAAAACACATGATTCATTAATGGCACTCTCTCTAGGAGGAGAGGTTGCTAGAGTTTGTTGCACACGCAATACTGAAATGTTTTCGTCTACATGCTGACCAAGGGTATTTTGTAAATTGTCTTCAAGTTCTTTGAATATCATCTTGCCATTCTCTACTTGATTTTCTGACAATTGTATCAATTTGTTAGATGCAGTTTTGAAGCCACAAAAGACGCATTCTTGTTGGTCTCATTTAAAACAGGGAACATGTTAGATTTTTTGACAAAATCTGCATTTTTAGATTCTTTTGCAATACACTGATTTTCAATTTTGTTGAACAGAATATGCTTCTTAGTAAGATAGCCACACGTCTGGATTTGCATAATAGATTCGGTTTTAGAGGAACAAGACGGAAACCTTGAACTAGACCCTACAAAGTCCATTTCGCTATCATTTGTACTTCTGTTCCCATTGAGGCACTGTTCTTCTATTTGTTTAACTAATATTTCGTCCTTTTTTCGTTTGTTTTCTGAATCCTGTTTTAGTTCATGGCAGACAGTTTTAAAACCACCAAATGAAACATTTCTTCTACCTGTAGAGAAACAGGTTTTGTTTTCTTGAACATGCATTCTGCTTCTATCAAACTCCTTTTGAGTGACTGGGATCTGTATTTTGTTTGCAGATTCAGATGTAATAAGCATCTGGTTTGGACCCAATTCACTAACAAAAGGGAGTATGAGTGGATCATGTACAGTGTCTTCTGTGTGAATTTTTCCATTGTGGAAATAATCTTCGATTTCTTGAAATGTCATTTGGCTTTTCTTAATATTATTTTCTGAAATGTGCATCTTTTTCTCCGATGCGGTTTTAAATTCATTAATATGATCATTTAAAACAGATGTGTTAAAATCAGGTAAAAGGTATGACTCTCCCAATTTGTTTACATTTCCATTTTGACTTCCTGTGTGATCATGATATTCAGACAAATGTACATATTCACCACAGGCAGACAGTACTTTGACATCTGGTTTAATGTCCTTATTTTCATTTAATTTGTCAGCAGTATTGTGTTCTCCAATTTCTTGGAAAAATATATTGCCTTTTAGGATGTTTTCAGAAATGCCCGATTGTTTAGTAGAATCTGTTCCGAATCCTTCCACAAGAAGATTTAACGAAGATTGAGAGTCAGGTAAAACTTTTGTATCCACCATAATGTCTACATTCTCACATTTGAGACCAGAGCTGCAATTGTCAAATTCTTCAGACATTTGTCTACCTTTCTTTAGTCCATTTTTTGAGATGTTCAACTGGCTACTCAACGTGGTTTTAAATTCAACAGAAGGCATATCAGTAGACATTTTATTACAAACCGAGAGAAAAAGTGAATTCCCCAGTGAATTGAGGTTTTCTTGATTTTCTGTACAAAACTGCTCTTCAATTTCTTTGAACAATCTTTTGCCTTTTGTGGCATTGCTCATACTGATCTGAATTGGCCTATCAGATGCAGTTTTGAAGTCGCCAACACTGACCTTAAATGTAGATGCAAAAGAAACAGGGGTTCCATATGAATCAGTGCCTCCTAACTGCTTAATTTCTATTGCAGGGTTTGAAAATAAATCAGTGGATCGGCCCAGTTTTTCTAATAATCTCTCTGGGGAAGGAAGTTGTGATTTTGTAATATTCTTGCAATGGACAAAACCTGCAACTGAATGGGTATGTGGTAAAAAACATGTAGGAACCCTGTTTGGGGTCACATCAAAAACTGTCTGCTCCTGTTTTTCTTTCGAGTTAGGTTTTGAGATGGGGGTTGCTGAAGAAATTACTTCATTTGAAAAACTGCATTCTGTGTTATCAAAAAACTTCTGCACTTTTTCTATATTTTCGGTACAAATAGCGTTAGTCTTCGTGCTTGCATTTGGAAAAGACACTGCATTACTTGCCCCCTCAGCAGTAATGCACTTAGGCTGCTGAACCGCCCCAAGATAATGCAAGTTTAGATGCAGGTCTTTTTCTTTCTTTGGCAGAGAACAGCCACATTTTGCCTTCAGCGTGGGTGAAGGGAGGTGACATAATGCACCGTTTGTACCTGATAACATCATGAGTTGTTTTAAAGCGAGATCAGAAATACAATTTTCTTCAGCTGATACAATTTGGCAAGCCCTCTCTTCATTCTTGCTATCTTGAATAAGCATTATATTCGAATCACAGTTTTCTATAGTGTTGATGAACTCCACACTACCACAACACATTTCAACACTGAATATCTCTTCAAAGTGATCTTTCTGACAATCAAGTTCTGAATCCTTACTGCAACCCGAAACTAAATTGGGGTCCTTTGCAAACTCAACTGTATTATCCACATTGCTGGGTTCAATTCTGGAGCGTTTTGCTGCAAGAAGCGTTGCTGCGGCCAAAGCCTTCCGTTTTATGCTTGAATCATTTCCATTTGTCGTTTCCATGGATTGCTTCTGCTCAGAGACTGGTGACAAACCTAGCTTTGCAGCAGTTTGCAAAGATGCTGCTTCTTTAAAGGTTATTTCACTTTTTATTTCATCAATGTTCTTGTAAAATATTTCATTTATTTGATTTGTTTCAATATCATTTTTGCAACATATCTTTTTTTCAGAGCATGTGTCAAACCTTGATGTTTTTGCACCTGCAAAAAAAAGGAAAACTGAGGAAATGCAGTTCAATACACAGACCATATATACAAAATGACATGACTATAAGTTATAATAGACTTGCTTAGTGCATCAAATATGTGGCATGTGCACTTTTATTAAGACTTTAGTTACCTTCTCTTACATCTAGTATGAATAAATCCGGTGTTAATACTGCATTTTACTGGTGAACAGACTGCTAAAGTGAAAATCAAAAACCGGTCACACCACTGCGTGAACATACAATGTGGGGAACAGAGACTATTCCTATGCATTAATATGACATATCAAAACTGCAGGCTATCGATGTATGTGGTTAACCACATTCTCCTGAAAATACTAAGGAATGTGGTTCCCTATGTGTGTGACAGGGCTCATATTCCCTTGTTTCTTAAACAATTGGAATAAAACGTACATTAGTGAGTTAAGCCCAAGTTTAGACATTTCATCAATACAGGTTCTGATTATGTGTGTCTGTGTGTACCATGGGTGTTTAAGAACATCCTTTCAGGACTAACAGATCTGCACACTTTGCTTTGTCCAGTTTAGGAATGGAGGCCGTTGTTAATAACTTGAAAAGTGACTATAGCAAACACGTTACAGAAATATGCAAGAAAATGCAGAGCCTTTCCTTTGCACCTTTATCTGCTGAAAGAAGGCCAATTACGTGAATAATTTTTACACCATCATTTAACGATTTAATTGTGGCAAAGGAGAATCATTCTAGGGGTCAAAAACAGTTGCCCTATGTTCTGGATTTTGTAGTGCATAGGCCTGAATTTCTCAAATTTATTTTAATGGTGGCTTTTGTAATAGTAAGGCAACTAAACACCATCTGGAGATGCCCAAGCGACCTACACGGGAAAATCACATTATTTAATTTGAACCATTCCACCTTCTTGTCTTTCAGTCTTTGTCTGTACAAAAATATGTTCATTCAACAAACTGTATGGTTCTCTGGTGGTCGATTCTGGGGAAAACCAAGACGCTAGCCGAATGCAGGCCTCAAATAGGTCTTTAGAGTGGATTCCATATCAAAAACTCAGGTCACTTCACAATCACTTTATTAAATACAGATTATAAGCTATACACTAAAGGTTTAGCTAATCGGATCAACATTGTGGGCCACGCCCGGATCTCTTTGTATCAAACCAGTTTTCTCAGAGGTCGAAGCCTGTTCATAAATACTCAGGTTATGGCTGAATTTATTGATCTGGTATCAATAGACTATCCTGGAAGGTATTATCCTATTGGACACAAAAAGGCATTTGATCTTGTGAGCTGGAAGTGTTCATTCCATACTATGGGTAACTTCGGAGTTCCATCTCAACTCACGAGGTCGATCCAAGCCCTTATAAAAGGGCGCAAGGGCCCAATTGGTTATTAACAATTTGCAGGTGGGGAAATAGTGTTGGAGCATGGTACCTAGCTGGGGTGTGCCCTCTCCCCACTATTATTTGCTTTGGTTATAAAACCATTGGCCCAGGCCCTGCGTCAAAGTAGACAGGTTTCAACACCTGCATCGGGCTACGCGCAGATGAGGGGTATTGTATTTAACATCAGCATTGGATAACATAAATATGGCCCTACAAATAATAATAGCTATTACTGCTCTGGAGGATTATAAGATAAATGAAGCCAAGACGAAATGTTTACTTTTCAATGTCTCTGCAGAAGCTCTTTCTCCTGTTCTGAAAGGGAACTATAGAATGGGCACAAAGAGATAGCTAGGGACATATTTTTCAGATAGACAGGGAGAGTTTTTCGGGATAACTATAACCCAGTCCTGAAGAAGGCAGATAACATTTTGGAAATTTGGAGGCGACTCCCACTCTCGTTAATTGATAGAATTGCACTCATTAAGATGTCAATTCTTCTTTGTTTCTGTTTCTTTTTCTTGCTGTCTCCTATAAACTAGGTAATTCTTATTTTGTTTAATGGGTCCAGATTGTATGTACGTTTGTGTGGAACCAGAAACTCCCTCAAGTCAAACTGAGTGTTTTAAAATTGCCCATTGGCAAGAGTGGGCTGGGACTCCCAGATATACGAAGTTATTATTTGGCGTCCTTAGCAATTCAGCTGTGCCGTCTGCCAGTGGCGTCCTCAAGTTTTGACAATACGGTCCTGCATGAGATGTTGAAATTCCTGAATATTCCCAACCTATCCTGGTGTGTGAGAACCCCCCAAACGCCCTAAAAAAAGTGAGATAAAAACCATTATCCCAAATTGAGGCATTGCGGCAGAAGATCTTTTCAAGTCAGGGCATACCCACCATAAATGCTGAAACACTGCTATGTTCCTGTAGTTATTTGTTTCCCGGTTTGTCCTAACAAATTATATGCAATGACCAGATTTCAATATAATGAAGATCAGGGACTTTTTCGTGGGCCCCATTTTTAAGTCCTCACAGATGTTGTTTTTAGGCAAAATGCTCCATAGCCAGCACCGCTTCTTCATGCATGCCCAAATAAGAGCGATCCTCTGTAATATTTTAACAGGTTTGATCAAGATCTAGCATAGATAGACTCCATTTTATGATTTATGGTTTATTTTTGGGAGGTAATTTAATTGATGTGTGCCTTCTCTGATATCGACAAAGTTTGGTTTATACTGTTCCCCTGTAATCAGCTTTTCTAACAAAAAAAGAATGAGGTCAATATTAGACATTTCAGAGGAAAACAAAAATTCAGTGGTCCCTCACCTTTTGATCCTGACAGAGAAGCTAATGACCTTCATGGGTTACTTGCTATCTACTAAAGTGTAATAACCTACGGTGAGAGCCAACGTTGTTCTCTGGGAAAACAAAGCCAGTGATTTGGAGAAAGGAACACCACAGATCATTTACTTTACATAGTCCAAGGAGGGCATGGCACTGAACAAGGCAACTCACATCTTCCCCATGCCTGATAATTTGGAGAAAGAACTGCCACTCTGCTTTCCTGTTTCTGTAAGAAACAAGCGAGCACCCATTCCCATTTGGTCCTTTGTTTCACAGGCTCAGAATCTTAAAAATGTGTTTAAAGTAACATCATGAAATCAGATTAAATTTCGTTTCGAAATCAATGTAAACCTATTGAACTTCCTCACGTTCTAAAAACGGAGGTAAAATTATTCTTAAAGGGTGCGAAAAACCCAGCTCTGTGGGGAGCATCTTCTGTAGGTTCCTTTGCAAATAGTCATGGTATTGTTATGGTATCTGCACTAGTAGACTCTTACACACATGTAGACTCCTGCACACATGTAGAGGGGGGCCCATCGGCTAACTTGCAGGCTGAAGAAATATCATCATGAAAATGGATTATTACGTTAGTGCAATACCAGGAATTTCGAACAATTTCAGCTAAATATTGAGAGGTCTAGTTTAACTGGGTCGTATAGACATATTGAGGAGGCCAGGACAGGGCTCACAACATTAAGTTACTGTAAAGCCATGAGGGACAAGCTGGACTTTTCCAGACATCGTAACTCACTTGCTGGCAACAATGGAAGGAAAGCAAATATTGACAAAGGAAATCAGGCTTCGCTTGATGTGCAATAGAAATACAAAGCATGTTTGAGGAGCCTCAATGTCTTTCTAACGGAAACTGGAGGCAGTTACACACTCTCATACTAGAACAAAATTCAAAAGATTGTCAAACAAGATCCTGTCCTGGAAGTCAGTGTAAAAAATGGTGGTCATTCGAGTAAAATTCATAGAATTTTAACAGAGTGCTCCAACCAACATTTTTAGGTTTTGGCTAGCTGGTGGGGCGTGACGTATCACATGGTAACAGTAAGTAATGTAAAAATCTTGGGCTTGCCAACTGAAGTAGAATATGGCTATTCATTAGGATATTTCTGGGAGAAAAATCACAAACAAGAAAAGTAAATTCATGTTATGGCAATAAAGAGGGCATCAAAAACACAGTGATGGATGTAATGCTTGAATTAATCTCAGCCACTGGCAAACACTCAGGGCCGTATCCCAATCCATTGTTTTTCACCCACCTCAGTTTGGACCTAGCCATGTGCAAATCAGTATTGACCCTGCTCCAATAGGAGCAGACCAATACGGACTGCCAAGACAGGCCCATCCCAAACCAGAACACAGGTAACCCAGGACAGATATCGCCCTTATCATGGCTCTTCAGCCAGGTATAGCTTGGTTCCAGTTGCAAAGTGAGCACAAGATGCACGGCAAGGAGAACCACGGCTCAGAGTGAGAAGCGCAAGTTGGTTAAAGTTACCTACACAAGGAGGTTCAGACATTGCGTTCTGGGCTAGCTGAATTGAGATGGGTCAGATGTTTAAGTTCGGCCACTAATGTCTGGGATGTTAGAAGTGTGTCCGCCAATAATATCTGTAGGATTGGGGTCACTGGGCAGGAAAATCTTGGTGTTTTCCTAAGTGAAGTTTTAGCCACTCCTTGCAACAAGCAACAAATCATGTAAATGTACACCTTCTTTAGCCCTAGAATTTAACATTTTGGCTTGGCTCTGTGCTGATTAAAAAGTACAGACTGGGAAACAAGGATGGTTACAGGACTGTCATTAGGATCATTAGAGGATGGTAAAACAAGAGCACAGAATCCTATGCTTCTAAAATTGAAGCAGCAAGGAACTCCCTAGGACGTTTTTGTTTGATAGTGAAAAGTTTGCACTGTCATCTCCCCTTACAAGAACTCTTCAATAAAATGCACACCTATTTAATGACAAACTCTCAAAGGTTAAAACTGAGTTTGATTAACCAGCTGTGCCTGAATCAGCTGAGATACTGACTACTTCCTCAATGACTGGGTTCCATTAATACTGTCACTTCATACAAGTCCGCCATCAAATGTGGCCGTCCAAAAAAGGTGGGCTAGAAGTAAAACATGGATGTTGGAAAGACTGGGCTGAGCAATTAATCTTTTCCGGACTACGAATGTTATATCAGAGAAGGCAGATGTAAAAGGTGATCTGTGATTCCAGGTGCGATCATCATCTTGAATGCCAACATTATTCAGGTGTAATAGCAAGATGATACATACAACTGTGTGAAAGGATGCTGACAGACTGAGTGAGACCAAGGTGACAGAGCAGCCATGGTAGGTCAGCAAGTACAGATTTTCAAGATCCTGTACAAGAGCTGATGCAGTAATGTCAAAACCCCAACTGTAAGGGATCAAGAATATGGTTAGTCTTGAGAAAAAGGGGGAGCTGAGAAAGTATTTATTTTTCAGAGTTTATGACCAAAAGTGGAAGTAAAGACATTGGATGGAAATTACTGGGAACAGATGGGTCGGGCTGAGGCTTTTTTCAAGTGAGGAACTACAATGGTGTGTTTCTAACAGTGGGGGACAAGGCTTAGTCAAATGGTGAGATTGCATAAATTATTCAAGACTGGCCCCATGAGCTGGGAAGGCCAGATGGAGAATATAAGCCAGGCATGGATCAAAAGGTGATCTGGGTTTGACAGCCAAGAGATGTGGAGTAGTCTTCTCAACCGTAAGAGGAGAAAATTGATAGACAGAAGGGACAGATCGACTCATCGGCTCAGATGGTCCCTTCTGCTGGTATGAGTCTGATAAAAGTGAAATACGAATTTTACTTGGGAGGGTTGTTGTGGCAGCTTTTACGAGAGAGTTAATAATCTTGAAGACTTCTTCAGTGGAGTTAACCCCTTCCATGCTCATGACGAGCTCAGCTCGTCATGCTGCGCAGTGCTCGTGTGCGCATGACGAGCTGAGCTCGTCATGAACCCGTCCGCTTAATGAAACGCCTCGCACAGGGCGAAAATCGGCCGCGCATGGAAGCGGTTAAAGGAACTGGCAGTGAGGGGAGTGGTCTGGCCACGTAGGAAGATGGCCGCCTAAACGAGGAGCTCCGCTCCGGGTCGGCACCCATATGGAGGCAGCATTATTTATTGTGACTTCAGGACTGTCACTGCGACGTTCCCGAGCAGGCTGAATAACATGGTCATGCATGGTGTGTGTTTTGTCGACCAGCGACCTCTTTTTGGGGCTTTTTCAAGCTGAGAAATGTTTGAGGAGACTAGCGCCGGTCGGGCCCCGTGACGCATTTGAAGCCCCGGGCCTCGCGCAGGCTTCGCGCCTGCCTCTCTGACGAGCTCCTGGAATCGGCGTGTGGAGATTTATGAGGTAGGCGGTTTCCCTGCTTCAATCTTCAGAATGCGCAACCACTATCTCCGTGAGCAACTGCCGGTGGGAGTTTATAACTAAATGTCCTTGGCAAGGAAGTTATTTATAGCATAAGCAGAGGGATTTTCACCCGCGAGGTACTTTCTCCCTTTTGAACTATTTTTGACGTGAAGCGCTTTCAACATAAAAATAAATCAACTCAGGGTTGTGTCTGCGCTCAGCTCCTCTGGATTGCAACATTTTATTTCCAGATAACTGCTAGTTCCTCTGACAGACAAATATCTCTGTGACTGTTTCCTGATTAAAACTTGTACTGGTTCCTGCCAGCACGAATTTAGGGTCAATAAGTTAAAACCTAACATTCTCCTTTCTACAATATGCAGATTGTTGAAATTTACATTTAAACTACCTTTGACTGTGAACAAGGGAAAAAGAAGTCTCACAGTAGTAGAAAGCCCTCTAATACCTCGCTAATACCTTTTACATACTGTGGAATAAACGTACTATTACGTTATATTGTGTATTACTTACCTTGCACTTTGTGCGGCTTGCCATTCATATACTGTGCTTCTGTCACGACGTTCGCATATTGAATTCACGCATATTGAGTAAATGATATCTCCTCAGTTGTATATCCCTGGAAACTGGACTTTTTTCAGCTAACACTTTCTGGCACCGCTTGCTCCACCAATGCAGAATCACCGCCTCTCAATTTGACTGTGATACCTCACAATATCAGTTGGCATGGATAATATACTGGGTTGTTTCAATTCAACAAGGGCCAATAAAAGTTTATATGCTTCACGTCCCGTCAAAGAACATTAAGTAACTACAATCACTTCATCTCTGTTGGCAAGTTTGAACCACTATTGTTCTTTTTACTTCAAATTTTGAGGTAATGCCTAATAACAAGAACAAGTCTACCAAACAGCTACCTTTTGCTGACGTACTTAAGCAACCAAATACTATGTCTGCGAAGAGTTCTGCCTCGCCGTCACCTAATCAGTCTCGCACTACTTCAAATGCAATATCAGGAGATGCTATGGATCATCTCTTTCAGGAAATTTCAACCATTAGTTGCCGTTTAACGGAAATGGACATTAACATGTCTTCCCTCGCATCGGAGGCCAAATCAATAAGAGCAGATATAGTGCAATTTCATACTAAAACAGAAGGTCTGGATCAGCGATTGACAGTAGTTGAAAATAAACTTGACTCAGTACAAAGCAGAGATCAAGAATTATTGTTTCTCCGTAGTAAGCTGGTCGATTTGGAAGATCGCAGCAGGAGAGATAATATTCGTTTCTTTGGCTTTCCAGAGAAAATTGAAGGCCAGAATACTAGAGCCTTTTTGTGTGAAATTCTTCCCAAATTGGTTGGTATTCATTTTGAACCAATGCTTGAAATTCAACGTGCGCACCGTCTTGGTCCTCCGCGTAAAGACCTAGATTCCCGTCCAAGACTCCTCATTGCTTGTTTTTTGCGGCACAATCAGGTTCGACAACTACAGCGGCGCGTACACAAGGCTTCTACAGCTATGAGGGGCATGAAATCCAAATGGCAGCTGATTTTTCTCAAGAAACTAACAAACGAAGGAAAGCATTTTTATCTCTGAGGCCTCTGCTACGAAAAATGGACATCAAATACGGCTTGTTTGATCCAGCACGCTTTCGTGTCACCAAAAATGGTGACTCAAGAGACTTTTACAACCCAGACGAGCTACAACGTTTCTTGGATGACATGAAGCTGCAAGATATGGACATACAGCATACGTCTACGCTTCACATTTCTCAAAGTTCTCAACCTATTCATCACCTTACAGATGGCAGACGTCGAATCCCGGGTGAAGTTCGTCAACGTGGTAGAGTCTCTGAGAGATCGAATCGTACCCAGGAAGATAAAACCTCAGCATTGCAGACAGTATCTAACTTTACTCAAGATCAGCATAGAGACAAATCTCGCTCTCCTTTAAAATCCGCTTCAGATAGAGAGTAGTCCTTGGTGCCATGTCTCTCCTACTGATAATTAAATTTTTGCTTGTGACTTTCATGTCCATGTTTCACAGGGAGACAAGCACCTTCACCACTTCAGATGAGTATTTTCTGCATTATCTTTATACCCATTTACTCATTATTGTTATTATCTTCAAATCTTATCTGTGTGTGCCCTATGATCTGAAATTCACTTAAGCGGTTTCTAATTTTTATAAAAGCATATTTTCTATATATTATTCATTGTCATACCTCATGAGATTTCTATGTGTTATTTTCAGTAGCTGTATCTGAATCAAACTTCTTTAGTTTATTTATAATTCCCACATTTATTTAACATCTCCCAAAGCTGGAAATAAGTTTTGTAAAGCTATGTTCTTCAGTTATCAACTTGATTATAATCAACTTTTCTGCACATCTATTATTAGTTTTCAGATGGAGAATAGTCCTTAGTGGTGTATTTCTTTTATAATTAATAACCATTCTAGTTTAAGACTTCCATGTCCATATTTCACAGAAAGATAATCCCTTCATATGCATCAGATGAGTATTATTCACACTATTTCTCTATTTACTTCCTTATTATTGTTGCCAAAGTTTCAAATGAAATGTTTATATATTTATTTCTATTCACCTTAAGCTCTGAAATTTACTTATTATATTAATTATTATAAAGATGTATTTTTTATGTAATATTTACTGCCTAGATTTGTAATCTCTCATGAATGATATTTTAACAGTTTTGTGGGAACACACTTTCTTAGTCTATTGATACTCTAGAGATTATTTAACATCTCCCATAGGTAACAGCAGGTTCTTTAGAGGTAAACTTTTAGTTCTAAAATTTGATTGTAATTAATTTTTCAATTTCTCTATATACATATATTAGCCTTTCCACTTAGGATGAATGTTTATTGCATTAACTATTTTATTATTCATTATTGCTGTCATTTATTGGATAATACTTTCTTTTCTGCTCATCTTTTCATATTTATTCAATTGGTAGATTAGTTGTAATATGAAATATATTTATTCCACTTGCAATCTTTTTACAAATATGCCTCCTAAATGATATTTATAGTTATGAATATAATCTATAATATATATTATATCTTTTATGATATATTTAGAATGAAATGTTTTCATTTGTTTATATTATTGACATGTATGTCCCTTTAGCATATTCTCTAGATTTCTTTATTATATATTCTAGATATGGCTGGTTATATATCTTATAGTACTTGGTCCTCCCCTTCATAGATCACCATTAAGTATAATTGGATTCCCTAGATTCTAATACTTCTTATAACCAGTCCTGACCTTTGATTTATACTCCTGGTGGGGGTCCTTTCCGGAGCGGTGCTCTTGTGAGCCCAGACCCGCGGTTGAAGTTTTAATATTGTAGTACCCTATATACCATTATACTGTGACTTGAACATATTTTCTATTTTTTCTACACATTACATTTCTTTTCATTGGCTAGTAGGTAAAAAAACTTCATATTGGTCATTGGAAAACCTATTCCTACATTATTCACTTTCTTTCTTCTATTTGGGATCCCACTCTCCATTACCTTTTTAACAAAAGTAAAACAAAACCCTTAGTACTCCTACAAACATGGTTGTTTCTCATGCCTTGTGTGCAATATCATGGAATGTTCATGGCTTAACACATTACATTAAGAGGAAAAAAGTCCTCATCTCCAATCCAAAAAGGTAGATGTGGCCCTTCTTCAAGAGACACATCTTGACGAACTTGAATCAAAAAAATTGTGCAGGGATTGGGTGGGAAAGGTTTTCCACAGCAGTATACATGACGACAGCACCTCGGACATAGGCCCTACTGTGGTGTGGCAATCCTCATTCATAAACCCTTCCAGTTATGGTATCCAAAACATGGGAAGATCCGGACGGCCGTTATGTCTTCGCTAAGTTACGTATTGGGGATACTCATATCTGTGTGGGATCAGTCTATGCCCCGACAGGTTCCAAAAAATCCTTTCTCTTGCATTTGAATCGTTTGTTGTCAGAGATTGATGCTTCACAGTACCTTATAGGAGGGGATTGGAATTTGGTGAGAGATCCGGTTCTTGATAGAACAGGCCCTCTGGATAAACATAATGCTGCAGACAGAGCACTCATGAATGATATAATTGAGGACAACGGCCTTGTAGATCACTGGCGTCTTTCACACCCAGACGATACCGAATACACCTTCACATCTCCCACTCATGGAACTCTTTCTCGGTTGGACTACTTTTTAATCTCTCAAAGTATACTCCAATCAGTTCAGGAATCTCATATTTTGGAAGCATCAGTGTCTGATCACTCTCCAGTCTTATTACATTTACAAACAGGGATGACCAGACCAGGTCGCAAACCTTGGAGGATGAATATTCAACGCCACAAAACGCCTAAGGTTAAAACACAACTACAGGATCATTTTCACAACTACCTTTCCTTAAATCAAGGTTCTGTGGCCTCTGGTAGGACTATGTGGGCTGCTGCTAAAGCTACTATTCGGGGGCAACTTATGCGGGATGCAGCTCAGGCCAATAGGAAAAATGCTACTCGACAGATAGAATTAGAACAAGATATTGCACATTTCACCCGCTTATACACTAAAAAACCTACTTTACAAAATCGTAAATCTTTAGAACAAGCCCGTAGGGCACGTAATAGTCTCTTCACCTCCAAGGCCGAATATGCACTACAAAAAATGAAAGGGAGGCATTATGAACAGGGAGAAAAGGCGGGTAGACTTTTAGCAGCACAATTGAGACAAAGAGAAGTTGCCATGGCCATTCCAGCCCTAAAATCAGCCGCAGGTAACATGTTGACTCGCCCTCAGGATATAGTTAACGAATTTGCTACTTACTATAAATCTCTTTATACCCCAGGTACCCAAGTAGATCATGATAAAATGACATCTTTCCTTGCAGGAATCGATTTACCTCTCCTTTCTGCAGAAGACAGAGCACTTCTAAATACAGAAATTAGTAAAGAGGAGATATCACAAGCTATAGCCAAACTTCCATATCATAAAGCCCCAGGGGAGGATGGATTCCCTGCGGAATTTTATCGTTGGTCAGGTGACAGTGTTGTAGTAGATTGTTTACATGCTGCATTCCAAGAGGCTGAACATACATCTTCTCTAGGAAGTCTCTCTAATAAAGCAGTTATCGCAGTCCTGCCTAAACCGGGAAAAGACCCACTGCTCTGTAGCAGTTATCGTCCTATATCACTCCTTAATTGTGACATAAAAATCCTGGCCAGTATTCTTGCCTCTCGTCTCCGCAGAGTTATTCCCTCCTTAATTCATCATACCCAAGTGGGTTTTATACCTGGGCGTTCCTCTAGGAATCATTTGCGTACCTTAGCCCATACCCTTCATGCTGCCAAAATCCTTCAGGATGATGCCATAGCATTATCGCTTGATGCCGAGAAGGCATTTGACCGAGTAGAATGGTCGTACCTATTTAAAATTCTAGAACAATTTGGATTGGGAGATCAGTTTATAAATAAAGTACTATTGTTATATGAGCAACCTACTGCATTAGTTAACTGCGGGGGTTTCGTTTCCGATGCATTCCCAATCCGCAGAGGAACTCGTCAGGGTTGCCCCTTGTCACCTCTTATTCTTACTGGCCATTGAACCTTTGGCAGCTGCAATCCGCCAGTCACCCTCTGTTGTTGGTATTCCTCTTCCGCTGGGAGAATCTAAACTTTATCTTTATGCAGACGACATTCTACTCACCATTACTGATTTATCACGATCACTACCACCACTACTTCAAATCATAGAGAATTTTTCCTTTTCTGGGTATAAAATTAATTGGGATAAGAGTGAAGCGCTCCCTATATCTGATGGCACCTCAAAACCTGTGATACAAGATTATCCCTTCCATTGGCAACCCTCTCGTTGAAAATATTTAGGTATTTTTGTGAACAAAGGAACAGAAGCCATGGTCACGGATAATATAAGTCCCTTACTTACTCAGATGCAGCGTGATTTCGATAAATGGAAAATGTTGGGTTTGTCTCTGTGGGGTAGAGTTCAAGCAGTAAAAATGGTCACCCTCCCACGTTTTCTTTATACTCTCGGAATGCTTCCCTTCATATTCCATTATCTACATTACGTCTCATAGACTCCAAGATAAAATCTTTTATATGGGGCTCCATCAAACCCCGTTTAGCCATAAGCAAACTTATTGCCCATCACTCTAATGGTGGCTTGAGTCTTCCCTCGATAGAACATTATTCAATTGCATTACAATTATCCCAACTTACATACATGCTCCAAGATAACTCTAACACACCACAATGGGTACATATTGAAAGAATCCTTTTGTCTACTGAATTTGGTCTCTCAGCCCTATATGGGTCAGGTACAAGCTGTCTAGATCCCCGCAATCCTATTTTATCTGCAATGCGTAAAACATGGCAAAGGACACACCGTATTTTAGGCTTTAATCCATGTTTACATGTAAAAGCCCCAATATGGAATAACTCCGGAATACGCATTAAAGGGAAAACTCTCTCCTGGCCCCAATGGAAATCAGCTGGCATCCTTACCTTAGATCAGATTCTTCATAATGGAGATCTCAAACCTTTTTCACAATTGGTGGATGAGTTTAATCTTCCCCTACTACAAACAGATAATTATTTACAGCTCAATAACTCTCTTACTAAGGCTTTAGGCCCAAAACCCTGGATACTGCAAATCTCACCAATAGTATTTTATCTCCACACCTGGGGGAGACATAAAGGGGTTATATCCGGTTTGTATAAAACACTCGCAACACAATTATTTTCTCAACCTTTATCCCATGATCTTCGTTCTAAGTGGCAATCACGTTTAGGGCTTTCTTATGAAAATGAACAATGGGTGACTTTGTTGGAAAACTTAGATAAAGGTGCCCGGGAGGCTCGTTTAAAATTTTGTTTATTTAAAATAATTTATGATTGACACTGGTCACCGGTAAAATTACATAAAGTAGGCCTATTAACGCATACTAATTGTTGGAGATGTAATGCTTCTGGTTGTGACATAGTCCACATCATATGTAAATGCCCCATGGTTAAACATTATTGGTCCTATATAGGTCAGGTTTTGCGTAACACTTTCTTTACATTTACCACTCTCGCCAGCCACTATTTTACTGCATGATTTACGAGACTCCCCTACCCTTTCCAAACCGCAATGTCGTCTTGTACATACCGCATTGGCTAATGCTAAAATTTGTATATTAAGGCAATGGAAATCCCCGTCTCCAACATCCCAAGAGAATTGGTTAGCATCAATGATCCAAACTGCCTCACATGAGAGAGTCATCTATAACATTCAAGATCAAACTGAATTGTTCTTAGAAGTATGGGATCCTTTCTTACATGTAGAAGATATCTCTGCAACTGCTTCCACCTCTTAAGTTACTTTGGCCATTCCAACGAATAGATATTTAATTATTTATAGTTCATAGACTAGTACTTTTATTAAATTTTATTCAACTAGTAAATATATCCATACTATATTCATACCAATTACTGGAGTGATCCTGTATTCTTAATAGTGTATTACCTTTTAGTATTTCAAATGAACTTTCTTAATGAAATGTGTAATTAATGTTTTACCAAATTAATATTTTATTATCTTCAGTTTTTAATGATTTGTTGACAATTTATTGGCTTAACACTTTAATATTTCATATCCACTATTTAATATTTAATTGTGAATGTATTAATTTTACTTGATATAATATGTTCTACCTCTAATTATCCCCTTTTTCTGCTATTCTATAGATTCTGATGTATTTGCTTTTCTATTTATAATTGTATTCATTCATATTTCTCTATTATAAAATGTTTTAGGATTTGCAATTTTATCATATATTTTTTGTATTGTATTTATGAAATGCTAATAAAAAATTATAACAAGAAAAAAAAAAAAAAAAAAAGAACTGGCAGTTTTCTTAGCATTAAAATAAGAATGTGCCCCTCTAATGGAGTTTTTATAGTTGCAAGCCACATTGCTAAAAAAAGGATCCGTTTTCAGTGGAAAAAATGTGATGTATCAAAGTTTTGGGCCCTTTCCTGTCTCAGACACTAGACCTACCTACACATGTGAGGTACCAATTGTAGTGGGAGACCTGTGGAAATATATAATTGTAGAGCGTTTGTTATTACCCATTGTATTTCTCTGCATTTATGCTGCTCAAATGTAAGCCAGTGTGTAAGAAAGAAGACATTTTGAAAAATGCCCTCAGAATCACATGCTAGCATGGGTACCCTCAAATTCGGAGACGTGCAAATAACCACTGCTCCTAAACTCCGTATTTGGTGTCTATTTCAGAAATACATAGGTTTCCTTGATACCCATTTTTCAGTCTCTATACCATATGAATTGCTCTATACCCGGTACACAATCAAAAACCATTGTAAGGTACAGTTCAGTTGTTGACTGAGTACCTCGGGTTGTTGGAAATCCTACAAACACTATACATCCCTGCAACCAGAAGGGCCTAGTGGACATATTGGTATACTGCTTTTATAAATCGGACATTGTGACAAGTTACAAATGGAAACGTTGTCACAAATG
This sequence comes from Calotriton arnoldi, assembly GCA_963921515.1. NCBI lineage: Eukaryota > Metazoa > Chordata > Amphibia > Caudata > Salamandridae > Calotriton > Calotriton arnoldi. Next base: position 2,033,213 of record CAWUFW010000371.1, on the reverse strand, counting down.
GTATTTTTTTATTTCAACAGTTAGTTTCTTTGGGAGAACCTTGAGGGATCTACTCAAAGGGACCCTTGCTAAACTCAGAATTCTGTCTACATTTCAGAAATCTATAGCTTTCCGGGGTCACCCATGGGTTTCAGCCTGATTTCCACCACAAACTGGAAGTAGGTTGAAAGCACAAAAATTAGGAAAAATGGGCTACCTCTTTGAAAAATGCCAACATTGTGGTAGGTTTTTTGATTCAGCTATACGTGTTCCTGAAAGCCAGAAATATGGTGAGTTTAGCACAGCAAACCTTTTCTTGATGCCATTTTTAGGAAAAAAACAACACTTTTTTGCAGAGCATCTTTTCTTATTTGTCCCCAAAAAAAAAAAAAAGTGGCTTTATTTTGTCTATTTTATCAATCCACTCCAGGGGAATTCTCAAACCCCGGGTACCTTTGGAATTCCCCTCATGTAAAAAAAAAAAAAAGACACAAATTTGGCATGGGTACCTTATGTGTAAAAAAAAAGTTAGAAACCTAAGCGTGAACTACCCCATATAGCAAAAATGCACAAGTTACTACTTGTGTAACGATATATCTGTAAGAGACATTAGTTAGTGATAGATTCCTTACCTTAGAATATACCCAGGCGTCAGACTGGATCCGGAAAGTTTTTCGTCAGCAGTACCCCTGCGCGTCGGTAGGTGGCGTTGTGCGGCTCCGCGTTCGTCGCTGGCATCGTAAGCGCCGAGATGACGTCACGGAGACTACTTAGGCGCCACCCATGCGCGCTGACGTCAGTTCTGTACACGACTTTCCGCGCCCGGAACGCAGAGCCATGCAAGAAACTGACCACTGGTGCCATGAAACTAGGGCCCTGAAAGGGATGACCTTAACCCTAGAATCAGTTTGCAGAACGGGGAGGATGGGTGGGGCGGTAAGGAATCTATCACTAACTAATGTCTCTTACAGATATATCGTTACACAAGTAGTAACTTGTGCATCTGAAAGAGACACGTTAGTGATAGATTCCTTACCTTAGAATAGATACCCCAGCAATACCAACCCCGGTGGTGGGTCTGCGAATAGATTACACCAGAAAGTCACAGAGAACAGAACGGCCAAAGAAGCCGTCTCTCCGGACTGGACTGTCAAGGCAGTAATGCTTGGTAAATGTGTGCAGCGAGGCCCACGTGGCTGCCTGACAAATATCCTGCAAGGGAACGCCGCGTCCCAAGGAAGTAGTGGCTGCCGTCGTCCTGGTAGAATGGGCACGCAGCCCCACAGGAGGCTCCTTTTTAGCCAACGATTAACACGCTTTGATGCACAAAACGACCCACGAGAGATGGTTCGTTTGTGCACGGCCCGACCTTTTTTGGCGCCCACATAGCCAACAAAGAGCTGGTCATCCACCGGGAACTGTTGTGTGCGCTTCAGATAGAACGAGAGCGCACGTTTTGGGTCCAGACAGTGGAGCCTCTCTTCCTCTTTTGAAGGATGCGGAGGAGGAAAGAAGGTGGGCAAAGTGATGGTCTGCTCGATATGGAAGGGCGTGACAACCTTTGGCAAGAAAGAAGGACGGGTCCTTAAAACCACCTTGTCCGGATGAACAGAAAGGAAAGGAGGTTTAGAAGAAAGAGCCTGGAGCTCACTCACTCTTCTGGCAGAGGTGATAGCTACCAGGAAAGCCGTCTTTAGAGTAAAAAGACGTAAAGGACAGTTATGAAGGGGCTCAAAAGGAGCGCACATCAGATAGGTCAAGACAAGATTTAAGTCCCATTGAGGCATTATGAAAGGCACGGGAGGAAACGTGTGTGCAATGCCTTTCAGGAAACGGTTAACAACCGGGGACTTAAAGAGAGAAGGCTGATCTGGAAGCTGGAGAAAGGCGGAGATGGCCGAAAGATAACCTTTGATAGTGCCCAGAGCAGAGCCCTGCTGGGCCAAGGATAGTAGGAACAGAAGGACCTCAGAAACAGGGGCAGAAAGGGGATCCACAGACTTCGCTGAGCACCATGCCACAAACTTGTTCCACCTGCAGGCGTATACCGTCTTAGTGGAGGGACGCCTGGCTGCCAGAATGACATCACAGACTTCGGGAGGAAGATCGAAAGCTGTCAACTGTCGCCGCTCAATCTCCACGCATGGAGGTGGAGGCTGGACAGGTTCGGGTGGAGGACCGTTCCCTGCTGCTGCGACAGAAGATCCTCCCAAAGAGGCAGTCGGATCGGGGGATCGATCGCCATGTTGAGTAGCTCGGGATACCAGTATCTTCGTGCCCAATCCGGAGCCACAAGGATGACTTGGGCCCGGTCGCGCCGAATCTTCTTGAGCACTCTAGGCAGAAGTGGTATAGGCGGAAAGGCGTACAACAGACCGCAGCTCCACTCGCGACGAAAAGCGTCGCCGAGCGAGTGCCGCCTTGGAAATTCCAATGCGCAGAACTGATGACATTGCGCGTTCTCTTCGGTGGCGAACAGATCTAACCAAGGCTCTCCCCACTCCAGAAAGAGACCTTGCGCCAAGTCCGAGTTCAGACGCCATTCGTGATCCATCAAGCACCGGCGGCTGAGTTCGTCCGCCCTGGCGTTCAGAGAACCTGCCAGGTGTTGAACCACCAAGGTAATGCCTTCATGTTCCAGCCATGTCCAGAGGCGCAGAGCCTCCTGACATAGGGTCCACGACCCCACCCCGCCCGGTTTGTTGCAATACCACATGGCGGTGGTGTTGTCCGTGAACACCTGCACTACACTGCCCCGGACAGAGGGAAGGAATGCCTTCAGTGCAAGTCGGATTGCCCGAAGCTCCAAAAGATTGATATGGAGCCGGGACTCCGCCGGAGACCAGAGTCCTCTGATCTCCGCCTCTCCCAAGTGGCCACCCCAGCCCTGGAGGGACGCATCCGTCACCACTGTGTGCTCCGGTTGGGGGAGGGAGAGGGATCTGCCATTGACCCAATAGCGATTCGTGAGCCACCACCGCAATTGTCGTGCAGTGCCCTCGGAGATCTGGACATGATCGGACAGGTTGCCCTGATGCTGTGCCCACTGGAACTTCAGGTCCCACTGCAGAGCCCGCATATGCCACCTGGCATGTTGCACTGGCAGAATGCAGGAGGCCATCAGGCCAAGGAGCCGGAGGGTCATCCTGACCGAAACCCAGGATAGAGGCTGAAAGATCGGAATCATAGCCTGAATATCCCGGACTCGCTGCTCGGGAGGATAAACCCGAAACCGCGTCGAATCCAGAACCGCTCCGATGAAGGGGAGCTTCTGAGAGGTACTCGGGTGCGACTTCGGCACGTTGATGGAGAACCCCAGCAATTGCAGGAGGTCGGCCGTAGTCTGAAGGTGGGTGACGACGGCCTGGGGCGAGCCCGCCTTCAACAACCAGTCGTCGAGGTAGGGGAAGACTGACACCCCTGACCTGCGCAGATGAGCTGCGACCACCGCCATCACTTTTGTGAACACCCGAGGGGCGCTTGTTAGGCCGAAAGGGAGCACGGCAATCTAAAAATGCTCCTGGCCTACAGTGAACCGCAGGTAACGCCGGTGGGCCAGCAGGACGGGAATGTGAAAATATGCGTCCTGCAAGTCCAACGCTACCATCCAGTCTCCAGGGTCGAGGGCAGCCAAGACCTGAGCCAGAGTCAACATCTTGAACTTCTCCTTCCGGAGGAAGCGATTGACGTTCCGGAGGTCCAAGATGGGGCGCATGCCCCCTTTGTCCTTTATGGGGACCAGAAAGTAGTGGGAATAACAACCATGTCCTACTTCTGGCCCAGGAACGCGCTCGATAGCCCCCTTGGCCAAGAGGGCCGTGACTTCCTGTCGGAGAAGGGCTAAGTGATCCCCCGACATGCAGTGGAACTGAGGTGGCATGGAGGGTGGGCAGACTCGAAGGGGAGGGAGTAGCCCCTTCGGACGATTTGCAGCACCCAGCTGTCCGAAGTGACAGAGCACCAGTGGGGGAGGTGATGTTGAATCCTGCCGCCCACCGGCGTGGGGTGCACCCCAAAGCGTGGACTAGGAAGGCTCTGATACTGCGGGAGCGGAGGTGGGCTGACCCGCACGCTGGCCCACTGTGCCGTCACGGCGGCCACCACGCCTGCGGCCGCGCTGAGGCTGGTTCTGTGCAGGCCTTTGGCTGAACGGACGTGTAGGGGCGCCCCTTCCACGGCCACGAAAGGAACGAAAGGTAGACAGGCCGGGCGTGTGGTGGAGAGACCCAAGGACTTGGCTGTAGCCCGAGAGTCCTTAAAACGCTCAAGCGCACTGTCTGCCTTATCGCCAAATAGGCGAGTACCATCAAAAGGCATGTCCATGAGGGAACTCTGGACATCCCCCGAAAACCCAGTGGACCGCAGCCAGGCATGTCGCTGCAAGGCCACCGTTGTGGAGATGGCTCTTCCCTAAGAGTCCGCGGTGTCCAACCCACACCGAATGGCGAACTTCGCGGCATCCTTACCCTCTGCAACAGCTTGGGAAAGCACAGCCCGAACCTCTTCCGGGCACTGGGGCAGAGTTTTCGCCACCGTGTCTCACACAGCGTGAGAATAGCAGCCCTAGAGGCATGCGGTGTTGACTGACCGCAGCCCCAGGCTGGCAGAGGAAAACAACTTTTTGCCAAGCTGCTTCAGCTTTTTTGATTCCTTATCTGGCGGAGCGGTAGGGAATGCAGTTTGGGAAGTGGAAGCCTGAGTGACCAGGCTCTCCGGTGTCGGATGAGTCGTCAAAAAGGCAGGGTCACCCGGTGCCGGGCGGTGACGCCTGGCCACGTTTTTATCCACAGGAACCCCTGTGGCTGGCCTAGACCAGGTACCCATCAAAACATCCGTCAAGGCCTCATTGAACGGAAGCAGAGGTTCCATAGAACTTGCCGCCGGCTGAAGCACTTCAGTAAGGAGGTTAGTCCGGAGGGTAACAGTAGGCAATTCAAGGTCAAGAGCCTCAGCTGCTCTACGGAGCACCACAGTGTATGTTGCGCCTTCCTCCATGACAGTGGGAGGAGACACAAACCCAGGCTCAGAGGAGAGGTCAAGGCCACCTGCATCCTCTGAGTCTTCTGCCCACTCGTGTTCGGACTCACACTGCCGTGCAAGAGGGTCCTCCGACCCCTCCCAGTCCTCCCCCTCCACAACAGCCCGAGGCACAGGCTGCAGCGGCGGGGGAGGCACAGGAGAAAACAAATACTCCACCGGCGCCGAGAATGGCACCGTTCAACGCCGCTCAGGCTCCAAGGCCCAATCAGGGTCCCAAACCGGAGCAAAATTGCCCGGAAACTCTGGCAAGGGCGGAGGTGGGACAAACGGGACCCAGGGCGGCGCCGGGAAGGGAACTGCAGGGGGCGCCGGGGCCGGAGCCGCCGGCGGAGGACCCTGCGGCGCTGGTGTTGGAGCTGCCGGCGGCGGAAACCAAGGGCCCTTAAGAGGGACCGCGGGGCCCGAAGGCGCGCCGGCGGGAGCCCTAGGCCTGAAAAGGCGGTCCATGGCGGCAAGAAACTCTTGCACCTGGGCTGGAGTCGCCGACGGACCCGGGTATGGCGGATAGGCCGCGGGACTGACAGGCTCCAACGGAGCCGCGGGGGAAAGACCCCGGGCCCCCTCGTCCGCGCCCGAAGACCGACGGGGGGAGGTCGGAGAGCGTACGCGCTTCTTCGACTTCTTTGTGTGACGTCGCTTACCCGATTCCGAGGGTGAAGACTTGGACCCCGAGGAGTGATGAGGATGACTCTGCGGCCGGTCCCTTGAGCGACCCCTGGACCAGGAACGGCGCGGAGACAACTGTCGGGCCTCCAGCAGCTTTCGGGACCGCTCCCGCAAAGCCTTCAGAGCCATGGCCAGACAGTCGGAACATGACCGGGAGTCATGGTCGCGCTCCAGACAGTAGAGACAGACGCCATGGGGGTCGGCCACCGACATTGTACGGCGGCAGGCCCCGCAGGATTTAAACCCAGGCATCCCTACGTGGCACCAGGAGTCAAGATTTAAGAAGGAGAGACAAAAGTCCCAAAAATAACTAGTCAAAAAGTGACTAAGGTACGTGCTCTAACCGGATCTGCGCTTGCTGGCGCGGAAAAATAAAGAACTGACGTCAGCGCGCATGGGTGGCGCCTAAGTAGTCTCCGTGACGTCATCTCGGCGCTTACGACGCCAGCGACAAACGCGGAGCCGCACGACGCTACCTACCGACGCGCAGGGGTACTGCTGACGAAAAACTTTCCGGATCCAGTCTGACGCCTGGGGATATTCTAAGGTAAGGAATCTATCACTAACGTGTCTCTTTCAGATAGGGCTTAGCATTCAAGGGGGAAAAGTGCTAGTGCATGCAGCATTTACACAGTAGATAGAGTGAGACATGAAAGGCAACTAGTGTAAGCATACAGAGAGGATATAGTTATAAAGTAGTCCTTAATGCAGTTCGAAGCAAGCACTCAAGTGGAGGCAGAAGGATACTCCCAAGCAGCCAACAGCATTGGGTGAGAGATGAATATTCCACTGGGCAGAGCCAAGACATATTGGGAAAAAATCTCAATACACTGTCTAAAAGAGACTGGTCGAAGTTAGTCAGTAGTTTAAAGGGGCATCTCAAAGCCAACTCTATGTATACTGTTATCAAAAATAGTTTGTCCTCCTACTCCCTGATGGACTTCCGAAGATTCAATAAATAAGAGTTGCAGGATGATGGGTTATTTCTGGAGCAAAGACGGCACATACAGATGTTGTTTGGAGTTGACAGACATCTTCTTGCAGCATCTGCAACAGTGTTTGAACCATAAAAAGTTTGTTTGGAGAAGCTATCTGACTTAGATGCTTTTAAAAACTTAGGCATTTCACTGGTTAAGCACCAAGAAGAGCCACAGGACCCACTTTGATCAGGGGCAGAAAACAACATAAGCTTACACAAGAGTGCTGGTGGCTGTCAATACATATGTTCCAATGCCGTCACATTGTGGATGGGCAGAGTAGCGACTGAGGCCACACGGTGCCACCTTGCAATGCTGTAGATCATTGCTGGTGACAATGTTTCTGAATCTAGGCTGTCACCTGGAAGAAAGTCATAAATTGAGGAATCTGCAGGAAAACGTATCTAAGAGAACCCTACTGCACCGTCAAACGCTAATCCTCCTCAAGCTACATTATGCCTTCTGTTTGCGGACCCAGCTCCTCATCTGCCCTCTTTGTTACCACTATTTTGTGGCTCATGGAGGTCTAAGCACCTTTTCTGCCACCATTCTTCACCACACTGCAGCTCAAGTGATCCCGGCTCCTGCTTAGTCCAGCTCCACATCTTTCCCTACTAACCATACAAACACAAATAACTCTGTTAGATTAATGTATAAAATCTACTCTTACCACGTTAGAATTTAGAGAATCTGTACTGGTCCCTTACAAACTTAAATGAATGAAGAAAAGCAACAATATTCCAAGTTCATTTGTTTCTCACGAATTATGAAACATGTATTAATTTACACAATTTAGAGAACACAGACTTCAGTTTATCTGTACAGGTGCTCCTACATACTCCTTAAGTGATATGGTGAAGTGCTCAGGTGAAAGATTGAGACAAAAACACAAATATACACATATGGAAATAGAAACAATCCTGCTTGGTGTATCCAATATACACATAAATCTACAGAAATAAAATCCTTTAATGTTCTGATTTGTTTTGGTTTTTTTACTGACAGTTATATCAACACATCCAAGCAATTCAATTTAACAGGATGTCGACGTTTCAACTAATCTACAGTAAATGATTTAAGAAAAACGGATCTAAATTGGTAAAAGGAGATCTTATAAATTACTCCGAAAGAATCATTTGTGTTTATATTGTATATTATGCCCAGGACTCAAAGGAATAAGGGTTTATTTACCCCATTGTATATTCAAGGTCTCACCCTACTGAGGTAGTTTTGGCTCCTGCTCGCTCGTCACCCTTGATTATTTAATAGATTTTGATGGGTTGGGCTCGAGCACTGCTTTTCAGAAGAGCTTCACCTTCAACTTGCATGCATACCAATACTTTTTTTAAATTTACTGCCAAGCCCTCTATCCTTCATAGTGCATCACCAATACTACCGACATAACTGCTATGAGTACTACTATGACCAGCATTGCCACTAACAACAACACTATCATTACTACTCCCAACACATATCACCAACAACACCCATTTTCATCACCATTACCACAACCAGTATCTCCATAACCGATACCACCATTACCATAACTACCACCATTACTACACCATTACCCATACCCCTTCTACCAAAGTTATCACCGCTGTCAACACTATTCCCACCACCAATATAACTACTACCACAATTATTACCATCACCATTATTACAACCAATGTCACCACAACTACTAGCAGCACTACCATTTACCACCGGTACCATTACCTTCCTTCTCACAACCACTATCACCACCATTATCATGCCTACTACCAATCTCACCGCCACAAATACTACATCCACTTCTACCACCATCACCATTACAAACACCACCATGTTCACAAGTGGTTGTATAACATTGTGTGTTTGACTCTGTTATGCAGTGCATGTGTTTAGGAGAAACGGTGATGTCTGCCTGTGTGTGAAAGATAGTAGGTGTCCAATAAATTATATAAACAAGCAGTGGGAAAGCCAAAAGGACTGAGTTTAATGCACAATTGCATGCAGCGCTCGGAGAAAGACAGAGAGGCAAGCAACAGTAGCTGAAAGAAATGATATAGGTGCAAAGCTGTCCCTTCTGCAGTTCAATGCAGACACTTAAGTGTAGGCAGAAGGATACAACCAACCTGCCCATAGTATTAGATAAGAGATGAAAACACCACCGGGTGGAGCCTTTGGCTGAAAGAGGCAGGTCAAACAGAACCAATGGCTGAAAGGGAGGGTCCCAAAGTCCACTCTATGCATATTGTTAGCAATACATCTGTTTGACAACGCCCAGACTTAAAGTCAGACCTATTGGCTTTGCCAATATTTGTGTAATGTGTGTGCCCTTGGACCTTAAGCCCCATATCCCAAAAAATTGATAAAAGCAACAATCATGCTGGACTGAAGTTAGGTACACATCTGGGTGACTAATGCCAAGTCTCATTTACATTAGCTTCCAAAACCTTTGCTGTACACCCATTTAAAGGCTTAGATAAGAAATATAAAAACAATTAATGTAAAATGAAGTCCCGCACTGAAAACGAAAGGTGTAAAAAATACTATTGAGACATACCTTCATCATCGCCGTTTGCGGAGAATGTTTTTTGCTCAGAAGTCGACAGTGCACAAATGGAGGACTCTGGTCTGAGGTTTGCAGTGTTTTTCTGTTCTTTCTGAACCGAATTGTCACGTATGGAGTACATAAACTTTTTGGGCTGTTTTTTCAAACGGGACAGAATGCCTTTGCTCTTCGTTTGTGGCTCTGCCTCTCTCGATGGACTATCAAGGCACGGGAAATGTACGCTGTCTGCGCATTGGTCACATTTTGTAGAGATACAATCACCCGCCAAATCCCCATGTAAGCTGCTTTCTAAAACGCCAGTGCCATTCCCCAAGCATTTCTTTTGCAGACAAAGGCTCGTGCTTTCTATCAATTTGACACTGGAATTCGGTCCAGGTGTTTGACTTTTCGGAAATGTTGGACTTGGGGATCTCTCATATACATCATCAGGAGAAGAGATATCATGGATTGATTCCTTACAAATAGGCACAACGGGCTGCAGTTCAGGAATATTAGTATAGTTTATAACGTTTTCAGTTAAATTGAAATTCAACTCTCTTTTCACTTGAGGCAAACAATCAACTTCACTGGAGACTTCCAAATTACTGTTGACCGTACATTCTTCGGCTTTTGCAAACCTTTCTTCTATGTCATTCATGCTGGGTAAATCGACTGCCGAAGGAGTGCACGAGGACATACCCTCCAATTGAGTCACATTTAAACCAGACAGATTCAGCTTCGACCACTGGGACGCTGAGGAACATGGGATATCCTCTTGCGTGGCTTTGTCACTAATAGTTTGATCATGCTTTTTGACTGTTGATTTATTTTCCACAGAAACACAGCAGGTGGACGAATCAAAGTGGGTTTCCATCCTTGGTAAGCAAATATCACTATTAATGTAACCAGCTAATTCACCAGTTTGACCCACAATGGATCCAGATTTTTCTATCGGTTTTCTCCTTACACCGTTAACTGGTTTCACTTTTCTGAGCCCAGGAGGTTTTCCACTAGTAAAAAACACTGAAAGAACATCTTCCATGCCATCCAACACATTTTCCACAGTCTTGCGCACTTCTCCTTCTTCCAGAGCATTCGGTATTGTCTGTTTCCACCCGGACGTTGCTATAGCTGGCATTTTATTCTCACAGGCCTGTGCGTCTTCTAATGAGGTCGCCATATTTTGTTTGATATCCACTAAATGTCAGAAAGTAACAGAACAGAAAGAAGAATTTAGAATATGCAATTACTCACGTTTTTTTGTTTTTTTTGTTAAATAATTTTTATTGAGAGAATGAACACAGAGTTAAAACATTACATAACTGGGAAGAGATGTAAAAAGAGATAAACAAAGGCTAATAAAATCTATTGAAACAAGGAGAATAAATAGTCACATTTGCAAATATTATAATAAAAAGAAATAATATAAGAGGAGAAGAGTAATGAGGGTATAAAGTCATAACATCGTAATAAAATAGTGTGTTCCATAAGAAAAAAAGAGTTTGTTATTTGTATGTTTTGTTATAGAAAAGAGAGAGAGGAAAGAAAAGGGGAGAGGAAAAGAGGGAAAGGAGAGAGAGAAAAGGAGGAGAAATGAATAGATTAAAAATGGGTATTATAAGAAAGAGGAGCGTGAGGACAGAAATGTAGTAAAAGGTAACCATAATAAATCCGACTTAATCTTTAGATAAATAGAAGAGTGGGAGACAGAAGCAATTCTATGTTCATCACAAATTAAATTCCACCAAAGCAGAAAGGATAATTTAGAGTTGTCTTTCAAACATGTTAATTACTCACGTTTTAATTTGTAATTTTCACTCGTCAAACAAAATCAATATATTTACTCGGGAGTCCAAGGACTGCTCGAAAATTTAAATAAGTCTCAGTCTGAGGTGAAGCATACTCGGAAAGGTATCTTAATCTTCTTGCATTCATTCAATAATGTACATCAATTACAAAGAAGAGTTGACATTCATAGGACATGCAGAGCAAGTATGGTGGCTCATGGCATCCTGCCTTTCAATTTGTACACAAGACCATGACTTCAGCATAGGATCGGGTTGCTGTGTGAGTGGTCAGTATCTTACTGAAGGACAAATTGGAAATATATAAAGTTTAAGACTTCTCTTTAACTCGTGTCTTTTGATGTTGTTCCTTACTCATGTTATACAATTACTGCAGTGATTCTAAAGTTTTCAAAAAGGGGCAATGGTCAGTAATGAAAATTACACAGTATGACTCTCTTTATTGCGTTCACAAGCTTTAGAAACTTACATCATCAAGCACAAGAACCCGGACAACGTTTGAAATTAATACTTTAACTTTTAAAAACACTGAAGATTGTTCAAAGACGCTTCTGCTCGTGGACACTAGAACTCTGTTATTCTTCCAGCCAGGACCCATGACAAGGCTGCTCTCAGTAGGAAGAATCCTGCTGCATCTTCATTCCTGTGCTTTTCCAAAGATCTGCAAGTCTGCGGCCGTGCATCCTCCGAGTCACCAAAGACTCAGCCTGCATCCTAGCCTGAAGGAATCTACCTTGAAGTGAAGGAGTCACTTCCCTGCACCTACAGGCACCTAGACAACTGGTTTGCTGATCCTTTTGTCCCAAGACATCACCCGGCTCTGCAACACAGGTGGTGGTTTGTTGGTACTCTAGAGGCCTGACCAGTCTTCCCTCCAAAGCGGGAGACTGTAATCCCTCTCCAGCCAACGTAGACCACCTCCCTGTGCTCCGCATCTGCTTGTCACTAAGGCTTGTTGGCTCTCTTCACTGAAGATCTTCAAGCTCCAAGTAGCCCCTGCCTCCAGCACTACACAGCTCCAAGCTCGTCGTCCTGCCTGCAACCGCTGCATCTCCTGTGTGCTGCTGGGGCTTTTTTGCGACCTCCAGGGCCTGCTGCCAGAGGGTCCTCGGTGGGCCTCCATCGATTCATGCTGGCTCCCCTGCGTGCTGAGTGCCGGCCCTGACTTGAGCTTGCTGGGATAATTCCACAGACCTTGCTGGTCTGCAGCAAAGCATCTTCTCCCACAAACCGTTGTTTGCGGTTGCCAAGGCTTGCTGGTGGTCCTGCCGGCCAGTGACCTATCTGCACTCGTCAACCGGCGTGGAGCAGCTCGTGAAAGGCTCCTGGGCTCCTACAACATTGCCTTGCCTCCACAGCTGCTCCTTCGTCTACTCTGTGCTACACCAATAATCTTCAACTAGGGCTGGTATTGTGCTCCTGTGCCTCCTGGTCACCTCTGGATGGGTTTAACTCTGTCCCCTCTGCTTTCAGGTTCTTCTCGTCTGAATTAGTCATCCTGGTTCGACCGGGCTAGTCCACGAGACTATGTAGCGCCTGTACTTCTATGTCTCTCCATTGGCGTCTATGGAGCTTTACGACACCATTTCACCCCTATGCACCCGGACTCCCTAGTGCAGGTATCCTTATCTTCTGGGTATCCACGGGTGGGGTGACTCGCCAACCTTCCTTGATCCAAGTGGTTCCTTCTGGGTCCTCTGGGAAGGATCCTGGAACTCTAATTTTCCAACTGCAACTTACCCTGTATTGTTATATGGACGTCTGACCCGGTGTAATCACTCTGAACCTGGGTGCCTTGGGTCCCTGGCTACTCACCTTGGGTGATTCCTCGCTGCCCCTGGGGTCCTTCAACCTTGGGTACTAGTACTGTTTCGGTATTCACTCCGCATTCCACTATTATAGTTTTGCCCCCCCCCCCCCCGGAGGGGGCCTATGTGTTTTTCTATGCTACTTACCTGTTTTCTAAGTATTCCTTGTGTGTAATTGATATCTCCGCATAGGAGATATACAAAATTAGTGTCTAGTGTGTAGTAATAAATATAAAGTATTTTTCTACTCACCTGGTGTGGCTCTTTCTTGTGTGAAAAGCTTACTGAGCGACTATAGTGGTACATGCAACTGCATTACACCCCTCCTAGATAAGCCTTAGCTGATCGCAACAGCTACCCCTTGAAAGTTTTGCTTTTCAGGGACCTAAACACTGTCACTAAGGGTTGCCTGGACTCAGTGCACAATATAATTATTCAAGAATTGATACACAGGTTGTCACTATATAAAACTTGATTCATAGCAATAAACGTAGGCGGTAATCCATGGCATTTCAAACATAAAAGGCCATTCATAATAATGCATTCTGTGTCAGGACCGTAGGCTCGGATTCTGCTCTTCTTTCTACACTTTATTTTTACAGCAGCCTTAGTCAAGAACAAACTACCTTTTCCCCAGAAAACTCAAGGGAAAGCAGAACAACAAAATATCAACCAATCAGTTAACAGTCCACATATTATAGTCCATCAGCACTGTGCATGCCCCCTATTTCTTTGCCCCTCCAGCAGCCTGCAGTTAAGTGTCTTGACTCTCCGGTTCTTCTGAATGTTTAAGAGTATTTTTTAACATTTATGGTGAAATTTACTATGCGCTCGCATTGTGGGTTTGATTCTGCTTATCGTGATTTGCTTTGATTAACAGGTTGCTGCAGGAGCGCCTGTCAGTGCTCCTCACACGGCTTGTCTACTGCTGTATGATTATGGGGCCACGTGGCAGCGGTTTTGACCGCTGGGTGCTAGAGGGCACTCGTACTCTAGCAAAACACTCTTCCGGCTCCGCGGGCACTGAACGCTGCGTTATCCAGTTATGGGGAAACTGCCCAACGGACTGCGGAGCCTTGGCTGAAAACGAGAGCCCCATCTGCCTGGAAGCCTTGATGCGTGTCTACGGGTCAGTAGCAATCAGTCCCACTGGGGAGAGCTTCGGTGCAGTGACCGCCATGCCCACCATGGGGGGCGGGTCTGTACAATGTAACCCCTAGGGGCCATAGAGTCTGGCAGCAGGTCCTGTGCAGCCTGCCATTCACTCCATGTGCCATAGTCCGTGTATGGTGGGGATAATTTTTTCCTCAATACCTCTGTCTGTGCGACTGATCCCCTAAGGACCCATAGTCCCATTGAGACCAGTAATTGCTTTGTGTTGGGGTCCATAGCCCGGTTGGGCCTACAGTCCTTCTCCTGCAACAGCTACAAAACAAGATCCCGTTCCCGAGCAAAAAGCAAATTTGTATCATCAAGAATTTGCCTGGACTTCGGCGGAACTGCCTTAGAATTCACGTTTGGTGAGTGATATGTCTGTGCTTTATATTAATTATGACCTATCCTTGTTCTTCGTGATGTTATGACCTCTATCCTGTGTACTTAGAGTACTGCACGTGCTGGGTGTCCGTTTCTTCACCCATAATCACTCTTTTGCTGCTTGAGTATGTGCACAACAATTCGGTTGGGCTGATATTATATTTTCTGCTTGATAAGATTACTGGATCCCTATTGGCACTTTTTCTTTAACCTCTAATTTTATAGTTCCTCTGTGGTCTTTGTCTCTTGCACTCTTTTAGATCCTTTCTCTTAACTGGGTGGATCTCTTGGTGGTTTTCTCCTCTATTTCTTTTAAATTCCTTTATGGACTTTGCTTGTGCTAGACAACTCCAACGTCCAGTTGATTGCCACTTAAGTAATGACGATATGTGGACAAACAACACTGAATACCATCTGAGTGTATGTTTCTTATTGTTGTTATTGTAGCTGATGGAGCAGGGTAAATATAAAAATTTTAACCTCCTAATATTTTCGTATAATAATAATAAACATGTTCGTTCAAGTAAATAACCAACAATGTATGTTTGGGGAAAGGATAACACGCATTTTAATGTGCAAAGTAATGAACTAATAGTTGTTTACGTTTCTAATATAACATAATATTTTGCGTACTGAAATGATAATAAAATGCATGTTTTTGTGCTTTGAATAAAACGTGTGGTTGCAAAATAAAGCGATGGTAAGTAAGGGACAGCTTTATATGTTGCTTCTGCTAGGTAATACCTAATTGGGGTACGTAGAAAGACGGGAGGGAAACGAAAGGGTTTATATTTCATTGTTTTAATAACATTTTGTTTTCTTTAGAAATAGTGCGCTTAGGCCTGCCGAGCAGTAATATAAAATGGCCGCGAGTTACTAGAGTTCGCAGGAGCGGATGCGACCATGTGATAGAGGAGAGAGGCTGTTGCAAAGGGATGATCACGTGCTGATGCCGAGAGGCTAAGATGAAAGTATGGTCAAGGCTGCTGTGACCCTTCTGAGCAGATGTGTGCCAAGATGATCAGCAAGAAGCGTGAGAAGCCTGGTTGAATCAATAGAAAGAACTCTATTATACAATTTGTTGCAGAAAAAGAAACAATTTGGACTGATCGAAACGGATGAGCAAGTGCATGAACTGTGGGAAACGATGCTTGCATGGACATTCCTCACGGAACTAGTTAAGACCAGGAAGTTTGATTAGAATGTATAGGGACCTGAGTTTTGGACCAATGAGAATGAATCGCGCCATGTAAGAAGAAACATTTTATGCTGTAAGCTAGAATTAGGGTATAAGAAGACCTACTCTTGGTGGGAGGGGGTTAGAATGCTGCGGGATGCTGCGGGAGATGCTGAAGAAGTTAGATGCTGTAGATGGGAGAGTTTGCGGTTGCTGATGCTGACGAGCTGATGCTGCTGCTGTTATTTTCCTTTTCCAGTTGAGTATGAAATGCCGCTTTAGGAGAACTAGCATTTGACAAGATTTATATTAGAATTATTAGGATTTCCCCGAGAGATAGATAGGTTGATCTATAGAGTCCTTAGTATGATAACTTCATTTTTGGTCTAATAAAAGTGTCATGCAATTTACAATTATTCTTATAATGATGATAAACGCAATGATCTGAATAATAAATTAATCTCGAATTTCCTGCATTCAAAACTTTATATAAACTTTATTATTCTTTAAACAAATGACTCAGTGATTTTCTTTAGCATAATGATTAATAATGCTTTGGTAAAAGAGTTCATTGTGATTGAGCTGGTCTTAATCACCATCAACTGATTCCTACTAGTTGGTCCATCGACCAATGAGCGGAATACCTTAAAAGCAAATGAGAATTATTGTGTCTTTATAAAAGAGGTATCCCGTCTCCTTCCAGCAAATCGTTTTTCTCCTAGGTTTCATGTCGGAGGAAAATCCAGGGAAATAAATGAGTAAGTGAATGTATATGCGGTGTTATGGGCCCCACCGTCATATGGATATAGTGTGTGTGTTAGAGAAATAATTGCACCTGGATGACCCAAAAACATAGTAGGAGAAAATATTTTTATTGTAAGCGCTGGATCAGATTTCTTGGTAGCAGAGTTATGGTTACTATAGATTAGTTTGGTGATTATTGATTTTTGATTATAGATTATTGATAAGTTTTATGTCTAACACTTTTTGTTGAGTCGCGTTATGTTATATGTAAGTTTTCACGCTTCCGGGAAGTAGGAAGTGGAACACGTGTGGCAAGAGAAGTCGCATGGAATTTTACACTGTCTGAGTTCAATTTGGTAATAACACAGGTTGTGTTATTTAGGGACATTTTGCGTATAAAAGGTGTGTAAGTGAAATAGTGATCGGTTTTCTTGTGAAACTCTGGCCTTAATTCTCAGGAGCAGTATAGTCTCCACATGTGTTTTATCCCCAGAGAAACGGGTTTATCGTTTGCTTGAAAGAAGGGTAAGGTAGAGGGAAGTGCTACTTTATCGACGTAACTGAAAGTTCTGTGGTAGGGTAGAGGTAAGCGCTGCCTACTGGAAAATACAGAATTCTTGTGTGAATGGTTGAAGCTATCTTTTCGGTTTAGTGAATCAGACAATGGAAATGTGGATAAAATGTTGTAACTAACAAGAATTGTTGAAAAAGAAATTGCCGATAAATTTTGTAAAGGAGGGGTCAAGAGCAGAAGTGACGTAGACAATAGCCGCGCTGGGATTGGACAGTGCGCTAGTCACATGAGAACAGGAGCAAAGTGACGTAGACAAAAGCCGCGCTGGGATTGGACAGTGCGCCGTAGACAGAAATCGTTGTGATTGGAGTGTTGGTGTGAGTCGCGCTAGCATTGGTTGAAATAAACGCATAGGGAACAGAGTTGATTTTGCCGATTGTTGTAGGAGAGAAAGGTTGTGAATAATGACGTACTATGAGTATGGAAAAGAGAAAACGTCTTGGATGTCGAAAGTTAAGAACTTCTTTAAGAAGGACAAAAAGGTAGTGACTAGAGAGGGACAAATAATTCCTCCGCCGAAATCACCAGCTTCACATATGATGCTGAAATATGGATATCATACATGCATTTGGTTAGAAAATTGGACAAAATACACAAAGAATGATGGAGCATTGGCTTTCCCGGAGAATGGTTCATTTAATGTAGCTGTATTACGGAACTTGCGAGAAAAGATGGTAATGTTAGAACCTAGACCTAGACCAACACAGTTTGAAGCTTTAGCGGAATGGGAAGATGAGATGTATGAACGAGAGAGATCCAGAGGATTGAAGAATCATGAGTTTATACCAGGAAGGTTGTGGGGAATAAATCATGAGGACAGAGTAAAGCGTTGGAGATACGCTAACATGGCAGGAGGTTTGTTTCCAGCTTTTGCGGTTGAGGAAGAAGCAAAGAGAAAGTGTACTGAGAAAAAGAAACATGTAGTGGTAGAAAAGTATGTGTATGGTGGTAGTGAAACGGATGACGAATTGCTGGAAGATATTTTAAACAGAAACCCACCTCCATACCAACAGACTTCTGTAGTGGTGACACCTAATGCACCGCAAATGGAAACTGGGAGGAATAAAAAACCCGAACGAAGAAATGAAATAAATAGGTCACAAGAAACATTTAAAATTTCACAAAATGATGAGACAGAAAGTGACAATGCAACTGAACTAGCAAAAACGACAAAAGAATTGACAGAGAAAATAAGAGAATTGACAAAGAATATGGAAGCTGTAACTGTACCAGTAACGATAGGTCCAGTAATGCCAATTTTTGAAAATCAGAAAATAAATGAACATTCTTTGGTGATTCCCATGAATTCACATGTGCAAAGAAAAAGAGAAGGGATGGAACTGAATAAGGAAGGTGCACACAATTCGGCGAGTACGTGTAGACCAAGTCCACCTACAAATTTGACGATAAATGAGAGTGAGGTTAGAAGAATGCCTATGGTGACAGAGTCCGCATCAGGAACACCAGAAAGAACCAGTGATTGGATTGAGTTAAATAGTACACCTGTAGGTCCGACTCCAGAAGAGTTAAATGAATGGATGAAAGCACTAAAAGCAAAAGAACCAGAAGAAAAACCATTAGATGTAATTAGGTTAAAAATAGACATGGAAGAGTTGATTTTGGGAACAATTGGAACGGAAAAACTAAAGAATTATCAGGATGATGAGATTATGTTTTTGTGTAAGAGTCTTACATGGAGAGCTAGAAATTTACATGACAAATTGGAAGAGATTGCAGGTGAACTAGGAGTGGAATTTGTGAAAGTGAGGACATTGCAGAAACCGTACAGAGTAGATTTTTGTGAGAAAGACATAGAAAATTTGAACACATCAGGAAGACTGACCCAGATAAAAGAGCTGATTGTTTTATTGAGAAAGTGGGGTGATGTGGATAGATGGAGAAACAGATGGACAAAGAGGAATGAGAAAACAACAGATAAAGCATCTTTGGCTTTTGCAATGACAGATAAGGAACCAGTTACCAGAGAGTACCCAATGAGAGAAACACCAGGTGGTAGTTATGTGCATGTTCCGTGGACCAGACAGGATATACTGTCATTTACAAATGACTTCCCAAAATTGAGAGAGAAACCAGTAGAATGGTACAGACAAGTGGAGAGATTTGTTAAAGTGTCAAAAGTGCTGTGGATAGATCTAGATGGATTGTTTGACATAGTAGTGCCTGCTGATTTATGGACGGAATGTAAGATTACAATTGATTGGCCAACTGTAGAATATCCAAGGGATGCCAAAACAGGAGCGCCAGGTCCAGAAGTGATGCGGAAATATGATCAGGTAGTTACCTTTTTGAAGAATAAAATTCCACCAAAAGAAACAGATTGGGTGAAAATAGACAGAACAACACAGGAAAGCAAAGAATCAGTGCATGCGTACTATGAGAGATTGTTGTTGGTTTTCAAACAGTATAGTGGTTATGAGACGTTAAGTGAGAAGGACATGAGTCATTTTGTATATAGGTTTGTGTATGGATTAACACCGGAGATAAGTGAAAGGATTAAGCAGCATTTGATAGGGTGGCAGAATAGTACAGTGGATGATGTTTTGAGATATGCTAAGTATTGCAGTGATGAAATTGAGAGTAAACAGCGTAAATTGAAAGAAAAAGCCATGTGGGCACAGGTGAAAGTTGCAGAGAAGCAAGAAGCTCAATTGAATAATACTAGCAGTGAAACAGGACAGTTTAAATCCCGACCTAATATAGGTAAAGGAAAAGGACAAATGAGCATAGATGAGGCGAAGAAAAAGTGGCCATGCCACAATTGTGGAAAGCTAGGGCATTGGAGAAACGAGTGTAAATTTCCTCCTAAACCTAATGTAGAAAATCAAACATTAAATTCACAGGTGCAGAGTGAGGTAGTTTCTCAACAAGGTCAGGTGCCAAAACCACCACTTCCCAAGAGTGCTAATCAATAGAAGTACAGTGCAGAAACAGGATTCTACGGAGGAGAACAGGTAAAACAGTTGTCACGTGCAGCTGAAATCTCACAATATTGGTTACGACAGAGTGAGGATGAGTCGTATGAAAGCTCATGACGGTGTCTGAAAGAGAGGGAAGAGTGCGTGCTTGGCGCAACTCTAGAGGTAGACCAGTCAGGTCCATTTGTGGATGGAGAAGTGAATGGTGCAAATATAACCTTCCTTGTTGACACTGGAGCTACCCGTTCTACTGTTAGGTCAGTGGAAATTCCAAATCTTCCTCTCTCAGGTGAACATATACAAGTGGTTGGAGTTTCCAATCAGCAAATTGAAACGCCTCTTACTAGATTAGTAAAGGTAAGAATTGGTCCATTTAATGAAATGCACCGATTTGTGGTGTGTGATTGTAGTCCCGTTAACCTTTTAGGACGCGATTTATTGTGTAAGATGAACTGCACAATTTATTGTACTCCAGACGGAATTGCATTTCAAACTCCAGATGAGGATGTACTGTACAAAATGACAATGGTAAATTTGGAACCAGAAGTAAATCATTTGTTTCCTGTATTTGATGCAGAGAAAATCCCAATTGAGTTGAAAGGGACAGTAAAAGAAGAAGTGTGGGACTTGACAGGAGAAGATGTAGGATTAATGAAAGGAGTAGATCCCGTAAAAATTTCAGTAAAAGAAGGAACGAGTTACCCAAATACGCCCCAGTATAAATTGACTCCAGAAATAATTGAAGGAATAACGCCAGTAATAAATAAAATGATTGAACAAGGGATTCTAAAAGAAATCATGAGCAGTCCATGTAATTCGCCAATAATGGGACTGAAAAAGCCAAATGGAACATATAGAATCGTACAGGATTTAAGAAAGGTAAACAAAATTGTTGTACCTTGTTGCCCAATAGTACCAAACCCTGCCGTGATTCTATACCAGATTCCACGCGAAGCAGAGTGGTACACTGTGATTGATTTATGTCATGCATTTTTCTCTATTCCATTACATCCAGATAGCCAGCCAATATTTGCGTTTAGGTTTGGAGAGCGTATTTTGGCATGGTGCCGAATTCCTCAAGGGTACACAGAAAGTCCCTCAATCTTTAATCAGATCCTAAAGAAATCATTGGAAGATTTAAGAATGCCAGAAAAGTCAGTAATGGTTCAGTATATTGATGACCTACTGGTGGCATCAAAAACAAAGGAAGCATGTGTTAATGACACGATTGCTTTGCTGAATCATTTAGCAAAAAGAGGACATAAAGTGTCCCCTTCAAAATTGCAGTTTTGTAAACAAGAAGTCCAGTATTTAGGGCATAAAATTGAGAAGGGAGTACGAAAGGTAACGACAGAGAGAATAAAAATGATTCAAGGAATGAGAGCTCCAATGACACAAAGAGAGGTAAGAATGTTTTTGGGAATGGTTGGATATTGTCGACAATGGATAAGCGGTTTTTCACTAATTGCTAAACCATTGCAGAAACTGACAAAGAAGGATGTTAAAGATCCTTTTGAAATGAATGATGAAGAAATGAAAGCATTCAAAGAACTGAAAAAGAAATTGTGTGAGGCTCCAGCATTAGGAATGCCTGACTATGAGAAAGATTTTGAGCTGTTTTGCAGTGAAAGAGATGGATGTGCATTTTCAGTTTTGGTGCAGAGACATGGAACTATGAAAAGACCAATTGCATATTTTTCAGCTGTTTTAGACCCTGTAGCAAAAGCGTTGCCTGGATGTTTGAAAGCGGTTGCTGCTACTTGTGTGAGTCTGGAACAGAGTGAAGGCATAGTGATGGGGTATCCATTGAGAGTGTATGTTCCCCATTCTGTGGAAATTCTTTTGACAAGAACGAAAACACAATACATGACACATAGTCGGCTGACTAGGTATGAAAAGGTAATCTTGAGTGCAGATAATGTGACCATTGACAGATGTATGAATGTGAATCCTTCAACATCATTGCCAGATGAAGAGAATGTGATTGAAATGGATGAAGTAGATCACGATTGTCTGAATGTGCTCGAATACTGTACTAAACCAAGAGCTGATATACGAGATGAGCCTTTGAAAGAATCAGATTACATTCTGTTTGTGGATGGCTCATGTTTAAGAACGAGTGATGGAGTTCTAAGTGCAGCATATGCAGTTTGCACAGTAGCAACTGTATTGGAAGCATCTTGTCTGAAAGGTGTACGGTCTGCCCAAGTTGCAGAATTAGTAGCTCTGATTCAAGCATGTAAGTTGGGAAGAAATGTACGGGTTACGATTATGACTGACAGCCAGTACGGCTTTGGGGTCGTGCATGATTTTGGTCAGATTTGGTCACAAAGGGGTTTCTTGACGTCTGCAGGGACACCCATAAGGAATGGAGATTTTGTGAAAAAGTTGCTTGAGGCGATACAGCTGCCTAAAGAGATTGCTGTAGTGAAGTGCAATGCACATAAAAATGGGGAAGACTACATTACTGTTGGCAACAAATATGCTGACGAAATGGCACAGTACTGTGCAAAGAATGTGGTTTCTTTAAACAAATGCCGCGAGAGAGAGCATATTTCTTGTCCATTGCTTTTTACTAACTCAATTGAAACATGGGATGAGGTGAGACAGTTACAAGAGGCTGCAGAAGATGAAGAAAAAGATACTTGGCTAAAAGCAGGATGTAGGAAACATGAAGAAACTGATGTATGGGTTTACAGGGATGAGAGACCAGTTATGCCTGATAGCATGATTTCTGACATGGCACGGATGTACCATGGGCAAGCCCATATTGGGAGAGATTCAATGATCAGACTTTTTAGACAAACATGGTACAATCCAAAATTCAGAGCCATAGCTGAGAGTCTTTGTCAAAGATGTCTGATTTGTCAACAGTTAAATCCAGGAAGGAAGACAGTAGTGAGTCTAGGAAGAATAGGACGAGAAGGGGGTCCTTTCACCAGAATGCAGATGGATTTCATAGAAATGCCACCTTGCAGCAGATTGAGGTATGTTTTAGTGGTCGTCTGTTTGTTTTCCCGTTGGGTGGAAGCATATCCAACAAGAAGGAATGACAGTATCACAGTAGCAAAACTTTTGCTGCGAGAATTCATTCCGAGGTATGGTTTTCCAGTCACGATTGAAACAGATAGAGGAACACATTTCCAAAACGAATTAGTTAAACTGATTTGTGAAGCCCTTAGTATTAAACAGAAACTGCATTGTGCATACAGACCAGAGGCTTCTGGAATAGTAGAGCAAGTAAATGGAACAATCAAGAACAGGTTAGGAAAAATGTGTCAAGCTACAGGACTGAAATGGCCAGATGCTTTGCCATTGGTTCTGATGACAATCAGAAGTATTCCGGAAAGGAAGACTGGACTCAGTCCACATGAAATAATCATGGGACGAGCAATGAGACAAGCCCAAGTACCTGTCAACAAGCTACTGACTATAACTGATGATCTAGTACTGGATTATTGCAAAGGATTGGCTGATGTGGTGCGTTCTGTGTTTCATCAGGTTGGACCGGATGCGACCACTCTTGAAAGAAAACCAGCACACGACTTGAATCCAGGAGATTGGGTTCGAATAAAAGTCCACCGGAGAAGAAATTGTTTGGTTCCTCGCTGGGACGAACCACGACAAGTGATCCTAGTGACGACCACCGCAGTTAAGTGTGCAGGAGTGAAACACTGGGTACATGCCAGCCACACCATCAGAGTTCCAGAACCTAAAGATCGACCTGTGAGTCGACATCTGGAAATATTAGACAACAGTTCAGCATCAGAAAGAGAAGAGGAAACAAACAGGGTGCCAGAACTTGAAGATCGACCTGTAAGTCGACATCTGGGAGACCCAACTACAAGTGAAACGATAGAAGAAGAAGAAGAAATAGAGGAAATAGCTGAAGTTCCAGAATTTGAAGATCGACCTGTAAGTCGACATCTGGAAATATCTGATACTAGTTCAGAATCTGATACAGAACATTCAGAAGGAGAAGAAATTTCAAAGACAAAGTGGAATTTTGAAAGCATAAGAGAAGAAACTGAGCCAGAAAACAGTGACAGTGAACAACCAAGTACAAGTTGTGGTAAAATTCCTTCGAAGATAATATTAATAGATGAAGAAGGGAGAGTTTCAGACCAAAAGTTAGAAAAATCGGAAAAACCCCGAGGAGCAGTAGGGACAGATAGTCAAACACAAGAACAGGGAAATTTAGAAGCAGATAGAGAAACTGACACAAAACCGGAAGAACCTCGAGGAGGGACAGAAGTAGGTGAACGAAGGAAGACAAGAAAAGAACCACAAGTGGCTGAAAGCGAAATAATTAGTTTCAAAATAAGAGGAAATAACGAAAAGATTGAAACAGATTCAGAAGAAAGTGGAGAAGAAAGAAATGAAAAACTAGAGACAAGAAAAAGAAATTGGAAAACAGAAAGAGAGGAAAAAGGGAGTGAAGCAAAAAGGCCGAGAAAAGGAGACAATTGGCCCAACGAAGTAAGAAAATTAAGATACAGAATAGTAAAATTGGATGGAAAAAGTGCTGAACAAGTGAATGAAATAACAAGTCAAAAGGAGCAAGGAAAACAAGGTGGTAAACACTTGCAGAAAACAAAAAGAATAAAGAAAGTGAATCAGAAGTACAGATCACCTGAATGGTTGTATCGTGCTCTGACTAGTTACAAAGAAGAATTGAACACTCACGAGAACCCAGAACAAAGAAACCTGATGGGAGAAAGTGAAGTGCAACAAACCTGAAGAAACAAACCTGAAGTGGTTTCTGTAGATAGTTTACCGGATTTGACAAAACACTGAACTGACAAAATTACCGGATGTGACAAGGAAAGAATTCTGAAAAAAAAAAAGAATTAAAAGAAAGAACCAAGCAGAGACAAAAATTCTGAAAGTACAGTGTGGCAAGCAAGTCATTTCTGAGGTGTAGTGACACAATTTTCTAGAAAACAAGTACAAAATGGAGAATATTAGAGATAGAAAATGTAGATGTGTTTTTTTAAAAAGATGGTGCAAAATGTGCTGTTTTTGTACAGGATTATTAATAACAGTATGGGTAGTTTTAGCAATAACTATTCCAATTAGTTTAGCTGTAGTGGAAAAGTCTAATAACACTGAGAAAGAAAAAGGAGCTAACACTCAAGAGCCAGTTATTTTAAGGAGTAGTGCAGAATTACATAAGGACAAATCAATAACAGATTTTTCAAAGAATGTGTTTACTAAATTATTGTATGAGTACGTAGAAACAATGGATGTAAGGGATTGTTATGTTTGTATGCAGTTGCCTGCATCTGTAGCAGAGGGTGTGACTTATCATCACCTCCCTTTGACATATGGAATAACATGTAGTGTATTAGCAAGCTTATTTTATAAAACAGGCAGATTAGAATATTATTACACTGATGTAGATAGGATTTTTGCAAAGGTTTCTGTAGTTCCCGAGCTTAATAAAATAAAAGAGGGAAAGATATTTGGTGAATATTTCTTAGAAGATAAGATTTTAACATTAGATAATATATTTAGGTACTACCTTACCTGTGAGTTAAAGAAAGAAGAAAAAGTATTTCTAGAAATGGTTGAGGAAAGAAGAGTGAAATTTGAAAGAAAAGTAATTGAAGAGACAAAAACACCTCTTTGGGCGTTTGAGGAAGACCATCATGACAAGAAAAAGATAAATGCAGCTATGACTCTGGATTGGCCCCAACAGGGAAGGTTGTGCATTAGAAGAAATAAGACAAGATATGACAATTATTTTGTGGGTTCCAGTAATTGCCATGACAATTACCTAATTATAGGTGGATGGGGATTCAAAGGGGGAAAAGATCCAATATTTCCAGGGATTTATTACGTTTGTGGGAATAGGGCTTATTATAGGTTGCCGGACCATTGGTATGGATCATGTTATTTAGGCCTGGTCTTTCCAAAGATTTTTCATGTGGATAGAAAAGAAAAAGGAACACACAAAATGATAAATACCTTTACACGTAGAAAAAGGGAAAGTTTTTCAGAAATAGTAGGTGATATTTTTGGTGCATTGATACCAGCAGTGGGAATATCTTTGAATGCATTCAGAATTCGGAAATTATCCACAGTAGTAGATCGTTTATCTACAGATACTGCTGGAGGGTTCTTAATGGTAAATACCGAGATGGTTGCCATGAGAGCTATGGTGATGCAAAATCGTCTTGCCCTTGACATTCTTTTGGCAAAAGAGGGCGGAGTCTGTGGAATGCTGAAAGTCCAACATTGTTGCACTTACATTCCTGATAAAAGCGAAAATATACAGAAGTATATAACAAATATTACAAATTTGCACAAAGAACTAGTACCACTGGAGGTTGAGAGTGTTTGGGGAAAACTTGGTAAAAGGTTTTCTTCTGTAACGAATTGGTTAACAAGAATGAGTGGATTAATAATAGGGAAAGTTATAATAATAGCAACCATGATAATAATAATAATATTAGTATTGAAGCTTGCAGTAACATGTATAAAGAGACGAAGAAAGCAGAATAAGTTAGAAAAAGAAAATATGATAAACAAAGAGAGAGAGAGAGAAATAGGTGAAATAGAGTTAGAAGAAATAAAAGAGAACCTGTACAAGAAAACAAAGAGACAAGTTGAAAGTGATACAGAAGTATAAAACTAACAAATGCAAATGGATAAAAGATATATGCTGTCTGAGAAAATTGTATAACTTGGGTTTGTGTGGTGATGTTAAAAATCACCAAAGGGGGAGTTGATGGAGCAGGGTAAATATAAAAATTTTAACCTCCTAATATTTTCGTATAATAATAATAAACATGTTCGTTCAAGTAAATAACCAACAATGTATGTTTGGGGAAAGGATAACACGCAGTTTAATGTGCAAAGCAATGAACTAATAGTTGTTTACGTTTCTAATATAACATAATATTTTGCGTACTGAAATGATAATAAAATGCATGTTTTTGTGCTTTGAATAAAACGTGTGGTTGCAAAATAAAGCGATGGTAAGTAAGGGACAGCTTTATATGTTGCTTCTGCTAGGTAATACCTAATTGGGGTACGTAGAAAGACGGGAGGGAAACGAAAGGGTTTATATTTCATTGTTTTAATAACATTTTGTTTTCTTTAGAAATAGTGCGCTTAGGCCTGCCGAGCAGTAATATAAAATGGCCGCGAGTTACTAGAGTGCGCAGGAGCGGATGCGACCATGTGATAGAGGAGAGAGGCTGTTGCAAAGGGATGATCACGTGCTGATGCCGAGAGGCTAAGATGAAAGTATGGTCAAGGCTGCTGTGACCCTTCTGAGCAGATGTGTGCCAAGATGATCAGCAAGAAGCGTGAGAAGCCTGGTTGAATCAATAGAAAGAACTCTATTATACAATTTGTTGCAGAAAAAGAAACAATTTGGACTGATCGAAACGGATGAGCAAGTGCATGAACTGTGGGAAACGATGCTTGCATGGACATTCCTCACGGAACTAGTTAAGACCAGGAAGTTTGATTAGAATGTATAGGGACCTGAGTTTTGGACCAATGAGAATGAATCGCGCCATGTAAGAAGAAACATTTTATGCTGTAAGCTAGAATTAGGGTATAAGAAGACCTACTCTTGGTGGGAGGGGGTTAGAATGCTGCGGATGCTGCGGGAGATGCTGAAGAAGTTAGATGCTGTAGATGGGAGAGTTTGCGGTTGCTGATGCTGACGAGCTGATGCTGCTGCTGCTATTTTCCTTTTCCAGTTGAGTATGAAATGCCGCTTTAGGAGAACTAGCATTTGACAAGATTTATATTAGAATTATTAGGATTTCCCGAGAGATAGATAGGTTGATCTATAGAGTCCTTAGTATGATAACTTCATTTTTGGTCTAATAAAAGTGTCATGCAATTTACAATTATTCTTATAATGATGATAAACGCAATGATCTGAATAATAAATTAATCTCAAATTTCTCTGCATTCAAAACTTTATATAAACTTTATTATTCTTTAAACAAATGACTCAGTGATTTTCTTTAGCATAATGATTAATAATGCTTTGGTAAAAGAGTTCATTGTGATTGAGCTGGTCTTAATCACCATCAACTGATTCCTACTAGTTGGTCCATCGACCAATGAGCGGAATACCTTAAAAGCAAATGAGAATTATTGTGTCTTTATAAAAGAGGTATCCCGTCTCCTTCCAGCAAATCGTTTTTCTCCTAGGTTTCATGTCGGAGGAAAATCCAGGGAAATAAATGAGTAAGTGAATGTATATGCGGTGTTATGGGCCCCACCGTCATATGACCCAAAACATAGTAGGAGAAAATATTTTTATTGTAAGCGCTGGATCATAGCCCTGAGGAAGTTGATGGGCGATATACCCAAGACGAAACACGTGTTGAATACATCTCGGCTATACCAGCTACGCCTATTTGCTGTCATGAGCCACTTGTAAAAAACCTATGGCTTCGAACAGGATAAGAAAATAAAGAAGAATAATATCATACAAGATTTGGACTGATACTTGCTTGGATTGACTTCTTGATGATACAAATTTGCTTTTTGCTCGGGAACGGGATCTTGTTTTGTAATTTGCTCTTTGTGTACCAGTGGTCACAAAGGACTTTTGGATACGTGGGTGGCCGTTTCCCAACTGTTCCCTCGAGCACCTCCCAGATATTATTGGTATCATTGATTATAATAATGGTATTGCGCAAGGTCTGACCTAGCCACACTTCAGAGTTACATCCTGCAACAGCTAGTAGGCCATTCGGCACTGCAGGGACGAGCCCAGGCTGTTTACCCCTAAGAATTGAATAGGGTGCTGGTCGGAGTCTGTGACTCTTCCTAATCTGCTAGGTTCCCTAACGACATCAAGTCCTATCATGCAGGACTCTGAGGCTGCATATTTTGAGGAGTTAACAGCCTCCTTTATGCCTCTGAATGATGAATTCTGTGAGGCGGTAGACACCGCCATATAGCACGGTGTCCTTGGCGCTGACACCCCTTGAGGAGAAAATAGAGAGGCTGACAAAAGTGCATAAACAAGGTCCCCTAATGGTGCTAAAACTCCCTGTGCCCCCCGCCAGCCAGTCAAGCGCCCTATGGACCAGGGCATGAATAAGGATGCTTTTGAGTGTCTCAAGAAGGCCTTCCTCCAGTCACAACCACAGGTGCCTGATTCAGACCTCACTGACTCCCAGTTGGGGGGGTTACTCTCAGGGCGATTGAGACGGCAATCCGGGCCCCTCTAGGCCTTGGCACACTTCCATGGATGAGGCAGCAGGATCTTGCTCTGCTCCGGCTCCGCAAGATAACCTAGTGGCAGATATGTTGGACCCAGATAACTTGCTCCACCCCTAGGTCTTCAATGTGGTCCCCCCAGTGAAAAGGTGGCAACCTGCATTGCAAGTCATTTGCGGAAGCCCCTAGACAACGATATCTGAGCCCACCTACAGGTGGCGTGTCCACGGCCTTCGCTGAAAGGCAAGGTGGCCCTAACGCCAGAGAAAGAGGAGAGAATGAACACCTTCTAGGCGAAGTATATTAGGGACCTTAAGAAGGGCATCAACCACTCCTGGCAGTCATGCCAAGATAATCGGACGTGACAGGGCCCATCACCAACATACTTGACATGGCCGAAGAGGACAGGTAATCAGGGCCACTTATATCGCTAGAGATCCTTTCTGGCTGGGCCCAAAGGGCAGTTACCCTCCTAGGGAATGCCAACTGCGCGCTGTCAGCAGAGCGGAGGCGGTCCCTCCTTATCAAAGTGGACCTGAAGTTAGGAGATCTAGCTGCCTCAGAGGCAGGTCTTACTGCGCAAGAGGGGTTGTTGGGGACCCCTTTATTAAGGAGTGAGGTTTGTGCAAACGTTTAATTTCCTGGGCAAGGCACAGGCTTCTACTAAGAAGATTTTTTCATACAAGGTTTTTGGTGGAGCCAGGTGTGGTAGGGGGCGCTCACCCGGCTGCTTCACTGCAAATTCTTTTCAGAGAGGCCATGGCTCTGGTCAAAATCAGTACCAAGACCCTGCTTGATTTGAGGGGTTCTGTGCCTTTTGTCGTTTTCACCGCGCCCGTCGAGGCAGAGGAGGCATCGAGGCCGCTCCCAAGGATCTTCCCAAGGTAAGGACTCGCTTACTTCCCAGCTAAAGTGGGAGGGCGGCTAGTGCTGTTCCAGGACAATTGGCAAGATGTAACGTCGGACACCTGGATCCTTCAGACTGTGCAGGGCTACCGTGTGGAGTTTGTGGGTACCCCCATCCAACAGGTCAGGCCACTTCCTTTAGTTTTTTCCCCCAAGCTCAGGCCGCCTTGATCGATCAACAGATCTCAGAGCTACTGATGAAGGGCATGATTGTGCAATCAGTCATACATCCAAACAGTTTTCTAAGCAATCTTTCCTAGTGGAGAAGAGAGATGGAGGTCACCGTCCGGTGATCAATCGCAAGAACTTCAACGAGTGGCTGGTTTACCGCCACTTCAAGATGGAGGGCATCCATCTCCTTCAAGACCTACTGAGGCCAGGGGATTGTTTAGTTTGTTTAGACCTCAAGGATGCCTATCTCACGGTCCAGGTTTTCCCTCTTCATCGCAGGGGTCTGCAGTTCCATTGGGGTCATTAAGTCTTCGAGTTTCAGACTCTTCCCTTCGGTCTGTCCTCCGGCCCTTGGAGCTTCACCAAGGTTCTCAAATCGGAGGTGGAATTCCTCCACAGCAGGGGACTTTGCGTGATCGTCTATTTGGACAACATCCTTCTGCTGGATCAGTGTCCTTTGGCACTGGTGAGTCACCTTCAGATGGCGGTGGACTTGCTGGAAAGACTGGGGTTTGTGATCAACATACAGAAGTTGTTACTGGTCCCGGCTCAGATGACGACCTTCCTTTGTTTTGTGATCAATTCTCAGGAACCCACCATGAGTCTGTCCACCAAAAAGATGGCAAGACTTTGTCATGAGTTGTTCAAAATGGTGGCCCGCTCACACACGTCCCTCAGGCAATTGGTCAGGAAGGTGGGTCTGTTGACCCCATCCGTCCAGGCCATTTTCCCCAGTTCCCTCCACTACTGGGCACTTCAAAGGCTGAAGGCGCAATATCTGCACAAGGGTTCGTCCTAAGCAGCTCTGGTTCTACTCACAGATGAGGTAAGGAAGAAATGAGAAGGTGGTTGTATCACATGGAGGCCTGGAACAGGCGGGCCATCTTGGGTTCAAGCCTGGACATGGTTATCGAGTCCGACGCCAGTCTGACAGGTTGGGGGGCCAGCTGTGGGGGAATATCCACAGGAGAGAAGGGGTCTTCGGACGAACAGTCCCTGCACATAAACTGCCTGGGGCTCTTAGCCAGATCCTTTTCAATCCGCTGTTGGACAAGAGACAGGGTCAAGTGTTCGGTTCTATGAACATGGACACCATCTTGGCAGTGAGGTACATCAACCGCTTGGGAGGTCGCCAATCCAAATCATTGGCGGATATGGTGAAGGGTTTCTGGCATTATTGCCTGGATCAAGAAATTTCTGTGACAGCAGAGTATCTACCGGGGAGATCCAACGAGGTGGTCGACTGGCACTCTAGGCACCTTCAGGATCTCAGTGCATGGCAACTTCACCTGGATGTGTTCCATATGATTTAGAGGGCGTGGGGATCTTTTTCGGTGGACATGTTGCCCCTCACCTTGATTGTCACCGAGCCCGATTCTTCAGCTGGAGGCCGAACCCGCAACAGCGGTGACGGATGCGTTCCTGCAAGATTGAAGTGTGGGGACAGTATGCTTTTCCCTCGTTTGCAATGCTGATGTGGTTGGCGGCACAAATACGCAGGCAGAAGCCATCACTAATAGTGATTTTGCCGGTATGGAGGTCTCATGCATGGTTTTAAGTGATGATAGAACTTTCTTGGGATTTTCCAATACGTCTACCCCAGAGACAGGAAATCCTTCGGGATACCTGGGGGAATCCCCATTGCATGGTTCTGGAGGGGCAATTATGCCTCATTTCGTGGAGGATTACAGGAGTAGGTGGAAAATTCAAAGACTTTCGGAAACAACTCAGGGTTTCCTATCCAAGCCTTCAGGAAGAATTTGAAAACCTGGCTTTTCCCACAATAATTAGGCGTTGGCTTAGCTTGTTCACTGTCGGAGCTCTTTTTAGCGCTAGGAAGTCCTTGGGCAGCCATGCGCTCTATAAATCCAATAAATAGAAAATAAATAGAAATAGGCTTGGGCAGAAGGGACAAATAAAAAATACAAGTCCGCTTGGGGGCGATGGTTGCGTTGCTGTTTGCAAAGGGATGTGATCCCATTAAATCCAGAGTTGTTCATGTTTTGAATTTCTTGTTGTCCTTGGTTTCGGAAGCGATTGCAGACAGGTCAGTCAACACTTTTCGTTCCGCCATTTCGGTGGGCAACTTACCCATAGAGGGCCTTCCAGTGGGGGACCCTTCGTCAGGAAGTTGGTGTGAGGTTGTCAGTTCCCCCTGTTTTCAGGTATTCTGCCTTGTGGGACGTTAACAAGGTTCTTTACCTTTTCCTCTCCTGGCCGCAGAATAAGTACCTGCCCAGAAAACAATTATCCGGTAAATTGGCTATGTTATTATGTTTAGTTTCTTGTAGAAGAGTCTCTGATGTAAGGGCTCAGGACATTTCGGGATTGGGGGAAGGGGGGGTCGGGGTCTTCACCCCGGATGGTGAACATTTCATGTTTCCAGGAGAATGAAAAGTAATTCCAGGTTGGTTACTTACCCAGCTTTTACGCAGAAGCCTAAGTTGTGTGTTGTTTGATGTTTGAAGGTTTATGGGGCTGTGACAGAGGAGCTTCACCCAGCCACAGAATGACAACTCCTGATTGCCTTGCGTAAACCATTTAAAGTGGTTTAATCTCCCACCATAACGCGATGGGTGAGGGGAATTCTACAAGAAGCAGGAATTGATACTTCTATTTTTTGGAGTGCATTAGGCAAGAGATGCTATGGCATCTAAGGCCTTTGCGCTGGGAGCTCGCCTGGAGGATATCTTGAATGCAGTCTATTGGTCATTGGACTCAACATTTTAGACGTTCTACTTCAAACCAGTAGTCCATATGGCTTCACTGGTGGTGGTGAAGCTTTGAACGAGCATAATCCGGGCCTCCGCTCCTGACATAAAAAGAATAATTTCCTAGCTTTCTTTAATGGAAAGTTTACATTTTATTAAGGACACGGAGGCAAGGATTATTCCATCCCATAGCATGTATCTTGTACCCTCCCTATTCAATGGCTGGCAGCACCTGGGGAGTTTTTGGACTTCTTAAGGTATAATTATTCTCTATTTATGATCGTTTACTTCTCTGTCAGTCAACATGATGTTTGTTCAAGGCTTGTTGATTTATGATGCTTATTTCCTAGGAAGTTGGTGGTTTAGCATTGTGTCTATCCTATTTCAGGTTCCTGTTTGATTTGCTGATATGGTCATCAGTTTATGGCTGGGAATTACATAATTGTTTCTCTTTTAGGGAATGAGGCCTCCGAGCAAGATTAATTGGAGTGTACATGCATTTTATGACTTGGACAGCATCTATCGCAAGAAGCAAGAGGGGGCATGAAGAGGGTTGATGACCTATAATATAATGTTCACTGTTTGGTTGATATTTTGTTGTTCTGCTTTCCCTTGAGGTTTCTGGGAAATGTAGTTATTGAGTAAGGCTGCATTAAAATAAAGTGAAGAAGAGGAGCATATCCTCGCCTCCGTGTCCTTAATAGAATTGAAACTTTGTTATGAAAGCTAGGAACATTTTTCATTCTCTGCCTCAATGAATGCTAAGTGCCGATGTTCTTATACTATTTCAGAAATACTGATTAAACTAAAGATACATCTAGAATTTGTCAGAGCATTTCTATCTTTTACAAATCTATGAAGGTGATATTTGATTAGCTTGGCGATGTAAACTATTGTGCTACAATGTTAGCAAATAATTTACATTCTTTGTTTTAAGGGATATAGAATGATAACTAGAACTTGGGGTCAAATCTGTCAGTTAATAAAACTATCATGGTTTTCATACAAGTATCTTCATCCTGTATGATCCAATTATATTCTGAAATAATTCGTAAAATGTTAATAAACGTAACCTCTTAACCTGACAAGAAAATAGCAGTCCATTCAACTAGAAGATTCTTTACTTTTTCGCACAGTGAATAGCAAAATTAATTTCTGTGATACTCAATGGCTCATTTAATAAGGACATATCTAAGTAGCGTTTTTGGATAAGGGATATTAAAAATAGGAGCAATAGTTATCATTGTCTAACTCTATATCTAATTTATATAAAATGTTACAAAAGTCTGCTACAATTACCACAATATCGTTATCACATCTTTTTTATTGTAATTTTTTCTGATTCGTTTACTTGTAATACATTTTTAATCTATCATAGTTCTTTTTTATATAGATATTATGAAATGACGCACCTTTGCAGCATTATATGCATCCCATGCTGTACATAATGAACATTTCTGGAGCTCAGATTAGATGGAAAAAAGGTATTTGTGAAGATAGGAGTCTTTTACACATTTCTCATGCAGGATGACTTTGGGCAAGGCTGTCCAGATCACGGCTATTGAAAGCATGTGCCTTTGCATTCCTTCCAATCCCCCATTGTGCTGTTTCCACTGGGTTGGTATGTCGGATTCCATCCTTTGCAATTTAATTTCTCAATAAGTGTGCTCTCTGCTCCACCTGCTCTTACTGCCCGATCTGAATCTACAAAGAATCCACACCTTCACAAGAGGACAGGAATAACAGGGGCTCAATAAACATTCTCAGGCACTGAGAAGAGTAGTTGATGATTTTTCCTTCTGCACAGCATGCAGCTTCTTGAATTGGGGCAACAGAAACATTACATCAGCTTCTACAAGGTCCTCAGACTTTTAGGCAGATCAACTCCTTCTACAAGTTGGCTCTCCTCTGCGAGTGGAGTCTAGTAACTCCTGTCAGAGCTTGGAGGGCATGCCTCTCTGTAAGGCAGGTCAGTAATGTCATTCTGCTGGATTCTTGGATCCAACCATGTGCCCAACTCGTCAAGGAGAACAGCTATCAACAGTGTGCTACTCCTAGAACTGAAGTCTTTCTGCTATACTGATGTTCAGTTTCTCATTGGATTAAACAGGGATCCTGGGGCAAGTAATCCAGGCCAGCTGACCAGATCAGCTCTCCTGCATAGCTCAAATTTTAGGGGGATCCTCCAACTGATAGTACATAGCCACTGGATGATAAGCTTATGCCCAGGCAATGGACTACAGGAACCCTTCCTGATCTTGTTCCAACCAGCTCATGTGATGGAATAAGTGTTGGCATATGAACGTGGCTGTGTGATAGAAGGTGCATGGCCTTATACTGTTGAGTGTGTGTACATATAATGTGTGTGCACGGCCTCATTAGGTGCAAGTTTTAAATTTCAGAGAGAAGCCACCTCCAGTTCTGCTACTGATCACTAGACCAGGAGCACAGTCCTGTAAACTATAGTGTCTCTGAACTGCGGATATCAATCCCCATACATTTCTGATCTACCACCAATGGTGAATTATCAGCAATGTCAATATTATCTGTTAGCATTAGTAATGAATGGCCAAATGCACATGGCAGTGCAGAAGACTTTGTCAACCAACTGCCTACTAAGTAAGCTCAGCTGGAACTTCCATATTAGTATCAGAGACAAATGCTCTTCTTCGTATTATTAGAAAGATGCTTTCATTGAAATCAGTGACCAACACTGAGAGGATGATTTGCAAGACCGACAACTGCCAACTTGGTTAATGTATTTCCAACTCCTCCTCTCCCCCTCAAACCTATAGACAAAGACTACATGGTTCTTTAAGGTTGAGCTAATTACATTTAAAAAAAACTTTGCTTCTGACAGACACATGATTATTGGTTGCAGTACTAACCCCCGGAGCTGGGCCATTTTCACAAGAAGTCAAATTCCATTTCATCTTGGATTCAACACAAATAATACATTTAATTGATACTTGTGGAATACAGCAATTTACACATCAAAGAAATCAAATTAAAGACACAAATGAAATTCTTCATCATAGTTGAGCCCATAGGGTGTTCTACTATCGAGCGCGAGGATGTACCTCGTTTCAAGCTCATGCAATGTTCTAACTCTATCACCACCCCTCTTGTTAGCCAGGACTGCGTCTATCACAAAGTATGTAACTTGTGTAGGATCTTTCTGGTGTGTGATTTCGCAGTGACGGGCTACCGGGTATGATCTGTCAGCGTTGGTGATTGCCCTCATACATATATACACACACACAAAGGTTAGAGCTTAGTTATAGTTAGGAAAACTTATTTTCCCTACACAAACCAAGTTTAAACTACACAAACTTAAAACATTCGAAAGTTATAGTTCTAGCTTTCATTTACAATTTATCCACCTCCTTCAAATTATTATTCATGCCTTTTTCATGCACTGTTTAGACCCTTGCACTTTTAGCATGTGAAATCATAGCATTCATAACAACACTTACAACTTCTCAAATGACATTATATGTCACAACACAATTCATGGTAGATTGGTGAGTTATAGTTAGTGTTGTCTGGTTAGAGAGCTCAGAAGAGTCTGTAACAAAGTCCACTACTTATAATAATTTGAAGGTGGTGGAAAAATTGTAACTAAAACTAATATCTATAACTTTAGAATTTTTAAGGTTTGTGTAGTTTAAACTTGGTTTGCATAGGGAAAATAAGTTTTCCAAACTATAACTAGGCTTTAAACTTTGGTTATGTCACTGAATTTCCATGGTTTTACATTTCTTTTAATAAAAATGTGTTTCAAATCGCTAAGTCCAGTGTCACAAGTGGAGAGTTATGTGGAGTGTCGTACAGTACAGTGGAAGAGAGTGTTGTAAAGTCTATTGTCATAGACTGGAGTATTGTAGACTGGAATCAAGTGGAGTAGAGTGTAGTAGCGTATTGTAGAGTGTAGTAAAATGTTATATAGTGTAGTAGAATAGCGTCTCATATAGTGGAGTCAAATATAGACTGGAGCAGTGAGTTGTACAGTGGAATGGCGTGTTGAATTGTAGAGTAGGGTGAAATAGAGTTTCAAAGTGAAGTATCGTCAAGTGGAGTAACTTAGAGTACAGTGGAGGAGAGTGTTGTAGAGTGGAGTGTCATGTCATGTCATAGTGGAGTGGCGCATCGTAGAGAGAAATTGAGTGGAGTCTCATACAGTGCAGTACAGTGGTGTAGAGTGGATAGGCCCAGAGTGGAGGAAAGTGGCATAGAGAGTAGTACAGTGTTGTAGAGTGGAGTTGCATACAGTGAAGAAGAGTGTCAGACAGTGGAGCAGTGTAGAGCTGAGTATAGTAGGGTGGAGTAGAGTGGGATAAATTGTAGTAGGGTGGAGTAGTGAGGGAGTGTGGAGTAAAGTGTCAAGAGTAGAGTGGCGTGTTGTGGACTATAGCGGTGTGGAGTGCAGTAGAGTGGAGGGGCGTAGCATACAGTCAAGTAAAGTGGCATAAAGTGACATAAATTGGAGGATCGTGTTGCACCGTAAAGTTTTTTCATTGAATATAGATATATATTCATGCTGTGTGTCCTGTGGGACCCAGCAAGGTCTCCTGTGATGTACAACGGGACGCTTGTCTAACTTCCCGCCCTATTGTGCATCGTCAAAACGTATGCTGATAAGAAAGTGGGGTGACTATAATTACAAAAAAACAGTAGCTTACTGAAACAAGCATTAGCATAGCCAATAGGTCTCGCCTTTGGGACCTTATAAGTGTTTAGCCATGCAACAGTTGATGTTGTTGCACCAAGGAAATTGTGCTGCATAACTAAATATTTATAAGGGTCCCAAAGGCGAGACCTATTGGCTATGCCAATGCTTGTTTTAGTTGTGACTGACAAGCACCTTTCTTTTATTTACAATTGGATTAATCAACGCGTTTAAATGTCCTTGGAATAGTTGCACAGATGAGAACACTGGCAATGGCGTTTGAACGTTGCTAGAATTTCGTTCCTTTTGTTCATTATTTATTATCATTCGTATATATTATGTTCGTTTTTTTCATGTTCACCTTTTTTTTAATTAGCACACTGTTTCAGTTCCAGGCACATTAGCAGCGTTAATGTATAAAACTTTCTTTCTCCTGCTTTTTAGCCTTGTAAAAGGTGATGAGAAGCTAGATTAATTATGGTGTGAAGAGCAGGAGTGTTTCATCATAGAGAGGCTTAAAGGTGTTAATTACTCATTTGTATCGGGTTCAATGAATCTCCTTAAGAACTGCATGCCCCACAGTATACCATTTGGCTGTTAGCTGCACTTTTAAAAAGCATATTGTTTATAATATCTCATTAACCTATGATGAATTGAGAGCCATATTATGGTCAGGGTTGCATACTGAACTGTAAAACTTCAAGTCAGTTAGCATGAGAAAATGATCAACATAATGTTTTATGTTTGCTTGTTATCTGAGTACACCATGCCCAAATTTGCAGTAATGTGCAGGCAATCAAATGTTCGGTTCTGTTCTGCCGCAGTAGATTATATTTCCTCTGCCAAGTATTGACTGCTTTCGGTTGCCGTATGGACTGCCCTTGGCGGAGCTGGCATCGCACCAAGGTGTCTCGCGCACTACTGAAACCGACAAGAATGTTTGTGCATTTTCAGTGGTGTACAATGGATCACTGTATAAACGTGTTGTCACTCTCAAAATCTAAATACTGAAGATTCAATCTACTTTATCCTTCCGCCGTTCATGCTGGTGCAAAGAAGGGACACACGTCTCTTGTTTTCGTGCTGTGATGATGTTGACATATACCACCCTCATCATTCAAAGTTGTATTACAATCCACACCTGAGCACGTACTCCACTCCTGTCACGTGATCACACACTCAACGTACGCTCGTCGAACGTTCGACAGATCGGCAGCAGCCAGGTCCGCTGCCGGCATTTGTTCCCGCTCCAGCTCCACATTTTCTCAGTCCATCTTCCATCCACCAGACCTCGGGACCGGGTTGGGGGCCGGGTGGTGGTTCCTGTGTACGGGTGCTCCCGGGGCTCCGGGGGAGAGTCGCAGAGGAGCTTACAGCGCTACGGAGTAGCTCAGTGAGCCCCGGGGGGAGGGGGGGAGGCACGTCTAGAGTGAGGAGAAGCAGGGACAAGCGGCAGTGTAGTGAAAGAACGCAGCAGTGGCGAGAGGCGTACCACAAGAGGTACGGCTCAGAGCCGCGTGGGTCATATGGGTAGAGCGGAAGCGGCCAGCGGTAGGCTGGTGCGGCTTGCTCTCCCTTGGTGGCCCTGCATTGCTTTCAGTGACTTCAGTGATCTTGGTGACTGTTGCCTCTGTTATGCCACATGCTGCACACCCCTGTTTTTTATTAAATTAAATATTGCGGACCTGGACCGGATCTTACCAGCTACCAGCAGAAGTAGCCGTCCTCCAGTTATTAGGTAATTACCTGCCTCTTCCCCCCCCCCCCCCAACACCCGCTCCAGCGCATGGGAGAATCAGGAGAGTTTAAGGGGTAAAGGGAGCAAGGGCAAAGTGAGTGAAAAGAAAGTGTGTGAAAGGAAAATAAACAAGAGAGGAGCGGGGGCGAGCGAGCGCGCAGCCTGCAGAGCTGACCAGACGCTCGTGCGTCATGGCCTTTTGCCTGCGATTACGCGCAGGGCAGACATCTGTTTCCAATTACGATAATTGGAAACAGATGTCGGCCCTGCGCGCGTAACCGCCCGAAAAAGGCTACGACGCACGAGCGTGTGGTCAGCTTCTGAAACCCCCTTACATGCGCGCTACTTGAGGCTCGACCTAAAAACAAGAGTTAAAGTGATGTTATAGCTAGGTATGATAATAAAATCTTACTTTACGCTATACACACCCACCCACACACTTCCACTAAAATCAAATGCCAGTTTTTTTTTTTTTTAATGCATAACAAAGAATCATGCAAGTAATTAAAAAAAAAAAAATATTCCAGGTTCAGGTCACTAAAGGGTTTAACTCAAGAAGTAAGCTATGTCAATGCTCATTAAGGCAAACTTTTTTTAAAACTAAATCAAGCCGCAACGTACATGTCCTAACCAAGCACAAACAGCAGAAACTTCTTGTGCTATTTCAATGCAGGCTGATATACTTTTGGAGCCCTAACTGCCAAAACAATATTTGCTATAAATATGTGCAATTAAATATAACTAGTTACTTGCTGAAAAATATTAAAATAAAAAGTTAAAATATCTCTTGCTTACCATGAAATTTGGCATCATTTTCAAAAGTTATACTTTCTTTCACAGAATGGCACAAGGTCGGAGCAGCATGTTTTCCATCACCTTTGTTACACTTTGTTAAAAGACGATGTACAATCTGCAACAGATTCCAAAAACACATTATTAACCCTAGACTTTACAACTGTTTGTTGTGATTGAGGTTCCAACCATAACATGGTGAACATTGAAAACAAAATACTCTATAACTAACGCCAAATTGTATATTCCCAAGTGTAATAGGAAATGTAGAATATGAACACACAATAGAAAATGTAAAAAACGAAAACACAGCGCAACAACAAACACTAGCAGAAAGCACACAGCTGTACATGGTGAAAGAACAGTTTAGGCCCAAATCTTGCACTGACCAGAGACATGTGAAGAGTTCACTTGAAGACACAATGGAATAAGTAACTTGAAAGGGTTGCAGTTAAAGGCCAACTCCTGTTTAGCAAGCTTGCAGGTATTTATGGCTTTAGCACACAGGTTCACCCAAAGACTTCCTGGGTTCTGAACTAGTTTGAGTTTGTTTCTGGCTAAAAGGGAACATTTCCACATTTTACTAGGACAGAAGCTTAGTGGGGACGCCCAACTCCACAAAGAGGGCTTGGGGTCCGGACTACTAAAAACCAGAGAACGGGGTTTGCTGGAATTAGCATTTGGCAAACTGAGCATTAGTGCTGTAAAATAAGAATGATTCGGCATAGGAACTCTCTGTGAATAGGGGGTCAATACTTATAGTCTAGTGACCACTGTAAGGAACACAACCCCATCACTAGCTCCTCTGATAACAACTGCACTTGGATCACGTCAATAGAGGAGGAACTGCGGCATCTACCAAGGGAGAGGACTGAAACCTGGACTGCTTTCAGATCTTATTCAAGTACTGAAGTGCTTGTCAAAGGTCAGACCCGTGGGCCTCCTGTGTTCCTAGAGATAT
The DNA here is from genome assembly GCA_963921515.1 of Calotriton arnoldi. Classification (NCBI taxonomy): domain Eukaryota; kingdom Metazoa; phylum Chordata; class Amphibia; order Caudata; family Salamandridae; genus Calotriton; species Calotriton arnoldi. The sequence continues at coordinate 1,992,286 of CAWUFW010000371.1, read as the reverse complement.
AAAGGATAAGAAGGGCAACAGGACCCTGTGTTGGAAACCTGGAAGAAGTGATTGGTTGAGCCTTTCTCAGTGGTCTGGTATACTAGAAGCTGTCCCTAGCATTTTGGGAGCCATAGGAGTGACCAAATGAAGAATTTCCATCATCTTAAATTCTCTTGTATGTTTCTCTAGGAAAGCAGGAGAGGGAGAAAGCCGTCTCTCCACAGGAAAAAGAGGGTACTTTCGAAGAGGATCCTAGCAGGTGTGAGGGGATGGACTTCAGCTATTGTTCCAAGGATGTGAGGACAGGGGTCTCTTTCCCCATGGATCTGTGGCTGGAGCCCTTCTTGTAGACTGCTGTGATGAGGGGAAGCATTTGCATACCAGCCTGAAAGATACTGGCCCTGGCCATGCTCTCCCAGTGTAGGTAAGGGAGAACAGTTAGCTGGTGACTATTTTTCATTCTTGGTGAAAGAGAGATCTACAGTAGCATGTTTGTGAGACTTACATTCAACTTTAAACCCAACTGTTCACTAGGAATTTTGAAGGTTTCTTTATAAGTTCTTATCTGCTTTGTGTCATTGTAAGGAGTGGCATGTCCCAGTTTTTCTAACTGAAACTGCATTTTAACTAACAAGGCATTAGATTACTATTTTGCAGGTTGCTTTCCTCTAAAGAACAAACTTCTTCTTTTACCCCACCTTCCACCACCCCCTGAACACTCCCACCCCGCCCCACATTCCTTCCAGTGTCACCAGAGCTCAACAGAGCTTCAAAAACACAAACCATAAGCCAGACGTCTGTGACAAGTAAAATCCTGGAAATTAAGTTTGTAAATAAAGCACTGCAAATGACACACCAAACTACTTAATTCCATTCGGGGATGTACCTTTACATTTTTACTTACAATATCAGTGCTATCCTCAAGGTGCGGTGGTCCAGACAACTGATCATTTCCTTTAGCTGAAATAAAGTCACATTTATAGTTATGTACTTTTCATTCACAATTTATTCACCCACTGAAATACTTGCAGCATTCCACAAAATCTAGAAAACTGCGGCTATATATAGGTACGACCACCAAACTTTCATGTACCAAACTGTATCATGCATTTTATAGCACCCCTGCTTTGGCTGCACTTTTCCAACCACAAAAGCAGTTCCCTGAAATAAAATGTCCACCTGACACTGCGGAGTTTAAAAAGCTCAAATTATAGGTTTTTACAACCATAAGCTTTTTAAACTACCCAATCAATCTGCTTTAATTTCAACCTGATACATATGGATGGACTAAAAAGGGCTAAAACGGGGGCAAGTTCTCTTTTGGACATCAAACAGGAGCAATGTTGTGTGGCCTGAACAGGCTTCTGATAGTGTTTTCACTAGGAAGAACTTTCTAGTTAAAATAACAACTGAAAGCACAATTTTCAAAATCTGCTACATTTTAGGCAGAGGTCCATAGGCATATTCCAGCTCAAGGATTGGCCAGTCATGAAGCCTAGACTCCACGATCCGCCGCCTAAGAAGGTTTGATTCACAGACAGTTGCAGTACGAGGAGTTGGCACTATCAAGCAGTGTGAGAAACTGGCAATGGTGGGCAGTGTGAGGAACTGGCATTAGTGTGCAGTGTGAAGAGTTAGCATTAGTCAGCATTTTGAGGAGCTGCTACTAGTTAGCAGAGTGAGAAACAAGCCCTGGTGTGAGCACCGATGGTGAGCAAAATGTGAGTGTACACTGGTAGGTAGTGATGATAATGTAAGAGGTGATACGGTTATACAGTTTGAGGGCTGACACTGGAAGGCAATGTGTGAAACCTGTATTAGTGCCCTGCGTGAGATGCAGATATAAATCATCATTTTAGGGGCTTTGGTTGGCAGGGCAAAAAAATATGGGCTAGTGGTGAGCAAAATGAGGAAAAGGCACTGGAGGACAGTGTGAAACAAGATAAGGTAGCCAGTGTAAAGTGGTGGATTCGATTAGCAATTAGGCCTGGGCGGAAAACTACGCTACACTCGCGTAGTTTGCACAACTACGCGCTACGCGAATTGCACGTAGCACAGTGCAAAAACGCGTAGCGTAGCGGGCATTTTTTGCTTGCTCGCGGTCCTCAACGTCAAGTTGGCGACCGCGAGCGAGCAAAATGACATCCCGGCGAGACTTTTTCCTCGTTCGCGATCAGCAACATCAAGTTGCTGATCGCGAGCGTGGAAAATAAGCCTCCCGGCGAGATTCTCAATGCGGGGAGGTCAGGTTTCTCATTGCGAGTGGTCGCGTATGCTTGCGACGAGAAACTACCAGTCCGCGTTGAGAAAACTGCCGCTCGAGTACAAATCTACTCGAGCGGCAGAAAACGACCGCTTGCACTGTGCAAGATGCCGTTTGCAATGATTGCACAGTGCGGACAAGCATCCGGCACTGTGCAATCATTGCGAACAGCATTTCCTACCGCACTACGCAGTTCGCGTAGTGCTACGCGTAGCTCGCGAAGTGCACTTCGCGTAGCGCTACCACGCGAACTACGCCCAGGGTTATTAGCAATGCGGGTAGATAGCACTAGTGGGCATTCTAAAGAGCATACATTAGTGGGAAATGCAGGAGTTCATGTTGGTAGCCTGTGTGAGAAGCCGGTAATGGTGGTTAGTGAGAGGAACTATCACTAGTCAGCATTTTGAGGACCCGATATTGACTTGCAGTGTGAGGAGCTGGTCCTAATTGTTAGGAGTTCACACTGTTGTGAAAGATTTCTGCCCAGAGTGCTCTCAATAGAGCGCCTTTCACAAGCAGCAACTTGTACTATAGACTAAAACTACAAGCAATTGAAGAGCTGAAACTAAATACTGCTACACCAATACATTTGTCTCCTTGTGACACCCAACTAAGCTGCAGGAAAAGTACCAAAGGCAAAAGGCATGTCTAGACATCAGACCCATTTCTGAGAAAACTTTGTTAGTTTTGCATTTTGTAGCATGTGAACGTATGAGCACAGCAGTGATAAATTTCGTCTTCCTCCAGATTTTAGTCAAGGCTTAATAAAACAGTCAGTTGGCTCTGTTTTTTTTTTTTAAATTGTTTTTTTCCAACTCACATTTATGTTTGCAGTTTGCAGGTACGCTTAAATATTTGGAGAGATAAACAATGCCTCAGGTTCTACTGTACTCGTATTAATACAACAAATGCATTAATTTCCGACTATTGGTGCTAAAATGCCACTAAGCACAAAAAATGTACTTGCCTATTATTGTAGTTCACTGTCATGGAATGTTCTCCGACACCCATGAATAAAAGAATATCTTGCTTCAAAACCTATTAAATTAATTAACAAGTTACTTACCTTCGGTAATGCTTTTTCTGGTAGAAACTTTATCAAACCGGTAATTGAGCAGTACCTCTGCGCGGCAGTAGGTGGCGTCGTTCAGCTCTGTGTCAACAGTGGTATTGTAGTGCTCACATATACTCCTCCCTAGGGTGCTAGCATCAGTTTCTTTCCTGACTGTTTCTGCGCCAAAAACGTGGAGCCCAAAAACAAGGCTTCTGTTTCAACCAGTGTGCAGAGTCTTAGGGGATCTTTTGGATGTAGAGGCTAGTTTGCAGAGCGGGGAGGATGGGAGGGTCAGTGAGGAATCTGTGGATAGTGTCTCTACCACAAAAAGCGTTACCGAAGGTAAGGAACTTGTTCTTCTAATAGAGACGTCTAACCACAGATTCCTCACCTCAGAATAGACAACGAAGCACTACCTCCCTGAAGGTGGGTATGCAAACTGGTAAAGACCCAAAAGTCCTAGGGAAAAATGGGCATCATGACGGACCTCACTGCTCAAGCAGTAGTGCTTTGTCAATGTGTGGAGGGACATCTACGTGGCAGCTTGGTAGATGTCTAGGACAGGTATCCCAGGCGCTAATGCAGTAGTGGTGGGCTAAGCACAGGTGGAGCGAGCCTGCAAGCCCTCAAGGGGTTGCTTCTTCGCCAATGCGTAGCAGATTTTCATGTAGAATATTATCCATCGAGAGATGGTCCGTTTCTGCAAAGTCTTGCCCTTCTTTCCGGTGAACCCAATGAAGAGTTGGTCATCCACCCGATGGTGTTTGGTGTGATCAATATAGGAGAGAGCTCTCTTAGGGTCCAAATGGTGGAGTCTCTCCACCTCCTTGGAAGGATGAGGCAGAGTGTAGAAACCAGGCAGAGTGATGCTGTTCACTACCTTCAGGAGGAAAGAGGCTCACATCCGAAAGTCCAGCTTGTCTGGGAAACAGCTGGTGTAAGGAGGGTGAGCCGACAACCCCTGAACTGGCTGACCCTCATGGCCCATGTAATGGCCACCAGGAAAACCATTTTGATGGTCAAGAGCTGCAAAGAGCTGCTATGTAGGGGGTCAAAGAGAGCATACATGAGGTAAGTTAGGACCAAATTAAGATCTCATTGGGGCATTACAAAGGGAATAGGCAGAAATGAATGCTGTAAACCTTTCAAAAAACAAGTCACAACCGGTGACTGGAACAGGAGGGTTGATCAGACAGCCACAGAACAGCCGAAAATAGCGGACAAGTAACACTTAACAGTGCCCAAGGCAAGGACTTGCCGGCTAAAGATAGAACGAACAGCAAAAACTCCAACAAAGGTGCACAGAAGGGGTCCACATGGCGTGATTGACACCAGTGTCAATACTGCCAAAGATGGTGATTCTTTGGACACCACGAGCACTGCGAAGGAATATATCACAAGAATAAACAACCATAATCATTACTTTCACTTGATGCGAAACTTTATCCTCTTCAAATTTTAAATCAAGAGACAAATGTTATTTTCTGCTCTAATACATAGACCACTCCTGTAGTCTACAACTTTACTGCTAACAACATCATGATATACCATATTACTCCATACAATACATCATGAATTGTTGTGCTTACAACCATTTCAAAATTGAATTGCCCAATGCATTTCGGGATGCACTGGAATGCAACTGGAATAAAAACAGACATAAACAAACATAAAATGGCAAGTAGGTCCAATGCCTACGTAACAAACAGCTTTTGAATATTTCTTGTTTTTATTACAGTTGCAATCATAAGTCCCTGAAGAAGGGAGTGCATCCCGAAATGCATTAGGCAATTCAATTTTGATTGTGATATATTCCTTCGCAGTGCTCGTGGTGTCCAAAGAATCACCATCTTTGGCAGTATTGACATTTAAGCTTGTGTAGGACAGACAACATACGATGTACGCACTTGTTTTTAAATTATAGCAGATTAAGAGTAATACAGAGTGCATGATAATTAATAGAAGTTATAGTGAGGAACACCAGGCCACAATCTTACCCCAAGAGCAGGAGTGGACAGTTTTAGTGGATGGACGACTGGCTGCTAAGATGACATCACAGACTACAGGAGGGAGATCAAAAACCCTCAACTGTTACCGCTTCATCTCCAGGAATGAAAAACAGCGGTGTTTTCAGCCAAATGTATTTTAGATATAATCTGACTTACTGGATGTACCTAAAGAAATGCTCCCTCTTGCAATAAGTAACAGTACAAAATGGGATGTTAAAAGGTACTTAATAGCGCCATCACTGCCACTCTAAAATCTGAAGAACATGAACTTTTATGTGTATAATATGCCAGAATGACTGTAATGGCAGAGATAATCCCCACAAATGCCACAATATGCCAGGAACACCCACAGTATGCCTGGACTATGACTATGCGAGGGGTATCTATCACAAATATCAGGGTATACCAGTAATGTATACTATGCGCAAGGGCACGGCCAATGTGTGAGTGTGGCAGGTGTAGTAATTGCAAAAATATGTCTGGAAGGGAGTGCACACAATAAGCTAAGGCCATCCGCAATATACCTGGAGTGACCATTATAATGCAAAGGGGCATAATATGCCAAGGGTGGTTACAATACGTCAGTGGTATCATGATGCCAGAGATTTCATCAAAAGGGCCATGAAATGCAAGGAAACCTGTAATCTATGAAAGCCACCACCTACCTGTGAACCAGCAGCCAACAATTGTCTGCCACACACTTTCCAGTCCTGTACCTGTAGGGAGCCCACTGGAAACTGCCACTGCTAAGCCAGGTTATGGTACTAGCCTCCACATCGCTCAATAGGCAAAATCCGTCATCTGTAGACCTTTTCCTCCTTGGCCATAATGAGGCCTATCTCACAGACTGCAAAGGACAGGTGGGGGGGGATACTGGGCACCAGTCAGACAAGTATCGTGATTGAAGACCGGAGTCTGCTTTATCCATGCAGATAGCTACACCATTACTGAAAATATACTTTCCTGTTTGGAGGCACAATGGAGGATATACAGGGCTGCACAATAAATTCTAAATATGAAGCATGATGTGGGAAACGCAAACAAATGAATGATAGCGACTGAAAATCAGTGATGAAAAATGAATGAACAATATAGCAATTCCCAACCCAAATGTTAAATGGAAAAAAACTGAGGCCTCAGTTGGGGATTTAACAAATCCGAAGGTCTAATTCAAAATGGCATGTAGATGGTGTCACAACTCTCTTTTGTATTTAAGTAACAACATCTTGCATTAGAGGAAACATTTACTAGCAATTTTGCCAAAATGTATACAAGACCACCATTGGTGGATGGAACAATGATGAAGTCTGTAAGGATATTTACTCAGTGCCAAATATAAAACAATTTGTTTGTGAGAGCGTTGATTTATATTTTGCTGGTATCGAAGTAGCTTTGCATTGGTGGCAGGTATTTAAGTAGCTTGATCAGTGTTTATAAAGTAAGAAAAACATATTCCAGACTGAAAGCTATACAGCGGCACAGGGGAAAGAACACCCAGAGATTTACACTGCATTTTTTCATTCAATAACATCAAGTTCAACCTGTTCAAAATTGAAGTTACCGATGATCACTGTTGACATCAAAGTAGGTGGTGTGGCTAAAGAACTTGACCAAGACATCTCCGGATCCACTTCTACACCAAGACTTTCAGATATGCATTTTGCAGTTTGATCCTGTAAATATAGAGAATGACCATGACAAACCATAAAGAAATGTGGGTCCATGTTTTAAAAAGAAGAGACATATAACTTACTCTCAGAAGCTTTGGTGTGCAAAACAGGCTTCCGCATACTTCTGGAAAAAAATAATCCTATTAAAATATATATCAGCCTAAGGAGGAACAAGTCTGCAATAAAACAAAATTACGCACCATTTTGTTCTCGCAGCGGTGTTTGGTGTGTACATTTCATAATCCTGCGTGGTGTTCTGAACATTTCCCTTAAAACAGCAGGACTAAGCGAACAAGAAAAAAAAACAAAATATGAAAAAATAAAAACAATCATGCATACCAAGCACAAATGAGGTTTCTTTCTAGGCCCATTTTAACAACTACGCCCATTTAAACAACTGTCACCAAATAGTTAGCATAGGGTGGATGTAAACATTTTCATGGATTCGATGTAAGATACAAAAATACAACATTTTTAACTGGATTCTATTAGAAATGAACTAAGGTCTGGACCAAATACAACAATTTTAAATTTCACATGTTTCGGATTATTCATATCGAACTGACAGTTTCCTTGAGTTTACAGAAATGATGGTGCAAGCGAGTCAATAGCAAGAGAAGATTATTTGTGAGAACAGGAAGATTTTGCTCACCCTTGGGTTTTTATATATATTCGATTGCTTTTCAGAAGGTCAAACATTCTTCCTGTTTAGTCATTTGTTTTCAAAAGAATCGGTCTGTTGCTTAATTCTTTCAAAACAAAGAAATGTCAATTACCGGTAACTACAGTTCTCCAGCAATTGTATCGTTCATAGATTCACATGCTTGATTCACCACCCATCATCAAGCTCGGGTCTCACAGAGACCTTTCAACAACAGTCCCAAAGAAACACCATAAGCACTGTCACTTTAGTAGCACAATCACCTCACCAGAAAAGACTGGAACCAGTAGCCGGTGAGGTGAGAGAGCACTTCAGTCCACTCGCCCTACAGAATTCTGCACAGCCCTCCACTTTCCCTAGAGAAATATTATCGAATTAATATAGTTCTAGCATGAAAGAACAATTATAACTTCTGAATGTGGAGGAAGGAGGGCTCACCTGTGAATCTATGAAGAAGGTTGGAGTAGTTGTTACTCGTAAGCAACATAACTTCTTCTCCAGCACTGGATCTTTCATAGATTCACAAGCACAAATCAGAATAGCGAGCAGTATCCAATAAACAATCCAGACATACGAAAAGCGAATCATACCATGCCTTTATGAACAAATTAGGAATATGTGAGAGAAAGCACACATTAATGGAAGAGATAAAGTAAAAACATTTGTCCAATGGCGGAGTCTCGCATAGCAACAGTAATGTCTTGTGAGCGTGTCACAATTCCTCCATGTTGCAGCTCTGTATAAGTCCAACAGAGACAGTACAGTATAAAGCGCTGCTGTAGCTGTAGTGACCCTAGTTGAATGAGAGGATACTCTAGAGCGAAAGGGACGACCAGCTTTCAAGTACCAAACAACAAAAGCAGCAGCAAGCCATCTCACTAATCCTTGTTTCGAGAGCAGGTGCTTTCTTTGTGGGCGGCTGAAGACAACAAGAAGCTGCGTAGACCAACAAATTTAGTAAGATCAATGTAGAATTTTAAACACCTGTGGATGTCCAAGAAGTGCAGTGCCCTTTCTGCACTCGTAGTGGGATTTTGAAAGAATGCTTTGAGTGCAATTGGTAACACTGAAGTGAAAGTCTGCAGGCACTTTTGGTACAAACTTGGGATTTGTGCGCAAAAGAACACTGCCTTTGCAAAAGAGCAAGAAAGTGGCATGAAGGTGAATGCATGAATTTTGCTGACTTGTCTTATGGAAGCAATAGCTAACAACAGGGTTGTTTTCCATGACATAAGTTTAATGTTCACCATACGTAGAAGTTCAAATGGATCTTTCTTTGACTGGCCATGGTACTGAAGCTCTCACAGGAAATACCCTGAACAGACCCCCCTACAATCTCCTTAATTATTCTTGCTGACAGAAGACAGGAAGCGTCTGGTGATCTTTTGAACCTTGAGGTAGCTGCTAAATTAATGAGAATGGAGGCATATTCGAGGTCTGACCGTGCTAGTTGTAAGAGGTAAGGCAAAACCTGATGTGACTGCACTGATATCGGATGCAGACTAGAATCTTGATATCAGATACAGACACATTTCCATTTGGACTGATAAGTCTTTATGGGGGCTGAAGCCTAGGTTTGGGCCAAGATATTGCAAAAGTCCTGCAGAAAGTATAAATGCGCAGACTTCAAGTGCTCAGGGGCCACACCAATAAGTGAAGGAATGGTGGATCATGGTGTAGAGCTTGTTCATTGTCTCACTCTAGAGAAGACTCTGCTAGAGGGGTAAGCGGCGCTTCTGAGAGATGAAGCAAATCTGTGAACTAGTACTAGCAAGTTCAGGCTGGAGCTGTGAGGATCAGCTGGCAAGGTTCTCTCTTGGCTTTGCTGAGATCTCTTGTGATGTGGGGAAGAGACGGCACAGCATATGTCAAGGTCTTGTACCATAATATCAAAATACATTTCCCTTTGATTCTGGATGCCATTATCTGCTAACGAAGTGCCAGCAGTTCTTGTTCAATGGTGTTGCAAACAGGTCCAGTGCTGGGCAGCTCCAATGGAAAAGTTTGATTCAACTCCCATTCTTGGGAGATGTTTTGGTCCTGCTGAGGGCGTCTGGCCAGGTTTTCACAGCCCCATGGATCTAGTCTGTTCTTTGTGAGAACCCATGCTCTATTGCCAAATGAGTTGTGCTTCTTCCGAAAGTAGTTGAAACTTTGAGCCACCTTGTTTGTTGATACCACAGCGGTGATGCTTGTTCCGACTAGAGCTGACAAATTTTCCAGCCTTTGAATGAAAGAGTGCAATCTTTTTCGAATTGCCCTGAGCTCCAGAACATTTAGCTGAAGGTCATTCTCATGGATCGTCCAATGACCTCTTGCTACCAGATCCTGGAGGTATCATACTATTCTTCCATTGATAAATGTGAGACTATATAAATCCTGGTCTCTCGTAAGACTCTGCCTGGATTCCCCTTATGGAATGTGCATCCAACAGGTTGAGGAGTGAGTTCAGCTGTCGCAAAGGTCTCACTGGACTATAAGTCAGCACCTTACAATAATGTGCAGCACAGTAGACACAGTTTCACAAATTAATACAAACACTCAAAGTATCCAGATTAGGTTTAATATAAGCATCACTGACTTATACAGCCCCTCCATCTGTGCACAAACAGATTTATATACAGGTGAAGAGGAACCTCATAGTACCCCCCCAACCTCCTTTTATAATTAGGAGTTTCCAAGCTCTGCAGAGCAGAAACTGCAACCCTGTTAGAAAATACAACAAATCTGCAAAAGTTGTAGGAGGTTAGTGTAAGAGTTCCATAACTATCTGTATTGTGCTTCCGAGGAAAGTTGCTGTCCAATCAGCCAGGAGTGTGTGTTCCAGCCAACTCTTTATTCCTGTCAGATTTATGGCTTCAGGTTGGAGAGGGTGAGTGTATTTAAAAACGGATTTGGGTTTGACTAGGCATAGCTGATAATTGTCCTGGCGACCTATGCAGGATCTGGAAAACCAAGAGTACATTTGTTGAGCTACTGCTCAGAGAGACGTACACCGTGTGAATTTGCTGTTACAGCAAACTGGCTCAAGCAAGTTCTCTATGAATGCCTTCAGTAATGGTTGTTGGCGGCTTAAAGGAGTTAGCCACACATCGCCAAAGAATATCAGCATCTGCTAGCTGCCGGGAACCAGTGCTGGCTTCATCTATGGTACCATCAATCATAGCTGCAGAAGCCTTTTCACCTTTCAGTAGAATGGACAGCATGAAGCCATATTCACCCATATTTGGCAATCATACTTGCCAAGAAACGCCACAGAATTTGCCTTATTAGTGGTTGTCAAAAGTGGAAACCTTTTTCCTAAAACTGTCATCCTCCAATCTTTCCATTCAGCAGGCATTCTGCAGGGTGAAGTGGGTTTCTGGAACAGCATTGTTTGGATTGTATAACCACAAAATAGGCTTTAGGCTGTCCGAATAGGCATGCAGGCGTGTTGCCGGACTATGTTTCTTGTGTAGTCTAGGGACAATGATTGCTACTCAGGCAGACGTCTGCATGATCTGTCACCCTCTTAACAGATATAATTGAAAATTGTGATTGCGTTTAATGATTTTCTCTGTGGCTTCTTGAAAAGTTAGAGAAAGTAATCAATTTCAGTTCAGTCATATTTACTGGGAAATCAATTAGTTTTGATGCTCTCTCCACTATGAGCGAAAAAGGACAATACTGTCCGAGGCAAATTGGTGAACTTGTTGTGGGGCTACGTAGTCTTTCCAATATCATTAGATGTTTTTCTACGAGGTTCTAGAAGTTATTCTTACTCAAGAGGTTTACCCTTATCATCAAAGGAATCTGTACCTATCTGCTGAACCAGCATCAGTGGAGGCAATGCTTATGGTGTAAGTGGTGGCACAATTGGAACCAGAGGAGCAGGTGAAGGCTGTGTTAGTTCTGGCTGTGGCAGAGGTTGAGATAGAACCTCTCCAGGTTGAAGATGATGTGTAAACCCTGCAGAGTTATAATGCATAATACCACGTGGATCAATAAGGTGGTTTACTGGGAGCCTAACCACCTTATAGTATCTATCTCAATGTGAGCTACAGTGTGGTAGTACATACCCCAATGTGATAACTAATTCATAGCACCTGTTTCCTTTCTGCTGGTTATGATCATAGCGGTCATCATCCTGACATTTCACATGTGGTTGAGAAGCACTGATAGATGATTGAAAACGTTTCCCATCCTGGAATTCACCCTCAGAGTCTAGAAACTTTGCATGTACCTTGGAGGGTATCTTGATAGGTGACGTGTCCTGAGGGAGCAAATACTTTGGGGCTGGGACCAATGAAAAAGAAAGAGACTCTTTTCGGTGCGGTTCACTATGTGATCTTCACCTGTGATGCGGTCAATGGTAGCATCAACACAGAGAGCAATCTCCTTAACACTACAGAAGTCATCAATAGCATTTTCATTGGTAGACCTGCCAGGGCTGTCATCAACATTATATAAAGCATCCATAAAGGAACAGATACAGACATCACACTGATGGCTGGAGTCGCTGCAGAAGGTGTCATCACCAGTGATTCCCCCACAGGTGGAGTGCTAAATTGATCGCTGAAGAAGCCACAGTTGACTGTGTCAAAGCGTTTTCAAATAAAAAGAAATAATTAGTTTAAATATGCTTCAGTTAGCATAACTAAGCTTTAGTCAGAGACTAGGCCACTGCACAGACATTCATTTTGCAGTAGCAGAGAAAATGTGGCTTCTAAAACTGCATTTTCCTATTTTCATGTTTCTCTTGTGAGCCTTTCCTTTGCAGATAGTATGCGAAATACAATTCATTTAATGGTGGTGTTTATTAGTGGAACTGAATTGTATGAATTTGTTTTCAAGAAGAAAACCGTATGGTGAAAGTTCCTGTAGTTGCAACATATCCAAGGTCCTTTGCTCGGGTCTGCTCTAAAAAGTCACAATGTGTATTGTTTTCACTTGCTACATAAATGTTACATTATTTTCTCATTTCCTATGTTTAATTATGCATGAACATAGGAGTTCCTAAATGTTTCTTATTTGATGCATCACAGTTTCTTGTTTTACTATTGGTCTGTGTGAATCTAACATTATTAGTATAGCACTATTATGTCAGATCTCACCAAATCGGGAGCGTGCCTTTCACTGTCTGAAACCTATAAAAAGTGACATTTGTGGGAGATGTACCAGACTGTTCTTGCTCTCTAAACGGTCTAGACTCTGCCATGTTAGAATGTCTATTTGATTTATACACAGACTTTTATTGCCTTACTGCCTGAGCTATCTCTATGCCAGTCTGACTAATGATTTATACTTAGACTTTCCTATATCTTAAACTGAGCAGATTTATGTTAGCCCATATGCTGATATATATTGATTGAGGTTATTTACTTGCTTTGGAGGGCAACCTTATGTTGTTCCCTCAAACAATTGGTATTATTTGAAGTATTACTGATGTTGATTTGAATCTAACTACTTTCTGATGTCTGTAATGATTCTTAAATTTGAACAAACCTTTATGATTATGACTACGAATTTTTCCTTGTGAAGGTTTTCTTTAACAGCAAAGAGCCACAGACGTTTGAGGTACACATGGCCCAATCCTACCTCTCAACCTTTTTAATTAATTAGTTAAAAGTTCTGACAATGGTTTGTCAGTCTTTTGATTTAAGATGCAGCTCAGTAAAAGGCTTTGATGGTCCTCAAATTGACTTTTTGTTTCTTTATAACTTTTCAGGATATATTTGGAATGTATTCTTCATCAGATGACATCTGGTCACTTGGCTTTTTCTACAGCTACCCAAGACAGCCTTACCTGTCATCCAGGTTTTTCAACACAAATTTGTGACAGATTTTACGATATTTAGATTTATGCAGTGGGTGGAGGTGTTAGATGTGGCTCAGTCACAAATAACTGTTTTCTGTCACACGAAGACTCCAGTGATTCAGCCATTATTACAGAAAATGCCTTCGTCTAGGTCAGTACTCCAAAAGACAGTTGAAATAATGCCTAAAGAGACCAAAGCTAGGTGAAAATCGTGCAAAAACGGGATATAAAAGGTGTCTGAGCAGGCTCTGAGAGGGACTCCCTTTCACACAACGTGTAGTAGAATTCTTAACTATGGAAGGCTTTAGCTGGAGGGGAATTCAGTGCACTTTCACCTCAACGGCTGGTGTTTGGATCTACTCTAATGAGGTGATTCTGCTACTACTGTTTATTCTGTGTTCAATGCAATTTATTGGCACTCTAATTAAAAAGGTCGCGATGGGACTCGCAGCTCAACGACTGGGAATGAGTCAAGCATACAAATCTATCAAAGATCCAATGCTGGAGATGAGTAGTTTACCTGTAACAACAATTTCTAGAGAAGACATTCTCCTAACCATGAATACAATGGAACAGGCAACCAAGGCTAACTTTCCTCTCCTAACAATAGTCAATGCCATTTTCGCTTAAGGATTCTTCTAGTCAACCCAAAAACTGTCCAAATCCTTACTCTACTCTAAAAGTTTTCTACGAACATAGAAGATGCAAACAACCAGCACAATCCCGACGTTAGTTCCAGGCACATCTTAACAGAAAACATTTTATTCCTTCAAAAGCAGTTTCATGCTATTCGTGGAAGTGGATCTTCACACAGTGAGTGTTGTGCATACCTCACCTGAAAGTGCGAGCAGTAAGACCTGCTACTCTGTTTCACCATAAGACACAACAAACGAGTGGTGCAGACTACTTGTATAATTACTACAAAAAACGAGGGTGCGCAGCTTAAGCAGTCCAGGTAGACCAGTGTAGGTGAGAAAATATAAATTCTTTATTTGAAACTTCTTTTAAAATTCATTAGGTAAAACATTCCAGCCAACGCGTTTCATTCCCATATAGGGAACTTCCTCAGGGCAAACAATATATCACGTATAGCAGTACACTACGAATGGGTATCAGCAAAATAGTTGTCACAAATAGTAGTTCTAGACTCGATGGCTTTTCAAATGGAGCAGTATACTCCTATGTGCTCCTGTGTCTGTCAAGAAAAACTTTCCACCAAAAATCTTGAAGGCGGTAGTCCCAATATGGTGAAAAGGACCCCGTAGAGCTCGTTGATTTAGAAAGTAGGTTGGAAGTACCTCTATGGTTTCCTCATTTTACCGAAAGATGTCCAGAAGAACAGTCGTCATAAGGATTAGTGTATTGCACCGTGAACCAATATATGGAGTCACTCTAAGTCTGAAAATCGATCCTGTTCTTGAGGAAGAAGAACAGGATCGATTTTCAGACTTAGAGTGACTCCATATATTGGTTCACGGTGCAATACACTAATCCTTATGACGACTGTTCTTCTGGACATCTTTCGGTAAAATGAGGAAACCATAGAGGTACTTCCAACCTACTTTCTAAATCAACGAGCTCTACGGGTCCTTTTCACCATATTGGGACTACCGCCTTCAAGATTTTTGGTGGAAAGTTTTTCTTGACAGACACAGGAGCACATAGGAGTATACTGCTCCATTTGAAAAGCCATCGAGTCTAGAACTACTATTTGTGACAACTATTTTGCTGATACCCATTCGTAGTGTACTGCTATACGTGATATATTGTTTGCCCTGAGGAAGTTCCCTATATGGGAATGAAACGCGTTGGCTGGAATGTTTTACCTAATGAATTTTAAAAGAAGTTTCAAATAAAGAATTTATATTTTCTCACCTACACTGGTCTACCTGGACTGCTTAAGCTGCGCACCCTCGTTTTTGTAGTATTTTTTGATCTGGAACACAGTGGCGTCATTCAACGGCTGACGCAGAGGTTGCTTGCACAGCGATCACACGTATAGGAACTGGCACGAGGTGCGGCTTAGGAAGTCCGCCGTTGTTGCTTTGGGATACTTGTATAATTACTTCTTCCAGCTGGCTGGTGAGATAAGTGATGCCCTGAGTGGTGTAGACTTGTCATTCCAGGCATGGACTGGCCTTTGCTGACGGCTCACTGAGGGTGTGCCTGTAATGACCAGACTGATGTGGGCTAGCTGTGGCAAGCTTTACTTTGCAACCCTGTTCCCCACCAAATGGGAGACCTTCCTGGACCAACTACATGGGGGTGCTATGTCACTCAAGCGCTAAACAGACTCACTTTCATCTGCTGCAGGCTGCACTGTTTGCAGCCTACCCACCATTTCTAGTAAGGTTCTAGGGGAGTTACTGGTAGCACACTTCCCCTAACAGAGGGGGGATGTAGGCTGGATCGAGTTTAAGAGGGCAGAGGAATAGAAAGAACAATAGTGTTCTAGAGAGCGCCTCATTGTAACTCACTCCACCCACAGGAGCAAATGAGACAAATACAGCACTCCTAACCCACTTAGAACAGTAAAAAATAAAATAAAGCCCATGAAAATTTATGAAGGAGGGGGTGTGGCCAAGATGGCAACCGAGTAGGACGTGCCTGCTCGTCGCTCCGTCTTACCGACTGGGCCCACCGTCCAAGCACTGAGTAGCCAGACCAGAGGACCCGCTTTCAAACCATACGGAGCAACCGGAGGTCTGGCGGAGCCCGGAGGCGTTCGGTATTGGAGGAAGCAGGGAGGGCTCCGGCGTTCGGGAGGCGAATGCGGGTCGACCCCATGAGAAGCTGCCGGAGGCTGAGCCGCGAGGACAGGTCAAGCCCTCATATACCCAACAGTGGCGCTGCACTGGCCGGTAAGAAGGCACTAACCTGCGGCTGGTGCCCGATGGAGCAGTCCCGGGAGTAATCCATACTCTCCCGAGGGCTAGAGCTGTTCTAACTCTGGCCCTCGGGAGATTGGCCGGATTGGGTAGGCCGCACCAGCGCTGCTTCGGACGGCAACTGACATCCGTCGGCTCCAATCCTCGAGACGTTGAAAAGCTGAACCCCCGGGCTGACAAGAGGATTGCTGTGCGCCTCTTCCCCCCCCCCCCCCCCCAGGGCTCCAGAAATTGGCTGCGCTGGAGGAGTGAACACCAGGGGCGGGGGACTGAAACAGGCAGATCAGCGGGGAGCAAGTGGAAGCGCAGGACAAGCCCAGAAGACCGGGCTGGATTGAGTCCGGGACAACTTTCACTGCTGAGCTGCAGGGGTAGGCACCGGAGAAGACTGAGATCAATCGATATGGCCTGAGCCGCCCCAGCGCTCCGACAAACGGAAGGTGAGCAGAGTGCCCTCCCTCGCTGCAACCCCACAGCGGCCCCTTCCTGAGGCCAGAGCCTGGAGTCCAGGCCCTGAATATCCTACTGGGCCCACGAAGACCCAGTGACAACACATCTGGGACGGGGCAAGGTGGGGGTGCTCCAACACCAACAAAGTTGGGTTCTCTCTCCGCCATCACGGGCACGGGTCGCTCCTCCTGAGGCGCCCGACTGCACATTGGAGAAGCCCAGAGCACTAGAGACTCGGAGGGGGAATAAACAGACCACTGGGTCGAGGCCCTGCAACGCTACTTCTAGACCCCCGATCACCGCAAAAACTAGCCCCTAACCAACAAGGAGCTCCAATTAGGCAAAGCATTCCTGTTGTGCCTGAGGCGTGGCCTTCTAACCGAGGCCCCACCAGGAGGATACCACAATTCCCTCCCGCTCACACGAAGGTCCCCATATAGTCAAATCTCCTACTCCCATCAAAGCTTCTCAGGGGACCCCATCTCCCCTGCTTCCAGTAGATTGCTTCAGAGAGAAGACGAGCCTAAAACTGGCTAGCAGACAGAGTCCTTGACTGTACCATTGAATCGAGCACCCCTCCTCGCCAACACACAAGGAGACCTCCGAGGGGAGGGTGAGCAAGTGCCCCATCTGCAGTACCTTCCTCACTCTCTTAACAAAGCAGCCAACAAGGGGAAAGAGGATTGTTCAGTTAAGGACCTCCTTCTCAAAACATCCAGCTCTGGCATGTCCCCCCCAGAAACCCAAGCGCCTTCAGATTCGGGAGACACAGAGGCCCCATTCTCCAGCTCTTTCATCGAAATGCTCTTTGCCTCCCTGCGGGCTGACCTGAAAACCATGAAAAAGGAACTGGCTCAAGAAATCAGAGAGGTGAGAAAAGATGTAGATGCGTTGGGGGAAAGGGTCAACACACTAGAGACTCAGAGAACTAATAGAGACAAGGAGATCGAACAACTTCAACAAGAGGTGATCTGCCTCAGAGATCAACATCTAGACCTCCAAGCGCAGGCAGAAGATTTGGGGAACCGCTCGAGACGCAATAATATATGCATCCGGGGTATCCCGCACGGAGCGGAGGACCAGAACATTGCGTCATTCGTGGGTGGCCTCTTTAGATCTATCCTGGAGGAGCCCCCTGACCTGGAGATTAAACTCAACCGCATGCATCGTGTAGGCCCGAGGAGGCCATCCCTGGCGTCCCCTGCTGATATTCTCAATTGCGTTCACGACTCAACTAAAAGAACACATTCTCCAAAAAGCAAGAGGCAGCTACACAGTCCAATATCAGGGGTACCAGTCTACTCTCTTTTAGGACCTTGCTGCCTCCACGCTGCAAAAAAGGAAGGGCATTCCGGCCGATCACGACCCACCTCCGTGACATTAAAGTTCCGTACTCCTGGGGTCACCCGTTTTGACTAATCTTCCACCTGAATGGGAAGATCCATCAATTTCGCTCAATTAAGGAGGCTCGCCAACTGCTGAACATCCCGGACGATCCCCCAGAAAGCCCACCATCGACTGCTGGCTCGTGCAGAGATCGGGAAAATCGTAAATGGAAGATGGTGGGCCACACTTCAATTCAGCTGCGCCCAGATCCTGAGACAATAGCCAAAGAACATCAAGCGGTCCTAGTCTCCCTGGGGGACGACACTGCCGGCCCGGCGTGAAAGGACCCCTGCTCATCTTCTAGTCCACCGGTGCTACGCTGACTTGGAGCTTTCATGGTCCTTTCATTAGCCTGCTCAGAGAGGGGGTGGGCCTGGGAGGGACTGGGGGGCACGATGTTACGAACCGATCCACCCCTCTCCTGTGGGTCTTACCACCCAGGACATTAACTGTAACTCTTGTGAAATGTTAATTGTTTGTTGTGTTGAATTGGATATGTTGGGTCTCCTCCCCCCCTCCCCCCATGTTCCTTAGGCCTGATTTCTGGGTCCGCCCTATTGTTGAGCCACTGGCCTAATTCGGATATTCCTCCTACTACGAGGCCACAGCAATTCCCCCTCTGGTCAACAGTGTGCTACTTAGCTTCTCTCCACAACCGTCGTAATGTCACAGACTCTAAAAATAATTACTCCAAAGGGCTCAACAATCCAATCAAACGCCATGCCATTCTTTCCTATTTTGAACACTCAGGAGCACACATCTGCCTCCTCCAAGAAACCCATCTCCTCCCCTGAGACACACATAGACTTCGCTCCAAGGTATTCCCCAACAGCTTTTTCCTCCCTGTCCACCAAAAACGCAGGGGTAGCTTTTCTTATCTCTTCTACGTTCCCTGGGAAGCTTAGCCCTAAACAAGCAGAACTTAAGGGCAGACTGTTAGCCTACTCCTCTCCGTTAGGCTCATACACTCTCACAATAGGCTCGGTCTACGTCCCAAATGAGGGACAAGAGGGATTTATGCAAAGGACATTAGTGGATTTCCTGATAGGATGCTACTGCTGGGGGGAGACCTAAACCTGACCTTCGATAATACTCTAGACAGATCGGCCCAAGGGCAGGGACAATCAGGGGCTCTTTCCGAGGAGGGGCTCCAGACACTACAGGGGGCAGGCCTAATGGATATCTGGAGACATCCCACAGACAAGGAATATACCTTCAACTCCCACTCCCACTCCCACAAGACATATACGAGAATTGACTTTTTCTTGGGCACCACACCCAACAAATAGAGATACTACCTAGCGCACTCTTGGACCACTCAGCTGTAATGCTGGCCCTCTCCCTACCGCGCACCCGCCCCCACTACGACACTGGCGCCTTAGAGACACGTTACAACATCGCCCTGAGGTGATCCAGCAGATCTCGAAGACACAAGACTACTTGGCGACAAATGACATTCCCGAGACTCCCATAGCTACCCTTTGGGACGCCCTGAAAGCAGTGATTAGGGGGGAATTTATTGCGATTGCAGCCTCGGATAATAAGATCCGTAGAGAGACCTCTTGACAAAACAGGTGCAGGAATTAGAGCGCATTCATCAGAGGACTTGCGTCCCCCGTGTCTGGCGACGCCTAGAAGCTGCGAGAACACAACTAACTGCCTTGGATATAGACAGAGCAGAGTATGCAGCGCTTAGACTTCGCCATACCTTTTACACTGGGGTAGATAGGTGTGGGAGATTGCTGGGCAACAGGCTGAGAATACAGAGACAAAAAACTGGGATCACATCGGTCCTTGCCCAGACAGGAGAAGAATGGGTTACGGACCAGCCGATCGGCAAAACATTTCGGCACTACTATGCGGGGCTCTATGAAGCACAATATCTCCCCCCGGATTCCCCTGCCCAGTTTATTCGGGACGCGGCCACTACTAAAATAACACAAAGTCAGGCAGAGACTCGAGTCCCCTATTAGGATAGAGGAAGTAATATCTGCCATCTCAAAACAGAAACCGCTCAAATCCCCAGCCCAGACAGGTTCACTGCCCTTTTTTAAAATACCTTTTGCACCCTCTTAGCCCCTAGCCTCACTAGAGTATATAACGCCATAGGGGTCTTGTCGTCACTTCCATCAACCATGCTAGAAGCCTCGGTGGTCGTAATACCCAAGCCTTGAAAGGACTAGCGTCAGTGTGCCTCCTACAGGCCAATTTCCCTTCTTAACGTAGATCTAAAACTGTTCACTGGGATCCTGGCATCACGGCTGTTCCCCCTCCTTCCTGGCCTGACCCGGACCAGGCAGGATTTGTTCCCAATCACCAAGGCGCTGCCAACACTTAGAGACTGCTCCATATTATTGATAAAGCACAGCGCTTTGACACCGAAAGCATGCTCCTCTCCATCGACGCAGAAAAAGCGTTCATCAGGGTACATTGGCCCCACTTAAGGGAGAACTTGCGACATTTTGGGCTCCCGCTAGATTCATAGAATGGGTCCTAAGTAGCTACACTAGACCAGTGACATTGTGCGAGTAAACGGATACACATCTACTACCTTCTCCATTCAAAGAGGCACGAGGCAGGGGTGCCCGCTTTACTTTTCGCTCTAAATATGGAGCCTATGGCCCAAAGGACTCACAACAACCCTCTTATTGCTGGAATACACTTTGGGGGGGGGGGGACAAACACACTCTTAGCTTATGTGCGGATGACATGATAGCAACTTTAGAAGATCCCCTGACCACCCTACCAGCAGTTTTGACTGAACTAGAGCAATTCTCCCTAGATGCAGGCTTCAAGATTAATATTCAAAAGTCCCAGGCTCTCAATTTATCTCTTAAATATCCCATACTAGCAGAAATACCATACACCTACTCTATCCAATGGGCACCTGTTGCAATATCGTATCTCGGGATACAACTCACTGCATCTATACAGCGCACTACATCATTGAACTACATCACATTACTCAACCAAATACAGACAGATCTTCGTCCCTGGAGATCGCACACACTGTCCTGGCTGGGCCGGATAGCGGCAGTAAAGATGACCATCCTATCAAAAATACTATTCCTTTTTCAGACTCTTCCGCTGGAACCCCCACCCGGCATTCTACACTCCTTGCAGAGGGAGGTGGAACTTTCATTTGGGCCGACAAGTGACCCCGACTACACCGAGATCTGTGCTACAGATCCCCAAAGGAGGGAGGCCTTGGGGTGCCAAACTTACGGAAGTACTACTGGGCGGTTCAGATCAAGACGTTTGTGGAATGGTCGCATCCTGAGTCAGAAAAGTACTGGCTTTTCATGGACAAGGCGGTGGCGGGCAAGTCGCTGTGGAAGATCCCCTTCCTTCCCAGGCGGGCGCGCCTTAAGAGACTATCTCTCGCCAGTCACACGTGCCCCCTTGGCGGCGTGGGACAGAGTCGCGTAGGAAAGAGCACTAACAACATTCCCTTCATCATTAACACCCATAGTAGGCAACCCAGAATTCACCCCCGGTCTGGATGTAGGGACCTTTACCCAGTGGACCCAGGAAGGTCATAGGTCCATTGGGCATTTCTTTGACAAAACCAGCCCTTGACCTTCGAGGACTATCAACTACAGCAGGAGCTCCAGGAAACCGAACGGTACCGATACCAGCAATTCAGACACTGGGTGATGCATCCCGGGGATCAACCACAGGCACAACGTTATCAAACCGCATTCGAGAAGTGGTTACTATCCAAATCCTCAGACACCCACCTTACATCTGAATTGTATAGCCTATTAAGACAGCCCTCGGCGGTTAATAAGTCCCCGGGTCAGAGGAGGTGGGAACTAGAGCTAGGTCGCCCACTCGTAAAATGGGAATAGAAGGACATGTACTATAGGGCCCGGGGCACAATATAGCAAGTACAGAGCCGGCCACCAAAATAGCCACTTATTGGTATCTCACACCCTCTAGACTACTCCGGGGGGCTTGTGGGTCCCCGGGTACCCTGACACACATCCTATGGGAATGCCCCAAACTCGCTAACTATTGGACGCAGGTGCTCGATGATATCGACACTTACCTTGATACACAGCTTCCCCAATTCCTGGCCTACACTCTCTTAGGATTGCCCAACGCCCTCACATTCCCTCTTGAATCATGCAGAGGCCGCCAGATAGGTCTGGCACTAGGAGCAGCCTTTCAGAACATTCTGGCACAGTGGGGGTCGGCCCGCCTCTCCACACATCTGGGGTGGCTACACCGCATATGGTTTATTCTGGGCATGGAGCGCATCTCTCTTTCCCTTACTAACCAAGGAACTTCATTCCCTGACCTTTGGAAGCCGTTCCTATTGATGCTCTCCTCTTAATTCCGAGAACTCACATGCCCAAAGTATTTACGACTCCTAAGATTCACAGGACCCCCACCAGCGGCACCTTGAGAGAGAGCGCTGGCCAACATAGACTCATTAGATGAATAACGGATGGAGGGGGTAGGAAGGGTGGGTGGAGGAGAGGAGGGAGGGCCCAGTTGGGGGGAGGGGGAGTTTCGGGGATGTTCTGTATTGACAATCTCATATGCTCCCCAACGACAGTAGGGTTCCAGATTTGTATAGGTCTCCTTGTGTTATTTACCTGTATTTTCCGTAAATCAATAAAGAAATGTAAACCTAAAATGTATGAAGGAGCTATACGACAGAAAGGTCAACAATTGCATACAAGGAAACCTTCTTCTACCTTCAGATCCTTCTATCATCAAATAATAAAGAAGGACATCCAATTAGATATCCTTGCCACAAAGAACAAGATGCAAAAACTCGATAGGCAGCAGCCCCAGGAAAACATGGCAATGAATGTAACCAGAATCGCGAGCCCAGTAAGAAATGAAGACCACCGATGTAAATCAGTCTGAAACAGAGACAACACATGACTGCAACAAGAATGCCATAAACCTGCAACACAGGAGAATGCAATAGAGGAGCCAAAATGTTTAAGGGGAATAATGTGGCAAAATGTCACGAACTCAAAATCCAAGTCGCTGTATACATCCCATCATGTTAAACAGAAGAAAGTACACATTTCCATTATGGCGGTTGTGGAAACAGGGTGGTGGTTGGTGCACAGGTGTTCAGAACTAGAATGGTGAAGAGGGAGCTCGGACTAGTCACTTCCGTGCTAGATAGATAAGACTTTGTGGGGCAGGAAGAGTAGCCACAAGGTAAGAAGCTTCACATGCATAGGCTTAATGCCTGGCAACAGCAGTTACTGGATTTTTTATGTACTTCTCATCTGTTCTACATCCTAGCAATTTGTTTGCTTTTTCTCCCTAGGGTGGTTATCACGTTTACGGTTTCATGCCTTCTACCTTTTCTTCAATCCTTCAGATTCCTAAAAAAGTGTTGTTGAAGAGAATGGATTTTATTACACGACTGGAGGCTAGTATGATTAGTTAAGCATTATTACCCAAGGGGGAGTGCACTGCCAGGTAGTTACAGCCTGGAGAGGAGTCAGAGGGCCCAAGGTGAAGCAGAGGGCCCTACTTCACACCAGTCAATAACTACCTGGGAGTGCCCTCCCCCATAGGATAACATTGCTATTGTAAATCAGTTACAATTTGGAGTGAAATGTACAAAGCTGTCAATTAGTATGTTTTTCCTGGCACTATTTAAGTGGAAGCTTACAATAGGCACAGCTGTTGGATTTTATTAGTGCTATGGATCTGCCGTTTTTGTTCCATCGAAATGCACTGTATCTAAAGCCTGGTTGTAAAGGGTCACAAAACACTGCATTGAGAAAGGACATACCCGATTTTAGTAAAAACATAGATAATATGTTGGTGGTGCCATACTAATTTTGGGAATTGTGTAGACTTCTAAGATGATTTCAACATGTGAAAAAATGCTGATCCTCTACTAGGATGTGATGAAGCATGTTTGAGAGAAAATGGTTTTCTCTCTTGATTTTCTCATGGAAATTATGGTGTGCTCCAGAAGGAAAATGATAACACATTTTCTATAAATTCACAAATTTCGTTCCCAGCCATGTGAGTAAAACCCAGATATGCTGACTAACACGTGTACTTACAAAAGCATCAACTCAAAGTCAGTTGATTCCTCAGTGTTCCACTGCAGCTTAAACACAATGGTCCTGATTACAAGTGAAGATGCTATTTATCACACCTGGGGTTCGTTATTTATCGGGTGCGATAAATAGCACCTATTACGTGTTATTCGGAAATTATATGCAGATTTTGGTTTTTAACACACCACAATCTGCATGGTATGGTAAATACCGTACACATTTCGGCTCTTAAATAAAACCAAACTTGTAATTCAGTCCCGTGCATAAACAAGTGTTTACACACGGGACAGAAATAACCGCCCAAATTGCAATCAGGGACAAAGTTTAATTTAGCAATTATAAAGCTCACAATCTGTATTCATGACAAAAGTGAGCCACGCCTGAATGCTATGTTGATGGAATGGGAGCTGTAGAATTGGAATCATTTTCTTTAGAGGAGACAGCAGCAAAGAAATTATGGCTAGCGCTCCAGAACAATAAAATGAGGTCCAATTTTCCATAAATTCTTAACTTCCTTCATCATCCAAATCAGAAAAAATTCTGGTATGCTGAGTGAAACGTCCTTTAAGCAGCAGCAGCCCATCAGTTGCTACCCAAGTGTTCAACTGCAGCATCACCACAGTGTGATAAAGACCAGCTAAAGTGCCAACATTCTATATTCATGATAAAATATACTCCATGTCTATGAGTAGAGAGACACTCCACATGAGCTGCTGTTTGGACATGTAATGTTTCTTTTTACTCCACACCCCCACCCCACCCCCAGTTCCTCTTGTTACTAGTTGCATCTCCTTGCATGAGAGTGCACTGGCTTCAAAATCATTTTTAAAATGAGTTAAATGTAAGAATATGATAAAACATATTTAAAATATATATTGTCTATACAAATGTTGGACTTTATATCTTACAAACTACTACATTCAAGAGTGACTAATTACAATTTTTAATAGAATTAGAACACTGGAATATTGAGAGCTCCATTGAAGACAACAGAGTAGCTCCGGGCATGTAATGGCTGGACTAAGCCTAGAGCTTCAACATTCCAATGTTTGTCTTCATTTCTCTCCCGTGGGTGAAATGTCCTATTAGCCTTATAGCCCTTCTGCCTCGGGCTATACCGGTTGTTAAAAGCCCTCTCCCTTGTTGTAGGCCCTCACCTGCTGCTCAGGCCTATAACTCTGGTTCAGGGCCTTTATCAACCGGTATAGCCCTTAGCAGCGGGCTATATTGTTATATTGTAAATCAGAGATCAATAAGTATGCTATTTTTACTCATAGTCCAAACTGTCATGGGCTACACAAGGCTCATAACACTTTAAATATATAATACAAACAAAATTTAAAGTAATGTTTTTAGGAACACATTTGTTCCAGGAACGTCTAGTAGCAGGGATTAGAATAGTTTTTATGTACATATTCAGTCTTCTTCATAGGAAAGTTAATGATTCTAAAGCGGTCTTCTCCAGCAGCATGTCTCCCAATGCAGGCACATTCTGTGAGCTAGGTTAGTACTTTAGTTCTCTCTTAGAACTCTGATCTTCACTGGCAGCGGTTAGAGGAAGACGGCTTATCGATGTGTGTGTTGATGTTGAAATGAGGCTTGTTTTGAACACTAACTAAACATCTTCTGGGTAAATATGTACCAGTTGAAGTCAATCAAAACGCAGCATGTTGGTAGTGCACAACTATCCGATTCATAATATCTTTTATTTGCCACTTTGGCAGTCTCTTCAAAGAATGCATACTGCCTCACAAAAAAAGGAATCAGAACGTTCTTTCCAGCTCCTTTAAAAGTCAATGTGCTATCATCTTCTTTCTCTTTTATATGCTGCTCTGCTGCTCTTGTCCGATAAGGACCTCATTTTATATTGCTTTACCATGGTATATTGGTTTAAAGTACATTACCTAGGCTGTTGGTTGTTTTAAGGAATAAGGAGTGCATGTTGGATTGTATGCTTCTAATTTGTGGAAGCAGGTAGCATTATAGGTATGGTTCAGGCTGTAAAGATGAGAGAGTAGCAAGTAGGAATGCAGGTTAAATAACTGAAAAGGAAAGAAAGGGGATGTTACCCTTTTGTCCAGAGGTTCCAAAAGGCTGGCTCAAGAAACAGCAATGTTGTGCACATGACCATGACTAGTTCTTGAGGCGGCACCAACAAGTGCAAGCAGGGACAATTTGTGTGTATGCGCAGAATCGCAAGGGGGAGAGTGTAACGGCACTCACTTTCTATAAGATATCAGCACCATTTTGGAATAGACAAATGTTTGTTCACGTTTGCTTTTATGTGGACTCTGATACACGTCACACTCATATTAAATAAAGGAAAAGGCAAGGAGATGGCTGCGAGTGAGGATACTCGCACAGCAATCTAGTGTAATAGAGAATCAGGAGATATTGGGAACAGTCATACAGACTGAAATGAGGCCATCAGTAAACAAATGTTGGACTTTTGTCTTACAAACTACTACATTCAAAAGTGACTAATTAAAACATTTTAATATAATTAGAACATTGGAATTTTGAGAGCTCCATTGAAGACAATGGAGTAGTTCCGGGCTTTTAATGGCTGGTATAAGCCCAGAGCTCCAACATTCCAATGTTTGTCTTAATTTTTCTCCCTCTTTAATTTAGAGCCTTCTACCCTTAGTGAGTGGAACGCTCGAATAGCCTTATAGCCCTTCCATCAGTAAAAGATGCAGTAAAAGGAAAACAGGTGACAATTCGGAGAATGTGTATTAGTCCTCATCAGAAGAGGACGAGATTAAGAAGGTTACAAAAGGAGGTAAATCGTTGGGAAAGATGAGGCATGTTGATAGGAAAGGAGGAAAGCATAAGAGTGGTAAGGGAGAGGATGTGTAAAGAAGCACACGAGACAGGTGCCCTAAGCGGCACACAGAGAAGTCTGAGGCCCACTGGAGAGGGTAATATGATGTTGGTAGACAAGAATAAAGTAGAGATTGATTACAAGAAGTATGTTTATGATGTTCAGAAAGAGGAGAATACGGATGTTCTGGATGAGGAGTTGCCAGGCCATCCGAATAAGCAACTTCTGAAAGATCCCCTGAGCGCACTTATGATTTGAGGCAAACACAAAGCGCAGAATGGTGGCCTGCGGACTAGGGAGGAAAGTGCTTGAGGCCTGAAAATTGGAGAAAGGATGTGCAACTACAAATTTATATGCAAAATTAATTAAGTCCTGTTTAAGCTGGGTAGAGAACCAAGGGAGGGTCTTGAGTGTTCCTTAAAGCACTGCCTGGATAGACTTTTGAACATTCTGGGGCCTTTATGTATACGGGTGCGGGGGCATATATGACAGATATTGAGGTAGATGTGAATTTGTTGAGGGGTTGGAAAATAGCTACAGGCTGGCTACTTCAACAGGTTATTCGCTAATAGCGGGAACAGCAATGAAAGAGATGCACTGGTGTGTAGGGTCATGAAGCATATTCTCCTTAGCACACCCCCAATGAGATATAATTCTTCATGGAATGTGTTTTTGGTGTTTAAGGTGTTTGAACTTTGGCTAAGGAACAGGTAGCTGGCACTAAGGAGTTACGTCAGATGTTAGCAATGTTATTGTGTCCAATTTCTTTCATAAAGGTTTCGGAGATATAGAAAAGAATTAAGACCATGTGTGACTATTTTTATCCTTGGTTTGAAAGGTGTAAGAAGTTGTGTGTTTGAGAGTATGAGAGTTCAAGAGTACAGAGCTTATAATGCAGATTTATTTATGTGAAGTAATTGATTTATGTGAAACCATATATATCATCTATAACAAGGTTGATGAGAGCTATTATGAAGGAAGCAGGTGTGGATATCAGCGGGTTTGGTGAACACTCTGTCAGGGGTGCTATAATGAGCAGAGCCTTTTGGTCGGGTAGCTGGTTGGAAAACATTCTGAAGGCTGATTGGTCAAACACAGGACAGTTTGCTAAATTTTACTTAAGATAAGTGGAGCATGCAGCAAGTGCAGTTTTGGAGGGCTTTAAACATACATAATGCAAGCCTACAGTTCTGTAATAAAATGAGGATGCTCCAATTATTTAAGTGGATTCTAGATCTTTATTAAGAAAGCAAAGGATACACTATCCCTCCCACCTCTTACGTTTTGTGTGGAAGGTAGCTTGAAGGTTTTCTGTTGTTGTATGTGAGTTAGCAAAACAAAAGTTATGACCATACAGTTATTGTAAAACAAAGTTTTTTAAAAGATGAAGTTGAGTTCGTTTTTCAAAGAGCCATTTATGAGATATTATGAAAGAGGCGCTTTGGAGGATGATGTTTCCAGTTAAAAGTGGTTTCGACGTTTTAATCGTTGCAGCATCTAAAAGGATTATGATGATTGTGCAGAGACTTATAAAGTGCTGGAAACAATATTTAAATTCTGATTCCTTTGTTTGACTGGTGCTATGTCTTCTTTGACGGGGCTGCAGAGGTGGCAAATAAATTATATTATGCATAATATTACGCTTTGTACCTTTAATGAAATCTAGATTCTCGCTGCACAGTAATCGGAGAATCGTCATTGTATTGTCCTTCAATGTGGCAGCTCAGCAGCAAGATTCCAGTGTGGAGTTTCTGTCCTGCTCAGCTCTCTGTTCGATTCCAGGTAGCTGGGGGGACTAGTTCATTTTCATTTTTTTTGTGACTTAATAATTTGGGAAATTTCGGGATTTGGTAAGTTCTGGGATCTCGAGCTGGCCCTGGGGAAAGCCACAAGACCAGCCTTTTGGCACCTAAAGTGGCTGAAACATGTAAACCATAGACACTTTAAACTTGTGAGCATCGTCTTTTGTTTTTAATATTGCCAAAAAATAAAACATTTTTGTTATTGGGTGTAACCAAGTAGATTTCACTTACAAAATGAGTGGGCTGACTCTTTTGATATCCAGCTGGCACTGGGAATGTAACCAACCCTCAGAAAAACTTCTCTCCCTCTTTTTGATTTGATTTCATATAAAATTTCAGACATCGTCTAACATCCAGTGTATGGAGCGCCCTTTCTGCTGCATTTTTGGGATCTTTGAAGAAAGCTTTGATGATTATAGGCTCATTTACATGGAAATCCAATGGTACACCTTAGGTATAAAGCATGGATTAGTTGTTAAAATAACTATTGTCACGGAATTGCAGGTGAGGTTTTCGAACTGTAAAGGCTTGAATTTCACTTACTCTCGCAGATGTTAATGTCAGTAGAAGAGTACGTTTCCAGACCATATATTTCATAGGTATTGGTTCAAAAGGACTTTTCATAAGTTTTTGTTTCACCAGTGAAAAACTGTAAAGAGCCCTCTAAGGAATCTCTTTATAATCATGTTTGACCATAGAGAAGGTTAATCTTGTCCCCGTCGATATTGTGAGATAGCCATCATGTGGACTCTAACTGATCCAGGACTAAGACCTGAACGGGTAACTACAGTAGCTATGGAAGAATGATATGGGGCAGTGGAAACTGGATGTAAATCCTATTGCGTACACCAAATACAGAACCTTTCCATTTGCCTCTGCAGGATTTAGTTTTAGAAACAGCACTAGCTTTAGCTAGAATTTCTCTACAGTCATCTAGAATTTATAAGCAGTGAAACTCATTGTGATCAGGAGCCTTGCTGATAAATATAAAGACGCTGGGTCCGGATGCAGTACTTGGCAGCTGTTGTGACAAAGAAGATTTAGAAGAGGTGGCAATGGTATGTGTGGTTGCTCTGATAGGAAAAGCAGCTCTGTGAACCAATACTGTGTCGGATACAACAGGGCAATTAGTATTATCCGACAAGGTTCTTTCTTTATTTTGTTTAGGAATTTTGCGATTAGGGGTAGAAAGAGGGAAAAGCGTAAGCAAAGGTCCCTGTCCAGGCTATTGAAAACACATTCCCATACGATCTTGGTAGAGCATGCCTCCTGGCACAGTAAAGACGTTTACCGTTTCGATTGTTCAGAAACGGGTCCAAATTCATTTTTTCCCAGCACCTGAAGATCTTGTTCTGATGTAGTGGTCACCCATGGCATTATTTTTTTGCTTAGGGCGTCTGCTTATGCATTAGCCACTCCCGGAATATGCTCGGCTGTCAATTTATTGTAATGTATGATGGCTCAATCCCATATCCTTTGGGCTTCTTTAGATAGGATAAGAGATGGAGCTCCCCCAGTTTGTTTATATAATACACTGAAGTTGTACTGTCCGTCTGGAGCAATACAGCTTCCTTTTATTCCTTGGAGAAAGGATTGCAGACCCAGGGCAATGGTTTCATCTCCATAATACAATATGGAGGGGGGCTTTGGTCACTGACAATATGCCGCTCTCTGCTAGGTCTTGAAGATGCGTTCCCCAACCATCAAGGGCCACATCGGTTGTCATAACAAAGCCAGACCTCTGCTGAAGAAAAGTAAATCCTAATGTGGTATTTTTGTGTACCATAAACTCAACCTACCACTCCTCTGAGTTGCCCAGACGTATGAGGTCTTGGACCAATCGATCTGTTATCATTTTCCACCGGCTGATGCAGGAAGAGATTTTGTAGCCTACAGGAGATGGGAGACATGATGTGGTAGCCGCCAAACACCGGGCACTGACATCTGGAAGATACTTGAACTTAACCTCATTTCCCAGACATCTGTGAGGAGGTTGTCTTTGGAGAGAAGCTGGCGGTGGTGGTCTGCACTGCGGATTATATGGCAGGCTGTCTGACTGTTGATGAGGTTGATATGGTTGGTATCTTTATTTACCTCTAAAAGTCAACTGGCTCCTTACTCTTCCTCCCCGAAAGGGCTGGGTTTGACTGTTGTAACAATCCTGAGGATTCGATTGTGTCACTGTCTGTAATAAAGCTTGAAGTGCTTCATCAACATGCTTGCCAAACAATGACTCCCCATCAAAAGACATATCCAAAACTCGAATCTACACTTCTGGTCAAAATGATGCTGACTTAACCACCCTTGCCTTCTTAATACCGCTGCACCAGCCAATTGCATAAATGCAGTTTGGCAGTGTCCATGGAGGCATCAATAATGGCAGAGGAAGGTCTCTCTCCTTCATGTAAGACAACCTTCCTCAGATTTCTTATCTTCAGGCAGCATCTACAAGTAAGGTGCAATGTCAGACAACATTTGCTTAGTGAGCTAGAGTTGCTAAGATATTAGACGGTCTTTTAATAATGATCGCCACTTCTGAAAACCTTTTGCATATATTATCTAATCTTCTCCCTTCCCTGTCCAGAGGGGCAGAGCAGGGTGTCACTGGAAAGCAAGAGCTTCTCTATGCAGCTTGCATTACCACAGAATGTGCATGTGTCGATCCGATCAGGCACATCAGTGTGTTGTCTGCGATTTTATACTTTTTATCCAGTTTTGAAAGAACAGTTGCTAAGGATGCAGGATTCTTCAATGTTCTGAGGCCATCTGCTCATATATGGTCTCTTACTGGGACTGATGTCACATCTTCGTAGTTGGTTATTTAAAGTCGCACAAAAAGCAATCAGTTTCCTTAGCTGGAATGGGGCGGTAGAATCTTTTAGATGCCCTTTCCATTAGGCTGTGGAAACCACCTACCTATATCATCACTGAAGGGAATTTGATGGAGTTGGTGCCGTATTCTCTTCCCCCGGAGCAATACATTCATCCCATTCAGGGTCAGTGTCATCTGGAGAAAAAGGTAGCAGTTCCTCTTCCTCTTGTGGTTCGTCTGTATAAATGTCATCATTGCCAAGATGTCTTGACTGTAGTATGTAAGATGCTGCAGGGGAGTGATCCGGTGTAGGCAGCCCAAGTTAGTACTCTTAAAAGTGTGCGAGGAGGGTAAGTTGGGCTTGTGATCTAGCAGCTGGTGGTGAAGTCGGCAGGAGAATTTGTTTTCTTTCAGCCAGTTCGGCTTGGTTTAGGGAATCTGGAGTAGTAATCCACTAGCATTAAACAGATGTCTTCAACTAGGTTTAGTGGAACCTGCATCATGAATTTATTAGAGAACTGTGTGCCACCCCCAAAGGGTTAGTCAGTGTAGTGCCATCCTTGCTTCTGGTGTTCCTGGAAAGTTCGAAAAGGTACTCTGGGTACATGGGTTTCTGCCTCTCTTTCATAGATATAGTGAGGTTGATTATCATCATAACCATAGGCATTAGGATCCTAATATCTCACATTGAGCTGTGTCAGGCCATATGCTGGCTTAAACACCCCATCTTCATCACAGTCTTTGGACTCAAAAAGGTGTTGCGCAGAGTTTAGCGTCACCTTACTGGGAGAAGTGTGCTCTGATATCAGAATAGTTGAGGTACCACTCTCCGCGATTAGGTACTTCGTCCTCTTTTGAGGCTTGGGAGATGACAGCTGATAGTGGTTGGTAAGGCAACATTAATTGATGGTACAGTAGATAATGCTCTTGTCATTGATAAAGTCGATGCTGTTGTTTTTGTAACCGCTATCACTTCCACAGTAATTGTTTTTTCCGGAGTAAAGTCTTTTTTGGTAAGGCTTCATTTCTCTTTGTCGACTATGATGACTTTGTCAACAGTATTGTTGTTGATAGAGCTAATGAAGACAGTCTCTTTGGCGATGAGTCTTTGCCATTAATCTAAGCAGTATGTTTGCTTTACAGTTTATGGTTACGACGCTGGCTTGGACCTTAACTTCCCAATGTGAATTACCTCTTCTGAAAAAATACTTTCTTCTTGACTTCTTTTTAACCTCTTTTGGAGGCTCTTTAAGGTAGATTTTTCCAATCTCGAAGTCTCAGGTTGTTTCACTTCAGAATGAACCCTTTTATATTTGTGTAAGCTTTTTTTGAAGTGTCTTTTAAGTCTAATTCGGGAGATTGTGCTTTCCTAGGTTCACCTTCTGTAGCCAAAATAAAAGTCTTCAGTCTGTTTTTTAGGGTTTTAGTTGAGGAAGTGTGCATATTTTGCACTCCTTGGTGTTACGATTAATGGTAGAGAAAATAAATACACTGTGTTTCGGGTCTTTAGAGAGTTTCCTCTTTTCTTGCCACAAAACCTGAAAAGATCTTTTTTTTTTTTTTTAGATATGTCAGACATTGACTGATTTTAGATGGTAATTCGACAGAAATGTGAAGAATACTCACTGAATAACAAAAGGTTAAGTTGAATGAAAAGTCACTTACCTGTGAGCAAAATTAGCAGAGCTGAGGGGACTCCTTTCACACACAACGTGCAGCAGAAATCTGAAGGATGGTGGCCTCTCAAGGTGTGATCGTAACACGGATTGTCTCTGACTGATTCAACTTGTTTTCTTTTTAAATGATGTGAAAAGGGTATAAACATGGTTGTTCAGCCTTCGGTATACGTTAACATAGGACGACCATTAAGAAGTTACAGTGGGACTCTCAGCTCGATGATTTAAGCATGTGAATCTATGAAAGATACAATTCTAGAGAACAGATAATACAGCTGCTGCTGCTACCTGTTGCTGATCAAGCAACTGGCAAAATGGCGATGTCTCTTTTAATGCAGGATGTGCACGATGGGCAAGAGCAGAGAAGAAGCCATTAACAGTCCAGAGAAAGACAACGCAACAAAAGGTCTCTTCTCGTCTCTGGGGCCACTGCATATAAGACAATCATGTAATACCTGTACATTAGCAGGGGACTTATTTTATTATCAGCAGTTTGATATCTCTCGTTAACGACAAAACAAAACTGTATTCTCAGTGTGAGAGGGACCCACAAGTGGAAAACTGGGAATAGGATTTTCCAGACATATTTAAAACAAAATGGAAAATTCTTCACTATTTCACACAAGGAGATTCCTAGAACCAGATGGTTCAATAAGGATGAAGAACTCAGCATAACTTAAAAGGCCAACATTTTGAAGAAAATGCTGAAAAGACAATTGCTAAACCACATGGCTCATTCCATAATGATTTATGGGATTTCCAAATTAGCAATAAATCATCATTATTAGTGTTTCTGCTAGTCTTGCCACTGCAACGGAGGTAAGATGGGAGCGTGATTTCTTCAACAAAAGAGAATTTTAAACCAATACAAGTATAGGGAGATCTCCTATGACTTGCACTGGATCTCTCTGAGAAATTATTTGATGAAAGTCAGGAGCGATTACTCTTAGAGAAAAACTTGACAGAATGGCATCCCGCACAAAGGGAATAAACATTTATACAAAGGCTTATCTATCCACATGATAACAGCAACCAAACATGAAAGCATACTCACAAAATAAAAAGATAAAGGACACCACAGGAAAAAACAGGAAGAGAAGTTAAAAGCAGATGTCAATATCTTAATAAAATAAAAACAAGCAAAGATAAATCAAATAGCACATCTACACACAGAGAGCGTGCATACACAACCTTATAGAGACAGGAAAAAACACAAACACAATGATGTACATGCACATTGATGATCCAACAGACAACCATGTACACACAAACCACCAAACATGCATATATACAAAGATTTACAGGCAATCAGGCATCATGACACCCATCCATGTACCCATGAACAAAGACTAACAGACATAATGGTATAAGCGCCCACAAGAGCTCACACACTCAGAACACACATGCAGGCATGCATTCATGCAATCCCAAACCATAAGCATGCAGTAAAGAGAATACGCAAGCAAACAGCCATAGATGGACAGGATTGTGGATAAACAGAGAGAGGCCAGATGGATGGAACTTTCACACACACTTAATCTTACACCTTCTGCTGAGGAAACAACTTTTGCAGCAGAAATAAAGAGTGGAGTTCCAATATTAAATGAATCCTTGGCCTCTCCTTGGGTAATGAAACACTACAGTTTTTCAGCTTAAACAATAAAGCAGTTGCCATGTGGAAAAAGACTCAAAGGGACGTATCAGAGCATGGGCTTACTTCATATTTACTGTGTAAGTTGCCTGGCCCCAATGGGTTCCCGCTTACTACAGAGTATCTTCCATATCAAGGGATTAGTGAAGGTAGAAAATATGAGCATGTACTCTGGATTACTAGGATTTATAATAAATCTGAGCACAACTTTCTAACTACAAAGCGATTTAGGTCAAGTCTTAGCATGCCATAATACTTAATAAGTAATAGGTGCAGGTATGTGCTGTCACAGGGGATTGCCAAGTGTTTAAGGATACATCTGGACATGTAGAGAGGAGTATTACTTTTGCACAGTATGTGAAACTGTGTTTTAACCAGAAGTGAATTTATAGCACTTTAAAACACAGCGATAGAGGAGAGGCTCAGAAGCAAGACTGCAGCTGGTGGTGAATATATATTAAAGTATGGCAGAAGCAGTGGCAAATAATTTACCTCAAACTTTCACCAAGAAACATGGAAACAACTAAACTGAAAAACCAAATGTGACGAGCTTGAGTATCATGGGCAAGTGTGAAATGGGCAGATCAGATGGGACTAGTGGTCTAAGTTACCGTACTTTAAAAAATGCTTCAAAATGAAACGTGAACAAAAGTTCTTAGAACGCAAAGGTAAAGTTGAAGATAACATACAGCTGTTGTGTCAAACAGGCAGAGAATTAGAACAAAAGTTGGAATTACAAATCTTAACTTAAATTCTATGAATAGTCCCAAACTTCAGGAGACCCGTGGCAGAGCTGTCATTTACACTTGCAGAAATAAAAATGTGACAAAAAAAAATAGGAATGGAAAGGTACTAGGGAGATTCAGGTTGTATCTCCACTTAATACGTTCTCCCCAGAGAAGATCAATACCGAGGCTGGAGAAAGTGGTAGAGCATCAACATCAGTCCCTAGCCTCTCATAGGAAAAATCACTTCTAGTTAACAAAGCTTCCGTCTCCATGCCCAGCCGGTAATGTCTCGGTGCTCTCCATTTGCTACAATCATACAGGTGTTGCACTTCAATTCAGTATAAGCACCTTTCTACGATGAAAAAATGCTACATTTGGGACTGGCCTGATGTACACCAAACATGTATCCTACCCTCTGTTTTTACGTAAGAAATCTGTGCTAAAACAAAGTATTCTGATTAAAAAAATACCTACACTTTACCTTTTAAATGGAAACCTAGGTCTAGAAAGGTGATGCTAGCATATTTGCTTACATATCTGGGAATACTAGTAGAATACAATTTGCATCTATTAACTGTTTGGAGATTATTTTTCTATACTAAACATATACTGGGGCGTTGAGAATGTTACAAACAAACAAGGCAAGTCTTAACAGTACCAAACTTTAGGAGCCCGTATCTCGAAACAAAAAAGATCTTCCAGTGGAGGGCGCAGCCCTAGGACTGCACCAAAAAGTTATCCATTAATTACATCCAGACAACAACAACATGTATGGAAAGGGAAAAGGAAGACGGAGTCCAATCAAAGATGGCTGACAATTTAAGCAGATGGTGTCAAGCTACAAAGTGTGTGCGCAACAAGATGCGCTCACAGGGCAAAATCAGCTGTGCACACATGCTCGATTCCAACACTATTAAGGTTATGTTTCGGTCCTTCACCTTGCACCCAGGACATCACATGAATCTGCAGAAAGGTGGCAGGATGTATTATTGCAAGGCAATAAAACACTAACCAGACTATCTTTTGCACGGTTGAGGCTTTTGGGTCGAGCTTCCGAGACCTGTTGTACATACTTTAGTATATACTTCTTTGTGGGCTTGAAGCCCGCCCACAGCTTTTCATTTGTTTGTTTCAGTGTCCTTTAAAAATCCTTGCTTGCCAGTGGTCAATCTTGCTTTTTGTCCCTTTTTTTGTCTTTCGTTTCCTACCATGGAGCAGGGACCAAGTACTGTATCTTTACACTTTGGCTGTTTATCTGCTCATTTGGGGGACTATTTTTTTTATTTCTATCCTACTCGTGTTACACTATGGATGCGTGTTCGGCTTCGGAGCCCGCATTTATTGCATCTTCCCTCCTGCCCCCTACATCCCTCTGTTGTTGCTGCTATCCTTCTCGCACCTCCTGCATGTTGCTTAATTTAGATTATTTTCAGTTTTTACCAAACCCCCTGTTAAGTTGTATTTCAATCCCACCATAAATGCCGGGTCTCGTGGCTCAGTGGACTAATGCGTCCATTGCAGGGGCCTGTGTTCGACCTCATGGTCACAGGTTCAAATCCCGGAGGGTCCACTCAGCCTTTCATCCATCTGAGGTCGATAAAATGAGTACCATTGAGTTGGGTAACAATAAACATCTGTTATTCAGCACCAAGAGACCTGTGGGTGAATGTGCGATTTAAAAATATACATGCTATATTTTGCACAAACTTATTAAACGATAGTGCTTCAAAAGGAGCCATTTATTGTCAGTTTTCAAGCACCAAAGGCAAAGACACCAAATTGCATAACGTTCTTTAAAATCTCAACATATTGAAGCACCCTCGCCCCCTCCCCTTCATCCTAAACATCTACTTCTAGCTGCGGGCCTCTGCTGTGGAGAAAGAATGTTCCAACATGTTCCAATTCAGCCGAGAGAAAATTTATGTGATACTACACAGGCACAGTTTAATTGTGAACAATAATTTACTACTGCCCACTGCAATTGTAAAACCCTTTTATTGATTTATTTGCATTGTGGTTGCACCAATAGACTGCTGCAAGTATTTTCACTCTGGTTGGTCCATGCAAGAGTCGGTGCAGAATTCACTACACTAGTGTACAGTTTACGCGATGCAGCAAATGTTGCATGAAGAGTTTAATGGGCTATGGAAGGGAGATGGCGGTGTGTGACTATCACCCCCTCTGCCAGTGCCACCCTCCTATTCCGAGCGCATGTCACCAGCCACCATAGTAGCCCCGCCCCTTCCACAACAATGTTTTCACGAAACTTTCTGCAGCAGGGCAAGCGGTTGCTGAGGAAGGCCACATGTCGCGGGTACAGGTCAGTGTGGCAAGGAGGAGGCATCACCCAGCAACAGCAAAACTCCTCGCAAAGGAAATCAACATAGAGATGGCGACATCTGTCGCATCACTGCCGCAAAGTGAAGTTTGGAATAGAGAAAATGGCATAGAGGAGAGCAGCCTGGCAGCTGCCCCCACGTCTTGAAGGTTCGGATCCTTGGCACCGGCCAGAGTGCTGTTGCTGCCCCTCTGGCAGCCCCCAAAGCCTCAGTCTCTGCTGAGAACCTGGATGCCCCAGCAGGAGGAGGAGAGGTGAACAACAGGGGAGTTGCCTTCTGCTGGTGCAGAAACTGGCTAGCCTGTGTCCTAAGTACTCCTCCTGCTCTGCTCTCAAGGTACGTCTCACCCCCTCCCTAATGGTTTCCAGACTTAGGAATGCGTGTGTATAAATGGCCTCTTCGCTGTGTTTGCAGAAATGTCCACAGGGGAAGGCAGCTGTGTTTGTTTCTGTCACTGGAGCATATTGTACTTTCACTGAATGGGTAGTTAGCTGCTTTCCTGATAAGCTTTTAATTACGTGTTTCATGGGGAAGATGGGATTCTCCCACTACTAAATTTTCTGCCACAGTAACCACAATTGTGTGGGGTAAACCTAGCTGATCTGAGTTCTTGGGCCAAAATCGACATACGGCTGTTATTTACATCTGTAAAAAATTGTTCAAGTACTAATATCAAATAATGGCACAACACTGTTGCTGCTTTTGTCCACTGACAGACCAGTGACCTAACAGGATTTCCTGGCAGGATGTATTACAGAAGAATTTTGCACAGGACATAGTGGAGCAAATTGATTTGCTGCATAATATAAGTAGAACAAAGTCTGTTGCTCCTAGTGTATTCAATGAACTTGGAAAATAGTGCTAAATCTAGACAAACCTATCAGAAGTTGAACTTGTGGCATGTTAAGTAGCAAAAACTCAGCCTGGCAGTGGTTTGCAGCATCTCATACTTTCTCTCCTGCAGACTGTCTCAGTTCCACGTTCTCTCCCATCTCAGCCTATGTTTTCCTTTACTGTTTTTCACTCTTTCCCCTTGCTTTTTGTCTGTCTCCATAACCTCTCAATATCTTCCATGAAGTGTCTTTCTCTCCAGTACAAGCTTGCCAAGCACCACACACATGCATCTCATTCTTACACAGTTCCGTATTGGTCCAGTCTCATACTCCCCGATATTTGAAGATGGGGAGGCTAGTGACAAGGCCCTTGAAAGATGGGAGGACTCCATTGGAAACGCCTTGGACAGCATCGCCCCCCTCAAAGTAGTGAGGGCTCAGGAGAGGAGGGCGCCAGCCCCTTGGTACTCGGAAGGTCTTAAAACAGAAAAGGCACGGTGTAGAGGAAGTGAGAGAAAATGGAGGAAGACTAAACGGCCGGAGGATAAGCTGGCTTATAAACTGGCACACAAAGTATATTTAAAAAGCTGTAATACAGCAAGGAGAGATCACCTGGGTATACGAATACGGGAGGCTAAAAATTCCTCAAAGGAACTCTTTAAGATACTAAAGGAGTTCACGAATCCTAAAGTAAGCAGCTCTGCTGTTCCCCCACGCAAGAGCTTTGTGATAATCTGGCCAGTCATTTCAAGGAGAAGATTGACAGAATCTACAGCTCTCTAGGGGGGGGGGAGATGCATCAAAGGGGTTAATTTCTGAGGGGAGGGATCTCTCATCACATAGGCTCGACTCGTTTGCAACAATCACCATTGAGCAAGCAGAGTCGGTTCTCGCGGCAACGAAATCGGGGTCGCCGACTGACCCAGCCCTTCCGTTCATTATGTCAGAGCTGGCTCCGGTCCTATCCGCCTCGCTCTCAGAAGTCTGTAACATCTCTCTGGCCACGGCCACATTTCCTAGGAAATGGAAGAAGGCGCACATTAAA
Source organism: Calotriton arnoldi (assembly GCA_963921515.1). Taxonomy (NCBI): domain Eukaryota; kingdom Metazoa; phylum Chordata; class Amphibia; order Caudata; family Salamandridae; genus Calotriton; species Calotriton arnoldi. The sequence continues at coordinate 1,952,366 of CAWUFW010000371.1, read as the reverse complement.
CCTCTGTTGAAGGTGTCGGCAGATCCGGCAGACATGAAAAACTATAGGCCGATCTCCCTTCTTCCATGCTGCTCTAAGGTCATGGAGACGCTGATCAACCAACAACTCACGGGTTATTTGGAACAGCATGATTTGTTGGATCCCTCCCAATCGGGCTTCTGAGCGGGGCATAGCACTGAAGCTGCCTTGGTGGAAGTCACAGATACAATTAGGATGTCTCTGGATAGGGGGATTCCAACAATGCTGGTGCTCCTGGATCTGTCGGCGGCCTTCGACACCATCTCGCACAGCATCCTGCTGGACAGGCTGCGAGAGATTGGTGTCGGAGGGACGCTCTTAGCCTGGCTACAAAGCTTTCTGACCAACAGAACACAATGTGTCCAATTGGACACATTTGTGTCACAGACTACGCCACTGGATAAAGGGGTCCCCCAGGGGTCCATCTTAAGTCCCACCTTGTTCAACATCTATGTGGCTCCTCTGGCTGCCATTATTCGATCTTGCGGTTTTGAGACGATCTCGTATGCGGATGACACGCAGGTGATAATCCCTTTCGAGTCGGATCCTGCGGCAACTAGAGCCAAGTTTAACACCTGTATGTTGAACATAGCTTCTTGGATGGGCAACAATTTCCTTCAGCTAAACTCCAACAAAATGGAGATCCTCCTGTTTGGGAAGGCTGAGGAACTGTGGACGGCGGACTGGTGGCCCAAGGAACTTGGGGAGGCACCCACTCCTACAAAGCAGGCAAGGAACCTGGGAATCCTGTTTGACACTAAACTTTGGCTGGAAGATCATGTGAAGACACTCTCGGGCACATGTTTCAGGATTATGCGAATGCTAAGAAAGATTTTTCCATGGATCCCCCTGGACTCCAGAAAGACCTTAATTCTGGCACTACTAGTTAGTAGATTAGACTATTTCAATGCCCTACTAGTAGGCGTAAGGGAGGACCTATCCTCCAGGCTGCAGGTAGTGCAAAACACTGCAGCGAGGCTGGCCCTGAACAAGCCAGGCTGTACCCCGTCTCGATCCCTACTGCAATCATTGCATTGGCTACCTATTAGAAAGAGAGCAGTGTTTAAACTCTTGACGTTAGTGTTTAAGGCAATGCAAGGGTTGGGACCTGTATACCTAAGGAAGAAGGTAATTCCCTATGTACCGGGTCGCCAGCTCAGATCGAGCAATCAGAAACTGCTATGCCCGTGCAAGATCAGTAAAGCTAAAATGGGTGGGCGTGCTTTTTCTCATCTCGCCCCCTTCCATTGGAATAGATTACCGGAGGAGATGCGAACATGCACTACGTTGGGGCAGTTTAAGAAACGGTTGAAAACATGGATGTTTTAATGGTTTTAGTGGCTTGAGTGTCCTGGAATGTGCTGCCAAGGCGCCGAGAGATCCCCCTGGGGATGATTCGTTGCGCTATATAAGTTTTAATAATAACAAATAATAAATAATACTCCCTCTCTTCCCTGAAGTGCTTTTCTCCCTTACCTCAACTTGCCAGGTATCGCTCACTCACTTTCCTCTCTTTAGCTCCACCCTGCCTCTCTGTAACCATCTCTCTCAGAGTTCTCTGAAGCATTTGTTGTCCCTGTCTCAGCCTCTCCTGTCTCTCTTCACTGCCTGCAGTGTCTCTTTCTCCCCTGCATTCTATCACAATCTCTGCATACACCTACTTCCCAAGTCCTTGCTTGCCTGTCCCGCTTCAAAATTTTTTAAAAAAGGCTCTGTGATACGGCACCAGCACCGGCCTTGTCATACCATTTTTTTTTTTTAAACTGTACTTTCAGACATAGTTATTTTCCTTTGGGATTCGTGCTTGATTTCCTAATAGTAAACTAGAGACCTGGCAGGCTAAATTACTTTTTATTTACCTCAAAATCAACTATTTCATGTCCACTTTATTCCGAAGTGCCAGATGTAGCTTCTTTCATCAAATAAACTTTAGCTCAGTGTTTGGCATTCATGATCATCCAGTTGCTCGAGCTAGCTTTGTTTCGCTCCAGATTGGTTCGTGACAGCAATGTACACCTATTCAATCCCTGGCGGCACAGCACCCAGGATAATGTGCTGCATGGCAAAACTTATAAGGCCCCAAAAGTGAGACCTATTGGCTATGCCAATGCTTGTTTATTTTACTTGAAATAACAGTCATGATCATATTTTTAAGATTTATTGGTTCTGAATGGGTATGCCGTCATAATCCGCAAGTGGAAGGTATGCTTGTGCTACAGTGGGCTTCAAAGCGCATAAATACTATCATAGCTAGCAATTAGTGCGCTGCCTAGACTAGAACATCTAACCCACTAAGAATCATTCATCTACTAAAGGGTGCCATGGTCATGTTTCAATTCTCTACTAAGAAAAAATAGATTCTCCAACTGTTAATCGTCGAGAGAAATCCATTATTCCAAGACAACTACATTGTCTACAGGTGAAAAGTAGGTCTTCATAGATGCACAATTTGCTCATTGGTTTATGTTACATTCCAGACCAGACAAATATTTACATTTCCTGACATTTTATTTGGGGTTTAGTTTTCGATCGAGATCCCTCAATCGATTCCACTCTAAATGAACCTCCCAAGGGTCTCTCAGTAATATGCATCATACTCGTCGGCAACAATTCATAAAATGCTGCTCCATTAGGCATACATCAGTGACTTAAACTTTGCACCAGTCATTCAGGATCATGCAAAAGAGATCGATCTTGGAGTGTCAATTATGTACCGTTAATAAAATGCTGCATGAAAAAAGGCACAGCATTTCTAAAAATGTAGAGTACTTTTTTTAAAGCGCTTATAATATTAACAAACCTTTCATGCAGAGCAGTGCTTCGAGGAGAACTTATCACTTCCTTTGACAAATCCGGTTTCATCTGATTAGCATATGGACTTTTTGACCATTCATTGGTAACCACACCAGGTTTCTCTACAACATCAAAAAGTATCAACTGTTATAGAGTACTGCATTCGCCACTTCAATGCACGTCAGTGAAAACAATGTTGGTAGTGATCTATAAAATGTCAGACTGTGACCAACTGAACAATTCTGCCCAAGCTCTGCCATTTTTCTGCTCGCCTCACCCCTGCAATATTGTGCAGTCTAATGGATTATTACTTTTTATGGCAAAGACATCATGTATCAATTCAGTTTTTTAAAATTAATACCAGTATTTAATCACAAATGACATCACAACTTCCTCCACTTTTTAACAAGACATGCAAATTATGTAAAATGGAACACAGGGCTATAAAGTGCAAAAATGTATTGCTCCCGTAACGTAAGATGTTACAGGAAAGAGAACCTGCTGTACACACTATCGATTACCACTCCTCAAGCAAAGCGATACTTCATACAGCTTATATTGCACTAGAAGATTCAACCATGTGTCTTGGTGTTTTCTCTGGCTGTCACAAGGCAGAAATTCAGAAAAAAGGCCCATGAACCAAGAATTTTATTGCCTCATGCTTATTCCTCAGTAGATCAAGTTTACAGAGGAATGGTACATGTTATTTACCTGTAAAGGGTCTTTTGTAGCTCAAATTTGTTGTAGATTCACATTCATTGCACATTCAGCCATCTAGAGCGCACTCTCAGAAAATACAACTTGTTTTGACTAAACATTCGCTGGGCATCAACTGTAGGAACTACTAGATGATTCACTAAGACATCACTCAGAAATCCACAATGTAACCGAGAGGGATGTGAAGCTGGCTAGTATGTTATTATGTCTTCCTCCACTCCAAGGGGAGGTTGGAAAGGTTGAATAGGACTCTATAAAACAGATAACTTGCAAGTAAGGAAAACTTTGCTTTTACAACACCAATCTATTGAAGACTCAGAAGTTGTTCATGGAATATAAACCAGAACCACTCTCTCAAACTATGAAGAGTATGGCATGGGTGACCAGTGAAATTAAACCTCGAGTATGTAATGTCCAGCAATGATGCTTTCCAGGCATCAATGTCAACTATAATGTTTTGTGGATATGTTAAAGGAAGACCACTTGGACCACCACTATAGCTTCTGAACCGAGTTAGACAATTTCAGGTAGGTTTTGCACCCTTGCATGTGCAGATAACACAATGTGGGCGAATTGGCTGCCCATATGAGGACCACTGCACTGCGGACATGCAATATGAACGTCTCAAGGGCTACTGCAAAAGATGTGAATATTGAATAGTGTTGCAGTGAAAACTGTCCTCAACATTTTTCATGGATGATCAAGCCCTCGGCAGGAACTCCCTATAGCACATATCCACAGTTGTGGTCACTTGTGGTTATGAATCTGCAAATAGCCTACCCTTCAATAAACTCTGAATGTTCCAACACTGCAGTCATCTGTGCATGTGTACAATAATTCATACTAGATTTTCTTCCTTCGCCACAACCCTATGAACAATGTGCAGAGATATTTCTGCCTATGTTTCGTTTGTAGTCATTTATTGGGAAGCAATGGAATACATGCTGCCAAAAGTCCTAACACAGGCATAGCTGTCCTTCTGGTTATCAATTGCGGCAGTCAGTAAGTGGGAATAATGTTCAGAAATGTCACCAGTTTCTGGTGTGTTGGAGTGTAACTTTACTTTTGTGAGAAAAGATTGTTGCACCCAAAGATTTCTACTCTTAATTAGGAATCAGATGGGATTCTTTCCTTGGACATACCAAAACCAGTGTGGTGTAACAATTGTATTATTTCTATGGTTTTTTCCTGCCATCTGTGAAATTATTTCTGTTTTATCAGCCAATCATTCAGATAAGGATATACATGGACCGACTGAAAAGGTAAATGCATAGCAACTATTGACAGGAGTTTTGTGAACATTCAAGATGCAGAATTGAACATGAATTGGAGCAGAGTGAACTAAAAATGCTTGCTGCTCAACGCATATCACAGATACGGCTTGTCACTCGAGTGCTTTGTGATGTAGAAATATATGCCGTAAAGTCAATCAATTGCCTTTTTAGCAAAGGAATGACATACTGTAGGGTTGTTATTTTGAAATGCAAAGTTGGAGGTAGCGGTTAAGAGTCTGTAAGTGTAGAATTTGCCTTTTTGTGGGATCAGGAAGTATACTGAATAAAAATAATGAACAAACTTTTTTGTTCTCTAGACATCTATGGTATTGGGTTCTCGCAAGCGCTTGACCTCTTTTCCTAGGAACAGGATATTTACCACTACATCTTTAATGGATGAAGCCCTGGAATGGGAACTCTAGAGTAAAATATGTGAGTGATGTCTAAAACCAATCAGTCCGAAGTTATCTTCAATCGGGTGTTTGGAATTAAGCACAACCTTTCAACGACCAGAACACTATTATCAAGGAGACCATAGACCCATTCACTGTTTGGTTGTCATCCCAACCCCTTCCTTTGGCACTTCTACCACAGGAGCGGGTGTGGCCTTAGGACAAACTTCTTAGTTAGCTGGGACTCTACTGTCATTCTGCTGTGGTGTTCATGTATCTTATGTACAAGGACCTTCTTTCCTGGGATGCCGGTGACAAAAATAATTTTTCTTACTTTTCACAAATTGCTTTTAGTGCAACGAGGTATGCTCGTCACAAGAGGAACAGCCATGGTTAACCACCAAACAGCACAAGTAGATAGAATGAGGGTTGTAGGAAAGTAGGATCTGCTTTTATTGTTACCCCAACATTTTGCTTGATGTAATGCTCTTTTCTGACTAGTCTGACTGGGATCCTGCTAATCAGGACCCCAGTCTCTGTGCTTTCTCCCCTAAATAAAGTACTTAGGTACATCCCAGATTGGACACCGGAGTACACTTATCAGTCCCTAGTATATGGTACTAAGGTACCCAGGGCATAGATACACCAGGGGTCCCCCATGGGCTGAAGCATGTATTATGCCACGTCGACTTGCAGTTGCAAAGGCTTGTTGGCTTCCTTTCACCAAGATCTTCCTCAAGCATTTCCAGTGACTAAGATCTTCGTCCTCACTGCACCACTTGCATCGTGGGCTTGCATCTTTGGTGAGCTGCTCGAGGTCCTCTCTTGACTCCAGTGCCTCCGGCCTGTGGGTCCTCTTGAGGGTCATCTTTCAATTCTTTGGGCTCCCCTGATTGTTCGGGCCTGCCCTGACTCCCCTGCTTGTGGTGAGTCTCCTGGACCTTGCTGGTCCCGACATTGCACCTTCTTCAACTTCCATGTTGGTTGCAGTTGCCAAGGCTTGTTGGTGCTTCCGCTGGAAACCGACCCCTCAACTCTCGACATCCGACGTGGGACAGCTTGTGTACAGTTCCTGGTCTTCCACAGCGTCGCCTGGGCCACACAGCTGCAGTTTCAAGGTCACCATCAACTCTCCTGCAACACTCGACATCGGTGGGCATCCGTCTTACGTGCCTCCTGGTCACTCCTGAGTGGCATAGACTCTGTTCCCTCTGCTTGCAGGTTCGTCACATCTTGAATCCACCTTTAGGTTCCACTGGACACTTTCACCTTCTCCAGCAGCGGCATCTTCCTGAAGTCCTCCATCAGGTTCAACGTGGTTTCCGACGCCACTTCACACCTATGCACCCGGCTTCCCTGGTGTAGGTATCCTGGTTCCTAGGGCATCCACGGGTGGGGTGGCTCTCCAACCTTCTGTCTTCCACGGGGTTTCTTCAGGGTCCACTGGGAAGGGTCCTTCTTTAAAATTGCAACCGCGACTTACCCATTGACTTGCATTGAACTCGCGGTCGTGTTCCCGCTCTGCACACAGCCTCCGTGGGGCTCCTGGTTACTAACCTTGGATGGTTCCTTGGGTCCCCTTCTGGGTATAGTCTTGACTCGAGTGGTTGTTCAGATACCACTATTTTAGTATATGGTTTGGTCTCCCCCTGGTGACCACTGTGTATTACGTGCTACTTACCTGTTTCTATTGAAAAGTATTGCGTGCATTGTGTATATCTCCGGCTAGGAGATATCTGTATGTGTTAGTGAGTGTTATATGATAAATACATATTTTTATAAATACACTGTGTGGTTCTTTTTCACTTAATCTATATCAATAAGATTGTTTTGATAAAACAAGCTGCTTTACACTCCTTCTGGACTAAGCCTGAAGGCTGCTCTTCACAGCTACCACTTAGAGAGCTTTCTAAGGTTGTCTAAGACCACTAAAATCACCATATGGGTTGTCTGGATTGGTGCAAGGTGCCCACTTACATAAGTGTACACCATATACCAAGCCAGCTTCTCACACGGGTTGAGTAGCGACATCTGTCTGTTCTTGCAATGGGACTAAAACTTGAGATCTAGGGAAGAGAGATTCTGCTTTTTGATTAAACTCACTTTTTGAGAAAATACATTTTGTAGAAAAAATAAATTAGGTGAAAATCCTAAAATAATGGAGGGGGCTGCAGGTGACTGCGTCACTGTCACAGAAAAGAGGATAGGACACCCTGGGTGCAAGTGGTGTCTTTTTGAACCTGCTACATCAATTCCAGAACTAAGCTGTAGCGGCACTTGTGCTATGCATAATCAAAAGAAAGCCATTTTTCCAGAACTATTCCGACACCTGAGGAGGGTACAGTGATGAGTAACCTGCAGGTAACAAGTACCCATTAAAAATGAAGCTACATCTGTCCAATAACGAAACATTCCAGACTTTCATGCCTACTAAAACAAAAACTTAATGACCAAAAATGTCCAATGACATCAACAATATCAAACTATAAGCGTTTGTAAGACAACAATGTTAACAGATTACAATATATTCTACCGAGTCATAGCTCTACTCACGATATTAAATATTTTCGAGGCACTACATGGAAATTGGTTAAATGTTTCCAGATCAACTGGTCATATATTCATTTTCATATGTACTTACGCACTGAGGTGCACTGAGCCCGCTCTTTCACTGGTGAAGAAAAAGTTGGTGATCGTAATGCCTGCCCTTTAAAAATGATTGGTGTTGAAGCCAGTTGGCTGTATGCAGCCACTCTATGGTTGGGCGTTTTAAAGGTATTTTTATCAAACCAGTCATTTTTGGAAACGAACTCTTCCGAGTTTTTGGGTTCATATGGCGGAGCTTCAGATGCAAGTTCTTCAAACCAGTTGAGACTTGTTGGTCCCACTTCTGAAATAATGAACAGATAATGCAAGAATCAGATTTAAAATGCATTATGCAATGGCATGACATTATATAATGCAACACAACAAATTATCACCAAGTAAATTCGCTATAGAGTTCACATATTAACGCAAGGTGGGGGAAAAAAATATTTAAAAAAATAACAGCTGACCGGTTGCACTAGTTTGACCTCTGTTCTCAAAATTCATAAATGTGTGGCGGGGGTGGTGGTAATGCCTCACATGGAGTTCACAGCATAATCTCTGCTATAATACCACATAAGGCATGCACAGTTTTCTTACTATATCATCATGCGCTACTTTCACAGATTACATAATGTTACAGTATGTGAGAAGAAACTTTCTTTTGCCACTTCAAAATAATCCCCTCTGTATGCCTAGAAAACATGCTGGCATACTGAAAACACACATCAACTGGTCCAACCATACATCAGAAATACACTTTTTGCAATCGCAACACGCACCACTTTCCCAGATTAAATAACTTTACAGTATACGAGTAGAAAAAATTCCTTTACTGCCAATTGAAAACCCATACAAATAGGTTTTTAAACAAGTATACAAAGAAATGCAGTATGGTACATGAAAACATCATATTTTGCATCTTAAAACAGTAACTCACTACGAGTAATTCAGTAGGGAATTAGCCTACTTGCAAAAATGCCCACGGGATACTTGTGGAGAATTTCAGGCCTACATTTAAGGTGGTGAATCCCAGGACTATGGCAGGGGAGGTCAGGAACAATGTTATCGGGGTAAAAGATGGGAGGTGCATGGTCTTGGCGTGCTTTATATCCAGTGCTAGGAGGCAATATCACTCTTGCAACGTTCAATAAAGATGTAACATTTGGAAATAAAGTGACCTATTTGTCCACTCCTTAAATATCCTGAAACTGGCCAATAGACATTAGTTCTTGCACCGACCGTCTTGCAGGAAGAGCCACATACTTCCTAGTTTTTCCATGCCAAATGACAGAGAGAGCCAGCAGATCTGCACCCAAGATCAGCCTGATGCATAAGCTGTAGCCCTCAGCTTAGTTAGTTCTGTTGTGCGTTCGATCGAGAAGAGCTTCCAACAAACACATCATGCACTGTCCTGTGTCAGAGAACACTCCCCTCCAAAGGAATGCGCATGGTATGATAGCAAATGATTGAGGAAGCCCCAGGCAGAACCAGAAAAGAACGACTGCATGAAAACTTCTGGACAAGAGAGGGAAATCGAGCAGAAATAAACAGAGGTAAAAATGCTGAAAGGAGAAACCCAGGAGACAAGACAAGCATGAGTACTGTTAGTGGGGTAGCTGTGAGAAAGTGCGTCACGTTAATGAGCATGCGACAATCTGAGCCCTGTCTGTCACAAAGAAATTACAAATACTTTCTTTCGCATGAGGTTGTCTTTCTAAGGGCGTTTAATGTGTTTCTGTTTTTTAGGTCTCGCCTAGGCAGCGATTGCGCTGTTTCTTCGAGACGTGCTGTGTTCAGAACATTGGCTTTAAGCTCCACCCATTTCCCAACCATGTTTTCAATTGGCTCTTTTGACTGTCTTTTGTAAATGCTTCTTTTTCATTGGATAATTTCTTTTGTAGTCCCTCCATTTCTACAGTTGTAACCTCCCATAAGGACTGCCCTTGTTACATGTGACCTTACTTAGGACGTTTTATTTACAATTTAAGATCACTCTTTTGTTAATCACTTCTTTGTCATAGCTGCCGTTGCATGCACAACCGCTACGTACTTCCCCAACACCACTTCTCCGACATGTTGTTCTTCTAATAGTTGTTGTAAATTTGGATGTGTTTTGTTATGGTTTTGGTTGCATTAGCATGCGCTGCTCCGTAAAAGTGCAAGCAAGGCAACATTATATATCATTTTTTTTCCCCAGCGCGGCACACCGCGCTACATGTTTATCAATGGCGGCGGCGCATCTTTTCTTGCACGTGGCTCACTCAACTCAACATTTGTGGCTCTACGGCATCTACAGTGAGCTCTGTATTTAGGCAGAGCACCAAATAACTGAAAACTGCTACGTCCTTCACCACAGCGAGATGACACCAACCTCCCGGGCAGGGTGCAGACGCTGCATGGTATTGCAAAATACCATAGCCCTCTGTATCGCCCACTGTTGCTGATGGTAACACTTTGGAAGCGCCCTTTGTTGCCAGCCTGTTGTGCCCAGGAAATAGGCAAGGCGCCAGCAAAGAAAACGCAACCACCAATCTCCTGGCAAACCAGCACCCGGCCCATAATTACACTTGCGCACTACACACCCAGCGTAGGCGAACTGTTGCTGGTTGCTGTTCCATCACCAAAATAAAAGTTTCCTGACAACTGGACCACTTGCTGCGCGTAACAATTTCAACCACCTTAGCCAAAAGCAAATTGCCCATTGGAATTTTTGAGCCCATTCTTATAATGCTGAAGGCAAAACGACAATTTCCAAAATGCAGTGTGCTGTTAGCTAAAATATTAGGGTTGGCTGAAGGTGTTGCACGGAAATGGAAGCTCGGAATCTATTTAAATTTGAAAAGTGCAGTTATCTCATCCCCCATTTCCTCTCCCACCGACTGCTTAAACTAATTGGTATTAAAGCAGAAGCAGCTGGGAGCATTTGAAACGTTTTAAGTAGTTAGCGCACACAATAGCAAGCACACGACATTTCGTAAATTACCACGTACAGCTTTTATTTAATCAACACATTAATTTTATTTCATGCAGCAGCATTCCAAACTTCCATTCCTGTACGGCATTTATTCATTCACACGCTCTCAGTTGCAGCCCTTTTTCTCTTCCATTATTTATCAGGGTTTAAAGCCAAATGAAGCAGTAGTTCAACTTTCGGACCTTTTTAGGTCGAGCGTGGCGCGCATGCGCTGCTCTGCGAGGCATGCTGTATCTGGTATATGTGATTCAAGAACCTCCCATCTTTTCTATTGGCTTCTGTTAGTGCTCTTCTTGAATGCCTGCTTTTGTTTGGTAGATGTGCTAAATCAGTCCCGCCTTTTGGCATTTTTGACCCTCCCAAGTGACTGCCCCTGTCATGTGTGGTATTACTATATTTTTTTATATATGTTCATTCCTGTGCACTCTTATTTTTGCTTTCCCTCCGCTCGTGTATCAGCACGGCGCCCACTTCAAGGACGCCACGCTTCATGTTTTGAACGGCATTTATGGTATTTATATTATGGCCGCCTTATCTTTCCCTTCCGTCGCTGCACCGTTATGTTTTTGGCTTTCGCCCTCCCTCCTCGTGTTAGGAGCCCTCCCCCCACCCTCCGAGCACAAACGCAGCTGCGGGTTTCTAAGTACATGGCGGAGAGCCGATGGCGAGACCTCACACTGCGGATCCCCCCCCATCACCAGCACTCATCTGTTGCCTGCCTCTGTTTACTTCGGCGGCGGCATATGCAGATCCATGAACCCTTTTCCCCTCTGTCGATACTTTCAACAATGTGCAGTTATGCGTGGGGTGCTGCCGCTTTAAATTTGCCCTGCACCAAGCTCGCTGCAGTTTTCAGACCCCCGGACGTTCGACAGACTCGGCGGTAAGATAACTGCAATTTAGTTTCAGTTTTGGAGAGGAGGTAGGTGAGCTTTCGGAGTCGGCGCAGGAGCACATCTTTCTGAGTGTCTCGAATTACATTTTCACTGCGATTTTCGTTGCTGAGATGACAGTAAAGAAGATTTCTACTTATTCATTGCGGTAAAAAAAATTCTGTGTTCGTTACACCCTTGCTCTGTCTCTCCAGGTCACCTTTCGCATGTTCACTCCATTCATCTGGTGGTGTTTTCAGGATCACACACACGCATAGCATTATAACTGAAACTTGTAATGAAGTACAGCGAATGTCATTTAGCAATTGATTGTTCTAATCATTGCAAGAGCGAAAAACAACATTTGAAATGCTAAATACCAAGGGTGTGTTTTTATTGGCTGCGCCAGCGCTACCCGTCTCATCATCACCTTTCATTTCCTGATTTCAGACAGAGTTTTGAATAATAATGCTTGACTGGCTTATAAGCTTCTTGCACTAGCGGAGTCTTGAGGATTGCTTGTAATTCCATGCTTAGTAAGGAAGGCCTCATTGATTGGATGGCTATAATGGGTGAAAAAACAGTTGGGTAGCAGCAGTGCCACGCATCCAAACTTTCATGACTACTTTCCATGTTTGTCACTGAGCACTTAAAATTTCTGGTTATTTTTTAGTTAACATCTTCCAAGGCATTCGTAAAAGCTTGCATACAGAACAGTTGCAGATAAAGTGCACTATTTTACCTCTAAATACCAACAGTTCAAATGAGAAAAACTAAATCAGTGTGTGGCCTTGTAATCTCAATAGTGTTATGAATCCGTAGATTCACACTTTGTAGAGATTAGCACTGGCTTTGCAGGTTTCACAGTAACATACACCCACAGACTTGCAATTTCATCACTGCAGCCTAACGCTGGATGTGCAGATTCCATTGCAACATGTATCCACAAACCTGCATTTTCTGTGATCAGTGTCAGCCTTGAATGTGCACATTCCACAGTGATATGTATACGTACATCTGCATTTCCTGTGATGAATGTCAGCGTCGGATGTGCAGGTTTTACAGTGGCATGTATTCACAAACTCATTTTCTGTGTTGAATGTCAGAGCTGGATGTGCAGGTTCCACAGTGACATGTATTCACAAACCTGCATTTTCTGCAATGAAGGTCAGCCTTGGATATGCAGGTTCCCCAGTGACATGTATTCACAAACCTGCATTTTCTGTGATGAATGTCAGCCTTCAATGTGCAGATTCTACAATGGCATGTATTAAAAAACCTGCATTTTCTGTGATGAAGGTCCCACCCTTAAAGGACAGCCGCACAAACTGATAATAGAGTGAGGCAGTGAAATACCTCCTATTAACCACAGGTAACGTGTAAGAAATAAGAGTTTGAAGACCACCTTTTGAGCGGCTGATAATGATGGTAATGCAGGTGTAAATTTACTAGAGAATCCTTCCACATAGGAGGGGTTCACACGCCATGTTTCCTGAAGACGGATCACATGGGACATAGCAGTAAGACAGATCCAATTTGTGGCACATCATTTATTTTCAAAACCAGCTATGTTCCATGAAGTATATAGACATTCTCCTTTGTAACCTGCCTTGTCTTCCTAGTGGGACCAATCCACCAACCCTTCTTGTCATTATTATTTGGTCAGCTCTCACAATTGGGAAGACAGACTTAGGACCTTATTCCTCAGTTGGTCAGAGGACTAAATGGTACCTGGGCTCAAAGGGGGGACATTTGTCATGATTGCCACATAAGGGCAACAGGCAGGTGGTAAATTGATGTTAACATAATTAACTTGCCCCCCCCTACACTAGTATTGTCCCCCCGTTGCTGCCTGGTCCCCAAAATGGGCCAGGAGAACGTGTATGTCAAGGAAAATTGGTTGAATCATTTATTCTAGGCTTACCTAACTGGATCGGTGATAAATCCCTTGCTATTCCCGGAACCAAAATATGGGGGGTATCCATTGTTTGTCTAGTGGGCCATTCCACATTCCAAATCCTATCTGTAAAATGTAACAGTTTTTTATGTAGTGTAGTACTACACCATAGTCAAGTGCAGGTGCATTACAGTTTGTTACAGGGTCATCCTGACTAAGCAGCAAGGATCTTTGTACTGGTTGGGTTGTCTGAGCTAGTGCCCCATTAGCCTCACTATACTTTGATTTAATATGATCCAAATGTTCTTCAATCACTCCCAGCCATTAGACTGGACAGCAGGTCCTTCTGAAACTACCCCACCTCAGCTTGCGAAGATGCATTAAAAAACACTTCAGTAGGAGAAGTTACACTAGTTTGAATAGTAGGGTGGGTCTTTTTTTGGTCACTTGTTGCCTTTTACGTTTAGCTGGGGGAGCACTAATACTCGGGGAGGTTACAGGACTGCTCGTATTATATCCTCACTCACCGGCTGGAACGTGCCTCACTGGCATTGTCTCTTGAACTACCACTTGGACATGTAGCATTCCAGGAGCCATATCAGTAGCAGATTGTGCTGGGGCCTCTGGAGCTGCAGCTATAGTAGCCAATAGATGGCACTCCACCTGTTCAATCCCTTTGTTTAGAGGCCCCACTGCACATTTAATATATACCTCCAGTGATGCAGTATTTTGGCCGGGTTGGGCAGGAATGGGGGCTTTGCGTTTAGTCATGGTGTACAGCCAAGAAAGGGTGCTCAGGATACGCTCAGATGTAAATCCACTCCGTAACTGTAAGGGCTCAGACATTCGATTAATTAATAGCGCAACAACCTCCTCTGCATAAAAAAAGCCTCTGCCAGTAACTGGAACAAAAGTGCTGTCACCAAAATGAATAAGGCAATGGAAAATACAAGAATGATAAGAGGGTAAGCCCAGCGGTAAGCGTGCAGCGCTTATATCGATACCTGCTGATGTGATGGAGTTGGCGCCTACACGCGCAAGTTCTCCTGTGACTCCAAAGTCCCTTGTAGAGTGTTGCCAGCAAATAGAGTATGTCCCCGCTTCTGGCGACATAGCTGCCAAACTTGACCAGGAATGATTTAATTGTAAGAGAGTGAATCTAGGTGGGTAATGGCCATTCAACAGGATGGCACGACATATACAGCGACCAAGAACATAGCAGAGGCATTTGCAGGCTACTACGCAGATTTCTACAAGGCTAGGACCTTAGAAGAGGGTCCCCAGATTTGTGAGTATCTGAGCGCAATCGATACCCCCACCCTCTCAGTAGACGACCGAGCGCTCCTCGATAAGGAATTGACACGAGAAGATGTCTTGACAGCCATCGGTAAACAGAAATTGGGGAAGACTCAGGGTCCCAATGGGTTACCGGCGGAATTTTATAAGGCAAACGCCAGCTTACTCGGCCCACATCTCCTAAAGATGTACCTGGCGGCACTGGCAGAAGGGACCCTTCCGACAGACCTTTGTAACGCAACGGTAGTTGTGATCCACAAACAGGGGAAGCATGCCTCAGATTGCGGAGCCTACAGACATATCTCATTACTTAATGTAGAAACCAAAATATTGGCAACGATATTGGCCACACGACTGTTGTTGGTGATTACTTCTCTCATTTACTGTGACAAGTCCGGATTAATGCCAAAGAGGGCAACAAGATTCAATCTTCGCCGACTGGCTAGATACAGTGCAAATATTGGACTACCTATATTGGACTACCAGCGTATTTGATCCGAAGACTGCAAATTATTCAAAACGCTGCAGCCAGACTCATTAGGAATTAGCCATTACGTCACCACATTTCCCCCCATCTGTGGAGCCTCCACTGGCTGCCTGTCAAAAGGAGGATCGAGTATAAGGCGCTTTCTATCGCCTACAGAGCCACCAGAAATCGGGGCCCAGGCTACTTGAAACAGAGACTCCAGCACTATCACCAGGATAGTGTTCTACGAACTAATCATCAGAATCTGCTCAGGATTCCTCGTTTCTCAAAGGCCAGGAAAGGCGGTCGAGCCTTCTCAGCGAGAACTGCGTCTCTCTGGAACTCTATGCCGGTCCATCTTCGTAAGTTAGAGTCAGAACAGGCATTTAGGAAAGCGCTGAAAACTTGCCTTTTCAGCCTCCCGTAGTCCTCCTCCTTTTTTCCTCACTGCCAATTCCGCCTTAGCGCCAGGGCACCTCCGCAGGAGGTAGCCACGCGCTGTATAAATGTCTTATTATTATTATTTATTAAAGCAGAACCGACCCACATGTATTCTTATCCCTGGATGCAGAGAAGGAATTCAACGCCGTCCACTGGCTTTTATGAGACAGGCACTATTGAAATTTAGGTTCTGCCTGGCCTTCTAGGCCTGGATAGACCTATTATACACTAACCCGAGGGTGCGGGTAAATGGAGTAATGTCAGCGGAATTTTCCGGTGTGCTGGGGCACCAGGCAGGGATGTACTCTGTCGCCACAACTATTCGCAATAGTTTTGGAACCACTGGCGTGCCTGGTCCGAGATCACCCGGACATACGAGGCTTTAGGGACGATCAGGGATTACTTAGAGATGAACGGATAGCACTCTCCACCGATGACATTCTTCTCTACATCACCAACCCTGAAGCGACACTTCCCATTATACTGGGAAATACGGAAAACATGTGGGATATCAGATAAACTGGGATAAATCTAGACTTTATTCGGTCGGAGGGTGTATAGATACACAGGGCCTTCCCGGACAATTACATGTGAATAGAGAAGGGTTTCGCTACCTAGGTCTCCACATAACTACCAACATAATGGCGAGCCTTGGACACAATATAAAGAGAGTGCTGACGGTATTCCATGAAGACGTGGAACGGTGGAGAAGACTCCCCCTGACGCTGTTGGGCAGAGCGGCCATGTTCAAAATGGTCACCCTTCCTAAATTACTCTACATCCTCCAAAATACATACCACAAACTCCCTGAGGAAATCTTTAAAACAATAGAGGGAGAGATGCGCACACTCCAGTGGAATGGGAGACACCCACGGGTAACACTCCAGACCCTTCAACGTAGTCAATACAATGGAGGTATAGCACTCCCAGACATACGATCATACTATCGGGAAGCACATCTAGTGGTCATAAATGAATGGGGACACATAGCAGGTGACCACCCAACATATGCCCTCGAGAGACTCCAGTTTCAAACCCGAACACATCTGCACTACATATATGGAGGCAGGGGAGTGAGGCAATTACTGCCGGCAACTCAGAGGACCATAGAGGCCTGGAAGGGGCGGAATGTGAAATGAAGTGGAACAAGAGATGCACAAAAGATTGTCAGAATTGGGTGAATTGTCAGAATTGGGTATGCTGCAGGGTTTTGGAACCTGGGATATGGTGGGCATATCCAGACTCGGGGACATACTAGAGGGAGGTGCCCTGATCTCCTTCAACTCACTTCAGCGTGAACACAAGCTGAATGACACCCAAAGATATAAATATTTACAATTACAACATGCCTGGTGGGCAGAACAACTAGACACATCAAACATCCTAGATTTTGCACACCTAGAGGGAAGGCTTCTTCAAGGAGAACTACCAAACAACGCCATCTCATGGACATACAAAACCCTGATAAATAACATGTCAGACAATCTAGGAGCTCCTAGAACACAATGGGAGGTTACTGCGGCTGAATTAGAAGACGTGGACTGGGAAGCGGCATTGATGCATCCAAGAGAAGTGGCTATCAAATTAAGGTTACGATTGATACAATTCAAGATCCTGCACAGGGTCTATTTTGCCAGGGCACGCCTACATAAAATCGGGAGGGCCGATTCAACAGGGTGTCTCAGTTGCAGGACAGAGCATGGGACCTACATACACACGTTATGGGATTGCCACCATATAAAATCATATTGGACCCAAATAACAGAGGAATTAGGCAAGGTAGTAGAAACAACCATACCCATGGATGGCAAATACGTTCTGTTTGGTATTCCCTCTGAGGTGCCCCAGCTCTCCCCACAGTGATGGAGTGGAGAAAGGGTATGGACCTATATATGGGTGCTGATAGGGTGACATACAAAGCAAGAGGATGCCCGAAGAAGTTATCCAAGGTCTGGTGCCCCTGGTTGAGATACTACGGGTTGGATATAGAGTGGGAGAAAGATGAACCTCAACCAGGGCCGAGATAACCGAGAGAAAGGTGAGAGCCCCCCCACCCCCCTTATCATGAACTATAAGATTGTACTTACCACCTGGCAAGGCTCAGTGATGGCTCCACCAGAAATTATCTGTATTTACACCACTGCTGAATGATTGATTTCAAAACTGTTATATTTCATGATGCTCTTCGTCCTAAACACAAAAGATGTACCTAATGCTGTGTTTTCTTTTCTTGCAATTTGTATCAATAAAAACATTTTTTTTTTTTTTAAAAAGGAATGATTTAATTGCAGAACCAAAATGGTTGTCCCAGGACTTCGCACCAAAAGGGAGTCTGCCCTTGGCCTGGGCTTTCCCGGGCGCGGACTGCACGCGTCCCGCGGAGTGCTGTCTGCGCTATATAACGTCACACAGGGAGAACGGCTGCAGGTGTGCTAGGGTCTTCCTTCTGACCCCTGGTGCTCTTGGGACACATAGTCCCCAAATGGCTCCTTAGATGTCTCCATCATGATACAAAAAGAACTCTGGGCAAGTGTAGCCTAAGGCAACAAAGGGTAGTGAGTGTGTTATATATAACTTGGTTGGTAAACAAAAAGTGCAGTTGTGTTTTGTTTTTGGCAGAGGACCGGGCATTTATTACAGGAGGAAAAATAGAATGGCGTCTCTTCTAACTGTTCGATATTCCAGTTTTACAATGGAAACCTTACTACCCTATTCAAACACAATGTAATGTATACAGAGGAAAATTAAGTGTTTAGATTATCTATTATATGGGACAAGGAACTAGACTTCCCAAATGCTGTAGCTTATTGCTGCTCACTAGCCAGCATGTTCGTCTCCATTATATTTCCAATCAAGAACCCGATAGAACACATCAATACAGGTCATTGTTTCATAAAGTAGCACACTAATCAAGAAGCGACTTGGACATCGAAGTGTTGATCTTAATTCCTTTAGCAGACGCAATATTCGCCAACAATGCAAAAAAACGGTAATTGCAAAATACCTGTATTTCTGCAGCGAGTTCGAAAAAGTTCAAAGAACGTTGGTCTCTGCACTGGTTGAATGGCCATTTTGCTATCCACATCACGGTTGGCAGTGCACTTTGAAAACCTACAAAATGTCAACAAAAGCAGGATTAGAACCCCAACTTTCGCCGAATCCAGATCACACATTACGAGCCGCAGATCTCATTTTTGTTTGAGTTCACACTGCATATGAAGTGAATCGAATACAAATCTAAAGAAACTGATGGAATTTACATCATGTCACAGACCACCACCAGCAAATAAAGAAACAGTAAGAACCTAGATAAAAATCATAGTAAAATGAAAAAGTAGAAACTATATGGGAAGAACTAAAAATAAATGTAAATCCAGTATTTGTAAAGCGCGAACAGCTACCCGAAGGCATCCCGGCGCTGGGGGCCGTGGGGAAGATTAAGCAAGCTATTGCCCAGAGTCACATGGTGCTGGGCTGACCTGGTGCCGGAATCGAACCGTGAACCCCAGATTCCAGCGTCCAGATTCTAGAAATTCAGCATTAACAGCAAGGAAAAATGACTCTGACATACTGGTACACAGGTCCAAAATATGTGGCAGTTTCATCCCTTGGAACCGAAAAAGGCCTGAACTCCCAGCAGAGGTTGGGTATGGGAGAGAAATAATCTGGTCACGGTGGTGGCACAGGTTACCAATAAACCTCTCTTAACCTCTTTCTTTACACAAAATCTCAAAATATGTTGAAAATGTGTTCCAGTATCCTACATATCTATGGACATCATCTACAGTTTATGAATTCAAAAGTAATTCCTTGACTGAGAAAGAAATAATATTAGAAGGGGCAGATGCGGCCTCTTGGTTCTGCATTTCTTGTATTCATTACAGAACTGAGGCTTGATAATAACCACTGTTTGTTTTACAGAACACCTTGGAACTTTCAAGCCTTGACATTCTGAAAAAATGGAACACATTTGTCTCCCAGTCAATTTCTAAATCTAACATTGTTAAAGTGTGAATCACAGATTAAGCTACAGTTGTGCCTCTGACAGCTTTAAGTACAAAGTAATATACACTTTACACGAAGTATAACAATTGGTTCTCTTTCTATAATTAAGGTCAATGTTTTATAACGTGGGTCCTCACCATTTCTGTACCATGAGAATGGGACCACATTACAAATAAGTTTCAGAAACCCCAGCTTGGACTATGCTAAATTGTCTGTCAACTTGAATGGGCAGGTCATCGAAGAACCAAACAGAAACAGTCAAGGAAAAGCAGAAAAGCAAACATCAAAATATCAGCCACAGCATCAAACCTAACATGCACTAGGTCTGAATTACAAAAAATCGTAAGGATCTGTATGTTCATTCCTACATCAGGGGATTACACATTTTTAGTCAGTGTCACACGTGGCTGGCCTTTGCAAGGGAAAAATCCTCCAGCAGAGAAAGCATGGAGCTGTACCCGACGAAGTCCTCTCACGGCCAGAGACCTGCTCTCTCCCGCTGCAGCTCCGCTGCTGTGCTGCTGCCCTGTGCAGGGCTTAGTGCAGGTAGGGGTTCGAGCCTCAGTCCAGAGTGTATTGTGCCCGTTTTTAGTTAATTCTCTTGCCTTACTGTGCCCTCAATTTCGACTGTTGCCTCTCTGTTCTTTGCCTTATTGTGCCTCTCTGCCCGTTTTTCCCCACCTCCCTCTCCCGCCGCTGCTCCCCCCGCAGCCCCTCCCCCTGCCGATTCCCATTCCCGCCTCCCACCTGTGCCTCCCTTCCCCCTCCCCCATTTAATGGCGGCCGCTGCGCGCGCCTTCAAGCTCGTCTGCGCCCGTCCGCGACCCGACCGCCACCAGCGCTAGGGACCCTGGCTCACCGACCATCCACCGCTACGACTCAGCTACCCTCCTCGCACTCAACCCCGGAAGGAGCCACAACTTACCAGCGGTCCGTACCAACACCACCCACGGACAGTTCTCCTGCCGCCACTGCCGCCAGACCTTAACCACCGTCCGCACCCCCCACGACCACCGCACCCAACGCCAACACCGCCGACGCCCTGAGGTGTATCCTCCTCAAAGTGCGCTCCCTGCACAGACATGCCGTAGAGATCTGGGACCTCCTTGACACCCTCTCACCTTCTTTACAGAAACCTGGACTAACGCCTCCACTGCCATCGCCATCCCTGACGGATACAAGATCCAGAGGAAGGACCGCCCTAACCACCCAGGAGGAGGACTCGCCATCGCACACAGAGCTCCCTCCGACTCTCCACCCCGAGCGACTCCTTCTCCACCACTGAACACCTTCATTTCCAGGTCCAGACCAGCCCTAGAACCACACTTCGCGGCCCCCTCGCCTACAGACCCCACGGCCCCCACGCTCCGTTCGCCACTACCATCACCGACCTCATCGCACCCCACGCCATCGCCTCCATGGACTACATACTCATCTGAGACCTCAACTTCCACCTCGACAAGCCCAGCGACCCAAACTCCACCACCCTCCTAGACAACCTCGCCAACATGGGACTGAAACAGCTCGTCACTACGCCTTCCCACAAGGCAGGACACACCCTCGACCCCATCTTCGCAGGAGGAAACAACATCCAATTCAGCCACACCAAGCAACCCACATGGACGGAGCACCACTGCGTACACTTCCAAGTCGACAAACCCAAGCCGCCCAAACATGCACCGCGCCCTCGGCGAAGTAACTGGAGCAAAGTCACGGAGGAGCAGCTCAACTCCACCCTCTACCAGGACACCCCCACCACCACGACCGACACCAATCTCTCAGCCAAGGAACTACACAAATGGATCTCCAATTGCGCAGACAAGCTCGCGCCCCTACACAACCCCAGACAGCGCCCCAGAAAGGCCACCTGGTTCACCACCGACCTCCAAGAAATCAGACACACCTGCAGACGTCTCGAGAAGAACTGGAAAAACAGCAAAACGTCAGAAGACCGCACCACCTACAAGAACGCCATGACGGAATACCACCAACTAATCAGAACCTCCAAAAGGACCTTCATTCAAAACAAAATCCTCGCCAACTCCAGCAACTCCGAGGAACTCTTCAGCGTCATCCAGGAATTCACCAAGCCCCCCAGCGAAACCACGGACATCACCCCTTCCCAGGACCTCTGCAACAAGCTCAGATCCTACTTCCATGTGAAAACCAAGAGCCTCTATGACAATTTCAACGACAGGACACCTGACTCCGAAACCACTCCCTTCTCCAGCAAAGCCAGCCAGCCAGCCATCTCCTCCTAGACCCCAGTCACCACCGAAGACAACACTTCGACCATGAAAGGCATCCACTCAGGGACCCCTGCCCACCACACATCTACCACAGAGCCGCCATCGCTCCAGAACTACGACGCACCATCAAGGCCAGCATTTTTCCCCGACTGGAAACGCGCAGAAGTCAGACCCCTGCTCAAGAAGCCCACAGCAAATTCCACAGACCTCAAGAACTGCCGACCGATCTCCCTCCTCCCCTTCGCGACAAAAGTCACAGAGAAGACAGACAGTCAACGCACAACTAACAAGATTCATCGAAGAAAACTTCATCCTTGACCCCTCCCAATCCAGATTCTGCAGTAACCACAGCACTGAGACCGCCCTACTCGCCGCCACAGACGACATCCGCACCCTCCTTGACCAATGACACACCGTGGCCCTGGTCCTACTCAACCTCTAAGCAGCGTTCTACGTCGTCTCCCACCGCACACTCATCGCCAGACTCCACGGTGCCGGCATACAAGGAACTGCCCTCGACTGGATCCGCTTGTTCCTCACCGGCAGAACCCAAAGAACCAGGCTGCCACCCTTCCTCTCCGAAGGACATAGCCCTTCACAGTGAGAACAGCTTGGGGGGGCTGGTCACTATACGTTCATGCTGACAATAAATTCTTGCATGTACCACTTTCAAATACTATGCGCCATACCTTGTAGGCTGCAAGGCTGATTTAAAATTTAAAGGTAATATTCTTTCCTAGCAAAAAGGATCATTTTTACTGGTGTGCTTGCAGGTTCAAAAGCCGCAGGGGTCAGTCTACACAAGCAGGCCTAAAGCCATGCTTCCTTTGTCAGCCTAGTGGAAGGCACAAAATGTGCTGCAGTACACAGGCAACTTAATTTTTCCATACTATTAGTGTATTTCTGCACCATATAGTATGGCCTTACAGCGAAGCTAAATATGCCAATAAGGAGATAACCAATTTTACAATTTTTTAGTGGTCAGAGCACATACACTATGACTGGACAGTAGTGCCCACATGTGCAGAGTTCAAAATCCAGCAGCATCAGTCCAGAGAAAATGGGGGTGACCACTGAAAAACAGGGTCTTTCTCACACTTACTACTAACTCATTAACTTTACCCAGTGCCCCCCTTATAATTTACCCTTACCATTAGCTCCTTACAACTACCTTTTACCCTTATCCTTTATTCCCATAACCCTTAATCCCATACCCTTGCCCTCGCACTCACTCTTACTCCTTAACTTCTCACCCATTTATCATTTACCTCTTACTTTTAACCCCTCACAGTAGCCCCTTAACAAATACAATTTCACTCACCCTCTAGCCTATACCCTTAACCCCTTACACCCTTGTCCGTTTACTTGTAACCCCCTACCCCATTACACTTACCCCTTACCTTTAATTCCTTACACAGAACTCTTACCCATAAAACATTACTCTTATCACTTTACTTTTAACCACTCAGCATTGTGTTTATCCCCTTATGTCTACCCCTTACACCCTTGCCTTCTTATTGCCTTAGCATTTACCACTTATCTTTAACTACTTACACTGTTACTCTGGAATCTTTGCCCTTAACCCTTACCCATTAAACATAATCCCTTGCCCAGCCATTACACTTAACCCTACAGCTTAACTTTACCCTTAAGCCCTTACCCATAGTCCCAATTAACCCCATACCTTTAACTCCTTGCCACTAATCCCTCAACCTTATTTACCTCTTACGCACTTCCTTCTTCACCCCTACGTCTGGCATAGAGAACATTATCAACACAAAATTATTTATATATTTAATAGAACTTGTACCGAAATAGTAAACAATAAAATGGTCTACATGAAACTGTAGTCCACAAGGAAATGCCCATGAAGAATGGAATAACAATTAAATGAATGCAAAAAAAGTATGTTCACCATTTATGCACATACATACAGCCGCCATGCTGGAATCAATTTTTCAGTCTTACTTGGCAGATCTCAGACAACCTGACACAAACCCAACTATTGCTGCCAAGGGCAAGAATAAATCAGTTTCAACTTCTGAAACCTTACTGAATTACTAACTGAGGGCTCACATGAGCAAGATCAAAGTAAAACAGTATATAGTATCACTCACCAGGCTACAAAGAGTGCCTTCCAAATCTTCAACACTATTTCTGTGCGTTCTGTTCACCATTATCTTCACCTAGTTCAGCAGGGGATCCCGTCAACTCAATGAGAAAGTACCGCTCTGTGAGAATACAAAGACTCAGTTTTACCACTTGTGTGAGTATTCATAAAATCGGGCGGTGATAAAGATTTACATGAAACATCAGACTTGTTTTACACAACAAAACAATCCCCTCTTAGAAAATTGCCTCTATCATTAAATAGACAACATTGTGTGAAAAAGAAAGAAGCTGATCCCCAACAACGTTAAAAAGCAAGCTCAGGACGTAAAGGGATCCTGCGTGCAATAAACAAATGCCTTCCTGCAAGTTCTAGAGGTTGTGGAATACAACCTAATATACAACCGTATCTCTCAGAATGCAGACCTTCTGGCCCTGAAAGCACGTCTTCAACTGAAAACTACTTAAAATCACTTACAATTGCAACAGGTTTCTAATAATTATTAGAAGTATCAATTTTAAAAGTTCCAATCTTGCCCTACCCCCACCAATCTACTAATGAAAGCTACTGAATTAATGCATAACATACACATATCATGTGTTAGTATATGTTTTTCAGTCAGCAACAGCGTCTAGCATTCAAGCTCAACCCTTAAATGCATAGCAACTGCAATCTTTTCAGTTGCCTATAGCATTCAACCATTTACCAACATGACTGAAATGCTCCAACAAAATATTTTAACATCAATGTTTTATCCTGGTAAGTGTGGCACCATTTTGGGGGGTGGGATCAAGAGGGAACTGGGCAAAGTTGAATTGAGAAGCCCAAAAGTGGTATGTCATAAGCAAACTCCCTTGAGGAATTTTGGGAAGTGGTGCCAGATAGACAACATGCTTGGAATTGAGGTCAGAGAAAACTGGAAATTCTAAAGATTTGTTGATCACTACAAAACCACAAGCCCTGCAGTTTAATATTATCTAACTTCCACCTCACCACCCCATGAAATTAGCCTCTCAGAGTGAAAAGTTAAACAATAGTTCATGTTCATAAGCAGTCCATTCAACTCTGCAGTATGGAGCGCAGACTCAGGAGGCTTGGCAGCAGCATGCTCTGCCTTTACCTGGTAGGCTAACCAGGAGCTGCCAAGCCAACCAGCAACTTCCTCCATTGCCATGCTGGAGGTCTTCTCTTTGAGTGCAATTCTAATCTGCCAATGCTAAGCCGTACACAGCAAAGTACTCTATCAACAACATTATCAAGCGTTGATAGAGAACCCAACTGTCCTTCCCCTACGGGTTTACTTAATGTAGGAGGGCAGCACACCAGGAATGTGCGTTTTGGGAGGGTGGAAGGAGAGTAGGGACAACAGGTGCATTGGTGCTTCGTAAGTGATGGGGAAGGCATACATATTCACAATGAAAACATTTGGTAAACAGTGATGCAACATGTAATGTTGTGCACGGCCATGAGCAATGCATGGTGGGGGGAGGCATTTGAAGTTGCATTGCTCTAAACTAAAAACACTTTATGTTTGCGTGTCATACATACATACATACATATTCTTACCAACTATGTTTTGGTGACATGGCAAAACTGCTTGCAGCATAACCTTCATGGCAGCTACTTTATGAGAGAATTTCAAACAATATACCCAATCCACAAATCAGGGCTCGAAAAATTCACTCGCATTGTCGAGCAAGATTTATTCAGGATGAGCAATTTTTAGGGACTACTCGCCCTTTCTGGTGAGTTGAAAATCCACTAACTTCAGGGAAGACATACTGACTTTTGTCCTTTGTCTCTGAAAGCAGAGCAAATGTGACAAGTTAACAAAATGTAAAGGCATCTTTATTGCTCACAAAGTGAAAGAGCAATAAAAATGCCATTAAATCTTGTTATCATGTCGCATTTGCTGGCTTTCAGAGACAGAGTTCAAAAGTCAGCTTATCTTATTACATTTATTTTTCTTTCTGTGACTTAAGTTAGAGGATTTTGTAAAATGAACTGAGAGACAACTGAACTGTGCAAAGCATGTTAAATGAAAGGCTGTAAGATATCAGGCTTTTTTCTAACACAACACTGAAATAGCTAAGTGAACTGTTCAAATATTTCAAATATATTTCACTAGTTATGAAGACCCATTTTTGTAATTCTGCTGTGAATTTTTTTTTATAGGATCAAAACAAATTATAACACTTTACTTGGTGATGTGCAAATGTTCAATATTTTTGCTGAAACCCAACTTCCAAAAATTGTTTATGTGCTATTATCAGTAAAACTACATTAGTGGGAAAGTATTGTGATCATTTCAAAGGAAAATATGCTATCTGTAAATAACAATGCACTACACCACATCATGCTTTGGTAATATATTTATGAAAAGTGAGTTTTTAAACATGAACTGGGAATTATTACTGCTCCTGCCCAGATGACAATGCTATTAGTGAACTAAGAAGCAAGCCAGGAATGATGTGTACCCTATATACGGGCTCGATTCTTGGTATACATGGAGCAAACATTTAGTCTAGTAAATAAAAAGAGTTTTTTGTACAACAGAAATAGTGAACTTGCATATTTGAAGGTGCTCTCTTATTTGATAATAAAGAAAAAGGCGGCTCCATAAGACAAAATATTTGCCTAGGAACACACTATTTGAGACCAGTTCACGGGTCAAGTACATTACAGTTAGGTCAAGTAGATTATTAAAGTTACTAGATCTGCAGGTCTAGTAACATTTTTATGATTTTTCGAGCCCTGCAAATGAACCGTACATGACGGGCATGGACTGCAGACCTTCAGCAAGTCTATGTACGCAATCTCTTTGCCATCTAAACCACTGGCAAACAGCCTTTGGTTGGGCTACTGATCAAGGAAAGAAATTTGGCTACGCCCAACACCCAGTTCATTGATTCTGACTTCACTGCACATAGCCTCTGGATAAATGCTTTGGCAATTCGACTCAGTGACCACAAGGTGTAATCTCATTCCACTGGATCCATGGTGTGTGGTCTTTATAGCAAAGTTGTATGATATTGGGCTGTTCTAGAATCTTGTCTTTTTAGTTGGAAGCATTTGATATGTTAAATCTCGAGTAAGGATTGGCTTTAGTACACTCTGCCACATATGGGAGAGTGAACATTTTTCATTTGTATAATTAACACACCTGTACGTAATATGTGACTCACACTGCTAAATAACGTGTGCATATTAATCATATCATTTTTAGTAGGCAACTGTATTTAGTCATTATGAGCAGCACCCAAGTTAACATGTTAAACAGTTAACATGAGTCAACTTTTCTACTGCCATCTTAAATGTCGGCTGTCACACGTGAAAGGCTGGAAGGACTGCACATTTCATATTCGTTTGTTTCGTACATTGTGTTTTTCCATTACAGATGCTGTGTTTTTTCCGGATGCCTTTTGTTAGCTAGTGAATAGTTATTTGCTATGTATTGTATAATTGATCGTGAGGTTTTCATTAAAGAAGAAGATGCCAGTGTGAGAGAGCGACTCATGGGAAACGCTGACTGTAGCCAACAGTCTGCCCGGCGTTACAATTCAAAGACATTCACATACATGGCTTATTATTCAGACATAAGAAAGTGGGGAGGATACATGCTCTGAGTCTGGAGAGAACTGATTTGTTGCAGAGAGTGGGAACAAACTAAAATGTTGCAATGAATGTTTTTGTTTAATAATAATAATACTGTGTGTTCCTGAGACTAGCTAGAAGAGATGCTTGCTGACTTCGTACTAAGAAGACCCTTCTCACCTCTGCTCATCTGCACAGCTTGCGTGTAAAGGCTTTATGGCCAAGCATTCTTATTCTCTCATTCAGAGACCTTTATTTGGTTTTCTGAAGCTTACACCCTACCTTATTTACTTAAATTAAATGCCCTTTATCTCTAACCATACTAGCTAATTTAGATTAGGGATTTCCTTTATGAAACGCATTTTCTGGATACGCTGTATTCTTGATGTAATTCTTGCGAACGTTCTATTTTTCCTTATCTTGAATTATGGACTCTTGGACCATTTAAACTGGTAACTAATGATGCTTGAATTAGAGTTCTTAATGGATTAATCCCATTGCATTAATCAAGATTTTGTTAATAAATCCTTTTTGAATGTATTTAAATTCTCCTTGTCGTTTCCTGTGGAGCCTAATGGTTTTGCTGTTTATGGAAATGTATTTAAATGCTAGCTTCAAA
The DNA here is from genome assembly GCA_963921515.1 of Calotriton arnoldi. Classification (NCBI taxonomy): domain Eukaryota; kingdom Metazoa; phylum Chordata; class Amphibia; order Caudata; family Salamandridae; genus Calotriton; species Calotriton arnoldi. Next base: position 1,924,060 of record CAWUFW010000371.1, on the reverse strand, counting down.
TTTCCCCTTCATGTCGACTAGCAAAGGTCCATACGACTAGTTTGTATTAAATATACTCATAAATCAAGATTCAAGAACCCCCGACTCACCACTTATTTCAGAATAAATGGCTTTGGAAACCATTAGTAATAGAAAGTTAATTGATTTTGAAAAGGTGAAAACGCACTGACAAATGATCAGGAAACTCACTTTACTATATGCGTATGAAACAGGTATATTTTCACATCAGTTTCAGGGAGTTATGTAGGAAAGTGTTTGGGGAGCTTTTAGTGAATTGTATCTGTAAGCGTGTCAGCTACACAAGCTCCTTTTTCTCTCTGTGCTTTTCTTTGTGCATTCCCTTTGTGATGGTAAGTCGTGTATACTCTTGGTTGACTGTCTTACTCTAGTCCCTTGTCTCTGCTAATTAAATTGTAATGTCAATGTTTGGTTTCTGTTATAGTCATTAGTGCAATGGTTCTGTTTCAAAGAACATTTCAACAATATCTTAATGATAATAAAACTTTGTTCCACTGGATTACTATTTAAACAGAAAACTAAAAATGGTTAACTCCACTGGACAGAGGGGGGGGGGGAATAGTACTTTGATATCAAATGTTACTGGGCTGCATGCTGGGACTGGGGGATCCTTGTGTGCCCTCAAGCAACAGTGCACGTTTTTTCTTTTGCTATTAAAAGGAAGAAACAAAAGGTTTGGATAATAATGCTGCTCCAGAAGTTGTAAGTTCCAACACATTTGTTATTAAAGCATCCTGTAGTATAGGGATTCGGGCTGCTTCGCTCGCTGGGCGCCTCACGTAGTTAGCCAGGTCATGTTATGTTTATCTAATCAGTCGCGGCTGAAATCGCATATCCCAAGCAGATAGTAGTGTGATGCACACAATCACAGCATGCACCGCGGAGGAGACGGCGGGGAGTCGAGCCGGGTAGGGGGCGCCACGTACACTAAGTAATACAACACCAATCTATCCCAGTTCTTTGCATTCCCTGTTCATTAAAATGTTGACGCATACGATGCATACCACGTGACGCACGCACAAGCAGAGCATGCATGCCCCCGCTAGGCTGATTAACTGTACTATATGTCCTATTGTGCAATGTACCTGCGCATGTAAATTAACCAGCAGTTTGTCAAAGCTGTATCAAAAAATTTCAAAACTCTTTATTCAATAAACAAATTTAAACAAAAAAATGAAATCATGGGCACACAAGACTGGTATAGGCCCACAGACGGTCCCCAGCGGCCAGAGAGGGATTTGGTGGACTGGACAACTGGATTGGAACTTAGTGACACCTGGCACATATGGAATCCCAGTAGATGTGTATACACACATGCCTCAGCAGCACATGGTTTGCTGTCCTGCACTGACTACATATTCCTCCCAGCCTCTGACCTCCTACACACTACAGAATCTCATATCCTTCCTCGAGGGATCTCTGACCATGCCCCCATAACAGTGCATTTCAGAGCTCCAAATACAGGAGAACCCCCATTGTGGCGGTTTAACGCCTGGCTCCGTACCCACGAGCATTCCTCCGACTACTTGACTGATGAGTTGAGGTTGTTCCTAGACCTGAAAAATGGCGCTGTGCACTCGGCCGGAGTGCTTTGGGGGCCGTGTAAGGCCTCTATCTGGGCTGTTGGTGGAGAAGTCCTTGGGGATCGCGTCTATCTTTGCAAAATACTACGAGGCGCTTTATGCAAAATACACCCATCCAGACTGCGAGTCCGAAACTCTGCTAGTCACAGATATACCATTGTCTCGGCTGTCCGTAGCAGACAGAGACACCCTGGAGCAATCGCTTACGCTCGAGGAGGTGGGTGAAGCACTCTCGGATCTAAATTCCGGGAAAACCCCGGGCCCGGGTGGTTATCTGGTGAAATATTATCGTAAGCTCCATCTGGAGATACTTTCCCCCATCCTGGACTTTTTAGTGGAGGCGATTACCAAAGGGCACTTCCTGCCGGAAGTAGACCTAGTGACTCTGGTTCCCTGCTTAAACCTGATCGTCCTCCGGACCAATGTGCCTCGTACCGTCCCATTTCCCTCATCAACACAGAGGTTACGTTCTATGCCAAGCAGCTCACTAACTACCTCTTGGGGGTGTTGCCCCACCTGGTCCACCCAGATCAGTGTGGGTCCATCCCTTGCCATAGTTCTCAACCTTCCATCAGAAAAGTTTACTCGGCACTGGCCCATATTCAGTCACTAGGGGGTTCTGCATCAATTTTGCTTATTGACTTCGAAAAGGCCTTTGACACCCTGCAATGGTAATTTCTGAAGGAAACCCTCAGCAAGTTGGGTTTGGCCCCAGGTACCGGGTGTACATCAGGGTCCTTTATGTGACCCCACAAGCGCAAGTGTGAATAAATGGAGTCTTGTCCCCTAGGTTCCCCATAAGGCGAGGCACCAGGAAGGCTGCCCCCTCTCTCACCTGCTCTTCGTGCTGGCTATAATCGTACAGTCAGTGGGGGCCTGTGTGCACTACGACACGCAGGTGTGGAGATTCGATTGGGGATTAGCGACAGAGGACAAGATTGCCCTATATGTGTTTTATGTTCTGCTGCTCCTCTCCCAGCCAGCGGAGATAGGGCCTAGTCTGATCCAAATCCTGAGCACCTTCAGCACAGCCTCTGGTTTGCGGGTTAATTGGGACTAAATCCCTCCTGGTTCCTCTATGGAGTGACCAACAAGACGAGGCCTGGCACCCTGGAATCGCCATACGCCGCCTCAGTTTTTACACCTTGGAGTGCACATTTCCTGGGAGCCGGAACTTGCCTGGTGCCTCAACCTTCGCCCCTTGTTACGGAGGGCCCGAGAGGACATGTACCGATGGGACAAACTGCCCCTTAACCTTATGAGTAGAATAGCCTTCTTCAAGATGATGATGATCCTCCCATGGCTACTTTAAGCACTTCAGAACTTTCCCCTCCTGGTTCCACTCATTGGTGACACTGGGGTGATGGATTACCTGGGCAAATAAGCACCCGAGAGTGCCCTTTAGTACATATATTTGCACCGTCTACGACGGGGGGCTCACCATGGCAGATATTCACCTATACTATTGGGCAGCTCACATTCGGACCATAAGTGACTGGTTGCATGGGGGTTGGGATGACCCAGCATACTGGGGAGAATTATCCTTAATTGACCTAGCTAGTATAACAGGCATCCTCTAAGGGGTGCTGATCTCAGCGTCCCTTCCGGAATTAACCAAGTGTGGGGTTCCGAGTGTGGAGGTCGGCGCTGCGTTGCACCAGATGGGACCGCAAAATCACGCTTGAGACTCCTCTATAGGAAGGCCGCTGGTTGGAACACGTAGTGAACCTTGAGGGCATCCAAGGATCGGATCGTATAGGGATATCACGCTTAAGGGATGTCTGTGACCGGGACCATATCAAGTCCTTTCAGGATCTCCATTCGGACTTCCAGATACATAAATCCCAGCTTTTTCCATTACTTACAACTGCGACATGCCCTTTCCAAGCACCAGGCGGAGCTGAAAGAAGTCCCACATTATAGTCCCCTGGGAGGGCGAGTATTTAGGGGTCCATGGGGAAAAGAGTGGTCTCGCAAATCTACAAAACCTTGGTAACACATTCCCAGGATCTGATGGGTCCCCTGAAGGAGAGGGTCCCCTGGACGGGGCGAATGGGAGGGATGCATGCATGGCTCTCTGCACTCTGGCAATATCAGCACGGCTCAGGCTCTTACAGTTCAAATACCTCCATCAGCCCTACCTTACACCCTTCTGTCTTTGGAAAGCACGGGTCCATACCTCCCCTGCTTGCAAAAGACGGCAAGAATGTCAGAGGGACTTCAAATCACACGGTATGGTCCTGTCATGTTATTCAGATCAATTGGACAACTATTATCTCTTCCCTAGCCCGGGTGGTGGGACTACACCTTGAGGTAACCCCCAGGGCTCGCATTATTGGGTATTCTGGACGATATGAGGGGGCCTCAAGGAGGCAAGACACTGGTGGGGCTGGGAAAGTTGCTGGCCAAGATAGATATAGCCAGGCATTTGAACTCCCCTGTTGCTCCCTCTATCACAGCCTGGATGAATGGCATGGACTGTTGCGCCAAGATGGAAGAGACAATTTACACTGCAGTGCGGTGTCCCCGCAAATATGAGAAGGTTTGGAACAAATGGTGGTCATATCACTGTCTAGATGGATGAGGCTGATGTGCACACAGATAGTATTTCACATCTTACTGGTGGTGGGGTGGCGGGGTACAGGCGGTACTGTTTATGGGATGTTTATTCTGGGAGAGCAACTAGTACTTTTTTTCTTTAAATAATAAAAGTGTTTTTATTTTTTAAATACAATTCCTTAGATGCCAAACTTGATATTCCTACCTGCCCCCAATAGAAAGTTATCACTTATTAAATTGCAGTAGTGAAAATTAATTTAAGAGTTTTTCACTACCAGGATATGTAAGACTTAAAGACATGTCCAACTTTTTTAATACACTGAACCCTGCCTACTCTAGGGGTGGCATATGTATTAAAAAGGTTTAGGCCACGCACAAGGTGTATTTTGCCAGGTCAAAATGGGCAGTTACAACTGCATACACAGGATGCAATGGCAGGCCTGAGACATGTTTAAAATGCTACTTAAATGGATGGCACAGTCAGTGCTGCAGGCCCACTAGTAGAATTTAATTTACAGGCCCTGGGGATACATTGTACCACTATACTTGGGACTTAAAGTAAATTAAATGTGCCAATTGGGTGTAAGCCAATTTTACCATGTTTAAAAGGAGAGAACACAACCACTTTAGTACTGGTTAGCAGTGTTAAAGTGTGCACAGTACTAAAAGCCAAAGATAAAGGGTTCAGAAAACAGAAGGGTGAAAGCAAAATATTAGGGAAGGACTCGGCAGAAAGAGTCAAGTCCAACACACTGCCATGCCACCAGTGAAACTACAACTATTAATTTGGGATGTTTGCCATTAAACAAAGCCCAATAAGTACAGTTGCATGCTGCCAGTGGGTGATTATTTTGTCACATTGTACTTTCCCTCCTTGCAATGCAGATGTAGAAGTAACAAGGTTGTATGCCTTTACTCACTATGCCTGACGTTCCACACACACACATACACCGAATTACAGTCTAGTGGGCTGATCCTAAGAGTGAAAAACACTGGCATGAAAGCCAATGGCTGAAGGGCGTTGGAACCATTGCCCCATCTATGCATCCTGGTTTTTTTTTTTTATGAAACTTTATTGGTTTATAGGGATAGCACATAGACAGTTCATCACATAGAATCCTACATTAAGCATCATGTCATTTTGCATTACTCCGTTTCGGTAAGCATATATTGAATCAACTGGAACATAAGTACGTATACTGTAGCATAGGTCATACCCATTGGGGTTAAGTGAAAAGACAGAACAATGCCTTCATAAGAAATATCCGTGGAATAGAATTTGTATTGCAGAACATCAAAGACAGTCATACTAAAAGAGAGCAAGGCAGTCCATGTGTCTTTTTATCCCCTAAAACCAATACATAACGAATTAACCCCATCTCCTTCCGGTCTGCTTTCGTGTTAGGCCTCCACAATTAAGGTAGTAAGAGATCATGGTGGATAGTCCAAACACACCCGTGGCATATCCATCTAGACCCCAGTGTTGCCTCTCCCCCTTTTCAACATTCCTAAGGTGTGAAGCAGTGCATCATGCATCCCCATCCCTGGATGTGATCACTACCCGTGGTTCCCTCAGTGCAGATAGCATACCCGACCAAACTTGTAAATCATCCTCAAGTTTATCATCTCTACGGATGTGTCTCATCCACACTTCCTCCGCAATCGCCCATTCAGAAACATATATCATCCACGCCACGCATGTGGGGGTGTCAGACTGAGCCACTTAATGGCTATGCGCCTCTTCACCAGCATCATCAGCCCAAGGAGGACAAACTTCCTGCTTAATTTTTTCTTTGCAGGAGAGGGAATCAAACCCAACAGTACCTGACGGATCTCCATCTGCATGCCCCACCCCGAAGCCATATTCAAGTTGTGCAATATTTCTTGCCAGTAGGAGGACAAGGATGAGCATGCCCACACCATATGCAGGAAATCTGCCGTCTGAGTCCCACATCATGGGCAACCAGTTGGGCGAGTATCCTAGATACCATGCAGTACTTGTGGAGTAAGATATGTCCTGGTCTGGACAGGAAGCACCACCTGTGGTAGATCATCACGGCCCTGAACCATTTCAAGCAGTGCAATCAAGGTGTTGGACCAGAGCGGTTCATCAGGAAAGGACGGGCACACCTCCTGAGCCTTCTCGAGATTTTCATAAACTGAAGGTACTGACCCGTACCCAAGAAAAAAGCTTTGATGGCCTCCTCCCTAGAATGAAGCGATGTCCGGGATATAGATCCCTCATAGTTTTGCAGCCTCCATGCTTCCATTTTGGCACCGACAAAGTCGGCAATTCGCAGGAAGAGCTGCACTGATCACAAAGGCATTTCCAGGGTGTAAGGGGCAAGCCGGAGAACCCTACAGACCACTCCCTCGCATACCCCCGCCACCAGACGGATAACATAAGGGAAAGTGGAGGGGACCCGTGAACCAGAGGGGTCTCCCCCAATGTAGGCCCTGTAGAAGCCACTTCTCCCAATTATCGTCCATGTCAAGCCAATGAATCGCATGCTGCAGTTGGGCCGCCATATAATAAAGTTCTCAATGCAGGACCACAGGCTCACCCTGACTCCATGTTCTCTTTAGGGTAGCAAGCCTAATACGTCTGTGCTTAGTTCCCCACAGTAATTCCACTATCAAACTATCTAGTGTGCGAACATATTGCCTAGGGATTGCGTATAGAGTACTCTGTAGGGCACAGAGGGAGCGTGGCAATATGATCATTTTCACAATAGCAATCCTCCTCATAAGGGACAGGGGCAGCTCCTTCCAGAACCTAATCAAGGTGTGCAACCCCTCCACCACTCTTCCAACATTAAGCTTGAGGTACGAGAGGGCCGTGTGAGTCAGACAGATCCCGAGGCAGCAGTAGCGGACATCCCACCATAGGAAGCTCACCTGCTGGGATTCCCACCCGTCTCCCCAGTGGAAATAATTTGGATTTGTCCTGTTTGACACAAAGACACGGTAGCCCCACATGACGTTGAGCAGAACAGGCGCCGAATAGGTCAGTTGCTGCAGATACACCAGGGCATCATCAGCGTAGAGAGCGACCACATGGTTGGTCTCTCCCATTGATATTCCCCACAAGCCCATCGTTCACCCCAGGGTCTACACCAACGGCTCCATGGCGATGGCAAACAGGAGGGGCTAGAGAGGCCATCCTTGTCTAGTAACCCTGCTCAGCCAGAAGGACTAAGAGACCACTCCACCCAAGAGCACACTGCCGCACGGATCAGAGTAGAGAAGGCGAAGCCAACGGATGAACCCAGGGTCTAAACCCATCATCTGGAACACCTGCCACAGGTATGCCCAATTCAGGGAATCAAATGCCTGCTCTATGTCAAGGTGTGCCAAGGCAAAATCATTGGTCAGGAGCCACAGAGCATGATCCACATGGCCCAAACATCTCAGATTATGTTACGCTTCGGAATAAAGCCAGATTGATCTGGGTGTATTAGGGAGGGCAACTGAGGGAATAGACGCGCCGCCAGCACTCTGCTGAGGATTTTCATATCAATATTTAGGAGAGAGATCAGCCTATAACATATTATTCTTTACGAAACTAAGGCACCAATACAACCAGCCATGTTCAAATCAAAAACCCAAGTAAACTCAAGAAGTACAATTACGACACCACCCCAGAGAAAGCTGAGAACATGTACACAGAAATGGAATGGAGTCTCTGCAACACCAGGGCACTACCATAGAGAAGCCAAGCAACCTCCTAGTCAAAAAGAAATGAAACATAAGAAATATAATACAATACCTGACAAGAGTTGGTGATTTTCCATGACGCCCGGAAGACTTTGTACCTTCAATGACGGAGGGCTGTTATGTATCAATGTTAGTTGGGGAAGGATGTTGTATAGTAGCATTCATGAAGACCTTATTACCCAACTGTGGGGTGTTGTAGCACATTATCGTATCGTACATTATCGTACGGGTAGCACACTACACCGCGGGGAAGTGCATAGTTGGCAGAGTGATGTATTTGGTGTAATCCAATGTGAGAAGCGTTTTTTTTTTAGTTTAAGTATGCTGTATTCAAAGATTTAGCAAAATTTTGAATATAAAGTGAAAATTATTATTATAAATAAATACATTTGATTACATTTGTACTGAAAATTAAGCAGTGACAATAAGTAAAACTAGAATAAAATTAGAGAATAAACTATTTCAATAAAGCATAACGTTGACGCATGGAAAAGAGGAAAGACGGGAGGGAGATTCTCAGAAAAAGATACACCAATGTCTAGTTAGAAGGGGAATAATAGTAACGAAAAGTGTAAGCATTCAAGTTAAGCATTGCAAATTGAACAGCAATTTACAAGTAGAAATACAGAATATATACATATCGAATAGGTTCAGCAATATTATCTAACAGTTTACTATGAGAAGTAGAGTTGTTAAATCTAGATATGTGTATTTCTTGATATAAATATGTACTTATGTATCTATATGTTTATTACTTAAACTCCTACAGAAAAAAAAACCTTTGACTCTCTCCGATGCACTGCCCTAAAAAATGTAAGTCCGTTTTTATATAGCGCAGCTACTCACCCTTACGGGTCTCAAGGCGCTGGGGGCCGGAGTGGAAATTAAGTGAGCTATTGCCCAGAGTCACATGGTGCTGAGCTGAGCTGCCGCCGGAGCCGGGGATCGAACCGTGAACCCAGTGCTCCGAAGTCAGCTGCCCTGGCCGCTGCACCACACCTCTCCACATATCTCTCTCAATATATCCTCTTCCTCCACTCTGACTCACCTCAAACCTCATTCTACTACTGTGATCCCCAAAATAACCCTTTCTAGACTCTTCCCTCCTCTATCCCTTCTTGGATCACCCCAAACTTAATTTTAATACTATGATCTCCCAAACAACCCTTCTAAATTCTTCCCTCACCTATCCCTCCTTTGACTCATCGCAAAACTAATTTTACTACTATGATTTCCCTATTTCTAGAGATTCTTCCCTCCTCCATCTCTCCTTATACTCAGCCCAAACCTCATCTTACTTCTATGATCTTCCAATAAACTGTTCTAGTCTCTTCCCTCTTCTATCCCCCATTATCCTTTTCAATCCAAGTAACAGACTTGCATGTCCACCGCTCATTAACTCAAATTTCACTATACGAATCCACTACTAATCCTTTTTGGGTTCCGGAGTAGCGTGCTACTCGCTGAAAAGCGATTCGACGTCTCGTCAGGGGTAGTAGACGCTATATAAATGGAATTACAATATGTGTGAGTGACCAGAGAGATGCTCTCATCTTGTCGTGTGGTAGCAAGCCCTACATGCGCAGTTAGTAAATCCAGCTGTCTATCACCTCAAAACACACTCAGGTTTCAATCATCAAACGCATCTTATCACTAACTCCTTAGTTTGGATTTGGCAACTTCCAGTATGGCTTCCCCAATCATCATCACCCAAATCTCATCTCACTCTCTACCCTACCCGCGACTCCTCCCTCCTCTTTCTGGTCATGACCTCATCCTGCCACTGATGTCTCCCATCACTCTCCAGCCATCATGGTTCACAATCGGGCACTTTTTCCCCATCTCTTAAAATACACCCACACCACTTAAAGCTGCTCATCCTGTCACTGGCTGCACACCTCAGTCCGAGTCCCGTTCTCACTCTGCCCACTGTCTTCGACATTAACTCCAGTACATTAAAGAATGACTGACCGATGGAAAAGGCAGGCGATTTCTCAAAATGTTCCGCTAATGCCTCTGAGAGGTTTGTACTATTGAGGCGGACTCGGCCTGACAGTGTGACTGACTGCCACAGCACAACAGTCCGTTCAGTGGAACTGAGAGCGGCAGTATTTCTCCTTACTTTGCTTTCCTGACGGTAGTGCACCACTTTATCTACTAACCTGATATTCCCACCAACTAAACAGACACCGGTACTGCGAGTTTGATTATTCTCCTTCTCGTTGCCCCAAACTCCTTAGTAGTACTTTCAACTTGCCATTCGAATCGGACGGCAATTTTGAGCAAACGAGAACTGCTGTACAAGCACAACTACCTGCACACAAAAAAGGGTCCGAAACAAGCTCTACCCACACATAGAGGTTGACGGGTTACAGAGTGACCACCAAATAAAGTCGGACAACACAACATTTCACAAGTCGTTAGGATGTGTTGAAAATCTGGGACGTCTGACCATCTGTTAAAAGGAAGGCTCTGCGGCAGCGACTCAGGATGACGTTTGAACTCGGGCAGGGAGTTGTGTGGTTAACAGGAAGATTAGCGAGGACCGTGACGTAGGAACACATAATCTTTTGCAGGGCGGAGTCATAGTACAGCCAGATAGAGCCAGTCTTGGGAAACAAACTGTTAACCAAAGCTATCACTTCTCGCAGGTCACCTGGCTCTTCCTGCGGCCCGAGGTCACTGACCTTCTAACAGTCAGTCTCTCTCTAAACAGCATCTCTTTTCTGAAGGCAGAGTGTTGCAGCAGCTAAATGCTTTGCTTAGCGCACATGCTTTCTCTGGCGTTCTTCAGCCAATCGATAGCTGCAAGCGTTTACCCGCCAATTCTAAGTCGCTGTTCTGAATCACCACAGCCAATAAACAACTAACGAGATGGCCTAGCCAATCACAACACACGTTCCGGAACTCCAACCTTTACTGTTCTTTAACAATAAGTATTAAAATATTCAGATGATTCCAGTGATGGGACCGTGCAGGGAAATTCTGAACAGGAGGTCACCTTGTTTTAATTTTACAGCAAGGCCCGGAGGCCAACATTATGCATAATACCTTTATTGCAACCCAAACACAGCAGCAACAAAACTAGAATTTAGAACACCAATAAAACTTCTAGAACGTTGAACAAGCATATCCAGTTAGAACGTGCAGCCTTCTTCCTCTTTTGTTGCTGCTCAGACACAGATAAGTCGCAGATTTATTTGAATAAGAAATAAGTTGTTTAGAAGTATAATGGGAAAGGATGTTTTTGATGTTTAAGGGTTTTATAATGTAAATAAGTCATATGGGTATGTATATGCAGTGGCAAACATATTTTTAAATATTGTATTTGATTTAAGGTTGAGATCAAAGTTTAGAATGAACCTGAAGCGTGTGAAATGGGGACGGAATTCGGGAGAAATAGGAGAGCGCATAGACTGAGTTTGAGGAAAATGAGTGTTATTTAAGGAAAGAGGGCTTGAAGCTTTTGAATCGGCGAGGGCTTACCGTTGGATAATGGCAGTTGAAGGGAGCGCGCAGGGCGCGAGGCACGGCAAGCGGAGGTTTGGCTCGAGCTCGCATCTCCGAACAGGCAGGAGATAGGAGTGTGCGCGCGCAGTGCGAGCGTGAGGCATTGCAGTTTGGCACAGAAGGGGGTCCATAGGCACGTAGAACGTGCGGCGGCCATTTTGATTGATTGGGGAAGCGTGATAGAGGAGAAGGAGAATAAAGGAGGACATGCTTTGGGTTTAGACGGAGTCTGACAGAACGCGAGTCAGTTTCTGTCAGACTTCGGTATTAAGTTCAAGGAAAGGTCGTGAATCGGTTTGGAGTAGGTAGGATTAGAGAGAGTTTTTCAGGAGTTTTGATAGAGTGGATTTAGAGAGGTAATAAGTATTTGTAAGGGAAGAATATTTTTGGAGAAGTTTTTATAAGGTTGTGGAAGTACTCTACATTATTTTAAAAGAAAATGGAAAATGTAGAGGGTGGTTTAGAGGATAAAATGAAGAGCTACATGGATAAGTTGTTTGGGGAGATGAGTGCATCTCTGGATAAGAAAATAGAGAATAGTATGGGAAAATCTATGCAGAAGAGGCATAGAAGTGGCAAAGATGAGAGCTTTTGGACCACAGAGGAAATGGATGTGGTTGCAGGAGGCTCCGGCCAGGGAAAGAAAAAGACTCAGAAGAGGAAATATGTGGAGACATTGAGAAAAGAGAGAGAAAATGGAAAATGTAGAGGGTGGTTTAGAGGATAAAATGAAGAGCTACATGGATAAGTTGTTTGGGGAGATGAGTGCATCTCTGGATAAGAAAATAGAGAATAGTATGGGAAAATCTATGCAGAAGAGGCGAAGTGGCGAAGATGAGAGCTTTTGGACCACAGAGGAAATGGATGTGGTTGCAGGAGGCTCCGGCCAGGGAAAGAAAAAGACTCAGAAGAGGAAATATGTGGAGACATTGAGAAAAGAGAGAGAACGTAAGGTTCAGAAGGGACCCGCTATAAAGGCGAAAGAGAGCGCTATTAAGGCGCGTAAGGTTAAGCACACAGCGGTGGCTTGTGACTTAAGCTCCTCCAGTGGTGACGTGGAACTAACATGTAGCTCAAGTATAGATGAGTCAGACATGGAGGAGGTGCCACTTAAAAGGAGAAAGGTGAGAGAGAGGGAGATTAAAAAAGAGGAGAATGATATCTTTGACCCTCAGGGGGAGATGTTTGACCCTCTATTGATTCAACATCCACTCTCTCCGCAGTGGACCCCTGTCGAGCACGTAGCCCAATACGTGAGGTATTGGATTAGAAGGGAAATACCGAAGGAGGTGAGGACAAGGATGAGGAGTGAATGTCCTAGACCAAGTCTGGAGAGTAAGGTGGCATACACACCTGAATTGGACCAGAGGATGATGGCGTTTATTATTAAGAATGGGAAGGATCCTAGAAGAGGTCTTGAGAAAGAATTGAAGGGGTGTCAGGACAGGCTCCTGGATGTTTTAGGGCCCCTGACCAAAATCTTTAATATGTGCGAGGAGGCGCACTCAAATAATACCGGAATTGATGTGGGTGAAATGCGACAATGGGTCCAAAGGGCTATCTACCTTCTTGGTAATACTAACACTGCGTTATGCGTAGAACGAAGGAAGAGTATTCTTTTTAAAATTGACCCGAAGTTAGCAGATCTTGCAAACAAGGAGCCAGGGGAGCGTAGTGATGGCTTACTTTTTGGGGACGATTTCGTGAAGGAAATGTCCAGATATGTGGGTACTTTTAGCTCACTAGAGAAGGCGCAAAAGGACATGAGGAGAGTTTTTGGCATGGCCGGGCGAATGCGGGTCGGTTCCTCGGCCGTGGGCAAGGTATTTCTAGAGGGAACTTTGGAAGAGGATACAGACCTTATGGAGGCGGATATGGTTCAAATACCAACGAATCGAGAGGGGGCAGGGAAGTTTCTTCCTCAGAGGCAACGAAGCAGAGCGAGAGGCATGCGATCTGAGAGGCGGTCAAGGGGTGCCTCAGGTAAGCTGTTTTCAAGACCCTATTTCTATCCAAATAAAGTTGGGCGGCAGACTAGCCCATTTTGTTTCGAGATGGAAAGAAATTACTCAGGATCCATGGGTTTTGGAAACAGTGTCTGGTTACAGGATAGATTTCTTACAGACTCCAGTGCAAGAGAGGCCTCCGAATATTCTGAGGTTCTCAGAGGAAATGGAGGACATGGTGACAGAAGAGATAGAGGCATTGGAGGCAAAAGGGGCTATAGAACCAGCAAGGAAAGTGAGAGAAGGTTTCATAAGCAATGTATTTTTAGTAAAGAAAAAAGGGAAAGGTATGCGACCGGTGATCAATCTGAGAGAGTTGAACGATTGGGTTTCATACAATCATTTCAAGATGGAGGGCATCCATATGTTGAGGGATTTGTTAAGGAAAGGGGATTGGTTGACAAGGTTGGATTTGAAGGATGCCTATCTGACTATTCCAATGTGCAAGGAACAAAGAGATTACCTTCAGTTCAGGTGGAGGGGAAGGTTATGGAGGTTCAGGAGCCTCCCGTTTGGTTTGAGCTCAGCCCCTTGGTGCTTTACAAAGGTAATGAGACCGGTGGCAGCTTGGTTGAGATCGAGGGGAATACGTTTGATTGTCTACCTGGACGATGTGTTGATTTTGGCGGAAGAGAAGAAGTTAGCAGAGGAACAAACAGAGTTTGCAGTAAGGGTTCTGGAGGATCTAGGTTTTGTGGTGAACAAGGAGAAGTCTTGTGTGGAGCCTCAGCAGGTGATGCAGTTTTTAGGCTTTCAGATACTGACGTTGGAATGTGTGTTGAAGTTGCCTATGGAGAAGGTGAGGAAAATCAGAAAGGAGGTGAAGAGAGTGAGGAAGACGGAATGGATTACCTTGAGACAGTTAGAAAGGTTGCTGGGTCTGTTATCAGCATCGATACAAGCGATCTTTCCAGCCCCTCTTCATTACAGAGCGTTGCAGAGGTTGAAGGGTTATCATTTGAGAAGAGGGGCGAAGTACTCTCAGAAGGTGGTTCTGGATCAGGAATCAAAGGAGGAGTTGAGTTGGTGGTTGATGAGTCTGGAAGCCTGGAATGGAAGGGCAATCTTTGGAGAGGTGCCAGAAGTAGAGATAGAATCGGACGCGAGTCTGCACAGATGGGGTGCTCGGTGTGGCATGATGTCAACAGGGGGTTAATGGTCAGAGATGGAGAGAGAGATGCATATAAACTGTCTAGAGTTGCTGGCGGGATCTTTTGCAATAAAGAGCTTCCTAAAGGATCGAGTGAAGTGTTGTGTCCTGTTGAAAATGGACAATTTGTCTGCAGTGAGATATGTGAACAAGTTGGGGGGTCCGAGATCGAGGGGTTTGGCGAATTTGGCAAAGGAATTTTGGAAGTTTTGCTTGGAGAAGGAGATTATGGTTCAGGCACAGTATATTCCGGGGCAGAGCAACGTAGAAGCGGATTGGTATTCAAGATATCTCAGGGATGTGAGCAACTGGAGGTTAAACAAGGAGGTGTTTTTGAGGCTACAACAGAGATGGGGTCTGCTGCGAGTGGATTTTTTTGCGGACAGACTGAATTGTCAGCTGAAGGCTTTTTACAGTTGGAGACCAGATCCAGAGGCATTGGGGATAGATGCTTTTCTGCAGGATTGGAACGTAGGAAGAAATTATGCCTTTCCTCCCTTCTCGTTGATTCAGAGGGTGTTGATGAAAGTAAGGAGGGAGAAAGCAGAGTTAGTCATGGTAACGCCTTTTTGGAGAGCTCAGGTGTGGTTTCCGGATATGATGAGTCTAGTAATGGAGGATCCAGTGTTATTGCCAAACGTAAGAGAGATAATTCAGGATCCGGAGGGGAATGTTCACGAGTTGGTCGTGTCAGGTCAGTTAAGGTTAGTGGCTTGGCTGATTTCAGGAGAGTATGGCAGGTGCATGGACTATCAAAGGAGGCTGAGGACCTTATCGCAGAATCATGGTCTAAGGGAACAACCAAGAATTATAGATCAGCTTGGAGAAGATGGTCTGGTTGGTGTGTTGAGAGGAATCTGGATTCCGTATCAGCTCCTGTAGTGGAGGTGGTGAATTACTTATCGGAACTGTATAAGAGTGGTCTGGCGTTCAATACTGTTAACTTAAGCAGGTCTGCTATTTCAGCAGGACATGTTTTGGTGTGTGGTCTGCCGGTGGGGCAGCATGTGTTGGTTAAAAGATTGGTTAAGAGCGTTAGAGTGGCTGTTCCACCCAAAGCTAAGTATAGTGTGCTTTGGGACGTTTCAGTGGTTTAGAAAGAATTGGATAGTTGGGGTGTTAACTCTTCGTTGGAGCTTAGGTTTCTATCATGGAAATTGTCCATGCTTCTCTGCTTGGTTTCTTTTAGAAGAGTTTCCGACATTAGAGCTTTAGACGTGGATTCGAGGTATTTTCAGCCAGAGGGGGTGTATTTTCAGATCAGGAGAAGGACCAAAACTATGTCTAGGTCAATATTTTATCCTCTCTTGGAGGGGCATGATAATTTGTGTGTGGTTGGCTGTCTTAGGGAATACGAAAAAAGGACTGTTGATCTGAGGCAGGTTGGTTGTTCTCAGCTTTTGATTTCTTATAGGAAGCCTTTTAAGGCAGTGTCAACACCCACGTTGGCTAGGTGGGTGAAAGAGGTTATGTCTAGGGCAGGAGTGGATGTGAGTGTTTTTGGAGCGCACTCTGTTAGAGGGGCTGTGGCTAGCAAAGCAGTGATGAGAGGTTTTAGCTTAAGTGGGATTATGAGAGCGGCAGATTGGTCGAATGATTCAACGTTTAAGAGGTTCTATTTTAAACCGGTGGAAAATGTGTTGGTTAGAGTTTTAGATCAACTTTGAACATGCATAATGTTGGCCTCCGGGCCTTGCTGTAAAATGCAGATTTTCCACAGTTTTAATGGGTAGAAAATCTTGATTTTATTAAAGGCACGGAGGCTAATATTATCCCTCCTCTGAACCCGCCCTGTTTATTAATTGTTTGTTTTTTCTATGCAGGATGAAGATGAAGGGTCGTTCTTTTGGAGCTGTTTATGGAGGATTCAGAATCGCTTGGTGTTTAAGTAATGGATTGTTTTTTATGTTGGGACTTTGTTTTTTTCGCAGCACCTAAAGAGGAAGAAGGCTGCACGTTCTAACTGGATATGCTTGTTCAACGTTCTAGAAGTTTTATTGGTGTTCTAAATTCTAGTTTTGTTGCTGCTGTGTTTGGGTTGCAATAAAGGTATTATGCATAATATTAGCCTCCGTGCCTTTAATAAAATCAAGATTTTCTACCCATTAAAACTGTGGAAAATCTGCATTGTATTTTAAATAATTACCACATTATTCTTCCGATTTCGCATGGCATTGGTATGTTACAATAACATACATGCCAATAGACCCGATTCAGGCGGGAGACTACCGATTTTTCAAGCAAAAAATGGGTTTATTTTAGCTGTCTCCCGCCTGAAATTGCATGTTCTGCAATAGAAGTCAATGGGGAAATTACGTTCTCCCGATTTCTATTTTTAAATCTCCCACTTCCCTGCCCTAAAATGTTGGCATGTCTGCAATAAAGTCGTGTATCTTCCAAGATGGGAGGCTTCTTGTGAGCACTCCAAACGTCTCTGTATGGGTCTGACTCCTCCCACACATTGGATTGGCCTTTGTGTGTGTCTTTCAATAATGAAAGCACGCAAATGGCCAAAGGCGGGTGCATGTCCCACCTCCTTTCCAATGTGTCACTCCCACGGCGTTTGGCTCTCGGGAGCGAGCAGCGGCGCGCAGGGTGGCAGCTGCATTCCTTCCCGAAGAGATCGGCGGCGCCCTTCTCACCCACAACACCACCCCTCCCCAGCAGCTCACCTCGTTGGCACTTTGTTTTAATCCCCAAAATCAGTGATCTTTCAAGGCATTCCGCTCCAAAGTCTCTGCGCCAATTTGCAGAGGTTCCTGTTTGCAAACAATGAACAATTTCGTGCGAATACATTGTTTTCATTCGCCCATTGCAGGCTGCCTGCAGAGCGGCGGTTACATTTCATTAAATACCCCCGGCCCCCTCCCCTGCCGTTAGCAGCCAGGCAGAAAAGTTTATACGTGCTCTCATAAACTAGGGCTCCTTGTGTTTGTTGGTACATGTTAAATTATGGCGCAGATTATTATTACAACAGTTCTTGCTCCTTCGCGCGCGCGCTCTCTCTCTCTCTCTGATCTGGCTGTGGAGCGAGGCAGGGTGCACAGTGCTTTTCCTCAATTTGTATCTGCGTAAATCACTGTCAATTCTAGCGTAAAGTGAGGTGAGGGGCTCGAAAACACATGTATTATCCTCAATTTGTATCTGCGTAAATCACTGTCAATTCTAGCGTAAAGTGAGGTGAGGGGCTCGAAAACACATCTATTATACACCCTGCTATTCTTAGGCCGTGCCAGTACAGAATTGCGTAACAGCAGGGGTGAACCCGCACCGCAGCACGCCTGCCGTCCACCTTGCAATTGTATCCAATGCTTTCTATATTTTTACACCATCCGACCACGGGAAAGCTCAGGCTCCCCCTGCATGTCTCCTCCCCTCTCCCAGTGCTCCCCAGCCAGCACATTGTGCTCCACAGCCTCTCCCCCTCCCCCCTCCGCGCCTCGTGCCCAGTTAGCAGCGGGGTTGACAGATTGGGCTACATCTCCCACAATTCGGCGATATTTTCCTTAACTTAATTATGCAAAAGAAAATGAAGTTGGGCCGGCAGCCATATTTTGGGCTACAATGACAATCCACGCAGTGTACGTCCGAGTCACAGAATTATGCCTTGCAGCCATATTGCAGACCGGGGGTTACTGCGCCACGCCCCTCTTCCAGTGTTTGCCTCCCCACAGTAACACCGCAGTCATACATCCTTTGATCCAGGGCCTATGAGGATGTTGCTCTTCTTGAATTGACCTTTAGCCTGCCCCCATAAACCTGCAGACCTGCCCCTTCGTTCCTTTGACCCAATTGTGCTCAGATGCATACCTCACTGCTTAGGCGTGCCAGCACTTCTAAAGCCCCGCCCTAAACCTTTTTGCCCTTTATTGTTTCAAGCTCACCCCCCTACTTCCATCTTTTTACCTGCCTACAACTTCTGCGACCACCACTGACCACTAATTAACAAAGGAGGCCTCCCACTGCCTGACGCCACGTGTGCTCTTGGTGCTCAGATCTTCCCCCCCAGTAGTCAGCTGTTCGTTGCTGACCCAGCCCTTTCGCATTCACAGACATTTGTTTGCCTCGGGGCCCCGGAGCTCTGCGCCACCCCCAGCTAATTCAAAGGTAATTAAGTTAAAGGCAGAGTGCCTTTCTGGTGTTTAACTTTCAGCACCACGGCAGCAGCAGCATGTGTCACAGGAGCTGCTAAAAGGTGCGAGAAAGCTACAACTTCGCCTAGTAATGCTCAATAAGGTTTCTGCTAAGAAATATTTACAAAGCCTATGTTACTTAATGATACAATGCTGCTAATTACAATCAATACATGCAGTGCTCTGATGTGGTGTGAGGCCATTCCACCCACGTTTTAGGAATGGCATACGAGAGGGCTCCAGCTCTGTTTCTGTAATTTTCTGGAATGTGTGAGTAGGAGTTTGGCTGAGCGGTGGGACACATTCAGTGAGGCCGGGGACACTGTAAGTAAAAGCAACACTGTGTCCTTGAGTAAATGTGTAACTGCTGCTCATACATAGCGCTCCAATACCCTCCGGTCAACTTCCCACTATATACATATGTAAACATACTCTCTCTCGTGCAGGCTGAACCAAACACACAACCAAAACATTCACCAATATACCAAACACAATGTCCTTGGAATCCCCAACAATTGCCCCCATCTACCAAGCAACTCCACCGCCTCTACAAACAGCATGCACACAACAAAAATTCTCACCATCATCTATAAACCATAGGTATGGTCAGTACTCCTGAACAATTTTCTCATTTGTTTCATATAATAGAACATTCTCCTTTTTACAGTTGGCAGCCTAACCTGGATAAATAAGCACCGATCATATGACTAGCATACATCTGTTGATCTCCTTCCCTCAAACCCACCCTAACCTTTTTTAATTCTCTCTTTCAAGATTTCTTCCACCCATTCTCCCTATATAATTCGTTCAGACCCACCCTTCCTTTTTCTCTCTCCTCCTTATTCCCTCGTTCCTCCCTTCCTTATTGGCCTCCTTAATCCCTCTAACTTCTTTCCTTCCTTCCTACCTTCCTTACCTTCCTTTGTTCCTAACCCTCCCTCCTTTTCCCACTCTTCATCACTTCAACCATCTCTTCCCCCCTCGATTCCTCCCTTCCCTCAAACCCTTCCTTCCTATTTACTTCCACTGTCCCATCTGCCTATCTTCCTCTCTACCTCCCTATATTTCTTCATCACCTCCTTTCCTCCTTCTTCCCCTTCTTAATCTCTCTCTTCACTCCTTAATCCTATACCCCCACCTTATTTCCTAAACCCTAATTTCAACTTCACTTATTTCAGTCACTCATATCTTGCCTTTCCGCCTTTCACTAAGTCCTTTCATTGTTCTTCTTGCTTTCTCTCCTATCCTTTTATCCTCTTTCTCTACCTCACTCACTCCGTCCCTCCCTCCCTTCCTCACATCCTCTCATCTTTCCTCTCTTCCTTCTCTTAATTCCTAACACCTTTCTTCCCTTACTTCCCTTATCTCTCTATCACATTGCTCTTTCACTCAACGTCACACAGTTCCACGCCACACAATTCAACTCTACACATTTCCATTCCACACCACTTAATTTACCAACAAACCCCATAATTCAACTCAACAACACAATTACATACCACATACATCAGACCCAAACCACATAATTGCCCATCATGCTACAAAATTCAACAGCACACCACATATTTAAACTTCACTACATACCACTCCACACCACAAAATACCATTCCACATAATTACACGCCATCACACCCACTCCCACTACACATAATTCCACTACACAAATCCACTCCACACAACATCATTCCACGCCACACAATTCCTTAACTAACAATACCAATCCAACTCACATAATTCCTGTTAGAACTGGGGGTCTCTAGTTGGCAGAGGTAGGTACCTTTGTCCAAATAGGGACCCTTGCTTCTAGTCAGGGTAAGGGGGATACACTACTAAAATAACCCCTGCTCACCCCCTTGGTAGCTTGGCATGAGCAGGCAGGCTTATCTCAGAGGCAGTGTGTAAAGCATTTGTGAACACATACAGTAATATACTGACAACACTACAGATGGACACCACACAGGTTGTATATCAAAAATAAGTATTTTTTATATAGATTTAACACAAGACCACAAACGACAAAAATCCACAATACTGTACTTAAAAATGGTAGAAATAGCTTAGTTCTCTTTAGATGGTAAGTGCGACACTTATTGTTCAATGTACCTTTGGATGCATAACGCTATACAACAAAAGTGTTGCAGGGAAGGTGATGCGTCGGTTCCTTACACGCAAGAACGGTGATGCGTCGGTTCTCTACTGCTGCGCAGGGGATGGTGATGCGTCGGTTCTTCTCGGCGTGGGGAGGTGATGCGTCGGTTTCTTACTGCGCTTCCGTGGCGATGCGACCAGCAGCGCCTTGATGCGATGACGATCCGATGCAATGCAACAAAAATGGCGTCTTCTCCTTGATGCGACAACTACGAGGCGATGCGTGCACGCCCGGCGGCCGTGCGGCGACTCTGCGAATCTTCTGAGCCGCGACAGGCCCTGCGACACGCTTCTCCGGATATGCGACGGCGTCTGCTGCGACGGCGACACTCTTCTCTGGCGATGCGACAGCGGCGGCACCCTCACTCAGTGATGCGACGACAGCGGCGGCGACACGCTTCTCCGGTGATGCGACGGCATTTGCTGCGACGGCATCTGCTGCGATGGCGACACTCTTCTCCGGTGATGCGAGGCGCTTCGGTGATGCGATGCAACAGCGGCAGCACCCTTACTCAGTGATGCGACGACAGCGGCTGCGGCGGCGTCACGCTTCTCCGTGAGTCGCGCTTCCAGCTCCCTGCGACACGCAGTCCTTCAGAAGGCCCAGCACAACAGCAGGCACTTCAAATTCCCAGCAAGGGAATTCAGGGGAGCTGGTTGGTGAAGTCTGTTGTCCCTGAGACTTCAGCAGGAGGCAAGCTCAATCTTCAAGCCCTTGGAGATCCTTTACAAGTTGATGAAAGTAGCACAAAGTTCCTTTCTCCTTTCTTTGGCAGTCAGGCAACCACTGCAGGCCAATCCCCCACACAGCACTCAGCTTAGGGATAGTCTCCTCCTTCAGTTTCTCTCTGGTTCCTCTCCTCAGCAAAGGTTCTTCTTGTTTCCCAAAAGTGATCTAAAATCTTGGGGTCTGGGCCCCAGTATTTATACCCATAAATCCTTTGTCCTCTGAAGGCAGAGGGTCCTGTACCTAGTCCAAACCAGTTCTGGGTGCATTCTGCCAGTGCACAACTTCTTCCTTTGTCAGTGTGGGCCAGGGTCATCAGACACACCACAGGAGGTGGAGCCAGCATTGTGGAAGGCAGGCACAGCCCTATTCAGGCCCAGGTGCTACTCCTTCCACCACTCCTCATGCAGATAGGTCTATTCAGCCTAGTGCTGACTCACCCTGCCTCCTGGAGTCCCCCAGCCCCTGTAAATCACAAACCCAGACACACAATACACAAGCTAGCAGAGGCAGGCTGGATGGTTAGGCAAGAAAATACCTACTTTCTAAAAGTGGTATTTTCAAACACAGAATGTTAAAACCAACTTCACTAAAAGATGTATTTTATCATTCTGAGTTCAGGCATACTAAATTAGTTTTTCTACCATGTTCCCTGGGTCAGTTAGGATTATAAGATGTTATAATCAAACTGCCCATTCTGGCCTATGGGAACAGGTAGCCTTGCAATAGTGAAAAACTAAATTGGCTGTAATTCACTATCAGGACATGCCACACATACCAGGGCATGTCCTACCTTACACATACAATGCACCCTGCCCTAGGGCCTACCTTAGGGGTGACTAATATGCAGGAAAGGGAAGGTTTGGGGACTGGTAAGTGGGTGCACTTACCAAGTCAACATGGCAGTACCAGACTGCACACAGGCTCTGCAATGGCAGGCCTGAGACATGCTTTCCACGCTGCTCCGGTGGGTGGCACAACCAGTGCTGCAAGCCCACCAGCAGCATTTGATTTACAGGCCCTGGGCACACGCGGTGCACTGTACTAGGGTCTGACAGTAAATCAAATAAGCCAATCATGGAGTCACTAATCCATACATCAATTTATAACAGAGAGCATATGCACTTTAGCACTGATCAGCAGTGGTAAAGTGCCCAGAGTCATAAAACCAACAAAAACAGGTCAGAAAAAGTACAGGAGGAAGGCAAAAAGTTCAGGGATGACCCTGCAAAAAGGGCCAAGTCCAACACAACCCCCTTCCAGCCAAAATGCAGGGTAGACCAATCACTACCTTGATGGGCTTCCCTGCTTTGGGCGATAGAACCTGGACCCTGGCCCGCAACAGCAGGGGCATATTCCAGTTCTACGCCAATCTGAACCTATTTGGATCCCTTGGTCCATACTCTCAGGGCCCACCAAGCTAACCCATGGGGAACCCTTCTCCTCACCTGTGGACACCATCTGTGCAGCACCTAGCCTTAGCTTGCTCACAGGTGTGTCCCAACAGACAGACCGTAAGCTCATGGCCAACACAGAGGTGTGGGCCAGTCCACCCCTGGGGTGCGACTCCTGTCCACCCCCCCCAGGGAACACTCTGTCCACCAGGACAGCAAGCCACAGTGGTCACTGACAGCTGTCAGTGATGAGACCCAGGCCTTATGCCTCTCAGGGCTCTCAAACCTCTGGGGCGTCAGAGAGCGGGGGTCAGTAGCCCCAGGTGCCCGGCACCCTTTGTCCACTCTCCCTCCTGTCAGGTCAGGTATGACATCCTGACACTGACCCACCAGCCCCGGGCCTGTACCCGGCGGCTGGACCGGAGACTGGGGTGGGCTTTCCCACACCCGGTCCTCCTCCTCGGGGCTCTGCACCCTCCCACCTGGAGCGGTACCCCCTTCCAGAATTGTCAGGGCACCTGTGGCAGGTGTCCTGCACAATTCGCCCACCAGTTCAGGGGTTCTATCCTGCAACTGGGATCCCAGCATAGGGTCTGCACCCTTAGACTGGGCTGAGGCTAGGGGTGAGGCTGTCCTCTCCCCGCCCCCCTTACTGGGGCCCTGCACCCTCCCACCTGGAGCAGTGCCCCCAGAAGACAAACTGGTAGGGGCACTGTTAGCAGCTGCCCCTTCCTCCAGGTCAGGGGGGACACCCTGAACCTGGCCCTCCAACCCAGGGTCTGTACCCTTAGGCTGGACCTGTGCCTGGCAACCCAGGACTTCCGGGAGGGTACACCAACCCCCCCAAGGGAAACACACTCCTCTAGAGTTGTGTAAGAATCTGCCTGGCGCACCAGGACTTCCTGGGGAGCATGCATGCCCCCCCAGAGGGTAACACATCTCTCATGTGTTGTGTGACAGTCTGCCTGGCGCTGATCTCCCGACCCCTGTCCACCTGACAGTGCGTGAAGAACCCCCAAAACAGAAGTGGTGTCACCATGGTCACTCCTAGGAGGCTCAGCCCTTCTGGCTGGCCCCTGACCCACTGGCTCTCCCACTGGGGAACACATCCCCCTCTCACCCCTCAATCTGGACTTCTGCACCCTCCCAACTGGAGCGGCACCGCCAGACACCAGAACCACTGGAGCTCCATTTACAGACGCTCCAGGTTCTCTAGACCCTTTGAGATCCCCCTCAAATGGCCTACCATTACAGTCTAGGCCCCCAACCTGGTGTTCCCTTAAGGAACCCTCCAGGCCCTGAGACTGGGTTTCGGGCACCTTGGGACACGCAGTCCCACACTCACTCCTTCTCCGCAGAGACAGGACGTGAGCCCCTACACCCCTCCCACTACACTGGGACCTAGCTGGGCTACACTGAACCTCACTCACCACTCTGGGTTGGAAGACACCTGAGCCACTCCTCTTAGGGTCACTCCCCAATGCCTCTTCAGACCCTCTGGAATCCACCAAAAGGTCTGCCTCCATTGTGAGCTCCCTGGGGTCAGAGAACTCACACTCCACCAGGTGTTGGCATAGCTCTGGAAAATAGGGACTTACAATATGCTCTCCCTCAATTGGATCACACAGTCCCACCAAACTATCCTTCACCTCACCATCCAGTGCCTTGCACACGTACCCCACACCACTCTCCTGAGACTGGCAAGACAGTATCTGACTGTCTCTGTCACTCAACCCACACTCTTCTGGGCGGTCTCCACACTCACACACCAGGACTTCAACCATGGGGGAACCCTTCTCCTTGCACCTCCCATCTAGAGTCAGTAGAGTGTCCCTCCCACCACTAGGACTATGAACCCCTGTGCCAGTTCCCCAATCCACCTCAGGTAGACTGCGCACCACTGGAGCTACCTCATATCCTTGAACCTCCAGGTGTATATTAACCCCCTCCTTCGAGTCAGGCGCCACATCTCTGGGTGTGTGTACTGCTCCCTCAGCACTAGCTAATTCAATTTTGCTGCCACCATCTGAGCTGGACTCTACCTCCAACTCAGCCAAGCTCACTTCTTGAGCTTCACACATTTCTTTTTCAGCTAAAGCTCGCTCTTATCTCCTCGCACTCCCGGTCTAGCTGCCTCAGCCTCCGGTCACGAGCACGAATCCGATTCCTCTCTTCACGAGCCAATCTTTCCCAAAATGTTTCCTCCTCAGGGCCACTGCCCTCTTGGTATTCTGGCTGGGGATCCTCCCCCTCAAATTCCTCCTCAGAGTCATCTGCTAGTGTTGCTTCCCAGCGTAGCACCTCATAGCTATGCAGGGCTGCCTCAAGATCCTGCCTTGTGGATCTCCTCTTCACAGGTAGCCCCCTCTCCTTGCAAAACACTTTCAGTTCCTTTATCTTGTAGATGTACAGGTGCCAAAAGTTGACTTCCATTTTGACAAGGCCCAACAGGTGCAACAACTAACCAGAGTTCCAAAAAACAAATTCCAAAGGGAAACAGGGAAAAATAGTATGTGGTTGCGTTTGGTCTGCACTCACTAGTAGTGTACACCAATTACTGTACATGAGTCACAAATGCAAGTCCAGAATCCTCACCGCTGACCACCAATGTTAGAACTGGGGGTCTCTAGTTGGCAGAGGTAGGTACCTTTGTCCAAATAGGGACCCTTGCTTCTAGTCAGGGTAAGGGGGATACACTACTAAAATAACCCCTGCTCACCCCTTGGTAGCTTGGCACGAGCAGGCAGGCTTATCTCAGAGGCAGTGTGTAAAGCATTTGTGAACACATACAGTAATATAGTGACAACACTACAGATGGACACCACAAAGGTTGTATATCAAAAATAAGTATTTTTTATATAGATTTAACACAAGACCACAAACGACAAAAATCCACAATACTGTACTTAAAAATGGTAGAAATAGCTTAGTTCTTTTTAGATGGTAAGTGCGACACTTATTGTTCAATGTACCTTTGGATGCATAACGCTATACAACAAAAGTGTTGCAGGGAAGGTGATGCGTCGGTTCCTTACACGCAAGAACGGTGATGCGTTGGTTCCCTACTGCTGCGCAGGGGAAATGAAATTAAATGAAATTAAATGAAATTCGTACTTGTAAAGCGCACTTATACCCCCAAAGAGGTGTCCTGGCGCTGTACGCATACCGCTGTGGAACCCTTCCTGGCTTTTTCCCTGTGAAATGTCCACTCCTGGGCACCCCCAGGGTGAAGCCAGGCATCCCAGCGCTGTTGGGGCCGTTGTGGAGATTAAGCAAGCTATTGCCCAGAGTTGCAGAGTGGGACCCATGATTAGAATAGGCACCGAGGCGAGAATTATCAGGTCCGAGGAAATTGAGCCCAAGACCCGCCGAGGCGGGAATTGAACCCTGGTCCCGGGCCAGATCTCTGCATCAGGGTCTGCCGCTCTAACCATTGAGCCACACTTCTCCACGGACGGTGATGCGTCGGTTCTTCTCGGCGTGGGGAGGTGATGCGTCGGTTTCTTACTGCGCTTCCGTGGCGATGCGACCAGCAGCGCCTTGATGCGATGACGATCCGATGCAATGCAACAAAAATGGCGTCTTCTCCTTGATGCGACAACTACGAGGCGATGCGTGCACGCCCGGCAGCCGTGCGGCGACTTGGCGAATTTTCTGAGCCGCGACAGGCCCTGCGACACGCTTCTCCGGTGATGCGACGGCATCTGCTGCTACGGCGACAATCTTATCTGGCGATGCGGCGGCGCCCTCACTCAGTGATGCGACGACAGTGGCTGCGGCGGCGACACGCTTCTCCGGTGATGCGACGGCGTCTGCTGCGACGGCAACACTCTTCGGTGATGCGAGGCGCTTCGGTGATGCGGTGGGACAGCGGCAGCGGCAGCACCCTTACTCAGTGATGCGACGACAGCGGCTGCGACGGCGTCACGCTTCTTCTCCGTGAGTCGCGCTTCCAGCTCCCTGCGACACGCAGTCCTTCAGAAGGCCCAGCACAACAGCAGGCACTTCAAATTCCCAGCAAGGGAATTCAGGGGAGCTGGTTGGTGAAGTCTGTTGTCCCTGAGACTTCAGCAGGAGGCAAGCTCAATCTTCAAGCCCTTGGAGATCCTTTACAAGTTGATGAAAGTAGCACAAAGTTCCTTTCTCCTTTCATTGGCAGTCAGGCAACCACTGCAGGCCAATCCCCCACATAGCACTCAGCTTAGGGATAGTCTCCTCCTTCAATTTCTCTCTGGTTCCTCTCCTCAGCAAAGGTTCTTCTTGTTTCCCAAAAGTGATCTAAAATCTTGGGGTCTGGGCCCCAGTATTTATACCCATAAATCCTTTGTCCTCTGAAGGCAGAGGGTCCTGTACCTAGTCCAAACCAGTTCTGGGTGCATTCTGCCAGTGCACAACTTCTTCCTTTGTCAGTGTGGGCCAGGGTCATCAGACACACCACAGGAGGTGGAGCCAGCATTGTGGAAGGCAGGCACAGCCCTATTCAGGCCCAGGTGCTACTCCTCCCACCACTCCTCATGCAGATAGGTCTATTCAGCTTAGTGCTGACTCACCCTGCCTCCTGGAGTCCCCCATCCCCTGTCACTCACAAACCCAGACACACAATACACAAGCTAGCAGAGGCAGGCTGGATGGTTAGGCAAGAAAATACCTACTTTCTAAAACACAGAATGTTAAAACCAACTTCACTAAAAGATGTATTTTATCATTCTGAGTTCAGGCATACTAAATTCGTTTTTCTACCATGTTCCCTGGGTCAGTTAGGATTATAAGATGTTATAATCAAACTGCCCATTCTGGCCTATGGGAACAGGTAGCCTTGCAATAGTGAAAAACGAAATTGGCTGTAATTCACTATCAGGACATGCCACACATACCAGGGCATGTCCTACCTTACACATACAATGCACCCTGCCCTAGGGCCTACCTTAGGGGTGACTAATATGCAGGAAAGGGAAGGTTTGGGGACTGGTAAGTGTGTGCACTTACCAAGTCGACATGGCAGTACCAGACTGCACACAGGCTCTGCAATGGCAGGCCTGAGACATGCTTTCCACGCTGCTCCGGTGGGTGGCACAACCAGTGCTGCAAGCCCACCAGCAGCATTTGATTTACAGGCCCTGGGCACTCGCGGTGCACTGTACTAGGGTCTGACAGTAAATCAAATAAGCCAATCATGGAGTTACTAATCCATACATCAATTTATAACAGAGAGCATATGCACTTTAGCACTGATCAGCAGTGGTAAAGTGCCCAGAGTCATAAAACCAACAAAAACAGGTCAGAGAAAGTACAGGAGGAAGGCAAAAAGTTCAGGGATGACCCTGCAAAAAAGGGTCAAGTCCAACAATTCCACTACATAATGTTAATGTTAATGTTAAGAATGACTTGTAAAGCGCACGTACACCGGGTGGTTTCATGGCGCTGTGATAGGCTCTGTCCGTTACCTATAGAGACGTCAATTGTAGGCTTGTGCAAATAGCCATGTTTTGAGGGACCTTCTGAACTTCAGAAGGTCAGTGCAAGACCGGATCTCCAAGGGAAAGGAGTTCCACAGTCTAGGGGCGAGTGTTGCAAATCTGCGGCCTCCCTGACGTTTCCGTTTGAACGCGAGGGTGGAGAGGAGCGAAAGGTGAGCTGAGCGCAGGTTGAGAGAGGGGGTGTGCCTGAATATCAGGTTGTTTATAAATTTGGGGTTTTGACCGTGCAAGGATTTGAAGATCAGGCAGCCTGTTTTGAACGCGCAGCGTTGAGGGATGGGGAGCCAGTGCAATTTCCTTAATAGAGGAGTCGCTGATTGCCATCTAGGTTGTCGGAGGATCAATCTGGCTGCGTGATTCTGGACCATCTGCAGCCGTTTGAGCAGATAGAGTGGCATGCCCAGGTACACAGAGTTGGCATAGTCCAGGTGTGACAGGACGGTAGCTATCACAACCTGGGTCAAGGCTTCCTACGTGAGTAAGCGATGAATCTTCCTGATCTTCTGCAGTTGGAAGAAGCATTTAGAGATTACCGACCCGACCTGTGTTTTCAGTGAAAGGTCACTGTTTAAGGTGACCCCTAGTGTTTTAGCCGAGGGGGAGGGAGTGGGCGGGGATCCTAGCTCTGACGGCCAGTAGTGTGGGCCCCAGAACTTATGGCTGTCCCCTGTGAGGACTAGCTCCGTCTTGCCAGGATTTAACTTAAGGTGGTTGTGGTCCATCCAGTGTTGAATGTGCAGCATGGTGGCCTGAAATTCGGTGACTGAGCTGTGTGAGTTATCAACCGTGAAGACCAATTGCAGGTCATCTGCGTAGTTGAAGACAGTCACCTTCCTATCTTTGAGGGACTGGATCAGGGGGAGAATGTAAAGATTGAAAAGGTGAGGGGAGAGAGCGGAGCCTTGTGGAACACCACACGTAGTTCTACGTTGAGGGGCCGTGAAATGGCCTTGGCGAACGGCCTGGGACCGGTCCTCCAGGAAGGAAGAGAGCCAACTTGCGGCTGCACCTTGAATGCCAGCGTGCCTGACACGGTCTACCAAAATAGTGTGGTCGACCGTGTCAAAGGCGGCGGAGAGATCCAGCAATACCAGTGCCTGGGGGGAGCTTCTGTCGGCGTTGTCACGGAGAGTGTCCAGGACAGCTAATATTACAGTTTCAGTGGAGTGTGCAGGCCGGAACCCCGCCTGGTAAGGGTCGAGGTAATTAGACTCTTCCAAGAAGTTGGGACAGGCATCTAGCTACATGGGCCCCTAGTACTTTCGCCAGAAAAGGGAGCAGGGAGATGGGACGGTAGTTAGGCAGAATCGTAGGGTCAGCTCCAGGTTTTTTCAGGAGAGGAACCACGATGGCTTCCTTAAAAGCCGTTGGGACTTGGCCGGAAGAGAGGGACTCGTTCAGGAGGGCGAGGGCAGGGCCCGGAAAAGCTGAGAAACAGTCTTTAAGTACGTGAGGTGGACAGCAGTCCGAGGGGGCTCCTGATTTGACTTTAGCTAGGAGGTCCTGAAAGATCTCAGTACTGATGGCTGGGAAGCAGCTGAGCATGCAGTTGTTGCTGCGCATGGCGGAGGAAGTCATGTTGGGGGAGTGTTTAAGAATGCTGGCTTTGATGGTAGGGATTTTTTCAATGAAATAGTTATTTAGTGAGTCGCACAGTGCTTGGGAAGGCGTAGCCTTTGGAAGGATTCTGTCTGGGTTGGACAGCTCATTCATAATTGCAAATATTTCTTTGGAGCTTTTATTGGAGTTAAGGATACGTGCGGAGAAGTGGGCAGCTTTGGCTGAGAGGATGGCCATCATATATTCTTTCCGTGCTGTAGTGAACAGACGTTTCTTGTCAGAGGAATACTTCTGTCGCCACTGCCTCTCTAGTTGGCGCAAGGGCAGTTTCTGAGATTTAAGCTCGAGAGAGAACCATCTCTGGGCGTCGGCGCGGCGGGCCAGTTTAACTTTTTGAGGGGTGCGTGCTTGTTGCTGGCCTCGAGTAGCCAGTCAGAGAGATTTGCTTCAGTTATGTTGATGTCGAGAACAGGTGGCGGGGCTGTGCTGACCAGAGTATCAAGAAATTCCTTTTTATTTATGGCATTCCATTTCCTAGCAAATCCGCCTTCAACCGTGCGGGTTTTATCAGTGGTGGGGAGTATCAACGTAAATTTTAATAAATGGTGGTCAGACCATATGCAAGGGACAATTATGGGGGCAGATGTTATCAGGCAGTTCGTCCAGACTTGGTCTAGGATGTGCCCTTTCGGATGGGTGGGAGAGGAAACCTGTTGGGTGAAGTTCAGGTTAGTGAGGAGATCGGTCAGCTCGGCAGATTGTGGTCCTTCGTGAGGGTCATTATACCAGTAGTTAAAATCGCCCACGAGAAGGATTTTGGCATGATCGATGACGAGGTTCGCAATCTGTTCGCTAAGCGATAAGGGAAATTGGGGCATCTGGTGCGGGGGGCCTATAGACTAGCACACAGACGAAAGTATCGGCAGCAGATTCTAGTTGAATTACTATGTTCTCTGCTTCAGGGAGGCAAAGACAGGTCAAGGCACTGAATTTGAGTTTAGTGTGGATGATGGCTGCAACACCCCCCCTCCCCCCGGTTTACCAGGCAGGCGGTTAGCGTGGATGATATAATAGTCAGAGGGTAATGCCGCCAGCATATCAGGGGAGGAATCGGGTGTCAGCCATGTTTCTGTCAACAGGAGGATGTCAGGTTTATCAGTGAGCAGGAGGAGGAAAATGTCAAGCTGGTGCTTGACAAGGGAGCATGTATTAAGGTAGTAGATTGATAGGGGCGTGGGCCTGAGATTGACAGGGCTCTGTGAGATTTGCGTGGAGGTGGTAAAGTTCTGAATTTCTGGGAACGAGCTCCGTTCTATGAAGATTTCATTCTCAGTGGTTAATGTGATTATTTCACGGGAGAGGGCCAGGTGAATGGAGTGCATCATTTTGAGGGCTTCTGATGGGTATGTAATGGAACGGTCATAGTGGCTGGTCCCTGGGCCTGGATGGGCGCGGACGGGCGCAGACGGGCTTGCCTTTGGCGTGCCGCAGGCGCGCCCGCTGCGCACATCCGCTGCGCTCCCGCGCTGCGGGCTGCATTTGTCTCCGGTCCCCGCCCACAGCTCCGCCCTCTTACAGCGTGATTGGCTGCTAACGGGGGGAGTTGACAGGAGCAACTAGGAAGACGGAACAGCCGCCTTACGCGCCGAGGTCAGTTTCAGCAAAGGTAAAATCAACATCACACAGTAAAACAGATTCTGAGGATAATTTTTAAAAAGCTAACAGCAGCGATTAGCGTGGCCTAAAAGTAGCGTTCTGCGGGTAGCGACAATAGCCTAATGAGACTCTCCTGCGCTGCGGGCTGCATTTGTCTCCGGTTCCCGCCCACAGCTCCGCCCTCTCACAGCGTGATTGGCTGCTAACGGGGGGAGTTGACAGGAGCAACTAGGAAGCCGGAACAGCCGCCTTACGCGCCGAGGTCAGTTTCAGCAAAGGTAAAATCAACAATTTCACACAGTAAAACAGATTCTGAGGAACATTTTTAAAAAGCTAACAGCAGCGATTAGCGTGGCCTAAAAGTAGCGTTCTGCGGGTAGCGACAATAGCCTAATGAGACTCTCCCGCGCTGCGGGCTGCATTTGTCTCCGGTCCCCGCCCACAGCTCCGCCCTCTCACAGCGTGATTGGCTGCTAACGGGGGGAGTTGACAGGAGCAACTAGGAAGCCGGAACAGCCGCCTTACGCGCCGAGGTCAGTTTCAGCAAAGGTAAAATCAACAATTTCACACAGTAAAACAGATTCTGAGGATCATTTTTAAAAAGCTAACAGCAGCGATTAGCGTGGCCTAAAAGTAGCGTTCTGCGGGTAGCGACAATAGCCTAATGAGACTCTCCTGCGCTGCGGGCTGCATTTGTCTCCGGTCCCCGCCCACAGCTCCGTCCACTCACAGCGTGATTGGCTGCTAACGGGGGGAGTTGACAGGAGCAACTAGGAAGCCGGAACAGCCGCCTTATGCGCCGAGGTCAGTTTCAGCAAAGGTAAAATCAACAATATCACACAGTAAAACAGATTCTGAGGATAATTTTTAAAAAGCTAACAGCAGCGATTTGCGTGTCCTAAAAGTAGCGTACTGCGGGTAGCGACAATAGCCTGAGACTCTCCCGCGCTGCGGGCTGCATTTGTCTCCGGTTCCCGCCCACAGCTCCGCCCTCTCACAGCGTGATTGGCTGCTAACGGGGGGAGTTGACAGGAGCAACTAGGAAGCCGGAACAGCCGCCTTACGCGCCGAGGTCAGTTTCAGCAAAGGTAAAATCAACAATTTCACACAGTAAAACAGATTCTGAGGATAATTTTTAAAAAGCTAACAGCAGCGATTAGCGTGGCCTAAATGTAGCGTTCTGCGGGTAGCGACAATAGCCTAATGAGACTCTCCCGCGCTGCGGGCTGCATTTGTCTCCGGTCCCCGCCCACAGCTCCGCCCTCTCACAGCGTGATTGGCTGCTAACGGGGGGAGTTGACAGGAGCAACTAGGAAGCCGGAACAGCCGCCTTACGTGCCGAGGTCAGTTTCAGCAAAGGTAAAATCAACAATTTCACACAGTAAAACAGATTCTGAGGATCATTTTTAAAAAGCTAACAGCAGCGATTAGCGTGCCCTAAAAGTAGCGTTCTGCGGGTAGCGACATAACATACAGATAAAACACATTATCATTTACAATGCCAATAGCTCTAACTCAAGCAAATGCGAGAGCTACTGCATTCCTTTTTGGATCACAAAAGTAAAAAAAGGCGCATGCGTCATTCCACATGGTAATGCATGCACGTGCCTACAAAATAATGTGGCCAGTCTTCTTTATTATAATTTTTTAACATGCTACACAGCAGCCACACTGCTCCACAACATAGCTTAAAAACAAAGGCGAGACCTATTGGCTATGCCAATGCTTGTTCTATCTTTATCTTGGGTCCCCCTAGCTGCAGGCTATACGTTTGCATGCCAGATATTTATTTATATAGCGCAGACATTACCCAAAGCTGCTAGAGCGCTTTACAGTACAAATCTTTTGTTACATGGAAGTTACAGATGGTTTCAGTTAAACAATATAGCTATGAGTAATGTCAAAGCTTGAAAATACAACAAGGTAGAGATCATTACATAAAACGGAATGTACAAAAGCCATAAAAAGATTGAGGTAGTATTTAAACTGTACAAAAGGTATATATGGCCGTAAAAAGGTTGAGGTAGTATACAGCCGTAAAAAAGGCTGAGGTAGTGTAGAGCTCTGTGCCATGAGTTGATTACAGTGTTTTTATCTAAAATACCATTGGAAGGGAAGAGCTTTCAGGTCCGTTTTGAAAGCCATCAGCGAGGTAGTTGTGCGAAGATTTGGAGGTAGTGAATTCCAGATTCTGGCTGCACTTCCTGAGAAGGATTGTGCCATCAGCCGTTCCCTTTTGAGGGAGGGGGGTCAAGGAGCATTACTTTGACGTTTCTCGATAGTCTGGAGTCGCCAGATAGCTTGCGTTTGATTGCTGGGTACCGGGGAGTGGATGTGTGCAGGGCTTTATGGGTGAAGCAGGCAGTCTTGTAGATAATCTATTCTTCACTGAAATGGAGAGCGAGAGATTATAAGACCAGTTGCATTCTCCCAAAGTCACTATTCACACACAAGAGCAACTGAACTGAATGAAGAAAGAAAAATATGGATCCTGTTCTAGGAAGAATTACTACTTCATACCTTTTGGGTATCCAAAGATATTGGAGTAGATGCCTCACTCACTTTATCATGACATGCTTCATCATTGGCACCTATCCACTCCGTGGTACGGTGGTACCACCAGGGTGGACTCAACCAAAAGATTGGGAGTTCCTAGATAAAATCTGGCTGGATAAGCAGGGATCCAGAAGAAAAGTGGAGAGTTCAAAATACCTACAGGTATACCCAAAGAATTCGTATATATTTGCAGGGTACCTGGGGTATGGATGAAAAAGGTTATTTAGGGTTTTGTTGAATTTAGTTGTTCAATTAACCCCACTATGTAAATGCCAACATGTTTTGACCCACCCTAAAAGCCCATCTGTGGCCTTCGTCAGGGCTATTTGAAGCACCCCTGCCTTGCTACGCATGCATACCGTGCACATACTTGAGGTCTAAGGCTTTCACATGTCTTGGTTTTCTGCCTTGGGAAGTACCCTTATTTCAAGTCTTTCAAGGGTCATGCATGTCTGGGGTGTCGTGCTGTCCTATTGTCACACATTCGTCAAAGATTTCACACCACCCGTCCACCTATGTTTAGTCGCCTACCAGACTGGCGCCGAGTCTTGTAGATAGCCCTTAGTTCAACTGGCAACTATCAGAAAGTGATCAGCATGGGGGTAATGTGGTTTCTTTTGGCCCGGTGTGCAAACCGTGCTGCCAAATGTAGAATCAATTTCAGCAGGGTGAGATGGGTTTTGAGGAGACCTGTCAGGAGAGAGTTACAATAGGCCATTCTGGAGCGTACCAGTGTGTGAGCAAGAGACTTAAAATCTTGTTCTGAAATGTAACAGCCGATTCCACTCAGAAAAACTCTGTGAAGCAATTACAGAGCATGTGTTTTCTCAAAATAGATTGTGCAGCTCACCATAACTACTCACTTTACTGCCTTCCACCCAACCATTTAGTGCCTTACTGGAGTAATCCACAAAATCTACCCAGGACTGGCTTGACAGCTTCTGACTGTCCCTGAACGTTAATCTGTACTTCTAAAGGGTTAGACCATATTTCCTGACAAGAGCTTCCTTAATGAGGGGATATTTTATCCTGCTTCATTTTCCTAAGGCCAACAGAAAATCCCTCCCCTCAGTGGTCACATGCCTCCTGAGCCTGGCTACCCAATCCTCCTCAGGGATCTTATGCATCCTGAGATCTACCTCATAAGCTTCAAACAAATGACTTTGTCTTCCCCCACCACAAAGATAGGCACCAGATTCTGGGCTATGTAGACCCTTTTTACACTGGATTGTCGTTGTCACCATTGCCACTGGACTCTGTGAGCTGTTTGGATTTTAAATCCAGCTCCTTCGGACTCATTTCATGAGCCCATAATATTTTTTCCAAGGCTCGTTTCCTTTCTTCCAAGGCCCTCTCAGGCTCTGTTTTTTTACCTGCCAAAGCTCTCTCTGCCTCAGCCTTTTTCTCTCCCAAGGCCCTCTTTGCAGCTGCTTCTGCTTTCTTTTCCTGTATGGCCAGAGTGGCCAGATGTAGCCTCAGCTTTTTTTCAGCCTTCCTGTCCTCCAATTCCTCAGGGGTCAGGTTGGGGGAGAACACACTGCTTTCTGCTCTGGATCCAGCAGGGGACATCACTCCCGTAGGCCCTACTCTCTCCTCTAGGTCTGGGGCCATGACCAGGACATACTTTCCCTCCATTTCATCCTCTCCTTCCACATCATCACGCCTAGACACCCTTGGGCTTCTGTGGTGTAGACTTAAGCCATTGGGCCTCCTCCCCGGATTAAGTTATCTGGTACTCCATTGTGTTGTAGCCTTAGGCTAGCTGCAGCCCCCTCTCCTTGCACAACTTTTTCACTTCCTCCACAGTGTAGCCTTCAATGTTGGTGAGGTCTTGTTCCATTTTTGGAAAGAAATATCTCAGGCGCAAAGTATGAAACAGGAAATTCATTTAGAAAAAGGACAAAAATGGGCCATTAAAAACCAAGGATAATTTTTAAAATATCAATTCTGATGTCAGGAATTTTTGGTTTTACCCAAGTCCCTGAGTGGCACTGCACAAACACATCACTGGATCCCACCACTTAACATCAATGTAAGAAATTGGGTTGTTAGTTGAGAGGGGTGAGAATCCCACACAAGTAGTAAACACAATCCTTGTCAGGGCGAACCACAACAGTCATTAAATAAACATGTGCTTAACTCTCTGGTAGCTTGGCACCAAACTGTCTAGGGTAACAAAGGACAGGCTGGGCCAGTGTCAGCGGCAATTTGCCCATGACAGAGCAGGCAGCTTCAGACTTCAGGAAAGGGATGGGCACAGCCCTCAGTCTACCCTTTGAAGCTCAAGAAGGGCTAAGTTCAACCCCCAGGCTGTCCTGCCCAGGAGAATAGCCACCTTCCCCACACCCAAGGCCCTTTTGTTCCCAGTCTGGAAGGAATTCTCATCACACCACAGGAGAGACATTAACCATCATGCGACCCGGGATATTGGCAGAAAGACACATTTGGTTTAGGCAGAAACATGCTAACTTTGTAAAAAGGGCATTTTCAGACAGTAACTTAAAATCCAACTTTACCATTAAAGATTTTAAAGTACAATTCAAATGAGTGGAAGAAGTATTTCTCTATCGGCTCCTAAACTGAATTTTTCAGTTATTAAGTGTAATAAGGTAACCGAATGTTAGTCTATGGGAGAGTTAGCCTTGCTACAGTGAAAAACAACTTTGGGAGTTTTTTACTGCCAAGACATATAAAACTTAAGTAAACATTGTCTAACTTTTAAATACCATGCACCCTTCCCTATGTTTATTTTGCAGTGGTTGAAATGGCAGTTTAAAATGGCACTGCAGGCTGCAGTGGAAGGCCTGAGACATATTTTACAATTCTGCTATAGTGGGTGGCACAATGAGTGCTGCAGCCCCCTTGTAGCATTTAATTTATAGGCCCTGAGTACATGTAGTACCATTTACTAGGGACTTATAAGTAAATTAAATAATCCATTCAGCTGTATACCAGTTTTACTAAGCTTAGAAGGGAGAACACAAGCACTTTACCACTGGTTAGAAGGAGTAAAAGGTGCAGAGTCCTAAAAGCCACAAAAATGTGTTCAGCAAAGATAGGCAGAAATCTGGGTGACTCTACAGAAAGGGCCAGGTTCAACAATAACCCAGTTGTTAGACCTGGCATCCATAGCATGGTTTCCCCCTAACTATTTGCCATCAGACCTCCTATTTTTGCTGACTTCATTTTTGCTGGCCTTAGGACTCTGCTAACCAGTGTTAAAGTGCTTGTGCTCTCTGCTTAAACATGGTAATATTGGGGTAAACCGCAGTGCTTAATTTGTAAAAAAATAAGTGCCATGGCTCTCATCAGGAGGCCACTGCAGCTTGCACCACACATTGCCCGTGCCATGCTGCCAGTGATAGTAACAACACAGCTACTAACCATCACATGCCTATAAGTTGACAATTCAGACTATTCCAGGCCCCAAACCTATAAGAATGGCTTGGGCGGCAGGCTATGGCGATTTTAAATGTATATTGTATATTGGTTATCTCTAAATTAGCCAGACAGCGCCACCTTGTGGCAGACTGTCACAAGTGCCGGTGTTGACAATTAAGTGAGGTGCCAAGCACTGGAAACCACCGGCTCAAATTAAGCACTGCTTATACCCAATTGACATATTTAATTTACTTATAAGTTCCTAGTAAAGTGCATTACATATGCACAGGGCCTGTAAATTAAATGCTACTAGTGGGCCTGCAGCACTGATTGTGCCACCCACTGTAGCCCTTTAAGCATGTCTCAGGCCTGCCATTGCAGAGCCTGTGTGTGCAGTTTAAACTGCCATGTCGTCCTGGCAAAATAAACCTTTTGCCAGGCCCAAATCTTCCCTTTTTGTACATATAATTCACCCCTAGGGTAGGCCCAGGACAGCCCAGAGGGCAAGGTGCAGTGAATATTAAAGGGTGGACATGTACTTTTAAGTTTTACATGTCCTGGTAGTGAAAAACTCGTAAATTCGTTTTTCACTACTGCAAGGTCTATCTCTCCCATAGGATAGCATTGGATGTATCTTATTACATTTTATAAGTGTAATTTCCAAATGAGAAGACATAAGCAGTTCAAGTTGGGTGCCTCTGGAATCACAATTTAAAATCCTAACTTATGGTGAAGTCGGATTTTAAATTGCAGTTCTGAAAATGCCACTTTCAGCAAGTTGCCATTTTCTTGTCTTAGCCATTTGGTGCATTCAGTCTATCTCTGGTCAAGTGACTGGTGTAGTTGGCAGTTGGGCTTTCTGTATTCCTCCTAGACAGCCACACACAACGGGGGCTTAGGTGTGACGAGATGGGCCACCACTGGCAGGATGGGAGGGAGGAGCTGGGCACAGCCCCATTACTGAATAGGCTGTATCCTGCTTCCACACAAAGGGCTGCACACCCCCTGTAATTAGTGTGGAGCCAGGGCCAGGATGGCAGGGCATCTGTACAATCAAAGGCATGCCTCTAAAAGCTTCTTTCCACTTCAAAGGCACAAGTGTGTATAAAAGAAGGACCTCAGACACCATCCCTTCAGTACACTTCTGGACCTGTGGATACTCTGCCAGGAAGAAGGACTGCTGTGCTGCTGAAAGGACTACCACTCGGCTGGACTGCTACTCTGAAGGGCTGTGCTGAGCTGCTGCCCTCTTGCCTGCGGAGGAAGAACTGGACCAGCAACCTGATTTTGAACCCAGGACCCCAGAGTAACTCCGAGGGCTAGTCTGCTGGTCTCCTGATCTGAACCTCAGGGACATAAAAGGCTCCCTAAACAGCTCTTGGACCTAGATGCAGCAAGTTCCTGACCCCCCAAGTGGTGCCCCTTAGGTCCTGGATCCTTGGTGTGGCTCAGTGGGCTCTTAAATCTAACTTTTGAGCTCTCCGCGAACTGGTCTGCTCACACCGAGAACACACCACTCGCACTGAAATTCAGCATGAGCCGCTGCCAGCCCGTCTCTTCGCACAGCAGCATCAACAGCCAGTGGTGGACCGCCAATGTGAAGCTCCAGCCTGCCCGGCTGCGACGCCCGGCTTGTTTTTCGCACCATGCGGACTATCCCACCCGCGGCGCTCTACTTGATTCACGCGACTCTCTCCAACGCGAACGGGACTCTTCGCACAAACCTTGAGAAGGTAAAACCTCAGTGGGACTAATCTGGGACTATATCCTACCCACGCTCCATCGCGGTCGGCCTGAACATTTGATTTTGACCCGGTCCAGCGTGACCAGATTGCAGCAGTTGGCGCTTTCTGCATTTTGGTGCTATTTAACAGTTTATTCCTTAAAAATTCATAACTCTGGTTATACTGATTGGATTTTTGTCTTTTTGGTCTGGTTTTATTTATTAAATTATGCTCTATTTTTCTAACCTCGTGAGGTGTTTTTACTGTTTGAAGTGTTGAACAAATACTTTACATATTGCCTCTAAGTTAAGCCTGACTGCTCCATGCCAAGCTACCACGGAATTGATCACGGATTAATTTGGGGTTTGCTTTTTTTTTTTAACGGAGTTTTATATAGCGCGAACTTGACCCGATTCTGGTATCAGAGCGCTTTACACGAGCACCAGTTGCGTTACATGAGGACACATTCATTTTTGTTAGGCACAGGGAGATTAAGTGATTTGCCCGGAATCACAGGATGTTGTGCGTCCCTGCCGAGACTCGAACCTGGTTCCCCAGCTCCGAGGTCGACTGCCCTAGCCGTTAGACCAACTCCTCTCGCCTTACCCTGACAAGGATTGTAGTTGCTGCTTGACCAGGGCCCATACTCCAGT
Organism: Calotriton arnoldi; assembly: GCA_963921515.1. Lineage (NCBI taxonomy): Eukaryota > Metazoa > Chordata > Amphibia > Caudata > Salamandridae > Calotriton > Calotriton arnoldi. The sequence continues at coordinate 1,884,108 of CAWUFW010000371.1, read as the reverse complement.
CAACCAGTAACCCAATTTCTTACACTTGTTGACTTATTTTATCCCTTCCCTTTGAGAATAACTGTGTCACAACCATTAATTGCAAAAAAACAACTATGTTAATCTTATGAAGCAGGCAAGACCTGATGCAATAAGTCAAAACACATTTAGACAGTCACATGGAAGGACCTGACAGTCTTCGCAGTGTTAGAGCTCACCAAACTACAACTATGTAGCATTCATGAATTTATCAGGATAAATCATAAACAATCTGATTGGAAAGAATTGAAAGCTTTTAACAAATGCATGGTGAACTTGCTTGATATTGAAATGGGGTGCGCTAAAGAGGAACAGAGCGTATTATTCTCAAAGTCTTGTGGAAGAAAGTGGTTGAAATGGGGCACTGGGGATGATGCATAGTGGTCATAAAAAGAATAATACACCAAAAAGCATGCTTCAGGAACCCCCATTTAGCACTACAGAAATATCACCTGCTGAATTGCTGTTTAGGAGGAAGAGAGACAGTGCATCGTCCAGGCCAAGTTTGCAACCTTTTTGAATCAGAGAGAAAAAAAGCAGCAGGATGATTTAAAAACAAGCATTGGCATAGCCAATAGGTCTCGCCTTTGGGGCCTTATAAGTGTTTAGATAGAGCTATTGGTTTTGTTAACGAAATTACAGAGAGGAAAATAGATTATGATGAACAATATAAAAAGAAATTCGTGGACTTGGAAAAAAAATCTGCGAAACTCAAGCAGCGTTTGTTTTAACGTAGCTTAACACAAGTCTGTGTGTAACCATTTGCTACCGCCAACACCGTGCCCCCTGTATGAAGATTCTGCTTGTTAGAACATATATAGCAGCCTCAATAAGTCTAGTGTCGGGCTCAGTCCCACTCTGAGGTTTTTAACCCCTTAAGCACGGCTCTGGACTAATTTCCAAGTTACACCGCAGCAATGCAAAACCACATAGCGGCCCACGTGCAGCTTTATAAGCCTGCAGCACGCAGAGAAAGTACGTGTGGTGGAAAAATAACAGCTATTAGATGCTGCCTCGAGTATGTAAACCCTCCCTCCCCTCATCTCCCCATACAGGAGGCGACCACAAACGAGGGGTGCAAGGAAGGCATCACGGGCAGACGTCGGGGTTTGTGGTGCACGCGCAACAAGCCTCGCGAGGATATAAACCCGACAATAAAACTGCCCGTTTTATGCACAGGGTGGAATTATAACCCGGGAGGCAGCCTGCCCCAGAATAAGGCACAGCTGCCACCTCCGGAGTATGCAAGCAAACACATGTAACATGACATTCTGAAGCCAGAGACAGACCGCTGCCTGGGAAGTAAGCACATGTACTTAACGAATTCCACCCCTAGTGTGTTTGTTTTACAACAAGCTTGCGACACAATGCAGCTGAAACACGGGCATCCCAACCACTTGGCCAAACTCTCGCATCTCTTCATTAGTTTTCCCGTCTCCGGAGCCTTTTGGTAACACATGCGGAGCAAAATGCGCATATGTATCCAAGGGGTGAGAAAACTATCTAGTGTGTGACAAATCACACATCACAAAAGGTGCAATCATTTAATAGGAGTGACTGGCATATTGTCAGCCACCCATCAGGAGAGTCACACGCAGTCTCTATAACATGAAAACTCATCTTGAAACAAAAGCCTACTGCTAGACAAAATGGACTTACAGACCAACTTTTACAGCGCAATCGCAGGTCCAAATGCAATTCTGACTAAGTAACGTCAAGAAGGCAACGCTGAAAAAAAATCCGATAGTTTCACTGTCAATTTGTAGCTGGACTGCAGGCAGAACGAGTGCAGGATATTGGACACACAACAGTTGATTCCGAAGGCATCGAACTCAAAATACAACAAGGAGCGCTTTGAATATGCTGTGCCAGCTAGAAGAACCGTGTCGAACTGGTAAATGGGGCTAAATGCTGCATGTGGGACCGGATCTGAGGAACAATGGAGAGAAAGGTCCAGAAGGGTATTTCGGTTGTTATTCGGGAGTAGACTGTAGTTAATGTTACATTTTACATATTTACAACCTGCCTCACTGGAAGAAGCGACTTGTTTAAATTCACGCGAGTTCTGGCACAGCAGCAAGAGCGAGATTCGAACCCATGTCTCCACGCATAAGAAAAACAAGAGAGGAGCGGGGACGAGAGGAGCGGGGGCGAGGGCGAGCGAGCACGGCAGCCTGCTCAGCTGACCAGACGCTCGTGCGTCATGGCCTTTTGTCGGCATGTGTTTACAATCATCGCGCACGCGTCTGGGCACGATAATTGGAAACACATGTCTGCCGCGCGTACCCATCCCAAAAGGCCAGCCACGACGCACGAGCGTTTGGACTGCTTCTGAAACTCACTTACTTAAAGTCTTCGCCTAGCAGCGCTTGCGCGCTACTCGAGGCTCGACCTAAAAAGGTCATGAAAGAGGATGCTAACAGAAGGAGGAGAGACCGGTTTTCTCACCTGTGCTAAGGGAACATGGTGCTAGAAAAGCAAAGGAGGTCCCACAAGAATAACCTGACTTTTGACCCTGATCCCACATCATAGCACATGAAAAAATCTGTAAGTTCTGGTTAGGGGGTCCTGAGGCACACAGGAGTTACTGGGCCTCAACCAAGCTGATTGAGTCTATTTACCAACCACTAATATCCTAGGGCCGGGTCTACTGTGAATGCTGAGAACTGAGCACCGAGTATACTCTTTAGTATCTGGCTTTCTTGGTATTGAGAGGCAATCCAAGGCATACTCATGTAAGTGTTCATGGGTTAAAGACTCAGAGCTCAGCACTGCACCCAATACGGCCCTTTAATTCTATGTACAGTCAGTGCTATTACTTGATAAGAAAAAGTCATTTAATATACCTTTACTTAATATTACATAAAGATATGGAACATCAGAATGCTGGGATACTAGTAATATGCTATTTTGTAGGACCTAAAGACATTTGCAATAGATGGGTAGATCAATACAGGTGCTACTCACGGTATGCAAGATGCACAGCTTTCTGCAAGTTCAGTCACCCAAGGGTCAGTCCCTGTAATGTGAAATATTGCTTGCTTGTCCAACAATTTAGTCAGTTGCAGATCTGGGAGATGATGCTGTGAGGTGTCAAGACTCCACTCAACTGAAGCCCAGGATCTGCAGGAGCGAAGATAGTCCTCTCAGTACCCTTTAGGAAGAGCCCCCAGTATTCACGAGTGTATTGACATATGCAGGGAAATAATACCTCATCAGTAATCATTCACCCAGATAATAGTGTCAGTAACAACAAGGTCTCCAATGTCAAGTTGCCATCACTTGGTTATATTAATGCTGTTTCATCAAAAGCAAGGTACAATCCAGGGAGATCAAGGTTTGTTAATCCATAATCTGTTGCTTTCGTGATTAATACTGTCACAAGTGCTTTATCAGACACTTTAGAGTCTTTGCCTTAGATTGTTGCTTTTAGTGCATTAGTGCCGTTTGAGAGCTGTAAAGTGGTGCCTTTTGTTGGAGCTGCAGGCTCAATGCACTGACCTGTTTTTGTTGTCTGTTTCCTCTTAGATCCGAGATGTAGCCCAAGGATCAAAGGAAAGGCCTGAGGATGGCCAGGAGCAGCAAGGAGGAAGAATTGAACAGCTGGGGCGAGAAGCAGGTAAGTATTCCTTGTAGAGGGATGGACAAGATACCAGATTTCAAATGCGGGGGGGACAGGCTGCCAACGTGGGATACAGGGCACCAAAGCGAAATGCGGGCTGCCGATGCAGGACACAGACTGTTTGTGAGGAATACGGGGTACCAATGCGGGAACTTCCCGTAATGCGGACTTGTAGCCAAGTGCATCTGTCACCCAGGATGCAGCATTTAAACAGTGCTGCATCCAAAATGGTGGCCAGATCACGCACACATACAAATTCTCGCATTATCTCATGCGTTATTTCTGCGCCTAATCCCAGGAAGCTGGATGCGGGAGGGAGGGAGATCACCCACGGTACAATGTCCGGGAACAACACAAGGTACAGAACAATATTACAACCATCTGGGAGCTGGGGGAGGCCTAAGTGGTCATAATTTGCAGATAGGTCTCTTCATGGAAAGGCCCCGCTGGCGCTAAAGCCCACGCACCGTACTGGCACAGGTCGTGTGGATTTTGATATGAGGGAGCTGGGTTTATATGCTAGTGATACAGCAGGAACTTCAGACACAAGGCTGTCACTGATGGATTCAGTTTGTGGTCCAAACTGCATCATCCTTCCCTCCTTCAGAAGAGGTCCAGCTTTCGAGCAGTTGAGTGGTGGATGTGCTTCTCAGGCCCCGGACAACCCCTATACAGCCCCCAAACAAGGAGTACAGCCTGCCCACAGAAGTTCGGAGAGACTGTAGCTGACTCTCTAGAATCCCAGAGTGGTGTTACTGGGGTCAATGGGCCTTCAAGGCGCTCAACAGCGCCGCAACAGTCAATGAGTCCCTCTCCAGCATTCAGGCTAACGTCAAACACAGAGCTCCATTAATTTCAACCGCGGCATGCAGTTTCACTTTCTCTCGCACAACACACTAAGGGCCTGATTTAGATCTTGGTGTACAGGTTACTCCCTCACAACAGTGATGGATATCCCGACCACCGAAATATAAATCCCATAGGATGTAATGGGATTTCGACGGATGGGATATCTGTCACCGTTGTGACGGAGTAACCCGTCCGCCAAGATCTAAATCAAGCCCTAAGAGTCTGACACAGTTGTAGGATGGATGAACTCTTGACGGGCACAGCAATTCAGGGCATATAAGTCCCACTTCAGCTTTGGCCCACTGCCGGATCCCACCCTTCGATGCGGCCATGGGGATGACTGATCTCTACTTATACTTCTTAGCCACCCGGTTGCTCATCTTGCATGACTGGTTCACCGGGGGTTGGTCCGATCCAGCCTATAGGGTCGAGTTAAGGGACCTGGGACTCCCACAAATCCAGACTATGATGTATGGAGGTTCGGTACCCAGAGATTTGCCCCCGGTGACCCGTGCGGTCCTGCTGGCCTGGCGCGCAGCCCTGCGCAATACCCGATGGGATATCAAACTGACTCAACACACACCCCTTTGGCAAGGAGACTGGCTGACGGAAGTATGAGCCTTGGAGGGATTCAGAAGCAGGGATCTTATTGGAATATCACAGTGGGGGGACGTTTGGGTGGGGGACCACATACGATCATTTCAAGATCTACAGCACCGCTACACTCTCCATCACTCGCAGTTCTACCAATACCTACAATTACGCCACGCTCTCAATACACACCTAACAACGGGCACGGCCCTTCCTGAATTCAGTCCAATGGAGGCACAAATCATGATGGGTAACTTGGGAAAGGGCGGGGTCTCGCGGATTATCGCTCCCTAACCAACAACAGCCCAACTTCACTTGACCCACTCAGACACCGGTGGGAGGGATGGCTGGGCCAACTAGAAGATGAGGACTGGCGGGATGCCCTAATGGCCCCCAAGACTGTTACCACTTCAGCTAAATTGTGCATAATTCAGCTCTATTACCTCCATACAGCCTATCTAACCCCTGACCGGCTTTATAGGGCAGGCCTGCGACCCTCATCGTCCTGTTCATGCTGCGGACTAGAACTGGCTAACTTTTACCATATGGTCTGGTCCTGTCCCCGCCTCACCCCCTACTGGGAAGCAATAGAGTCTGAACTCACGGGTGTCCTGGGCTGGGATGTGCCACATGACCCCCTGAACCTCCTCCTGGGTGTCATGGACGGACTGGACGGGTCCAGATCAGACAAGCTCTTCCTAGGCACTGCCACCATGGTGGCCAAGCTGGACAACGCTGCGGCATGGAAACAGTCTGATCCCCCAAGTGTTGCTAAATGGCGTAGGGGAGTGGACTGGTGCGCAGTGGAAGAGAAGACACTCTTCGAGGCTAGGGGTTGTCCAACCAAGCACTCAAGAGTCTGAGGCAAATGACTGAACCAATTGTGATGTATGTATATCCTGTCTTTTCCTGAAGTATGCTGGCCTATGGAAATACGCTTGCAGTGAGAGCGGCATGTAAGTTTGCGCATGACTAACTTGACAATCATTCCATTGTATCACTTGCTATGATTTACCTGTGCTGTACTGTTCTCTGTTTATCTCAAAAATCAATAAAATTGATTATCAAGAAAAAAAAGACCCACTTCAGGCTTGCAGTCATTGCTGCCCTTGTTTCTTTCTACAGCAACCCCACTAGAGAACAAAAGGAGCAGAGCCTGTCAAAAGGCTAACCGTGCACCTCAGAGGAGGGCGCTGGGTCCTAACCCACCACACTGTATATCTAATCTAACGAAAGAGCTCCACGAAGTAACTAAAGTCAGCACACAGCAAAAGGCTGTTTCTGAGGTTCTAAAGTGAGCCCTGTATTCATCCTCCCCACACTTCAGAATCTGATGCTACGCAAAAGCTTCTGGAATGCTAGCAATACACAATGCTAGTCTGGCTGACTACCCCTTACCTCCATCTTGGACAGTATCATTTAGTGGCAATCCAAGATGGATTCCCCTAAGCTCACACCCACACAGTCCATGCACATATTGCCCTACATACAGTACACACACATGGTACACAGACTTACATGCTATACCCTGGAACATAGGATGTAGGAAGGGGCCCAGCTTTATGAGACTAGTGTTGCAGGGTAACTCAAAAATAAAGAAAAGACAGACTCCTCTTTGGCAATGTAAAAACAGCTCTTTACTTTTGCGACAGGCAGATCTACCTTCCTTACACAAGCATGCAGCCGGTCTCAATTTGCTTCACAGACAGCTATTTTCATACAGAGTTGAACAATGGGGGTTACAAAAGTTAAAAAAGAAATTACTAGATGATTATACATTGGTACACGTAAATTACAAAAAGGCATGTGGTCAACTGTGACCCTTGACTTTAACCTAATTCACTATACATCCTTTATGCAGTTTCTAACAATGCTTTACAAACAAAACATTCTGCTCCTATTGTCTAATCATTTTCCCATTCTATTGAAAGCACAAAATACGTGTCAGTGTGCTAAGGCTATAAATTCCTTTGAGCTTGCTAAACTCGAGATTTCCTTTAACTATGACCTAAAAGGTCATGCACTCTGTTCTCAAGTTAACTCGTCACCTCTTTTCCATTAGCACGAATTTGTGGCCTACACAGTTCTTTTACCACGTATAGCTGTGTAACGCTCTCTACTGTTGCTTGTTATTGTGCTATGTTTTCACATTTCCGATAACATCCCCACTCTAGTTGATATTTCAACTACTGAATCTAAACCTTGGTCTGCACTTGGCACTAAGTGATATGTGTTGCCCTGAGAATCTACTACACATGTTGGTGTCCTAACTGAAAACATTCCTCCCACCTTTGTACCTATCCTTTACAACATGCTAGGATCAGTTGTACAACACAATAAAGCCTTAGTAGGGCAACAATAGTTGGCAACAAGGCTCCCAGCAGTCCCGACATTAGGATGGCAGCAATGACAACCACCCACTAAACCTATTATCTGGGGCACCTCCTTCATCTACCATTTTCTTCTGTAGATCATGCAAAGTTTGTATGGTCTCCGATAAAGTTCTATTATCCACATCATTTGCTCGGTTAAAAGTAAATCATGCAGTTTCAATTTTTTTGCATACCCCTCCTTGCATGGCCGTCATAAGGTCAAGTACATAGCAGTGCTGCATTACCATCATTCTCATAGCACGCAGCTCTTCCTTTATGCCATTAAATTCATCCTTTGTAGTATTGATAGGCTAGAGAAGTTCCCATCGAGTTATCTGTAGCCTTTGAGCAGTTGCTTTGGCCTGAACAAATGCCAGAATGCATCCAAAGAATAATTGTGCATTACTGAATTATCAGTACTCTTGGGGAATATTGTTCCAAACATTGGTGCCATAGTACTCTGCAGTTCTTTTCCTTCAATGATGGTGCAACAAAGTCATTTGACGGCTCATGGGATGTTCATGCAAACTTGAAATATTTATTCCAGCAATTACCAAAGCAGGGGCATGCGAGGTAACGATCAAGCATAGGCCACCCCAGTTCGATGGTAACTGGGCATACAGTAGTTCTCCATATTGCCAATAGTAGTCCTTGAGGCTGGAGGTGCCCCCCTGTATGTCGGCGTTATCTATTGTGGCTCTACAACCATCATTGTGTCCTACACTAATGGTACAGTTTCCTCTAAAACATAAAGAAACAGAAGTTAGTTTCATGACTGTCTGGGAACTTACTGTACAATCTATCCAAGTGTAATGCGCAACGTTTTTGTTGCAGATATGCACACACTTTTTCACTGCGTCCTGACTTACATCAGTACCGTTGCATAATGACATGACCCTACAGGACAATTCGATATCAGAATTCCATTGGTAATGGCCCAAAAAATATCCAGTGACTCTAAATCCTGGTCTACGTACGCAATCTAGGGATAAAGGATTTACTAAATAGCTATTACACTCAGTGGGCGGGCATGTCACTACTAAAAATCCTAAATCTAAGACCATCTGGACCCATTCTACAGTAGTGGGACGACCTGTCTTCTTTATGCGTGATATCTCATCTTAATGTCCTGTCTATCAGTAAGAATCTATAGAACTTCTGCTGAGGAGTCATATTTTGTGGTGTTGATTAAAAAACGTGTTACTTAACATGTGTTAGTTGCATTTGGTCCTTAATCCTACACAAGTAGGGATGTAATAGACATAAAGCTGTGCTTGGGGGTACTTCTTTCGTTGAATGTAGCCTATCTGATCCTGTGGCATGAGGAATTGGAGAGTACACGAAACATGATTAAGTAGTACTTTCTGAACCTATGTCTGACATATGCTGATACCACATATTATCTGATAGTCTGGTATGGACATTATGGAACACATTGCCATGAATGGAGAGTTCTCTTCGCAGATGTATAATGTTTTGAACTAGTAGATACGCTGCTATAGAAGAGCAACCATAGAAAAGATAGTATTAAGAGACAAAAAAAAAATAAGGAAAACAAAAATACATAACTTTCGTGCTGTCTTTCCAACAAATTGTCCAAAAGCAGAGGTGGAGGGGGATATTTTATCGATAACAATCTTCTTCCCCCTCTAGTTCCATTTACATTGTCCATGACGTTTGGCGAAATGCTGGGTTCAGATGAACGTCAGTAAGGTGAAACCAAGGCTTGGGGGGCGTGCCTTGACGCCAATGTAGAAGGGAGCGAACCTCGGAGCTCCAGCCCCGGGCCTTCCTGTTAGGCAATATCGTGAACCCCCAGCGCTTTGAAAAACGGAGGAACCGAAGGCTGCCCCCTCCCACCCCCCGGGAACCAGTGAACGCGAGGGGGTGAGGCGGCTAGTGGTGAAATGCCAGGAAATATCAAAACCGGCGACGTAAAGATCCTGAGGGGCGGCGACCAAAATGGTGCCCGCGCTCCGATCCGGAGTTTGAAGCCCGGCACTCAGAGAGAGGCGTGATGAGGAGCGACCTGCGGGGAACACTGGCGTCGTGATAGCGAGCGGATACTGACGACGGAAATCGACGACACCGGGACTGCGAAACGCCCGACCGCACCACCGCTAGGAGGCAAAGAGCGGCAGGGAGCATACGGAGTAAGGCGGACCGGGCAGCCGCGTCTGCTCGTGAAGAGGCGCGGTCGCGCACAGACGATAAGACGGAGCACATCACCGCCAGGAGGCAGAGACAGTGAGCTGCAGGGAGCGTTCGGAGGAAGGTGGACCGGGTGGCGCGTCTGCTCGTGACGAGGCGCAGCCGCGCATAGACAATAAGAAGGAGCGACATGAGAGAGAGGTGAGTGCCCGCCCGGTATCCCCTGCAAGCGAGAGACGCGAGTCCCGAGGAGAGCGCAGAGACACAGGAGGACACACTGGTGGCTGGGGCCAGAAAAGTTAATGATGGTTTCCACTGAGTGAAGCCACATAAAAAGGGAAGACAAGCCCTGGGTCACGGCCACACAGAGCAATAGGAGGGAGATTAGGCCCTTCAGAGAAGTGAGTTGTGGGGATTCTGAATAAAGGAGGTGACTGATCTGCAGAGGTGAGGGATCAGGGAGCATAATAGGCACAAGAGGGAGCATCAAGGCCCCTGAGGACCGAAGAGGGGGACATTAGCAAGGGAGAAAGAGCTGGGCCAATAGTGGAGCGCATGGTGAATCACCACAGTGTGTTATATGGCAATTAGGGTCATTGTCGACACTGCTAAGTTAGCATGAGCTCTGCTGCCATGATGCTGCTTTTGCACACGTTACTACATGACTTTATTTTGCAAGACTCTGTTTGTGCCTTTCACATGAGAACTGTCTGCTTTTCGCGTTCTCTGCTAGTTCCTGGAGTTTAGCCTGAACACGATGTGCAAGGTCGATAAACAATGCCCCTTGTTATTCTGTTCTGGTCAGTCCCTAGCACCTAGACAAAACATGCTAACACAGCTGCACTGCTGGAAACTCTTAATTTGATATTACGGGGATGCATGTTGTTCAAACACACACTTGGATAGAGACCTTTCCAGGGAGAAGAGCAATGCTGTTCCTATGATGTAAAACTTCCATCTAGGCACTAAGGTATGGGGTCTGCTGACAAAGCCCAGAGATCTTCCTTTATATAATAAAACTCAACCTTACCAAGGGGAGGGTGGTTAGGCCTTATAGTCCTTTTTCCACTGTCTGTATATGATGACATCCCCCTTTATATTCTATGGAATTGTAACAATGCTAATTGTTCTGAGTTTATGCATTTCGCTGCTGGTAGTGGCTCGTATACAGCATTATACAGCACGATAGTTAAAATAAACATTTTGAACTATAACCGTGACTCTGTCAATTCTTATTGTGGACAAGTACGAGTGAGCGAGGGAAAGGGTATGTCTTACTACCGCGATTCCTGAGAGAGTGTTGTGTTCTGGGTTGTCTAATCATTTGTAGCTTCGTGATTATGTAGGAGAACGAATGAGACACTATATCTAGTCGATTTTGGGTACTAAGGTGGTAGGAAGGTACAACCCCTATACACCGAGGTCCTATTTTCCTGTGTATAGTTCTGTGTATGTGCAGAATTCCCGCACCATGGCGCCACCAACGTTTGGTCTGGTTCTTATCTGCGAGAGTCCTGAGTAGTGCTTGTGCTTGTCCACAAACCCCTCACTTCTGTTTCCGGTGATGGTTGTGACAGTGTTGCCTCCTATATTGTGATATTTTATAGGTTTTTCAAGCTTGAATTTTAAAAGGTCTTTCTCTTTCTTATTAACCCGTTATTGCGCTGCCACGCAAAGGTTGTTATTCTCTAACTATTGATTATGGCGGTTGTCATTGCGCCGCCTAATCGGGCAGCAGTCACAGCTTATTTGACTCAACATGGGGTCCCTAATGCTGGTGTTGCGCTCATATTTGTTGTAGAACGGATGCAGCTTACCGCTTTGAGGTGTTTTATTCTTGGGTCACCTTTCCGGCAGTCGATGGGACGGACAATTTGTTTAACGAATATACTGCCACGGCCCTGCCTCAGAATTATCGTCCTTATAGGTCTCTGGAAATTCCGCTAACGGCTTGGCAACATCAAATATGGTTTAATGGCGCCCTTCCTCACCCGATAACACCGGTCCGTTTAGGCCCCATTATCGATAGATGGAGCCACGTGGCCCGTTTTGGCTGGGTATACCCTGCACCCAAATTATCTCAATGCTAGAGTCACAGAGCTCCACGTATTGCATACTTCGTTAATATGTATACATAGAGCTGTTATTCAGTTCATGTCGCGCAACTTCCAGGTGGGACCTCCTGGCGTTGCTGCGCAACCACCTGCACCTGGTGGTGTGATCATCAGTCCCTTAATGATTAATTCTGTGATGGGCAAGCGTCCTCAAAATAAGGATGAACTTCCTTATTGTTTTGCTGAGAAATTTGGACAACTCAAAGCTGTTTTTCCAAATACCACGCCTGTGGAGAAACACAGGATATTGACCATGAGCCTGCCTAAAGGCCTGGTTCCCGAATGAGCTGATTGCAACACTTGGGCTAGAGTGTTTGCAGCAGTATATTCAATGTGTTTCGGCACCCCCTCAATCACCGGGGCGAAGCGGCCCTGGAGTTGGGAATGAGACTGGTGGATTGATGGAGCAAGGACTCACAATGAAACTTGCTCGGAAGCACAGTATTATTAATTTGTACTAAAACCTTGTAATGTCATTATTAATAATGTGCAAACACAACATTTTTATCTAGAAGATGCTTGCCTATGTGTTTTCCACTAATAAGTAATCCTTGTCTAATCCAAAATGGCCGCTAAAGCGCGGGAAATCTACTGCGCATGTGTCAACCATGTCACGTGGTATGACGTCTTTCTTTGCTTGGAGGGAATCATTTGCTTCTGCGCAGTGTATGCTAAAATGGCCGCTTAATGTTCTCACATGCTAACGCTTTCGCATTGCTGCAATTAATAATGTGGTATTCTAACGCTACTAATGCGGGATAGACAATTATAATTAAAAGGGGATTAGGGTAGAAGTAGGAGGTATACAGTGAAAAACTTTTATTTTTGATATTAATATGTTTCTTCTTTGATTTCTATTAGTTCGTAAAATGGGCCTGGGTTGACTAGACGGCAGTTCAAGGAACATGTGACCTGCGCATGCGCCCTGAAAACTAACAAGGCAAAGCGATGAAGTCAACTTGGAAGATGTCCAAGGACATGACCCGCTGATCACCTTCAAAGTTCATCCGAAATGTCCTACGAAAAGATACATTTTGTATATACTTTGTATTAAAATTGTTGTGAAACGGGTGGGAAATAAAGCAAATGTATTAATTGAGAGGGGCGGTATTTTAAAAACAATGGGCTTCAGAAAATTGAACTAAATTGACATGGTGTGAGGATCAACCCCCTGTCCCTGTCCAATCAGAATTAGTGGGCCCATAATTTTGAAACATTAATGGGAGGTACATGGGCGTAGAAGGGTATAATAGATATAGAATTAGCTAATTAGTTAGCGCAGAGCACACACAGAGAGAGAGAGGCGCAGATGGATATAGATGCTGTAGCAGAGAACCGATGCTGCCACAGAGAGAACCGAGCAAGCTGAACTGCTGTCCAAAGAAATCCTGAGGTGGGGGCGGCGGACTCTATTAGAAGAAGACGCGGAAGAACCGAGGAGGAACGAAGTGTCAGAGAGGGGAACGACGCAGGCGTCGTTGGTAGAGAGGTCATCTATCCTGTCTTGAATCCGGTCTGGAGGTCTTGGTCTTCATTCTATCCTGGGGACCCTTTCCAACTCCTTGGCCAAGGGGTTTGGTTTTCGCACCTTTAGGTAACTATAAATGCGTAATCTTTAGTTTGTACTGCTGTTCCTATCTTCTCCTCTCTGAGGGGCCGTCATTTGTGATCAAGAGGTGACAATAGTGTGCTTCCTCCTTGATATGCGATTAAGTAATATGTGGATTGTAATTTACTCTGCTAAAGAATTTAGATAAACATTTTAAAACTTCCTGAGTCAGTGATTATTTCAGGTGGTTAATGAAAATTATGTTTTGTATGATCTCATTTCAACCCCAGTTATCAAAGGTCCATTGGTAAGTCATTACTCTTCAATCAGAAAAGGTAATTGGTAGCAGGGATATTGATAAAGAGTACAACTGATTCCCACCAGCGGTGATTACTAGTTAGTGTGAATGAATGGGCCCAGGTGAGTATTTAGCGTATGAATGCTTGTTGCTAGTAACCCGCTGGATCAGTTTTCTGGCTATCAGAGGATGGTTATACTTTGTTAATTGTGTAATGAGAATTTTATTTTTATGAACTAACATCCGTTTTAAAAAGTTTTGTTTTATGTTGTCTAGAAATCCCCGGGAAATTTGAATAGCGGATGGTAAGTGGAAGCCATACTACAGTGAGGTTATCTGTCAGGCAGAAATAGTACTGAAAAGTTAAGCAGGGCTATCAGTACTTGTTAGGGACTCTGTGTGTGTGTGAGTGACAGCAAAGGAATACGCTGGTGAAATTTTGATGTTATATCACCTAGAAAGGGTAACATTGAAGGAGTAGCAGGTATTTCCGAAGCTTACGTGAAGAGTAAACGGAAGGGTTTTGCTCGTAGTGTATGTCTAGTAAACGGAAGGGTTTTACTAAGTGTGAGAAAATCTATCCTTTTCAATTTAGGGAAACTGACAAGATAGCGAATGTTTTATGTTGTTATTAAAATGTTAATAAAAAGTGTTGAGGAATTAAAGTTTGCGTAAGATTTTTGTAAAGGGAGGGTCAGCTGCCGGAGTAGAAGCTGACGTCACAAGTGTCGCGCTGGGATTGGTCGACACAGCGAGGGACAGAGAAGCGCAGATTGTAAAGGAGGGGTCATCAGAGAGAGTGGATAGACGTCACAGAAAAGCCGCGCTAGGATTGGCCCTGAGACAAATGCAAGCTGGAATTTGATTGGTTGCCAGAATAGAAATCGAAAAGTTAGTGGACAGTGGAAATTGTATGTGGAAAAACGATCCGACTTTGATAGGAACACGTCCAGACAGGAGATTCTTAGGATTTGCAGAATATAATTTAATAAATAGATATTTACCCAAAATGTACGGAGAAAAGAGAAAATTGTCATTCCTACAAAAGATTAAGAATTATTTTAAGAAGGATAAGCCAATCAAAACTAGGGAAGGAATTCTCATTCCACCAGCAAAAACGCCCGCCTCATTCATGATGATGGATAGGGGTTATCATACTTGTGTATGGTTAGAAAATTGGATAGAATATACAAAAGATGACGGTGTATTAGCTTTCCCAGAGAATGGTACTTTCAATGGGAGAATTCTTCAAAATTTAAGAATGAGAATGAATGAATTAGAACCCAGACCAAGACTAACGCAGTACGAAGCCCTAGAGGAATGGGAAACAGAAGCATTTGAGCGTGATAGACCCAGGAGTAATAGGGGTTATAGGGGATTTTTCCCTAGATACCAGAATGGGTCAAGAGAAAGTCAGATGAAACAGTGGAGACGAGCAATGAGTTCTGAGGGTTTGTATCCAGTATTTGTGGCTGATGAGGAGCTAGGGAGCAAATGCAAAGAAAAGACTAAACACATGACAGAGTTTGGAGAATCCGAAGATGAATTCATGGAAGAAATATTAAAGAACCCTCCCCCATACCAGGAAGAGTTGGGTGGATGTTCCCCAAGTGCACCTGTTTTGAGAACACCGTTAATACCTCAAGTACTGCATAATCCACCAGTTAATAGGGTACTTCAGGATAAGGAAATAGAAGCTTTAGACAGAAACAGAGCAGAATTAATACAGAAAATAACCCAGTTGAATGTACATCCTGAATCTCTGACTATACCTGTAACCATTGGTCCCGTGGTTCCTTTATATGGAGACAAAGTAAATTGCCCAAAGCCTCAAGTTATGACCACGCCCATGGATATCCCTAAAAATGAAGCTGTAATAATTGATGATCATATCAGTGATTGTGAATCTATGATTTCACTAATGGATTTGCCTATTCGAGAATCCGCAAATAGCACCCCCAGAAGAGTCACACCTGGTTGCTCAAAGGATGTAAATATAATAACCTCTTCAGGAACTAAAAGTGCAACAGTAGTAACTCCAGAAGACTTAGAAAGATGGGCACAAGGAATAGACAGACAGAGTTCACCTCCAAAGATTTTGGACATTTATAAATTAAAAATCGAGTTAGAAGAAATGATAGCAGGAAACGTAGGAGTAGATCGTCTAAATACCTACAGTGAAGAAGAACTATTGTTCGTATGTAGGAGCATAACCAGAAATGTAAAAATATTCCATGAAAAGTTAACGGATTTGGCCTCAGAGATGGGAATTGAAATAAGGAAGTCAAAAGTATTGCAGAAACCATATAGAGCAGAATTTACTGACAAAGACTTAGAAAATATGAATACATCTGGTAGAAAATTACAAGTTAAAGAATTAATTACAGTTTTACAGAAATGGGGAGAATTGGATAAATGGAAAACTAGATGGACAAAGAAAAAGGAAGAAGCACGTTCGAATAGAACGACATCTGAGTATTTATTGAAGGAAGCAGGAAAGGTAGAACAGATGTACCCAATGCGAGAGGTTCCAGGAGGAGGCTATGTCCATGTCCCATGGAGTAGGCAAGATATTTTGTCATTTACAAATGATTTACCAAAGTTGAGAGAAAAACCAATTGAATGGTACAAGCAGGTTGAGAGGTTTGTGAAGGTTTCAAAGGTTTTGTTAAAGGACCTAGATGGTTTGTTTGACATAGTGGTACCTGCCGATTTATGGACAGACTGTAAAATTACAATCGACTGGCCTAGTGAAGAGTATCCTAGGGATCCAAAGACAGGTGCTCCATCAAATGATGTGATGAAAAAGTATCACCAGGTAATAACTTATTTGAAAGGGAAAATACCACCAAAAGAAACAGATTGGGTGAAAATAGACAGAACTACAAAAGAAGCAAATGAATCGGTACATGCCTACTATGAACGTATATTACAGGTGTTCAAACAGTATAGTGGTTTTGAAGATATTGGAGACAAAAATATGAGTCAGTTTGTCTATCGATTTGTTTATGGTCTAAAACCAGAGATTTGTCAAATGATTAAGCAACACATGTTATGCTGGCAGGGAAAGCCTATTGATGAGATTTTGAAATATGCTAAATATTGTGGGGATGACATTGAGGATAGACACAAGAAACTACAAGAAAAAGTGATGTGGGCTCAAGTGAAAATGGCTGAGCGACGGGGAATTAATTTAGATAATCCAACAGAAAGTCAGGGAAAAGATTCTGGAACGAATGGTGACACAGGGAATGCTGGAAAGGTAAGAGGACGAATGAGTAGAGAAGAGGCTAAAAAGAAATTTCCTTGTCATGGATGCGGAAAGTTAGGACATTGGAAGAACGAATGTAAAAAGATTCAAAATAATAATGGCCCAAATCATAATTTAAATCCACAGACGCAGAATGACTCACAGCAGGGTGTAAATCCTCAGAGTCAGTTGCCACCTGCCCCTATACAGGGTAATGTAAGCAGAGCAAAGCACGGTACAGACGTCGGATATCAAGGAGGAAGTGGTAAGAATGAATATGTAACTACACAGTTTCTTTTACAGGATGATTTTAATCCATATGATTATCAATGACGGTGCCTAAGAGAGGGGGAGAAGGAATGCGTACTTGGCGCATCCTTGCCGGTAGATCAGTCAGGTCCATATGTTGAAGGGAAAGTAAAAGGTAATGAAATCACTTTTCTGTTGGACACTGGTGCTACCCGTTCTACTGTGAGAACAGCAGACATCCCAGACCTCCCTCTCTCTGGAGAAGCTATCCAAGTTGTAGGTGTAGCAAATCAAAAGATTAGAACACCCCTTACCGAACCCATGGAAGTAAGAATTGGAAACTTCAGAGAAATGCACCAATTTGTGGTGTGTGATTCTAGTCCAGTAAATTTATTGGGCAGAGACTTGCTGTGCAAAATGAATTGCACTATTTTCTGCACACCGGATGGTGTTGCAATACAGACCTCAGATGAAGATCATGTTTACAAATTCATGATAGCCAAGCAAGGTACGGAGGTGGATGAAATGTTTTCCTTGATAACCAAATATGAATTACCAGACGAGTTAAAAACTACAGTGAGTTCAAAAGTATGGGATTTTACTGGAAAAGAAGTAGGTCTGATGGCAAATATAGACCCGGTAAAAATAACCGTAAAAGAAGGCGCAATTTTCCCAAATACCAAACAGTATAAAATGAGTGCTGAAGTGAAAGCAGGAGTTACTGAGGAAATTGACAGAATGGTGAAACAAGGTATATTAAAAGAAGTTATGATTAGCCCTTGTAATTCGCCAATCATGGGTTTGAAAAAGCAGAGTGGAAAATATAGGATTGTTCAAGATTTACGGAAAATTAATAAAATTGTGGTACCTTGTTGTCCTATAGTACCAAATCCTGCAGTAATCCTATACCAAATACCATGGAACGCAGAATGGTTTACCGTAATTGATTTGTGCCAAGCATTTTTCTCAATTCCATTGCACCCTGATAGTCAGTATTTGTTTTCGTTCAAATTCGAAAATCATGTTTATGTGTGGAATCGTGTTCCTCAGGGGTACACAGAAAGTCCCTCCATTTTTAATCAAATACTGAAAAGGTGCCTAGAAAAATTAGTAATGCCCAGGAACTCAGTCTTAGTACAATATATAGACGATTTATTAGTCGCATCAAGAACTCATGACGATTGTATCGCCGACTCAAATGCATTACTCAATCATTTGGCTAAGGAAGGACACAAAGTGTCACCTGAGAAGTTACAATTTTGTACAACAGCAGTTAAATATTTGGGACACCAAATTGAAAGAGGAAAGAGAAGAATAACCTCTGAGAGAATAAAAATAATTAAGCAAATGAAAATGCCAGTAGCACAAAGAGAGGTGAGAATGTTTCTTGGAATAGTAGGATACTGTCTACAATGGATTGTAGGGTTTTCACTACTAGCGAAGCCTTTAATTCAGTTAACCAAAAAGAAAGCAAAAGATCCAGTTGAATGGGATGATGAAAGTGCCAGTGCATTTATTAAACTAAGAAATGCTTTGTGTGAGGCACCTGCCCTGGGCATGCCTGACTATACAAAAGAATTTACATAATTCTGTTATGAGAGAGAAAGTTGTGCACTTTCAGTCTTAACCCAAAGACATGGACTAGACAGGCGTCCTATAGCATATTTTTCTGCTACATTGGACCCAGTGGCTGCAGCATTGCCAGGCTGCTTAAAAGCAGTAGCTGCTACCTGTATGAGCATTGAACAAAGTGAGTCAATCGTAATGGGACACCCTGTCAAAGTGTTCGTCCCACATGCAGTTGTGATTCTGTTGACAAGAACTAGAACTCAGCATCTTACCCCTAGTCGGATGACAAAATATGAGCGAATAATTCTAGGAGCTGAGAATGTGACCATAGCTAGATGCACAGTTGTAAATCCTGCAACATTGTTACCAGATCCATATTGTGAAGAAGTCAGGGACGACACAGATCATGACTGTTTGGAAGTCACAGAATTGTGTACCAAACCGCGTCCTGACATTCAGGAAATGCCTCTTAAAAACGCAGACAGGGAGCTGTTTGTGGATGGCTGATGCCTAAGGCAAGAAGATGGCAAATTGAGTGCAGCCTATGCTGTATGTGAACTTTCTGGAATAGTCGAAGCATCCTATTTACCAGGAGTCAAATCTGCACAAGTAGCTGAATTAATTGCTTTGATCAAAGCCTCCAAAATTGGGAAAAATTTAAAAGTAACCATATTTACGGACAGTCAATATGGGTACGGGGTTGTGCATGATTTTGGCCAACTATGGATGCAGAGGGATTTCATGACTTCTTCAGGATCCCCAATCAAAAATGGGCAGTTTGTAAAGGAATTATTGGAGGCAATACAATCACCAAAAGAATTGGCAGTGGTGAAATGTGCCGCACACCAGTCAGGAGATGACTGGGTGGTAGCCGGTAATAGATACGCAGACCTAATCGCTCAATACTGTGCCAGAAATAGAGTGGCAGTAAACAGAAAGCTCCGTCTGTGTGCCCTGCTGCTGCCCCTGATTGTGCTCGTTTTTCCTTTCTGTGCCCCCTTGCTGCCCCTGATTGTGCTCGTTTTTTCCTTTCTGTGCCCCCCTTGCTGCCCCTGATTGTGCTCGTTTTTTCCTTTCTGTGCCCCCTTGCTGCCCCTGATTGTGCTCGTTTTTTCCTTTCTGTGCCCCCCTTGCTGCCCCTGATTGTGCTCGTTTTTCCTTTCTGTGCCCCCTTGCTGCCCCTGATTGTGCTCGCTTTTTCCTTTCTGTGCCCCCTTGCTGCCCCTGATTGTGCTCGTTTTTCCTTTCTGTGCCCCCTTGCTGCCCCTCATTGTGCTAGTTTTTTCCTTTCTGTGCCCCCTTGCTGCCCCTGATTGTGCTCGCTTTTTTTCCCTTTCTGTGCCCCCTTGCTGCCCCTGATTGTGCTCGCTTTTTCCTTTCTGTGCCCCCTTGCTGCCCCTGATTGTGCTCGTTTTTCCTTTCTGTGCCCCCTTGCTGCCCCTGATTGTGCTCGCTTTTCCCTTTCTGTGCCCCCCTTGCTGCCCCTGATTGTGCTCGCTTTTTCCTTTCTGTGCCCCCCTTGCTGCCCCTGATTGTGCTCGTTTTTCCTTTCTGTGCCCCCTTGCTGCCCCTCATTGTGCTAGTTTTTTCCCCTTTCTGTGCCCCCTTGCTGCCCCTGATTGTGCTCGTTTTTTTCCTTTCTGTGCCCCCTTGCTGCCCCTGATTGTGCTCGTTTTTTCCTTTCTGTGCCCCCCTTGCTGCCCCTGATTGTGCTCGTTTTTTCCTTTCTGTGCCCCCCTTGCTGCCCCTGATTGTGCTCGTTTTTCCTTTCTGTGCCCCCTTGCTGCCCCTCATTGTGCTAGTTTTTTCCTTTCTGTGCCCCCTTGCTGCCCCTGATCGTGCTCGGTTTTTTTTTTCCTTTCTGTGCCCCCTTGATGCCCTGATTGTGCTCGTTTTCCCTTCTGTGCCTGTTTCCGCCGCTGCGCCCTGCGGCCCCGCCCCTCACTGCCCATTCGCTGCCCCATTCCCTGCTCCTCCCTCCCACCTCCCCATTTATGGCGGCCGCAGCGTGGCCGCGCCGCTGGCGCGCCGAAGGCGCGCCTAAGGCAAGCCCGTCTGCGCCCGTCCGCGCCGTGACCGCGCCCAGCGCCAGACCCCCTGGTCCGGGCATCCCCCGCGCCCGCCACATCAACAAACACCGATACGACGCCAGCACCCTCCACGCACTCAACCCCGGAAAAGATCACGCCTGCTACCAGGCCACCCTGAAGCGCACCCAAGGGCCCTTCACCTGCCGGAACTGCAGCTTCGCCAGCACCCGCCCCGCCAAACCACCGCCCAGGAAAGAACCCAACTACCTCAGATGCATCCTCCTCAACACCCGCTCCGCCCGCAAACACGCCATCGAACTCTGGGACCTTCTCGACTCAACCTCCCCAGACGTTGCATTCCTGACGGAGACCTGGCTGAATCCCGCTTCAGCCCCCGACATCGCCATTGCCATCCCGGACGGATACAAGATCACCCGCAGGGACCGCACCAACGGAGTCGGAGGAGGCATCGCCATCGTCCACAGGAACACCCTCAGAGTCTCAACCAACACCGACGACACCCTCAGCACCGCCGAACACATGCACTTCCAGATCCACACCGATCCCAACACCACCCTCAGAGGAACCCTCATCTACAGACCCCCCGGACCCCGACCACAGTTCAGCGATTCCATCGCTGACTTCGTCAGCACACACGCCATCGCCTCCACGGACTACATCCTCCTCGGGGACCTGAACTTCCACCTCGAGAACAACAAGGACACCAACTCCACCACCCTGATTGACAACCTCGCCACCCTCGGACTCAGACAGCTCGTGACTACACCCACCCACGCCGCCGGCCACACGCTCGACTCCATCTTTTCCGCAAGCCCACACGTCTCCTTCAACCACACCTCCGAACCCCACTGGACTGACCACCACTGCATCCACTTCACCTACAGGAAGCCCACCACGCACCACCGCACCGAACAAATGCCTCGCCGCTGCTGGAGCAGAGTCACGGAAGACCAGCTAACCACAACCCTCGCCCTGAGCCCACCCGCCGAACCCTCCGACCCCGACACCGCCGCCCGCAACCTCAGACAGTGGATCGACGACTGCGCCAACACCTCGCCCCGCTCAAGAATCCGCCCAACAGCCACACCAGCAAGAAAGCCACCTGGTTCACCGAAGACCTCCAGGCCTCCAAACGAACATGCCGAAAACTGGAGAAGATCTGGCTCCACGAACGGACAGCGGACAGCTACGCCGCCCACAAGAGCGCCACCCGCAGTCACCATCACCTCATCAGATCCGCCAAAAGGGCCTCACTCAAAGACCGCCTAGACAACAACGCACACAACAGCAAAGAGCTCTTCAACATCGTGAAGGAACTCTCCAACCCCAGCTCCAACACCAACGACATCCAGCCCTCGCGAGACCTGTGCGACTCACTGGCCACCTTCTTCCACCGCAAAATCGCCGACATCCACGACAGCTTCAACACCACGACCGCCCCGGCAACCACCGAGACCACTGCCCCCACAACCACCAACCGCCTGCTCTCCTGGACCAACATCAACGACGAGGACACCAGCGAGATCATGAACACCATCCACTCCGGTTCACCGCTAGACCCGTGCCCTCACCACATCTTCAACAAAGCCAGTACAGCCATCGCGCCCCATCTCCGGAAAATAATCAACATCTCCTTCGAGACAGCAACCTTCCCGGAAAGCTGGAAGCACGCCGAGATCACCGCCTTACTCAAGAAACCCAAGGCAGACCCCAAGGACCTCAAGAACTTCCGACCCATCTCTCTGCTCCCGTTCCCCGCGAAGGTCACCGAGAAAATCGTCAACAAACAACTGACCCGCTACCTCGAGGAGAACAACAACATCCTGTACCCTTCCCAGTCCGGCTTCCGCAGCAACCACAGCACCGAAACCGCCCTCATCGCCGCCACCGATGACATCAGGACCCTGCTAGACAACGGAGAAACAGCAGCCCTCATCCTCCTGGACCTATCAGCCGCCTTCGACACGGTCTGCCACCACACACTACGAACACGCCTTCACGACGCCGGGATCCAAGAGAAGGCCCTGGACTGGACCACATCCTTCCTTTCCGGCAGAATACAAAGCGTCCGCCTCGCCCCCTTCCGATCCAAGGCCACCAAGATCATCTGCGGCGTACCCCAAGGCTCCTCCCTCAGCCCAACGCTGTTCAACATCTACATGGCACCCCTCGCCCACGTCGCCCAACAGCACAACCTCAACATCATCTCCTACGCCGAAGACACCCAGCTGATCCTCTCCCTCACCAAAGACCCTCACACCGCCAAAGCCCACCTCCACGAAGGAATGAAGGCCGTCGCCGAATGGATGAGGACCAGCCGCCTGAAGCTGAACTCCGGACAAGACGGAGGTCCTCATCCTTGGTTCCAACCCTTCAGCCTGGGACGACTCCTAGTGGCCAACATCACTGGGAACAGCCCCGCCACCCACCGACCACGTACGCAACCTAGGGGTCATCCTCGACCCCACCCTCTCCATGACTAAGCAGGTCAACGCCGTTTCCTCATCCTGCTTCAACATCCTCCGAATGCTCCGCAGGATCTTCAAGTGGATCCCCACCGAAACAAGAAAAACAGTCACCCAGGCCCTCGTCACCAGCAGGCTGGACTACGGAAACGCCCTCTACGCAGGAACGACGGCTAAGCTCCTGAGACGCTGCAACGCATCCAGAACGCCTCTGCACGTCTTATCCTCGACATCCCCCGACGCAGCCACATCACACCCCACCTGAGAGACCTGCACTGGCTCCCTGTCAACAAGAGGATAACCTTCAAGCTCCTCACCCACGCACACAAAGCACTCCACAACTCCGGACCAGCCTACCTCAACAGATGACTCAGCTTCTACACCCCCACCCGCCAGCTCCGCTCGACCAGCCTCGCCCTCGCCACAGTCCCCCGCATCCGGAAAACGACCGCCGGCGGCAGATCCTTCTCCCACCTCGCCGCCAAGACCTGGAACACCCTCCCCACCAACCTCCGACAGACCCAAGACCTACTGGCCTTCAGAAGACTCCTCAAGACCTGGCTCTTCGATCAGTAGCAGCACCACCCCCCTCTTCCCCCAGCGCCTTGAGACCCTCGCGGGTATGTAGTGCGCTTTATAAGTGACATGATTGATTGATTGATTGATTGATTGATTGAAAGGTCGAAAGAATGGGAATCAGCTGCCAACTTATGCTATGTTCAACACCTGAAACATGGAATGATGTGAGACGATTGCAGGATGATGCTGAAGAGAGTGAAAAGGGTGTTTGGATAAAAATAGGGTGTACACGAAGAACAGATGATGACGTGTGGGTTTATTCAGATGGCAGACCAGTCATGCCTGATTGCCTGATTTCACAAATGGCCAGAATGTATCATGGAGACACACATGTAGGGAGAGATGCCATGATTAGACTTTTCAGACAAAATTGGTACAATCCAAAGTTTAGGGCTGCAGCAGAGAGTCTTTGCCAGAGGTGCTTAACTTGTCAAATGAATAATCCAGGAAGGAGAACAGTAATTAGTTTGGGAAAAATTGGAAAGGCAGAGGGTCCATTTGTGAGATTGCAGTTAGATTTCATTCAGTTACCACCATGTAAAGGACTGAAATATGTACTTGTCATAGTGTGTCTGTTTTCAAGGTGGGTGGAGGCTTACCCTACCAGGAGGAATGACAGCATAACAGTTGCAAAACTGTTGTTACGAGAACTCATTCCACGGTTCGGTTTCCCAGTAACTTTGGAATCAGATAGAGGAAGTCACTTTAATAATGATGTAATTCGAATAATCTGTGAAGCATTTAAAATTGAACAGAAATTGCACTGTGCATACCGCCCAGAGGCTTCTGGAGTGGTTGAACAAATGAATGGCACAATAAAATCAAGATTGTCAAAAATGTGTGCATCCACATCATTGGATTGGCCAGATGCATTACCTCTTGTCTTAATGGGACTCAGAAGCATTCCTGATAGAAATACAGGATTGAGTCCACATGAAATCATCATGGGAAGAGCAAGGAGACAAGCCCATGTACCTGGAAATAAACTGCTGAACATAACTGATGATATGGTTCTAGATTATTGCAAAGCATTGGCTGACCTAGTGCATTCTGTCTCTCACCAGGTTGGAGAAGACGCAGTTTCCAGGCAGCCTGAACAAGAACATGATCTGAACCCCGGAGACTGGGTGGTAGTGAAGCATCACACCATAGAAACGTGTTTATCACCCAGGTGGGGAGAACCTTGTCAGGTTATATTGGTTACAAACACAGCAGTGAAATGTGCAGGCTTACCTAATTGGATTCATGTAAGCCACACCAAAAGGGTGCCAGCTCCTGAAGAAAGAGATCCTCAGTGAAATGAAATGAAATGACACTTATAAAGCGCGTAGCTACCCGAAGGCATCCCAGCGCTGAACGATTCATAGAGGTGAAAGGGACACCTAGGGGAAAGCCACGTCTTTAGGAGTTTGCGGAAGGCCAGATGATTAGGTTCCTTCCGCAGGGGCAGAGGGAGTGTGTTCCAGAGCCTGGCGGCATTAAAGGAAAATAACCGTCCGCCACTTCTGGCCTTTTTGATCCTGGGAACAACTGCTAAGGAAAGATCATCTGAACGCAGATGCCTATTAGCTCGATAGGGCTGAATCAAGGAAAGATTGATTGAGGACCATTCCTCCAAGCGACCTGTGAGCAATACACAGGGCCTTGAAGCGGATTCTCTCCTGAGTGGGAAGCCAATGAAGGGACCGCAAAGCGGGCCTTGCCGACTGACGGGACGGGATCCCCATGAGCATTCTTGCAGCACAATTCTGCACAATCTGAAGCTTTACAGTTACAGAACTTGGCGCACCTAAATAGAGGGCGTTACCATAGTCCATCCGTGATAAGACAAGTGCCTGAACCATCAGTTTTCTGGCCAGGAAGGGAAGAAGAGGAAGCACTTTACTGGTGGGGGACTATACCCCCAGAGAGCCTCAGTCAGCATCAATAGCTGAGGAAGCTGAAGGTTGGACAGCTGAAGAATCTCAAGTGATAGATTCGGGAGTAGCTGAAGAAGAGCAACCGAGCACAAGTCAGGACTGGATACCAGTGGTTGATATACCTGAAGTCTTTATCAAAACAAGGAGCAGAGCTAGATTAGAGGAAATTAGAGAGGACCAGATAGGTGAAGAAGAACAAGCTCAGGATAGGGAGTTTGAAACTATAAGAGAACCTGAGCAGGCCCAGATAGGGAAAGGAAATTGGGCTCAAATTAACAACGAAACAACAAAATTTGAGCAGGGACAGACAGGTTCAGAAGAACGCGGTCAGGCTGCAGAAGTACAGAGTGCAATAAGCCATGATCAGAACCAGTTAGGACAAGAAAAACACGTTCAGGGAGAAAAAAGCCAAGAAAACATCAAACAAGAAAGCATCAAGCATGAAAACGTCAATCCTGAACAGGGCAAGTTAGCAAAAACTCACATTCAGGCAACTGAAGAAACATCAATAAGACCTGAACAAGAGCAGATAGAGTGGGAAACTGAAATCAAGGACAAACAATTTGTGCCACACCTTGAGAATAAAGGAGTTTTTGGAAAAGACTCAGAAAGTGAAGATACAGTGCAAACCAAGAAGGTCAGAAAGGGTGATCATTGGCCCAGTGTCATTAAAAGAGTGAAATACCATATAGTAACACGAAGTGAGGACCCAGAACAAGTAAATGAAGTAACAAGCTTATCTGGACAAACAAGTGGGGCTGAATAACAAAAAAGCAAAAGATTGAAAATCGTGAACAATAAGTTTAAAGGCCCTGATTGGACTTATATAATTCTCGAAGACTGCGAAAGTTCAGAAACAAGTGAAAGTGGTGATGAAGGAACAAGTGCAGAACTAACTTATGAAAAAGATGTGAAACCACCTTGATATCATTAAAGTTTTGAAGGAAAAAGAAAAGAAGAAAAATCTCCTTGGACAAAAATGGCTGACGACAGAGTTTCTGGGAGACCGGAACGGAAATGTTGTAGAAGATGCTGTGCTATATGCATATGTAGTCTGGTAGTGGTGCTTATAGTGTGGTTAGTTGTGATTGTAGCAATTCCTTACCTTAGGATAATGGACAAAAAGAGTAACAACGACACCAAAGGAAGGATAGATAATTTGAAAAGTGATAGAGTAGAAATAGAAGTAGAGGATGAACCAGATTTTCATCACGTTCTAACAGATAACGATACTAGTTTAAATGTTTTTTCTAAATTATTGTTTCAGTACGTAGATACAATGGATGTTAGTGACTGTTATGTCTGTATGAAGTTACCAGAATCAGTAGCAGAAGGTTTAACATATCATCATTTGCCTTTAACTTATGGTATATCATGTAGTGTACTAACTAGTTTATTTTATAGAACAGGGAAACTTCAGTATTATTATTCAAATATAGATGTGATATTTTCAGAGGTTCCTATTTGGAAGAATCTGAACCCAGTGCTTAGTAGTCAAGATGCACAATTTATGGGAGAATTTTTCTTAACAATGAAATCGATAGACATAACAAATGCACATAGAAGCAATCTAACATGTTCATTACGTGAAGAAGAAAAGATATTTTTAAACTTAGTTGAAAATAGAAGACAGAATTTCCAAAGGAAAGCGTCCGAGCAAAAGGCTCATCTTCCATCTTGGGCTGAGAAAGAGGGTATTTATACACCTGGCAAGGCTCAAGCTGCCATGGCTCTAGATTTTGTAAAGACAGGGAAAATTTGTCTTCATAAGTTAAAAACTGAATATAACAATGTTTTTATTGGTACCAGTGAATGTGAACATCATTTCTTAATTCTTGGAGGTTGGGGACTAAAAGGAGGAACAGATTCAGTTTTTCCTGGAATATATTATGTGTGTGGGAATAAGGCTTACTTTAGGCTTCCTGCACGGTGGTATGGAAGTTGTTATTTTGGAATAGTTTTTCCAAAGGTATACCACGTAAAAAGAAACACTGGGAGCAATGAAAATAATAGTGAATTAACACGTAGTAAAAGAGCTAGTTTTTCAGAAATTGTAGGTGACATATTTGGTGCATTGATACCTTCAGTGGGAGTAATTCTGAACTCAAGGAGAATATGTAAATTGTCTACAGTGGTTGATCGTTTATCAACGGATACTGCTGGAGGATTTCTAATGATTAATGCGGAGATGGTTGCGATGAGATCTATGGTTATGCAAAATCGACTTGCTCTTTATATATTGTTAGCAAAAGAGGGCGGAGTCTGTAAATTGTTGAAAACAAAACATTGTTGCACGTATATACCGGACAAAAGTGCAGAAATCGGAAAATATATAAAGAATATTACTAAACTTGAGAATGAACTGAAACCACTGGAAGTTGATAGTGTATGGAAAGATTGACAAATAGTATTGCGTCAATTGGTACCTGGTTTACTAATGTAGGGAAAGGACTTATAGGTCAAATAATAGTACCCTTAGTAGGGATAGCAATAACAGTATTGTCAATAATGATATGGTGCAAATGTTGTAGAAAGAAGGAAACATATAGGGTGACAGGAAGAGGCAAGAAAAGAAAATTTGAAGAGATTGAATTAGAAGACCTAAGAAGTGAAATTTACAAGAAACTGAAAGCAAAGAATAAGAATGGACGGTGTAAAAATGAAAATGTGACTGAAATATGCTAAAGTTGGCATCTGGTTGTAGGTAGTTTTGATGGCTCAGAAACGCCATCAGAGAGGGGATTGATGGAGCAAGGACTCACAATGAGACTTGCTCGGAAGCAATCTTCTCACAGTATTAATTAATTTGTACTAAAACCTTGTAATGTCATTATTAATAATGTGCAAACACAACATTTTTATCTAGAAGATGCTTGCCTTTGTGTTTTCCACTAATAAGTAATCCTTGTCTAATCCAAAATGGCCACTAAGGCGCGGGAAATCTACTGCGCATGTGTCAACCATGTCACGTGGTATGACGTCTTTCTTTGCTTGGAGGGAATCTTTTGCTTCTGCGCTGTGTATGCTAAAATGGCCGCTTAATGTTCTCACATGCTAACGCTTTCGCATTGCTGCAATTAATAATGTGGTATTCTAACGCTACTAATGCGGGATAAACAATTATAATTAAAAGGGGATTAGGGTAGAAGTAGGAGGTATACAGTGAAAAACTTTTATTTTTGATATTAATATGTTTCTTCTTTGATTTCTATTAGTTCGTAAAATGGGCCTGGGTTGACTAGACGGCAGTTCAAAGAACATGTGACCTGCGCATGCGCCCTGAAAACTAACAAGGCAAAGCAATGAAGTCAACTTGGAAGATGTCCAAGGACATGACCCACTGATCACCTTCAAAGTTCATCCGAAATGTCCTACGAAAAGATACATTTTGTATATACTTTGTATTAAAATTGTTGTGAAACGGGTGGGAAATAAAGCAAATGTATTAATTGAGAGGAGCTGTATTTTAAAAACAATGGGCTTAAGAAAATTGAACTAAATTGACATGGTGTGAGGATCAACCCCCTGTCCCTGTCCAATCAGAATTAGTGGGCCTATAATTTTGAAACATTAATGGGAGGTACATGGGCGTAGAAGGGTCTAATAGATATAGAATTAGCTAATTAGTTAGCGCAGAGCACACACCAAGAGAGAGAGGCGCAGATGGATATAGATGCTGTAGCAGAGAACCGATGCTGCCACAGAGAGAACCGAGCAAACTGAACTGCTGTCCAAAGAAATCCTGTGGTGGGGGCGGCGGACTCTATTAGAAGAAGACGCGGAAGAACCGAGGAGGAACGAAGTGTCAGAGAGGGGAACAACGCAGGCGTCGTTGGTAGAGAGGTCATCTATCCTGTCTTGAATCCGGTCTGGAGGTCTTGGTCTTCATTCTATCCTGGGGACCCTTTCCAACTCCTTGGCCAAGGGGTTTGGTTTTCGCACCTTTAGGTAACTATAAATGCGTAATCTTTAGTTTGTACTGCTGTCCCTATCTTCTCCTTTCTGAGGGGCCGTCATTTGTGAACAATAGGTGACAATAGTGTGCTTCCTCCTTGATATGCGATTAAGTATTATGTGGATTGTAATTTACTCTGCTAAAGAATTTAGTTAAACATTTTAAAACTTCCTGAGTCAGTGATTATTTCAGGTGGTTAATGAAAATTATGTTTTGTATGATCTCATTTCAACCCCAGTTATCAAAGGTCCATTGGTAAGTCATTACTCTTCAATCAGAAAAGGTAATTGGTAGCAGGGATATTGATAAAGAGTACAACTGATTCCCACCAGCGGTGATTACTAGTTAGTGTGAATGAATGGGCCCAGGTGAGTATTTAGCGTATGAATGCTTGTTGCTAGTAACCCACTGGATCAGAGTGTTCAATATTGTTTGCGATATGATCCTTGCTAATGTTAAGGGTGATGCTGTAAGCTTACAAGTGGCACAACGCTTGGATGCTGTTGCTGACGCAGACAAACAGCGCAAATTGACGAAGATTATTGATAAAGCTTATAAAACCTTGGGCGCAATAGTCTGGGAATTAAGCCTTTTACTCAACCGCAACCTCAGGCTCAAGCTCAACAAAAAGCCCAGACTGATAAAGATGGGCGCCCGTTCTTTCCTAAAATGAACTGGAGAAATAAAAAACAGGGGCAGCAACAACAGAAGCATGGTTCGCGTGCAGGTTCACCAACAACCGGGCCTTCTGAGCGTACTTATGACTTGCGCGACCGCGAAAATTAAGACTCCTGATAGATTTCAAGTCCCTGATCAGCGTTCTCCTCGTTCTTTACAGGACACATCGTACTCTCAAGTCGGTGGTGGGGAACGCCAGGATCGTGGCAAAGGTCCGACCACACAACAGGGACGGGCTCAACCTCGACAGTTTGACGTTAAAGCCAAACAAGAGGACCTGCCTCGTTTTAGACCCCCGTATCAGAAGAAAAAGGTTGCCACTTTAACAGCAAAGTATGCCTCAGACAGTGAGAACACAGATTCTAGATTGGACATGGGCGGTGACTCTGCTCGACAGCGCAGCGGAGGCTACCATAGTGCGGGAGGCACTGCGTCCCTGTCTGGAGGCGAGAGCAACTGATACATTTATTACAGTATAAACAGCAGCTACACGAGTTGCCCCCCGGATAGACTCTATGAAATTGTCTTCCAATTGAAGGTGATATACAGCGTACAATCACAGCGGTTTTTTGGGAAAATCTCACCTCTTCATACGACATTTTGTTGGCAGAGGCAGATTGGCCTCCATCATTTGTGCTAGCCGCTCCTAGAGGGGAGGACGTGATTCTTCCGAGTTTTTCGCGTTACGTCCCTGAGGAACATGCAAAGGCTTACCCATCTGAGTGGGCTTTGGCCCTTGCCCCGGCGGTGTACCGTAATCCGGTGGGCTGGGATAGAGATTCACCTGCACATGAGATACCGTTACGGTCTATGCCACAGCCGCAATATCCAATCAGATGAGAGGCTAAGGCTCCCGCTTGTGACATTCTAACTCAGTTGGAGTATCAAGGAGTGATTGAATCCTGTGTATCTCCAATGAATAATCCTCTTTTTCCTGTATCAAAACCTGACGGTTCATATCGCATTGTATTAGATTATCGAAATTTGAATAGCCATTGTCGTACATTTGCGGTACAGAATACACATAGCTCTGTGCCAGTGAATAGCCTTATTCGTAAGAAATACAAAACTACACTGGTTATATCCAATGGTTTCTATAGTCACAATTTGGCTCCTGAGAGCTGTGACTTGACAGCATTTACTGCCGTTGGTAATCAGAAAAAATGTACGTGTTTGCCTATGGGGTATAAGTTTAGCCCCGGGGCTTTCGCTGCACGTGTTGTGTCTTTGTTGGACAGCATAGACCCTGATGTGTTCTCGTACGTTGATGATATTTATCTGACGGACGATGAACTGATGCAGCATCTAGTCCGAGTCGACCGAATTATTCTGTCGTTTGCCAACTATGGATACAAATTCA
Source organism: Calotriton arnoldi (assembly GCA_963921515.1). Lineage (NCBI taxonomy): Eukaryota > Metazoa > Chordata > Amphibia > Caudata > Salamandridae > Calotriton > Calotriton arnoldi. The sequence goes on along the minus strand of CAWUFW010000371.1, from coordinate 1,852,469 downwards.
ATTTTGCAAAATCACACATCGCTTGTTTTGCGGTGCTCTTTTTGGGCTATAAGCTCAATAACGAAGGTAGGGGCTTAGCCCCCCACTTTCTGGAGAAGTGCGCACAATTGCAACCTCCGTCTACTCTGAAGAAACTTCAGTCTTTGCTGGGATTTTTGAATTTCGGGAGGACTTACATCCTCGATTATGCCCAGCGTATCAAACCGCTATATGCGTTGATACAACCAACATATTCCTCTGCCAGCTGGCTTCCGGAACATACCTCTATACTACAATCTTTGCAATCAGATTTGCTTGCGACTAGCTACTTGTTGACGCGTGACAATACCACGAACCTGGTGATACATATAGTACCGGGGACGGTGGGTTTCACTTACTTGACGTTCAATGAGGGTGACACAGTACCTATTGCATACAAATCACATTTGTACACAGCAGCTGAAATGCGATTTTCTAATGTTGAAAAAGTTTTAACAGCAGTCCAAATGGCGATTCTAAAAGAACGCTCGCTGGCGCAGGGAAAACGCATTCTTATGGTCACGCCTCTCCCTGCTCTAGAGGCAGTGACTAAGGCAAGTGTACCAAACTCTAAGGCTCTACATCCCCGTTGCATACAATGGGCTACTTCTTTGACATCGGCTGATGTCACGTTTATCCTTGATCCTGCTCTTAAGACACAGGAGTTTTTACAGTATGAACATGTTCATCCTCCTCTGTTGTCATTGCTTCCTTTAGATGAGTACAAATGTATCATTTATACCGAAGGCTTGGCTCAACCGGCCATCGGTTCCAAACACGCTTATTCAGCGGCTTGCGCTATTGTGGCTGGTTCAATTGTCAATGGAGAATTTAAGTCTTCCATAGTGCATACCCAGGCACTTGGGGATTGAACAGCGCAGTTGGCGGAGCTGCATGCTCTTGTTCTAGCTCTCGAGTTTGCTGATCCTAATGTGAATACTCTTATTGTATGTGATTCTTACTACTGTGTTCAGTCTTTTAATGACAACTTATTCTTTTGGTCACAAAATGACTATCGAGACTCTAAAGGCAGCGCAATAAAGCATAAAACGCTTTGGGTTCGAGTGGCGGAACTTAAAAAACGTTTGCCACTCACACAGGTTATACATACTCTTGGCCATCAGCGTGTGGGAGCACATGGTGTTGGTAATTCTTTGGCTGGCGAAGTGGCCAAATCTGCAGTAGCCACGTGTTCCGTTGCAGCAGTTACAAGGTCCATGACTAAGATAGATAATGACATTTTGGCAGCTATTGCTGCTACGAAGGATGGAACTGCTTATGTGCACGGCTTCCCTTCAAAGTATTCTTATCATTTATCTCCCTAACAAGTTCCTTATGCTACAATACCGTCAGTCGGGGATTGGCTGATTCCCAACATGGACCACAGACTTGCTTTGATCATTGCCGCACACGAAGGCATGGCTTCTGCACATGCCGGAGTGTCTGCGACTGTCTCTATTTTACAGCAACGTTTCTGGTGGCGTGGTTTATATATACAGGCCCGTAATTATGTACTTTCGTGTGACGTTTGTCAGCAAATCAAACCGTCTACGGTCTCACGCCCACCCCAAACACAGCTATGTATTTCCAATCAGCCATTTGGTTGTGTGTATCTTGATCATTGCGGTTCGTTCTCTTCTGATACTGCATATAAATACATTTTTGTTGCAGTTGATTCGTGCACTAGATTCCTTTGGGTTTGGCCACAACGCAGTGCTGACGCTCGAAATGTCATTAGAGATTTGCGTGTCTTTGTCGGGATGTTTGCCTGTGGCACCTTCCTTTCAGACCAAGGTCCAGCGTTCCCCTCTAAGGCATACAAGGACGCGATGATGTCGATGGGGGTGCTGGTGCAGTTTTCGTCTCCATACAGGACTGAGAGCAATTCTATAGTGGAGCGAATGAACCGTGACTTAAAGCAATCTTTGACAGCTAGGGTCTTAGGTACTGGCAGGTATTGGCTGGCCCATTTGTATGGAGTTCAACATGCACTCAATAATCTCCCTAGAAGATCCCTGGGTGGGCGGACCCCATACGAAATGCTCTTTGGCATTAAAATGTTTGTGCCAGACCTTGATGGTCTAGACGTTGTGGCGGCTGCCGCAACCTTTGATGTAGATAATCATTCTACTATGTTACAGGACCTACAAAGGACACATGACAGCTATGCAACTGAACATTTACCCTCTTCCAATGATGCAGCACTACTGATTCCCGTTGCCGGCTGGCTTCCTAGGATTCTAGATCTGGTACTAGAAAAACTGGAGAACAAAAAAGAATTTGGTCCCTCTTATCGTACACCGGTTCCAGTACTTGGATTGAAGGGTACTCGTACAGTCATTTTACCACCTTTACCTGGTCGCAAAGACAACAGATACATCTCAGTGGACAATGTCAAGTTACACCGTCTGGCCGATTCTGAATAGTGTAACACCTGCAGTTTCATGCAACGCTATCTCGTTGAATCCGGTGATTTCATCCTCCTCGACTAATGCCCGTACCGTTGAGGGTGAGATGGAAACTACTATTGACCTTTCGCCTGCTCTGCCTCCATCCTCTTCCAGCGCAGAAGTCGAGTATACTTACCCTACAGGGGAGTCCCACAGTGAAGTGCCGAACAGTCCTCGACAACATCACGCTGATGCTGCCCTACCACCTCTAATAAACATGAGTGCAAGCGGTTATTTAGGGGACCATGCCAGCTTCTCTTATGACTCATCCTCCCCGTCTTCCAGTTTGGCACTCCCCGTCTTCCAGTTTGGCACTTCCACCGACAAAATTAAGTATTTTCATCTCTTGGTTCAAAAAGACTTACCTGGTCCCCCCATGGACCTACCTCTGGTTGGTACCTATCCTGATTTTCCTCTTCATGTCGATTGAATTTGTGACAGTATTTTTCTTATTCATCAATGGTCATTATTTGCCAGAACGTTCTGCTGTGAACTTGGTCGATGAAATTCTGGCCCCTCCACTTTGCCACTGGATTCAAGCTAGCCTGGCTGATGAGGGCTGTTAGCCCGAAACCGGTCCCAGGATGCTTGTTTCCAGTCCAGGGAAGACATGGTTTGGCAATTCGGGCTGGACTGTTCCCATGAGGCACAGGGTCAAGACTGATTTGTATATAGCTATGTCTGAACTGGGGTGGCGAAGTGAGCTAAAGAACGATGATGGATTCAACCCAGATCTGTGATGGGGGTGAATGTCTGAAAAGGTTCAGCGCTCCGTCCATCATCTCCTTGTGTTTGCTTTGTTCGCCCTAAGTTGGCAGGGTATGCCCAGACGTGGGTCCCTTGCTCACTTTGCCACTGGATTCAAGGTAGCCTGGCTGATGAGGGCTGTTAGCCCGAAACCGGTCCCAGGATGCTTGTTTCCGGTCCAGGGAAGACATGGCTTGGACATTCGGGCTAGACTGTTCCCATGAGGCACAGGGTCAAGACTGATTTGCATATAGCGATGTCTGAACTGGGGTGGCGAAGTGAGCTAAAGAACGATGATGGATTCAACCCAGATCTGTGACTGGAGGTGAGTGTCTGAAAAGTTTCAGCGCTCCGTCCATCATCTTGTGTTTTCCCTCATACGTCGTCCCATATCATGAAACGTGATCAAACTCTTGTGAACATTTCAGCTTTCCCGGTTGCAGATGGCATCGTTTGGGATAAAGTAGATTTCGAAATTCACAGCCCGACAGAAGTCCTAAGATACCATACGTATTTTGTGTCTCATTAGGAGATGTGGTAACACGGGACATACATTCGGATGGTTGGGATGGACAAGCAATACATTCATTGCTTTCTGATTTGAAGTATTACGCTGCTTTTGATGCTGAAGATTTATATTTAAATCTTGCCAATTATGCTGATTTATTCTGTTATCAACACTATGGGAATCATTTCTTACATAAAACTACCACGATAAGACCTGTTTTTAATCAAACGCAATGGGAACATTGTCCAACTCCCGTACAGGGGAGTTCTAAGACACTTAGGGGTAAGTTCACCTATTTCACAGATTATGACACGTCTGATCCGGGATCCTATTTGTAGGTCGAGCCTAGCGCAGCGCATGCGCGCTGCTCTGCGAGGCTTCTTGTAACTGCTCTATGTGGGTCTAACTCCCCCCACGCATTGGGTTGGCTTTTGCGTGTGTCTATCAATAATGAAAGCACGCAAATGGCTAACGGCGGGTGCATGTCCCACCTCTTTTGTATTGTTCACTCCCACAGCGTTTTGCCTGCGGGAGCGAGCAGCGGCGCGCAGGGTGGCAGCTGCATTCCTCGTGGGTCAGGTTACTATCTACTTGTTTTGCATGCGTTATCACATGAAAGCTGGATCTATTGACTTCTTTTGTGAAATGCATTGATCCCTCCGACCGAAAGTCCACTTTGTAATTCTTGTTTACTCATCTTTTAAAATGGAAAGCAATCAGTTTCCCTGTCGATATTTATTTAAAAATACGAAAATATGCTATTTTTACTGATTCTTCATGTCACTGCTGCCTGACCAGTAGCTGACAGGACTGGTACCACGGGATATTACAGTAATAAGCGTGCGCTGTCCCTATATAGCTGCCAATCTGCTCGTGTTTGTACCGCCATGCCAATCTTCTCAGTTGACTGTATGTTTTTTACATGCAGCTGTTTATATTGTTAAATCCTGACCGGCACCGAAGCGCGAGGGTGCATCTATCAGTCAAATAATTGTTCCAATTCAGAATTTATATATTTCTTCACCAAATGAAGAAGGATAAATCAGCAGACATGAGTGGAAATATTATGGTTAAACACAGACACTGATGTTAAAAATTAAATAATACAATACGATATGCCCTAACTCTATTTATTCCCTGACTCTGTGGATGAAGTTACATTGTCATTATCCAGGATACGAGCCCCATTGGTCGGCTCACGCTGTGAACCCCGGACTACTACCCCCCAGCTCCTCACTGGTTTCATTGTGGCACAAGGTGCGCCAATATTTACGTTTGTTTTGTGTACTTTTATATAGCACAAACCATGCCCAACGAGGCATCGGAGCGCTTTATGAGCAACGGAGGAAACTGCTGTAAAAGAACCACCAGACTACAGCAGACAGAGCGCCATCACTTTGTGGGGTCGGCAGAAGACCTGCTCCTCATGCTACGAAGCAGCTTATGGGGTCACAAGGCGCACTACATAAATATACAATAAAATATTCCACCGCCCACTCCCCGCGCCTCGCAGCCTGACAGCGAGGCGCTACAGTAACATGCTGAACTGTGACAGACCCAGTTATCTGCTGACATCGGGTATGTGGCCACCGCACTGAACCTTTCCCAGAATCCTTTTGACGCACAGGCTCATTAAAGTGTCCTTGTGTAACGTAACTAGTGCTCATGTAAAGCGCTCCAAAACCTTCGGGTCGAGTTCGCGCTATATACTGTTTTCATAAACCCCTACCATTTTTATTCCCTTACTAAACCCTTCTCTCTCTGTAAAAATTTATTTTAAATACTTACGTGTTTAACACAGTCACTAAATGCTTGCTCTTTATCTATTAGCAGAGAAAAAGCTGCAAATGGTTTTATTTACTAATTATTGGTATTTTTAAAGGCATGGAGAAAAAAAAATACAAGGCGAACAGTTGTGCATGTTTTGTAATTAAAGCCCTTCCAGCTGCAACCACACACTTTCTACGCCTTTATATGTATCTTGCAGTTACCTACATTCTACCTTTCAAACTGCTTTCCCTTTCTTCTCTTTTTCCTTTTTTCCCCTTTATGTTTTTACATCTAATGCTCTGAATCAATCTCTTATAAGTACAATAACTGCTGGTCCCAACAAATAGCTGCCAGAGGCCCCCACACGCAACCATCAGCTTAAATTAACCACCTCCATATATAAAACTCCCATCTGATGAAGAAAAACCCATGATCAGCTTCGGTTATCATAAGGCTTTATTTGAGGACCTCACCTTCCCCACTCCCGCGCACAGGCGTCCTCAGTATCCACCACAAAACCGCATTTGTCAGGCGAGTGAGGAAATAACTCCAGCTGGGCACATCTGTTGCCAGCTGTTCAAAGCATGCGTGGAGATCAGAGGCGTATTTGCCCAGCCTGCCAATGTCTCTAGAAGGTATAACATATACCACCCACATACACACCAGCAAAACACACTACACACATACATCCCACCAACACACATCATATCACAACCCACCACTACATTCCACACCATGCCACTGCCCTCACGTCACTACACTAAGCACAACTTGCACACAAAGTTTACAGAATTAAACACAGCAGCCACATTGCTCTACAACATACCTTAAAAACATTGCCAATAGCTCTGGCTAAACACTTATAAGGTCCCAAAGGCGAGACCTATTGGCTATGCCAATGCTTGTTTAGCTTTATCTCCCAAATTGTCTACCCCTATCATCCGTATTAGGGACTTGGTGGGGGGGAGGGGGGGATGCAGGGAGATGTAAACCTTCCCCTTTCTGACGTAAAGATTCCCTTGTAGCTTGTACGGTATCTTGCCACCCCTAGAATCGTGCAACGGAAGGAGGGTGCATTCTGTTATGCACGTGCGTGCAGACTAGCCGTAGCTGAGCAGTGCCTAACGTGGTGCTTCAGCCGTACGATGTGCTGAAGCTGGGGGTCTGAGATGCAACGAGACGCAAGCAGGGCAAACAGCCTGTGTTTTCTGAGTGTTGTCACGAGATGCGGTTCACAATAAGCTGTGGTAGTGTTTTTTTCTTTTTTTTGCAGTTTCATATAGCGCGAACTCGGCCCGAAGGTATTGGGGCCTTTAAATGAACACCAGTACATTACACAAGGACACGTCATTTTTTTTGTAGGCATGGAAGATTAAGTGATTTGCCCAGAATCACAGGATGTTAAGCCAACGCCGAGAATCGAATCCGGTTCCCCACTTCCAAAGTCGGCAGCTCTGGTCCTTACATCACAGACTGTTGTAATTCGGGTTTATTTAGACACTCCAGGGTGCACTGCTGAAGCTCCAACAACGATTCTGACACACATTTCCACTGCAGCCGGCACAGGGAGGCATAAACACGGCACAACACGCACACATTTTGCATCTGCAGGTTTTCGGAGAAAGCCATCCTTGAATGTGGCCAGTGCCTACCCTCTCTGCTCCATCCTTCCTCAGCCCCCTCTTCCTTGACCCCTCCCCACACCGGTTCCCAGGAGACAGCAGAGTTACTTACAATCGCCCACTAATCCCAGCTCTCTCTGGAGGCCCCGATGCCTGAAGACTGATACAGTGTAGGGTCCTTTGCCCTCTCTGCTAATATCGAATTTCACCCAGTTAAAATGATCTGGAAAGAATGTGACTTCCTCTGCTGTAAATCATCAGCACAAAGAAACAGCACAACCTCTGAGGCGGCATTAACGGAGCAAGGCGGAGATACCCACTTCTGCCAGTTAACTTCTTTAAAACGCCTATAGAGCAATTAAAGCATTTTATGGCAATCGTATGCTTTGTTTGTGTTTCATGAGCCCGCAGCCTCGCATTACATAACTTCACTGAGAAAAAAAACTGCTTTGAGATGGTCTCAATTGGAAAGCAACATACTTGGTTAAAAAAAACGTTTAAAAATATCATGCGTTGTGTAAGAAGACAGGTCAGGAAACCCAACCAAGACAATCTTCTTTTAGAAATACCTTTCTGCCATGGTGATGTGTGTGTCTGTGTGTGGGTGTGTCTGTGTGTGTGTGTCTGTGTGTGTACAGACGAAAGAAAAAGGGAGATGGGTGATGCATGTATTTTATATTATCTCCACATCCCTGGTCCATGTCACAGTCATAACTGCGTGAGGTAAATCCCACCTCAGAGACAGGAAAAAAACTGGAATGCTGAGCGAATCCCGCCCACCCCCAGCTGGGCACTATATAATGATAGCTTGGCTCTAGCACTTGTTGCCTTCCCTCAGCTGGGCGCAATATAATGATAGCTTGGCTCTAGCACTTGTTGCCTTCCCTCAGCTGGGCGCTATATAATGATAGCTTGGCTCTAGCACTTGTTGCCTACCCTCAGCTGGGCGATATATAATGATAGCTTGGCTCTAGCACTTGTTGCCTTCCCTCAGCTGGGCATTATATAATGATAGCTTGGCTCTAGCACTTGTTGCCTTCCCTCAGCTGGGCATTATATAATGATAGCTTGGCTCTAGCACTTGTTGCCTACCCTCAGCTGGGCGCTATATAATGATAGCTTGGCTCTAGCACTTGTTGCCTACCCTCAGCTGCGGGCTATATAATGATAGCTTGGCTCTAGCACTTGTTGCCTTCCCTCAGCTGGGCGCTATATAATGATAGCTTGGCTCTTGCACTTGTTGCCTTCCCTCAGCTGGGCGCTATATAATGATAGCTTGGCTCTAGCACTTGTTGCCTACCCTCAGCTGGGAGCTATATAATGATAGCTTGGCTCTAGCACTTGTTGCCTACCCTCAGCTGGGCGCTATATAATGATAGCTTGGCTCTAGCACTTGTTGCCTACCCTCAGCTGGGCGCTATATAATGATAGCTTGGCTCTAGCACTTGTTGCCTACCCTCAGCTGCGCGCTATATAAGGATAGCTTGGCTCTAGCACTTGTTGCCTTCCCTCAGCTGGGCGCTATATAATGATAGCTTGGCTCTAGCACTTGTTGCCTTCCCTCAGCTGGGTGCTATATAATGATAGCTTGGCTCTAGCACTTGTTGCCTACCCTCAGCTGGGCGCTATATAATAGCTTGGCTCTATCACTTGTTGCCTTCCCCCAGCTGGGAGCTATATAATGATAGCTTGGCTCTAGCACTTGTTGCCTTCCCTCAGCTGGGCGCTATATAATAGCTTGGCTCTATCACTTGTTGCCTTCCCCCAGCTGCGCGCTATATAATGATAGCTTGGCTCTAGCACTTGTTGCCTTCCCTCAGCTGGGCGCTATATAATGATAGCTTGGCTCTAGCACTTGTTGCCTTCCCTCAGCTGGGCGCTCTATAATGATAGCTTGGCTCTAGCACTTGTTGCCTTCCCTCAGCAGGGCGCTATATAATGATAGCTTGGCTCTAGCACTTGTTGCCTACCCTCAGCTGGGCGCTATATAATAGCTTGGCTCTATCACTTGTTGCCTTCCCCCAGCTGGGAGCTATATAATGATAGCTTGGCTCTAGCACTTGTTGCCTACCCTCAGCTGGGTGCTATATAATAATAGCTTGGCTCTAGCACTTGTTGCCTACCCTCAGCTGGGCGCTATATAATGATAGCTTGGCTTTAGCACTTGTTGCCTTCCCTCAGCTGGGCGCAATATAATGATAGCTTGGCTCTATCACTTGTTGTTACCCTCAGCTGGGCGCTATATAATGATAGCTTGGCTTTAGCACTTGTTGCAGTTCGGGCAGGCCCCAAGCCTCCTACGTGAATTCTCTCGGAGCCTTACTCCCCTTTTGGAGCTTGGGGCGAAGCCTAGGAGCATCGATGGGCCAGAGGAGTCGGGAACATGGCCATCCATCTCAAATGAGGCGCAGTCTTACCGATCCAGGCCCCGTATGGCATGGGTGGCGCTCTCTGGTCTCTCTAGGCAACCGTCGAGGAGAGCCAGTGTTTGCCAAGGAGCTTGTTGGCCTACATTGAGTAATTCTGTCTGGGTTGAGATTGCTCATTCACCAGTTTATAATGGATGTGATGTTAAATACATTTATGGCCAAGCTCTAACCTTTGGAGGACAAGGAGGCAGGGCTATCTGCCTCTATTAGGGGGTACTCCGTGGTGGCGAGCTTGATGGGAAGAGCTTCGATGGCAGCAGAAAATATTTTAAAGGACCCTACTGAGAAAAGGGTAGACTCTGTCCTTTAAAGGTGTATGCTATGGCATAACTGCCCCTCCATGTAGGGGTTTATGGGACTTACACGGCACAGTTTCTGATAACAGACTTTAGTTCTTCTCAAAGCAGTTCATGAGGGGCAAGAATTTACTCGAGAATATGGATAAACGAGCAACATTTTTATCTGACATTTCTTTTGATTCCGTCAGAGCTTCAGCATTAGCCTGTGGTGCTTCAGCTGCAGCCCGTCAAAACCTATAGCTTCAATAGCCACCCAGGTGTCGTCAGCCCTGAAAATGCCAATAGAGGGGGTTTGTCGTTTTGGAGCAGAGATGGACAAGCTACATAGATTCTTCAAAGAAAGAAAACATTCCTTTTCATTTAGGAAACTACGTATCAAAGATGCTAGTACAGCAAGACAGGGATCATTTTCTCACCAACCCTCCAGAGGATAGTAGGCAAGTGAGAATCTGTCCAGATTCCAGGCGAAGGCTTTTTTTGTGGAGTGAGTGCTCTGCCTATGGTGTATTAGGTGTGGCACCTAAATGGCTAGTCTACAGGGGTTGCAATTTTCCAAGGTCTAGCGCAATGCTAACGTCATGGTTTTGGATGACTTGCATCTTCTTAATAGTCCTGCTGTGGTGAGCACTGGCCGTATTTATTTTGTGAGTGAGAAAGTGACAGAAAAAGAACCTTTTCTACCACAATATTTGATCACACAAGTAATGCATTCATTGAGTGCTAGGTCAAAGTAAAACTGAAACCCTCACTGGGAGACTGTACATGCAGGTGGTCGTAGGGAGTCAGGCTAGGGTGGAAACAGATCCACTTACCGATCAGAAGGGATTTGGTTTCCGGGCATTAGTACCGATTTTTCTACATTAGCAACCTCCCATGAGGACTGGCCTTTTTACTTGTGTTGTTACACAGTATGTTTTATTTACAGTCTGTGAGCACTACTTTCTTTAATAATTTTCTCCTATTGCAGGCACAACATGCTTTCCTGTAAGGGTGCCTGCTTTGCCTCCGGACGCCGTGCTTTAGGTTTCAGCACGGTGTCCGCTTTTACATTTATACTACCAATGGCAGCCACATTGCACCTTTTCATCTACGTTCATTTTTTTGGCAGCCCAGCACGCTTTTACTATAGCGGTCGCGCACCTTTTATTTCCTCAGACCTTTCTTTATGCGGGCTCGCCGTATTTAATCATTTTTTGTTTTCAAGCATACCCTGCCACGCTTTCGCTTTAATGGTGGCCGTGCCCCTTTCTTTCGACGCGGCTTGCCATATTCAGCTTATTGTCAAGCTTAATACAGCGAGCCGCATCTAAAGAAAGGGGCTGGGCCACCATTAAAGTGGTAGCACAGTATGGGGCACGTTTACAAAAAAATTACAGTTGTTTGTGAAGTTCACAAACAAATGCTTTTTTGTGTGAAAGCGCCCCATGCTGCGTTTTCACTTTAATGGCATCCGTGCCCCTTTCTTTAGACGCAGCTCGTCGTATTCACTTTGTCGGCGCCGCTTGCACAGCTGAGCATCGCCCTTTAACACACAGGCCTCCCCCACAGCAGCATTTCCCTCCACCACCCACTCCCTTTCAGTGTGCTTGGAGTGTGGTCTCGCATTTGTGAAAGTTTGAGCCATTGGCATTATAAATGACAATGCTATTTATTTATATATTGGTTTTCAAAACGGATAAATAAAAGGCATTGTCATTTACAATGCCAATAGCTTAAACTCTCGCAAATGCGAGACCTATTGCATTGCAAATGCTTGTTTTAAATTGCAGTTGTCATCTCAGCCCAAATTTATTCTGACCCATACTAAATTGATCTATTCCAATTCCTTTAGAACTGAATTGACCACATCGGGTTATGATCACTGGAAAGATACCAGTGATTTAAAATCAATTTGGGGCACTAAGGCTTGGCAGGTTCAGGGAACTGAAGCTTTGCATCGTGCCTGCCTAATCCCGACTCAAATTTTATTTTTAAATGGTACAGTGCACCAAACCACTTGCTTTGGCTTGGCAACTGCCAAAAATTTTAATATCCCATCCATTCCGTCTTTAGCGGAATATGACAATTGGCGCACACAATCGAATTATACGATCGATGTATTACAAGCTTTGTTTCGAAATGACACTTTCAATGTCTCTGAGGTTGACCAATCCAGATGGTTGGTGTGGCAAACAAATTCAAATGCATGTCAACTGCGTTTTTATAATGTAACACCTGGTTTCACACAGACTAGACCGGATCCTCGTTATCCACATTCACATTCGGTCACCACATACTCAGTGGGTAAATTGTGCCAACAATGGTTGGACCACTCCACTTTGTCGTCAGTAAAACAACACTTGTCACTCTTGTCGAGCGACATCAATTTGGCTGATTTTATCTTAGGTCCTAGAATTCCTAGAACGAAAACGTTTATCTATGCAGCTTACAATGAAGTTTGGAAACTTTCGCAGATTAAGGCAGCGCTCCGTCTGCGCCAAATTGACCAAGCAAATTTGGAAAAAGTCCTTGCAGTGGTCGACAATAGCATCAATACACTGTCTTCACGCATTTATACCTTGGACAATATTGTTTCATCTGTTATTGATATTGTTCAGAATGATGCATCTGTGTTATATTATGGTCAAAATCAATTACGATCAGTTATGCAGTTTGCATGGACGTTACAGACTCTCAAAATGGGAAAAGACCCTTGGGATTATTTGAATGCTTCTGCTTTGTTTTTACCATATAATCTGACTGATATACAGAGATTTATGTCCATGAAAGATGCTACATACACGCTATTACACATTGAACGATTGGAACTCTTCCCATTCTCTGTGGCGGAGACGGATTCAGCTGTTTGGTTAATTCATGGAGTTATCTCTCTCCCATTCTCGCTGTTTCAATTTAAATCATGTATGAAACATTTTCCGATAGGCCGCTTTGAACCCCTGGGTAGTACATTTCTCCATGAATTATGGTCCCTACCTTTCACTTACAGATGTCAACGGGAGGATAAGGAAGTTTTCCTAACAGGGGAGGACTGCGATTCCACAGTAGGACATTCCCTGGTTTGTAAACACGTTAAGTTGCACAGCGCTTGTAATGTATCTGCGCCTAATCTTGCTTGTTTTTTTAAAGGAACTCCCATCCCAGCAATAATTCCCGCATTTACCTTGCTCACTAACGGCAGTTATCTTATTTTGAACAACCACGACTGCTGTGGTTTACGGGCAGGAATCCCGTATTTAGTAACAGTTTCACAACGATTTACTTGTTGTAGCAATGTGCTTTTTCCGCCCCGCATTGGAAAGTAGATAGTTCTATTTGGCCTTCCATTCCGACTTTGAAAACAGATTTCAACAAACTAAGCAGGCTCAAAGCGCTATTGTTTCAACAAGAAGTGGCTCTCACTTCAGCTCGAGAGACCTTCGAGTTGCAGGTGGCTAGAACATCTAGCGAGATTCAGTCACTTCTGAACACAAACCTCCCACTTCACTTTGGGGAGCTTATACATCAAATATTTAATGCGTCTGACACCAAAGGCCTTGCTCATTTTTTTAAACTTGTGAGATCCGGCCTTGTGACTTCTTTTCAGATGATATTTGGAGTAATACCAGCTTTTATTCATTCTATTTTTTCTAGCGTCTTCGGAGGGTTCCCATTATTACTGGCGTTAGCTGGTGGAATCCTGATTCTTCTGCTCCGACTACGCAATGGCTGCTCATCTTGTGGTAATGCACAGACCAGGCCAATTGCAACTGTACCGTGACAGAATGCAACAACTTTTTGGATGCTTGCCATTAGCAACGCTTAGCGTGAGTTTTGGACTCACTTTTCGCTTTGCCTTCTTCACTTGCGTGCAACCTGTGTTCTACTGTCAGCGGTGCCCCTTCTACTGGTCTTTGGATTTATGCCTCTCCAATACGTCATGTTCAGACCCAGATTATGACCAGTTAATGGGTCCCTTAGTGGCCCATGAGCAGGCCTGTTCTGGGAATGGCCGTATGGCGCGTGCGGCTGCATTTGGAGTCTTGGCTGAATAGGATATCTGTGAGGCTACGCAGAACCTCTTGCAACGGAATTTCATCGAATATCACGCAAGTTGCCCGGATATGCTCTTGGAAGCATCAGATTACCAGGAGCATGTCTGTTCCTTCGGCCTACTTAATTGGATGGCATCCCTTTTTTCTACTAACGATAGGGATGACCTTTTGGAACGAATTGCATTCTTGGGTTCACATACTTTGATGGATTTGCCACCTCCTTCTTAATCACGTTTTCCATGAAACGACTAAATTTTAAACAACATACACTTTTTTTTTTTAATTTTTCCAATTTGTTTTTTTTTCAAGCATTTCTGAACTCAGCTTACCTTTGAACTCTGTATTTGCTGTTTTGTCTATATACTATGACCTTACCAAGGGGAGGGTGTTATATGGCCATTAGGGTCATTGTCGACACTGCTAAGTTAGCATGAGCTCTGATGCCATGATGCTGCTTTTGCGCATGACATTATTTTACAAGACTCTGTGCCTTTCACATGAGAACTGTCTGCTTTTTGCGTTCTCTGCTAGTTCCTGGAGTTTAGTCTAAACACGATATGCAAGGTCGATAAACAATGCCCCTTGTTATTCTGTTCTGGTCAGTCCCTAGCACCTAGACAAAACATGCTAACACAGCGGCACTGCTGGAAACTCGTGCTTTGATATTACAGGGATGCATGCTGTTCAAACACACACTTGGAGAGAGATCTTTCCAGGGAGAAGAGCTATGCTGTTCCTATGATGTAAAACTTCCATCTAGGCACTAAGGTATGGGGTCTGCTGACAATGCCCAGAGTTCTTCCTTTATATAATAAAACTCAACCTTACCAAGGGGAGGGTGGTTAGGCCTTATAGTCCTTTTTCCACTGTCTGTATATGATGACATCCCCCTTTATATTCTATGGAATTGTAACAATGCTAATTGTTCTGAGTTTATGCATTTCGCTGCTGGTAGTGGCTGGTATACTGCATTATAGAGCATGATAGTTAAAATAAATATTTTGAACTATAACCGTGACTCTGTCAATTCTTATTGTGGACAAGTATGAGTGAGCAAGCAAAAGGGTATGTCTTGCTACCACGATTCCTGAGAGAGTCGGTAGTGTTGTGTTCTGGGTTGTCTAATCATTTGTAGCTTTGTGATTATGTAGGAGAACGATTGAGACACTATAGCTAGTCAGTTTTGAGATTTTGGGTACTAAGGTGGTAGAAAGGTACAACCCCTATACACCGAGGTCCTGTTTTCCTGCGCATAGTTCTGTGTATGAGCAGAATTCCCGCAGCAAGTGCTTCGATGAGTGAGGGAGGCCCACATAAATAGATCACCATTCTGAATACGCGTGGTGGCTATGGCTGCGCCATCTTGCTCGGAACACTAGGAAACAGACGTCAGTGAATTAACATATAGGAGGTGGGCTGAGCACAGGCCACAGTAACCCACGCGCAGCAAACCAGTGTGGACGACCGCCATGGGGAAAGTCCCCAAACAGAAAGGACAAACAGCTGCGACAGCAGGGGGTGGGGGCACCCAAACAGACGAAGAGGATGATACCCTGGACCCAACGAAGGATATATCCACCCGAAGCCCACATTGGCGGATATAATGGAGGCCATCACGGTGTCAAGAGAAGCGCTTGAAACCAAAATTGACTCCATTGGCGCCGACCTTAGTCTCCTGAAGGACGACCACCTCTGACTGGCAGAACGGGTCACTGGCACGGAGAAAGTGCTTGCGAACATCCCCTCAGAGGTTATAGAACTAAGAAATCTCTCACAGAGGTGGTGGCAAAAGTAAAAATCCTGGTGGTACGTGCCGAAGATAGCGAAGGGAGATCACGCCGCAATAATATGTGCATAGTCGGGGTGCCTGAAAAGGAGCAAGGTGATGATATGGTGCAGCACTTGGAGGATTGGATCCAGAAAGAAGTTGCTCCAGATAGATTGTCGCGTTTTTACACGATTGAAAGGGCGCACAGGGTGCCGGCCAGACCTCCCAAGCTTGGGGCGCCGCTGAGGCCAATCATAGCTCGCTTGCTCCATTTTAGAGAAAGAGATCATATACTCAAGCAGGCTCGGCAGATGAAGGACCTACAAATCGGAAACAGTAAGGTGAAGGTGTTTCCAGATTTTACCAGGGAGGTACTGAGGCAAAGATCTACGTTTCTAGCAGTGAAAAGAAAGCTATGACAACTGCTGCTCCCCTATGCAATGCTATTCCCAGCCAGGTTGCGAGTGGTTGGGCCCAAAGGCACACTGTTCTTCCAGACACCACAGGAAGCCTGGGATTGGCTGGATACAGCCCCAGGACGGAGATCAGGAGGCAGCTCGCCAAGATCGATAACAAGAGATAGCGGAACGAGTTGTGGACAATTGAGAGCGCCGACCTCGACAGAAGCCCGAATCGAACGGAACAAGGTCATCAGAGGTAGAACTCAGTCAAACGGGGTCCAGTCCTAGCTCAACGAGGAGCGATCGAGAAGATGGCAGATCGGAAAGCTCTTCAATACAGAGTGCAGCATAAGAATCGGAAACAGAGATGCCTAACTTAACGCCCCACACCGCAGATGAACTGGGATGATTCTGCAGATCCGGAGCTCAGGGACTGCAACTTTTGGCGAACTATATCCTTGTGGATGAATGTATACCAGGGGCTGTCTGGGGGAGGGGGGCCACAGTAGATAATGCTAAAAACACGAGTGGTGAGGGGTTGGGGGGGGAAAGATATAGTTTTCATTTGGGGGGGATCCGGGTGGAAGGAGTTCCGAGGCTGGGCGACAGTCACTACACCCATATAATCAACATTGTTGAAGAGTTTGGATAGGAGGGGGGTCACTTCTGCCTGTCCTGGGGGAAGGGAGTTGGGTAGTTAAGTTGTTTTGGGAATGTTCAATGGGGACCAGGCGTGTCTGGGGGAAACAGTTTAATGGATCTAGCTCACTGTCTTTTCAATGGGATTCAACATAGGTTATAAGTGTATCTCTTGGAATGTACGTGGGATGCACTCCATGACAAAGCGGCACAAGGTGCATGCATTCCTGGTGTGTAGAGGGGTGCAAATTGCATTATTACAGGAGACACACATCAATACGAAAGAGGGGGCCGCTCTGAAGCGACGTTGGCATGGACAACTATTTTATACGAATTATTCGGCATTTGCCAGAGGAGTATTAGTATGGGTGAGAGCGGGAATTCCCTTCCAATGAACCAGGGAACTTATAGACCCAGAAGGGAGATATGCGGTGGTGATGGGTAAAGTGGATGGGAGGGATATCACGATAGGGAGCATATATGCCCCGAATATATAACAAGCTTCATTCCTAGCAGATCTATCTAGGTCACTGGCGCATGCACTGACGGGGTCGATACTCCTGGGTGGTGATTACAATAGTGTTGAGGATGTAGGGCTTGACCGGTCGCACCCCCCACTCCATGACTCACCTGCTTATGGGGCGGCGAGGGCGCGCAGAAACTGGCAACAACAATTGGGATTGATAGACTATTGGAGGGCACAGCATCCCGGGGACCAGGACTATTCGTTCTTCTCCCCGATGCACGAATTACACTTCAGATTGGACGCCATCCTGTGTACTGCGGATGTACATGGGTACGTGCAGACCAGCGAGTACCTAGCACGCACGGTATTGGACCACAATCCCTTGCTGATCTGTTTCAGCTGGTCCAGGATTAGAACAAGTATTCCCACATGGTGTCTTCGACCAGAGACCTTGGAGGATCAGGTGTACCGGACTGAGATCCATACAGCCATTGGACAATACTTTGCAGAGAACGCGGGAACGGCCTCAAATCTCATGACAGAGTGGGAGGCGTTTAAGGTGGTGCTTAGGGGTAGATGCATCTCTGAAGCGTTGAAGTGAGGAGAACTCTTTTAAGGGACACACTACATGCAGAGCAGAGGCTGCGACATATTGAACGCGAAAGACCAGAGAATGCAGAAAAGCAGGGGGAACTACTGGAGGTCAGGGAGGAGGTGGCGGGACACGTAGAAAGATTGCGCTGCTTTGATTATAAGAATTATATGACGAGGGCTCATGCCGAGCGAGATAAACCTGGGGCTCTGTTGGCATGGCTGGCCAATCCGGCCAAGAGGGGATCAATTATCTTAGAAATGAGAGGTGACCAGGGAGAGGTATGGTACCGCCAGCAGGATATAAATCAGCACTTCTGTGACTACTACACTGAACTTTATAAAAGTAAAGCTTTCCCTACAGTTGCGGAACTTGACGACTTTATGGAACATGTTGAGCTGCCAACAATAAGCGAGGAAGAGGCAGAAGTCTTGGGGAGGGAGATAGAGCTGAATGAGGTCAAAGGCGCTGTCAAGACCATGGCCAGGAACAAGACGCCAGGAACAGATGGGTTCCCTATTGAATTTTATGCTACGTATATAGATCTGTTGGGTCCCCGACTGGTAGCCCTATATAATCAGGCAAAGCAGGAGGGGAAACTGCCGGCGACCCCTAGAGAGGCCCTGATTATTCCACTATTAAAGCCAGGAAAGCAGGCGTATGACAAGACAGCATATCGGCCACTGTCAATGCTCAATCTCGACTATAAAATCTTGAGCAGGATAATGGCCACACGACTTTTGCCGCACATGACGAGTCTCATACACCGGGATCAGTCTGGTTTCATAATGACACGCAATACGGCAACGAATGTGCGGAAATTACTAAGAGTACTGGGAGTAGACTCCTACTGTAAAGAGGAGGCTACTATCATGGCAATAGACATCGAAAAGGCCTTTGATAGTCTTGAATGGCCGTATTTATTCAGAGTGTTGCGAGCCTTCGGGTTGGGGCAGGAGTTTGGAGCCTTATTGTACAGACACTCCACAGCCTGGGTTCGGACAGGAAAGCTCATATCGGACAGATATGAGATAGAGAGAGGAACACAACAGGGGTGCCCACTGTCGCCTCTGTTGTTCGCGATGGCTATGGAACCGCTGGCCGCTAAAGCCAGAATTGGAAATTGGTACCACTGACTAGAAGTAGAGGGGCATGTACACCATATAGCCCTGTATGCAGATGATCTGAACCTATTCCTCAGAAATACAGAAGCATAACTTGAGGGAGCTAAAGAGCTGCTGTTGGCCCTAGAAAGAGTAGCAGGCCATAAAGTGAACTGGAGATGCATTGTATTTCTATGTTGCGTATTCTGCTAATAAAAACTGATTTAATCCTAAAGTGTACTGGAGAAAGTCATGTTTGTTCCCTACTATACAGGAGCGGGAGAAACCGCAAACGGTGGAAGGGTTCGAGTGAAAAGGACGATGCATCCCATATCTAGGGGTGCAAATATATCACGATAGAGCAGATCTCCTGGAGGGAAATGTGGGGAAGGTCATAAGGGGGATGTTAGACTTGGCTTTTTCAGCGGGTTCACCCCCAGACTTTTTGCTTTTTCCTCCTATTTTTCCCTGACCTGTTTGTGTTGGTTTTAGGACTCTGGGCACTTTACCACTGCTAATCAATGCTAAAGTGCATATGCTCTCTGTGTAAATTGTGTTATGGATGGGTGTTTCCATGATTGGATATTTGATTTACCTGTTAGCCCCTAGTAAAGTGCACTGCGTGTGCCCGGGCTGGTGAATCAAATGCTACTCGGGGGGCCTGCAGCACTAGTTGTGCCACCCCCGGGAGTAGCCCTGAGAACGGTAACTCAGACCTGCCATTGCAGAAGTCTGCGCGCAGTTTGTAACTGCCATGTCGACTTGGCCAGTGCACACACTGGCCGGTCCCTAACCTTCCCTTTTCTTACATGTCAGACACCCCTCAGGTAGGCCCAAGGTACCCCTGTGGGCAGGGTGCAGTGTATGTGAAAGGTGGGACATGCCCTGGTGTGTGTGGCATGTCCTGATAGTGAATTACAGCCAATTTCGTTTTTCACTATTGCAAGGCTACCAGTTCCCCATAGGATAGAATGGGAGGTTTGTTTATAACATCTTATAAACATAACTGGCCCAGGGAATTCGGTAAGAAAATAGAATTTAGCATGCCTAAACTCAGAATCTAAAGATGCATCTTTTAGTGAAGGTGATTTTTACATTCTGTGTTTGAAAATACCACTTTTAGAAAGTAGGTATTTTCTTGCTCAGTCATCCCGTGTGCCTCTGCTGGAATGTGGATTGCCTGTCTGGGTTTTGGATGACAGAAGGCTGGGGGAGCAGGAGGGGCGCCAGATGGTCTAGGTAGGTCAGGAAAGGGCTGAAGAGACCTGAGCTGCGATGGGGAAGGGGGAGGAGATTTCCTTGCACCTCAAAGGGCCTGCTCTGTCTCTGACAAATGCCGTCTCCACCTCCTGCCAGGAATTCACACCAGAGAAGGCAGAACTGGCTTGACCGGGCACAGGCCCTCTCTGTCTAAGAGATCAAAGGATTTTCGGACATAAATGCTGGGTCCCAGACCCCTGAACTTCAGAACTCATCTGGACAAGAAGACTGCCAAGAAGAAGAGCCGGAGAAGCTGCGAAAAGGAAGGACTGCTTTGCTGGGTGCTTTGCTGGGCTGACCTGCAGTGGCTGCTTCTGTCTTGGGCAGTGAAAGGCCTGGATTGGACTTTCTGCAACCTAATTTGTGAGTCTCTCCAAGGACTTGAGGTAGAGCTTGCCCCCTGTTCACGAAGTCTCAGGAACAGCAAAGACTTCAAGTTCTTCGACCCGCAGCACTGGGGACTGTGTGTTTTGTGCTGCAGCAAGAAGAACGCCAACTCAACGACGTCTAGGACGCCGCTGCCGACTCCATGTCCTGAAGGCACCGCAGAGGGCACCGCCGCAACGTCGCACCGCAACCTTGGTCTCACCGACGACGCCTGTTGACGCCGACACCGAGCCGCTGCTTGCACCGCGACCTGTGGGCACCGCACTCCGCACCGCCTTGCTTCACGCCGAAGCTTTGGCACCGCAGAGAGCACCGCCGCAACGCCGCACCGCAACCCTGGTCTCACCGACGACGCCTGTTGACGACGCCTGTTGATGCCGCCATCGAGCCGCTGCTTGCACCGCGACCTGTGGGCACCGCAATCCGCACCGCCTCGCTTCACGCCGAAGCTTTGGCACCGCAGAGAGCACCACCGCAACGCCGCACCGTGACCCTGGTCTCACCGACGACACCTGTTGACGCCGCCACTGAGCCGCTGCTCGCACCGCGACCTGTGGGCACCGCACTCCGCACCGCCTTGCTTAACGAGGACGCCTTGGCCTTCCTGACGCCGCCACTTCCCGCCGAAATCGACGCCGCTGCTTGCACCGTGGTTCGAGGGCACCGCTCGTAAGTCATACGACGCACCACCCTCATCCTGCACCGCAACCTTGGCCTACCGACGCCGGCGCCATCGACTCCAGTTCGTCAGCCGACGACAGCGCTTCAGCAACGATGACGACGCTGCTTGCACCGTGACCTGCTAGCACCGTGGCGAGCACCGCCTTCATCTCGCACCGCGACCCTGGAACTGGTGGGCGAATTGTGCAGGACACCTACCACAGGTGCCCTGACAATTCTGGAAGGGGGTACCGCTCCAGGTGGGAGGGTACAGAGCCCCAGGGAGAAGGAGAGGGTGTGGGAGAGCCCACCCCAGTCTCCTGTCCAGCCGCAGGGTACAGGTCCTGGGCTGGTGGGCCAGTGTCAGGATGCCATACCTGACTTGGCAGCGGGGAGAGTGGAGAAAGGGTGCCAGGCACCTGGGGCTACCGCCCCCCACTCTCTGACGCCACCGTGGTTGGAGTGGCCGGAAAGGCGTAAGGCCTGGCTCTCATCACTGACAGTTGTCAGTGGCCACTGTGGCTGCCTGTCCTGGTGGACAGAGTTGCCCCTGGGAGGGGGACAGGAGTCACACCCCGGGGGTGGACTGGGCCACGCCACTGTGTTGGCCATGTGGGTACTGTCTGCCTGTTGGGACACATCTGCGAGCAAAGTAAGTTTAGGTGCTGCACAGATAGGGTCCACAGGTGAGGAGAAGGGTTCCCATGGGTCAGCTTATTGGGCCCTGAGAGTGAGGACAGAGGGATCCAACTGGGTTTGGAAAGGCATAGAACCAGAACGTGCCCCCGCTGTTGTGGGCCAGGTCTATGTTCTATCGCCCCAAGCAGGGAAGTCCATCAAGGGATTGATTAGTCTACCCTGGCTTTAGGCTGGGAGGGGGTTGTGTTAGACTTGG
This sequence comes from Calotriton arnoldi, assembly GCA_963921515.1. NCBI lineage: Eukaryota > Metazoa > Chordata > Amphibia > Caudata > Salamandridae > Calotriton > Calotriton arnoldi. The sequence goes on along the minus strand of CAWUFW010000371.1, from coordinate 1,830,424 downwards.
CTTTTTCAGCGGGTTCACCCCCAGACTTTTTGCTTTTTCCTCCTATTTTTCCCTGACCGGTTTGTGTTGGTTTTAGGACTCTGGGCACTTTACCACTGCTAATCAGTGCTAAAGTGCATATGCTCTCTGTGTAAATTGTGTTATGGATGGGTGTTTCCATGATTGGATATTTGATTTACCTGTTAGCCCCTAGTAAAGTGCACTGCGTGTGCCCGGGCTGGTGAATCAAATGCTACTCGGGGGGCCTGCAGCACTGGTTGTGCCACCCCCGGGAGTAGCCCTGAAAACGGTAACTCAGACTGCATTGCAGAAGTCTGCGCGCAGTTTGTAACTGCCATGTCGACTTGGCCAGTGCACACACTGGCCGGTCCCTAACCTTCCCTTTTCTTACATGTCAGACACCCCTCAGGTAGGCCCAAGATACCCCTGTGGGCAGGGTGCAGTGTATATGAAAGGTGGGACATGCCCTGGTGTGTGTGGCATGTCCTGATAGTGAATTACAGCCAATTTCGTTTTTCACTATTGCAAGGCTACCAGTTCCCCATAGGATAGAATGGGAGGTTTGTTTATAACATCTTATAAACATAACTGGCCCAGGGAATTCGGTAAGAAAATAGAATTTAGCATGCCTGAACTCAGAATCTAAAGATGCATCTTTTAGTGAAGGTGATTTTTACATTCTGTGTTTGAAAATACCACTTTTAGAAAGTAGGTATTTTCTTGCTCAGTCATCCCGTGTTTCTCTGCTGGAATGTGTATTGCCTGTCTGGGTTTTGGATGACAGAAGGCTGGGGGAGCAGGAGGGGCGCCAGATGGTCTAGGTAGGTCAGGAAAGGGCTGAAGAGACCTGAGCTGCGATGGGGAAGGGGGAGGAGATTTCCTTGCACCTCAAAGGGCCTGCTCTGTCTCTGACAAATGCCGTCTCCACCTCCTGCCAGGAATTCACACCAGAGAAGGCAGAACTGGCTTGACCGGGCACAGGCCCTCTCTGCCTAAGAGATCAAAGGATTTTCGGACATAAATGCTGGGTCCCAGACCCCTGAACTTCAGAACTCATCTGGACAAGAAGACTGCCAAGAAGAAGAGCCGGAGAAGCTGCGAAAAGGAAGGACTGCTTTGCTGGGTGCTTTGCTGGGCTGACCTGCAGTGGCTGCTTCTGTCTTGGGCAGTGAAAGGCCTGGATTGGACTTTCTGCAACCTAATTTGTGAGTCTCTCCAAGGGCTTGAGGTAGAGCTTGCCCCCTGTTCACGAAGTCTCAGGAACAGCAAAGACTTCAAGTTCTTCGACCCGCAGCACTGGGGTCTGTGTGTTTTGTGCTGCAGCAAGAAGAACGCCAACTCAACGACGTCTAGGACGCCGCTGCCGACTCCGTGTCCTGAAGGCACCGCAGAGGGCACCGCCGCAACGTCGCACCGCAACCTTGGTCTCACCGACGACGCCTGTTGACGCCGACACCGAGCCGCTGCTTGCACCGCGACCTGTGGGCACCGCACTCCGCACCGCCTTGCTTCACGCTGAAGCTTTGGCACCGCAGAGAGCACCGCCGCAACGCTGCACCGCAACCCTGGTCTCACCGACGACGCCTGTTGATGCCGCCACTGAGCCGCTGCTTGCACCGCGACCTGTGGGCACCGCACTCCGCACCGCCTCGCTTCACGCCGAAGCTTTGGCGCCGCAGAGGGCACCGCCGCAACGCCGCACCGCAACCCTGGTCTCACCGACGACGCCTGTTGACGCCGCCACCGAGCCACTGCTTGCACCGCGACCTGTGGGCACCGCACTCCGCACCGCCTCGCTTCACGCCGAAGCTTTGGCACCGCAGAGAGCACCGCCGCAATGCCGCACCGCGACCCTGGTCACACCGACGACGCCTGTTGACGCCGCCACCGAGCCACTGCTCGCACTGCGACCTGTGGGCACCGCACTCCGCACCGCCTTGCTTCACGAGGACGCCTTGGCCTTCCTGACGCCGCCACTTCCCGCCGAAATCGACGCCGCTGCTTGCACTGTGGTTCGAGGGCACTGTTCGTAAGTCACACGACGCACCGCCCTCATCCTGCACCGCAACCTTGGCCTACCGACGCCGGCACCATCGACTCCAGTTCGTCAGCCGACGACAGCGCTTCAGCAACGACGACGACGCTGCTTGCACCGTGACCTGCTAGCACCGTGGCGAGCACCGCCTTCATCTCGCACCGCGACCCTGGTCTCACCGACGACGCCATCTGACGCCGTCACCGAGCCGCTGCTCGCACCGCGACCTGGGGGCACCGCACGCTGCGCTTCGCACCGCAGCACCAGACGTCTGCCAGCGCTCCTGATTCCATCAGAGAGGAGCTCGACCTGCAACGCGAGTGACTTCAAGGGCCTCAACGCCCTGGATCTCTCACAGGTAGTGTTTGCGGGTCTTCCCGACACCGTAGCTGGCCCGCGACCCCGCGACCAGCCAGAACTGTTGGATTTGTTGTTCACGACGCCGTGGTAGCCCGGACGGAGCTATCCACACAAGGAACTCTTTTTAATCAGCATATTTTTGGAACTGTGAACTTTTAAGTATAGTATTGTGGATTCTTATCGTTTTTGGTCTTATTTTAATTATATAAAAATATTGGATATTTTTCTAAACTGGTGTGGTGTCCTTTTGTAGTGCGTACACTATATTACTGTGGGTTATGTGCAAATGCTTTACACACTGCCTCTAAGATAAGCCTGGCTGCTCGTGCCAAGCTACCAAGGGGGTGAGCAGGGGTTATTTTAGACGTGTAACTCCCCTATCCTGACTAGAGTGGTGGTTTTTGCCTGGCTTTGGCCCACGCCCTAGCCAACCAAAAATCCCATTTCTAACAGGGGACAAAAGCCAATTTCGATTTTTGGGGAACCCTCCCCCTGTCGCTAGTTGGCAGGGCGTTATTACTAAAGATGGTAACTCTCCCGAGGATACTGTACATATTTGGAGTTCTACCAGTATGGATCCCAGCGGAGACGTTTAGGCAGCTCCGGACGATGGTGACGGAATTCTTGTGGGGGGCTGGAAGGCGGAGAGTGGCTTTAAAGACCTTAATGAGGCATAAGACAGAAGGGGGACTAGCGGTGCCAGATTTTGAATACTATTATATCGCAGCTCAACTGCAATGGCTGACGAAATGGGTGGCAGGTCAGCTCCGGGGAACGGCGCAGCAGGGTGACGGGCAGGGACATATTAAGGATTTTGGGGGCCCTGGGCAAGCGTATTTTGGGGGCCCCTATAAGGAACAGTTTTGAATTTATGATCTTATTTCAGCTTTTTCATGCCCTGTTAGGCAGGGTCACTGACAGTGCACAGACACACTAGTCCAAATTCTAAATGTGTTTACATGTAATATTCAGGGACAGTGATGTGTATTTTCAATATTGTAACAGCATCTGCTCGCTAATATTATTGCAAATAATCTCTGTGACACTCCCATTTCTCATATGTGAGATCCTGATCTGATCTAAAAGAAACTATTTTATAGATTTTGCATGAAACATAAACACAACATTACAATAGACACACATATCACCACCAATGGAAATAAAGTGAAGGAAAGTGGTAATTAAAACAATCTGTTTAAGAATCATCCAATGCCATCAGGGCAAGACTTTGCAGAACAGAGCTGGTTCTATCAGGTGGGCCCCTGAAATGCTGGGGCCCTGGGCCAGAGCCCACATTGCCCATGCCTTAAAACGTCTCTGGTGACGGGTATCCGGCTCCAGACCTCTTAGCTAGAATAGTGCTGAGGCTGCCTGTACCAGAAAGAGACATGCCTGCAGAATTACATGTGGCTTACAAATGCTGGGTCAGGAGTTTGCAGAGGGCCAAGGTGAGACGTCCATAGGCGACGGACATACCGTTAAAGTATTGTATGGCATTACCACATAGAGCAGATTGGAGGAGGCTGGAGACATGGAAGAGGCAGGAGTGCTTACTATGGGGCAGTTGTATGAAGATGGCATGTTACTACCATTTGAAGCATTTAGTGAGCACAATGAGATACCAGGGGGTGACTTTTTGCTCCACGTGGCCTTAACTGCAGAAATCTATAAACACTGGGGAAGTGGTCTGACTGAACCTCCTCTGGATGAAGGATGTCAGTATGTGGTATCGGCAGCGGGGACATTTAAGGCGGTTATCTGCCTGTATAGGAGGCTGAGCTGGGTGGCACTTCTTCCACTGACTGGGCTGCAACAGAAATGGAAGGAGGATTTAGGTGAGCATATAGAGGAAAAAGCGTGGGGAGAGCTAACGGAGAGGGTCAGCAGGATCACCAGGAATGCTAGATTCCAACTGGTAAACGTTTACGTATTTCATAGGGCGTACCTTACCCCAGGGCGCCTCAATAAGTACTTCAACATGATAACGGCGGCTTGCCCCAGATGCGGGGAGATAGGTGCGGAGTTCCTGCATATGTTCTGGAACTGCTGGGTGATAGGGGTTTTCTGGAGGGAGGTGACCTAAATATTAGCGGAAATTACCGAAAAGGAAGTGCACATGACCCCAGGATATTGCTTACTACATAGATTCCCACATACTTCCAAGAACAAGGTTACCAGTAAATTTCAGGATCTGGGATTAATAGCAGCAAAGCGGGATATTACGAGTCATTGGAAGGCAAGAGGAGGCCCTAGCATAGGCAGATGGAGGAGAGAGTTTGAGCGCTGGGCAGGCTATGAAGGAACGACAAGACTAAGAGACGCCAGGCGTAATGGGAGAGAGAAGACATTAGAAGCAGCTAGGGCTTGGGAAGCTCTGACGTTACACCTTAAGCAACTCAATGACATTTCAGAAGAGGGACACCGAGAAGTACCGCAGGATGATGGTTCGTAAAAATACGTTGTTGTGAATGCATAGGGAAGAGAGAATGATGTGGAGTGCTCAATCAGCGGAGGTCCTAAAGTGGCAATAGTGCCCACTATGACCAGGTGGAAGTCCCTGGGGAGTGACCCTGAGCAGAATATCTGAGCACAATATTTCAAGACACGCCTGGGGAGAGGGGGGGAGGGAGAGAAAGGGTAGGGCTGCCACTGGGCGAAGGGTGGGGGGTTAAGTTAGCTATGCTATCACGTATTGACCTGTGATGTTAGCATATTTGATATTGCAGCTCCTGAGGAAAGTTTGTACGAATATGGATGTTAATACAGTAGTAACGAGATGCATATATACCAAGAGTGTATTCATGATTGCTCACATGCTCAAAGAACATTTGTACTGCACTAGTGCATATCTTATAAATGCTCAATCAAGTTTGTTTAAAAAAAAAAAAGGTGAAACCAAGGCTTCCTGCCATCTACCTTGAGGGCGGTGGGGATCACAAAGGTCACTGTGAACGGTCCATCGAATCGACTCTCCGTCCATTTTCGAAAAAAGTTTCCTGTGTAGATCTGTTCACCTATGTGCCAACTGGGAGGTCGACCTCAGCAGTGGGATGCTTCTCCTTCCCTTTAGTTACCTGTTTTAAAATATACTTTGCAGCGTTGAATAATTAAAAAAAAAGATAAACTTGCATATCCTCATTCAGGAGTTCCGCAGTGCTTTCTCCCTGTACATTACTTCTAGTGGCAGGGATCTGTGTGTTCATGGATCTTCCTGTCACTATCTGAAGTGGTGTCAGGTGATGGTCCGAACCAGGCGTATTCCTAAGGGAAAAGAGTGGCAGTGGTAGACAATATAACCACTTCTTGTGCAATGTAGCACATAACTTACTGATCTTACTCTTCAAGGGGCCGTTCAGGCGCTCAACGATAACATTACTTTGGGGATGGTATGCAGAGGTTAATTTATGTTTTATCCCTAACATTATAAGATGCGTGAAGACTGAATTAACAAAGTGAGTGCTCTTTCTAGATCTTATCCCTTCTGGAATTCCACATCTTTGAATTACTTCACGAATCAGAAATGTAGCAGCTGAGTTAGCATCACAACGGACGCAGGGTCCTGCTTCATTCAATCCATCAAGAAAAAGGGCAAACCAAAACTATGAGGTACCGATAGTTGTTACACCTATCAATTGTGTCCACAAAGTCAGTATGGAGGACTTTAAAAGGACCTTGTGGTCGTGAAATGGTAGAGTTTATCACTTTCAACATGGGGTTGGGAGAAAACTGTTGGTATACAATGCAGTTATGAAGGTACATGGTAAGCATATCATGGAAACTTGGAACAAACCAGTCTTGTTGTATTTCAATAGACAGGTAACCTCTTGAACTATGAGCTGGTGAATGCAATAGATCAAGAGCTATCATAAGTAAAGCCTGTGACATGACTGGTTTAGCTATAGGTAGTTGCCTATATATTCGGTCATCCACTGACTGGGTGCATCCTTTATCCTCCCATAACTGTTTCTGAAGCAGTGGAGCAGCTTCCTGCAATTCTTGCAAATGTAATCACGCTGTCTCAGAATAATGAGACGTGAGATTATCTGCGTTAGGGTTAGATTCAGATTCAGGCAGCGAGGCAGTCTGAGCCACCAAAACAGGGACATGTTGTGAACCTGATGGCATCGGTGGGGGGGTGCTCCTAGCTGCATCTTTAGCTGCCCGTTCTGCTAGTGCATTACTCGAGACACATAATCTTATCCATTTGTACGTGCTGCTCATTTGACAACTGCTACTGCCTGTGGTAACGCAAGTGCCTCTATTAGAGCCTCTAGGAGGTTCCTATGCATATGAGAACTTCCGTCTGACTTAGGAAACCTCTCCTACTTCATCTCATAATGCTGGAATATACAGTGGTAGTCACATAAGCTGAATCTAAATAGATCATGAGGACTTTCCCTACTCCTTGTTTAAGAGCCGCTATAAATGCTATCAATTCTGCTGCTTGTTCAGAATAATGTGCTGGTAACGTCAACTGCCCTACTGTGTGGAGTGTATCAGAAAAATCATGCTGTTGTGCTCTGACTACTTCTGCACTTGTGTGTCTTACTCCTGTATCCTGGTCAATAGTAGAAGAACCATCAACAAAATAGACAATTCTATCTGGTATAGGATGCTCTGTTGCTTGACTTGATTCATTAGGAATGTAAGTTGCACAGTCATGTGCATCATCCTCAGAGTCTAATATAGGATGAGCAAAGAATGTCACAGGATTCACTGTATGACACTTCACAACATTCAAAGACAGTAATGACAGTATCACCTAATATAGTGACACTCTTTGTGTTGTTAGAGCAGTCATAGCCTTCTGAATAATAGCAAACACTGCATACTCTGCATAGAGCGACAAAGGTGCACCCATGACAATGGGGGTGCTCTTCTGTATGCAAAGGCAGCAGTGACGAGAGCTTGCTCACAAGGACAATGTCCTTTCATCAATGAATCCAAATGTCCACTAAAATATGCAATGGGTTTGAGTCCTAAATGATATTTCTGTGTAAGGACACCTGTCCTCACTTGACCATCGCAATGACAAAAGAGATAAAACTCCTTGGTATAATCAGGAGTTCCCAAAACTGGAGCATTTGTTATCTCCGTCTTTCATTTCTGAAAGCCTCGCTCATCTCAGTTGTCCATGTTATCTTATCATTTCTGTCTTTTGCTTGTTTGATAAAAGCTAGAAAAGGCACTATTAAAGTGCTGTATTTGAAAACCCATTGTATCACATAATTACAGAGACAAAGAAACTTCTGCATTCCTTTAACAGTTTCTGGCTCAGTCATTTGAATAATGGATGCTTCTCTTTCAGGGTTACTCGTCTTCCAGAAGCTGATAGTAATTGTCCTAAATAATGGACTTCCTTCTGACTATACTGGACTTTGTCTCTCTCTCTACTTTGTATTCTCTCTGGGCAAAAGTGACTAGAAGAGATATGGTATCTTTCCTACACTGCTGTTCTGTAGGACTACAAATTAGTATGTCATCTCAACATATTGCAACAATATGCTATCACACTGGAAATTCGACAGATCGCTTTTTCACCACTCTAGGGGACTCTCAATACCCTTTGGGCAAGCAAGAGTACAAATACTGAGTCCCCTAATAGGAGAACGCTGTCATATAATGGCTGTCTGGATGAAGAGGGATACTAAAAAGGGCATTCTTCAGCTCGATAACAGAGAAATACTTAGCATCCTGAGGAATATTTGTCTAAATGATAGAGGGGTCTGGAACTATTGGAAATTCTGGTACCACTACATGTTCAGGGGGCGCGCACTTGAACTATACGCCAAGTATTACATTTGGACTTCTTAACTGGGTAAATTGGGGTGTTACAAGGAGGCATTCCAGGGTAAATTACTCCTTGCTCTAACAATGTCTGTATAGTAGAGGCAATGCCCTTGATGGAGCAAGGACTCATAAATGAGACTTGCTCGGAAGCAATCCTTTCGTTTTAACTCATTAACGAACTACTAACTATGTGATTGTAATTAATAATTCGCATTTTCAAAAGACACGCGGGACAACAAAGCTTGCATATGTGTTTACTAACTTTAACAAAATGAACGAAGGACTAAAACGCACTCTAACAAGGGATCTTTACTGCGCATGTGTCTACTGCATCTACGTAGTATGACGTCTCAACGCTTGGAGGGAAAATCTTGCAAAAGGCATTAAAATGGCAGCTTGAAAGCTCACATGCATGGCACCTGCTTGGCAAAATAGAAAATACGTTTTATACTAACGCAAATGCAGAAAAGGGTAATAATAATTAAAGTGGGTTACAGTAGAGGTTGGTGGTATACAGTGAAACCATTTATTTTTGAGAATAACATTTCTTCTTTTGACTTTATTATTAGTGCACATTTGGGCCTTCCACACTTGTCTGAATTAAGCTGACTGACTTGACCCCGCACATGCGCAGATGAGAAAGAATAAGGAAGGATGAGTAAGGATTTGTCACGCGTCCAAGGCCAGAGAAGATGTGCCCTGGGAACATGAGGGTGAAGAGTTCATATGAAGAAGCCGTATTCATAAAGTTGAAACATTTTGTATTAATAAAGTTTGGAGATGTATGGGAAAGGAAATGATTTAATAAAGTTTGAGGGGATGGGTTTGAAAACAATGGTTCAAATTAAATAAGTGAAATGTAAGCATGGTGTGACAATCATCCCCCCTCGCCTGACCAATCAGAGTTAGTATTTTATGAAATTGAAACATTAATGGGTGGTACATGGTTATGGAAAGGTATAACTGAGGTAGTTTTTTAGTTAGTTAGCTAGCAGAGGCGATGCAGAGCTCAGGATGCCGTCGATGCTGTGGGTGGTGCTGATGCTGTGAGAATGCTGATGAAGAAACTGAATGCAGAGAACCATCTATTTTAACTTAATTGGGTTAGAAAGAAGATCGCGGAAGAACCACGAGGAGGAAGAGAGTGTCAGAGAGGGGTGCGACGCAGTCGTCGGTATTTAGAGAGGTGAAGTATCCTGTCCTGATTCCTGTCCTGAAGTCTTTGTCTCCTGATCTATCCCGGGGGACCCTTACCAGCCCTTTGGCCAGGGGGTTGGTCTTCACACCATTCTCGGTAACTATAAATTCATCGTATTGATAGATGTTCTTCTCTCTCTGTCCTCTCCTTTCTAAGCATAGTTATTGTGTGAATCTGAATTATTATTGCTTATTGAGTATTGATTGAATTGACACTCTTGCGAATGAGAGTGTTTGTACTGAAACTTTGAGATGGTTCACATTCCATTAATTTAGATAAAGATTTTAAAACTTCCCGAGTCTGTGATTATTTACTTTAATTAAAGAATGTTAAATAAGTTAGGTTAATTATCACCATCAATTAGTTCCAACTAATGGTCCATCGACCAGAGGAAAGAACGTTTTGATCAGTGAAAGGTTTAGTTAGAACAGAAATATAACTATTCCTGAAACATGAAATCTATAAACTACAAGCTCCAGCGGTCTACTTGGTATTAGTGAAAGAGGTTATATGGGCCCAGGTAAGTATATGGTAGTGGAGTATCTGTTGTTAGTACACCGCTGTATCACCCTCATCTGCTTCTTTATAAAAAAGGATACTGCTCGGTAAGATAGCACCTTCGTCTAATGTAATTCTGAATGGTGTAGCAGTACGGATGAGGCCTACACCATGGGGACCCTTAGTCCACAAAATGGCTGGTACTTGGAAAAAATCTGCTTCCCTTACAGAATTAAAAGCTCTACCTGGAGTGGGTGTCCTTACTTCCAATACTGTACTCAATGATGTGTCATCCTGAAAGGCTACAACTGTTTTCTTGGAATCATCATCATCGAACAGTTGTTCATCCAAAATTTATCTAACCATTTTTCCTGGCTCAATTAATATAACACATGCCCATAAGACATGGTTATGATCACTGGCTATCAGAGCGCCATAAGTTGGTGTTACCTCTAAAGCCTCTATCTGCAATATTAGCTCAGTACCAGGCACCCAAGAATCCTGTCCTTGTCACCGTAAAAAAATTATTATTTTGTCAACTGAACTCGGATTTCTCTGCAATGATTGTATACACTGCTGTAGTAAAAGCCTCCATATCAGAAGGTCACGTTCCAATTTGATCTCCAGTAGTGTAATCTACTGTTACTGTCATGATCCTTGAAGGTAAGTTTCCAGGGGTAGAACAAATCATAGCACCATCAGATTCAGAACAAATGGTCCTATTTAACTTAGCCATAAAGTCTCTCCCTAACATATTAGCTGGTGCAGCTAGAGAACAGTAAGCAGCCATCAATGTGCCTCCTTCCTACTTCCATCTCCACTCATTTAGTAAATAGAACCCGCAGTACTTCCCCAGAGAATCCTTGTGTGTCTATTGATCTATTAGAGATTGGAAAGTCTCCATCTCTAATACAGGATCAAGTTGCTCCTGTATCTATGAGGAATGCATACCTCATGTTATTGATATCTACGGTCAAAGTGGGTTCCTCACCTGGCCTGTGCGTCACTGACAATACTGGACACATGGAAATACTCTGTGGGCACCCTCATTGTGTATATCCTCCCACAGAATTCATCTGGAAAGGATTTCCTCCTCTCACATTACACCTCCCTGTCCACTTAGAGGTGGAGTCACCATTGGGGGTGTTTGGTAATTATCCTGTGGCAGCACTTGTGCTTGACACGCTACTGGATGTTGTGCATTATGGAGAGGCATGTGAGGCCCATATATGATTTGCGGGTTTGACTGTGGCTGTACTACTGTGGTTCCTGGCTGATTATGAACGCCTATCCTTCCATGTTGCTCATCCCATCTCTTAGTTCTGCAGTCTCTAATAAAATGTCCGTATTTCAGACAATAATGACATACTTGATCCATCCTCTGGGGACCTATCCTACCTCTTCCTATTCCTCCTCATCCTCCTCTGCTACGTCTCTGCCATTACACTATCCTGTTGCTGTGGGTACTGTTGTTGAGTGGTCCGTGGGACCGATCCCACAGACGTTGCGGTCATCTGAGAGGTGGCTGGCACTACAGCTCCTTCCAGTGCTCCTTCCTTTGCCAACTTTTGCTGTACTAATTTTGCTGCTACTTTCTCTGTCACCTCCTGCTTGTTTCTTTCTTTCTCCTGCTTTTCTCACAAAAATGGATTATGTGTGCTTGCATCTCTGTCCAGGCTTGGCTTCCAATGCCACTATGGTTGTCCAGCACATCAGAGGGTAACCCTTTCTTTACTACATTGTAAAATAACACAGCATTTCCTCCTGTTACTTCCCAGCCCTGACCTACTTCTTGGGTCTATTTGTCCTTCATTCTACTAGAAACTGAGCGGGGTCTTCATTTGGCTGCATTGACTGAGCCATGAGGGATCCAATGTCTGGCCTGTCAGGATACATTTTTCTCAGCTAATCCCAAACTACTGTCCTAAGTTAAATGGAGATCAACCATATTGAGTCTCAGTGAGGGTAACACTTGTCACTCCAGCTTTCTGAAAGACACTATCTGTTTCGTCTCCTATGAGACAGCTAAGCAGACTCTTTATATCTCCTACTGCCAAGGTGATGCCTGCTGTTTGCTTTTCAAAAGCTCTAATCCGTTTTCCTGCTCCTTCTGTAAGCAGCAGTAATAATTCCTGAGATTTTCCTTGTCCATTTGTGGCCAAAGAACATAATGAGGTGCCCCAGGACCCTTGCGTATCAGGGGCATCTGATATATGGAAATGGCAGAATGTTGTGGATTGTACTGCCTGGCATATTTTGGCCACACACGCAAACATTTCCACATGTAGGGATAATCCCAGTCTGGATCTCCCTCACCATAAAGAATACAATCCTCAACATTCACCATATTGTGTGGCCATGGACTCATCTGTGAAGTTAACCTTTCAATCCAATCTACCAAATTATCCACATACGGTACAGCACTACCAACTATTCTCTCCTTCAGCAACTATCTCGCTAGGGGTGAAATCTGCACTGCACAGAACGGATTGTGCACTCATCTGCTGCACTGGTCTATCATGTAGTGCCAATCCACCCACAGCCTCACAAGATCCCATCCTGGGGTCTGGCTGGCCATGTGTTCCCTGAAACCGCAACCGCTCAAGCTCTGCCGCTCGGGGTTTCCTAGTTTGAGAGAATACATCCTGCTCTCTTTCTCTAATATCAGGGCGATTAGGCAAACCCCTTGCACCCTTTGTGTGATACAAATCAATAAGGGGTCTTTCTTGAGTGCTAATATCATGAGTGAAGTGCCTTGCCTTTGGGGGTTGAAGTATTTCACCCATGTTATCAACATGCCTATGTATAGACTCTATTCTATTTTTTTTTAAAAATTTAATTGTATTTAGTGAAGTTTTTAACAAGTTTACATACATCACATGCTTCTTCAGCACTGTAACATAGGAAGTACAAAACTTAATATGTATAATAGAAGCATAACATAAGGAAAGTAAAATATAATCATAAGAGAACCACGTTGGTGTCCGTGAATATTTACATTAAACATGTCCAAGTGTTATACACCTGCATCTAATTGCTGACTTAATTAGTCTCCAGGTATAAGACCTGACCTAGCAGCCAGTATTCACCATTCTAACGGAATGTCTGCTGAAAATCCCATTCGCGGTCACCTTCTGGGGGGCAGCAAAATGCAAACACGCTAAAAAACAGATGTAACAGGTAAGAGATATTGCCACGCATAAATCACATTCCTAACATATTCATATTCTTTACAGTGCACAGTGGGCAGCCATTTCACCTACTCTCTTAGTTTCTCATCAGTATTCTCCAACCCATGTTACTCCAATAAGTGTAAATTATCTAGTCAGAGGTCTGCAGGGCCTTCCCTGCTAAGTACGTTTGATACAATCCCCAAAAATTCTTGGGACGACTCTGGGGGGGAAGCAGTTTGCTATACAATTCCTTCTGTGTATTGCAATATAGCATGTCTCGTGACCACTCCAGTAAAGTAGGAGGCGGACCCCGCGCCCAGCGCATCGCAATTCTCCGCTTTGCAATTAGCAAACCCATTTCTATCAACCTTCGGATCTCCTTCTTTATTTGTTTTGAATAGCCCAGTAGGGCGAGCAGAGGATCCGGAGAAATAGGTACTTCTGCAATATCACTCAATTCCTGAAATATCAGCCGCCAGTATTTAGCAACCACTGGACATAACCAGGCCACATGTAAAAAATCTGCTGAACTCACTCTGCACCTGTCACACTCAGCTGTTTCACGCAGTCCATACCTATGCAAGCGAGCAGGTGTGTAATAGACCCTTTGTAAGTATTTAAAGTGGATTAGCCGATGACGACCGTTTAAGGAGACCCGCCGCGTCGCCTCACAGCAATATCTCCAGGTGTCGTCGTCAATGATCATATCCAGGTCAGTTTGCCACTTCAACCTCGACTTAGTGTAAAAGTTTTTACGATAGTTTTGGACTGTTCCGTAAATGCTAGATACCAGTCTATAAGGAGACTCCGATTTTAATATTAAAGTGAAAGGAGCTACTTCTGGTGGCTCCGCCATTTCGTCACCTAGGAGCTCTTGCATAGCGTGGCGCACCCTATGAAAATGAAATTGTACTAATGGAGTAGCCTCCTGCCTTTCAGCCTGCACAGCAGCCCACTTATGCCCTCTACCCTCCAGGAAGAGGTCACCAACTATAGTCATGTTGATAGTATTTAATGCCTTAACCACTGCCCGGTCTCCACTCATAGGCAGCCAACCGCACCACTCCAGCGTAGTAATTGGGGAATATAATATAGTGCTCGCCTGTCTCTTCATCAGATCGTGCCACGCATGCACTGTGGTATTAATTGAGTCCAGGACTCCTGTTCGACGATTGGGAGCACGGAACAAGCAAGAGGGGAGATTGACGGGGGCGACGGCCATCTTTTCTATGTGTAAATGAGGAGGATCCAATTGCTGATGCATCCAATGGTATGCATGCGAGCTTTGTGCTACTCTATAATAAAGGTCCATATCCGGGGCTCCCAGTCCGCCCAGAGTGTAGGGAAGGGTAAGGATCTTCCACTGTACTCGTGGCTGCTTCCCCGCCCATGCCAATTTTGTCAATATTGAGGTAATGGATTTTAAAAAATGTGCTGGAAGGACCATGGGTATATTTAAAAACAGAAACAAAAACCTCGGAAGGACCACCATCTTCATCAGCGATATTCGCCCAAGCAGAGAGATAGGCAGACGTGTCCAACGGTCCACATCCTCTTCGAGTTTAGTGACTGCCCTACCATAGTTTTCCCTGAAAATTATCTCCGGGTCTGTATGAATCTGTATACCTAAGTAGCGTACCGGGTCTGTTGACCAAGTCAGTGGAAAATCCAATTCAAAGGGAGCAGTGCGTTTGGTCAAAGGGAATATTATGGATTTATTCCAATTTATTTTTAATCCAGAAAGCTCCCCAAAACGGACAACTTCTCTGAGAACAGGAGACAGATTAGCCTCTGGATTTCTGATATATAGGAGAGTGTCATCGGCATACGATGACACTATTAAATTTTAATTAGGATATCGGATTCCTCTGAATCCATGGTATTCCCTGAGTGCACAGGCAAGGGGCTTCGCAACTATTGCATATAGGAGAGGAGATAGTGGGCAACCTTGCCTGGTGCCTCTAGATATTTTGACGGGAGCAGTGACCATTTCCCCAATCCTTATTCTTGCAGAAGGAGAGGTGTACAGAACCGCCACCAATTTAATAAATATTTCGCCAACTCCCATCCTCCTTAGTACCGCCCCCATAAATGCCCATTCCACAGAGTCAAACGCTTTTTCTGCGTCTAGAAAGACTGCAGCAGCTTTAATCTCCGGATTAACATGTTGTACTGTCCCGAAGAACGTACGCAAATTGTAAGTTAGGTTACGCCCCGGGACGAATCCCGCCTGCTCCGTGCTGGCCAGTTTCGAAACTAGCGGCGCAAGGCGATTGGCAAGAATCTTAGCATATATTTTGGTATCTACATTCAATAATGACAGTGGGCGGAACGAGGAGCACTCGTCCAGTGGCTTACCAGGTTTCAGAATAGTGACTATCAATGCCTCTCTCATTGATGGGGGCATCTCTCCTGATTCGCTAATCTCTTCAAATAGGGTTACCAAATGAGGGACTAGTAGATCCCTGAACTCTTTGTAAAAAGCCACTGTTAAGCCGTCCTGCCCCGGGGCACTTCCCGAGCGCATACTTTTTAAGGCCTCTTGAATTTCCCAAGCCTCCAGCGGTCTCATCAGATATTCATGATGTTCATTTGTGAGCCAAGGTAACTTTATGTGCTCAAGGTAGTCCTGAACAATGCTTTCGTCTACATTCGCGCGAGAGCGATATAATTCAGTATAATACTGACCAAATTGGTTTGCTATACTTTCGGGATCGGTCAACGACTCCCCTTCATCCGTCCGAATTGCGGTGATCGTTGATGACTCTCTCCTATGACGCAGCAATGCTGCCAGTGTGACCCCCGGGCGCTCCCCCTCCCCATAGACTCTAGCCACGGCATATTTGCCCATATGTTTGACTTCGCTGTCGGCCACTTCGTGGTACTCCTCCAATGTTTTTTGTAACTCTTGAACACTATTGGCTGCCCCTCCACGCTGCAATCCCAATTCTAACTCAATCAGGCGTTTTTCCAGGCTATCCAGTCGACCTCTGATGGCACGCAGCACCCCCGAATGTTTAGAAATTGCAATGCCTCTGATGTAAACCTTGAAAGTTTCCCAGAATCTAGGTACTGACCCAACATTGTTTGCAAAAAAATCTTCTATAGCTTCGGATATGTCAGCTTTAAATGCACTATCAAGCAGTGAATAGGGGGGGAACCTCCATGTGTACGGGGCAGGTCTCTTCTGTGGGCTGTGCAGCACCAGTAGTATTGGTGCATGGTCTGATAGGGTTCGGGGGTGTACCGTGCATTCCCTAACCTCTGGGTATAGCGCTCTCACCAGTAGCCAATAGTCTATTCTCGTGTGAAGCTCATGTGGGTCAGAGTAATGTGTGTAACCCCCCTGCTCTGGGAAACGAGTGCGCCAGATATCAACCTAATCTAGACATATCATAGCATCACCAATGGATTTCGCTGAGGCCAAAGTGCGCCAATGCGGACCTCCCGACCGTTCCAGTGTTGGATCTAGGACGCAATTAAAATCACCTCCCACTATCAGCAGGTAGTGCAGTATCTATGCAAGGGCATGTTAATAGGGTCTGATAAAACTGCGGATTATCGTAATTTGGCCCATACACGTTAACCACTAGCAAGTCAAGGCCTTTCCCCCTACACGTAGAGATGGTATAACGCCCCTCCGTGTCTGCTATAACCAGGTCTAATTTAATTCCTGATTTCGGGTTGACCCATGTGGGTACCCCTCTGGCCTGCGTCGAGAAGCCTGCTACATGGAAGGGACCCTGTAACACTCTCTGCGTGAGGATCTTACTATCTACGGGAAGATGGGTTTCCTGTAACAGGGCGATATCTATGGCGTGCCGTTTAAGATATGCAATAACATTTCACACCTTGCAGTAATTATTAAGGCCTCTGACATTCCATGTCAGGTATCTTACCTTGTTACCGTCACACTGGGTCATCTTTGAGGTATCCAAGTGTCAATGGTGTACATGTCTATCTCCATTATGCCAAGCCTGGACAACAGTTTGTCTTGTCTATAACAAGCTTTATGGACAATACGCTCTCTGTGGTTCAAAAACAAACAACAGTGATCTCCTCCCCCACCCACGTCGCGTCATCCCCAACTGGACGCGATCGGAATAACCCCCCTCCCCAGTACCCAAACAAGGATGGCTTAGTGCCATCAGGTGGAGCACACACAGGGGCAGATGTTGCCTCTCCACCGACACTCACTTCGCCGTAACTGAGTGAGAATTGCAGCCATCGAGAATCATATGTGGCATCTTGCCCTGCCCATCGTTTAAGCTTACCTACATGGATAAACCTGATGTCAGAGTTCCACCCCCTGCATCTAACAATTACTTATTAGTCTCTGAGCAACGATCATACATATTCCTGAGACACACAATAACCACTCCCCCCAGGGATTCTTTACACATTGATTACCAACTTTGATGCCTCATAGAGAAAAATCGACAGTACACTCCAAGGGTAGTAGATAAGGGCATTTCAACGTCCTGCCTTGAAGAAGTTCTAAGCAATAAAGCATTACCTCCAGAATTGCGCCCCTGAAACCCTGCATGACTGTACAGTCGTTATACTTGCTAGAGGGGAGCCAACATGGTGGCCGCACCCAGCTAGGTGTCAAAAAATGTTAGGACCTCCCTCCCCACTACAATCAGTCATGGGAACAGCGACTATCCGCACAGTATAATATTCAGGAAGCAACATATTTTGCAAGTGTAAACCCCCCTCCCCCTTCCCCTTTTTATATGTGTCCTATTGAGAGAATATTGCTAGGTCCTGCCTCTAATCATTTTCATCCATGGTGCCTCCTGCAGCTCCCTGCAATTGTTCTACATCATTCTTACGCGGCTGATTTGTGGAGTAGTCCTTTAATGCTTTCTGCAGGGATTTAGGATCTAAGAAGATCTTTGAAACGCCGTTCATCGTCACCCTGAGACGAGCAGGATAGAGCATAGCGTAATCAAGGTCTTGAGCACGTAATGGACCTTTCAAAGGAGCAAATAGCGAGATGGTAGAACCTTCATACTGCAAGCTCCCTATTTCTCTGGCTCTTTTTAGGGCCGCATCCCTGTCCCTGTAGTTCAAGAGCTTAGCAATGATCGGGCGCGGAGGTCCACCCGGCGGAGGCCTTGGGCCTAAAGAGCAGTGTGCACACTCGATGACAAACATGGAGGAGAAAATTTCCCGGCCCAAGAGAGTCACTAAGAGATTTTCAGTGAACAGCTCCATATTCCTTTTGGCGGTGGATTCCGGAAGGCCAGTAATGCGAATATTGCTCCTCCTAGACCTGGCTTCCAAGTCCTCCGCCTTGTCTTGCAGCTGTGTAAGAGCCTGGTTCAATTGCTTCTGAGCCACGTTGGTCTCCATGTGGGCTTCCTCTAACTCCGATACACGTCTCTCCACCATATCTAGCCTTTCAGAGTGTTTATCTAAGCGTTCGGACATACGGTCCATGCAATAGACTAATGAGTCTATTTTCCCATCTGTCGGACTTAGGCTTAATTGTAGCTAGGATTTGACGATGGTCTGCAGGCGCTTCTTCAGTCATATTGCATTGTTCTAGGCGGGGGGGCTGAGATTCACCCAGCACACGGGTCCTTGTTTTACGCTGCTCGAATGGAAGCTTGGACTGGACCTTATCCACCTTCCCCATCGTTGGAGGGTCCGCGCTGTCTGCTACCACTCAGACTGTCTCTTCTACAGGGGCTCACACAATGGGGACTTGCACTAAATAAGGCAAAGGCAGATCCAGCCAGTTGAAAGTGTACCCCCCTCTCGCTTTAACAGATTGCTCAGTGATTTAAATGACGAGGTGTGGAAAGGGCAGAGCAGTGCCTCTTCATAGCATGCCCAGCGCTATGGTGCCTACCAGTCCAGCAACCCCGCAAGCAGAAACAGCCTCCAAATTGGTATCTCCAGCACGGAGGGCTACTGTGAGGGGGGAGGAGAAAGGAAGAGCTTTCCCCAAGGGCTTGCTAAAACAACTGCCTCCTGCCCAGGGTGCTCTGTTATTACAGGCGACGTGTCACATACCACTTATGGCCAGAGTTCATTTGGGCGCCAACCTGCCCATCAGTAGCGCAGATGTAGGCTCAGCACCTCGCAACTGGGGCACATCTTTCGTAGGCCGCTTCTAGGCCTCTCTCGTTGCTGCATCAGGTTGTATGTCGCTCCCGCCCACCGCAGTGGATTCGGCCCACCGGGGGTCTCCAGTCGGGGCAGTCCTGTTTCTCCCTCCGGCCGTCCGTGCCTCACGCTGCCAGGAAAGACGCTGGGCCGCGAGAAGACCGCTCCGCGGCGTCTGGCAGACTCTCTACGCTGCTACTGCGGCCACGGCCACTGCCCAGGTCAAGCATCAGGGAGGCTAGCGCGGAACGCTCACGGGCCACCAGCGCCCCAGGCAGCACCTGCGCTCCTACTAGCAGCGTCTCCAGTTCGGTGTGCAACGTCGGCCAGGGGACCGAGGGCGCCCCCACTGCAGAGCCGTCTCCGGGGGACTCGCCTCACTCCGCAGTAGGCCTCAAGGGCAGGCAGTACAGCTCCCTTCTTCTCTGCGCAAATTATGGCATCTCCGCACCACCTTCCAGGCCATCCGCGGTATGTATCGATGCAGCAGCGCTTCCGTAGCACAGGCTGTACAGATCAGGGTGGAGCAGTCGGTAAAATGCAGGGATAATTACGGATAGTATCGGTGGCTTAGAGGAGCTCTGTTACTGCGCGGCCATCTTGCGAGCTGGCAAGCTCCGCCCCCCAACTCTATTCTATTTGCAATCCTCCCAAAACTTCCCCGAATCTGTCCTGAAAGGTTATCATAATACACTTCTTTCCTTCCTTCTCTTGCATCTCTCCTATTCACACTTCGCGATATCCATTCTTGAACACATTCTGGTGAAACTATTATGTTCCCTTTCTCCTCTGCCAAGGTGGTAGAGTACCTTCAGTTTTATCTCTTCCTTGGAATAGTAGCCATTGCGTCCATACTAGTAGCCCTATCCACATAGTCACTCCATCTAGCATCATCTTCATCTCTTCACTGTGGGGTAGATATTTGCCCCCTAACTACCCTTCCTGTTGTGTCTCTTCTCTGCAGCAAATGCGATGTTGCTGATGAAACATGAGATTGTCCAAACAACAAAAGAGTGTGCCTTCTTAGGAGAAGAGCTAGCATGAAGGATCAAATTTTGATTCTTTAGAAAGCCCTCACTCACCAACCTGGTTGATGACATGCTTCATCATCGGGCCCCACCAGGAAGGTCGAGTACCTCCCCGGTGTGCTTCAACGCCAGAATTACTGCGGAGCAGGTTAAAGTGACAAGTGCAAGTGATTTGTGAAGTGAATTAAAAGTGACTAGGTTGTATCCGAAAATAATTTTATTCGTCGGTCAGCCAGGCACATATAAAAACAGAGTGAGTGGTATATGTGCTGAATAGATTGGTCAGCTATGTCTCACTGTGTGTGGTCAACATGTTTCTGCCTCTATGATGCTACTAGCTAGGCATTCTTCAGGACCAAGGTGAAGACCCCGGCGGTATGAGCGCGCTAAGGCTCACCCTAACCAGGTCGAATATGTGAAAAAAACAGGAAAAAATCTTTAAAAACCTGCTATTACTGCGGGATCCTTCTTAATTATTGGAACCCAGCAGATCTATGTAGGGTGATCAAAAATCACACCATGGGTCTCGGGAGGGGGGTGGTGGCTAGTTGGCACACCGCCGGCAAAGCCAGGGACCCGCTTGGTACCTGATCGAGCCCTCAAAACACCGGACCCCGTCGAAGATTTTCACATATTCGACCTCCTGGTTAGGGTGAGCCTTAGCGCGCTCATACCGCCGGGGTCTTCACCTTGGTCCTAAAGAATGCCTAGCTAGTAGCATCATAGAGGCAGAAACATGTTGACCACACACAGTGAGACATAGCTGACCAATCTATTCAGCACATATACCACTCACTCTGTTTTTATATGTGCCTGGCTGACCGACGAATAAAATTATTTTCGGATACAACCTAGTCACTTTTAATTCACTTCACAAATCACTTGCACTTGTCACTTTAACCTGCTCCGCAGTAATTCTGGCGTTGAAGCACAACGGGGAGGTACTCGACCTTCCTGGTGGGGTCCGATGATGAAGCATGTCACCAACCAGGTTGGTGAGTGAGGGCTTTCTAAAGAATCAAAATTTGATCCTTCATGCTAGCTCTTCTCCTAAGAAGGCACACTCTTTTGTTGTTTGGACTATATAATTTGGGGGACCAAGAGTGCTCCTTTGAAAATTCCCTCTCTCTCCTATTGTTTATTGAAACATGAGATTGGTCATCACTGTCTCTTGGACTTTGCTTCTCATCTCTATTCTCCTTGGGAGAGGCTGAATCTAAATGCAATGTAAACTGCACATCTAGTAGTCCTGAAAAATGGGAGTCACCCACCTTTACTTGCTGTCTGAGAGTACTTGTTGCTTAGGTTTAGACATCTGTGGAGCGACATTTGGGAATTACTTTTGGGGATTGTAAAGGGGTCTCAACTTCAGGGTTCTCAAATCCCACTGCGGCTTCCTATAGCTGCATCAGTGGATAAATACCAGGTACCTTGGGAGAAGTACTCATAGGATCATATGGGTGTGGTGGGCAGATGGGGTGCTATAGGTATCAAGGGCCAGATGTACGACTCCCAAAATAGCACCTCGCAAATTGCGAGTTTTTTGCGACTCGCTATTTGCGATCGCTATTTTGGATGTACAACAGTGTATAACACACTGTTAGCGATTCCCAATGGGGTCGCAAATAGAGAGGCTCATGAATATTAATGAGCCTCTCGCAATTTGCGACCCCATTGGAAATGGCAGGCCCTCCCAGGTATGGTGGCCTGCTGGGCTCAGCAGACCACCATGTCTGGGACTGCTTTTAAATAAAGCAGTTTTTTTTTAAAATGCAGCCCGTTTTCCTTGAAGGAAAACGGGATGCATTTAAAAAAGAAAAAAATGAAACGTTTTCGTTTAATTTTTTAAGGGAAGGTTAGCAGTCCCTGGGACCACTGCCTGCCCTTAAAAAATATTTTCCCATGCAATTGCAAAGGGCAAGGGGTCCCCTGGGGACCCCTTCCCTTTTGCGACCCCATTACCACCCTCTTCAAGAGGGTGGTAATTTGCGAGTGTTTTGCGAGTGTTTTGCGACCACAATTGCGGTCGCAAAACATTTGTACATGGGGTTGCGCTCGCTATTAGGAAGGGAACGCCCTTCCTAATAGCGACTGTAGCTCCAAAAATAGCGAGTCGCAAATAAATTGCAACTCGCTATTTTGGAATGGTACATACCCCTATTGGTTTTTGCATGCGCAAACGGGTTCGCAAACCAGTTTGCGCATGCAAAAACCGTCGTACATCTGGCCCCAACTTCCTTAGACTTTTCACAAAATACTCGCCATAAGGCTAAGGTGGCTTCTCGCTTCCGCAATTTGGCTCCTGTATATTTACTTTTAAAATGCGTACTAATATGCTCTAATATTTTGTCATCAAATGTCCCTTCCTTTGGCCAGGGATATGTGTGTTTCTGAGTGGCTTTAAACAATTCTGATCATTTGGAAAGGTCATTTGCATATGCTCTAAAGGAGTTTCCATGATCACTCGTATATCTAACACTTCTACAATTTTAACTTTTATCTATCTGGTCAAATAATGCTCCTCCTTTTAAAACTTTATACTGGTCCTCATAAACAAGACAATTCAACAATTGTATCTTTTCAATCATATATTAAACATTATACATTACAATAACATTAAGCAACAACATTACACATCAGCATCACTGTGAGGCTACATTTCCATTAGCACGCACACATGCCTTCACCATCAACATTTTAAAAACACTTCAACTACTTCTAAATATTAATCACCATTTTTTTACTCAAAACAACTGGCTACCCCTGGTCACTTCCCTCCGCGCTCAGAGAGGGTAACGTTTTTAAACAACTGGCTCCTTCTGGTCACTTATATCCAAGCGCACAGAGGGTAAACTTTTCAAACCATGTATCTCTCAGACCATGGAATGACTTCTGGACATTTGGTCCAAGATAGTGATTTGAGTGTTCAGATCGTACATGGAGGTAAAGTTTAGCCACATCAGTTTTTCAGCTGTCCCTCTATGTCAAACATTTGGAACACATATTGGCACCTTCCAATTTAAAATTACCAACATTGACCACTTCTAACCTTATATTTGGAATTACAAGTTAACTGGCAATGTGGCGCCTTTCCTGATATTGTGCAATCTTGTATGAGATATCCTTATGTCTCTTATAAACTTATATCTCTTATATCTGCATCTGTGTTCACCATTGTCAAGGGAAATAAGTCCTGTAGTATATATAAAGACAAGGATCGTAGTCTGCATTGTTCTCACCTTTAAAAGATGGCAATCCTCGGATCCTACCTGGTCCCTGTAAATAGGCAGAACTGCAGAGTGTCTGCTTACCTCATCAGAAAGTGTGCAATAATCTATGCAGCAGGGGGTAGGCAGTATTCTGGTGTCGGCAGTCAGATGGGGGCAAAAGGGACTCCTGGCTGGCTCGCCAATTGTTGCAGGGTGTCATCACATGGAGGAAGAGAACGGGAAGACTAACTCATTTAGCCCTGACTGCAATGCTGTGGTTAATTATATATACGCCCGAACAGAAAATAACCTCTTTCTTTCCATACCGACAAACAAAGAAAAAGGAATCGGGGCATATTATTTGGAGGACTGTATGAAGGAGAGCGGTCTAGTTGCTCAAGCCGAAGGACCGGAAGTGGGAGGTGCTATATCCACTCATGCTACTTCAAACAGCGTTGCAAGACACCGGGGTTGCTGGATACAGAACCGATGAAAGCAGTGTCGGAGCCAAGGAAGAAGAGGATCTTTACACCATCGACACCTAGCTGCCACCCGAAGTCAGATTATTGGCGTTGCAAGTAGCCAAGTTGAGCCTTGATAGCCCCAGCAAGCCTAGCTGCCTACGGGAGCCAGAGGCCTGTGCTTGCTCCAGGAGGGAGACACATATTGAATCCGGTCAACAAGAAGAGAGTCTCGGGCTCAGCGAACAAGCTGCTTCACCCCGCCACGCTCCATGAGAAGCTTGGCTTACCCAGGTGAGAGAACGCCTTAAGGGTTGGACGGGAGGGTGGAAGAGCTAGTTTGAAGATAACTGAAATTGATAAGAACAAAGTATTTCTGTTTGCTGAAGGGATCTTTTTGTTTTCATTTTGTTTCACTTCGTATTACCTTTGAGTACCATAATAACAGGAAGCCTGGGGAAAGGCCTCATTTATTATTTTGTGAGCATTAATGTTATTCTTTTGTAAAGGCTGAAAGCGGGTGATCAAAACAGATAGCCTAAGAGATAGGGAGAGTAGTAGATAGGAAACACATCTGATTATAATTAGGGCTCCCGGTTTTATTGTATTTATTTTTTTGCCATTTCCGTCTGTATTTATCCACATTTTTTTTTTGCTAATTGTATCTGTATTTATCCATATTTATTTTCAGTTTTGTGGAAAAATTAAGCTGAAATTAGTATATTTCCACATGTATTTCATTAATAAATAATCACTCATGCTTGAACGTCTGCCAAGTTTCAGTGCTGTGAACAACCGGAGAAGATAAATCAGTGCACTTATATGAAAATATGCAAATTTCAGTATCAACCTTGTGCACATCTACTGCTGTTAAACCCTCTTTCCTAAAATTCCTTTCTTTTTAAACCCTCTTATCTATCGATCAACACATCAATTGACCTGGCAGTCAAGGCAGACAGTATTTAGAATTGCTCAAAAAGCAACCCAATTTCCGTTTTTATCCACATTTTAAAATAAATACAGACAAGAAAATGAATGTTTTCTCTGTATTTATCTGTAAAAATCAGTAAAAACGGAAAACAGGGAGCCTTAGTTATAATAATTATACTCAGAAACGGACTGATGAGAAAAGAAGAGAGAAATTTAATGTCTGTAGCAATATAAGAATAGTTGAAAGACAAAGGCTAGCAAGGATTTAGAAAGAACAGCCATATTAATAGAAAACAACACTTACCTGTGGCTTTCTTCTTCTCAAGGGTACCGGTTGACCATAACCCCAAGAACAGACCTAAGGAAACAAGAAAGAGAGAAGATCCTAAGACTCCACTGAAGATTTAAAACTACTTGAAATACAGTATAAATAAAGAACTTCATTCCTCAAATCAGCAGTGTTGAGTGTTCAATTCGCCAAGCTACACATGGTAACTCAAAAATGAAGAAAAGACAGACTCTTCTTTGGCAATGTAAAAACAGCTCTTTACTGTCGTGACAGGAAGATCAACCTTCCTCACACAAACAAGCAGTCGGTCTCAATTTGCTGCTTCACAGACAGCTATTTTTATACAGAGTTGTACAATGGGGGTTACAAAAGTTTTAAAAATACATTACTAAACGATTACACATTGGTACACGTAAATCACAAAAAGGCATGTGGTCACCTGTGGCCCTTGACTTAGAACCTAATTCACTATACATTATTTATTGCAGTTTCTAACAATGCTTAACAAACATAACATTCTACTTTTGAATGCATGTGTATTTGGGTTAAATACGTATTGGTTCATTTGTGTGCTTTATCATTGTTCACCTAACAGTTCTTATCTGATTATGTGTGTTCTTGGCTAATTCTATCTCCTGCTCCTATTGTCTAATCATCTTCCCAATCTAGTGAAAGCACAAAATACGTGCCGGTGTGCTAAGGCCATAAATTCGTTTGAGCTTGATAAACTCGATGTGAGAAGTTGGCCTGGTATATGCTGTTCACTAGTTAAAGTGGACACCTTGCACCAGTACAATTCGACTCTTATGGTAGGTAGGTTTAAGACAACCTTTATAGAAAGCTATCCTAGTGGTAGCTGTGGAGAGCAGCCTTCAGGCTAAGTCTTTGAGGAATGTAAAGCAGCTTGTTTTACCACACAATCTCTTGAATCACCAAATGAAAAGACACCACACAGGTATATATATCAAATATATATGTATTTATTACTAAACAACTCTCTACTAATCTCTTTATGAGATTAGAAGTCAGGAACATATGCACAAATCAACGTTTCACAATAAATTAAGCACAAATATGGCTGGGGCCCTAGGGGCGTACTCAGACCATATACTAAAAAGAGACTTAAGAACAACGACTTGCAAAGGGACAAGGCCTAGGGCCTTCAGGAAGTGTTGGGGCCTCACGAAACCACCCAAGGCAGGTAAGTAAAGGACCCACGGGGACGCGTGCAGTGCGTGAACACAGGCGCAGATCGCCGTAGACTTCAATGGGGCAAGTCGCGGTTGGAAATTAAGAGTTTAAGGGCACTTCGGGAGTAGCTACAAGCAAGTCACTTACAGGGTAAGTAGTTCTAGGGCCAACGCCCACAGGAGCACCGTAGTGCTGGAGTTACCTCACCCAGGAAGCCGGGTGCATAGGTGTCCTTTGGTGTCGGGTCGCGGCGTCGTTTTCAATGGGAGCCAATGAAGACTTGCTGCTTGTGAAGTCCGAAGAAGTGTCCGGTGGAATCCAAGCCTGGATTCGGAAGAAGGAAGACCTGAAAGCAGAGGGGACAGTGTTCAAAGTCACTGGGCAGTGACCCGGGCAAGGAAGATGAATGCCCACCGTCGTCGAAAGATTCAGGTCGTTCACGGGTGTCTTGACTCTTCGGCCACGAGGTCCAGGAGGCGTCGACGACGACCAGGAGCTGGATTCGGCGTGTCCCACGAAGTCTGCAGCTGACTGCGGTGTCGGCAACCCGATTGGAGCCAACAAGCCTTGGTAGCAGCAAGTCTCGTGGAAAGTGTAAAAGTCAATGGTGCAGACCAGCAAGGTCTGGGGAACTCACCCAGCGAGGGTAAGTCAGGACAGGCCTGGAGCAACCAGGGGAGCCCTTTGGTTCTTTAGAAAAGTCTTCTGGGGACCCACAAGCCGGCTGGCAAGGGATCGCGAAGACGCCTCGGGAGGATTCCTTCAACAGGGGCCCACGGTCACTCGGGACGGGGTAGGCCTCTTGATCTTCGGAGGGATTCCTGCTAGAGGCTGGGACCACACGTGGTCCAAAGCACAGGTTCGTAGAACGTCGTGAAGGGGTTGCACCCGACAATAGTGCACGGTACCCAGGGACTGCGGTTCCTCGTCACTCGTGGGGTCCACTGGCCTCAGCTTCGCTGGGGACTCACAATGTCCTTTTAGAAGTCAGGAAATCCTCGTCTTGGGCTGCAGGGACCTTGGGCTCCGGCGGGAGCGGCGTAGTTTGCGACCGTCGTTTCAGTTTTTGGTGCCTGCCAAGCAGGGAGTCACTCCTCGACTCCAAGGAGATTCTTCAGTCTTCCAGAGGTAGTGGAACGTCGAAGGTCCAGGATTCTTCTTCAGAGCGTCGTCCAGAGGTATCTAGTTTGCAATGGCAAGGGTTCCCTACCTTATACTAAAAAGGAAGGGAGGGACTAGCTCTAAGACCCCACCTATGGGAGGGTCAGGGGACTGGGTGGCCTAGTCAGTTTCGAGCCAGAGCAGGGGCAGGTAGCCCCTGAGCCGGTTTGAACTGGGGTATGCACAGAGGAGCCTTCTGCTCCCCCAGTGCAGGACTTCAAAGCACTCTAGGAGTGCACCCACCCAGCCCCAATACACTAAACCCTGTCTGGAAGGTGGTCACACCCTCCTGTGACAGGATACCTATTGTTGGGCTTCCTCCACTGCGAGTTTCGGTCATCAGCAGGAGGGCAGCCCAGTGTCTGTGACTGGTGGCATCCATTTTGTGATGCCAGGGCTCTTCAGGATTCTACTGCGTTTCCACAGTAGGCACATGTCTAATCAAGGGTGGAATGCTACCCCGCCGCCAGAACTGGCGGGGGGGTAGTATTCCAAGATGTTTGACACCAAACACGACATGTTTCCGTGCAGCCATCCCAAAGTTAGCATTTAACGCGAGGTTATAATGCGCTTAAGAGTATATGGTCAGGCTGCACTACAAACAGCATCAGAGAAGGGTCTCCGAATGCTGCAGAGGGGCTCTGCTCATGCAGGGGCACGCTCTCACATAGGAACCAAGCACTCTGCCTTCAGGATTGATAAGGCCTGCCATAGGAGTGACTTATAGGTTTATATGTGTGTATCTATGTAGTGATATAGGTAGCCTATATCACAGTAAGGGGTGCATGCACCACCTTACCCAGGCTGCAGTAGCAGACCTGTGGTGTCAGATTTAGTCTGCTTCCCAGGGTGGCATAATACATGCTTCAGCCCCTGGTAGGCCTGTGAAGTACCTATGCCCTTGGCACCCAAGGTACCATATACTAGGGACTCAAAAGGTACCACAGCATCCAATCACTAGTGCACCTAGAGTGCACTCCAAGTCGTTTAGAGAGAACAGAGAGGCTGGGGCCCTGATTGGCAGGGTCCCAGCCAGACTATAGCCAGAAACCAGTGTAAACATCAGAAAAAAGTGGGGGCAACATAAGAGGCAGATCCTACTCTCCTACACAACCCCCCCAAACGCAGGGACACTAAACTAACCTTGA
Organism: Calotriton arnoldi; assembly: GCA_963921515.1. Classification (NCBI taxonomy): domain Eukaryota; kingdom Metazoa; phylum Chordata; class Amphibia; order Caudata; family Salamandridae; genus Calotriton; species Calotriton arnoldi. The sequence continues at coordinate 1,801,836 of CAWUFW010000371.1, read as the reverse complement.
CCAGTTGAGTCTTCGTGCTCTAAGTGGAAATACCTTGAGAGTCCATCTGCATTGGCATGTTGGGTCCCAGGCCTATGTTCCACTGTATAGTCCATCCCCTGTAGGGAAATGGACCACCTCAAAAGTTTTGGGTTTTCACCTTTCATCTGTTTAAGCCATAGGAGGGGCTTGTGGTCAGTCTGAACTATGAAGTGAGTGCCAAACAAGTATGGCCTCAGCTTCTTCAGGGCCCACACCACAGCAAAGGCCTCCTCTCTATAGCTGACCAAAGTTTCTCCCTAGGGGTCAGCCTTCTGCTAATAAAAGCTACTGGCTGGTCTTGACCTTCATCATTCAGTTGAGACAGTACAGCTCCCACACCCAGCTCAGAAGCATCTGTTTGGACAATGAACTTTTGGTGTAGTCTGGACTCTGTAAGATGGGGGCAGTGCACATGGCCTGCTTTAGGTCTTCAAATGCCTTCTGACAGCTAGCTGTCCACTGAACCTTTTTGGCATTTTCTTTGAGGTCAGATCATTCAAGCGGGTCACTATAGATCCATATCCCTTCACAAACCTCCTATAGTACCCAGTCAGGCCTAAGAAGGCTCTCACCTGTGTCTGGGTGGTAGGAGCAACCCATTCCATTATGGTTTGGATTTTACTCTGTAAAGGCTGAACCTGGCCTCCACCCACAAGGTGGCCCAGGTACACAACCTGACTCTGCCCTATCTGGCACTTAGTGGCCTTGATAGTGAGGCCTGCTTTCTGCAGAGCCTCCAAAACATTTCTGAGGTGGACCAGGTGATCCTGTCAGGAGGAACTAAAGACAGCAATATCATCTAGATAAGCTGAGCAATAAGTTTCCATCCCTGCCAGAACTTTATTCACCAACCTCTGAAAAGTGGCAGGTGCATTTTTCAATCCAAAGGGCATCACCACAAAGTGGTAGTACCCACCAGGAGTCGAAAATGCTGTTTTGGCTTTTGCATCATCAGCTAACCTGATCTGCCAGTAGCCAGCTGTTAGGTCAAATGTACTTAGATACTTGGCTGAGGCCAAAGTATCAATCAGCTCATCTGCTCTTGGTATGGGATAGGCATCAGTCCTGGTGACTGCATTGAGGCCTCTGTAGTCTACACAAAACCTAATTTCTTTCTTACCACCCTGGGTATGAGGCTTGGGCACTAGGACTACTGGGCTAGCCCAAGGGCTATCTGAAGGCTCAATCACACCTAACTCCAACATTTTCTGGACTTCAGTCCTGATACAGTCCCTGACATGGTCAGGTTGCCTGTAGATTTTACTCTTGACAGGCAGACTGTCTCCAGTGTCCACCTCATGGGTGCACCAGGTAGTCTGACTAGGGGTCATGCTAAACATATGTCTGTACTGTTGCAGAACTTGTCTGCACTCAGTTTGCTGATGGTCAGTGAGGCTGCTTGCCAAAGCAACACCATCTACTGACCCATCATCAGGGTTCTGTGAGAGCAGGTCAGGGAGAGGGTCACTCTCCTCCTCCTGGTCCTCATCAGTTGCCATGAGCAAGCCCATGTCAGCCCTGTCAACATATGGCTTTAATCTGTTGACATGGAGTACCCTCAGGGGGCTCCTGGGAGTTCCAAGATTCACCAGATAGGTGACTTCTCCCTTTTGCTCAACAATTGTATGGGGGCCACTTCACTTGTCTTGGAGGGCTGCTGGGGCCACAGGCTCCAACACCCACACTTTCTGTCCTGGCTGGTACACAGTCAGCACAGCCTTTTGGTCATGCCAAGCTTTTTGTAATTCTTGGCTGGCCTCCAGGTTTTTGGTTGCCTTTTTCATGTATTCGGCCATCCTGGAGAGGAGACCAAGTACATAGTCCATCACATCTTGTTTGGGGGGCTTGAGAGGTAACTCCCAGCCCTCTTTTACCAAACATAATGGACCTCTTACAGGATGCCTAAACAGAAGCTCAAATGGGCTGTAACCAACCCCCTTCTGCGGAACCTCTCTGTATGCAAACAACAGGCAGGGAAGAAGAAGGTCCCATTTCCGCCTAAGCTTCTCTGGGAGTCCTTTAATCATACCCTTCAGGGTTTTGTTGAAACGTTCAACCAACCCATTGCATTGTGGGTGATAGGGGGTGGTGAATTTATAAGTTACATCACACTCCTTCCACATTGCTTTCAAATATCCTGACATGAAGTTTGTACCTCTGTCAGAGATGACCTCCTTTGGGAAACCCACTCTGGAGAAAACTCCAATGAGGGCTCTTGCCACCATAGGGGCTGTGGTGGTCCTCAGGGGAATTGACTCTGGGTACCTGGTGGCATGATCCACTACCACCAGGATAAATCTGTGCCCAGATGCAGTTTGAGGGTCAAGGGGACCAACATTGTCAATCCCTACCCTTTCAAAGGGTACCCCCACCACAGGTAGTGGTATCAGGGGGGACTTTGTGGTGCCACCTGCCTTGCCACTGGCTTGGCATGTGACACAGGAGCGACAAAACTCCTTTGTGTCCTCTGACATATGTGGCCAATGAAAATGTGGAACAAGCCTGTCCCAGGTCTTGTTTTGGCCCAAGTGACCTGCTAAAGGGATGTCATGTGCTAGGGTCAAGAGGAACCCCCTAAACTTCTGAGGTATTACCAACCTCCTGGTGGCTCCAGGGGCTGGATCTCTACCCTCAGAATATAGGAGTCCCTCATCCCAATATACTTTATGGGACCCACTAGCACTCCCAGCAGCCTCAGCAGCAGCCTGCTGTCTGAGGGGTTCAAGAGAGGGGCAGCACTGTTGCTCCTTACTCAGATCTTCCCTAGAAGGGCCACCTGCCCCCAAGAACTCAACCTGATCAGGCTCAAGTTCCTCTGGGGCAGTTCCTTCTTCAGGGTCTGCTCCTCCTCCCTTAAGAGGGGAATCAATGATCTGAGACAGAGGGGAAGGCACTGCCTTAACCCTACTGCTCCTCTTCTTGGGAAGCATCTGGTCCATAGTTTCAGGATCCAGAGCTGGTTCAGTGTCATGCATTTTGGCCTGTGCCCGGGTCACAGCAAATACCTCTGCAGGGATGCCTAACATCTTAGCATGAGTCCATAACTCTACTTCAGACCAGGCTGAAGTTTCTAGATCATTGCCCAATAGACATTCTACAGGGAGGTCTGCACTGACTACAACCTTCTTGAGGCCAGTTACCCCTCCCCAGGAGAAATTCACAACTGCCAGACTATGGTTGGTCCTGACATTGCTTGCATTGGTCACCTGGTACATTTCGCCCAGGATGATCTGTCCAGGGTCCACAAGATCCTCTGCCACCATGGTGACACTAGCACCTGTGTCCCTAAATGCCAAAGCCTGTTTGCCATTTATTACAGGCTGCTGTTTGTACTTGCCCAGATTACTGGGGCTCACAAGGAAGGACATGTCCATGTCTCCATCACAAATCAGCATTGCCTGAGTGGGTACTCTGACTAGGCCAGAGTCCACTTCAGAACCCAGGGTCAACCCTACTACACCCTTATTCTGAGTACCACCTCCACCAGTAGCTGAACTAGGGGGAACAGTTGCCTTAGGGGCAGGAGTGGTGGTGGTTTGGTCTTTGGACTTGTTACAATCAGAAGTCCAGTGTCCTTTCTGTTTACAGAATTTGCACCAGGGCTTCTTTTGGCCTTTTCCCTTGTTGGATTGTGACTCCCCACCAGATGCAGATTTTTGGGGCCCTTGTGAAGACTTCTGGTCTTTTGACTTATCCCCACCTTTCTCAGGGCCCTTAGAATCCTGCTTCTTTGTGTCACCCCTTGGTTCTGGGTTTTCTGCCTCACCCTGGTTCTGACCCACTTGTCTGCCTTCTTTCCCAATTCTTGGGGAGAGGTCAGATCTGAGTCCACCAGGTACTGATGCAACAACTGGTTCTGGCAATTATTTAGGATCTGTTCTCTCATCATTAGATTATACAATCCCTTGAAATCAGTAACCCTACTGCCAACCAGCCAACCCTCCAGAGCCTTGGTTGCACAATCTACAAAGTCAGTCCAGTCCTGAGTCTGTGCCTTCTGGGTGTCTCTGAACTTCAACCGTACTGCTCAGTGGTTAAGCCAAACCCATCTATCAGTGCACTCTTCAGGACTTCATAGTCATCAGCATCCTCTTCTCTAACAGTGAGGAGCTTGTCTCTACCTTTATCTGAAAAGGAGAGCCACAAGATTGCTGCCCACTGCTTTTGGGGGACCTGTCGTACTCTACAGGCCCTTTCCATAGCAGTTACCCATTTATGGATATCATCCCCACTCTGGTAGGGAGGAACAACCTTGCTCAGGTTCCTATGGTCTGGAATATATTCTCTCCTCTAGGGACACTGTTGCTGCCACCAGGGGGTTCTAACCCCTCTTTTCTAGAAGCTCTCTGGAGCTCCAGGGCTTCCTTGTCTAATGCCAACTGCTTGGTTTTGAGGCCAAACCTTGCTTCCTCATACTGCAGCAGTTTGTACATTCTGTCAGAGGAGGTCTCTCTTCTTGAGAAGTAGGAGTTCCTCTGGTAGACAGATTCTCTGCCAGAGTGATAGGAGTGCTCAGATTCCCTAGAAAGGGACCTAGGCCTGTCCTCCACTATGTCAGTTTTCTTAGGGAGAATTCCTCTGTCCTGTTCAGACCCCTTGGGACCTGGCCCTACAATCACAGAGTCTTGGTCATCCAGATGTTCATCATCTGACCCAGACACTGTAATTGACCCACCCACTGATTCAGATCCATTAGCTCCTAGAGCTAATCTAAGATCATCTGCTGTCAGCAGATCTATCAGGTGTAGTGTGGAGGGACTCTGTCCTAGCTTCAGGTGCCTTGCAGCACACATGGTTCTCAACTCAGAGAAAGCCATGTCCTTATACTGAGGCTGAGTGGATCCACTGGGTTCACCCTTTAAGGACATTCTAGTGTTGTGCAGTGTTGTACTACCTACACTAGTTTGTGGCCTACTGATACTAGCTTGAGCTGTAGAAAGGGTGTGCTATCCCTTGGCACACAGCTCTAAGTTCAGTAGAACTTATTGATACTAAGCTTGACTTTATATGTACCTTGAGTACCTATAGTGGTTTTCAGTTAGTAATTCAAATAGAGATTTTCTGGTAAAACAATAGCAAGCTGGAATCCCACACGCTGCCACCAATGTGAGAAGTTGGCCTGGTATATGCTGTTCACTAGTTAAAGTGGACACCTTGCACCAGTACAATTCGACTCTTATGGTAGGTAGGTTTAAGACAACTTTATAGAAAGCTATCCTAGTGGTAGCTGTGGAGAGCAGCCTTCAGGCTAAGTCTTGGAGGAATGTAAAGCAGCTTGTTTTACCACACAATCTCTTGAATCACCAAATGAAAAGACACCACACAGGTATATATATCAAATATATATGTATTTATTACTAAACAACTCTCTACTAATCTCTTTATGAGATTAGAAGTCAGGAACATATGCACAAATCAACGTTTCACAATAAATTAAGCACAAATATGGCTGTGGCCCTAGGGGCGTACCAGACCATATACTAAAAAGAGACTTAAGAACAACGACTTGCAAAGGGACAAGGCCTAGGGCCTTCAGAAGTGTTGGGGCCTCACGAAACCACCCAAGGCAGGTAAGTAAAGGACCCACGGGGGACGCGTGCAGTGCGTGAACACAGGCGCGGATCGCCGTAGACTTCAATGGGGCAAGTCGCGGTTGGAAATTAAGAGTTTAAGGGCACTTTGGGAGTAGCTATAAGCAAGTCACTTACAGGGTAAGTAGTTCTAGGGCCAACACCCACAGGAGCACCGTAGTGCTGGAGTTACCTCACCCAGGGAAGCCGGGTGCATAGGTGTCGGGTCGCGGCGTCGTTTTCAATGGGAGCCAATGTAGACTTGCTGCTTGTGAAGTCCGAAGAAGTGTCCGGTGGAATCCAAGCCTGGATTCGGAAGAAGGAAGACCTGAAAGCAGAGGGGACAGTGTTCAAAGTCACTGGGCAGTGACCCAGGGCAAGGAAGATGAATGCCCACCGTCGTCGAAAGATTCAGGTCGTTCACGGGTGTCTTGACTCTTCGGCCACGAGGTCCAGGAGGCATCGACGACGACCAGGAGCTGGATTCGGCGTGTCCCACGAAGTCTGCAGCTGACTGCAGTGTCGGCAACCCGATTGGAACCAACAAGCCTTGGTAGCAGCAAGTCTCGTGGAAGGCGTAAAAAGTCAATGGTGCAGACCAGCAAGGTCTGGGGAACTCACCCAGCGAGGGTAAGTCAGGGCTGGCCTGGAGCAACCAGGGGAGCCCTTTGGTTCTTTAGAAAAGTCTTCTGGGGACCCACAAGCCGGCTGGCAAGGGATCGCGAAGACGCCTCGGGAGGATTCCTTCAACAGGGGCCCACGGTCACTGGGGACGGGATAGGCCTCTGATCTTCGGAGGGATTCCTGCTAGAGGCTGGGACCACACGTGATCCAAAGCACAGGTTCGTAGAACGTCGTGAAGGGGTTGCACCCGACAATAGTGCACGGTACCCAGGGACTGCGGTTCCTCGTCACTCGTGGGGTCCACTGGCCTCAGCTTCGCTGGGGACTCACGATGGCCTTTGAGAAGTCAGGAAATCCTCGTCTTGGGCTGCAGGGACCTCGGGCTCCGGCGGGAGCGGCGTAGTTTGCGACCGTCGCTTCAGTTTTTGGTGCCTGCCAAGCAGGAGTCACTCCTTGACTCCAAGGGAGATTCTTCAGTCTTCCAGAGGTAGTGGAACGTCGAAGGTCCAGGATTCTTCTTCAGAGCGTCGTCCAGGGGTATCTAGTTTGCAATGGCAAGGGTTCCCTACCTTATACTAAAAAGGAAGGGAGGGACTAGCTCTAAGACCCCACCTATGGGAGGGTCAGGGGAGTGGGTGGCTACACCCACTTCCCTTTGTCCAGTTTTGCGCCAGAGCAGGGGCAGGTAGCCCCTGAGCCGGTTTGAACTGGGGTATGCACAGAGGAGCCTTCTGCTCCCCCAGTGCAGGACTTCAAAGCACTCTAGGAGTGCACCCACCCAGCCCCAATACACTAAACCCTGTCTGGAAGGTGGTCACACCCTCCTCTGACAGGATACCTATTGTTGGGCTTCCTCCACTGCGAGTTTCGGTCATCAGCAGGAGGGCAGCCCAGTGTCTGTGACTGGTGGCATCCATTTTGTGATGCCAGGGCTCTTCAGGATTCTACCGCGTTTCCACAGTAGGCACATGTCTATCCCTCTAGAAGGGTGGAATGCTACCCCCGTCGCCAGAACTGGCGGGGGGTAGTATTCCAAGATGTTTGACACCAAACACGACATGTTTCCGTGCAGCCATCCCAAAGTTAGCATTTAACGCAAGGTTATAATGCGCTTAAGAGTATATGGTCAGGCTGCATTACAAACAGCATCAGAGAAGGGTCTCCGAATGCTGCAGAGGGGCTCTGCTCATGCAGGGGCACCCTCTCACATAGGAACCAAGCACTCTGCCTTCAGGATTGATAAGGCCTGCCATAGGAGTGACTTATAGGTTTATATGTGTGTATCTATGTAGTGATATAGGTAGCCTATATCACAGTAAGGGGTGCATGCACCACCTTACCCAGGCTGCAGTAGCAGACCTGTGGTGTCAGATTTAGTCTGCTTCCCAGGGGTGGCATAATACATGCTTCAGCCCCTGGTAGGCCTGTGAAGTACCTATGCCCTTGGCACCTAAGGTACCATATACTAGGGACTCATAAGGTACCACAGTATCCAATCACTAGTGCACCTAGAGTGCACTCCAAGTCGTTTAGAGAGAACAGAGAGGCTGGGGCCCTGATTGGCAGGGTCCCAGCCAGACTATAGCCAGAAACCAGTGTAAACATCAGAAAAAAAGTGGGGGCAACATAAGAGGCAGATCCTACTCTCCTACACTCGAGTTTCCTTTTAACTAAGACCTTACAGGTCATGCACTCTGTTCTCAAGTAAACTCCTCACCTCTTTTCCATCAGCACGAGTTTTTAGCCTACACTGTTCTTTTACCACGTATAGCTGTGTAACGCTCTCTACTGTTGTTTGCTGTTGCGCTATGTTATCACATTTCCCATAACTTTCCCCCCTGTAGTTGATATTTTAACTACTCTAAACCTTGGTCTACACTTGTCACTAAGTGGTATGTGTTTCCCTGAGAATCTACTACACATTGTTGGTGTCCTAACTGAAAACATTCATCCCGCCTCTGTACCTATCCTTCTACAAGTAAACTCCTCACCGCTTTTCCATCAGCACCAGTGTGTGGCCTGTACTGTTCTTTTACCACGGATAGCTGTGTAACACTCTCTACTGTTGTCTGCTGTTGCTCTATGTTTTCACATTTCACATAATACTAGCCTGAACTTTAGGTGCAGAGGAAGAAAAATGCCTACTCTGCGTCTATAATTCAGAAACACATGCTGCCATCAATGTCACACTCATGTGAACTAGCAAAGGAGAGTAGTCCTACTTGCTAAGGGATGCACGTATGGTGCGCCCCTTAAGACCTTCAAAGTACAGAGCCTTGCTGTGGGCCTTGTATTCAATTAAGCTAAAGCAGTCCTCAGGGTACATCGATGATGGCCATGTGCTTTGATGCCAAAAAGCTGAACATACAGCATAGAGTTGCATTTGGGTAGCTCAGGGGCAGAATGCACCCTCACAACATCATGTAGGGGAGAATCCCATCTCAACAGACACCTCACCCAGATCTGACTACCCAACACCTTACTCCACCATTGGTGAAGTCTGGTTGTCAGATCTACAAAATCGGTAGGAAAGTCCATCTGCATTCCTGTGCTTTCTCCTATTTTGTGCTCCACTGTGAAGTCTAATCCTTGTACAGTAATTGACCAACAGAGAAACTAAGAGTTCTTACCCTTCATTTTCATCAATCAATTAAGTTGGTAATGATCTATCTGGACCACCAACTTAGTGCCCAACAAGTAAGGCTGGAACCTGCAAAGGACACACATTATCGCAAATAATTCCTTCATCAAGGCTGCCCAGTTCTGTTCCCTAGTCTGTGACTGATGAATGCAACCGGACGCTCCCTCCTTTTGTCACCGATTTAGGTGAGAACTGATCCAGCTCTCTTGTCTGAAACATCAGCCTGCACCATGAAGGGCTGCCAGGTGCCTTCAGTACAGGAGTGTTGCATAGTGCTGCCTTCAGGCCCTCAAAGAGCATCTGACATTCCGCAGTCCAAATAACTTTCCTATGCTGTTTCTTGGATGTCAGGGCTGCCAGTAAAGCTGCTATAGTTGGCCACAAAGTTGCTGTAGTATCCAGTGAGATGTAAAAAAGTCCAGCATCTTGGTTTGTGTTGAGCTCACCTCCCAATCCAAAAATGCTTGAACCTTGGCTTCCAAAGGGCCAATCTTACAGTTGCCAACCTGGTGCCCAAGACAGACTACAGGAGACTGGCCAGCTTGGCACTTGGTAGTCTTGTTCATCAGTTTGGCATCTTGTACCCTTACCTACACCTGCCCCACGTGTTTCAGGTGATTGTCCCACAAATTACTGAGCATAGCAATACTGTAAAGGTAGACCAGGCACTCTACTTGTCCTGACAACACCTAGTTGACCAATCATTTAAAAGGGGCAGGAGCATTTTTCAGCCTGAAGGGCATTACCCTACACTGGTATAAACTGTCAGAAGTGGGGAATGCAGTCTTCTCATTTTCACTAGGCAACAGTACAAGCGGCCAGTAGTCACTGGTCAGATCGAATGTGGGCAAGTATTTAGCAGCACCCAGCCTGTCCACCAGCTCGTTAGCTCAAGTGTGCATCAATTTCGGCCACCACACTAACAGCCCAATAGTCTATGCAGAAGCCTTGGTCTGTTGACCTTTCCTTTGGAACCAAAGTTACTGTGCTGGCCCATAGGCTACTGGAGCATTAAGTGACTCACAGGTCCAGCATCTGGGCAGCCCCTGCATTACTGTACTCCTGGACACATGTGACATCCTATGTTTTGCTCATCACAGGCAAACTATCCACTGTGGTTATGTCCTGTGCACAGATGAGTTTCTTGCCTGCAATCAGGGAGGTTCTCCTTTCTGTTCAGAAGTCAGATCAGGGGCAAACTTTACTCCATCCACAGAGCCATCTTTCTTATAACTGTACATCAGACTGGGGAGTGGCTTACTGTCCTCCCCAGTCACAAAAAAGGGAGCCCCCAAGAAATTATTTTAGGATGTGGGAGTGTGAAAATTGGGCTTCATAAACACAACAAATACCTGCTCTACCTATATTACTTACCATGAAAAACAATTTGATAAGATCAGTAGGGGAGTACAAAAGTCCTTTGCAATTGACATCACAAGCCTCAGCCTCTTCACATGGGAAACTCTTCAGGCTTCATTTGTGGCATCTGTGTCAACTAAGTTTCAGCCTCTTCAACTGGAAAACTCTTCAGGCTTCATTTGTGGCACCCCTGTCAATTAAATAACTGACATCAGAAATTCTGTAGCCCATCTTTTTGACCCACACCATCTGTCCTCCAAAGCTAAAAGTCAAATGGACTATAGAACAAGTTTCGTCTGACCCTCCTGGTACCTAGGCAATCAGATTTTTAAAGCCAAGCACATAGTCCACTACATACTTTGCAGGGTACTCAGGAGCACTATCTGACAGACAGGGTGTTCAAACAGAAGTTCAAAGGGACAGAACCATATACCCTCTTTGTAATTTTCCAGTAGGCAAATCAGAGACATGGCTGGAGAAGATTCCACTTCCTCTTGAGGTTCTCAGGTTAAGTACCGAATATGCACTTATGTGTATTATTAAAGGGTATCACCAACCCATTGGTCTGTAGGTTGTATGTAGTGAGGCAGCAGTGTATAACACCTTCTTGCTTCCACATCTCTGGTGTGAGAAAGTGGATTATTAGTTGGGGTGGATAGGAGTCTACCATAGGACCTAATGTTATTATTCGTGTTAGGTCGAGTAAAGGTTTTAGTTATATAAATCTGAGCTCAACCCCTGGTAGCTATAGCACAGAGCAGACAGGCTTAACTTTAGAAAATGTGTAAAGCATTTAGAAGTACCAAAACAGTTTAAATGTCAAAAACACAACACAATAAAAATCCCATTTCAAATTTATAAAAATAAGAAGAATTTAATTAACAAAATCATACCAAAACAACAAAAATCCAGCAAGGGGAATCAGAGATATGATTTTTTAAAGTTTCAAATAAAAGTAGAGCCAAAAAGGGTTAAGCACCAATAGTGGGCATCTGGTTGCACTTGACCAGTACCTATGGACAATTTAAGGCCAGCCGCAATGGAGCACAGATTAGATGCAGACACCAGGTTCGTCCTGGTCGGCAGCTGTTAGAAATGGGGGTCTCTAGTTGGCAGAGGTAGGTACCTTTGTCCAAATAGGGACCCTTGCTTCTAGTCAGCGTAAGGGGGATACACACTCTAGATAGCCCCTGCTCACCCCCTTGGTAGCTTGGCACGAGCAGACAGGCTTATCCCAAAGGCAATGTGTAAAGTATTTGTACCAACACTCACAGTAACACAGTGATAACACCACAAATGGACACCACACCGGTTTAGAAAAATAAAGTATCTTTATCTAACCTTAACAAGACCAAAACGACAAAAATCCAACATACAAGTATTAAGAAAAATGACTTTCAAAAGGTTTTAGCAACTGAGCCCATAGAAAACTATGGATGCGTGATTTCTTGCAAAGTACCTGTTGTTGTGACAAAATTCACCAAGCCAAACAGCCGCAGCGATGAGAAGCGTCGAAAAACAAAGAGATGCGTCGTTCCTGAGACCTTTGTGGATGCAATGCGACAGTTCCGCTGTAGACAGGGGAGAGTTACGTCGGGTCCAGTCTGTAGGGGGAAGCGATGCGTCGGTTCTGAGACGACTTTGATCCGCGGGTGATGCGTCGGGGAAAACTTGCGGCACAGGGACGATGCGTGGAAATCCGGGAGGCGCCGGCGAACGATGCGTTGACCTTTTCAGCCGCGATCCCTTGATGCGTTGCTTCTTGCAGCGGCAACAGGCGCCGCGTCGGTTTCAGCAGCGGCGTTGCGGTGCGATTCTTCTCACACCACGGCGCTGCGTCGGAAAACTGTCGCCAGAAGAGCGATGCATCGACTTCCTTGTTTGTTGCGTTGCGTTCCAGCTCCCAGCAGTAGAAACAACCTCCAGAGACCCCACACAGTCACAGGCACTCCTGGCAGGTCAGAACTCCCAGCAAGGAAGTTCAGGGGAGCTGGGGGTGAAGTCTTTGTGTTCCTGAGACTTCAAAACAGGAGGCAAGCTCTACTCAAGCCCTTGGAGACTTTCCTCAAGCAGGCCAACCCCAGACACACAGCAAGGGCAGTACTTCTCCTCAGTTTCTCCAGCTCTTCTCCTCAGCAAAGTTTCCTCTTGATTCCAGAAGTAGTCAAAAGTTCCGGGGTTTTAGGTCTAATACTTATACCCCAAAATGACTTTGTTCTCTTTGTGCAAGGGTCTCTGAGCCCAGTCCAAACCAGTTCTGTCCTCTCTGGTGCAGTGCCAGGCAGGAGGTGGAGACAGCATTGTGTAAGGCAGACAGGCCCTATTCAGGTGCAAGGGAAATCTCCTCCCACCACTCTAAATGCAGGCCGGGCCTATTCGGGTGCTAGTGAGAACTCTTCCCCCTACTCTGAATGCAGCCCAGGTCTATTCATCCTAGCCCTGACTCATTCAGGAAAGGCAGGACACACATCAACCCCCCCCCCCGGTGGCTGTCTGAGAGAATGCACCTCCCCAGCCCTTGTCACTCCAAAACCAGACAGTCAATACACAATCAGGCAGAGGCACACAGAATGGTTAAACAAGAAAAGGCCTACTTTCTAAAAGTGGCATATTCAAACACACAATTTAAAAACCATCTTTAGTAAAATATGGGTTATTAACTTCTGAGTTCAGAGAGCCTAAACTTTATTTCTCAATCTTATCCCTATGGGAAGATATGCTTGTAAAATGTTACAAAGTATTCCCCATTCCGTCCTATGGGGCAAAATAGCCTTTCAATAGTAAAAAACGAAATTGGCAGTATTTCACTATCAGGATATGTTACACACATCAGTACATGTCCTACCTTTCACATACACTGCCCCCTGCCCAGGGGGGGTACCTTGGGCCTACCTTAGGGGTGACTGACATGTAAGAAAATGTAAGGTTAGGGCCTGGCAAGTGGGTGCACTTGCCAAGTCAACATGGCAGTTAGCAAACTGCGCACAGGCACTGCAGTGGCAGGCCTGAGACATCCTTTCAGGGCTACTCATGTGGGTGGCACAATCAGTGCTGCAGGCCCACTAGTAGCATTTGGTTTACCAGCCCTGGCACACTTACTGCACTTTACTAGGGACCTACTAGTAAATCAAATATGCCAATCAGGGAGAACCAATCATAATAACAATTTACACAGAGAGCGTATGCACTTTAGCACTGATCAGCAGTGGTAAAGTGCCCAGAGTCCTAAAACCAACAAACACAGGTCAGGAAAAAATAGGAGGAAGAAGCAAAAAGTTTGGGGATAACCCTGCAAAAAGGGCCAAGTCCAACAGCAGCTTTAACTTCTGACTTAGTCTCTGAAATGGAAGTAAAAAATCCTCAGCGAACAAGCAGGAAATGGCAGAGAAGGGCTCTACGAAGCTAGATAGCCATCAGACAAGTTCCTGGTCAAGCTGTTGACTTTTGGCACGAAAGCTCAGAGCAGGAGAAAATCAAAATTCATGCCCAACGAAGGTTCCTCACCAGCTGGATACTTTTAGCACCATTACTTGGTGAAGATTTCTAGGTTCGGACGTAGTCACTTTTTTATGAGCTCGGATTCCTCTAGTTGGGCAATGCTGCAAGCTGTAGCCGGTTTTCTGAGAAGACAAGGGTACCCCAATATGTGAACCTGGGGTGGCGAGATATTAAGGAAACAGTGGTTCAGGTGTGGCCTAAATGGTCCAAAGCGAGAAAGTGACCCAGCAGGTAACACTTGGTTCTAAGATTTTGAAATTAATTCATGAGGGAGCAAAGGAAAGATCAGAGGAGAGTCATGTAGGTCAGATAAATGATAGACATTTATTTTACAACTTTTGTATAGTATTCAGGTGCTCACATACATTTAGGTGAAAGGAAGCGTGACATGCAGGGTGATAGTGAGGTTTAAAAGGCATCGCATTGACAACAGTATAATGAGCTCCACAGTTATTTTACAAGGAGTAATAGGAGTTCATGTTGTATGGTGGTCGACGGCGTTTCGAACCCAATAAGTGGGGTTCATCTTCAGGACAAGGGTGAGCAAGCTGAATCTAAATAGGAGGTAGTGGAATGGGAAATATAATTAATTTAAAGACCCTCTGTGTATACAAACAATCAATTTAATGCATTGATTGGGGCTCCCTATTATGCAACTAATCAGCATAAACCATGCATTTGGTTGAGGCAGCAGGGTAAAACACAATTAATGTGAAATAAAATTAACAGTAAAGAATAGCGCGCTATGAAACATAATGGCTCCTTGTACAACTGAGTTGGTGCTATGAGACATTAAGTTAGTCAAGGAGGTGAGAGTAGAAAGTTACTGCAGCTGTTATTTAACATGGTCCCTAGCCCATTATAAACTGGAGGCATCATGGAAAAGGAGACTGGTGCATTGATAGCAAGGCGCTTTAATGCTAAGGAAAGAGTTGTGGACTTACTAGAAGAAAGGAAAATCATCCTAGGCCCATTCGTCTGTTAATGATGTGGGCAGCTGGTACTGATCTAATCAGTGAGAACGAGACAGTAATTAGATTAGAGCACAAACTTGAATCTAAGCACAAGCTTGAATCTATTAAAGTAACAGCTTAGTGTTTAGCAAAAGGTTACAGGAGTGAACATACTTTTAAAATGGGCTGAAGGCGTGAATTAATGGCGCCAAAGAACTGAGTGGGAATGTCTGTCCAGGACTCTGTTTGCCTGAAGAAAAGGAGAAAATTAATGGGGTCTTGCATTTGACAGTGAGCGTGGGGGCTGGAGCAAGAAATCAAGGGAACACTTACTTATTTGGAGGGAACCCGGGATGGAAAGGCAGCTGGCCGGGATGATTGGTTTTGTATTCTAAGGCAAGAAGGGCACAGGGTAGGTTTTTAAAAAATAAAGGCTTACAAGTTGGTGAAATTATTTCATGGCCATAGCGTGCTGAAACCACTTACTTTTAGAAAACGAACTGCAGGGCCTTTAAATGGGAGCCTGGAGCTGTGCAGACGGGAGCGTCCTGCTTCTGCCTTTGCTGGCATCGAATGCTGAGGTTTGAAAGGAAGTGAGTCTATTTATAGCTGGGTTCAGCTGAGAAAAGCCTCAGGGCAGGGTTCAGCTGAGAAAAAGCCTCAGGGCAAGAATCTAATTAAGGCACGCTGGGAGGGCGCCTGCATTAGCTAAAGGCAGCTGTGAGTAATGATTAGCACTACCAGTGGAGGCTGTGAAATAACACGGGGAGTAAAACCATTAGTAACAAACATTGTATGTATCCACGAATATGAAGCCAGTGGAGTAGTTTAACACTGAGAGACAGTTGCTAGTTTTAAATATATCAAGGTTCAGCTGAGAACCGCTTTGGTAGGGAATCTAAATTAAAGTAAATTTAAAGCTTCATGGTAGGAGAAAGTTTTCATAAATACAAGGCAGCTATAAGTGCAATTAGGTGTAGGCTGTTGAACCTACCAATACAGGCGGTAAATATAACACGGGTGGGAACCTGCATTTAATAAAGGCAGTGGAACCATAAATGTTTAACCAGGCACAAAAATATTTTTCAACAAAAAGTATTTACAGAGAACAAAGGGACACTGCATTGAGGGTCACAGTCATTCAGAGTTCCAGCATGTTGGTAATTGTAAGGTCAGGTGACAGTGTCCATACATGAAAGTGATATTTACAGAATGGCGCTCCATTCGTCCAGAGAGTTAAGTCCATGTTCAATTGTGCGACATTTGAATATCCATTTACATTCAAGGCGGTTAAGAGTTTGTTGTTGATCTCCGCCTCTGTGGTTAGGATGCAGGTTGTCAATCACCAGCCATGTAAAGTCCGTTTCTGAGTGTCCTTTTTCAATGAAATGTTCCACTAATGGTGCTGTGGTGATCTTACATCTGATCCTGCTCCGGTGTTGTGCGATTCTGGCCTTGATTTTCTGTGTCGTTTGGCCGATGTATCGTAGTTTGCAGGGACATGAACCCATTCCTTTCTAAAATACGCACATGGCGCAGATACATAGACGATGTCTTTATGATCTGGACTGGCACTAGTATTGAACTCACAGCATTTTGCTCATGGCTCAACAATGCACAACCAGACCTTAGATTTACCTACAATTTTGACAACACCAAAATTGACTACCTTGACGTCTCAATTAAGAACATTACGGTATAACTTTACACGACTCTATTTAGAAAACCTACCGAACGGAACACTCTCCTTCAGTACAGCAGTGCGCACCCTAGGGCCTTGAGAGATGGTCTCCCTTATGGGCAATTCCTGAGAATCAGAAGGAATTGTAAATTCAAGGAAGACTTTTTCAGGAATCTGAGATACTGTGCAAAAAACTGACAGATAGAGGGTATCCAAGGCGTCTAGTTAAACGTTCCATGAAACGTGCTTGGTACTCTCACCGTGAACACCTCCTACAGCCTAGAGAAAAGACACCAACATCCCGGATCACGTGTGTGACCACATTCTGCCCGGCAAGCAATAAAGTAACTAAAATGATAAAAAAACATTGGGCGGTACTCGCGCCTTTAGATCTCATGACAGGCACCCCACTTTTCGCCTTTAAAAGAGGACGCAACATTAGGGATCACTTAGTAAGGGCCCAAAAACCGATGAAAAAGGACAACTCTTTACACTCTTTTCTCAATCTACCTCCTCTGAAAGGCCACTTTAAGTGTAATAATTGCATGGCATGTGATTCCACCAAAAACACTAAACTGTTTGAATTTGGGAACTCCAAGCACACATTGCAGGCCTTTACCAACTGTAATTCTCAAAATGTAATCTATTGTATTGAATGTCCCTGCAAACTACGATACATCGGCCTAACGACACAGAAAATCAAGGCCAGAATCGCACAACACCGGAGCAGGATCAGATGTAAGATCACCACAGCACCATTAGTGGAACATTTCATTGAAAAAGGACACTCAGAAACGGACTTTACATGGCTGGTGATTGACAGCCTGCATCCTAACCACAGAGGCGGAGATCAACAACAAACTCTTAACCGCCTTGAATGTAAATGGATATTCAAATGTCGCACAATTGAACATGGACTTAATCTCTCTGGACGAATGGAACGCCATTCTGTAAATATCACTTTCATGTATGGACACTGTCACCTGACCTTACAATTACCAACATGCTGGAACTCTGAATGACTGTGACCCTCAATGCAGTGTCCCTTTGTTCTCTGTAAATACTTTTTGTTGAAAAATATTTTTGTGCCTGGTTAAACATTTATGGTTCCACTGCCTTTATTAAATGCAGGTTCCCACCCGTGTTATATTTACCGCCTGTATTGGTAGGTTCAACAGCCTACACCTAATTGCACTTATAGCTGCCTTGTATTTATGAAAACTTTCTCCTACCATGAAGCTTTAAATTTACTTTAATTTAGATTCCCTACCAAAGCGGTTCTCAGCTGAACCTTGATATATTTAAAACTAGCAACTGTCTCTCAGTGTTAAACTACTCCACTGGCTTCATATTCGTGGATACATACAATGTTTGTTACTAATGGTTTTACTCCCCGTGTTATTTCACAGCCTCCACTGGTAGTGCTAATCATTACTCACAGCTGCCTTTAGCTAATGCAGGCGCCCTCCCAGCGTGCCTTAATTAGATTCTTGCCCTGAGGCTTTTTCTCAGCTGAACCCTGCCCTGAGGCTTTTTCTCAGCTGAACCCAGCTATAAATAGACTCACTTCCCTTTCAAACCTCAGCATTCGATGCCAGCAAAGGCAGAAGCAGGACGCTCCCGTCTGCACAGCTCCAGGCTCCCATTTAAAGGCCCTGCAGTTCGTTTTCTAAAAGTAAGTGGTTTCAGCACGCTATGGCCATGAAATAATTTCACCAACTTGTAAGCCTTTATTTTTTAAAAACCTACCCTGTGCCCTTCTTGCCTTAGAATACAAAACCAATCATCCCGGCCAGCTGCCTTTCCATCCCGGGTTCCCTCCAAATAAGTAAGTGTTCCCTTGATTTCTTGCTCCAGCCCCCACGCTCACTGTCAAATGCAAGACCCCATTAATTTTCTCCTTTTCTTCAGGCAAACAGAGTCCTGGACAGACATTCCCACTCAGTTCTTTGGCGCCATTAATTCACGCCTTCAGCCCATTTTAAAAGTATGTTCACTCCTGTAACCTTTTGCTAAACACTAAGCTGTTACTTTAATAGATTCAAGCTTGTGCTTAGATTCAAGTTTGTGCTCTAATCTAATTACTGTCTCGTTCTCACTGATTAGATCAGTACCAGCTGCCCACATCATTAACAGACGAATGGGCCTAGGATGATTTTCCTTTCTTCTAGTAAGTCCACAACTCTTTCCTTAGCATTAAGCGCCTTGCTATCAATGCACCAGTCTCCCTTTTCCATGATGCCTCCAGTTTATAATGGGCTAGGGACCATGTTAAATAACAGCTGCAGTAACTTTCTACTCTCACCTCCTTGACTAACTTAATGTCTCATAGCACCAACTCAGTTGTACAAGGAGCCATTATGTTTCATAGCGCGCGCTATTCTTAACTGTTAATTTTATTTCACATTAATTGTGTTTTACCCTGCTGCCTCAACCAAATGCATGGTTTATGCTGATTAGTTGCATAATAGGGAGCCCCAATCAATGCATTAAATTGATTGTTTGTATACACAGAGGGTCTTTAAATTAATTATATTTCCCATTCCACTACCTCCTATTTAGATTCAGCTTGCTCACCCTTGTCCTGAAGATGAACCCCACTTATTGGGTTCGAAACGCACGTCGACCACCATACAACATGAACTCCTATTACTCCTTGTAAAATAACTGTGGAGCTCATTATACTGTTGTCAATGCGATGCCTTTTTAAACCTCACTATCACCCTGCATGTCACGCTTCCTTTCACCTAAATGTATGTGAGCACCTGAATACTATACAAAAAGTTGTAAAATAAATGTCTATCATTTATCTGACCTACATGACTCTCCTCTGATCTTTCCTTTGCTCCCTCATGAATTAATTTCAAAATCTTAGAACCAAGTGTTCCCTGCTGGGTCACTTTCTCGCTTTGGACCATTTAGGCCACACCTGAACCACTGTTTCCTTAATATCTCGCCACCCCAGGTTCACATATTGGGGTACCCTTGTCTTCTCAGAAAACCTATTATGCGCAGTGGCTGCACTGCAAGGGTTCCACTTTTTAAGTGGGTATATTAATTATCAAATAATCATTTATTTAATTCATTTTTTCCCCTCTACAGACTCTGGTACTAGTTCCCAGATCAACTCTATACCAGCCACACTACACACTATGTCCATTCCAATTATCCCTACATACACAGAGAAATATATTGCCAGAATTCTTAGTGGCCCCTCTCTGTTCAACACTTCAGTGCCAACGAGCAATGCACCATCAGACATAGCAAGCAAAAAACTCACTGCCCTAGAAAGACTAAAAAAGAAGCATATACGCACAGAACTTCATGCGCGTATGCTTACAGAATATCTCAAAGCAGATATTATTCCAGTGGGTCTACAGGTACGCAACATACCTGCTATCTTCTTAAAAGATAAGAAATTTATGACTGGCTTTTCACACATTGGCACTACCTGTTCCCGCCATTGGATGGTGCTAGGGATTGACACAGCGCTAGAACATAGTAAAATAGAATTGGATGAGATTCTAGAGCTAGAAAAAGCAATCCTAGAACTAGATAGCTTAGCAGATGCAAAAGCAGTCCTAGACAAACTGGAACGCTCTATTCTTGACTTTAAAAGTTTCGAACACCACAAAAAATCTACTAAAGTGACTAAAGATATAAGGAACTACAGAAAAGAAAAAACATACCCTTACCTGCAAGAAGATTTCTTTACCTTAACCAGTCAAGAACAACAAAGAAACCCTGCAGGTACCTGGGGTAGATTCAGGAACAGACAACCAGTGACTTTCTCAGACTCCTCCCTGGACTCGGATAACTCCGACCCCGGCGCAGGCCCAAGCACCTCCTCACACAACCCTAATAATTTTTTAGGCAGAGGTCAGAACCTTGCAGTAGAGAGAGGGAGAGGCAGAGGGAGGACACGACTCAATTTCCCTCCAGGGGAACGTCAAACACGACGCAAATTTTACCAATGGGGGTACCAGTATTAGATATTGGACCACCTACACCTACTCAAAACATGGAGCAAATTCCAATATTCAATCTATCCACACACCAACTGGCCTCAACCGATATCACTCTTTTGAGCAGGGGCCTCTCCTTTGTGCTTACAGAGAAACCTAACTGGTTTAACATACAAACTGAAATTTTTCAATTTTTCAGAAAGGTGAGGCTCAAGGCATTCTTTCAAAATAAGGAAACCATGACTAAGACAGACATTACAGGCCTCCGCCCCAAATCAGTCTTCAATCCCCCCAGTGGCTCTATGCCTCCTGAAATCCTAACATTCGAAAATCTTGTGCTCAGAGACCTGAATAAAATCCAGCAAGACTACAGATTCACACCCTTTAACGTGAGCCTAGATGAAAAAACCAGCCTCAGCAGACTGAAAACACTAGATGAGATTGTCATAAAACCCTGCGACAAAGGGGGTGGGATAGTCCTACAAGACAAAACCGACTATGATAAAGAAATCTACCGACAACTTGGTAATATCTCCCACTATGAGCCCTTAATGCGTGATCCCCTAAAAGAAATCAGCGATCTCATCCTTCGTGTGACCCAAAAAGGCCTGGAAGAAGGATTCATTAGCAAGAACGAGTTCGCATTTCTCAACAATAAGACCCCACGGACCCCGGTCTTATACACCCTACCCAAAATACACAAAAATTTAGAAGTCCCCCTGGCAGACCCATCCTCTCTGGCTGTGGATCAATCCTAGAGCCCCTGGGTAAATACATTGATTTTTTCATCAAAGACATGGTCCAGTCCACTACCACATATGTGAAAGACACCACCCATCTGATTAATTTAATTGAGTCACAACCTTTTGACCCTCAAACCGAACTCCTTGTCACCCTTGACATCGAATCTTTATACACCAATATCCCGCAAAATAAAGGTATGGATGTCATCAGGAAACACCTAAACCTACGTCCTGCACCACACCAGGTACCCACAGATTTCATCATTTCACTCCTTGAAATTGCTCTAACTAGAAACTATTTCCTGTTTGACAATAAATACTACAGACAATGTAAAGGTACTTCCATGGGGGCTATTTTTGCCCCAAATTTTGCTATCCTCTATGTGGACGATATAGAGGTAAACATCATCCTCCACAGAATGAACCCATTCCTTTCTAAAATACGCACATGGCGCAGATACATAGACGATGTCTTTATGATCTGGACTGGCACTAGTATTGAACTCACAGCATTTTGCTCATGGCTCAACAATGCACAACCAGACCTTAGATTTACCTACAATTTTGACAACACCAAAATTGACTACCTTGACGTCTCCATTAAGAACCATAACGGAGAACTTTACACGACTCTATTTAGAAAACCTACCGAACGGAACACTCTCCTTCAGTACAGCAGTGCGCACCCTAGGGCCTTGAGAGATGGTCTCCCTTATGGGCAATTCCTGAGAATCAGAAGGAATTGTAAATTCAAGGAAGACTTTTTCAGGAATCTGAGATACTGTGCAAAAAACTGACAGATAGAGGGTATCCAAGGCGTCTAGTTAAACGTTCCATGAAACGTGCTTGGTACTCTCACCGTGAACACCTCCTACAGCCTAGAGAAAAGACACCAACATCCCGGATCACGTGTGTGACCACATTCTGCCCGGCAAGCAATAAAGTAACTAAAATGATAAAAAACATTGGGCGGTACTCGCGCCTTTAGATCTCATGACAGGCACCCCACTTTTCGCCTTTAAAAGAGGACGCAACATTAGGGATCACTTAGTAAGGGCCCAAAAACCGATGAAAAAGGACAACTCTTTACACTCTTTTCTCAATCTACCTCCTCTGAAAGGCCACTTTAAGTGTAATAATTGCATGGCATGTGATTCCACCAAAAACACTAAACTGTTTGAATTTGGGAACTCCAAGCACACATTGCAGGCCTTTACCAACTGTAATTCTCAAAATGTAATCTATTGTATTGAATGTCCCTGCAAACTACGATACATCGGCCAAACGACACAGAAAATCAAGGCCAGAATCGCACAACACCGGAGCAGGATCAGATGTAAGATCACCACAGCACCATTAGTGGAACATTTCATTGAAAAAGGACACTCAGAAACGGACTTTACATGGCTGGTGATTGACAGCCTGCATCCTAACCACAGAGGCGGAGATCAACAACAAACTCTTAACCGCCTTGAATGTAAATGGATATTCAAATGTCGCACAATTGAACATGGACTTAACTCTCTGGACGAATGGAACGCCATTCTGTAAATATCACTTTCATGTATGGACACTGTCACCTGACCTTACAATTACCAACATGCTGGAACTCTGAATGACTGTGACCCTCAATGCAGTGTCCCTTTGTTCTCTGTAAATACTTTTTGTTGAAAAATATTTTTGTGCCTGGTTAAACATTTATGGTTCCACTGCCTTTATTAAATGCAGGTTCCCACCCGTGTTATATTCACCGCCTGTATTGGTAGGTTCAACAGCCTACACCTAATTGCACTTATAGCTGCCTTGTATTTATGAAAACTTTCTCCTACCATGAAGCTTTAAATTTACTTTAATTTAGATTCCCTACCAAAGCGGTTCTCAGCTGAACCTTGATATATTTAAAACTAGCAACTGTCTCTCAGTGTTAAACTACTCCACTGGCTTCATATTCGTGGATACATACAATGTTTGTTACTAATGGTTTTACTCCCCGTGTTATTTCACAGCCTCCACTGGTAGTGCTAATCATTACTCACAGCTGCCTTTAGCTAATGCAGGCGCCCTCCCAGCGTGCCTTAATTAGATTCTTGCCCTGAGGCTTTTTCTCAGCTGAACCCTGCCCTGAGGCTTTTTCTCAGCTGAACCCAGCTATAAATAGACTCACTTCCCTTTCAAACCTCAGCATTCGATGCCAGCAAAGGCAGAAGCAGGACGCTCCCGTCTGCACAGCTCCAGGCTCCCATTTAAAGGCCCTGCAGTTCGTTTTCTAAAAGTAAGTGGTTTCAGCACGCTATGGCCATGAAATAATTTCACCAACTTGTAAGCCTTTATTTTTTAAAAACCTACCCTGTGCCCTTCTTGCCTTAGAATACAAAACCAATCATCCCGGCCAGCTGCCTTTCCATCCCGGGTTCCCTCCAAATAAGTAAGTGTTCCCTTGATTTCTTGCTCCAGCCCCCACGCTCACTGTCAAATGCAAGACCCCATTAATTTTCTCCTTTTCTTCAGGCAAACAGAGTCCTGGACAGACATTCCCACTCAGTTCTTTGGCGCCATTAATTCACGCCTTCAGCCCATTTTAAAAGTATGTTCACTCCTGTAACCTTTTGCTAAACACTAAGCTGTTACTTTAATAGATTCAAGCTTGTGCTTAGATTCAAGTTTGTGCTCTAATCTAATTACTGTCTCGTTCTCACTGATTAGATCAGTACCAGCTGCCCACATCATTAACAGACGAATGGGCCTAGGATGATTTTCCTTTCTTCTAGTAAGTCCACAACTCTTTCCTTAGCATTAAGCGCCTTGCTATCAATGCACCAGTCTCCCTTTTCCATGATGCCTCCAGTTTATAATGGGCTAGGGACCATGTTAAATAACAGCTGCAGTAACTTTCTACTCTCACCTCCTTGACTAACTTAATGTCTCATAGCACCAACTCAGTTGTACAAGGAGCCATTATGTTTCATAGCGCGCGCTATTCTTAACTGTTAATTTTATTTCACATTAATTGTGTTTTACCCTGCTGCCTCAACCAAATGCATGGTTTATGCTGATTAGTTGCATAATAGGGAGCCCCAATCAATGCATTAAATTGATTGTTTGTATACACAGAGGGTCTTTAAATTAATTATATTTCCCATTCCACTACCTCCTATTTAGATTCAGCTTGCTCACCCTTGTCCTGAAGATGAACCCCACTTATTGGGTTCGAAACGCCGTCGACCACCATACAACATGAACTCCTATTACTCCTTGTAAAATAACTGTGGAGCTCATTATACTGTTGTCAATGCGATGCCTTTTTAAACCTCACTATCACCCTGCATGTCACGCTTCCTTTCACCTAAATGTATGTGAGCACCTGAATACTATACAAAAAGTTGTAAAATAAATGTCTATCATTTATCTGACCTACATGACTCTCCTCTGATCTTTCCTTTGCTCCCTCATGAATTAATTTCAAAATCTTAGAACCAAGTGTTCCCTGCTGGGTCACTTTCTCGCTTTGGACCATTTAGGCCACACCTGAACCACTGTTTCCTTAATATCTCGCCACCCCAGGTTCACATATTGGGGTACCCTTGTCTTCTCAGAAAACCTATTATGCGCAGTGGCTGCACTGCAAGGGTTCCACTTTTTAAGTGGGTATATTAATTATCAAATAATCATTTATTTAATTCATTTTTTTCCCCTCTACAGACTCTGGTACTAGTTCCCAGATCAACTCTATACCAGCCACACTACACACTATGTCCATTCCAATTATCCCTACATACACAGAGGAATATATTGCCAGAATTCTTAGCGGCCCCTCTCTGTTCAACACTTCAGTGCCAACGAGCAATGCACCATCAGACATAGCAAGCGAAAAACTCACTGCCCTAGAAAGACTAAAAAAGAAGCATATACGCACAGAACTTCATGCGCGTATGCTTACAGAATATCTCAAAGCAGATATTATTCCAGTGGGTCTACAGGTACGCAACATACCTGCTATCTTCTTAAAAGATAAGAAATTTATGACTGGCTTTTCACACATTGGCACTACCTGTTCCCGCCATTGGATGGTGCTAGGGATTGACACAGCGCTAGAACATAGTAAAATAGAATTGGATGAGATTCTAGAGCTAGAAAAAGCAATCCTAGAACTAGATAGCTTAGCAGATGCAAAAGCAGTCCTAGACAAACTGGAACGCTCTATTCTTGACTTTAAAAGTTTCGAACACCACAAAAAATCTACTAAAGTGACTAAAGATATAAGGAACTACAGAAAAGAAAAAACATACCCTTACCTGCAAGAAGATTTCTTTACCTTAACCAGTCAAGAACAACAAAGAAACCCTGCAGGTACCTGGGGTAGATTCAGGAACAGACAACCAGTGACTTTCTCAGACTCCTCCCTGGACTCGGATAACTCCGACCCCGGCGCAGGCCCAAGCACCTCCTCACACAACCCTAATAATTTTTTAGGCAGAGGTCAGAACCTTGCAGTAGAGAGAGGGAGAGGCAGCGGGAGGACACGACTCAATTTCCCTCCAGGGGAACGTCAAACACGACGCAAATTTTACCAATGGGGGTACCAGTATTAGATATTGGACCACCTCCACCTACTCAAAACATGGAGCAAATTCCAATATTCAATCTATCCACACACCAACTGGCCTCAACCGATATCACTCTTTTGAGCAGGGGCCTCTCCTTTGTGCTTACAGAGAAACCTAACTGGTTTAACATACAAACTGAAATTTTTCAATTTTTCAGAAAGGTGAGGCTCAAGGCATTCTTTCAAAATAAGGAAACCATGACTAAGACAGACATTACAGGCCTCCGCCCCAAATCAGTCTTCAATCCCCCAGTGGCTCTATGCCTCCTGAAATCCTAACATTCGAAAATCTTGTGCTCAGAGACCTGAATAAAATCCAGCAAGACTACAGATTCACACCCTTTAACGTGAGCCTAGATGAAAAAACCAGCCTCAGCAGACTGAAAACACTAGATGAGATTGTCATAAAACCCTGCGACAAAGGGGGTGGGATAGTCCTACAAGACAAAACCGACTATGATAAAGAAATCTACCGACAACTTGGTAATATCTCCCACTATGAGCCCTTAATGCGTGATCCCCTAAAAGAAATCAGCGATCTCATCCTTCGTGTGACCCAAAAAGGCCTGGAAGAAGGATTCATTAGCAAGAACGAGTTCGCATTTCTCAACAATAAGACCCCACGGACCCCGGTCTTATACACCCTACCCAAAATACACAAAAATTTAGAAGTCCCCCTGGCAGACCCATCCTCTCTGGCTGTGGATCAATCCTAGAGCCCCTGGGTAAATACATTGATTTTTTCATCAAAGACATGGTCCAGTCCACTACCACATATGTGAAAGACACCACCCATCTGATTAATTTAATTGAGTCACAACCTTTTGACCCTCAAACCGAACTCCTTGTCACCCTTGACATCGAATCTTTATACACCAATATCCCGCAAAATAAAGGTATGGATGTCATCAGGAAACACCTAAACCTACGTCCTGCACCACACCAGGTACCCACAGATTTCATCATTTCACTCCTTGAAATTGCTCTAACTAGAAACTATTTCCTGTTTGACAATAAATACTACAGACAATGTAAAGGTACTTCCATGGGGGCTATTTTTGCCCCAAATTTTGCTATCCTCTATGTGGACGATATAGAGGTAAACATCATCCTCCACAGAATGATCCCATTCCTTTCTAAAATACGCACATGGCGCAGATACATAGACGATGTCTTTATGATCTGGACTGGCACTAGTATTGAACTCACAGCATTTTGCTCATGGCTCAACAATGCACAACCAGACCTTAGATTTACCTACAATTTTGACAACACCAAAATTGACTACCTTGACGTCTCCATTAAGAACCATAACGGAGAACTTTACACGACTCTATTTAGAAAACCTACCGAACGGAACACTCTCCTTCAGTACAGCAGTGCGCACCCTAGGGCCTTGAGAGATGGTCTCCCTTATGGGCAATTCCTGAGAATCAGAAGGAATTGTAAATTCAAGGAAGACTTTTTCAGGAATCTGAGATACTGTGCAAAAAACTGACAGATAGAGGGTATCCAAGGGGTCTAGTTAAACGTTCCATGAAACGTGCTTGGTACTCTCACCGTGAACACCTCCTACAGCCTAGAGAAAAGACACCAACATCCCGGATCACGTGTGTGACCACATTCTGCCCGGCAAGCAATAAAGTAACTAAAATGATAAAAAAAC
This sequence comes from Calotriton arnoldi, assembly GCA_963921515.1. Taxonomy (NCBI): domain Eukaryota; kingdom Metazoa; phylum Chordata; class Amphibia; order Caudata; family Salamandridae; genus Calotriton; species Calotriton arnoldi. The sequence goes on along the minus strand of CAWUFW010000371.1, from coordinate 1,774,512 downwards.
ATTGGGCGGTACTCGCGCCTTTAGATCTCATGACAGGCACCCCACTTTTCGCCTTTAAAAGAGGACGCAACATTAGGGATCACTTAGTAAGGGCCCAAAAACCGATGAAAAAGGACAACTCTTTACACTCTTTTCTCAATCTACCTCCTCTGAAAGGCCACTTTAAGTGTAATAATTGCATGGCATGTGATTCCACCAAAAACACTAAACTGTTTGAATTTGGGAACTCCAAGCACACATTGCAGGCCTTTACCAACTGTAATTCTCAAAATGTAATCTATTGTATTGAATGTCCCTGCAAACTACGATACATCGGCCAAACGACACAGAAAATCAAGGCCAGAATCGCACAACACCGGAGCAGGATCAGATGTAAGATCACCACAGCACCATTAGTGGAACATTTCATTGAAAAAGGACACTCAGAAACGGACTTTACATGGCTGGTGATTGACAGCCTGCATCCTAACCACAGAGGCGGAGATCAACAACAAACTCTTAACCGCCTTGAATGTAAATGGATATTCAAATGTCGCACAATTGAACATGGACTTAACTCTCTGGACGAATGGAACGCCATTCTGTAAATATCACTTTCATGTATGGACACTGTCACCTGACCTTACAATTACCAACATGCTGGAACTCTGAATGACTGTGACCCTCAATGCAGTGTCCCTTTGTTCTCTGTAAATACTTTTTGTTGAAAAATATTTTTGTGCCTGGTTAAACATTTATGGTTCCACTGCCTTTATTAAATGCAGGTTCCCACCCGTGTTATATTTACCGCCTGTATTGGTAGGTTCAACAGCCTACACCTAATTGCACTTATAGCTGCCTTGTATTTATGAAAACTTTCTCCTACCATGAAGCTTTAAATTTACTTTAATTTAGATTCCCTACCAAAGCGGTTCTCAGCTGAACCTTGATATATTTAAAACTAGCAACTGTCTCTCAGTGTTAAACTACTCCACTGGCTTCATATTCGTGGATACATACAATGTTTGTTACTAATGGTTTTACTCCCCGTGTTATTTCACAGCCTCCACTGGTAGTGCTAATCATTACTCACAGCTGCCTTTAGCTAATGCAGGCGCCCTCCCAGCGTGCCTTAATTAGATTCTTGCCCTGAGGCTTTTTCTCAGCTGAACCCTGCCCTGAGGCTTTTTCTCAGCTGAACCCAGCTATAAATAGACTCACTTCCCTTTCAAACCTCAGCATTCGATGCCAGCAAAGGCAGAAGCAGGACGCTCCCGTCTGCACAGCTCCAGGCTCCCATTTAAAGGCCCTGCAGTTCGTTTTCTAAAAGTAAGTGGTTTCAGCACGCTATGGCCATGAAATAATTTCACCAACTTGTAAGCCTTTATTTTTTAAAAACCTACCCTGTGCCCTTCTTGCCTTAGAATACAAAACCAATCATCCCGGCCAGCTGCCTTTCCATCCCGGGTTCCCTCCAAATAAGTAAGTGTTCCCTTGATTTCTTGCTCCAGCCCCCACGCTCACTGTCAAATGCAAGACCCCATTAATTTTCTCCTTTTCTTCAGGCAAACAGAGTCCTGGACAGACATTCCCACTCAGTTCTTTGGCGCCATTAATTCACGCCTTCAGCCCATTTTAAAAGTATGTTCACTCCTGTAACCTTTTGCTAAACACTAAGCTGTTACTTTAATAGATTCAAGCTTGTGCTTAGATTCAAGTTTGTGCTCTAATCTAATTACTGTCTCGTTCTCACTGATTAGATCAGTACCAGCTGCCCACATCATTAACAGACGAATGGGCCTAGGATGATTTTCCTTTCTTCTAGTAAGTCCACAACTCTTTCCTTAGCATTAAGCGCCTTGCTATCAATGCACCAGTCTCCCTTTTCCATGATGCCTCCAGTTTATAATGGGCTAGGGACCATGTTAAATAACAGCTGCAGTAACTTTCTACTCTCACCTCCTTGACTAACTTAATGTCTCATAGCACCAACTCAGTTGAACAAGGAGCCATTATGTTTCATAGCGCGCGCTATTCTTAACTGTTAATTTTATTTCACATTAATTGTGTTTTACCCTGCTGCCTCAACCAAATGCATGGTTTATGCTGATTAGTTGCATAATAGGGAGCCCCAATCAATGCATTAAATTGATTGTTTGTATACACAGAGGGTCTTTAAATTAATTATATTTCCCATTCCACTACCTCCTATTTAGATTCAGCTTGCTCACCCTTGTCCTGAAGATGAACCCCACTTATTGGGTTCGAAACGCCGTCGACCACCATACAACATGAACTCCTATTACTCCTTGTAAAATAACTGTGGAGCTCATTATACTGTTGTCAATGCGATGCCTTTTAAGCCTCACTATCACCCTGCATGTCACGCTTCCTTTCACCTAAATGTATGTGAGCACCTGAATACTATACAAAAAGTTGTAAAATAAATGTCTATCATTTATCTGACCTACATGACTCTCCTCTGATCTTTCCTTTGCTCCCTCATGAATTAATTTCAAAATCTTAGAACCAAGTGTTCCCTGCTGGGTCACTTTCTCGCTTTGGACCATTTAGGCCACACCTGAACCACTGTTTCCTTAATATATAGCAAGCTGTAGCCGAGCAAGGATCCACGGGCCTGGATATCCTCTCCGTGACATCCCGCTGAACCAAATTTGCAGAAAAGCTCTGAGCAGGAGCAATCTGAATCTTTCACCCAGCGGCAAAGCACCTTCGACGTATTGACTTGGCAGCTTTGTTTCAGTTCTCCTCATATCTTTGAAGCCAAAAAGGTTTAAAGTCCCCGGTTTCTCAGGATGTTAAGAGGAATACACTTTGAGACTCAGGAACAGCACTTTGGGGCTCAAGGTTCACTCCAGCAGAATCCACCAGAAGGGTCCAGGGCAGATCCAGTTGGAACTGCTCGGCTGGACTCTTCAGGAAAAGGGCTTCTAGCAGTTTGTTGTTTCCCTGTAGCTTAAAATGAGGTCAGTCAACTGACCCCTGGAGTCCACTTCTTTGTCCGGGGTATAAGTGGGAGCAGGTCCTACCTTTCAGGTCTCCTCACAGGTCTCAACAGGAGGTGCACTCCTTCTGTCTTCCACAGGTCCAGTAGTTCTCTGAAGAGGGTACCCAGGAGTATGCCTGGTATTAGCCTGTCAGTAGGGGTGACTTCTGGCTCCTCTTTAACCAATAGGGAAAATGTTCCCAGGGGTAACTCTACCCAATTTTGCAGCAGTTCATGTGTGCCCTACTGTAAACAATCCCACAGTCCTCCTCTCTACCGGAAACCATGATGGCTGAACCTTTCTTCTCCTGTTGAGAGCTGCTGTGCCCACCCTAGAGGTGTTGCCAGGGAAATGAGCAATCCCTCCTCTGCCATCACTTCAAACCAGTTCTGGGGGCAGATCCTCTCCCACTGAGCCTGGTGTCTGCCTGACTAGGTGGACAAAACAGGCCCATTCCCGGGTGTCAGCTAACATTTACCTGTGACAAGTTAGGCCTCTTTGAAGTTAATAAAGTTCCTGGGCACAGGTTAGATGGTTATCCTGCCAGCAATAGAACACCTTCCTACACCTAAGGCCTTTGTCTCAGCTCTGGGAGCAAGTTCTCACCATATCAAAGGGGCTATTCAGTTTCTGGGTGACAGTTCAGCGCTCAAGCAAATAGGCTACTAGAGGCTGTAGACAGGGAAAAGGTAACTTTATAAAAGTACCTTTTCCAGAATATGTATTGCATATCCAATTTTACCAGTGGATTGAGCTTGTAATAAATATTTAACATGTTCAAGGATGAACTTTGTAGGTATTTCCTAGGCAGAGATACATTATTACATTCAATATTTTATCTTTCACATGTCCTACTTTTAAATGCCATTCACCCTGCCTTATGGTCATTAAGGCCTACTAAGGTGACTTAGTAAAATTTAATAGTAGAATTTAGGCCTGTAAACAGGGGTTATTTTGACAGGACTAAATTGCAGGAGTACTTCATGGTTGTCAGATCTTCTCCAATAACATAACTCATGGAGTGGCCGTCCAATAAGTAAAAGTGCTGAATTAAGTGAAACTGTCCTGCCTCCTTCTTGGGTATCACGCCATTTAGTTACACAATCAGTGTGGTTATAGGCCGGTCCATGAATGGGCCTGCCAACCTGCCATCTCCAATTTCCTTTTCCAGTTTTGCCTTCACCACCCAGGGTGTTCTTCCGAAGATCTCAAATACTCCACCCATCTTCTGACCCTTGGACCTTCGTAGCCCAACCTGAAACTCCTCTTTGAAGCCCTCCACCAAAAACGGATTTTTAATTTAAGATCATTATTAATGAATGGTTTTAAGATATTTGTGCAATACACCGTGAAGATATTAATGATATGTGCTATATGACAATTTTTTAATAATTTTATGGACTTTTATGTGTGATAAAAAATAAATAAATTAATGTATATATAGTTTGAGTGTGCTACGTGGTATACATTAGTGGCAAATAAGATTTGGAGATTATAAATACTGTGAAACAGACCTCTACAATTGAAAACAGAGTTTCACATAGGAGAGATATTTGTCATTTGATTCCAAAAACCCTGTCCCCTTTGTATTTGAGGGGTTACTTTCTTTTTGAGCTATTCCTTGTGTTAACACCACCTCCTATCCAACTGCTGCCACTGCAAGAAATCGCTCTGCCAAAGTCCCGTGACGTGCCCTAGACTGCCTATGAGAAACCAGTCCGGCCTGTCCTGCGCTGGCACCCCGCTTTCCAGTAGCAAGGCACCCAGGTAATCCATTGCCACCTCCATTACTCTCCTACTATGTGGCCTTGATAAGGCACCCGCTTGCATTTGCCTCCTGCTCTACCCCATGTCCTCCTGCCTCCCTTTTATTCATTTTTGCTCACAGGGAAGAGCAAGCTAATACACCTGCTGCCACACCCTCAGCCAACCGGCGCAGGTGTATGCACAGCCTGGCCTTTTCTAAGCTTCCCGCCGTCCTGGGGCTATAAGGTCCTCCCTACACGCCTCCTTAATAAACCTTAACTACATCCCTGTCAACCTGCATGGCGGCAACTACTGTGGATTAGCTGTCTCCACAATCTGCCCTTCAATACTCAAAAACTGCACTGCCTACAGTCCACCCACTGTGTTGCCTCCTTGACAAAGGTGACGACACAGTGGCTACCCACTAACTTAACCCCTTAAGGCTCTACCACCCTGCTAACCCAGTCAATTGCTGTCCCTGCAGTCCCTGTACTGCACAACCCGCCCAAAGATCCTGGGGGGTCACACCTCCATCGTCAGGTGCACATCCAGCCCGTTTTTCACATTTCTATGGGTAACAATAATAACTTGTTGACTTCTAAATATATATGTATAGGATAATACCAAGAAAGTACATAGTACTCCATACTCCAAAGCAACAGTTCCATTCTATAATGTATGTTGTAGTGAATAGCACACATGACTGAATGTATAAGCAATGTGGTTTACATACAAACATGCTACACATATATATATGTATATGTAATATATATATTACCTACTGGCGGTCGCAAGTAGGTAGTTAGAGTTAGGACCTAGATCTATGGGAAGAGTGTTTTTTTTAAACTGATGGCTCAGTCACCCCTCCCGATCTCGTGCCTGATATCTGATTGGCTGCCAACACTTCAAACTAGGAAGTGTTGGCAGCCATCTTGTGACTCGGTCAAACCGAGTCACAAGAAAAACTTTTTAAAAAAAGAAAATGGGGCAGGGTAGAAACACCCTGACCCCCTAGGCCTTTTGGGGGGGGTCCCACAGGCACCATCCAGGCCCAAAAAAGCATTTCTTAAATACATTTTTGGCGGGAGTCGCCTTGGATTTGAGACTCCCGCGAAAAATGCAAAAAAAACCTGACGCACGTGCTTCCATGCTCCATTTAATTAGGCCCCCTGGTGGGCCAGGTCCCGGGAGTATTATGAAAATAATGATGGGTGGCCTGCGTGGGCCCCCAGCAGCCCCGGAGACCGCCACCTCCCCGGGCTGATGACAAAAGAAATGCGGGGGGCCATGCAGCCCCCCGCAGCCCTGGGGACCACCACCTCCCTGGGGCTACATCAAATAATAATGTGTGGTGAGGCTCTGGCCCCACCACGCAGCACCGGGGACCACCACCTCCCTGGGCACACATATAACAAAATTTGGGGAGTCCGTAGCGGACCCCAGGGGACTGCCACCTCCTTAGGGCTTACTTCTCAAAGGAGGGGGGCCCCGCGGCCCCCCTCCAGGAGCCCTACATTGTCCTGGGGACCGCCACCCCCCCCCAGGGCTGGCTCCAGCAATGTCCTGGTGAGCCCACCTCCGGGACATTGCAGTTTGCTATGGCTTGGCGAGAGCACTGCTCCCGCCAAGCCATAGCAAACACTGCCCTGCTTCGTGGAAGCAAGAGCATTAAAAATGATCTCGCTTCCACGAAGCGGAGCAGAATTGCTTTTGGACAGAGGGAGCTGCATGTCAGCAGCTCCCTCTGTCCAAAAGCAATGCTGGCTCCTGCAGGATGCAGGGAGCCGGCAGGGACAGCGGGTGCCTTCAGGCTCCCCTCCCCCAGCGGTCCCCAAAGAGGGGGCCATGCCCTGCGGGGGGGAGTTCCCAGCGCATTATCCCCATTTGTAAAAAAAAAACATAAATAAAGGCCTGACCCCGGAGGATGAGGTCCCCAGGGCTGAAATTGGCCTCAAGAGGGGGCGTGTGGCCCTCTCCTATGTAAATAAATAAATAAATAAAGGGCAGGCCCCAGGGGATGGGCTCCTGGTGCCAAAATTGGCCCAGGGAAGGGGGGGGTCACGCGGCTCCCCTTCCTTTATTTTATAAAAAACAAAAAAAAGAAAAATTACGGGCCCCGGGACGTAATCGGCCCCGGAAGGGTGGCCGCGTGGCCCCCTCCAGATTTCAAAATTGACTGGCCCAGGGGGATGGGGGCCAAAAATAATATTTACTAAAAAAAAATTCCGGTAAGTCGCAGGAGACCTCGCCCCCTTCACCACCACTCTGCAAACGCGCCTCCTGGCGCAGTAGTGGCTGGTGAATGAAATGCTCTAGAATGCAGAGGGTCTTTCGGGGCCAACAAGCCCTCTTGTTACCTCCAGGAAGTCCCAGACAGCGGGATTGCTGAGAGGACTTGAAGGCCACGCCCCCTTTCTCCACCACTCTACAAACGAACCTCCTGGCGTTCTTCTGGTTGGGGAATTAATTCCACTTTACTCCTGAGGGCTTCAGGACTAAAGTGGACTACTTCCCCCAACCAGTAGTGCACCAGGAGGTGCATTTGCAGAGTGGTGGAGAAAGGGTGCGTGGCCTCTAACAACCTCTCAGCAATCCAGCTGTGTGGGTCTTACTGGAGGTATTCATTGAATATATATATATATTTCCCAGTGGCAGTCACCACTCAGTAGTTATAGTTAGGACCACGTTTACATAGGAAATGCTAATAACTGGCGCGGTTAGACGAATCTCTACGGAACTTTCCAAAACATTGCAACTTTTTGACTAGTTTGTGCATGGAAAGTTTTGAGGGTATCCATCAAGCGAGAGCCGATAAAAAGGAAGGGACCCAAAACATGTTTCCCGTTCATTTTTTTCATAGGAACTTTAAACATAGCTACAGCCCCAACCCCTAAACTGATTTACACCAGATTTCGCAGAAAATCAGGTCTTGGTCCAGAAAGAGTGTTTTTGGTGTAATCCATTCAGTAGTTTTTGAGCAATTAATGCTCAAAAACTTTCTATATATCATGCTGTGGAGGATCCGTGGGGGAGACAGATCTTTTGGGAGATCTGATTGGCTACCACCACATCAAAAACGATGTGGCGGCAGCCATCTTAGGACTCGGGACTCAAAGTTAAAAAAAAAAAGACATAAGGGGCCTACTGGTGGGGGTCCTAGAGGATCCGCAAATCTGCAGTAAAAAAAGTTTTTAAAGCTCGGGCTTCCGCCTGATTAAAATAAAAAAAAAAACGAGTGGGCCAGGGAAGGCATTTGTAATTTAGGGGGAGGGGCACACATGGCCCCTCTTCCCAAGCCGCTAAGATATTTTAATGAACGGGAGGGGCCCCGACACACATTAGTTTCCCTTCCCGCACCAGTGCAGACAGGGAAACATTTTTGCTCCTGTCTGGGGGGAGCACTTTTAAACCTCACGCCAAGTGGGAGCAAACATGCCTTTCCTGTCTGCAGCAGCGTGAGCATGGAAGGCATGTCTGATCCTAGCTTGCGGGAGATTTAAAAATACTTCCGCCAGGTGAGAGCAGACTTCTGTTTCCCTGCGGGCAGGGAAACAGATATTGCTCCTGCCCGGAGGGAGCATTGAAAATAGGCTGCTCCCTCCGAGTGGAAGCAATAATGGCTCTCGCACCATGTGGGGAGCTGGCTGGGGCTGTTCCCCAGCTGCCCCTAACTAGTGGTTTGTGGGTGCCCAAAGTGGACATCGGGTAACCCACCACTGGCCCAGGGGGATGGGGTCTCCAGGGCCCAAGGAGGCATGGGGAGGGAGCCTGTGCACCTTTCTCCCCTTTATATATGCTAGGCTCCAGGGTATGGCATCCCCAGGGCCCAAGGAGAAACGGGCAGGGGGGCCATGTGCCCCCTTGGCTTTTTTTTTTATAACATAGTCCCTGGGGATGATGATGTTAGCACTTTGTAGAACGTGCAGCTACTCCAAGGAGTGTCCTGGCGCGAGACAGCATAGATCTGAAGGTGAGCAACAGAAGATTATGCCTGCACAAAAATCCAGGTTTTCAGTTTTTTCTTAAACATTGCAGCACCACTCACTGCCCGCAACTCCAGAGGAAGCGGATTCCAGGCTACCGATCCCAAATACGTTAGAGACCTTCTTCCCGCTCTTGCGCGCTGAATTCTGGGGATCTCTGACAACAATTTGTTGGGGGCTTTCAACTCTCTAGCAGGATTTTAGAATCCAAATCTGTCTCTGAGGTAAGAGCCCCCCTCCCGATTGATGTAAGGCAGCCAATGTAATGTCCGGAAGTAAGGCGAAATCTGTGTTCTCAATGACACATTTAACAGAAGATGGGCCGCCGCATTTTGGATAACTTGGAGCCTGTCCAACAGGTACTCTGGTAACCCGAAGTATAAGGCACTACCATAGTCAAATCTGAATGTTATCAAAGCCTGAATGACCAATTTCTTCGCTGGAAAGGACAAGAGAGGAAGAAATGTCTTTAGGGGCCTCATAATGCTGAAACAGGTACCTACCAACGCTTTTACTTGAGGCTTAAAGGACAAGCTGTTATCAAATTTAATCCCCAGATTTTTGACTGAATCTTTCTGGGGTCCTGTGGGAGAGGCATCATCTGGCTAGAAAGTCAGCCAGAAATCGGGTGGAATCTTACCAAAGAAGAGAATTTCCGTTTTCCATTTGTTACATTTAAGTTGAGCAGTTGCTAACCAGTGAAAGACAGCTATAAAACAGGTTATAATCTGTAAGCCCAGCAACTCTACTCCCTTGCCCCAAGAGAACAGCAGTTGCATATCATCCGCATAGGATATCACTTTGGCTCCCAGATTTTCTGCTAGCTGGGTCAGAAGTGTGATGTATATGTTAAAAAGGGTGGGTCTTTGGGCAGAGCTCTGGGGTACTCCCACCGGTACATTACATAGACTGGAGGAGCATATAGGCATCCAAACTTGTTGACTCCCTTTAGCCAGATATGACGTTAGCCAGTCCAAGGCCTACCCTTTTACTTCAGTGGCCTGGAGACAGTCCAGCAGCATAGAGTGGGGACGGTGTCAAATGCTGCTGATAGATCTAACATAATCAGTACAGCACTTCCCCCAGCATCAAGAGTTCCTCTAATATAATCTGAGGCCTCAACCAATGCCGTCTCAATGCTATATCAGGCTCTAAAGCCTGGCTGCCTGGGGGGTAGCAGATTGTTAACTTCCAGAAAACTGAGGCGCTGTTTATTCACCTGTTTTTCTAGTATTTTGTATAGAGCAAGAAGCAAGGAGATTGGCATATAGTTAGCTAGGATAGCTAGATCCGCTGCAGGCTTTTTCACCAGTGGAAGAATCTTTGCTAGCTTTGACAAACTGGGAACTGTGGCAGTATTTATTGATGCATTATGGATCAAGTTAGCCACAGGATTAATGTCAGCCCCTGACGCAAATAAATTAAGGGGTCATAGATCTGCGGGAGAGCCAGATTTAATGGCTTTCAAAGCCTACAGCACAGTCCAGAGAAATCGGCTCTAGGTTACTCAGCTTAACCTTAGAAAGAGGGATCGTACTGGCTTGCTGTTTAATCTGAGTCTTCGTCTAACCTTATACCTGCTGAGAGACTGGCTTGGATGACTTGGCTTTGTATTACAAAAACTAGCTAGCTGTTCACACAACTCTGCAGAGACTTGATGAGACCTGACACATGCTGCTGGAGACATAAAACTCTTAACAACTGAGAAGATTTCTCTAGTCTTATTCCCTGCCTTTCCAATGGGATGGGGTACCGGGGCCCAAGGAGGCTCTGGGAGGGGGGCAGAATGCCCCCTTCCCATTATTTATAGCATAGGCCCTGGGGGATGGGGTATCTAGGGCCCAAAGAGGCAAGGGAGAGGGGGCCGCACACCCCTCTCCTTTTGTTATAACATTGGCCCTGGGAAATGTGTCCCCAGGGCCCAAGGAGGCACATGGAGGGGAGCCGTGCATCCCTTTCCCTTTATTTATGATAGGCTCTGGGGGATGGGGTCCTCAAAGCCTATTAAGGCTATGGGGGGAGGAATGTGCCCCCTCCCCACCCCTTTTTAATGATATGCAGCCCCGGGGGCTGGGGTCCCAGGGGCTAATAAGGCTCGGCGAGGGGTGCCACCCAGCTCCCCTCCCCTTTTTTATGGCATTTGGCCCTGGGGTTCCCGGTGCCTATTAAGGCTCGGGGGCAGGCCGTGCAGCCACCCCCCCAATTTCCTAAGGAATTTGGCCCCAGGGGATGGGTTCCCCGGGGCCTATTAAGGTTTTGGGAGGGGAGCTTGTGCGCCCCCTGTACTACATTTAGGTAATGGCACCGGGGAATGGGTCCCTGTGCCAACATCGGCTCGGGGAGGGGGGCTGTGCCCCCTCTCCCCTTAAAGGCCCCGGGGGTTGGGGTACCTGGGGACCCTTGTGGCTGAGGGAGGGAAGGCACGTGGCCCCTTGTGGCTCAGCGAAGGGAGATAATGCCAAACGATGTGCGCGGCGTGGGGTTAGCTGCCTGCCGGGGGTTGGCCGCAGGCCAGGCTGTGTGGGCAACCCCCTGCTGAACACAGTCGAAGGTGTGTGCAGTGTAGGGTTGGCTGCCTGCAGAAGGTGGGATGCAGGGCCTGGCCGTAAGCCAGGCCTCGCAGCCCAAAAACTCTAGAAATTCACAGAAAAAACGAAGGTTATAGTAAAGTTATACTTTGGTGACAATGTAACAATGTAACTTTTAAACATACAGAACCACTAAAATTCACCATTTATAGTTACCTCGGGTAACTATAACTCGTGCCCTAAGGTAACTATAACTCAGACCCTCGCCATGCACTGCTAATTACCCATTTTACATCTCTCATGACATCTTCTATGACATAATTGATAATATCATGCTGCAACATTTACAATGCAATTATTGATAAGAAAACGGTGCATGGTGGGGGCGCGAGTTATAGTTACCTTAGGGCATGAGTTATAGTTTTTTTTTTAACAACTTTATTTGTTCAATTTTAAACCCCAACTGAACGGTTGTACACAGAATTTCAAAATATCTTCAACCAGACATTTTTCATATAATAGCAGATTCCAGTGACACATCAATCAAGCACGTTATCTATGAAAAAATGCATAAGTAAGTACATGCCATACTAGTGAATGTAGATACCCCAAACATCATAGTGTGACAGCATAAGAAGATCTTTACTTTACATTTGCTATTACTATCAGCGGTATCATTCTGACCATTTACGTTTCCCATCGAATTAAGAAGCTCCCTGCATAATTCTCTCCAAGTTGCAATATCCTCGGCTAGTTTATCATCCTTTCTACAGGCTTTCATGTGCAGTTCTTCGGCAAGAGACCATTCGCCTACATCCCTCATCCAACTCTCCAATGTCCGCGCTCCGGCACGAGTTATAGTTACCAGAGATAATTATAACTGGTGAATTACAGTTGTTTTGTATGTTTAAAACGTTATGTTGTCTCTGAAATTGTCACCTAACTATAACATTACTTTAACCTTTATTTTTTTCAGTCAATATAAATATATATACCCTATTTATCCCTGCATATATAACACCGCAATGTTTTTACCTCAGCTTTGACTAGACAATAGAGCCATTCCGTAAGTATGATGTACTTGGTGCAAGGTATCACTTCTGGTGATAAAGTGATATAAGTGCACATTGCTTATGCTAACTAGCCACTTTCTGTTTTTTTGGATTTGTTCCCTCCTTTTCGGGTTCAATGAATGGTAGCATCGTGTCCTGTGCTGGCTGGCGCTATATAAAGCGAATACATCCATTTGTGCACCATTCACAGGTCTGAGGACCAGCTCAGGTGTTATCTATGGGGCACCAGGCACCTTAGACAGTGCAACGTGAAGATCTTTGTACAGTATCTGGCCTCAATAGACCTGATCATATGACCTGGGCTCCAGTAAAGATTTGGCGAAACTCGCTCCCATCCTTTCAGCTACTTCCGTATTTAGTGCACGATGGGACTTGCAAAAACACATTATGAATGGGAAAGGTTGAAGTTACACACGCATGCTTGCTTCTAGTTATGCCAGTACGTAGCAGGATACACGTTCCACATAGCAAATAATTTGCTGCATTGTTAAACCCTAAATTATTCAGACCGTCGTGGTGTCACTACTCGCACTGTCGCCAAGAACATATTCCAGGTCCACACTTTACGTCCAACAACATAATTGTTTCTGGAAATTGTAACCTAAGAATTTAACTTTAAAGAACACACATGAAAATAACGATTTATACAAAGCCTGGGTTTGGAACGTGGTTGTCGGTGACAAGACGCAAGGGGCAACGTTTAGTCGTTCACGACTTAAAAACTCAATTCCTAGATATTCATAGAATACTTCTCACGATTAGGTTAATGCTTAGGCAAGGATCACTGAATGTTTGAGGAGTTCGCATCAGCGAGCGGTAGGGAGAAAGAGAAAAGCTGCTCGTGTGTCAAGGAGCTCGAGTGGTTCACTGGCCACAACAGATCGCCCCACCTGTGGTCAATTATTTCTCTCATGTGACCGGGCCTATTGGGCCGATATAAGCCGGACCTGGGCCTGCTCTCAAACTAGCAAAGAGAAAGCAAGATACGGTAGTGATGGCGGGGTTTGTGTACCCCCCATACACAGTTTACCCCAGCTATGGGGGACCCTTTAAGCAGACCCAGCAGGGCCGTCCCCGTCAACCCAGCTGGAAGCAGAGCAAGGGGAGTGGTGTGTATTTTCCGCCGCCTCCCACCCCACCGGCGCCTCCTGAGCCCTCCGACTACCTGGATAACTTCAAGCGCGCCCAGCTCAAGGCCATTCTCTCCCAGGTCACTCCGGGCCTGACCCCGCGCCTCCGCCGCGCCAACACCCGGGAGGTGGGTGTCCAGGTGAACCCGAGAGTGGACGCCAGCGTGCAATGCTCGCTGGGCCCCCGTACCCTGGGTCGCCGCGGTTTTAGCCCCAGCAGGCCCGTCGCGCCACCGCTGCCCCCTGGGGTGGCTATACTCCGCTCCCCCGGGGGCACCAGCGAGGTGCGCTTTACCCGGCCCATCGCGGTCTATTCCCCGGTTTCCGACCGCCGTCTCTTCACCCTGCCGCCAGGGGGCGGGCGAGGGCCGCGGAGCAGGGCCAGCGTTGCGCCTCTGCCGCGAGAGAAGGGCGACCAGGAGGAAGCAAAGGACTCGGTTTCCGGGAAGCCGGAAGAGGGGCAGGAGCCCCCGCCAAAGGGCATCACAGCTGAGGTGATCGAGAGCCAGGAGGAGCAGGCAGACGAGAGCCCATGTGCCCCCGAGGGCAAGAGGGCCGCCTTCCAGGTACAGGAGCGCAGGGAGGGTGAGGCAGGCCTGCGTTTTGCAACTGTATCTGGAGTGGCGGGATCAACGAAGCCTGTTAAAGGAACTAAGTTCTGTCTCTCGATTCTGAAATCGAGCACTTTATAACTCTCAAAATTGGGAGAGAGGTTAAAGTTTGTCTATTTTTGAAAAGAAGTCGGTGCCTCTTAACGTTTGTGTGTATTTAATGCAGTATTTTTCTTTTTTGCAAGAGTGATTTGTAACTTTGACGTACAGCCGCACCTTTTTTAAAGCCCAAATTGACCCCCCCCTTATCACAACTTGCTCCACCTCACTGCGTTAATGCCTTTTTTTATTTGATTCGTTTCTTCTAAAGGTTGTGTGTGTGTGTATACACGGCTCCAAATGTTGGGCTCAAATGCGTATGATAGCAAATGGGGCAAAACACTTGGTGAACATGCCTACTGATTTCTTCCCACGAAAGCCTTATAGGATATACTAGTAAATAAAGCAAGTGTATACATTAGTGTTGGCTAAAACCGTTTCAGGTATGCATGGACAATTGCCCTTAAGATTGACACGGGGGCTAGCTACATTCTTTGCTCCATTAGTATTTCTCATCACGCTTTCAGACGCCTAATCTCTTATTTGCACGAACAGCTTGTACCAGGTTTCTATTGGTATTTTAATGTAAATTTGGTAGTAGCATTGTAGCTAAATCTAAGTATTGGCGTTTAGGCCATGAAGAAAAGTGTGTTTTTGAAGATACATCCCTTATGGTAATTTTCTTGCATTCAAGAAGTCTTTCAGTGCTCCTATCAACAATAGGCGATGGGCTCCCCTTCAACATTAACGTTTATGGGGTCAACACACAGACTTAGTCCGATGAGCTGGCGATTTACTACTTGATTTGAATGGCCTTCTTCGCTGCTCACCCTAATAGCCACTTTGCCACATATGTGGCACGCTATGTTTAGCGCTGTTCATTGTGCAACTTGAAAAGGAAAGTGCATTTAGGGAAATGGACATGCGACCAATTAGAGGGTTGTGTCCAGTGGGGACATTCAGGAGGGAACTCTTGTAGTCCTTCGGACTGAAATATTCTACTCATAGTAGATACTTGAAATGTGGAAGGGGGGGGGGTTTATCACACCGTTTTAGCTCTCAGGAATGTCAAAGTTTTGCAACCTTCAGAGGTATGGAGGTCTCGCCTCAGTGAGCCTTGCTGTGGGGAGTTGCAGTAACTGGTGGCTTCTCTGTTGGAAGGGCAATATGACTAAACAAAATGCTTGACCTGGTACAGCTTGGGTCTGACTAGAAATACTATGTATGCCTTCCGTTTTGGAAGGGAAGTAAGTGGTTGGGGTAGAAGCAGCCTGATCTACTGCGTGCTAAACGGGTAGTTTTAAACTTATTGTAAAACTACTCCTTGCCCATCTGAGAATTGGGTAGAGTTAAGCACTCTCCAACCCCTATATAGGTTGTATTGCACTATCAAGACTACCATTTTTTTAATCCTAAATGACAACCCAATGTCACTTTCGTACCCGATTTGGTGAGTCAAGCTAGTATTTATCTTCTGCTTGTGTCTTGCTTTAGCATATTCAATGTTCAGTCAGAATCTAGTGACACTAGTTTGCAAGTTCTCATTAAAGTGCAATAATTGTTTAATTTACCTTGGTAATCCTTTTCTGTCACTTGTCTTGCTGTTGCAGTTTTTGGAGCAGAAATATGGCTACTTTCATTGCAAGGATTGCAAGACCAGATGGGAGAGTGCCTATGTGTGGTGTATTTCTGGAAGCAGCAAGGTAAGTCTTTATACTAACAGCTCTTTCAGAGCTGTGGTCTACTCATTGTGTATAGAGGGAGGGGGTGCTGCTGCAAGCAATGGCTAAAGGTAAGCCCATAGAATATTATTCATGAGCAACTGCTCCTATGCCGGCCTGGTCTCTAGCTTTGGGTCAAAACATGTTAACTATGGCATTGACCTGCTTGTGTCTATGGAAGCAACTATACTACAAGTCGTTAGTTAAATTATTTTGTGGTTCTTATCTGTGTATCAGTCAAATCTGCCTATCATTGATGGAAGATTGGCTTGGGAGTTAAATTTTATGGAGGCTAAACCTTGCCGCAGCATAATGTAGTGATCTTTAAACCGGGTGTCTGAAGTTGGATAGGAGTCTCCTTTATGGTAAGGATAAACAAAATCTGAAGTCTGCACAACTTCCGTGGTGTCAGAGGTACATAACTGCCCAGGTGCTGCAGGCGCATGCTTAACTGCTTCTGTAGCTCAAATTGAGATCATGGGAGCTCAGCTTTGGGAGGGATTGGTTAAGGTCTCCTATTGACTGAATACTGGGCAGTACCCCTTGTACTCTTCTCCCCCTGACACCCCCCCCCCCCAAAAAAAACACATAGCTTGCTGGTGTGCCACAGTGTGAATTTCTTTCGAATTGGGGAGTAACTTTTTTTTTTTTGTGTGTAGGACGTTTGAGCTACTTTGTTCTGTTATGAAGGGTGTCCACTGCAGGTCTCTAGCATTTCTGTACACCAACTCCACTGCTGAAAATCACCCTAGTTTATTAGCTCTGGTGGTAGCTTCAGCAGACTTTTCTCCACGTTACCTGGTAGTAGGCTGGGACTGGGAGCCTAGGTTAGTGCGATCTAGCATGTGCCAAAGTACATGAGTTAACTGCTTGTCCACTGGTTGGACCAGCAGTTAACATTTCTCTTTGGTGCTTATACAAGAATTTCAATTCCAGCATACTTTGTTTTTCCAGAAGGTAAAATCACCACAGATTCGTGCTGAGTTTGTTCCTTTGGTGCCCCAAACTATTGTTTCCTTAAGCTGGTGTATGCTCCAGTATCCATCGGGCTTGGTGCATCCCCATTGACACGTATGAATGATCCTTCTACCCCCAAGTAATTGCAGTGGGTGGAAGTTGCACATACTGGTCTTGTTGCCTGTTCTACAGCAGTTAATAATAATACTGCCATTTGTAGAGCGCGAACAGCTAACTCCGAAGAGGTGGCCCGGCGCTATAGCAACAGGTGGTGAACAAAAGCTTACGGAGTTAAGAGAATCCAGGGATTAATCCTGATTGAAAAGCCATGTTTTGACTGCTTTCCTGAATAATGTTTCCAAGGTAATCTGGCGCAGGGCGTTCCAAATCATAGAGGCCCTGAACATAAAAGATCTGCCACCCAGCCGAGCTTTCCTAACTCGGGGGGCGGAGGGGGTGGTGCGCATAGAAGGTTCTGCGAGCTAGACCCGAGTGGCCGGGACTGCTTGTAAGCGCCTAGCCTCTGCTTCAAGTAGCTGGGGCAAGTTCCATGGAATGCCCGAAAGGCTAGGGTTACGGCCTTGCATTTTACTCTGTTAGCTACCGTCAGCCAGTGCAGCTCTTTAAGATGCGGAGAGATGTGCTGTCTAAATGGGATACGCTTAATCAACCTCGCAGCCGCATTCTGAACCATTTGCAATTTTTTTTTTTTTTTTTTTATCAGGTACGCTGGTAGGCCCAAATAAAGGCCATTCGCATAATCTAGGCGAGAAGTTACTGTGGCATAGACAACGGTCTCAGTTTTCAGGCAAGAGGTGTAGGACTTTCCGCAGATTTCTCAGTCTGCTAAAGCATTCACCTGTCACCTGCTGAATTTGGGCCGAGAAAGACAAGTCCCTCTGCCATTTTACACCCACATTTTTTGCACACCCTGCTGGGGTGGGAGGACAGCCCATTTCCTCCGGCCATCAGAGGTCTGTAGGGGGGGCTCATTTTTACCAAAAAGCCACACCTCTATTTTGTCTGCATTCAGCTTGAGTTTGTTGTTGTTCATCCATTGAGATATATCTTTTAAGCAGCCCTTGAAGTTCTTAAAAGAAGCATTAGACGGATCTTTAAAAGGAAATACCAGCTGGGTATCGTCGGCGTAGGAGATCGCCTTCACCCCCCCCAGTTAGTAATAAGCGAACAGGGGGGCCAGATAATTATTGAAGAGCAGAGGGCTCAAGGCCGACCCCTGCGGAACCCCACACCACAAGTGCTTGCGATTTGACTGATACGGTTGAAGCGCCACCCGTTGCGTGCGCTTATTGAGCAGATTTTAGTCACTCCAGGGCTGTGCCCTCAATCCCCGAGTCTGAGAGGCGCCTGGCCAATACAGAGTGATCCACCGTATCAAAAGCGGCTGAAAGATCCGGGAGTACCAGCATGGCTGATGCCCCTGAATCTAGCGCCATCCTGACTGAATCCGCCACCTCTATTAGCGTTGTCTCTGTACTGAAACCAGCGCGAAAACCAGATTGGGTGTCTGAAAGGAAGACAGAGTCCAGGTAAGTTACAGATCATCCTTTAATGTGTCCGATCTCCACAGCTCCCCGGCAGCAACTGTCAGTGCCAAGACATTCCATGTTCCACGCAGGGAACACAGGAGAGGAATGCAGGCACGAGAACCAGCACGTGAACCCAACACACCCCCCTTCCTTCATATAAAACAAAAGATGAGAATTTTCTTACAACAAAGAAAACAAAATAAAATAAGCTATACAAATGACAGTTGAGTAAATAAATCGAGAAAATTCAATACCTAACATAATCCCGGAATCTAGAGGGAACAAACCTCGTCCTGGAAGAGGTAGTTCGGGGAATAACCTCCTTGATAGGAACAAAAACCTTTGCACTTTCACCCAAGGGAAGAGAAGTTGTGCAAGGCGTTTGAACCCCAAACTTTCCTTTCACAAACTCAACTTTTGACTCTGGCACCACTGAGACAGCACACTTGTTCCAGATCTTCCCATTTTCCAACACAACAACACGCTCTCTTACTACTTTCACTCTAACTGGAGCAGAAAACCGAGAAGAACCCTTGTGAACAAAAACAGGCTTCTTGATTCTTACCCAGTCCCCTTGACGTACAGGAGATGCCCTGGCACAATCAGATGCATACCTGGCTTGAGCAGCAGCCCTGACATCCGCTACCATGCCTAGCCTCTGCATATCCACTTCCTTCCTTGACATCCAATCCTTGTTCAGCTTAGAACCTGCAACCCTACCCCTTAGCAAGGTGAACGGAGACATACCAGTAGTCGAATGAGGGGTGATTCTCATTGCCCACAACATGTTGGAAATGGCCTCCTTCCAGTGCAAACCATTAACAAAAGCTAACTGTAACTGATCCTTGATCACACGGTTAAGGCGTTCACTAAACCATTGCTGCGAGGATGATAAAGCGAGGGGGATATGCTTGATGCCATGCACTTTCAAAAATTCCTGCATTTCCACGGACACTAATTGCGTCCCGTTATCGGTCACCAACTCCTCAGGAAAACCTTCTCGAAAAAAACATCCTTGAAGAAATTAATGACGTCGCAGAATTTATGCCATCCACAAACCTAACCTCTGGCCACTTGGACATATAGTTGATCAACACCAAAGCATACTTTGGAGAACTGCCCATACCACCAAAAGGACCAGCTATATCCAAGGCCATCTTACACCAAGGTGAGTTTTCCATCACTATGGGATTGATGGGAGAGGGATAAGTTACTTGAGTTTTGTCACTCAAGACGCACGCACCACACTCACGAACAGTGTTCAATGGACCTATCAACACCCGGCCACCAGAAATCCTCCCGAACCCTCCGCTTTATGGCACGAACGCCCAGATGACCTTCATGGGCCAGATCCAAAACCTTCTTGCGCATGGTCATAGGCACAACCAACAATCCACTTCTACGTAGAATCCCATCAACAAGGGACAACTCGTCACATATTCTTTTGAAAGGAATCTGTTCGGAAACCAAGTCTGTTAGGCCAGCCATGAACTACAAAATCCGTTACCTTCTTGATCTCTATCTTCAGACAAAGCCAACTTCCAATCAACTTCAGACAAAGCAGCTCCAGTGTCCGCTACCTCGCTAACGGCACACACCATTTCCAAATTGTCACCCACTGAGTCACCAGCAGACTCAGAAAGAGGTAATCTAGACAGGCAGTCAGCTATGTGATTCTTCACACCAGCCATGTACTCCAGACGATAATTAAATTCAATTAACCTGTACTGCCACTTGGCTATGCGCGGAGTGGCCCTACCACCCCCCTTGGTAGTGAAAAGATATACCAGTGGCTTATGATTGGTCCTTAGAACAAATTCATTTCCCCACAAGAAATTGCGAAAATACTGTACACCCCACCACAGGGCCAGGGCTTCCTTCTCTATGGTAGAATAAGTGCTTTCCGCTCCCCGAAGTGCTCTAGAGGTAAAAGCAATGGTCTCCTCCCTATTGTCAGATCTTTTTTGCATAAGAACACCAAGACCCACATTACTCGCATCGGTGGTAACAATGCAGCGATC
Organism: Calotriton arnoldi; assembly: GCA_963921515.1. Classification (NCBI taxonomy): domain Eukaryota; kingdom Metazoa; phylum Chordata; class Amphibia; order Caudata; family Salamandridae; genus Calotriton; species Calotriton arnoldi. The sequence goes on along the minus strand of CAWUFW010000371.1, from coordinate 1,754,166 downwards.
ATTGATATTAAATAACTTGAGTGGGTGTGCTTGCACAATAGCTTCTTTCAACAACTTAAAGTCACAAGCACATCGGACTGACAATACATACTTCACATTCTTTCTTAGGAGCTCACACAAACATACTGTCTTATCCAAGAAATTAGCCACAAACTTCGCGTAATACTCCACCAGCCCAAGAAAGGAACGAAGCTGGTTTTTATTCTGTGGTTCAGGTGCATTTTGGATGGCATCTAGAAGTTTAACTTTGGGTTCTACCCCTTTCTCAGAAATGTGGTGCCCTAGGTAGCCCACACCTTCCTGGAAAAATTTACACTTGTCTTCTCTTGGTGTTAAACCACTAGATTTGACCATATCCAATACCTCCCTGACTCTGGAATTGTGTTCTAACTCTGTTTTACCATAAATCAAAATGTCGTCCTGGAAAAACAAGACTCCTGCAGTGTTCTTAAACAAACTTCCCATGAGACGCTGGAACACTGCAGAAGCCAATGCCAGACCAAACGGCATGCGTACATAATGAAATGCACCTTCGAGTGTCACAAAGGACGTGAGATGTCTCGAGTCCTTGCACAATTCTACTTGATGATAAGCAGAGGAAATATCGAGAAGAAAAATACTTTGCACCCTCAAGTGTAGACAGCATTTCATTGATGTTAGGCAGGGGTTGGCGGTCCACCCATATGCAAGAATTTAGGTCACGCAAGTCCACACACATTCTAAGAGACTTGTCAGCCTTGCGCGCCAAAACAATGGGGGACAACCATTCAGACCCCTCAATGGGCTCAATTAGACCCATGGAGCACAATCGCTCAAGTTCCTGTTTGAGCTCACCACGCATACTAAGGGGTACTTTACGTACTTTATGTGCCACAGCTCTTGCACCTTCTTTTAAGACAATGCGGCGCTGAGAACCCTTGAGTTTACCCAAATCACCATTGAATATCTCTGGGTACCTTTGAATCCAATCACTCTTCGATAATAATTTAGCGGTAACAGTATGCACAGGGGTAACCTCAGGAAGATTGGAGTAAAATTGCTTGGCCTCGTGTTTCGAGTGCGCTCAATTAGCTGTTTGCGGATAATTTAATCTCTGAACTCTCTATAATTACAAGTGTCTGCTAGAGTTCTGAGAGCAGCTACAAAATCATCAATGGATTCGCCAGGGATCTGAGCACGTTGCAAAAACTTATGACGCTCCAGTACAATATTCCTCTTGGGATTAAACCTCTTATCCAAAGTTTTAATAAGTGTGGCATAATCATCTACTATTAAAGCGTCCCCTTCATCACCACTACTGATACATGTTCTTACAAGTTCTAGAGGTAAAGTCTTTAAAATGGTCCTCCCCTCAGCGCCTAAATTGTATACAAGTAAGGCTTTCTTCTTTGAAGTATGTGTCACCATCAATCGCCTCAAGATAGGCTTCAAATGTCTCTTTCCATTGCTGCCAAATGACGGGAGGAGTACCAGGTGACTGCAAAAAGGGAGGTGGTACCACTGTGATCCATTGCATGGGTGAGTTGCTGCCACGAAGATCACTACGAACAAGTAGTTAACTTGCAGATAGCAAGGGTTTTCAGTGCTGCGATGCAATTAAGCACAGTTTTGCACATTACTATCGTGCCGATGAAAATTATGTATGTCACCGTGAATAAGCACAATGTCCCCAATTACCACGTTGTTTAAACTTTAAAGTCCCTTTAATCTGCATACACCGGTTTGTGCTATTGCCACAAGTTGCCTAATTAGAGAAAATGCTTAACTTAAAAGCAACTGAATATACCAGTACCATTGAAATAATGTAGGTTCCTTTAATTTTCACACCGAACGATAATGTGTATGTCACTGAATAAACATGCAGACTTGAACTCCAAAAGTAATGTGCGCATCACTGAAGTAACACGCAAAACAAAATAGTAGTGTGCGCATCACTGAATGAGCTTGCTGACTTTAATCACTGAAGCACGCTGACTTTATTGCAAAATTAGTGTGCGCATCACTGAAATGACACGCAGAGGAACTCGCATACAATACTGTGGCGCGCGCCGGTTGCCACATCCAACTCTCCCTAACTACGCGCACAGATACTTGCAGGGAATTCCTACTAGATGTTGTGACACGTGCCGGTATGCGTGCCGGTTGCCACAACAATAAACTCTCCCTGGCAACGCTGAACGCGCCGACAACTGCGCAGGTCGCTATGGTAGCATAACTCTTCTCAGAAGTGACGCGCGCCGGCACACGCGCCGATCGTCACTACACAATCGTGCCCACAATGAGAAAAAAAAAGTTCAAAAGCTCACTGGACCTCTAGAAGGTGCAATTTACAGGGCAGAGGTTAAGCTGCATCCGAGTCCTCTCTGAGCACACACGACCATATCCAGGTGACACCTCCGACCAGGCTCAGCAGACGCGGGTTAGAGGCAGGGCAGGTAGCAACCACGGCACGCAGCAACAGACAGTGAGGAAGGCTGGGAACCGGACAACTCGTCACCAATGAAAGGAAGACTGAGTCCAGGTAAGTTGCAGATCATCCTTTAATGTGTCCGATCTCCACAGCTCCCCGGCAGCAACTGTCAGTGCCAAGACATTCCATGTTCCACGCAGGAGAGGAATGCAGGCACGAGAACCAGCACGTGAACCCAACAGTCGTGCAAGATCTCATGGCTCTCGATAAAATTCGTTAGTTGTCTCTGCACCAACTTTTCCAACATCTTAGCTAGTGCAGGCAGCAGCGAGATCGGTCTGTAAATGTTCAGTTCGCCTCCATCAACATTGGGTTTCTTTTTGAGGGGGAGGAGGGTGGCATGCTTCCATGGGTCAGGAAAAATGCCAGTAGTGAGTGAGGTGTTCCATATTTCAGACAGCACCTGGATAGAAGAGTTAGCCAGCTCCTTCCATACTTTCGGTGGGCAAGGGGTCCTCAGGTGAGCCAGATTTGCAGCCCTGAATTGCCGTCTGTGCCTCCTTCTGTGTGATCAAAGTGAATTCAGAGAAGGATGGCCTAGGTGTTTTCCCTACCATTGTGTCTGATTTAACTGTTTTGCCTAATGCCAAGAAGGAATTGTATACCTTACGTATTTTGTCATCAAAATAATCCAAAATGTTCTCGCATAGTGCCATCGAAGGTTGTACATCGGTTATCAACTCGGGCGGTTTAAGAAAAGTGTTTACCACCTTGAAAACCTCCCTGCCAGGGTTGTCCGCATTCTCGATACAATTAGTTATATAATCTCTTCTAGCATCCTTCATTAATTTGTACATTTCTTTAAGTGATTTTTATTTTATTTTTTTATTTTATTTTTTTATATATTTGGCTGTGCTGTCAGTCTACTCTCCACTTTCTCTCAAGGCACTTGCATCTGCTTTTAGTAGTCCTTAGTAACTCCGAGAACCAAGGAGCGGAAGTAGATTTCCTAAAGGATTTCATAATCTTAGCTGGAGCAGTGGATTCTACTGCCTCCGCAATACAATTATGAAAGGTCGCGGAATCTACATTAGGGTCCTTGGAAAGTACCGGTTGGCGTGTAGGGCCTAAAAATTCCTGTCAGTTTTTTCCAATTTCTTTTCACAAAATATCGAGCGCTATCTGGTAAATGGGGTTTGATCAGGTCAAAGGAGAAAGGCACTAGATAATGGTCAGACCACACCAGGTGAAGCAGGGCTTCGATTTCCAAAGATGGAATATTGGAGAAAACCAGATCCAAAGTGTTCCATGCTTTGTGAGTGGGGTATTTAACAAGTTGGGGTAAATTGGCACCTTCAAGAGGAAACTGCCTGCGTGCAGGCTGTCATCCACGTGCAAATTAAAATCTCCAAGTACTGTGAAGTTGGAGAATAAAAGCGATTTCTGCGCAATAAAATTGCAGAGATCAAGGTGAATAGTTGGCAGACAGTCAGGAGGTCTATATAATAGACCAGCGAAGGAGGTCGTAGGGTTAATCTTAATACAAAAATTATTAATCATACTTAATCTGGACTAACTTAATCTGATGGTTCATCTTGGCTGCGGCATGGCTTCCAGGCAGTTTTCCAAGCCTTTCTGCCCCAGTGTCCTTGGTCCATGCTGTCTATTATGTAATTTTAGCAACATTTGACATCTCAGTTTACATCGGTAATGTACATAAACACCACCAACTGGGATGTAGCATGTCTGCCCCATGCCAGATTGGTTTATTGTTTTGGGGTATTTTTCTTGCTTCCACATTGCTAATGTACATTTGGGATGGTGGTTGTTTACTTGCAATTTAGCAGAGTAACGTGCACACACCCTACTCTTTCCTTGTTCAGGGACGAGCTGATTCATTGTGCACAAACTCATAGCCTAGTAATGTGCATTTAATGCCTCTGCAAGGCGATACCTGCATACTACTGTTACAGTTGGCTGGGTAGATCAGCTCCCTGAATTGGACCAGTTGTAGGATCAGACCAATTCACCAGGGAGTTTTGCATTTCTCTACTACTAAATGACACTTGTTGATACAGTCCATGATGCCCAGCACACCACCTGGTGAAATCGAAAGGCAATGACCTGACCACAGATCTGGCTTCGATTGCTTTTCGATTCTGCAGTTGGAACTGGATATTTCACTAGGCATTCATCGGTCTGGGCTAGATTTAAGTTGAGTTGTCTCGCAGTATGGCATTTATGTTCAGTAAGTGCTCATTGTTATAAAGCATGGCGAAGCCCTATCCTTTTACATTAACGCAGAATGAACATGCATTGCACAAGTAATACCCATCCCATATTACGTATATGATCACATAAGTAAAGCCTAGCTAGCCTAATAAACTTGGCCTGCCAGGATTGCCTGAATGCGTGTTTCATGGTACATTGTAGGCTTGCAAAACTTGTATTAGCTGAACCTAGCTAAATGAAGGCCCAGTCACTAAAATCCAGGAAATAATGTAATCTTTAAGATGCTCAGAAGAACATTGTAATATGTGCCTTCGGTGTTTAAGAGCAGAAGAGGAAAGGGTTAATTTAACATTAGCAATTTGCATTTATGCGTGATCTTGCTTTCTGATAATACCGATCATGAGGAATTGTATAGCTCTTGGGTTTACATTCTGTAAGAATTCCAGGATTATATTAATGTGGATTTTTGTTCGTCTTTTCCAGGTTTACTTCAAGCAGCTGTGCCGCAAGTGCCAAAAGGGGTTTAACCCCTACAGAGTAGAAGCCATACAGTGCCAGGTAGCGGAACCTTAAATTCACATTGTGGGAGTGTTAGAATATGGAATGCTTTTAGTTGCAAAGCTTTGCCTGAGCATGAAGGCTTGCCACTGATGGCATGTCACATTACTGTAGTGCACACATTAGAATCTCTTGTGAATATTTGCAGCGTGGGTGCAGTTGTATACTCGAGCATGACTGAATGACTCCATAATTGGAGTGCTGAAGTAATGCATCCCTTTGAGGAGGAGTTTTATTTCTGCCTTGTTATTGGGCATGCTTGTGGTACAGTGTGGGCCTTCATCTTTGAATATGGTGCTTGTTTGACTTTAATATTGGGTTGAGAAAAGAGCAGATTGTGTAATGACTTGGAAGGTCTGTATATCGATTGGTTTAAGTATGTTTAGGACTTTTGTATCCTGACTAGTGAATTTAAGTAATTTCATTTCTTCTACCTAGTCCTGCTCAAAGAGTCGGTGCTCTTGTCCTCAAAAGAAAAGGCACATTGATCTGAAGAGACCCCATCGTCAAGAGCTGTGTGGCCGATGCAAGGACAAGAGACTGTCTTGTGACAATACGTACAGCTTTAAGTACATTGTCTAATATGCGGTCTTGGTGGTCATCCGTTTGGGGAGGAGGAAAAAAGCACTTTTGTATTGATGCATTGCACTTTAGTGAGTAAGATTTGGATTCAGCATTTGACCCGGCAATGGCTAACTGACCTCTCTTTGGATATTCCAAACTATTTTTGTACCATAGTATTGACTTGTATACTGTAAATAAAATGAGATTAAACTTATTAGGCAAATGTCCAATTGTTTGTGTAGCTTTAAGTGACTCTAAGCATTGACTTGTTCCACATGTATCATCAATTGGAAGGGGGTGGGTCGTCACCAGGGGCCTATAAGCAGGGCATTGCAAATTCATTCTGATTTAGCAAATTACATTTTGCCATTAATTTACTTTCTGTAATTTCTTAATCTCTTCTGAGGTGAAGGCCAAAGTTGCGTCTCAGAATTGATTCGGATTTAGGAGCAGTGACTGTATAGAAGACCGACTGGCCCTTCGGCGTGGATCATACTGTTTTTGTGGCCTGCCCTCAATGCATTTTTGCAGTACTAATTTATATTAGAACACTGGAATGTTGAGAGCTTACATTAGACAATGAAGTGACTGATACCCTAGTGAGTGGCACAGGCTACCTGCCCCAACATTCACTGTAGTTCTGTTACTCCTAAAACGTTCTGGTTTTATGACCCAAGCCAGTGCATGCAAGTTTCTAAATAGTTTTTTAAGAAGTAGACACTTTTTGTTTTCAGGTAAGTGACCAACCCGGCAAGAGCCCAAATGCCAGGTTGTCACCTTGAGAGGTGGGGGCGGTTCTTCAATGTATGTATGCCATGTGGAGCTTAAAGTAAGCCTTTGGACATGGATGTTAACTGAACATTTAGGACCAGTATCTGAATCCAATTAATAAATTCCCAAACGCTAAAGACAATTAATTTACGCGACAAAATAGGCATCCCTAATGAGGTGAAATGCCATGCTGACTACACCTGCCTTTACTTTTTAAGTCGGTCCTAGAGGCTGCTTTAGTTGCATATCCATTGTAATTCATGAGGATTTTTGGGTCTGCCCTCTTCAGCTATCGGTTCGTTCACCAATTGGCTGTATTGCAAAGGCACTTTTCCTGATCAAAAGTGCATAGGCAGAAAGTGGCCTTTAGTGCTTTTTAAAAAAAAAATTTTTTAATAAATATTCCCCTTCTCTTTCCCAGCGTAGCATTGGCGGGATGGACTATATTGGCCAGGCTTAAAAATTACTATAACAATTCCTTAAACTCCCAAGTGGAAAGTCCTAATGTAAGCACAATGCAGTTGTTAGCACCATTTGGGTGCTTGATCTTGGAGGATTTATAGCTTATACTATTGATGCCATGCATTGCGTCAAGGATTGCCCTCGTATAGTAGAGTTTGCAACTGTTTTGCTCTGCTTCGTCTAGTTTGGGCGATCTGGTATTGTGTATAAGGTGTCCGTGTGACTAGTGTTGCCACCTAGTCTTTAGTATTTTTGTTTGTTATTTTACGGAGTGTTTATATAGCGCGAACTTGACCCGAAGGTATCGGGTATCAGAGCGCTTTACATAGCACCTATAGCGTTACATGAGGACACATTCATTTTTTGTTAGGCACAGGGAGATTAAGTGATTTGCCCAGAATCACTGTTAAGCGTCATTGCTGAGACTCTAACCCGGTTCCCCAGATTCGAGGTCGACCGCCCTAGCTGTTAGGCCAACTCCTCTCCCCTACTCTTAACCATCTATTTGCTCACAGAATGGCACATGATTAAAGGTGTACACACCTCCCCATTCAAGCAGACTTGTACGTACACGCCTGGAATGGCTTGCTCACTTCACAATTGCTGTACAGATTGTGTTGGCTGGTGCACTTCTGTTACCCAGCTCTTTGGATTGTGCAGCCTAGCTGGGTTGCGGGACTTAGAATGGCACTTTGCTCTTTATGAGCACAAGTAGCCAAGCCATGGGCAGAATGCAGCAGGGGACTCTGGAAAGAGCCACAGAGGACTGGCCGTGGCAGCCTGATCACTGACATTTTTTGGGCCCAGCACATGGAAAGCTGTTTCCTCAACTTCATGCTCGTCTTTTGTGAAGCTCTGAAAGTGAAGTACACAAGCCAAGAATAGGATTGAGGAGCCAAGTGCAGAGCTATAGTGGCTGTTTTAAATTAGGAAGTGGAGGTGAATGCATCAACTAATGCACCACCAGGTGGTTTACTGAATAGCTGGTGGATGAACATACTTGCTTCAGTTACAGCTCTGACCCCTGGTTCTCTTGTATGCTAGAACAAGGGAGTTGACAGTGTTAAGAGGTGCTAGTGAACTTTCAATGAAGATGGCTTATAGCATCCACTATACAAGACCATTGAGGTAGGAAGGTTGGTGCCTTTTCCAAGGCATGATGAACCTGATTCATCTCACCTGGGAGGGTTTTGTTGAAAGTTACCAATTTTAACAAATATTGGTGTTTTTGTTTGAGATCGGAACTATGCCATCCTAGAGTGATTAAAGTACAAATGGTTTATTATATTTATGATGCAGTCTCACAATAGTGGTAACTAACATTGTTGGTCTTAAAGTGCTGAGGACCAAAGTACACTACTTTCAGACCTTGACTTCCTGGTGCGCCCAAGATTTTTAGACCCTAAACTTATCCTTTGGACATAATTTATCGTTTAGACCCGTCGCAGCTCCATTGAATATTTTGCACTGAGACACTGGTGGCGCAGGTTTTAACTAAATTTCCCAGAGCAGATTTTCTTCGTTTGAAAGGAAGAAAACTCCACCATGAGCTGAGATTTGCCTCTGGTGTAGGCTGTTTTTCCAGTTGACCTAACATTTATTACTAAATTACATGATATTTCGCAGGATTACAACACCTGAATGTAAAGTCAAGACTGCAATCCAAAAGTTAAGTCATGTAAACAAAGCCTATCGGGTTGATACACCACTGATTCCAGAAGGTGGCACACGATGTTTTAAACTTCACACAAACAAGATTCCAAAGAGTGTTTTAAATGTTAAGCTGCAGCACGGAATGTGTACTCCCCTCTGATGGGCGCTTGGCATGGATGGACAAGTCTTGCAGCAGGCTCTACAATTTAAGAAACCTCGGACCAGTGGGACAATACAACTTCTGAAACCAATGAGTAATGAGGTTTATTCTGATCAAAGCATCAGTTCCGAAAGCTATACTACTGTCCGCTTGGTCTTCTAAGACCGCAAGCAATGTTCTTTTGCTTGATCGCACTTGTCCTGACCTTTCCAAATTGAACGTAAGGTAGGAATTATGACTTCGCCATTTTAGTGTTGGCCTGTTTAGCAGTTCCAATTTGAGAAGCATACCAAAGTACAATATTTTAATCTTGGTCTCCTCACATGATGGGGAGATGTTGGGTTGAAGTTGGTTATTGGAACAATTCCATGTTGGACCAGTTTCACTGATATTCCTTAAGTGGCAGTGACGCCTATTAAATACATAAATTGGAGGTAAAGCACTTTCTAGAGAAACGTCAGACGTTTTATGCACTTTATCTATGCTGTTGATGTAATCCACTCTGTCAAGGCAATATAAACTCGTAAAAGTCACTTTTGTCTATGTCGGATAAAGGCACTTTTTGGTCTTCAGGTAGGATCTGTATTGAGGACACCTTAAAAGAAAATGGTATGCGCAAATGGAGGCAGGTGGGATTAACTAATGAGTAACAGAACATCTGCCAGTAAACGATGACATGTGGGACTGAGTCAACCAGGTTTTTGTAAATCTAAAACCTATATGAACGAATTATAAAGTAACAAACGTGCACCAGCGTCTCCTTTTTGAGGTATCAAAATAACTTCTATATAATATCTGGAGAAATGTGGAATAGTGCAGTGTTTAATTAAAAAAAAAAAAAAAAAAAAAAAAAGTGAATCTAAACAGCCCACATACTGTACATCCAAGGATGTCACACAGTATATAGCAAAAAAGGATACTTCAAAAAATTGTCGGGTCTCCATTGAACATAATCAAAATATAACCAAAGACGTGTCATTGTTTCGACCCATTATTGCAAAATCCAGATCTCATCAGGACACTAAGAGGGAAAGGGCCTTGTTCAGACCATCTATGCTTCTGAGGCAAAAATGTTTTGTGACTGTTCTAGCTCTGCGTGGATGGCGCTGTGCTAATCCTGTACTTTCTGATAGGAAAGCAGACATTTGAGGCGAGCATACAGCGGTGTTGTAGAGTGCTCCATATAAAGGAGCTTCTCACCACCTAAAACGGGAACTATCCAGGGTACCTTACTTTCTCTTATGTATGCAGCACTGTAAGCTGGAAAGCATGTCATATACACATGCATGTGTGAATATATATGTGGTTTAACATTCAACTCAAACTTGGATTATAAACGGTTTTAAAAAACATACACAAACACAGGGTTAAAAATAATACATATCTAACCTGAAATGTAAAGGTACCATGAAGTTAAAAATTGTGGTATAAACTTAATCACAATGTGATTACCGCAATGTAATTACTCATGATGTAACAACTAACATTCTTTTTCATATATCCATTAGAAAATGATATGGACCCCTTGGAACCTGAACAACGAACTAGTGAAATTATGTGTAACAGTAGAAGAAGTTATTGAAGTGAAACGCTGAGCAACAGCAGATATAGTAACAAATCATTCATACCATAGCAGGAAAACTACTATCCTGAACTAACACAACGCACTCTTTAAAGAAATGCCCCATATTTTTATTGTGCAATTGTATCGTACCTTTAAAATATTGTGACATGCTAAAAGGGATAGATGGAATGCTTGAATTAATCTCCTTCACCATTGTCAGCATGGGACAGAAAATAGGCCGGGGCACCAACCTAAAAGTATCAGGGTTGCTTTGAACTTCTAAAGGCATGCTGTAAGGGTGTTTTGCAAGCATTTTTGCTTGCTGCAGGAAACATTCGTAGTAATATCCATGAAATCAACAGGGAAAAACCATCCAACAGACCATAAAACACCCCCACAAACAGCCAAAAATCCAGCTTACACAATGACATGTCTGACAACCAGCACTTCTGGCAGTGCCAGACTGCCTTCAAGGCTAGTCCAAGCCTGTCATTCACTTATAATTACTCAAGGTCTGCATTCCAGTTGCACAAATTGCTTACCTTCCGTAACACCTTTTCTGGTAGAGACTCTGGGGCATATTTACAAGGAGTTATTGCCACCAGAACACTTTTTTTTTAAAATGTTCTGGTGGCTAACGCCTTATTTACAAGGCTGTGTTAAGCTGCTTAACGCTGCCTTGTAAAGTCACTTAACGTGGCTTAATGCCGCCTTGTAAATAATGCCCCTGTTCACGCAGCACTTGGCGTGAAAGGGGTGGGCAATGGGTGTTGCAGTGGGTGTTCTGCCGCAACACCCATTGCTTTTCAACGCTGCCCCCTGTTTACAAGGCTGGCGTAAATATGGGGCAGCGCCAAAAATAAGACCAGGAAAACCTGATCTTAAACTGGCTCAATGAGAAGTTAATTACTGCTCTTTTTTTCTGTTTCTATGTGTGCTGCATTCTGCGGCGCGTACACAAAGAGTAAATCACCATTTGTGATTGTTCATGTGCAGGAAGGTGTCCCTTCCTGCACATAATTATTAAATAATGACGAGTTGCAACTTTTATGTGCTGCATTCTGTAGCACACACAAGTTACAAATTGCTATTAGTGATTATGTGCAGGAAGGGACACCTTCCTGCACATGAACAATCACTCTGCAACACAGGCACCCTTGCACTATGGTGCCTGTGTTGGCGCTTGGCAGCTAAATTTAGTGCCAGCGCTAGGGAAAACACAGGGGTGTGCCATAGTATTGTAAATAAGACGCATCCCTGCTTTTTCAGAATGTCGGAACGCGGCGTTACCAATTGTGGCTTAACACCAAGCTCTGTTGTAAATATGCTCCTTAATCGGATTCCTCACCTTGTGCATATCTGCAGATGCCAGATTGGATCCTTAAGCTTTTGCTAGCAATTCCCCCGTGCGTCTCCTTGTCTAATTCGTCCTGACCCAGATGTGTTATTGGGGCCCTTATACATGCACTACCTCAGCTGGTTGACATCAGTTTCTTTCTGATCTCTATCAGTACTGTTGAACGCAGATCCATTGAAATTAGAATATGGGAGTGTACAGCTATTGAAGTTTGGAATCTTATACTGTTGTAGTAGTCCATTCCACAGAACGGGGTGGAGGGTGGGCCATTGAGGAATCTGTGGGTAGACAAAATCTGTACCAGAAAAGGCGCAACTGAAGGTTAGTAACTTGTTTTTCTGCTAGAGACTTCTAACTGCAGTTTAGAATAGATACCAAAGTAGTACCTCCCCAGGTGGTGGGTCTGTGGAACAGTTTAATTTTAGTTTAGGGATTTTCTATAGCGTGAACATGACCCATCCAGGTATCGGAGCGCTGTACAAATAGTAAGACAAGTTCAAAATTGAAAGCATAGGTAATGAACAGATAAATACAGTTAGTATATTCTGCAGATAAGTTGTAACAGCAAATGCGAGAGAACAGGCAAACAAAATATATACAATGAAAACTGGCGATTTAGACTACTCCGGATACAGAAATGTATATAGGCAAGATAGTCCAAAACTTTGAGAGATCAGGAACTGCTGCTGAAGGAATCCATTAAGCAACAATATGTTAATTTTTTTATTTATTTTAAAGAAGGTGGTTGAAGGATTAGATCTCATTTCGGAGGGAATTGTGTTCCATATTCTAGGGGCAAGCCCAGGAGAGGTTATAAGTTTTTCTTTTTGTTGAACTTCTGTGGCTTCAACAATAGAGTTAGAAATTCTAAGAGAACGACTCCCACCCGATAGTTCAAGTTTTTTTGCCTGGTAGACGGGAGTGTTGTGTGATGAAGAGCCTTATGGGTCGTGCAGGATATCTTAAACTGAATTATGGCTTCAAATAGGAGCCATTTGAGATTTCAGATCCGGTGTAATGTGATCGTGTTTACAGGATCCCGTGATGAGCCTAGCAGCTTAGTTTAGAGTGGCCCTTAACAGAGCCAACCTAGCTTTGGATAGACCTGCAAGAGTGACACTCCCATAGTCTAGGCACGAGAGGACTAGGGATTGGACTGCTAGCTGAAAGTCATCTGGAGGTAAGAAGGGTTTAATTTTCCTTGGAGTGCTCAAATGGTAATTAGATCTTGTATATTGAGGTATTTGTCCAGTGTAATACCTAAAGATCTAGTAGAATCAACATGAGGGGTGCAGTTGAGCACTGTAAGCGGTTTGAGCTATTTATCTATTGGAGAAGAGATATTGGGGGGGTGACTTATTCTGTCTTACGCATATTTAGCATAAGGTGATTGTGGATTAACCATTGATGGGTTTTCAGTAGGGCGAGGTTAAGAGTTTTGATATCTTCAGGTGAGGACATTTTCAAATATAATTGTGTGCCATCCGCTTACATGTGGTATTGTATATTTGAGTGTGTGATAATTTCGGTAAGTGGTTCCATGCACAAGTTGAATAACGTAGGTGAGTGTGGATCCTTGAGGTACTCCAATCGAGATCTGAGTAATGTCCGATGGGGTTTGATTGACTTTGATTTGTTGAGCTCTATTATGAAGGGAGGAGGAAAACCAGTTTAGGACGTGACCAGATTAACCCATCCTTTTCTCCAAAAGGTTTATCACCTATCAAGCGCAGAGGAGAGATCAAGCAGTATAAGCAGGCAAGGTATGATGGAATGGAAGGACCTTTATAGAGCGCATGGCTACCCTTGAGCGTCCCAGCGCTATGAACTGACACGGAGGAGACCGAGAGCTAAGGAAACAGCGCAGTCTTTAATTGCTTACGAAAAGCCAGATGGTTGGAGACTGTGCGAAGGTGTAAAGGCAGAGTTCCAGAGTTTGGAGGCGTTGTAAGAAAACAGCCGACCACCACTTCTGGACCTCTTAATCCTCGGGATCTCTGCTAAATACAGGTTATCTGACTGGAGATTCCTACTTGCTTTATAAGGGCGTATCATGGTTGAATTAATGGACGGCCCAATCCCCTGCATAGACTTATGCACCAGACATGGGGCCTTGAATCTAATGTGTTCCTGTACTGGGAGCCAATGGAGGGAACGGAGAGCGGGTTTTGCAGATTGTCTGTTGGTAGTTCCAGGCAGTAGTCTGGCGGCGCGGTTTTGAACCGATTGGAGTTTGGCGACTACTGAGATGGGGGTGCCCAAATACAAAACATTCCCATAGTCCAGTCTAGAGAGTATGAGTGATTGGACCAGTACTTTTTTTGGCCTGAGGTTGGAGGAGGGGCAGAACTTTTCGGGTCATTCTGAGTAGGCCATAGCAGAGGCCTGCTGTCTTCCTAGCCTGCGTCCTAAAGCTCAAGTCCTGGTCCAACCATATACCCAGGCTCTTAATTTCTGACTTCGGGGCTGGACCCATGCAGGGAGGCCACATGGAACAGGACTTAAAACTCAGGGTATTGCCCAGTAGCATAATCTCAGTTTTTCCTCCGTTAAGCTTAAGCTGGGACGCATCCATCCATTTTGAAATGTCGTCTAGACAGGTAAAGAGGGCATGGGTTTTTTGGTCAGCTTGGTTTAGCCCCACCACCAGTTGCGTGTCGTCGGTATAGGTTATCATCTGGATTTCATAGGGGGCTACAATGGCTGCCAGAGGGGCCATATCAACATTAAAAAGCGTGGGGCTAAGTGACGAGCCCTGCGGTACCCCACTCAGCAGGGAGGTGGGTTTAGATGCAATATTCTCTTCAAATACCTGAAAGGTTCTACCCTCCAGGAAGGAGAGGATAGCCATTGAAGTACCATGCCATCTACTCCTATACTCCTGAGACTCAGGATCGAATGATTCACCGTGTCAAATGCGGCGCTCAGGTCTAGGAGTAGTATGGCTGCCGCACCTCCTGAGTCCAGAATTTTCTTGCTTTCCTCTACCACTGCTAGTAGTGCCGTTTTGGTACTCTGGCGTGGTCGAAACCCTGTTTGAGAAGAGTGGAGCAAGTTGTGTGTTTCAAGGAATCTGGAGAGGGTCTGATTAACATATTTCTCAGCTACCTTGCTTATTGCAGGCAGGAGGGATATGGGGCAGTAGTTGCCCAGGTCTGCCGGGTCCAGATTGGGCTTCTTAAGTAGGGCTTTTACCATGGCTCCTTTCCATTTAATGGGAACTATTCCAGTGGACAGTGAGGCATTAATCAGATTTGTCATGTTGGGGGCTATAATAGGTGACCTGTTTCAGAATATTGAGTGGGGCTGGATCATTAGGGGAACCGCTCTTTACCGAGGACAGCAGGGTGAGAAAAGTTTCCTGGGACAGAGGGGGAAAGGCCTCGCATGTATTCAGGGGGGGGCAGGAGTAAGAGTCGGTCTGTCCGTACGAGGGGTTGCCTTCATCCTCCTTACATGGGAGGGATTCCAAGATATGCTGAACCTTGGTGGTAAAATACTCGGCTAGTTTGTTGCACCGTTGCCCAGAAGGGTCAGGGGCTGTTCGTGGGGCGGGGGCTTTCAGTAGTTTTTTGATAATAGAAAAAGTTTCTTTGGGCGAATTGGCAGCTGATAAGAATCATACCCTCGTAGTAGGAGGCCTGGGCTCTTATTAGTTCTGCTTTATAGGCAAGGATGGCTGCCCTGTAGTCCAGCTTTTTGACAGGTAGAAAATCTTTCCTCCACTGTCTTTCCTTAACCTTGCAGCGCTGCTTTAGGGTGCGCAGTTCAGGAGAAAACCATGGGGAGTTGTGGGGCCCAACAGTCTTTTTTTATCCTGGTCTTTGGAAGGACAGAGTTAAGTGACTCCTCAATCCAACTGCGAAAATCCTCGCTGGCTTTGACTGGGCCCGGATTCAAGATGGGTTTAGTCCTTTCCAGTTCCTGGGACCATTTCTCCAGGGGGAGCTTGATCCATGGGCGACCGAGGGCCCAGGTAGATTGAGTCCTGGGTCTGGTAGTCTGAGGTGACCAAGAAAGGGTTACCAGGAAGTGATCCGACCACGGAAGTGGGACGAGGTCGGTCCCTTTAAGGTCATCTAGATTGGAGAACACCGGGTCGAGGAGGTGTCCTTTGGTATGGGTGGCATGTTTGTGGGGGCGTGGCTTGGCCAGCAATGGAGGTGGCAGTGCTGTAGCGGGGCTCCGTCTTCAGCTCCCAATCCTGGCCGCATAACCACGGGGAAAACGGAGGACTGAGGGCTACCACACACGGTTGCAGTCCTGGAAGGGGCCCCCGATGCTCCGGAGCAACTGTGAGCGCTGGAAGCTGTGCTCGCTTGGTGTGGGCCTCCCCGACTGCTGGCGGACTGAGGGCGGCTCGCGCGGCCGGGCGCTGAGAGGTGCGTGAGTCTGGGGACTGGCCCCGCCTCCTGGGCCTTGCCTGGCGGGCGTGCTTTGTTTGCCTTTTGAAGACGACGGTGCCCCATATTAGACCTGGTTGGGACGGCCCATTGCCGGTCGGGTGGTGAGACCCCGGGTCTCCATAGTGGCTGGAGAGAACCGCGCGAGGCTGGGAGCCGGGCCGCTTCTCGGGCCTGGCCTGGAGAGGACACAATAAGCACGCTGTGGGGACGGCGCTGGGGACGGCGCTAGGGACTGCGGGAGTCAGCGCTGGCGCGGTGACGACCGAGGACCGGCCAATCCCTGCCATAACCGCTGAGCAGAAGGAGGAGAGGAGCCGGCTACCGGGTGAGGTCAGTGACTGTCTCAAGCGGCGAAGGCACGGAGGAGTTGCGTGAAGCGACCAGAGAGCCTTATTGGTGCCCGAGCGCACCAGTCCTTTTGCGGCTGTGGGACAGACTTTTAGGCTCTACACGCCCCGGCGCCTGGGGGTCGGAGTGTGAGGATTTGAGTGACCCCTCGAGGTGTCCGCGGTGGTGCGACACGGCTCGCAGGGACTTGTTGGACTGCTGCAGCCGCGAGAGGTGTTTAACCCACGGCGGGGGAGGTGCGTGAATGGTGGGCCCCCTCTGCATATCAACGAGAGGTGCTCTGCTGCCATTAAACATCCAGCTGGTCTCGTCTGTGGTGCTTCGCTGAGGGCGGGTAGCCCTGCACATGCAAGCTGCTGAGCTGGAGGACACTACAGGGTACTGTCGGTGAAGCAGATTGGTACTAACCAGACGCTGCTGAACTATATCGGACGTGGAAGAAAGGCGTAGATCCTGGACTCCGCACTGACAACTGCCGGACCGAGAGACGCCCAGCGAAGAGCACAACTTTGGCGGCTCCATGTCGAGAGGAGGCCGAACGAAAGAAGGAACTGGGGGAACGGCAGCCCCCCTCCACAGACTCGGGCACAAGCGGACAAGATGGCAGGAGTGGAGACGATAGACCCAATGTCGCACAAACTAGACGCAGTCCTGGCAGCAGTTGAAAAACTAGGAGAAACAATGACTCAGATCCGCTACTCCTTGGAGGGTAAAATAGACAAAGTGGCGCTGGACCTCACGTTGCTACACGCGGATCACCGGAAACTCACGGATCGCACTGCTGCCACCGAGGGGAACTTGGCGGAGGTCTCTCCACGAGTTTCTGTGGCGGAAAAGGACATTCGTGAACTACAGAATAGAGTGGATTTCCTGGAGGACAGAGCCGAGGACGCGGAAGGTAGGGCCCGACGCAATAACGTGCGCGTAGTGGGCCTGCCGGAGGGAACAGAGGGAAGGTCAGCTGTAGCTTACGTCGAAGACTGGCTCCGGTCACTTCTGCCGGGAGGTGCCCTCTCTCCACAGTTTGTGGTTGAGCGCGCGCATCGGGTCCCTGCCAGGCCCCCCCCACCAGGCTCCAGCCCACGGCCGCTCCTGATTCGCCTCTTGAATTATCGGGACAGGGACACCATCCTCCAGGAAACTCGAAAACTACAGGAGATACGAGTGGACAACCAGAAGGTCATGATATTTCCCGATTATACCTTTCAAGTCCAGAAACAGCGACACTCTTTTCTTGCAGCAAAGCGCAGACTATGGCAGTGTGATCTAAAATACTCTCTGCTGTTTCCGGCGAAGCTACGGGTTGTGGCGCATGACAGGACTCACTTTTTCACCACCCCAGAAAGTGCTGAGGAATGGCTTGACTCCCACAATGCTGGAACAAATGGGAGGGAGGAACGAGCGCCAAAACCCCCACAGCGGAGGAGACGTCGACGACAACGGCCGACACAACCCCGAACATCGCGAGCTCCTGGCCCTGCGCCGGACCAGATACTGAGTGGACAACTGGAAGCGATACAAGCGGTGGCAAACATCGGGGACTCGCTGGGCACCCATTCGCACTCGGATTCTGACCGGCATGGGCCGCCTAGCGATGATGACCTGCTGGATGATTTATCTGCCTCTCCAGGATCCGATATTCTACCCCATGTCACCCCACAGACTTCGGAGCACATTACCTGACACTCTGTGTTCCGTTTGTTAGTTTCTGTTATCGCAGACAGTCCAAGTGATGCATAACCTCACCGGATACGCAAGTATATAATTGTCTGTATAATTTTCAGATGCTGCACGCTTCTGTCGATTTAGGTTATGACGAAGTGACAGTCAGGGTACAGTTACGACACACGGATAGGCTCCTACTACTGGCCCCTTCATATATGGGAATAGTATAAATAACACATGGGTGGTGGCCCTATCTTCTTGGGATGCGGTCAGGGATGGGTTTAGCTGCAAAGGATGACCCTTTTCTAATTTCCCCTATCTTTCCTCTGCAGTACGTTTCCCTTAGGATAACTTCCACATTGCTGTACACCACGGTTTCCCTCAGATATTAGTTGTGTGCTATTGTACAGACGGTTTGGGCACTTGCCTGTTGCATAGTTGCTCTCATGGTATTATTCTATATGTTTTTAATATTTTGTATGCCATCTTATTTTAGCAAAGGTATGTCGGCTGCCAACCAAGTACGTGCCAGACAACTCATCTTAGAGCAGCCACTGTGCCCCCACGATTGGCCCCTTTCGCCCTCCAGCCGGGTGAATCCCTCAACGCCCTTGATACTACACAGACATGGCGCCCCTTAAAATAGGAACCTGGAATGTGCGGGGCATTCATACCCCAGCGCGCCGATATTTAATATACTCATATTTACGTCGACACCACATACAGATAGCGCTGCTCCAGGAAACGCATATATCACAGACAGAAATTATACGTCTTCGCAGGCGTTGGAGGGGGCAGCTTTATGCGACAGGCTACTCCGCATATGCGCGTGGGGTCCTGGTATGGGTGCGACCGGGAACTCCATTTAGGGTGACCGATACAATGATAGACGAGGGCGGCAGATATGTCATGGTGAAGGGAGTTTGGGATGGTAAGCCGATAGTAATAGCGTCACTATATGCACCAAATACTGAGCAGGCAGCCTTTTTGGATCATGTCACCCACAAGCTGGCTGTCTGGCATGACACGCCCATGATCTTAGGTGGGGATTATAACTGCGTATTAGATGCCTCTCTGGATCGTTCTTTCCCTCCCCTGCTAGGCACAGTCACACATGTAGCCATGAAGGCGCTGTCGCGTTGGGCGGAGCAGTGGCACCTCTCGGATGCGTGGCGCCACAGGAACCCGCAGGACAGAGTCTATTCCTACTATTCGGGGGCCCATCGGCTGCATACGCGCTTGGACCGCTTCATGGTGTCCGATCTCTTACCATGTATTGCAGGGTCCTCCTATATGGGACGTACACACTCCGATCATAACCCGCATCTACTAGACTTGCGATGGGAGGTTGAGCAACCCCCGATCCCATTGTGGCGTCTTCAATCAGATGTGCTCTTGGATGCGCCATTCAGGGATCTGTTGGCCACTACCATAGCACAGTATATTGAGGAAAACGCAGGTACGGCCTCATCGCCATTAGTGGAGTGGGATGCTTTGAAGGTGGTGGTTAGGGGTCACTGTCTGGGGACACAGGCGGGAATGCGAGTGCAGTTAGAGAAAGACCTTACCAATCTCGAACGGAAATTGCTTGTTGACGAGCAGGGGGCCGCGGAGGGGACAGGGGAACAACGCAGCCGGCACGGAGAGGAGCACGCACGGCTGTTGGAACGGTTGAAATGCATTAACTATGCTGCACACGCGGCACGGACACATCATATGAGTGATAAGGCCGGCAGGCTGCTTGCATGGCTAATTCGCCAAAGCGAGTCGTCAGCGCCAATAGTATCGGTCCGCACGGTGAATGGGAGAGTAGCGCACACACAGAGAGATATACATGATGCGTTTGTGGCACATTATCAGGAGTTGTATAAATCGTGCGCGCAACGCCTTCAGAGATGCGACGCTGCCTGGAGGACCTGGCCCTACCACAGGCCCTCAGAGGGAGGAGCTAAATTGCCCTCTCACTACCGAGGAAGTCCGGGACAGTATTTTTTCCCTGTCTAACGGGAAGTCGCCAGGCCCGGATGCGCTGCCAACGGAATTCTACAAGGCTTATGCTTATCTTTTGGTGCCGCAGCTGTTGACGGTTTACCAGACCGCAATGGCCGACTCCGCGTTACCAACCACGCAGAGTGAGGCTCTGCTGGTGTCCCTTCTAAAACCTGACAAAAATCCAGACTCTCTGGGTTCGTATCGCCCATTAGCACTCCATAATACGGACTACAAAATATTCGCATCACTCCTGGCCAGATGACTTTCGCCCTTAGTACAAACACTGGTGCACCCAGACCAAAATGGATTTGTTCCAGCCAGGTGCACATCGCTCAACATCCGTCGGTTTTTCAGAATTCAAGAATATGCAGTGGATAGATGGCCCCGTTCGGGATGCCTGGTACTGGACCTGGAAAAGGCATTCGATTCGTTGGAGTGGCCTTACCTGGCGGCAGTCCTGGATACATACGAGTTGGGGGAGAATTATTTGAATATGATTCGATTATTGTACCAGCGTCCCACAGTTCGGGTACGTACCGGCAAGCTAGTCTCTGATCCTATTCGAGTGCGGCGAGGGACGCGACAGGGCTGTCCTCTGTCCCCGCTGTTGTTCTCCTTAGCGATGGAGCCTTTGGCTATGTTGCTCAGGAGAGATGGTAGAGATTGGGGAATACCGCTGGGGGATGGGCTACACGCTGTCTCCCTCTACGCTGATGACCTGTTGTTGTATCTTCGGGATGTCACTGTTATCCCGGAGTCCATTGCCGGAATACTTAAAACCTTCGAGGAGTACTCGGGTCTCCGGGTGAACTGGGCCAAATCGGAACTATACTCATTCCGGCATGGTATATCGGAAGAGGAGGTACTTTTCAATACTCAGCCAATCGCGTGGTACCCCACCACTTTCCGATATCTTGGTATATTTATATACCGGAAGCCAGAAGACATCTTAGATGGCAATTTGACGAGAGCAATATCGCCGATCCGTGCTCAGATACAGTTTTGGAAAACGCTACCATTGGGTGTTATGAGTCGCGTCGCCCTGTTGAAAATGATTGTACTCCCTAAATTACTATACTATTTCTCGAATATCCCAATTTACGTACCTAGTAAAAATTTTCGGGAGTTGGAACGTCTCTCCCGAGACCTCATATGGAATGCGGGGAGGCCACGAATTGCTCTGTGGAAGATGTATGCCCCCATGGACCAGGGTGGACTGGCGGTTCCTAATTTGGAGCTATACTATTTGGCTGTTCAGCTTCAATGGGTGACGAAATGGCTAGATGGCAGGTGTCTGGAGGACACGGCGACATTGCAACAGCCCTGGACCCATCCGAGGATATGTCACCTGTTCCACCCGGTAGCTAAATCCCCGCGACCGACACAGTTATATGCGGGACTGGCACATAGGTGTTATAAGAGGAGTCTCTACCTCACACGCGCGACATTTCCATATGCCCCTACACTGCCATTACTGGGGACACCCCGGGGCAGGACAGGCACTTCAGGTGGCGCCCTGATGCCCTGGCGAGCGGTGGGCGTAGACACACTGGGTGATCGTTACAGGGATGGCGCACTGCTGACATTTGAGGCGTTGACCGAGGATACTGGGCTGCCGGCGGGACAGTTCCTCCTCCATACGTCTCTCCTGTCGGCTTTGACAGCCGCATAGGGTGATCTGACAGTAGAGCCCCCAACGCATCTAGTATTACAATACTTACATGTCATGGGGGCAGGATCACATGTAGTGCATTGGCTGGTAGAAGCGCTCCTTACACATACACTGACACCGATGCGACAGCTCCGAGGCAGGTGGGAGGACGACAGAGCCAGGCCTTGGACGGAGAAAGAATGGGGTATCGTTCTGGCTGGGTCCAGGAATATACCGCGGAACGCCAGGTTCAAACTTATACAAACATATATCATTCACAGGGCATACCTTTCGCCGGATAAGATTAATCGGTATTTTCACATTGACAGCTCTGCATGTCCGCGTTGTCAACAATTAGACGCCACTTTGCTGCATATGCTGTGGGATTGTGCCTCCCTTCTGCAGTACTGGCGAGACGTGACCACGACCCTTGCCGCTAGTACAGGCACACTCCTGCCGCTGTCGTGGGAAGTCTGCATTCTAGGGCTTTACCCCCGATCCCAAAAAAATAAAGTAACTACGAGGTTCCGAGATCTGGGGCTGATAACTGCAAAGCGGCTGATAACCAGGAACTGGAAACACGCAGACCCCCCAGTGACAGCCAGTTGGAGGGGCTCATTTATAGTTTGGGCGCAAGCAGAAAGCACGGTGCTGCACAGGGAGGAGACAGCAGGGCTCCGTAAGTACCCCATAGCCCAAAGCTGGGACATATTATTGGCTACCCTCCGATGTGGAGACTCAGATGAAGTAGGGACCCCTATAGCTAGTCCGCAGCGCACATGAACATAACCTCATGCGCGGTCGGGGAGGACCGACTTGCTCTGGGAGGGTGGGGAGGGGCAGATTTATGTGCCCTTTGCACCATTGACACTGAACGATTAGCTGTTATCTTGACGCCTAAGTGGGCAGGCTGTAATCACCACCAACTGAGTGAGGAACTCTACAAAGAAGTATTGGTTGTACGAGTCACACCGAGTAGTGTAATAATTACATTTATAATAGGATGGCTAGTTCATATGTTAGGTTCAAGTTAATTGATTGTTATAAGAAACATTGTTTGATTATCATTTTATAGTGGAGGCCTCTTATCTTTTCAAAGTTATGCAGTCTCTTATTTTCTGTGTAACATCGCACTGATCCGGATTGACAACTGTCCCTGCGTGCATTTGAGTCACTCCGATATTATATAGCGACATGCTGATTCCTACCAGATGTCTCCTTGAAGGGCAATGGCCAACTATGTCTGTAATGTTAGATCCAGGATGTAACGACAAGTGAATGCAATAGCACAAAGAAAGTTTAATATGAGTGATCATGTGCGACAGGGCGGCTGATGTATATGTACTATGTATGAATAGCGACGCACTGTAGTGGTACTATGTAACACTGCTTTCAATTTTTCTCATTACATTTGTGATATATGTCGACTATCAGCATACAGAAAATATTGTACAAAACATGAGATATGCCATGACGGATAAAATAAGAAAAAGAAACCTATAAACACCAATAAAGACATTTAAACAAAAAAAATGGGTGGCATGTTCGTTTTTTTTTTTGGGACAATTGGAGAGACGTAAGGTCTCTGGCCAGCTCGACTGCATTTACAGCTCGCGGATCATCAAAATGGAGGTTAAAATCTCCAAGGATCGTAAAGTTAGCCGCCGAGCTGGCAAGGTTAACCGTCGCCTCTAGTAGAGATTTATTGAAGGCTCCGATCGCTCCAGGGGGCCGAAAGGCAAGAATGCCTGTGAATGAGGGGAGAGGAGAAAATTCAATGATAAAATGGGCGTTCTCACAGTCGTCAAGAGGGTTCCCCAACAGGCGACAGATGAACTGTTCCTTATAAATAATGGTGATCCTGCCGCCTCTACCTGTTGACCGGTCTGTTCTTTGCATCAAGAAGCCAGGGGGGAGTGCTTGCACAATATCTGGCTCTGAGCCAGGTTTCCGTGAGGAACAGCACATCAGGGTCATAATCTTTAAGGAGCATCCAGATCTCTGCAGTATGTTTCGGCAGGGACCTGCAGTTAAGAAGTCGGATTCTGAATTGGGCCTTAGGTAAGGTGTGCCGTAGCCTATTGGGAGTGAGGTAGAGCTTACAGTATGGACATTGTTTAGGAAGTTTATCCGGACGGAATGGATGACCACAGTTGGTCCCAGGGGCGTCGTTTAGTTTCTTGAGCTGGGAACTGGTGTAGATGTGTTGGGTTAAGAGGAGAGATGCAGGGTTTCTGGGCCCGGCCGTGCGCGGACGGGCGCAGACGGGCTTGCCTTAGGCGCGCCTTCGCTGCGCGGTCGCATCACAATGTGCATTTTATCGGAATCAAGCTGCGCCGGGAACAGCAACTAGACTGCTGACCCGGCGATGAGTAATGCAGAAGTGCAAGTGCCCCCCGAGCCCCTAGATCATTGAACACAGCTCTATCCCCCACACACAAAGAAAAATACGTTTTTTCAAAAGATTAAACATTTTATTAAAAGCTTAAAATCCTAGTAACAAGTTGCAGCACAAGCACACTGACCTGCAGACTCACTCGGTAACGCGAGTGCTCTGCCTCCGGCCTGTGTCAGATTCAGCGCAGTCGCGTCACAATGTGCTTTTTATCGGAATCAAGCTGCGCCGGGAACAGCAACTAGACTGCTGACCCGGCGATGAGTAATGCAGAAGTGCGAGTGCCCCCGAGCCCCTAGAGCATTGAACACAGCTCTATCCCCCACACACAAAGAAAAATACGTTTTTTTTTTCCTGTTCTGTTCAAGTATAGGGTGTCATCCATGATGTGTCAGAGCCGTTTTGTTAATATGACCTGGTCTGAAGCCAGATTGGCAATGGTCCTGAAACTGTTCGATGTGGTTGCAGAGTTGTAAGTGTACACATTTCTCTAGAAGTTTTGCAAGTGTGTTAGTGATAGGGTGGAAATTGTTGAGGTCAGACAAGTCAGCATTTGGCTTTTTTGGGATAGGGGTAATCTGACCTTTCTTTAGGCAATCAGGAATTGTGCCCTGGAGAGAGCACTGACAATCTTAGACCAAAGTGGGAATACGGAAAAACTAACCTCTTTGAGTTTGGCGGGTAGAGGATCTTTGAAGTGATTATAGGGTTTAATTGATATTATTGTTTTGAGTATCTGTTTTGTCAGGAAGTTTAAATTTCGACCATGCAGCATTGTTTTTTATAGTGAAATCGTAGGGAGGGGACTACATCTTAGAAGGCATAGGGATGAGACTAGATTGGGCCTGGTTTAGTAGATGTTGAGTGGCAAATTGTGGATCTGATCCAATTCTCCTTGTTTTTTCAATGAAATGAGCAAAGAAATCACCACCACTTGGGAGTATCCCATTATCTTTTAGATGTAGGTTAGATCTATCTCTAGCTTCAGACCAGGAAGCCCTGCAGGACAGATTGGTTGAGTGCCTGTCCTTCCGGACCTGGTTATCCAAGTAGTAGTGCTTTGTGAACATAAGGAGTGACACCCGTGTAGCAGCTCGGCACATGACCAGAACTGGCTAACGTGCACCAATGCAGGGTTAGCAGCCTTTGCTCTGGTCAAGTGAGCACCCAAGCCTTTCGACTGGCTGCTTTTTGGCTGCCCCATAACAGATTTTATAGCATAAAACAATCCATCAGGAGATGGTTCTCTTTTGCCCTGCTTTGCCCTTTTTTGCTCCATAGAAGCCGACGAAAAGTTAGTCATCCTGTCGGTAGTCCTTGGTCCAGTCAAAACTCAGGGCCCTCTTAGGGTCCAGATGGGGGAGCCTTTCTTCCTCCTTGGAGGTGTGAAACAGTGCATAGAAAGTCAGCAAGGTGATGGATGTCCTATATGGAAGGCATTCCTTGCTTCGGAAGGAATGCCATTTTTGTCCAAAGAACAAGCGGGTCTTGAAAGAATGAGGTGTATGGCTGTACCACATACAACACCTGAAGTTTGCTGACTCGCCTCACAGGTGTTATGGTGGTGAGGAAAGTGGTCATGATGGTGAAGGGATGAAGATGACAGCTGTGCATTAGTTCGAAGGGAGTGCACCTCAGGTAAAGGAGTACCACATTAAGGCCTCCCTGAGGCAAGCCTGTAGATCAGCCCTTTCAAAATTTGATTTTAAGAGAGGTGGCTGACCCAGAAGACCAGAAAAGGCCATAAAGTTACCATTACTCGTTGACACAGCAAGGCCTTGCTGAGCTTAAGAAAGACATACGTGATGTTACAGGAATAACACCTGTTGGACTGAAAACGCGCTTACTATAACAGGGTATTTTAAAACGAAAACGTTCTCACTATTTATGCCAAGCAGATATTTGCAAATATCTTACCAAAGTTGGTCCTCAGACCTCACCAAATCCGGATCAAAGCAATACCATGTTCACAAAGAACTCAAACAAATTCAAGCGCTTGTCCAAAAACGATCTTCAGACCGTACCAAACACAAACCACAGTGGTGCCATAGCCACGGGACAAAACAAACTCACCTGGTGCACACAGGTCAAACGAAGTTATTCTCCACTGCTGACTCTTCGGACCAAACTGTCAGATCCAAGGGTTTCGCCGTTCAGAACCCCAGCCGGGATGACCAAAGGCCGAGGCACTGCCTGTTCAAACAGACGGGTCAGCTGCGAGTACTAGTCTCTCTCGTGCAGGGATCCCCGGTCCGACGTGGCCCCGTCCCCCTCACCCGTCCGCAGGCAAGGAAGGGTCACTCACCCAATGGGGTCTCTGTTCGGGTGCCAACTGAAGGAAGTGACCCGTTTAGGGCCACCCCGGTCACTTGTGACCACCTCTCAGCCTTCCATACAAATGAAGAGTCGGTCAGACAGTAGAGAATACAAACCAAAGTATTTTATTAGCGTCCGGTCTGACCAGCCTCCTCAGTTTGCGCCAGAGGGACTGACTCCCGTCCAAATGGTAAAGTCAGATATACATTTCCAACACCCCTAGAGACCCGCCCAGACTGGAATTTTCCAGCCTGGTCACTGATAAACAATGGAGGTACAGAAGGATGGGCTATCATCCTGAGACCGGGTACACACTTATCTTAGTTTCAAGGTTACTCTGCCCGTCTCTCTGAGAGTGGGAGCAGGCCTACCTACGGGGAAAGGCATGTAGTTACAGAATTAACTATTCATTAGTGCAGCGATACTTAACCTTGGATAATAAAGAGAAACAATCGTGACTGCTTTCTGCTGACAGTATGAGACAGAAGCTTCATTTTGATCATGGTACAAAATGGTGCCGCAAATGCTAACTTAACTCGCACAATGCTACAAGGAGTCAGCTAGATGCATTTTCAGTCCAACACACCAGACAACATACTTCTCCCAGCATCCTGCATACACAGTCTTAGTTGATTGCGGCCTCGCTGTCAAGATTACACTAACCACGGATGAACTGGTTACTTGCCGGTAATCTTCAATACTCTAAGTGGGAAAATGCAGCAGACGTGACCCACGCACGTCGCCGTCACGTCTCCTGATTCGCCGATGCCACGCCCATGAAAGGAGCTGTGATGGAGTAACTGCCGTCCCGCCGTATCCATTGCCGTTATCTCCCCCGCTTTTTGGAAGAATAATCACGGACATTTTGCGGCGGCTGGCAGCTCTTTGCCCTAGTGGGTTTTCCTCGCTGGTGGGTTTCTTCGCTAGAGGCTGGTTTTGCTTGACTCCGTGCAGCAGCAGTAACAGGAGCGACCCGACGCGAAGCACCAGAGAGACCAACATCGCCGGAGCAGTAGAAGGTGGTAGATCTCGGTAGACCTTGGGGCTGCACGGTGCGCCGTAGTGCGCGGCAAGAGGTCGACCGCCATTACACAGAGCTGGTTATCCCCTGGATCCTGAAGGGGAATGCAGAGATAGAGGCGGAGAAAGGGCGTCGTACTGCCTCGCTGCAAGACCTCTTAGAGCACAACTTGTCGATCTACAGGCTCATAAAAATGCGAAATAAACAATCTAAAACAGCAGCTGGGAAAAGTTTCTAAGATCTGGCCAGTCACCAGCAACACCTGTGATACTACCCAAGGAAGTTAGAAGAGGGAGAAGAAACGCTCCGCAGAGATTGGACTTTAAAGCTAAAAGCCTGGCTCTGGCGGAGAAGAGCATTCAGATCGGCCAGGACGCTACTGATAAAACCTTGGAAGGAGAGCAGAGTCTGTCTGACCTCTCAGCTGATTTGAGCATGCTGGCTGTGGGAGGTGAAGAAGAGGCAGGAAAGGGGGGTGAAGCAGCAGGGGATAGATTGAAGGTAGATGATAAAGTGGTGAAAAGTAAACAGTATCCTCTTTTTGGTAATACCCTTGCTACATGGGTTTTACCCACCAGTACTCCTCTTCTAAATAGGGAGGAGCAAAGTGTGGATCATCCAATGGGTCAGGAAATGCCACATACCCATACCCCTGAGCACTCCTCCACAGTATATACAGCACATCCACAGTCGCAGCTCAAACTGCATGCTGTCCCAGTCCCTGCAGAAATAAATACAGTAAGTCATGAGGATACATCTCTGACCAGGCAGCCACTGTCCCTAGAGGGTCAAGTGCCCTCTCAGACTGTACAAAAAGAGAATGGGAGTCATGGATTGGTAGATAACCCAGATGAGCTGGATTAGACGTTCATATCTGATTCAGAACCGGAACAGGGGAAAAGGAGGAAAAAGGATAAGGAAAAAGGAATAGCTCCTAAGTTAAAGAGAATTGCCGAAAATCTGGGACAAGAAAAGAGGGATAAAAATGCTGAACATAACACCTTAGTACAAGAAATGTTTTCAACTATCCTACAAGAGGTTAGAGATCTGAAGGCATCGCAAGTATATGAAATATCACAGCTGCATGATAGGTTATCAAAGATGGAGGAAAAATTGGGCAATCTACCTGTAAGGGTTGCGGAATTGGAGATTCGTGTTTCAGGTCTTGAGGATAAAATCATTGTTATGCAAGAGGAATTGCAGGTGTTGAGTAAAAACAAATATCAGATGGATTCGAAGCTACAAGACCTTGAGAATTACAACAGGAGATCTAATCTACGTCTGGTGGGAGTATCGGAGGGGCTGGAGGGGGCGGAAATGGTAAAATGGACAGAGTCCCTGATGAAAAAAGCAATACCTGAACTACAAGGGGATCTCACAATTACCCGAGCCCACAGGGTACCTGCGCATAAGCCCGTGAATGCTAAATACCCACGAACAATTTTAAGACATTTTTCAGACTATAGAATCAAGGAGCGAATCCTAAACACAGCAATATCAAGGAGAACATTCACAACTGATGAAATTAAATTTTTTTAATTCTTCTCTGATATGTCAGCAGCATTTGCCCTTAGACGTAAGAACTTTGTTAAAATGATTGACCCTTTCAAAGCTAAAGGGGCACAGCCAATGATTGTGCAACAATCTAAATTAAAGGTCCTAGTTAAAGGAAAATTCTTTATTCTCACAGATATTGTAGAAGCCCAAAACCTTCTGGATGGCCTCAACACTATATAAGGAAAAAGGGATTATGTATTTATAAAATTGTTGAATATTTAATCAGCTATATTCAAGCTCTGCTATGAAATATTTTTAAATTCAGTTTATTTTTTGAGGCAGTTGCAAGGTGAATCAGGAGTCGTAACAGGATGCAACAAGATGGCATCCATCAAAAGGAGGAAGAAGGAGGGGAAGCTAGTGGGGAAGGTTGGGTCTTCCCTTCTCTCGGAGAGGGTGGGTTGGATGGGTGGTGGTGGGGGTAAAGCAGTTAAAAAAAAAAAAAAAAAAAAGAGTTCATAGATGGAAAAATTTGTTTGAATATTTTTATTAAGAGGAGATTAAGCAATGCGTATAGTAATTATTTGACAGGTTTAGAAGTAAGTTGTGGTACCATACAACAGAAACTATATATTGCACAGGGAAGGCTGCACTTTATTGCACTTTAATGCAACGTAATGCACTTTAATGCACATTTTGCACAATATTTGCTATTTGCACTATATTGTACTGTTGTATTGTATTGTTTTTACCAGTTGCGTGATTTGCACTTTAATGCTTATTTGCACTGTCGTTTTTTTTTTTATACTTCATCTGTACTGTAGTGTTTTAGTCCAATGGGTGTTCGATTGCATTTTATTATATTTTATATATATTTAATATATATTTAATATATTCGGCATTATAGTATTTTTGCCTAGTAGCTATGTTTTATGCATATTTTGTACAATTGATAACACATGTATGGTGGTGTATTGGTCTAGTACTTGTGAAAGTTACCTAAATAGCTGGTGTAAGTTAGTGAGCCACTTTTCGATTAGAGGTCTAGAAAGAGTAGAATATTTTCTTATTGGGAAAAAGAAAAGTCGTATTGAAAGTCATGGCTCATATGCGCACTTGGTATACTTTGCATAACTTCACCTTAGATAGGAATTCCCATACGAATAGGAAGAAATTGTTGATTTTGTCTTTAAATGCTAATGGTTTAAATAATAGACGTAAAACTAGTGCGATAGAAAGCTGGCTAAAAGGTTATTACCCGGATGTGATCTTTATACAAGAGACACATTTTCGTGCTCTAACAAGCGCAAGCAAAATGCTAAAAAATTGGGCAGGGTTTTATTGTTCATCTGTATCTGGGGCAGCCCAGAGAGGTGTGAGTATTTTTATAGGCAAGCATGTTCAATTCCATGTTGAAGCCTCACATTCAGACACGAGTGGTAGATGGACATTTTTACATGGGAAAATTAATCAGACAAATCTTATTCTTGCTACAATTTATGCACCAGTCATCGATGACCCGCTTCCTATTTTACAGTTAAAGCAAGCATTATCTGGCATACCGGGTCAGATTATATGGGGTGGTGATTTTAATTTTTTACAAAACCCTGCGGTGGATTCAACTAAAAAAAGACCGAAGACAAAATAAACCACAAGTTGCCACCGCTTTGTTGAGTTGTAAGTCGGATTTAGATATCATGGATAATTGGCGTCTTAATAATCCGGCTAAACGTGAATATTCTTGTTACTCGGCAAAATACGACTCATCATCCAGGCTAGACTTTTTTCTTACTTCCCATAACCTTGAAGTTAATAAATATGAATATATAGTAAATTCCTTCTCAGATCATGCCCTCATTAAGCTTGAAATTATGCTAGATAAGCTAGAGGATGAATTACCAAGAAGATGGTATTTTAATAGACTCAATTTAGCTGAGAAACAATGGTGTGCAGAAATAGAAAAGGAGGTTAGCTTCTTTTTTGATATAAATAAGGATTCTGCACCAATTAACATAATATGGGACGCGTTTAAAGTCACTCTGAGAGGTATTATCACCTCAAAAGAGATTCCAAAACAGAAGGCTAAGAAGGAGGAGAGAATGGCGATAGAAAACAGTCTGGCCCAGGCAAATCAAGAATATTTTAGAAATAGGACCCCAGTTACTCGACAAGAAGTACTGAATGCAAAAAGGAGAATGAGGGAATTCTATTATGAACGAGGGGATATGACAAGTAGGCTATACCTTCAGGCTAGTTATGAACATAGCGAGTATACTGGAAGATTACTAGCTTGGCAAGCAAAGGAGAAGCAAGTCCGAAATAGAGTCGAATGTATTCAGGATAAAGTAACTAAAACCCGTGTAAATAATAAGTCTTTAATAGGTGAGGCTTTTCTTAAACATTATAAAGATATATATCAAACATCTCATCAGATCCCCGTAGAAACAATTGATGAATTTTTGCAGGAATTGCCTATTCCAACTTTAGGAAATAATTTTAAAGAGCTGCTGCTAGCCGAATTACGAAGGATGAACTAGATGTGGTTATCAGCTCTTTGCCCAACTGTAAAGCCACCAGGGAGGATGGCATTCCTGCGGAATTTTTAAAAACATTTTCTACAATACTATGTCCTGAATTTTTAAGGCTTGCAAATTTCTTACTAGAAGGAGGGGACCCGCCCGCATCCTTCCGTATTGCAGTAGTGGTCAGTATCTTAAAGAAAGATAAAGATAGTGAAAATGTGAACTCGTACAGGCGAATAAGTCTTTTAAACACGGACTACAACATTTTTACAAAACTTTTTGCCAATAGATTAAATAAGATGGTGGGGTCACTCATCGGGATGGATCAATGCGGCTTTATAGCAGGGAGACAGCTCTATACTAATACACATTTTCTATTAGAGGCTTTGGATTTTTTTTAATATCAATAAAGTTCAGGCACAGATATGGTTTTTAGATGCCAAAAAGGCATTTGACCTTGTTTCTTGGAATTGTCTTTTTACGATCTTAGCAAAGTTTGGCTTTCCAAAGGAGTTTATATTTTTATTAAAACAACTCTATACAAACTCCCAGGCGCAAATTTTAATTAACTCTGTTAAGATAGGAACATGTCAAATAAATAGAGGTACTAGACAAGGCTGCCCCCTTTCACCGATTTTATTTGCACTTTTTATAGAGCCATTAGTAATTGCAATCAGGGAAAAAAGAGCACACACAGTTCCGGTGCAGGGAATGACGAACATAAAACTTTACACTGACGACATCGTGCTCTTTTTGGACACAAATATAGACACCCAGGTGGAAGTGATGAAAGTTTTTGCAGATTTCCAAGAGATAGGAGGTTACAAAATCAATAAGACCAAAACAGAAATTATATTGTGCAACTGTGGTGTGAATTCTTTATTATCAGAATTTAGGCAGACATACAATACTCGCCCAAAGAGATATTTAGGGATTGTTGTTACGGAGAGAGTAGAAGATCTTTTTCCCTTAAACTATACTCCATTATTGAAAAAGGTGAGCTCTCAGTTAACACGGTGGAATCGGCTCCCATTATCAATAATAGGACGAGTTGCATTAATTCGAATGTCTATTTTACCCCTGTTTAATTTTCTTTTTAGCGCAGCTCCCTGTGCAATACAGACTTCTTTCTTTAAAGAGTTATATAGTATGATCTCCTCTTTTTTATGGGCAAATAAGGTACCAAGATTAGCACTCAGTACTTTAAACTATTCTGTTTTAGAAGGAGGTTTATCTCTTCCGAATATTAGAAATTATTATTATGCGACATTTGCACATTATAGTTTTAGATTTTTTTTCTTAGATCCTCAAGAGGCAGATAATTTTTTTATGAAAAAGATCCTAAAGGAATATAATATCATCGATCCTACAAGAGTCACTAAGTACCCTAAGAAGGTTCGGTATAAGACTTTACAGTGGTTATTCAAACAAAAAACCCAGCTTTTAGCACATTACGATATTTTAAGAATCAATAACTCAACTTTCGAACATGTATATGGGGGAAATAGGCATTTTAGAGAATAATATACTAAGGCTGTGGAAAGAAAGTGGATATGTCCAAATCCAAGATTTCATCAAGGGGTACTGTTGGAAAACTTGGACAGAAATTGAATTGGGCCTCCAACATTCCAACACAATTCTAAAATGGTCATTTATTAGATTAAAATCTATATTGGAAAAGTTAAATATAGAAAATCTGTGCTATAAAATTAGGATTAGTGAAGCTCTTAATTGTCCTATACAAAGGAAGATCAGTGATTGGGTTAAGATATTCGACCAGAACAAATCTTCCTTATTATATGAAAAAGTTAGGGATAGATGGAAGAAAGTGGAAGATATACAGATTCTTAAATCAATGTGGAATAAGTTAAACAAGTTTAATGTATATCTATTCAGAGAGGCGAATTTTAAACGCATGCAATATTATTCGAAATGGCTGATATATAGAACACCCTCCTTTCTTCATAAAATATATCCGCAAACAGAAGATAAATGCTTTCGTTGCACAGAGAAAGGTACTTGGACGCATATCATTTGGAAGTGCCCAAAAATTAAGAGTTTTTGGGAGGAGATCGAGAAATATCTTAGATTTACAATAGACCCCTACATTTCACTCGATGAATCTATTGCAGTTTTGGGATGTTCTCCTGACACCATCGAGTATAAAGAATGCCTGTTTATAGTAGCATTAATAGCAAGATCATTAATCCTGCAACTCTGGAGAACAGAGAAGGTACCCACTTTCAATGCTTGGAGGGTAAAATTATCCAAAATACAAGAACTGGAAAGGAAAGGAAATACGCAATAAGATCAGGAGCATTGAGAAAGTATGAGAGATATTGGTGTGTTTAAAGCATAAGGGAACATGTGGTACTTTGTGTAAAAGGATAGAAAAGATATGTATGTACCTATCCGGTCTCAGTACCACTGTACTTTATTTTAATGTTAACATTTTTACTTGGTTCATATATTTAATAGGATTTTTTTGGTATTTTAGGGACAATTTGATTGTACGCCTAAGTATTGGTTAAAATGAGTATCTGTAAAACTTTTTAATATTTTGCACTTCGCACTTTAGTTCTAAGTTAATTATTTTTGCTCCTCAACATTTTGGAATATGTATTTGTACATAAGATTATTGTATGTGTGTCAGATCTATGAACTCTCAATAAAAAAATAAAAATTAAAAAAAGATTACACTAACCACTTTAGGAGGGAGGTCAAAAGCCAAATATTGCCACTCATGGATATGTAGATTGTGCAGACGTGGCCTGCCTGTTGCGACAGGTCCTCTCGAAGGGGCAGCTGGATCAGAGAACATGTACTCCTGGCTAGAAGTTCCAGGTACCACAGTCTTCCCACTCGGTCCGTAGCCACTAAAATGACTTGGGCCCAGTCTTTCTTGATCTTTTTAAGTACTGTAGGCAGGGGAGGTATGAGGGAAAGGCATACAGGAGTCCCAATCACCAATGCAGGCTGAAGATGTCTCAAGGGAGAGCTGCCTTTGGGAACTCTGAAGCGCACAAACTTGGACCGTGCACGTTCTCTGCAGTGGAGATAAGATCGAACCAAGGTTCTCCCCATAGATGGATGATGCCCTGTGCCACCTCCGAGTGAAACTGCCACTCGTGATTCAAGGGGCAATGTTGGCTGAGTTTGTCTGTCCTGATGTTCAAACATCTTACCAGATGTTGTACGATCAGGGAGATGTCCTGACAATTCAGACACTTCCAAAGGCGCAAAGTCTCCTGGCACAAGACCAATGATCCCACACCAATTCAGACACTTCCAAAGGCGCAAAGTCTCCTGGCAGAAGACCCATGATCCCACACCACTCTGCTTGTTGCAGTACCACATGGAGTTTGTGTTGCCCATAAGAACCTGTACCCATTCCCCTTTGGAAAATATAGAAAAACCTCGGCACTCAAATCAGTTCAATTTTGATTCATACAAAAAGAATATTTATTCAATATTTATTATTTTTGTAAAAGGAACTTGAAGTCGATTCAAAATATCAACATACACAAAAATTTAGTGGAACAGTTCATAATACCAACAAATCAGAAGTAAAATAAACACATCCAACAAACAGATTTCAACCATATGTTTTAAAAGCAAATGGCATAGTATTTCAATGATAGAAGGTAGATACTGTAATCCTTCCACATAGCGTTGAACCGACAGTCGACACGTGTCTTCGTTTCAAAAGAAACTTTTTCAAGGCTGCAATAAATGCCATAAAGAAATCCAATATTTACAATACAAAAATAAGAAGTGAAAAGAGGAAACAAGAATTTATATAATTTCTCAAAAGTAAGAAAGACAAAGGAAAAGAAAGTTTATATGCAGAAAATACACTGCATTTAATAACCATAACATTATAATAGAGTGCAAAGAAAGGACAATTATTTAAAAATTGCTCCGTGGTAAACCAAAAACCAACCAAAAGTGTAATCACATGATATACATCATGTACACCAGCAAAGTACAAGTGATAGATAGAAAGACTCGAGTCAACCAATAGTAAGATTCATTTGTGCACCATAGTAAAGATTATTCATAGACCCAATAGATATAAAAAGTAAAAGAACTAGCATAAACAAAACAATATAAAATACCTTCAATAGTTTTAATAGATGAATTCTCAATGCATTCAACATGTCGGTGGTAAAAGATTTGTTCTATTAATTTTCACAACTACTTGGAGCTATTTTAGTTATAAGAATGGCTTAGTGATAGTGGGCTCAGGGTGACGAGTTCTTTCAACTATAAGAGATCATTATTTGTATTTTTCTTATCACTCTTTTTCAGATACCTATTACAATATTTCTATGAAATTATGGAAACTATCTTCGTTCTGAATAAAAATACTCTTTCTAGTAGGTACTTAATTACTAGGTTTTTTTAGTCTAACTATACAAGATTAATTACTTATTCTTGGATACTTATTTACAAAACTGTTTTGTCTCTCTTTTAATTTATATTTGTCAGGGACTAAACATTTTCGCTGAAAGGATTAGAATTCTTATGAATGCATTGAGAATTCATCTATTAAAACTATTGAAGGTATTTTATATTGTTTTGTTTATGCTAGTTCTTTTTACTTTTTATATCTATTGGGTCTATGAATAATCTTTACTATGGTGCACAAATGAATCTTACTATTGGTTGACTCGGGGTCGTTTCTATCCATCACTTGTACTTTTGCTGGTGTACATGATGTATATCATGTGATTACACTTTGTTGGTTTTTGGTTTACCACGGAGCAATTTTTAAATAATTGTCCTTTCTTTGCACTCTATTATAATGTTATGGTTATTAAATGCAGTGTATTTTCTGCATATAAACTTTCTTTTCCTTTGTCTTTCTTACTTTTGAGAAATGATATAAATTCTTGTTTCCTCTTTTCACTTCTTATTTTTGTATTGTAAATATTGGATTTCTTTTTATGGCATTTATTGCAGCCTTGAAAAAGTTTCTTTTGAAACGAAACACGTGTCGGCTGTCGGTTCAACGCTATGTGGAAGGATTACAGTATCTACCTTCTATCATTGAAATACTATGCCATTTGCTTTTAAAACATATGGTTGAAATCTGTTTGTTGGATGTGTTTATTTTACTTCTGATTTGTTGGTATTATGAACTGTTCCACGAATTTTTTTTGTATGTTGATATTTTGAATCGTTTCAAGTTCCTTTTAAAAAATAATAAATATTGAATAAATATTCTTTTGTATGAATCAAAATTGAACTGATTTGAGTGCCGAGGTTTTTCTATATTTTCTGATATCACCACTGAGTTCTTATGAACCACAGTGGACAACACCTTAGGTAGTGGGGTGTAAACCTTAAACCTTGAGGGGCACCAATATTGCAAATAAATATTTAATGCACATAGAGAGTGATGTGCTACCAATAAGACCACCACTACCATTTGTAAATATTACCCATTCCCCTTTGATGGTAAGAAGGAACAACTTCAGTGTCAAGCAAATTGATCTGGAGGCGAATCTCCGCCATTAACCAGAGTTTTGTGATCTCCATCTCACCCAGATAACTTCCCCAACCCAGCAACAATGCATCTGTCACAACCGTCAGCCCTGGGTGGGGTAGAGAGAGAAGTCTGCCACTGGTCCATTTGCGGTTGAGGAGCCATCACTGCAGGTCTTGTGCAGTCTCCTTTGACACCTGAATGGACTCTGACAAGTCCCCTTGGTGCTGAGCCCACTGAGGCTGGAGATCCCACTGCAGAGCTCGCATGTGTTCAATGGTGTTTTCCACAGCCAGGATGCAGGAGGTCAAGAAGCCTCATAACTGCTCTTACTGAGACCCAGGGCAAGGATTGAAACATCAGGGTCATAACCCAAATGTCCTGGACTCATTGAGGCAGAGAAAAGGCCCTAAAGAACAACATATCCAGGATGGCTCCAATGAAGGAGAGCTGTTGTGAAGGGGTCAGGTGTGACTTCTGCACTTTGATGGAAAATACCAACAATGTCAAAAGGTCGTCTGGAGGTGGCTTTCCACTGTTTAAGCCAACAATAGCCTTCACAAGCTAGTCGAGGTATGGGAAGACTGGTATTTCCAAATTCCACAGCTGGGCAGCAACCACCACCACCACCAACACCCGAGGTGTACTGGTAAGGCCAAAGGGTAGCACTGAGACCTGAAAGTGCTCATGTCCTACCTGAAATTGCAGGTAGTGCCTGTGGGATTGCAGGGTGGGGATTTGGAAATAGACGTCCTGCAAATCCAACACCGACATCCAGTCTTTGGGATCTAGGACAGATAGAACTTAGGCTTGGGTGAGCATGTTGACTTTTTCCTTCCTGAGGTAGAGATTCATGGGGCCAAGATCCAAAATTAGGTGAAGGCCTCTGTCCATCTTCGGCACCAGGAAATAACAGGAGCATCAGCAAGCCCAGTCTCAGCTTGCAGCACATTCTGTATTGCTTCCTTTACTAAAAGAGCCTGACATTCTCAGTGGAATATACACAAGTGGTCCTTATGAAGATGTTGTGGTACTAGAAGCATATCCAGGAGATAGGAAAGGTAGAGTAGCCCTGCCTCACAATCTGGAGCACCCATTGTTTGGGCGCGATAGGTGATGAGACCTCCGACCGTTTGGGTAGCATGTTGCCCCTGGAGGGCTGGATGCTGTTGGGCTGTTCTCTGGCCATCTCCCCAAAAGGACTTGGAGTTCTGTTGTTCAGTGGCAGTTGGTGAGAATTGAAAGTGGTGGGGCGAGCAAACTGGCACTGAGAGAAACCAGCAATGCACTTAGGCTCAGTGCCAAAGCTCTCAATGGTAGCTCATTATAAACAGTCACTGTTACATTTTATGTAATGCATGTCAGCGATTTAGTTACTGTTTATATTGCTTTAATATTGAAAATGAAAAATGTAATGTTTACTTACCCACTCGCTGCACGTCCTCCAGTCCTGGTGTTCTTTTCCAGCCGTCCCAGGGCGGGGCCCTAGAGCCAATTCCTCTAACCTATTTAGATGCTGCTCTCATGCTGTTAAGCAGCATGGGAGAAGCACCAGGATTGGTTGGAGTGGGCTGGCTTATAGATCATTCAGTCACTGCAGCCTGTGCCTTCTTCCACCCGGCTGTCTAACACAGCTTGGGTTGAAGAGGTTTGAGGTGCGCATGTCAGGCTGGGTTTCCCAAGATAGCCAGCCAAAGTGACGTGCACTTTAAACTGGGTGTAGCCCGCCACCAGCAGCAATGGTCATGCCCCACTTGGCTTCGGCTGGCAGAGGAAAAAATAAAATGGGGGTAAAAGAATTTTCTTTTTTACTTTTGCTGCGCCTGCGGTGGGGTGGGGCAGCAAAGCTCTCTGCCCAAATGGAGAAGCTGCTGTTGCTATTAAGGCATGTTGCCTCTGCTGGTATCCCCTGTCAAAGCCTCGAAAGGGACTAAGTTGGTGGGAGAACTGCTGAGCAGGCTGGGCTAGGCCTAAAGAGTGAGCACTGGCCTTGCTCTCCTTAAACCTTTCTAAGGCCACGCTAGCCTTCTCTTCAAACAACCTAGAGCCGTCGCAGGGCATTTCCATCAAGGACTGTTAACGTATGAGAAAAAGCCTGTGAAGGTAAATCCAGGAGTGGCGCCAAAGCACTACACTAGTCCTGACTGCCCTACCCAGAGAGTCGGTGGTAACCAGGTCCGAGCGAATAAAGTACCTTGCTGCGCCCTGACCATTCAAAATCAAATGTTGTAATGTTGGTCGGAACTCTTCAGGGACATCTGGTAAGATGCCCATTACTCTGATTAAGTACCCAGGTGCCAAGAGGTATTTACAGACCTGAATGTGAGGCTGGCAGAGGAGAACATTTGTTTGGCGCATGTCTCCATCCGTTTAGACTATCAAGGGGATTCATTTAGGAATGAATAGGGGTTCAGGCGACTGGTGTACACCGGAACCACCAGGTCTCTAGCGTAGGATGCTGGAGGGGAAAATCTGGATCTCCCGGAATGGGTCTGTGCCGCATCGCCACTTGACAATTCACTGGGGGGGAAGGATCCTGGTTTTGCCCAGGTGCCCACCTATACATCAGTTAGGGCCTCATTAAAGGGTAATAGAAGTTCTTGCCTCGCTTGTCAGGGGTTGAGGACTTCAGTAAGTATATTTGGGGTTGAGGACCGCAGTGGGTATATTTGTTTTCACTTCAGTGGCAGGTAAAGTGAGCTCCAAAACCTCACCTGCCCTTCCTGTCTCTGTGGCAAAGGAGGCAGATTCTTCCATTGCTGTAACATGGGTCGGGGTGAGAGGCCAATATTCAGGGATGTATCCAGACCACTAGCATTCTGAAGGTCATCAAATATATTACCTTCCTCATGTTGGTCTTGGTTATCTTCATTGTTCCCATCATCATAGTGGGGAACATGTGTCAGGTTCTGATTGGTCATACTGTTGAGTTATGGGTGGAAGATGATTTGCTCTGTTTTCGACATCAGTTATGTCGATGCCTGAACCAGTGGCGTTGGTCGTGGCACCTAAGGAGGCATCAGACATGGCACCAGGTCCGGCGTAGACAGAGCTCAAGGAAGGGGCCAGCCTTCAAATCGAGGTCAAGGGGTACAGTCGGCATCTGATCTGCCAGAGGTAACCTGACTGGAGGCCCCCTCGAATCCTTGCCTCGTGGGCCACCAAAAATGTAATTTTAGGCCTGTTTCAGCTTTCGATGTATTCGAGGGCACATCGGGACAGCGTTGGAAATGGTTCTGACATAGAGGACTGACTCCACAGCCTAGAGGTGCCTAGGGTATCGCGAGACTCCAAGTGGGGTGGCAGGAAAATGGAGGCCCATGTCTGGCCTTCTTATATTTATTTGCCTTTTTTCGACTTAACTGAACCTTTTGACCTCAATGACGATCAGTCACAAGAGCGGCCTCAGGAGCTAGAGAGCATTTTCCCCCTTGACTGAAAATGTTTCTTCAGCTTCGACATGCAAAGTTCGACGACGGTGAGTTTTGCTTTGTGGATAACCTTATGGTTCATTTTGGAACAGCAGTCGCACGAGATAGAGCTGTGTTTCAGGCGGAAGCACCAGAGAGACACATTGTGGGAGTCAGTCACCGACATTTGAAGATGACCGTCATGACACAGCTTAAATCCGGTTGTTTTAGGGTGAGACATAAGGCACACTGACAAATTTTAGAGAGAAACAAGTCTGTTAGAATGACAGGGCTCAAAAGCTTCGATCCGCGTTAGATGGTGTGGGAAAAAAAGGAAGTGACAGCAACGTGCAGAGGTGGCGCATATACAAGGGCCCCAATGTCACATTCAGGAGAGATTCGACATGGAGCTGCACAATGCCATCTACTGACACGTGGAAATTGCTAGCAAAACGTTCCACATCCAGTCTGGCGCCTGGCGAAATTCACAAGGTGAGGAATATGCAGCCAGAAGTCTATCAGAATTGTTTTTTAGCCGGTGTACCATCGTAGACCAGGACTAACCTAATCCTGCACGGTCAGCTATTCCACAAAGTTCTTGCTAATCAGAGACCATAACATCTTAGATTTGATACCAGTCTCTGCTAGGAGGGTGTACAGTCCACTGCCACAGCCCCTTTTCTAGGAAGAAGTGCTAAATTGGGACGGTTTCAAATAAGCCCAGGAAATTCTTCTAACTTAGCTCTTAGTACTGTGATCTTCCTGTGTCTAAGCACTATAAACAATGTGTTACTAATACCAAATGCAAGGGTACTCAATACATTGACCTAAGAAGGCTGAAAGCTGAAATGGCCATGCCAGGATTCAGATCGGCGATCTTCAAAGTACACAAATGGCAGTGGGGATTGCTTACATCCATAGCCATATCACCACCTAACTGATAAATGTAAGCTAATTTATG
Organism: Calotriton arnoldi; assembly: GCA_963921515.1. Classification (NCBI taxonomy): domain Eukaryota; kingdom Metazoa; phylum Chordata; class Amphibia; order Caudata; family Salamandridae; genus Calotriton; species Calotriton arnoldi. Next base: position 1,712,760 of record CAWUFW010000371.1, on the reverse strand, counting down.
ATGCATTTGGATACTTTTAGTCGCCTAACACTTCAGAGATTACTCTTCATATCCAACAGTTTAGCTGTAAAAAGATTTTCCAAAACTTTACCTAACTAAATAACAGATTATAAGCAGCGGTTTGTTTTAGATTTCTGTAGCACCTAAAAGTGTATTCAGTTTGAGAGAGACTCTGTTCCACACAACCTATGCACCGCAAAGCACTTGGGTTGCCTAAGCAGTAATGAATATACCAAGAGGGTTCTAGTAACCTGCATGTAAACGCCAGTTAACATTTTGAATGCCATGCTCCACAGATCCCAGGACCTCAAACAGAAAAAGTACCAGCAGCACAATTGAAAGTATACTGAAATATCAATAAGTAGCAACATATTTGATACATAATTTCTACCATTAATACATTTGACATGCTGTAATGTTACAAAGTATAATGCAACAAAACACAAGAATTTGTTGATCTGCAATTGTCACTTTGCAGTGAAGACCTAAGAAAGCAAAATAAAAAAACTGTTGTTTTAACCTGTCTGCATCACTCAACGTGCACCTAAGACTCGTACTCTAAAAAACTCTGGTGCACTTCAATGTTAAGGGATAGCTTGTCTCGCTTCCACTTCCAAAGATGGGCATGTTTTTTTAAATATCCCTACACTTCGAAAAGACAGATTTCCGTTGAAATGTGTAATTTTAGTAATCTTTGAAACGACTTTCCTTTTTCGCTCTCCTGTGAGAATGGCATATGGCATATTCACATTTTGCACACACACACACATGCATCATAACTAAATAGCAGTAGTGTGTTAGAAATCATCGTTCAGTGTTTAAGGTTTAATTTTGCCCGAGAATTGACCTCTCATGAGATTTCTTTTTTATCAGAGTTGTGGTAAAATGCAGCCTCAAGTCCTGTTTTCCTGAAGCTAATTCTAGTATCACTGTGCTGCTGATTTCAGTAACATTTCAGAGGTTGTTGGCCTAGATAATTAGCATCACAAAATGGGCTGACCACACCTGTGTCGCCATATCACGGTCGAAATATTGGCCTGCAAAAGCATTGCATCAACTACATGACATTCTCTACATCGTCAAGGTAAGTATTGACATTGAGTAAATTTATAAAGTGCAACGTTTACCCGGAGGCATCGTGACGCTGTCTGTGATCAACAAGGCAGTTCTTTTTAGTTGGAAAAGAGCCAGGTTTTAAGGAAGGCTAAAAGAGTAGTTGCAGATTTCAATGATTGAGGGAAACTGTTCCATTTCAGGGCAGTACTTCTGATAAAGCTCCCGTCACCCCAAGACATATGCTTGTGGGGAGGAACTACCAGATTTTTTTGGAGGCCAGAGTGTAAAGACCTACCTGGAGTGTACCATTTTCTATTGTTTTTTTTTTTTTGGGTAATCCGGGCCAGTTCCATGCAGCGCCTAATATGCAAGGCACAGAGCTTTAAAGGTGATACGCTGTTCGATAGGCAGCCAATGTAGTTGTTTCAGAGCTAGGGATGCGGATTCAGACCTAGGGATGTTAAAGAGCATCCTTGCTGCTGTGTTTTGCATTGTCTGAAGTTTTCTCAATGATCTTTTTTTGAGGTTTTGGAAAGACCATTACAATAGTCTAGTCTTGCCAAGACTAGAGCAGTGACCACAGTCTTTAATGCACAGCTTTCCAAACTTTTCATGTTGGTGACACACCTTTTCAACAATCTTCATATTGCGACACGGTAATGTGAGCGAGCGTAGGGAGCGAGCCCGAACCACCTCAGGGGGTTTCGGGGGGGTTCTCCCCCGAGAAAATTTTGAAAAAATAGTGGGCAAATGGTGCATTTTCAAGCAAATTTGAGAAAGCAGGAAGGTTAATAAAGCAATTGTATATCTGTTCTAACAAAGACAGTGACTGGCAAAACTGGGTGTAAGCAAGGTTAGGTTTGTGCCTGAAACAAGAATATAATCATGCACACATTGACACATGCCCCCAGTGATTTACGGCACAAAAAGGGGGGGTGCACGCACTGCCAACCCTTTCAACCATGCACAAAGTCCGCCTGCTGGCTTGCTGAATATGAGTTATACAAAAATCCGTTCAGGAAGGGGGAATTATGAGTGGTAAAACAATCATGCAACTTATCAGCCGGTCTCTGCGCATTGAACTCAGGTGGGACCGCTTTCCTCATCGCAGCGCGCCAAAAGGCAACTTAAAGAAAGAAATGGTGCTCACAAGCTCTGAGTGACAATACATGCAACAGGGGGCAGTCTTTGAAAATGGGCCGAGCTTTTAAAGCCCATACCCTGAATACAGCATGTCTTGCAGATACAGCGCAAGCGCTGCCTCGGCGAGACCTAAAAACGGCCTTTGCCTCTGGAAAGGCGCTGCGGGCCAAAGCCAGAGAGTGGTCCCTTAGTGCTGCTGCTAAATACTGACCTCTGGCTGCCACCGTGAACGCAGCAAAGACTGCACAAGAGCACACAGCATGACTGCTATGTGCTTTATCTCTTCGATAGTTATGAGACTGCTAGAGGACAGGAAGGGGTGCTGGGAGATAGAAACAAGCTGGGCATAAGGAGCGGAATTGAAACAACAGCCAACATGAAAGAGTGACAGAGACAGCATGGATAGCGCCACATTGTCAAATGAGTTACTTCTATGCTCTTCCTCCCTAGAGAGGGTGTTGTATTTTATTTTACATACATTTTAGCATTCCATTGCTAACAGAGGCCCAAGGAGCATAAAGTGATTTACCCAGAATGACATTAGGATTTAGTCGAGGGGCCGGTATTATAGTTTAGTTTCATCGTGCAAAAGTGGCAGCACAGGGCACAGAAGAAGAGAAATATAGAAGAAGAGAAGAGGGACATAAAGAGATGGAAAAAGTCAGAGATTTCAAGAGTTGGTGTGGAAAAATAGGGAAACCGCTTGCCATTGAAAGTGACAGAGGAAGGGATGTAGGAGAAAAGAGGCGCGAGGAATGTACTTTGCTTGCAGTGGTTCTGCTGCAGCCTTGCAGCTTTGTTGCAATGGACATAAAAGATGACATACAGCTCTTTCTCTCTTAGACACACAAAGCACACAGGCACTTTCGCTCGACCCCTCAAGCACGCCATATGCGCACACTTACCTTCCCTCTCCCAGCACTCTGCATCGTATCTGCTCACATAAGATAGAGGACAAAAGCCCCCCTGCTCCCACCCCTCGCAAGGCACAGATGTAGGAAACGGTGCTTCTGCTCATCTTTGGCATACGCAGCAGGGGTAAAAATAAGCCCAGGATCACACGTTTTTATTTTCACTCACCGACCTTGCCATGATTGCATGCCCCATTTCCCAGCAGCCTACCACTTCCTTTCGGACTTTTTCAGGCAGACAAGGGACCTGATTTTGATGGTTATCTCGAGGTTTTGTTTTCTATACTAGCCAGAATGGTAAAATACATGTCGGGTAGCAACCCTACCTTGATGGATAGATGGTATTTATCACACCCGTTCAAATCTGATACCCAGGAGCCAAGCAGCTTTGACCTGCTGAAATCTACACTGGAGGGGGTTGGGGCCAGGGGAGGGGTAGTTCGGTCTTTAAACCAACCAGTATTTAGAGGGTTTGTTGAAATCCGACCCACTTGTAAATGCAATCCCCGTGCGGCCTAAACAGAGTTTTAAAATTTCAAAGATTCGGCTTACCGAGCGCCTGGGGAGCAGAGGCGGCTCCGTGGTATCTGCGTTGGAGAGGGAACAAGGCCGCGCGCTCAGCTTCTCCTTCCTCTGCGTACGTCGCTGTACTGTACTGCGTCACTGAATGCAAGCATTCGCCCTAATATGCCCCCAACGTCACGTCATTGTCGCGCGACACACCCACACATGGGAGGCGACATAGTACTGTGTCGCGACACACACTTTGGAAAGCTCTGCTTTAATGTGTCAAAAGTGAGCAGATGAGCGATTTTCTTTTTCTTTTTAAGATATAAAAAGAGGTTGAGATCACTGTATTGACTTGTTCTTTAAAAGTGAGCTTGTCATCTACAAACAGGCCCAGATTTTTTATCTTTTTTTCTTGCTTAAGTAGATTCCCAAGCTCTTGGGGCCACCAAGAGGGGGACCACAATGACACACCATTCCCAAATAGCATGACTTCTGTTTTTGTTGAGTTTAGTTTTAAGTAGTTATTTGCTCATCCATTTGCTAACTACCCTCATACAGTTACAAAATTTCTCGGCTGCGTATTGAATATCATTGGTAACTGACACAATAATCTGAGCGTCATCTGCATAACTTACGAGTGAAAACCCAAACTATTTTATCAAACTAGCAAGAGGGGAGACGTAGGCTTAATGACGAGCCCTGTGGTACCCCGCATGGCAAAGTGAAAGACTCTGAGGTGAAACCTTTGTGTGTTACTGTTTGAGTCCCGTCACTAAGAAATGAAACGAGAAGAGCAAGGGCTGTCTCTTTAAACCCAATGAATCGCAAATGGTCAATCAGACATGTATGATTGACCGTATTGAAGGCTGCAGACAGATCGAGTAACATCAGGGCTGCTCTGCTGCCCGAATCTAAGGGAAGTCTAATTTCCTCTGTAGCTACAATGAGCGCAGTTTCCATGCTATGGCCACTCCTGAATCCGAACTGAGTTTTCAAAATGATCATTGGACTTGATACATGAGGACAGTTGGGTATTCATAGCTTTCTCAGCCAGCTTGGCTGGAAATGGGAGTCTGGATATCGGCCGATTGTTGTTAGTGTCCTTAGGATCCAAATTAGCTTTTTTAATAAAGGAAGTACTGCAGCCTTTTTTCAAGGCTTTTAGAAACAGTCCTGTACTAAACATAGAGTTGATAGTATTTGTCAAGAATTTTGCAATAATATCGGGGGCAAGATAAATTATATGCGGTATACAGGGGTCTTATTGGGACCCAGACTTTATGGTAGCAATTAATTCACTGACCTGGTCTGTTGAGAGATAAGTAAATGTTTTAAAGCAAGACTGTTCACCTTCCGATGGTAGCTTCAGGATCTGGTCATTAGCATCAACTACTATACAAAATTACTTACAAATACCTACTACTCTTAGTACAACACTCACTAACCTAGACTTACCTTGTGATGAAGTGGTAATGTTGATACAGTAGGGCAGATTTACAAGAACTGACTCATCTCTGCATATCAGCAGAGATGCGTCAGTTAATTTGCGTCACGCAAAAAAACCCTTGCGCCACCATGGATGTGTCACATTTACAATGCGGCACACCGTGGCGCAAGGATTGACAGATGCGTGACGCATCTGTTGGCGTAAAGACAACGCATTGCTAGAGTCGTGTCGCAAGCACGAAGCAACTCCAGCAATGCTTCGGAATGCCTATTTCTATTCTGCTGCGTCACTCCTTATGCCTGCTTCAGGCAGGCGTACGGTTTGACGCAGTGGTGTCATAGAAGTGACGCAGTGAGATCTAGTAGATTTCACTGCGTCACTTTTACGAGGCTTTCTTACGTCGGAACACCCACCCTGCATACATTATACCTGACGCAGGTATAATGTAGTGCAGGGCTTTACAACGTGACGCATCTCCCTAGATGTGCCACGTTGTAAATGTGTCACAACGTGGTGCATTGTTTACGACGCCGCTGCGTCACAAAAGTGACGCAACGGCGGCGTAAAAGTGTCGCAAGGGGCTTGTAAATCTGCCCCAGTATTTTTGTAGAAGACTCCACACAAGACCTGAGCAATCATACTTTGAGGGCTAAAAGGCCTTTACACTCAGAGGACCTAATTCACTCACTAGAAGGTAAATTACTCATCAAGCAGAAGCAGAGATAACTTGTTTTCTCAAAAGCAACAAATCATAAGAATACCCTGAATGGCAACTAAGCCAGTGAGGTACCAATAAGATATCTTTTGTGAAAACGTCTCTGAATTCAGAAACCCATTTTCACCGGCTTGCTGAAACATTCTCCTGGTGAGTGAAGCCTCTTTCCACCCACGGGAAAGTATTTCAAGATAATCAGGGGTATTTGCAGACTTTGTTTGAAACCTCACGTCTCCGAGACCTTTTTAGGTCTCGCCTGGCGACGCAGCGCGAAGCGCTGTCGCTAGCGAGATCTATTGTCACTGACTTGCTTCGGAAGGGAGACAGGAGCTGTGCACGCGCAGGCCGGACTGGAAATGTGAACACGCACGTACAGGCACGCGATGTGCACATCTCCTGTCCCCCTTCCGTCCTCGCAAGCCTCATGCAATATCCCTTTCTTTTTTTGTTAATGCGCACGCGAGCTCCAAGCGCGGCGCGCTTTACACTCACAGCATGCCTCACCCCACTTACCTGCTCTTGTGGGGACTCTGTGCTGCTCCTCGGCTGGTCTCCGTTTTCAGCCGGTCACTGCAGCAACACGCGGGGCTCCGTCTTGCTCCCAGGAGCCCCGCCTAAAATCCTGCTTTGGCCGCACCATGGACATTCAGGAAGGCGGGGTGGGCTCCCGCCGGACTTCCTCTACTGGTTTTTTTTTGTTTGCTTTGGCGGCCCCGTCCCTGGGCCGCACGAGCCGCGCAGCACTTATTCAAGTGCGGGCGAAGTCCGCAGGCGCCGCCACTGGGCACGAGCCGCAGGCCACGCCGATGTGCACGCTCACGGCGTGCCTACAATGCGCGCATGGCGCTGTTTCACTTTCCCTTTTTTGGGGGGGATTTAGCAGAAAACAGGAGCCCGGTGTGGAGGTTGCGCTGATGGCTGCTGGGGAGGCTGTGGGTTCCCCGCCCTGGGGCTTCTCTTCCTGCTCCTCGGCTTTGCTGTGGGTGAGTAGGTTTCTGTGTCACTCTGTATGTTGGTGAGGCGGGCGGGGTGGGGAGGGCGGATATAACGGGGAGTGGGACAGGTGGTAGGGGATGGGGAGCACCCCGAGTTGTCTCTATCCACTGCCTCGCGGTGCACCCATACCGCCTCGTGGTGCACCCATACCACCTCACGCGCACCACTAGTGACTCTGACGGGGCTCGCTCGTGGTGTTTCATAAATGTTCACCTCGTCTCAGTACTCCTAGGCCAGCACTTCTAAAGGAGTACTGGGTACGGATACGTGTTTATATAGGAGTACCGGTACCTGTTTATTCTCAAGAGGAAGAGCGCACTACTCAGGGGAGAGAGTGTGAGCACTTCTTTACTCCAAGGGGGGCGCTTCGGCACTGTTTTATTCCAATGGCGAGAGTACCAGCACTTCTAAAGGGGATCAGAGTACGGGCCCGTGTTTGTACAAAGAGTACCGGTACCCGTCTCTTCTCAAGATTAGGAGCGCACCCTTTATACTCTGGGGTGGGGGTGGGGGCGCCTCGGCACTGTTTTATTCCTTTATTCCAATGGCGAGAGTACCAGCACTTCTAAAGGGGATGTATTTATTCTAAAAGGAGAGTACAAATGTGAAGTAGGTAGTACACGCACGACTTTATTCTCTGTTTACTCCCGGTTGCAGTGTACCAGTACTTCATTATTCTATAAGAGAGGATGACAGTACATGTTCATGCTATAGTCGAGAGTACCAACACTTCCTTATTCTCAAAAGAAGAGTACACGCCGCATGGATTCGAAGCGGGGAGTACCCGCACAATTATTTTCCAAAGGAGTGGGGACAAGACGGTTTGTGCGCTCAATAAACGGAAAGCACCAGTACATCTTAAGATTGAAGAAGATAAGAGCTCTAGAACTTGTTAGTACTCGAGCAGAGCACCAGCACTTCTTACAACTTGAGTGGATAAGGGTACCATCACTTTTTAATGCCCGAGGAGAGGCAATCACCAACTCATCTTTACCCCCAAGGGGCAGTAGCAGACCTCTGATATACTCAAGAGATAAGAATACTGGAAGGGCTTCGGCTCTGCTCCTGAAAAGGAGAGCACCAGCATCTTTGTATCCTCGGGGCACAGCACGGGCACCCCTGTGTACTGAGGCAAATGTACCAGTACCATCCGAAAAGAGTACCATCATATCTGTACCCTCAAGGCGGAGTACTGGCGCCTCTGAATTCTCTGGATCCTCAGGAGAGAGCATCAGCATCTTTGCGTCCCAAATTCAGGATACTAGCACATCTGTATCCTTAAGTGAGTGTGCAAGCACTTCTGCATCGTCCGGAGAGAGGTTCAGCATCTTTGGGTCGTGAAGGCAGAGTACCGGCACATCTAATAAATAAGTGATATTAGCAGCACAGCACATCTGCATTCTCAGGAGAGAGGTTCAGCATCTTTGGGTCGTGAAGGCAGAGTACCGGCACATCTAATAAATAAGTGATATTAGCAGCACAGCACATCTGCATTCTCAGGAGAGAGGATCAGCATCTTTGAGTCGTGAAGGCAGAGTACCGTCACATCTAATAAATAAGTGATATTAGCAGCACAGCACATCTGCATTCTCAGGAGAGAGGATCAGCATCTTTGGGTCGTGAAGGCAGAGTACCGGCACATCTAATAAATAAGTGATATTAGCAGCACAGCACATCTGCATTCTCAGGAGAGAGGATCAGCATCTTTGGGTCGTGAAGGCAGAGTACCGGCACATCTAATAAATAAGTGATATTAGCAGCACAGCACATCTGCATTCTCAGGAGAGAGGATCAGCATCTTTGGGTCATGAAGGCAGAGTCCAGGCACATCTGTATCCTTAAAAGTGAGAGTACTTCTGTATTCTCAAGTGATAGTGCCAGCACATCTGCATTCTCAGGAGGGAGTATCAGCATCTTTGGTTCATGAAGGCAGAGTACAGGCACATCTGTATCCTTAAAAGTGAGAGTACTTCTGTATTCTCAAGGGAGAGTACCAGCACCTCTGTATTCTCCGGAGAGAGTACCAGCAACTCAGTATCCTCCAGAGAGAGTACCAGCACCTTGCTAACCTTAGGAGAGAGCACCCTCATCACTGCATCCTCCGGAGAGAGTACCAGCAACTTAATATCCTCCAGAGAGAGTATCAGCACTTGCACTTCGGTATCCTCCAGAGAGGGTTGTATGATAGAAGCATGCATGGCTAAATCACGCGTGGCTCTACCACACAGCCCAAACCACGAATGCGCCTTAACCACGCATTCATTCACCACGCAATTTCGTGGTAAAGGCATGAATGGTAAAGGGGTATGCGTGGCTAAGTTCGCCACTACTCCAACCCCCCTCCCTTCGCCCGAAGCTACATACCCCCTCCCTGCCCCCCATCCTGAGGCTCAAAACCTTCCCCTTCCCATCCCCACGCTGTCCCTAAAACTACCCCAACTCCTTCCACTGCCCTTAGGCCTAAAATCCTAACCTCTAATTTAAACAAGCATTTGCAATGCAATAGGTCTCGGATTTGCGAGAGTTTGAGCTATTGGCATTGTAAATGACAATGCTTTTTATTTATGTGTTTTGAAAACGTGCAAGCGGTGTTTATAGTCCTTGCTTACGAGAAGCAACGCTGGCAGTAACTGCGCCTCTTTTACTACCAGCCTTGCTTCTAGAAGTAGAAAGTGCGTATTTACACACCGTTTGCAAGTTTTCAAAACTCAAATAAAAGGCGTTGTCATTTACAATGCCAATAGCTCAAACTCTCGCAAATGCGAGACCTATTGCATTGCAAATGCTTGTTGCTATATGTAGTGAAGACGAAATGAGTTAAGAGTAGGTGAGCTGAGCTTACTTTGAACCAACTTTGACATTAAAAGTTTTAACATTTAAGCCGCAAAGACTTCTAAATTTCTATTTTCGCATATACTATCTTGAATTATACAGGAGGCAGTTAAATCCGATTTACATCCCTTTTCTTATTGTGGGGAATTGTGGTACTGGGCAATGTCCGTCCAAAGAACCATTTAAAATACTTAATAGTTTTACAGAGTTTAAGTTTGATATCAACTAAATTAAACATGCCAGTTTCTCGAGGTACTGAAAAGTATCTGTGGCAAAGCACAGCCATTGACGTCATCTCTGATCTAGTACGTTGCTAAATGTTATTCAATACAATTGCGCAAAAATGGTCGTAATGAAAAATCAGATACTACAGCATGTAATCGTTATGTGGAACTTTTTGAAACAAGTTCACATTATTTATTTGAAATGGCTATTTAATATTTGATGTTATAAATATAAGTCAGCAACTCGCTAGTTGCATCTCACATTCTCACAGCGTACAAAGCTTGAAAACCTAATAAACCTGGTTCCAAATCAGTTGTACTTTTAAGCACTTGTGAAGTGATAAGCTGAATGTATTTTGTTTCCTCGATGGCATACGCATCAAGGTGTTAGACTCAGCTACTGCTCAACCAGGATGAAACTCAAACAAATGAAGTGTTGATTGACCTTTAAGTGACGCATTTGCATTGGGACCTGCTGGAGCTGATTACTGCCTGTTGGTGAGCTCAAGCAAGCACACCAAGTGTGGGTGCTGTTGAATGCGTCCCGGTGTCTGTAAATTGCATGGGGACACAGTCGGCATATTTCACTAGGACGGTCTCGTATCTGACTGAATAATAGCTGCTAGACCTGGGATATAGGTGCATCCTTCTCTTTTCCAGACCTACAGACAGGATTTCTGAAATCCAATCACCTGTGGCGACTTGTTACATTGTTTTTTTGTCTAGGGCACACGCAAATGGGTTTTGCTCCTGAGGACCGTCACTCTGTGTTTCTAGTCCAGGTGGGATTGAGAGAGCACTTTAGTTTTAAGCTTCTATTTGGGGTCCAATCTTCCACTCCCTTGTCTTCCACAGGTCCCTTTTCAGTCACTCTGTAGGCACAGAGAAAGGTCCAGCTCCTACGATTATCTGGCAACTAAGAAAAAGATCTTTTTGGTGGATACTTTATCGACCTGCAGATTCCTCATCTGTAGAATAATTCCAGGCACCAGACTGGATCCGGAAACTTCAAAGATCTCATGTCGCTGGTAGGGGCGCTGGCTTTGCATTGACGCCGGAAGTGGCGTCCGATGGCATTAACAAAGCCATACACCACCCCACACCTCAACACAATGACTTCAGTTTCCGTCTACTTTTTCCTAGCTTTCAAGGTGAGTGGATAGACTGACATAAACTGAGTAGAGCAATGAGAATGATATGGGCCCGGTCTTGAAGGTATGCCTTAGAACTCGAGGAATCAAGGGTATGAGGTGAAATGCGTAGTGCAACTGAAAGTGGTACCGCAGATGAAACGTTTTCCCCAAGGCTCACCTCAAGGGATACTGGAGAGCACAGAACTGCTGGCATGGAGTATTATCCAAAGAAGCAAAAATGTCCACCTGAGGAATGCCTACTGTGCAAAGATGTCCTAAACTATCTTTGGTAGGAGACGCCACTTATGATTGGCAAGATAACCCCAACTCACACTGTTGGCTCTGACTTTCAGAGACCCTGCTAGGTGATCAGCGGGGAGGCAGATCCCCTGGTTGTTTGCCCAAGACCACAGTCGCAACACTTCCAGGCAAAGGAGGTGAGACCAGCGGCTGCTCCTCTGCTAAGGCAGAGGAACGTCGCCCCACTGCTTTAAAGCAGTGCAAAGGAAAAAATTAAATGATAACGGAATTGTTATTATCATTTTATTTTTTGTATTACAGTTGCCGCCAGGTTAGGGTGGGGCTGGGCTCCCGCGTCACAGGGAGGAGGAGTGGCTGCTGCTGCACCTAAAGTGCACATGACTGTTTGATCGGCCGTCTCGGGCCGGCTAAACAGTCATGCGCACTTTGCATGTTCCCCACCCAGGCTGTACTACAGCCTGGGTGGGTAACATGCCCAGACTTCTACTCCCTCTCTGAGCGCCGAACCACGGCGCTCCGATCTATCACATTGCTGCTATCAGCAGCGTCGTGACTGGCTAGGGGAGTCTGCAAGCCTGGGTGCTTCTTGTTCCTGCTGAGAAGAGGCGGCAGCTGGAGACCAGCAGGTAAGTTTTCTTTTTTATTTATTTCCTAACCCCCCCACCTTCCCCCATCCCCTACCAGCCGCCACTGGGTGAGACCCTACTCCCCCTTGCTTGCTGACACACCACATTGCATTCGTGCATACTTTTGCAGGACTCGAAAGGGTGGGAATCGTTGTCCACCCGCTAGCACAGCAAACAATTGGCATATGGATCAGTGATGGACATCTCTCCCTCACAAATCACTACAGGGCTTGAAGCCCGAACATTTTAGAGTAGACACAGTACTGCGCTAAGTTAAATTTATTATGATGACAAACACAATTCTCTGGAGAAAAACGAGCTCTGGCCCGTGTTGAGGGTGAAGAAAAAAGGGAACCGACGTCTGAACAACAGGGTGGATATTATATGGCTTTCGTGATGTCATCTGATGCCACCTCCAGTGTCAATATGAAGTTAGCGCTCCGAAACAAGAACTTTGAAATTTCCTGATCCAATCTGATGCCTAGGACTATTCTACAGGTGAGGAATCTGCACGTAGAAGTATCTATCAGAGCGGTACATTTTTAAGCGCTATCAAGATATGTCTCATTTTACCATTATGCATTAATCCACTAAACATCCTCCTAGTAACCCTTACCATGTCTTTACTGCAATTGAAAGAACAGACTGGTTAGATAACTTAATTTCAGGTACAATGTTGTCACAAGTCAAAACAAATCTAGATCCAAGCACATAAAACCACTTCCCCAAGTCTTGTTTAAGTTTTTCCTTGGTATTGTTGGCTGGTAGACACCAAGGAGTTTGATATTCAGCTCTTTACGCATTTCTTCATTTCTGAAGATTACCTTGTAGTTGTAAAACATGTAATTCAATATTGTTAGGCATAACAGATTATCACTGAATAGCTTAAAATTGGTACTAAATTCATAAGTGTTCCAAACAGACTTGGGGAGTCCCCAGAGATGCTAGACAATGGCTGTTGGGGCAGGTACCAACACGCAAGACAACAGGACTTAGTAGGTGGTTCCTATTGCTGGGGTTGATCCTCGCTAAGCACAGTGGCTATTCGTTGGATGTCCCTTACTCCTCCGGATATGTGTGAGTGGGTGAGAGACGAATGAATGGGCAGTTTGCTGAAAGACGTGTCCGTAAATGCTGGAGAGACAAACTCACTGATGACTTGCAAGCTTGGGCGGTGATGCTCGCAGACCTGCTACAGCATGGTAGAGCATGTGGCAAGGTGGATGGGCGGATATGGGTTATTACTTTATCAAAATTTGGTTTGTACCTTGTTGTCTTAAATGTCAATAAAAATGTATACAAATAAGTGCTCCAGAGAGACATACCCAAAATAGACTTTGGCCCCAGAATCCTTAAACTGCTACGGTTTGTCCACAATGTGCCAAAAATATTTCATTTAATGCACTAAGTAAATGGGATCCTTTCATTCTACATTTCTGGACTAAGCCTTTTCATAAGGCCTGCTCCGAAATATGCAAACACTAGGTTCATCTCTTCAGTAGCAGCTGATACAAGTAATAAGTGGTGAGGCGGAGGAGTGCAGGGGCACGATGGAGGAGAGGGCGCGGAGGGGTTAATACTAAATAAAAAATAGACTTTACGCTGCCAGCCGTCTTGGTGCTCCTCTGCTCCCGTCACAGGCCTCCAGAGACCCCACCCAATCCAGACACTGCTGTCATACTATGTCTACCAAGCATGAGAGCAGCGTGGGGATTGGCCTGAGCGGGCTGCTTTGATGCTCATTCTGGGACAGGGAGCCAGGCCCTTTTATCCACCTGGCTGTGCAGCACAGCTCGGGTGGAGAAACCTAAGTGCGCATGTCAGTTTGGCAGGCCTAAGACAGCCGGCCAACAAACTGACATGCATGCTTAAATGCACCTACAACTCCTCCTCCCAGTCCCTGCCCTGTTAACCTGGACCCACCCCACTCTATGCTTGCGTCTGCTGCCAAACAGCAAAAAATAAAATGATAATAAAGTTGTTTTACTATCATTTTATTTTTTGTTTTCTGGCTTTTTGCATGTGGGGGGCCACGCTCCTCCACCATTGCGGAGGAACCACCGCTGCATCTCTTACAGTAGTAGGGCATAGCTGCTTGGGAGTGGCTATATCAATACCTTGTACAATGTATTCAGACTGCAAGTAAGAATTCTCTTTTTAGAGCTGCAGTGTTTCAAGTTTTGACCAATGTTACTTGTACTCAAAACTTAAAAATGCTTTATTTCCTCCATGTGTCCCCAAAAAGTAGCCCTTTGATGCTAACCAAGTAATGTTTCATAAAAGGTTGGGATCCATGAATGTGGCCCACTTTCTTTGGGGGTGCATGGGTCTATTTTTGATCCCAATTCGACCCTGTTAACACCCTTAGTTCCAAGGCCTTACACTAGTCATTTAGCCTCTCTGTGTACTTGGTCCCTTACTGTCACACTGCACACATTCTGAGAGCAAGCCCAATGATTCCTGCTACGTGATGAGCTTCCTGGAATCTTTGATACTGTGTGTGTCTGCCAAACAGCACTGCTATCTCCATCACTGAATCATCTCCCTTCTTCTATATCTTCTGTCCAGCTGGCTCTTAGTAACATGAACGCCAGGGATTTCACCCTACTTAATTCAACCAAATCACCACTGTGTATCACCAAGTCCTGAACTCTGGGAACAGGGAATGTACTCACAGGCATGGTAGTCAAATCAGTAACTGCTACACAGAACCAGTTTCCCGTTCACTGTTCCTGTACACCGGTAAAGGTTTGTGTGTGCATCTGTCTAATAATAATAGTCCTAGTTGACGCAGTTAACAGATATTTGCTTACTATTTCATTTCCTCTGCAGGTAGTACTTTATCATCTGCATTCTTTATGTGTTATAGGACCAGGTGTGTCAGTCTTTAATCTTACACACGTCTTGCCCCAACCCTGGTCCAAGCCGATGTAATAGAACAGGCGAGGAACACTTGATGATTATTTTGGAGGTTGCATCTCAGACTTCTTCTGGAAGTGCCAAGCATTCATCACACACTGCTGCAAAATGAAGATCAGCTAATCCTTTTCACGATCAGGACGTTTAGACAGCAGCCGTAGAGGGTTCATTAGTTTAGCATGATAACTCAACAAAATTAGCGAAAAACCTCCTTCGTGCACAGTGCCACAGACACTATTTAACTACAATAAATTTCAATGAAGGGCCCTAGTAAGAGCAGGTATACTTCTTATAGGAGGGCCCACATTGTGTTGAAATAATTATACTGCTTCATTTACAACAGGCACATCATTTGCGTAGAACAGACAAAGTATAGACACTTCACAGCAATAATAAAGAAGTAGCGTTTTGATAGACTACAGTACCTTTATCTCTCAGTTCAAAGATGTACTGAACAAAATTTCAATCGGGTTACTTCACAAAAATCGCAAGTGTATTTACAGAGTGAATAAGTTACATAGATAATGCCTGAATAAAAGTGCCTCAGATGTGCAAATGAATTCCATGCACACATTCAACACCTGACAGCAGTCCATATGAGGAGGAAAAAACTTACCAGAACGTTCTCAATATACAAGTATATATATATATGGATAGATACATACACACATTTTTGTGTATGTACATATTTCTTCAATAAAATTATATAATAAACTTAACTAGAGAACTTGCAATTTGCTATCAACATTTTAAACGTTTGAGAACCAAATTTATATTAAACAAAAATGTGCATGCTTAACAGACTGAAAGATGTCAGGGAAGATAAAAAAGACAGTCATATTAGCTTTCTTTTTCATAGTATAAATATATTCAGAAAAGCAACCCTCTAGTAAAAAGCAGCAAAGATCCGTTAAAAAACATATCTACTTTGATGGTACTTGGGCCATAACAGAAGACCCACGCAATGAGATGCAGTACCTTAAGGAACCTAGCCTAGCAACTTTAGGAAACATACTTCATAGCAGCTCAGTGTTTTCAAGATACAGTAATTTAGTTTAAATTACAGTGTATACATTACAGTGCAGTCCATTTACAGCTTGCTTCCATATGTACAGGCCCCTCAGCTTTTGGCCAAAATCCTTGTAGTATCCTGCGGCCAGCTTCATTCCGCCTGCCATCCACTTAGCCCAGAAAGCAAGAAATAAGTTTACAAGTATTTAACATTGATATTTATATATATATACACACACATATATATATATATATATATATAATTTCACAAAGAAAACATTGCACTTTTGCCAACCTAACATGAAGTTCTGTAGAAAGGAAATATTGTTCGAGAAAGTAGGCTTTGGTATGCAATGGAAGTCACTTTTCCTTTCAGTAGTGAGTTACCGTTGTCAGTGAAATACTAATTAGTTGTGCAACAGGGCAAGAAAGAGTCTTGGTTGTTCTAAGCTACCTTTGTTCTTAGTGTATTGCTACACAGTTGAAGTTCTGCCCATTTATTTGCAGAAAATTTCTTGAAGGTAACAACCGCGAGAACAGCTGGACCAAGCCTTCCTAAGAGTGAGTAGACTCCAACTGACTTTGCTCCAGCAAGCAAGCACTTCCAACTTGTAACGTAAGGTAGACACCACGTTCCTGTCAGAGACTTGTGCCAGAAATGCTGGAGTCGGGAAGTAAAGTAGAGACAACCCGGTAGTTTTGAGCTCTGCGAATCATATCGCGGATCTCCACATTCAGTTCCATCAGTTTGGTGCAGATTTCAGACAGGTTCTGGTTGCATCCCACCAGTGCATATGTGCCCGTCTGTCCAAGAGTTTGATGTCGGAAATAAATATTCAACAGAGTCTGGACCTCGTCGTCAGAGCTGCTTCCAAAGATGTCATTAGGCCATAGGTACCTAAAAAGGGGAAAATAACTGGTAAGTCCTTCACAAACAAATGAACAGGCAAGAAAACTAAAAGTATTAACAGTATCCTTCTACTAACAAATATGTACGTTTGCAGTTATAAAGACATGTTTGGTATAGTTTAGGTAATGTGATTATTTATAAAAATGTTTTTTAGGGTTGCCAAATTTATATTTTCTAAATCACCCTGTTCCATTAAACATGACAAAATGTGTATTTTACAACAGAACATTGCAGAAGCTGAGAGATGTTAATTTAAATTGTATTAATTATTTTGACTTCTGAAGGCCTCCAATGGAACTATTTTTGGGGTCTGAAACGGAAATCTAGGTAGGCCTGCAAATGAAGCTGGAATTGTAACGTTCCAAGTGACCGGATACCTATTGTTTTACTCCTGGGACAGCCAAGAACTCCCTCGTTAGAGAAACAGAGGGCTGAAATAATGAGTTGTTAGAGAGGTGATAAAGGTAGATCCCTCGGAGATATGGCTTAAAAAATAATTTGTTTGCAGAAAGAAACGCGCTCCTACAGCCTGCTTCTCTGGCAGAACTATATCAACTTGGAAATAATGATCTGTTTTCTGCACTTGATAGATGTAATCAGCAGCAACACATTGCATAGCTAATAAGAGATGGCATTAAACTAGTTACAGACAACAGAGGAAGAGGATCTATTTTTTGTTTGAAGTATAGGCATTCGACAAGGGCTAAATTTGAAACCAAACATTCACAAATTATCCAGAAACGGAAAGAAACGGGTTTCATAATGTCCATTCAAGGAACAAAGGCTAGCTGAACTTTTAAATATTCACCCTACAAAGAGTTACTATACTGCTTTTTACAAATAGAACCTTATTGCTAAACGGGGTTTAACGAAGGGATCAATCTAATTCACCAGCAACACATATTAGGCTCAAAGAGCATTGAATCAATTAAGAGATATATGAATATATAAATATATACGGATATATAAATATATGTTTTCAGAAGCTATTTATGAAATAGGCAGCATGTATGGAAAATGTTACTTACCCAGTAAGCATCTGTTTGAGGCATGTAGTGCTGTAGATTCACATGCTGTGCATAATCCCATAATCCTCCCACAAGTCCTCCACCACTATTTCCAGTGTTGCGGACTACCAGAGACACCAAATGCCCAAACTTCGCCTCCAGGTTTTCACACACACAGTCCAAGGACAATGCACTATGGATAAGTTGGTCAGGGATATTTGCTTACACTTTTCCTCCTCTTACTCTGCTTCCGTTTGTGGTTCGGAAACCTCAACAGACCTCTCTCACCCTCATCCTGTTGGCTCCCACATGGGCATGGCAACCATGGTTCACCACTCTCCTCGATCTCTCAGTGTTCCCCCATGAGAAGCCCCCTAACAAGCGGACTTTCTCACACAGAACCATGGAGAAATCAGGGACCCGGATCACAAAACTCTCAACTTTGAGATCAGGCTCCTGAAGTCTTAGAATTTGGATACCTTAATCTCCCACCAGAATGCATGGACATTCTCAAAGAAGCGCACAAACCTACTACTCGTGCCTTTTACGCTAAAGAGATTTGTTCACTATTATCATTCCAAACATATTGATCCATTAGCAGCCCAAGTACAAGATGCTGTCTGCTATCTGTTTCACTTACAAACTTCTGGTTAGCCTCGACATCCATAAGACTACACCTAGCGGCTGTAGCCGCTTATCAGAATAAGCAACACATTTCCCTATTCTGAATCCCTGTCATTAAGGCCTTCATGGAGGGTCTTAAAAAAGTCATTTTTCCTCGGCCTCAGCCCCAACATGGAATCATAACATTGTATTGACGAGACTAATGGGCCCTCCATTCGATTCTCTCAACTCCTGCCTCAAGATTCTATCCTGAAAAGTAACATTTCTGGTCACCATCACTTTACCTAGACATGTCAGTGAGCTTCAGGCACTAACCTTGGACCTTTTTTTCCAAATATTCAGAGATAGGGTTGTACTGCGCACCAACCTTAAGCTTCTCCCAAAGGTGGTTTCACAGTTCCACCTCAATCAACCTATTGAACTTTCTTTTTTTTCCCTCAACCCAATTTAGTTGCAGAACTGGCTCTCCATACATTAGATGTTAAACGAGCCCCCATGTATTCTATTGACAGAACTAAATCTTTTAGGAAAACAGAACAGCTTTTTGTTGCTTCCTCCAAATCCCATAAAGGGAAAGCCATTTCTAAATCGGGCATTGCTAGATGGATTATTAAATGCATCCAGACATGCTATGCTAAAAGGACCTTAACTACCCCTTTTAGAGCCCATTCCACTTGGAAAAAAGTCCTTCCTTGGGAAATTTGTATTGCTGATATTTGTAAAGCAGCTACATGGTCCACACCAAATACTTTTACAAAACATTATTGTGTGGATGGATCTACTGGCTTGCCAACAGCCTAATTAATGTTGGTCAGGCAGTTTTACGCACACTTTTCCAACCTACCACAAAACCCACAGGCTAGTCACCAATATGTTTGGAGAACTGCTTTACAGACTATGCACAGCATGTGTATCTACAGCCACACATGCCTTGAATAGAAAATGTTACTTACCCAGTAAGCATCTGTACGTGGTGTGTAGTGTTGTAGATGAACATGCGCCCACCCTCCTCCCCAGACGCCTGTGTTAGTTGCAGTCACTTTTATATTTACTAATTTCCTCTTGCATGGAAATCTCTCTTTTCTATGCTTCGCTTCACATTTCATCCTCACCCGCCATGCGGGAAAACAATCGGACAATGGAGTCGATGACTCTGCGCATTACCAGCAAAAGGAGGATTCACAATACCTTGTGACTCGAAAGACTTTCTTTGAAAAACAAAACTACTTGCACACATCCGAGCCCAACACTATACAGCAGGATTATGCACAGCATATGTATCTACAGCCACATATGCCTCAAACATATTTAAAAAAAATAAAATTATTAAATGTTTACCACTAACATTGAACCGTACATGCCAATCATGCAGGTGGCACACCTGTATCAATATGATGGTATTAGTGTCAAAGGACATGATGCAGGAAAAGGGCGTTCTGAGAATTGTTAATTTGACATGTGTGACACTCACAAAGAGTTATGGAGACTTAGTGTGATGCGACTATAGACCCCCAATCATCTTATGAATATTAGTGCAGCCTTTCCATTTATACACCAGTTCCTACACTTTAGCACAATAATCAATATCCCTAGACCACTTGTCTAGCGATCGGCAATCGCTATTCCTCACCCAACAGCACACAATGTTTTGTTTAGCGATCAGAAATCCCATCCCCAGCAGGGTACAGGTTGAACTAGATCCATCTACCATCCCCCATCACTCCCAGTAAGATCCTCTTTGGGTCTAAATGAATGGGCATCCATCGGACTCTACCCAATCTGATTTGTTGCCAATAAACTTGTATCATGGGGTATTGCCACACAATGTGATAAAACATTCTGATGGTGACTTTATGCATGAAGAAATGTGGGTTAGAAGCTTTGCCTACCCTCCACAGCCTTTTGTGGTTATAGTATACCCTATGAAAGTAATTACCTGGATTAGTCTGAGTCTTAATGAAATGGTTAATAAGTGAGCTATCATTTTCACCTCCTGCCATTTCGAGTCCTCCATTTCAGCAAGATCTTGTTCTTAACTGTACCTCCTCTCTCCTAGCAGGTCGGGAATGTTAAGTACCAGAGACCGATACACCCTGGAAATACCTTTACCTAGTAATACTTCCACTGTTAGTTTGGGTTCGAAAGAGTTCAGGGCCATTTTATGGGACTTTAGAGAATGACACAATTGCAAATATCTAAAGAACTCTGATACAATGAACTCTGCAGCCAACTGCTCAAAGTATTTGATATGAGTGTCTGCCCAGATGTCACCCCAGTTTGATATGCCTATCAGGTCCCAGGTCCTAAAACCCTGAAGTTTCGATATGAGTGTCAACCAAGTCCCATGCCAGAAGCGAGTCTCATTAATCGGTTTAGCTAACCACTTTATGTGCCTCAGGGCCTTACACCAGCACGCATACAAATGGTAGCTTAGTGATCCATGACAGCCAATGGGCCAGTCTTTCCCAATATAGTAATGAAAGTATTCCAGGATCTTCCAATAGGCTTAGGTGCAGATGTATCACTCAGCCTTGCCTGTCAATGAATAACCATTTATTTATGGAGAGCTTTTGGGAAGCTAGGTAACAGAGGCGAATGTCTGCAGTAACCAGCTTTATACGGCAATTGAGTGCATTTTGCCAAGGAGATACTGGGTTTCTTACCTGCCCATAGGAATCCGGTACCCAAAGACTGTAGTTCCACGAAAAAGCGATCTTGGAAAAATTTGAGGTTGTTTTGTAGTGTGTATAGAAATCGGGGGAGAGACCCTATTTTAAATAAGGCTGACCTACCCATTATAGAAATAGGAAGAGAAGACCATCCCTCCAACGTCCTCTTTGTGTGACGAAGCAGGGGCATAATGTTCAAGTCTCATAATGTGAATGATTGGGCACCAGTTGTAGTTGAGTTTGTGCCAAACCGTCCAGAGGAGCAAAGGGTGATGCACATGTACGTTGCCTTTTGCCAATTTACCTGTAGACCCAATGTTTTCCTGAAGGTATGTAACGTCTGCGTCAGATTTGGTGTGGCCTCTGTACATAAAGTAACATGTTGTCAGTGTATGATTACACCCTATCTTCAATCGCATCGTCCCACTGAAAGTTCAAAATTTGGGAATCTCTCATAATGCAAAACGACAATGGCTCCACAGTCAGGACGCATTACAGGTGAGATGTATGCCTCTCCAAATAGGAAATGAGTTAGACAGCACTTGGTTCTCCTGCTGTTGAGCCCATAGGGCACTGGAAAGCATGGCAATGCAACTGAGGAAGCGGGGACGAAGTTCTTGCTGAAGAGTACCTGGAACATGAAGGGTCAGTTTACGGAATCAAAAACCTTTTCAAAATCTACAAGGACCTGTGCAGCTTGCCCCTGCAAGTTAGCAGCCCTAGCCAATGCGACGTGTGAACATCTCAGGTAGTATTGGGCACTTCTGGCAGGCATAAAGTCTGGTGATTGTGTATCAAGGAGTGTATGACTTCACTAGTCTATTGGTGAAAATGTTTGCAAGGATCTTAGCTTCAATATTAACAAGATAGTGTAATACGATGCACAATCATTTGCTGGTTTGCCAGGCTTTAGGAGGAGCGATGTGGTTGTGCCTCTGAGGTTGTGGGGAAGTATAGACTTGTTTATAGCCTCCTTGAACATTGCCAACAGGTGTTGTAAGAGAAAGGAGTGGTATACCTTAAAGAATTCAAGCTGAAAACCGTTGGCCTGGTGTTTTGCCAGAGGGCATCAACGTAATAGCCTCCTAAATCTCTTTGGCTGTAATGGGAAGATCTAGGTCAGCCCTATCTGAAGGTGACATTGACCTCATATTGAGGTCAGTTGCAATCAGGTGTTTTATTTCAGGAACTGAAGCTGGTGAATGTGGAAGAGACCTATATTATAAGTGGCAAAATGGGCCACAATCGCCAGGAGTCCGAGAGTTTACCTCCTTTGTTTGTCTGAATTGAAGTAAGGATTCTAAGGTCTGCCTCCCTACTGGCTAGGAAATACTAGAGCTTGCCTGTTTTATTTCCAAGTTTGTAGACTTTGTATTGGGACATCACCCACACCATCTTCACTGTTTCAAGTAGTTTTGTTCTCAGCGATGCTCGGGTGAGCTTGTGTTGTATGTGTGTATCAGAGTTGTAAGCCGCTGTCAACTGGCTTTCAAGCTCAATGAATTATTTTTCCAGAGATTGAATATCTTGCACCCTTCCTTTTCTTCCTCCTCATAAGAGCCAAGGTCTCCCCTCTAATGATCTAAAGCCTCCCAAAGATTTGCGGGTGATAAGACTGAGTACACATTGAGCCGGAAGCATTCCTCTGTAGCGCCTATCAAATGGTCTGCCTGTAGATCATCTTTTAAACACCATGTATTTAGATGTCATATGCCCTTGCACCCATGATCAGGGTTCACGATCTACATCATGACGGGACTGATCAGAGTGCCTGCACACTATTTCTGTGCCCCAGTCAACCCACCCAACTCAGCCCCAGTGACAAACAGGTAGACCAGTTGGTAAGATCAGCATTGGTGTATGGAGTTGTGGGTGTACGGTGTCATTTATGTGCCATTTCTGCCACACATCACTGAAACCAACTTGATCAGGGCTGTGGATCTTGGAGTCAAGGAGAGGCTGTCCATGTCTAGGGAAGGGTTCATGGCTGCATTAAAGTCTCCACCCACCACCATCATCATACCCATGGTTGATTCTAATAATAGCTCAGTTACTGCACGGAGGGTACGATAAGTCAAGCTAAGGGGGACACATATATGCCTAGAAGGGTGCCCTTTATCATGATGAATTTGCCCTGGTCATCAGTGTGGACCACTAACACAACCAATGGGAAGGATTAGTGTAAGAGTATAGCGACATCTCTGGAGCCCAAGGGAGGCCTGCATAAAACACCCCGGTGTATCACTGCCTGCCAAGGAAGTTGCACTGTGCCCCCTATAGTTAAGTCTCCTGTAGGAGAAGAACATCAGGGACATGCTTTTTCGTGTACTGCATCACTGCACCTCTCAATTTTGTAATGAAGTCCACTGTATAATGTGGTAGTGATCATGTGATTTAATCTGCAACATCGTAAAAGTAGACGAGATATGTGCTTGGCACATACATGTCTGTGTTACAAAACTTCATATAAACTAGAACACCCATTTCCGTCAAAACTTCCCTGCCTATCCTCCCTACCAAACAGTATCTGTCCCCCTAAAACAATAACTAAATCATCTTAACTTGAGTGAACAAGAGATGCTACCTGTGGCTGTGCCAACAGTTCTGCACCCTTCTAGCTTTTCCTATGTTTGGGTAGGCAGAACCTCCTCCAGAAGAAGTGTCTGACAGAGTCTGAAGCATCAGGTATATCGAGACCAGTGTCACAGCTCACTTGGAATCAGAGGAGTCTCTGCTTTACATGCTCGAAGGATTTGCATTCCATCGGTATAAGCTTGGTGTAATTTGGAAAACTGAAATTTATGTGATTCTTATCAGACTTCCCCCTTTTCCTGTGCAACCTGCAGAATTAGGTCTCTGTCCCGAAATTAAGGAAGAGGGCTATTAGCAGACACGGAGGGGCAACGGATAAATGCTTTCAGGTGATGAAGCAAAGAGCTCAATCAGAAAAAAAGAGGAGATCTCATCTTCCGATACAAGAGTCTTCAACGACAACTTTATAAATGTCTCTATCCTCTCAGGTAGGCCCATGAACCTCAAACTGTTGCAGCATGAGTGACCCTCTTCAACCTCAGCACATGCAATCAGGTTGCTAATAGAGTGCCCCAGCTGCTGAACAGCAACGTCAAGGTCTTTTACTGTGTTCTCCAATTGAATAATGTGACCTTCAGCCTATGTCACCTGATTGAAAGCGTTGCACAGGTCTTGCCTTAGAAGGGTTAATTCGGCACCCTCCACTCCTATTTTTGCCTCGCGGACCATTCTGGGTGCGAGGACAGTCTTAAGTGTTAGATCTGTAGATGTTGTCGGTTGAAACTATGCTGCTGCAATCAGTGCGGGCTCATCTGCAGCCCATGCAGGGGTCCAAGGGTTTTGGTATACTTGTCTATTTTCCCCTGCTTCTGGAGAACCTTGTCCTTATCCAGGTGCACCGCTAATGGAGAGGTAGGCCACTGATCCCCCACAAGCACCGAGGGCCCATAGCAGGCACCAGCTGTACATACCTGCACAGGGCCATCCCAAAATCCTCAAAGCAGTGTCTGTGATCCATCACTTAGCAGTCAGAACAGCGATGTGGGCCAAATGGAACCCGTCTCCTCTGCAGACGGGTGTGTCCCACAAGTCCTAGAAAATGCTGCACCCGAGGGATTCCCAGCCTGCCTGCCCTGTATTTACGGGGCATGAGTAGCCAGGCAATCCTTTGTGATGTGAAATGTTAGTCCAGTCAATCTAGGGCCACCTAGCCCCAAATGAGAGGTGTAAAGTTCAAAGTTATTGTCCAGATCCAGTGGGCATCACTGGGCATCTGGGGAGAGGTCTCAGCTTGCAAACAGATCCATACCTGGCCTGGCACGCACAGTCACCAGGACATGTCCCCCCCCCCGCCCATCATCCATAATTCACACTGAGGCTCCGATCATGATCAATCCCTGTCTATGTAGGGGGCCGCAGCAGTCCAATGAAACCACAGGGTCCCAACAGCGCTGCCCCACGCTCCCCCCATCAAGGCCCCAGGTGCTCTCCCCGCCACAGGTGTGGCCCGGCTCCATCGCTGGGGCCCACAACCAGGAAGCCATCTCCACCTCCCTGCCACAAGTCTTCAAGAACCTGAGGTCCACACCACTGATCTCAAGACCTTTCCAGGTGGGCGGGGCTTCCTCTTCAGGAACTCTGCGCTGCATGGTGCACAGCTGGCAATTTGGCCACAGGGGCAAGAGCTGTTCTGTTCTTGACATCAGCAGCCCTGCCAAGTTTCCCAGGTCCATGCGTAATGTGCAGATTTTTTTCTTTGAATTTTGGGAAGTGTAGTCTTGCATAGTCCATTATAAAACAGGACCAAGTTCCAGAATTCATGCCTGCATGCTGAGGTCAGTTCAGGGAGCAGGTCCTCGTGCCAGCTCCCCCTGTGTCAGTTCTTCTGTCCAGCTAGCCCGCAGTCCGCTACTCTCTGCTGCCTTAGGTTTGTGCCACCTCTGCTCGTTTTCTGCCTTCTTTTCGGCTTGCTTTCTGCTCGTTTGTCTGCCTTCTATTTTTGCGTCTCTGCTCGTTTGGACCTCTATTTTCCTCTTTCTACTCTTTTCTGACCTTTATTTTCTTCTTTCTGCCCGTTTGTGATCTTTATTTTTCCTCTTTCTGATCGTTCTTGACCTGGCTCTTCGACGGAGACTTTGCATCCACAGCACCCAGATACACCTATGGGTGATAGTGCTGTGCTATATAAATGCTGCAGTTTCTTCCTTGACTCTGTATATACCACTGATGAGGAGCTTGCCAAGTGATGGGCTATGACTGTCTGCAGATCTCTAAATTGGGACCGTTTTATAGATGGAATAAAGAGACCATTCCACAAAACGCGGAGGATCTGCGGTTTACAGAGTACCCAGAACCAGAAAGAGCATTACTGAAGTTCCTCTGATGGACACTTTTAATCACAGATTCATCACCTTGTGAACACATACCAAAGCAGTACCACCCTAGGTGGTGGATTTGTGGAATGACTCAGATCAAAATATGCTGTAGGAACAAATGGGCAAAATGCCCTTCTTGTGGAACCTGGTTATCAAGGTCGTAGAGCCTCATGAAAATGTTGGACTGATTCCCACATCGCAGACTGACTGATGTCCAGAACAGGTACTTCGCTTGCCAATGCAGTATTAGCAGCCTTGGCTCTGGTAGATTGAGCCCTTAGACCTTCTAGAGGCTGCTTCTTGGTCAGTGCATAGCAGATTTGAATACAGAAGACTATCCATCTTGATATGGCCCTTTTTGCACTGCCTTACTCTTCTTTGTCTCAACGAAACACACAAAAAGCCGATTGTTCACCCGCTGGTCGTTGATGTGATCTATGTAAAAGTCCAAAGCTCTTTTGGGGTCCAAATGATGGAGCCTTTCCTTGTCTTTCAAGGGATGAGGTGGACAAAGAATGCAGAAAGAGTGATGGAATTTCTGACATGAAAAGATGTCACAACCTTTGGCAAGAATGTCGCATTACTCTGCAACAATAGTTTATCCAGGAAAAAGGAGGTGTATGGTGGATGAACCAGTAGAATTTGTACGTCACTCATGTGACAAGCTGAAGTCATTGCTATGAGAAAGACTGTTTTGAGAGTCAGGAGATGCAGACAGCTGTGCATCAGCTCAAATGGAGTGCACCAGACCTTTAAGAAAATGCATCACAACCAACAGGTGATTTAAATAAGAACGGTTGGTCAGAAAAAAGGCCCCAATATCCGACTAATAATCTTTAACAGCGGCCACAGGAAGTCCTTGCTGGGCTAAAGACAGCACAAAAAGCAGAACATTCACAACTTTGCCTGTAATGAGTCTGTATGAAGCGAATTACACCAGGCCACAAACTTATCCAACGTCTGATGTAAACTGTTTCGTAGATGGATGCCATAACTAGAATGACATCCACTACTTCAGGAGGGAGGTCGAAGGCAGTCAACTGTTGCAGCTCAATCTCCATGCATGGAGGTGCAGGATCCTGCCCTTCTGCTGCAATAGAAGATCCTCCTGGAGTGGCAGCCTGATTGGAGGACAACTGCTCATGCCCAGATGTTCTGGTTACAACACTTTCCTGGCCCAATCTGGAGCCTGTTCGTTCCTGATCTTGGGACCAGTCATTTATAATCTCCTTCAGAACTCAGGGCAGTAGAGGTGGCAGCAGAAAAGCTTACAGGAGTTGCGTGCTCCATTCTAGGTTGAATGCGTCTCAGAGAGAGCGCATTCTTGGGAGCTCCAAAGTGCAAAAGTGTAAACTTTGCGTGTTCTTGGAGATGGTGAAGAGATCGAACCAGGGTTGTCCACATCACTGGCAGATATCCTGCGCGACCTTCGGGTGTAGCTGCCATTCGTTATCCGCTAGGCGTCATCAACTGACTTTGGTTGCCCTGGTATTTTGGGATCCCACCAGGTGGTTTGTGACCAGGGAGCTCCCCTGCCAACTCAGCCAGCTCCAGAGGCGCAGGGCCTCCTGGCAGAGTACTAATGACCCCACTACTTGTTGCTGTACCACATGGCGGTGGTGTTGTCCATGAGGACTGGGACCAGCATCCCTTTAATGGACGGTAAGAATACCTACAATGCCAAATGAATGGCTCACAACTCCAACAGACTGATATGGAGGCAGGTATCGCCAGAGACCAAGAGTCCTCTGATCTCCACCTCTCCCAGATGACCTCCACAGCCATGCATCCATAACTACATTCAGCTCCCGGTACTGCACTACATTTACCATGATGCTTGGGGCAAACTGAGTGCTGGGATGTGAGGCAGTGTGCTCCCATCCTCCTTACGTTAGGAGGTGTGGTGTCATCTAGAGGTGGTATTTGACTGACTGTGGCGAGCCTGCCTTTAGTATGCAGTTATCGAAGTAGGGGAAGATAGTTATTCCCAACCTCCAAAGATGGGTTTCAACCCCCACCATCACTTTCATGAACACCTGAGAGGCATTGTAAAGCTGAAGGGGAGCACGGAAAACTGAAAATGCTCCTGGCCCACCTTGAACCACAAATAATGCCAGTAGGCCTGCAGGGTAGGAATGTGAAAATAGGAGACCTGCTGGTCCAGCATTACTATAAGTCTTCTGGAGTCAGGGAAGACAGAATATGAACCAATCTGAGCATCTTCAATTTACCCTTTCCAGGAAGAAAATTAGAAGATGAAGATCCAAAATATGAAAAAGGCCTAGGTCCTTCTTCAGCACCGGGAAATAATGTGAGTAACACCAAATCCCTGTTTCTGATGCCGGGATCCTCTCTATGGCTTCTTTGTCCAAAAGAACCTGGACAATAGATGAATGGTCCTCCGACAGGCGTTTCGGTGCAGGTGGAATGTGCAGCAGATCGGAAAAAAATGGTATGACATATCCTTGCTGGACTATCTGAAGCACCCATCTCTCAGAATGAATGCTTTGCCACCATTGGAGGTAACACCTTATCCATCTTCCAGTAGAATGGCCATGTGCCACAGAAGCAAAGCTAAAATGGTTTAGTGGTGGTAGCGGGATGGGTGGGGGACTGAGCAGTACAATGCCCCTGAGGGCCTGGACCTTGTTGGCTGTATTCCCAATCCCAGCCTCGAAAGGACTGGGTAGGTTGTTGCTGTGGAGGGGGACCTTGGCGTTGTCCTTGGGCCAAGCCCTTTCGAAAGCCTCATTTTGGGATACTTCGGTACAGGCGCTGAAAGGCCACAGGAGCATGCTGCAGTCCTGCTTTCCTTTAAGCGGTCCAGAACAGAGTCTCCCTTATCTCCAAAGAGATGAGTACTGTCAAATGGCGTGTGCATTAGGTGACGCTGAAATGTCACCCGAGAAACCTGTTGACTTTATTCATGCGTGGTACCTAAGCACCACACTGGTATTGACGGTCATGACCAGGCAATCGGTGGCATCCAGCTCAGATGATGTTCCTATGCTACATCCTGACCATCTTGAATGATCTGTGCAACATTGGCGATGTATTCATTAGGGCCTGTCAGCAAAATTTTGCTGACCATATCTCATAACAAAAACATATCTTCAAGGGAGGCAGCTGGCATTTATGGAACAAAGGGCCAAACTGGATGAGGAAAACCTCCTAGAGAATAACTTAGGATTTAACCTACTGGTGGACACCAAGACCACCAAATTTTCAGGCGCTGGGTGTTGCACGAGAAAAAGTGGGCCACCAGGTGCAGATCTGTGCCTTCTGGCCACTTGCCTATTTACTGGCAGGCAAAAACAATATGCCTACAAGTGTGTCCACGGAAGCCTGCCCAGGCTGCAGTACTTCCGTCAGGACACTGGTCTTGACCTCAACGGTCGAGAGCTGCAGGTCTAGCATTTTGGCAGCCCGGCAAATGACCACTATGAAAGAGGCTGATTCCTTTTTAGAAAGAGTAGGTGGGAATCTAGCCCACTAGCTTATTGAAGGTCCACATAAACACTGTCTTTGTCAGTGTAATGGGCTGCATCATCCTCATCATCTGCAGTATCCTCCTGACCATGTCGACTTTGTTCAGAGTCTGATACAAAGGAGTAAGAAGTATTTGCGGGTGAGTTCTGGGTAATGCCAGTGTTCTGTTAGAATCAGATTATGGTTTGACCGGCTGGGCAAAAGGTTGTGGGGGTTGTGATTTTAGTCAAGGTTGTGTCGGGTTTGCCTCAGAGTCAGATGAGAGAAAAGGTTCTTCCTCCACCGTCGGAACCAGAGTCAATGTGCCCAGGACTGACTAGGGCCATGGCGTGGGTTTGAAGTCGGGTTGGGTGTCGGGCCTGGAGTCAGAACAGACCCTCGCAGTGGGGTCAAAAGGCATAGACGGTATCGAGGATGGACCTGCTGACGGAATTCCAAATGGAGGCTTCTTCAGATCCTTTGGGCCCGAAGGCGAGCCAGAGGGAGCTGGAAGGGTGCTGATAATGGGCAACCTTAGTTCCTTGATTAATTTGTTCACAAATGGAGTTGTAGGTCTGGTAAGAACCATGCACAAAAATCCCCAAAGCAGAGTTGACAGCACATGTTCAGGGTTAACAAAATGGTCAGAATACCGATATTCTAATTTGTACTACCAGCTTTAAACCCACAAATGACCCCGAAACTGTAAAAAAACACAAAAGCAATTTATCCCTCAATATATCACTCAGAGGTCCACTAGCTGGTACTTAGGAGGTACTATTAAGAGTAGGGGACTATGATGAGACAAACTTATGCCAGGTTACGTTTGACTTATTTCCAATCTTTTTTTTGTATAACAGGTCTATAATGTATGATATTCACAAATAAAACACATTTTTATCTAGAGCGTCATTGGTGTATTTTAATCAATTAAATATTTCTCTTTTGGTTTAGAAATATTTTTCCCTCGCATGTCTCTTGGTCTTACATCCCAATGCCCTCCTCCTCCGTGAAAGCTGGGGCAATGGGTGCACTTTTCTAGCATCAATAAGGCCTGGATCGTTCAAATGTAATTTGCACGGTCTTCAATATTTAGCAAAAATATGTTTATACTTATTTGTGAATGCTCACTCAGTTTTATCTGCATGTTTGCACACATTTCCGTGGTCAGTCCTAAGTTACTTTCCTGGCAATGTCAACAAGTATAAAGTCAGCTAAGAATTACATGCGTTTAAGTTGCATATATTTGCAACTTATGGACCAGTATTGAACCTGCACCTAAACTTTGTGAATGGGGCTTTAACATGCTGCAATACCTTTTTTCATGCTTAAGACAGACACTGGATTGAAAAACTTCTTTCAAAACTTGGTCCTAAGCCATTTATTAAAGTTTAAAGTGGACAAATTAAAATAAATCTTCACCAGATAAGCAGGTGCCAATGGTTTTTGGAGCATGAATGAGGAAAAAACTGGCATTTTGGGTTAAAAATGGAGACTATTCGATTTAAAGAGGTTGAGTTGACTTCTCCAACGTTGAGATACTTAAGTAAACATATTGTTCATGCTGGAATATCAAAGATGCCTCAACAATGTGGTAGTTAACTATTCTAGGTGTGTATGAAATTTATAGAGTGTGATACTAACAACAAAGCAATAGAATGCTGTACAAATATGGGGCATTACAAGGTGGGTGTCTGTGACAAAAGAGGGGTGTATACCGGAGAAGAGCATAGTAGATAGTTTAGCTGTGGACAGGGGTGGTCAGTGGGGCAACATTAAGGTGCAGCAAGATGCAGTTTGAAGAGAAGTGTCTTCAGTTTCTAGAGGAAAGAAAGGTTGGGTGGGTGCTTGTTGAATCTGGACTGGGATTTTCTTCCCGATTCTCAGGGTGTACAAAAAAAGTGTTTCCGTCTGGTTTTGCTTTCTTGGTTTGTAGCATTGTTTCCTTGGGCACTATTTTGCACTTTCTTCAATGAAGCCTTTTGGCTATTGCTCTAGATCTGCTTTCCAATGTCAATACAGAGACACTTGTGGTTTCTAGGACTTATGTAACTTTTCATCACAAAGCTAAACAGAAGTTGAAGCTATTAGTTGGATCTCTACTATATGAACTGTATAACCTACGCAAAATCCAATACCAGATAAGGCACACGTGAATATAATCTCTAGAAAGGATGGCCTCAATGCTGGACAATAGAATTGTTTTCTTTGTCTTTTCCAAGGCATGTATATGTTGTACAGTATTTCCAGGTGCACATTGGCTTGCAAATATTGACCAGATGGTGTACTGGGTCTGAGTGTAAACAAAGGGTTCACAACATTTAGCATTATGGATCTTATTTTTTTAATTTTTTTTTACTATTTATAAGGATGGATGTAAAACTCCCAGCATACAACGTGCTGTTGGCAGTAAAGCCAGAGCAGGCTGAGAGGGTCACATGTGGCATCGGGCAATAAGAAGCTGTTCCAGACATCAGCGAATCTGATATTTACTTTAACAAATATAAAACACTAAACATTATGCAATGGTCATTAACCAAGACAAACTTGCCTGCACTCTCGGATTTGCCGTACGGCTTTGCTGAGTTCGTTGTTCTTTAAGCAGTCCAGCATTGACTGAATCGCAGCCTCAGTAGTAGTAAATGAGGGTTCAGACAAAATCGCTTGCACGTTAAGAGGATCGGCAGAAATGATGGCTGTTGCCTCCTTGAGGTTTTTCTTCAGGTCGCTGAGTTCCCTTGACATGTTCAGCAGCTGGGCAAAGTCAAACCATGAGTTACATACAATCATAGCATGTACAACAGGCCTAGCAAAGCCGTCATCAGCGGTCATAAGGCAACACTAGGTATATTCCAGTGTCATCAATTCTCTGTTAATCAACCATGCCACCATGCGCTCACAGCACACCACCACCATCATTCCACTTTGTATGGTAAAAAAACACTTACATTGTTATCTGTCAATGTAATACTGAGATTGTGTTGCAAACTCTGAGGCTGCATCATTCTAAGGTTTTATCACTAGGTGAAGGTGATTGTCTAACCCTCCCTTGCAAATAAATTTGCAGTTATTGTCAATTTTACCACAAACATTCACTGATTGCAATACTGTCATTTGTAAATCTGCCAAATCCGCTATGGTTAAGTTACAAGAGCTCTGTGGAAAAGAAGGATTTCCCAAACACAGACCTCACTCCTACCAGCAGTCCTGGCAGCACCAAACTTTGCCTTACTCACGGAATGTGACACTACATTTCTCAGGCCTAGAAGTGCCGTGTAGGGCTGTGCTTCTGCCTGGATGTAATAACAGGAGTAAAGGTCACCCCTACGTCATGGCATGGTGGAGTAATGTTTCTGAAGCTATAACAGGTTGTGCCAGAAGCCTCAAGTGGTAGAGGCTAATCGACAGATTGGCAGCAGGAAATGCACAGTCTGATGCTTTTATACATCATTTATCCTATTCATTTAGTGTGTATTATTGTCCAATTTACAATTAATCGTGGCACTTTGCTCTTTGGCATCAAAAGGTAAATTCTGTCTAGTGCACAACATGAGCTCAGCCACCTCTAGGCACCTGGCCTAAATGGCTCACAACATGTACAGACTGAGGTTACCTGCCAAGCAAGAACATCATGAATAACCCATGTTCTTCAGGCAAGTTTGCTGAGGTCAAAAACTGAAGACATTCTTTTATGTGTTTCAGATGCAGACTTCATTAATAGTAGCTTTCGGGACTACCAGTTTCGAAGGGACCTAGTGCAAATCCGAGAAGCCTTGGGCGAAGGCTTGATTCATATACACCTTAAGAAACGAAAGACACCTTCAGACACACAGGTCTGTTTGCACCTTCAACCACAAAGGGTATCATTGTTATCCACCTTCAGACTTAAAGGGCTCATTCTTGTTTACCATCTGACACAATGGTCTGATTCGTGCACCCCTTCAGAAACTAGGACCGAATGTGGGTACATCTTTTTTGATTTGAAAAGATTTTAATGGATTTTTCACAAATTAAAACTATATACATAATGTCTTGAACCATAAAGAGCCAGCTTCATGTGCAACTTCGGTAACTAATTCATATAGACTAAGTTAAAGAATAGGGCTTGTTTTGTATTTATCTTCACATGCAAAGTGCCTTATTAAGGTATACTTTCAGAAATAAAGGCCCAGAGGTATTCAAGTTTGAGTGGACTCTCGTGCAACAGGACGTGCGAGATAGTGTCTATTTCCTTACCATTTTAAAGGCCTGCATGTGCAGTGCTAAATTACATTGCTTAGTATGAGCGCCTGCATTTGCATAAGAGGATTTGGGCCAAAACCTTTGTACACATCTTTTGGAAACAAATGTCTCGATTCATTTGCACCTTCAGAAACAAATTTCCAATTCATATCCAACTTTAGAAAGAAGCTGACGGATTCATTTATACCTCTGGAGACAAAAGGTATGACTACTGTACGCCTTCAGAAATATAACACTCCATCAACGTGTAACCTTTGCAACGAAAGCTTGAGGGAGCTTCACCGTCAGAAACAATGGCCCTGTCCATGCACACCTTTCCAATGAAAAGGCCTGATCCATGTGCATTTTAGAAACAAAGGGCCCAATTCAGGTATACTTTTCAAATGAAAGGCCTTATTTCTATACACAATGAGAAATTAGTGGATATTTTGTTAACATGTTCGGGCTCAATTGTGCTGATTCATATACACCTTCAGACACAATTCAATTCTTTCACAAATGGCTGGATTTAAATAATATTTCATAAACAAAGGGCCCTATTTAAGTACACCTTTGAAAAGAAAGGGCCTGGTTGCCTTCTGAAACAAAGAGTTTGATTCATGTACACATTCCGAAGCAAAGGGTCCCTTTCATATACATCTTCAGGACAAAGTGCCCGAAAATGGCCGGATTCATGCAGACTTTTTGAAACAAATGGCCTTATTTGTGTACTCTTTTAAAATCAATAGTTTTGATTTAAGCACACCTTTAGAAACCATATTTGGCTCTGTATACACCTTACTATGCAGTGAACTTCCTTACAACTGGCTCACTTCATGTAAACAAATTGGTGTGCTTATAGAATAAACTCAAGGCCTGTTGGCTAGAAGGGATAGTAAAATCTTTACATAATCGAGGTAAGTCGAACAATAGCAGAACAGAGAAAACACATTAAACAAGGAATATAACAGTAAAGGTAACATTTAATCCACAAGACAAAGAGCTCTACTGGTTACGATAAAAAGTGTTAATACGCATTGTGTATTAGAGTGAACGAAGTGTGTAATGTTCTGAATGATTTATAAACGATGCCTATACAGGGGTGAAAAACTAAAGTGCTTGTGCAGCACTATCATTTCTTTCTTACATTAAAATAGATTCAAACTTCACCTGGAACCTAAAAATGGTTAACTTCATCCTTTATCCGAGAGCCACTATGCCAAAGCTAACACGGTCCAGAAATGGTGGTGCTGATTTCCAGCATTACGGTTGTGTATGTCCTATGTAAAGTGCATTTTTTAAGGCCCAATT
This sequence comes from Calotriton arnoldi, assembly GCA_963921515.1. Lineage (NCBI taxonomy): Eukaryota > Metazoa > Chordata > Amphibia > Caudata > Salamandridae > Calotriton > Calotriton arnoldi. The sequence goes on along the minus strand of CAWUFW010000371.1, from coordinate 1,677,859 downwards.
AATAGGCCACCTATTTGCGGGTGTGACCAGTGCTTGATTTGTAAAAGAATAAGTACCAGGGCCCAAAATGTTGCTCAGAAACAGGCGGCTGACGCTAATGAATGTCGGGATTGCAGAATACCAAGCCTGCATAGTCTTGATTCCTTCTTGTGTCTCCTTAATCCACCACCAGACTCTCTCTGACTATTTATCTAACTCTTGCAGGTTCTTTTTTATCCCTGTTTTCTCCTTGTGTCACTGTTTTCCATCTTTCTCTTCCTCCTTTTCCCCTTTTGTCCTTTTCTCTCTTTTACTCTTGATCAAAGTTTGATGAGGAAAAATAAGTGCTGGCCCCCCCCAAAATGTGCGAGGGTAGGCCCCTCCTGCAACCTTCGGCTCAAATTAAGCTCTGGGTGTGACCCACTTCAAACCAAAGTGCTACATAAAACAGCGCTCAGAGACCATGGTGAAATTGTGAAGGGACGAAATCAAGAAATTATATATTCATGAAACCTACGTTTATCTATATCACTTCAAAACTATTTATGATTGCAAAGTGAAGTGAAGATGCAAAAGTGATTATAAAAGTCATGGTTATTAACAGAACAGACTGTTTTATACAGTGTTTTCTGCCACAATGTTAGAAGAATGAAAGGCTGAGTGGACCCACCACGGATTGGAACCTTCAACACCTAACATTCTGTGTGCTGAGTAAATGCATCTGTAAAGGGTCCAACAAGTACAATGGTGCCACCTGGTGGCTGCCTTGTAAGTATCTAACTAGGGAGGCAGAGTTGATATTACCGGACTCCACTTACAGACCCAGCAAGGAGCATTAAACAATTTTATGTCCTGCCTGATAAAGTGCTGCCCCCTTTTGTAAAAGTTCACACAGGGGGAAGCGAGATGTTGTACCACCAATAGGCAGGAAACAGATTTATGGATTTCAAACGACTCAAAGACAGTGATTGTGGCAGGCCTCTACCATGCTGCTCTGTGAGTATGAAGGCCGGCCTCCTCCAAGTGGTGCCAATGGGATGCCAGTGTAGAACTAGAGCACACTTTACAGCAGAGAAAGCAGACATTAAAAAAGGGCACCTATTCTGGGTGCAATTACTGCAGCACATATACATTCAAGCGTGAACTTTGGGCATATTCTGCTGTTTGCCAGTGAAGAAGAGAATTCTCTTCCAGGTGTTGACTCTGGCTCAAAGGGCCTATTGTTCTGTTGCCCCCAATGCCCCTCGGTCACGCTTCTGCATTACTCTCCACCACAAGCTCTTTGGCCCTCTGCATCTTCTCTGGTGATGGTACCCAAAGTCAGGCAGGCTAGGAAGGGTGGTCGCTCCTTTTCCTATCTGGTCGCTCATGCCTGGACTCAGCTCCCTGCTGAGCTTCGCACTGTTCGCGCTGAATTGCTTTTCTGGAAACCCCTTAAAACCTGGCTAGTCACTCATGCCTAAATGCCGTTTTGACCATAGTGCTGTTCTGCAGTGCCTGGACACTCCCTGGAGGAGCTGTGTGGTTTTCAAGGCTCCACTCATTCATTCATTGTTTTGTACGTACCAAATGAGAATGGCAGTGTTGCAGAATCTGAAGAGGGTAGTGTTGCAATGGGAAGCTGCCTACAAGAAGATACTCAAATGGTTTTCATGTTCTGCTCTCAATGCCTGGGGCACGCACAGTTCTTTTATTTATACACGTCCTGATGTCATCAGGACTGTCCCAAGTGTAAAAGAATCTGAAGGGGCCATGTCTTCATTCCAGGCATGCCCACCCTCAGATTGTGGCTACAATAATCCTCTGAAAAGAAAAGTCTGTGATGCACAGTTATCAAACAATCCTGCTTATAGAATGGGTTCATGCGGCACCTACCTCTGGCATGGTGCTCACTTCATGCACCTGTCCAATGAGCTTACAGTAAGACTGAAAAAGCAGCAGCAGCTGGAAGTGGAGCTTGTACAACCGCTGGCACAGTTCCAATTGCTGAAAGAAAGATGAAAAAATCAGAGCAAAATCAATTGTGGTTAGAAAAGAATGCGCATTATAAACACGTTTGTTGCGCATATACTTTATGGATGATGAGGGGGAGAACGAAAAAATAACAATCCCGTGAAGGTGATATTGCTCGTCAGTAGTCTCAAGAACACACTGCCACATACTCAAAGACATCAAATCATTGTTTTCCCTGGTTGTGTAGGATTGTGTAGAATAATACAACACCCCTACAATTGTGCAATAAAGTGTAGAAAATCTTCACAAAAACAAATGCTGCCGTTTTGTGTCCCCAATGGGAACCCTGATAATGATACCTTGAAACTTGTAGCGTTGTCTTCTACATTATAGCCTTTTGAAAAATAGCATATTGTTTCCATGGAAGTCTATGTTGCCTATTCAAGCAGAGGTGCTCGGTTTGGTGAGAATGTTTGCATTTGGCAACCAGTTACGAGCGAGGCACGTTTCTTGTGCTAGTTGCTTTATGCCCTGGCTTAGATATAGAACATCCTACATTAATTGAGCCCCGTCAGCGAGATAAATGGACGCATCAAAACCATTAACAGACGCAAACACCCTGCCCAGCATCCACAGCGTCATGCACTGTCCAGTGATGGACAGGAAGCCAGCAGAACATTCAAAGCCACTGTGATCAGGGAAAGACGTTTTCAGCTCCGACGGTATCACCGAGTGTCAAGTCAAAGTAACAAGGGATATTAGAGCTCAGTTTTCCACCCAGGGATATCAAGTGACTTATCTTCATGAGTGGGGAAGGGCACGCTGAGGGAACCAAAGACAACCAACACAACTGCATGTTTTGTGTACGTGTGACTCTATGCCTTGACCCCACACTGTAGTCCTTCATTGACCATCATTCTATTGCAATATAGAAGAAAGCGGGGCTGCCAAATAGGGTTGGCGTATGGAATCTGGAGAAAGCTGAACAGGGAGAATTCAGACATGTCCTGTGAACACCTTCTACCAATTTCAAGACACTGTCCGTGGAAAAATATATTCTGGTCAAAGAAGGGGCATGATGGTGGGAAAATGCTAGACATAGACTTCCCAAAACTCACATGTTGCTCCAAATGATATAAATAGCACCACTATGGATGCCGCTTTGTTCCTCAAATGTATTGAGATTCACAAATATTATCTAATGAGATACCCCAGTGGTTAAATCTTCTAAGTGATTCCTTAAACTAGAAATATTTGCGAGAAATGGTCACTTGAAAATATGGCTGCCATTTCTGAGCTGCACACTGGGCTAAATACATTACTCATGCAAGGAAGGCGAAAACAAAAAGTGCTTATATAGCAGCCCCCATGTTTGGATCCATATCTCTCAGCCACATTCAAAAGGTAAATTATTCCACAGGTCTTTGAACCAGCTTGCTCATTTGTTCAAAGTTGACCCTGATACCCCTGCCAACCAAATTAGGTAAGGGAATATTGCTTTGTAATTTGGTAGCACCTACCAGGAATTCAATCTTGGACATTTGTTACCATCAGAGTCCACAAATTATTCCAATGGATTACAAATTAAGGTGTTTTGGTTTCTAAAGGCAGGTATTTGTAAAGTTTTTGAACTGTTCAAGACATATGACAATCAGTTGAGATGGAAGAAACATTCATGATAACCTTTTTAGAGCCCTCCTAATACAAGTGCAAAAATTGAAATTAATTGTGAAAATCCTTTATTCCAACCCATGCATACGTTGGGGAACTAGTCATAAAAACAATGGGAAACCGAGATCACATCAATGATTACTAAACTGGGATGTTTTTTAGCCAGGGGGTGGGATGGCTAAAAGATGAACACTCTCTGAAATTAAACCTTTTTATTTAGTTAATATTTTGCTAGGGTTCTGGAATTTGCGCAAAAACTCAATGGTCTTGACAGGTTTTAGCAAATTTAGGAGAGTAAAATAGTGTCAGTATTAAAGATCAGAAGGCAGATTGCTGGTCTGATCATGGAAAGGATATTTGTGTAGGGCTGACAGGACAAGTCCTCAGATTGGTTGGTGGGTGTGTAGTCTCTGTAGAATATGTTCAGCCCCTACCCCCAAAAAGGTAGTTAGAAATCTGGTCATACTGATAGATGATGCCCCTTCTATGAAAGAAAAGGTACATTCCATCTTCGGGTCTTGTTTCGGAACCATGTGCCTTCTCTGGAGAACTTTCCAATAGCTGCCTCTTCAGTCGAGAAAATCCATCACTCCGGAACTTATTATGAATCGCCTGGATTATGTAAATGCATTATGGTTGCTGCAAATGAAGCTCTATCAGCCAAACTTCAGGTGGTACAAACCACAGCTTCCCGCCTGATTTGAAATTTGCCATCCCGCTCCCCATCTGAGCCCACACTTAAATCTTTGCATTGTCTTCCGATGAAAAAAGCGCTCTCTCTTCAAACTCCTCTGTCTTGTACACAAGTCCCTTTATGGAAACGGGTTACTTTAACTACGGAATAAGTTACAGTTCTATACACTTACACGTAACCTTACATCCTGTGAGAAATCATTACTTTGCTCCCACCGCATACGTACTGTTAGATACGGGGCAGATCTTTTTCATGTTTAGCCCCCTATTACGGGAACAAGCTACACTTGTACATACAATCCTGTCCTAATTTAGCACTCTTAACTCCTTTTGGTATTGCGTTCCCGCTTTAGAGTGCATTAGCGCCGAGAGACCCTCTTGGGGGTGATTCGTTTGTGCTTTATAAAATATAAATAACTTGACAATGTGTCATACAGGGGTCCCCTCCAGATTCCACAGAGAGGTTGCCCAGGCAAAGTGCTATGTCTAAGGCATAGTTCTACCTCACATGGATCTAAATGAGAGCTGCCCAGGGAAAGCAATATATCAGGTGGGCGCCAGGATTCCCCCAGTGTCCAGGAAACAGACAGTTTCACACTTGATCTCTGATAGATCAGGTATGACTGTTCATAGCATGATGAGGAACTGGTAAGATGAAAGAGGAAAACGCAGTTTGTCTGGAAATGACTGAAAGTCAAGATGTGTTTCTGAGGCTCACAACTGTAGAAGTGTCCCTTTTCGTGGAATGAAGCTAAAATAAAGGCTGAACCCTCGAAATGGGGGGGGTCACTCGATAGTTTTACTTTATAAGTGACTTGATCAGTAAGAGGCAGGCGGAAGGGATGTGGCATGTGTACATTATTATTGAGGTGGCGGGGAGGGGCATATTCTGAACAGCAAATTGAAGTGACTCATTTCCCATTTTACTTACATGACACTTCAACAGGCAAGACCAAGTTACCACAAAGCACGTAACAAAGTTCACATTGCTTGCGCTTTTCAAACTGTATAAAATGATAGACTGTGTGATCGAGTGCGTTTGTCGCATTTCACAGAAATTGAAACAGCACAAAGTTCAGTGATATCGCCCAGAATTAAAGAAGCAACAACAAACGAGAAAGATCAAACATTAGAAAGAAGAACAGTTATAAGTAGTGCAGTTCAAGTGCATTCCAGGACGGTAAAGGAAAAAAGTTAAGAAGAGTAACTTACTGCAAGAGATTCCATTTGCTATACAGCAAGCATGGCACAGGAGGACGGGAAAGGAAAGAAAGTACACAGCATCAGTGGAATGCATGCAACAGAAAGCACAGAACCTTGTGTCCACAGATCTTACTACAAGCGGCATTAGCAGCACTCATTCAGCCTGCAGTGGTTGAAGGTATTGGCTCATTCAAGACATGCACAGCACTGTTAAAACAACAGAGACAACCAGTCATGTGAGGAAAGCTTTCTAGTCCGTGGATTGGATGTTTTGTGTTGGCATGCTGAGTGTCAGATAGTTCGACCACCAGGACAGTGTGGCAACCTTCTGAATATAAGATTTCGGAAAGTAGCATACATTATGTTAATGTTGGTTATGGTGCTACAAAGAAACATATGCACTAGATTTTAGTCAACAACATTGATAAGTAATGTAGTTGTCACTGTTTAGGGTTGAATTAACAGCACAATACATCCATTACCATTGGCAGCCAAATAACTGTTTAACCCCAAAACACTGAAAATTGCACACAACATGTGAGTTATAAGCCTACATTCTTATTAGAATTACTGCTCATCATTTCATGTTTGCATATTGCATCCTAAAACATACAAAGGGAAACTGCCAACTGAAAAAAACCTTGCGACGAAGGAAATGTAAAGAGGACAAGGAAGGGGAAAAAGTGGCACAAGGAAACAAAAAGATCTGACGAGAAATTGTGTTTTTCTTTTGAAGAGGAAATATAATGTCCTTAATTGACTTTTTAAAATGATATTGCAAGTTTCCCTGTGGAGACTGCTTCGAGTAACTCAAAGCTACAATGGAAGTTTTGCTCACAAGTGATTGCTTGCTCGTTGGGGACTAAATCGTCCCTGTATAATTTTCCCCCTACAAAAATGAAAACAACTAATAAGGGTTCCTTTTGCAGCTCGTGACATGTCGATGGTTGTATTTTTTAAACCTCTTTGTGCGAAAGCATTGAGGTGACTAGCACAATGTCAAAGAATAACTCAAATTTTTGTTTAAAGCACTTTTATGTAAATCCCCCATCTTGGGAGTCAAATCGCATTTGTTGGACGCCTCCTTCAAAGCCTTGATAATTCTACAGGTACCAGTGAGTGCAGGAAAGCCAGCAACACCAAGATGTTCCTTGCAGTGATTGTGCAAGAAACACCAAAGGATGATGCTGCTGCTGATCATGGGGAACGTGTATGCTACATAAGGGTGACAGGTGGCATGTCTAACTAGCACTTCCTTATGCCTCACTGATACGGTTAACTGATGACTCAATGAATGGTAAGGAACACCAGGATCTTGGGCTTTCAAGGAACAATCCAATGCATTCTGGGAGTTGTAGTGCTGGTTCACGTAAATCATTCCAGATGACATTAGTTGTAAAAGAAATGCCCAGATTAGGCCTTTTTAACCACAGTAACATGGAGGCATCTGGTAAACCTAAACATTAGACCGGCTGAGGACCTTCGGACCCTAGGCTCTTGGTGCGTTCCTTTTGTAGCGGGCTCTCATTTCAAATTAGGGGCTTACAACTTCAATGTATTTATAACCTGCTCTATTTTGGGTTATGTAGAGTAGAAGAAAAGGCGACAGGGTGACAAAAGAGTCATATAATCTTCACATATAAAATTTCATTTCAAGTGCAATAAACCACTGGGCATAAACGGTGCTATGTGTTATATTGCCACCATGTCCATTACAACCTAGTCTGTTTTCCTCGTAGCGGCCATTCTACACTGAGGTGAAGTATCAGCCTGAGGACAGAACTTTCCTGCTCTAGTCTAATGGAGCTTATACTACCGAAAAGTAAACATCTCTTTAAAAAATAAAATGCAGAAAATAATAATCAAAAAATCCTCCCTTCGTCATTAATAATCTAGAGCCTGAGGTACAAAGATTTTTTGCGGTTGAAACATCTCAAAATTCCTGGGTTTGAGACTGCAAAATACATTTTTAATATTTTCTGCTGTCTCCGACATCTTTCTAAACGCGAAACATGTTTTTTAAAGCAGCATCAGTCCCTTTAATGGACAAGGACTGATTTAAAAAAGAAAATAGTTCTCGTTTGGAAATGAAAATGCAGGAACGAAGGCTGCTGACTCTTACAGGACTCTGTCCCTGCGTTTGCAGCCAAACACAGAGGGCCACGAACTACGCCCTGCCTAAGTAATATTAATTTGGCAGGTTGTTGTTCTGTGACCCCCTGAGAAGGTTCAATTTGCGATGCAACCTGTTATTACTTAAGTCGTATCGCAAATTGCATTCCCATTCGCCAACCAGTCAGTGTACAAATTGCACATCCTGGGTTTGTAAAAGGGAATAGTACATCACACACCTGACTCTTAATCCTACACTTCCTTGATAGTCATTAGTCACGGGACCTTAGAGAAACATCAGGGAAAATAATCAGAGATGCGACGTTTGTTGCAGAACCCCATAACTGTAATTTGAATATAGAGACATTATTAAAAAGCCGAACTGAGAACCTCGCCGCCAATTCAATTCTATTAACCTCCACCCAAAGCCTCACCAGCCTCCAAAAATACCCCAGGGCTCACTAAACTCCTTAATCGCTGTCCACTCAGGAGAAACACACAGATTCAATCAAGCTAAACCCAGACTCTATAGGAGACAATGACCACACTGCAAACCACTTAAGAAAAGCGCCCTGGTATCTGGAATAATACTTCAAGGTGGAATGGCGGCTGAATGGTCTCAGCTAGGTATAAGGGCAGGTCCTTGTTCTGTAACCCACCCTTGTAACCTCCACACCAGGAGATGCAGTCTCTTTACTAATAGACCTCCCTGTAATTAAAGGGGAAATGGGAGCGGAGGAAGCCCTCAGGCAGGTCCGATTCACAAAGTCAGAAGTAGAAATAAACATTCCTTATGGGGTCACAAATGGACCTGTCATATCATGGCTGCATCCGCCTCCTAGTGACTAACTGTTGGAATTAGCCCTTTCTGCAGGTTCATCCCAAAAATTTTGCCTTCACTCCTCCATTTTTGCTGAATTCAGTTTTGTTGGCCTAAGGACTCTGTGCACTTTGCCACAGCTAACCAGTACTAAAGTGCTTGTGCTCTCTCTTTAAAACATGTAAGATTGGTTTATACCCACCTGGCATATTTAATTTACTTATATGTCCCGAATAAAGAGGCATTAACTGTGGTGTTGTGTAGTTCCTATATAACCTATACAGGATCTGCGCATTTGGATAACATAACTGTGGGATTGGTGGCGGACTGATTCCGTGCACCCCCACCGGATACGTTAGCCTGTCTGTATTAGCTAGCTCACAGTGCCTCTATAATCTCCTCTCACCAAGGAGAGAATAGAATAGGGTCTGTAGATTAAATGCTACTAGTGGGCCTGAAAGCAAAAGACACACAGATGATGGACGGAATGCAGAGAAAATCAAACATTCACTCCCAGTCAAGATATCTGGGTTAAATCCATTGTTCTTTTGCTCACCATGCCATCCCAGTTTAGACCCAACCATATGCAAATCAGTCTTGACCCTGTGCCTCATGGGAACAGTCCAGCCCGAACTGCCAAGCCAGGTGCTCCCTGGACCGGAAACAAGCATCCTGCACACTGATTGTGCCACCCACTTAAGTAGCACTTTACATGTCTCATGCCTGCAATTGCAGCCTGTGTGTGTGCAGTTTTAAACTGCCATTTCAACCTGGCAAAGCAAAAATTTTGCCAGGCCCAAACCTTCCTTTTTAATACATACTAGTCACCCCTAGGGTAGGCCCTGGACAGCCCAGAGGGCCAAGTGCAATGTATTTAAAATGTAGGACGTGTTTTACATGTCCTGATAGTGTAAAAACTCTTAAATTCGTTTTTCACTACTGCAAGGCATACCTCTCCCATAGGATAACATTTTATAAGTGTAATTTCCAAATGGGAATAGGTAAACAGTTCATGTTTGGTGTCGCTGGAATCACATTTTAAAATCCCAACCTATGGTGAAGTCAGATTTTAAAGTGCAATTATGAAAATTCCACTTTTAGAAAGGTGACATTTTCTTGCCTTAGTCATTTGGTGCCTGCAGCCTGTCTCTGGGTCACATGACTGGGTGTAGTTGAAAGCTGGGCTTTGTGTATTCCTCGTACACACCCACACACAATGGGATGCCTAGGTGTGACTGGATGGGCCATCACTGGCAGGATGGGTGGGAGAAGCTGGGCCCAGCCCCACTTACACTTGAATAGACTGTGCCCTGTCTCCATGGAAAGGGCTGCAGGGCATCTGTGCCCTTCAAAGGCATGCCTCTTGAAGCTTCTCCTAACTTCAAACTGTGTATAAATACTGAACCTCAGACACCAACTCTTCAGTACATTTCTATACTTGTGGCTACTCTGCCAAAAAGAAGGACTGCCACTCTGCTGGGCTGCTGCTCTAAATGAACTGCTGACCTGTTGTGCTGACCTGCTGCCCTCTTGCCTGGGGAAGAAGAACTGGACCTGCAACTTCATCTTGAACCCAGGACCCCAGTGTAACTTCAAAGGCTAATCTGATGGCCTCCTGATCTGAGCCTCAAGGACATAAAAGGCTCCCAAACACCAGCCCCTAGATCCAGCTGCAGCGAGTTCCTGACTTCCAAGTGGTGCTTCTCAGGTCCTGGACCTTTCGTGTGGCTCACAGATGCTGAAATCAAGCTTTGGGGCTCTCCGTGACCGTGAACCGGCCCGTTCGCAACAAGACCTCTTGGTTCACACCACAAATTAGTGGAAAGCTCCTTTAGCCCAACTCTTCGCACTGCAGCATCGAACGCTCATGGGAACTGCCACCGCGAAGCTCCAGCAACGCCCACAACATCAGCCAGCACCTCGCACTTCGCCGACAGCCTCCCGTGATGCTCTCCCTGCTCTTTGCGGCCCTCTGCAACGCGAATGGGAATCTTGACATGAACTTGAGAAGGTAAACCTTCAGCGGGACTAACCTGGGACTGTATCCCACCTGCGGTCCATCGGGGTTGGCCTTAACCTTTGAATTTGACTCGGTCCAGCGTGACCAGATAGCCGCAGGTAGCGCTTTGAGGTGCTTTTTTACACTTTATTCTTTAAAAATTCATAACTCCCATTCTACTAATTGGATTTTTGTCATTTTGGTCTTGTTTTATGTATTAAATAATCCCCTTATTTTTCTAACTTGGTGTGGGGCACTTTTTGTGTGGTGTTTTTTAACTGTTTTACTGTTTGAAGTATTGCACAAATAGTTTACACATTGCCTCTAAGTTAAGCCTGACTGCTCTGTGCCACGTGACTAGGGGGCTGAGCACAGGTGCATGTGCCTTACCCTGACAAGGATTGTGGTTGCTGCTTGACCAAGGCTCACACTCCAGTCAAACAACAACCCAATTTCTCACAGTAACGTTGGTAAAAATGAGAAAGGTCGAAAGGCTACAACAGGTTCTGAGGCCATATGACCAACAAAGCATCTACCTGGCTTTGGGAACTCTGAGTAAAATGCCATGAAGCAAACTGGCCCAGGAAAGATGCCCTGAACCACCCACCGGCACCATAAAAGGGATGGCAGCATACGGAAAGATTATGGAAAGTCATAGAGACCATGCTCAGCTGATCTGCCTGAACACTGGATATGAATGAAAAAAGATGGTGCTCTAGCCAGATGCCTGTCCGGAGAACCACTGACACCAAGCAGTGGGAGCGAATTCCACCTGACTGTTACTATTGGCAATAATGTCAGTCCCTCTGCTCTGGGCCACGAGTGGTCATCTCTTCCAGGGTTGCACCCACTTGAATGTATAGACATACATGATCACCATTGATGGGGTTCCTGTGTGGAGAGGATAGCCCTGGGCAGCAAAAGAGGATCTAAAAACACTGGTGCTGCAGGCACACTTTCTCAGTCACAGAATTATGGCCAAATGTTCTCAGATGCATAGGTCCAGGGGCCATGTAGATGGAGAGAAGTGTCTGACGATGCAGTCAAGCCTAGAAGGGCAGGAACATACACAAGGGCCATATGTCTTTTAGCCAGAGTCTCACCTGGGACTGCTTCTGCCTCAGAAGTTGAGTGCATTAGCTACAGTTACTTCACCCTAGAAGCTGGGAATACTCTTTTTCCAGATCCATTCTGGAGCAAGGTACAGTAAACATCAGATCTATGCTGGTAATCAAATGGAATGTCTTCTCGTTGTTCAGCAACAAAGGATATTCCAAGAATTAGAAACTGCCACTAGGCCTTCCACCTTTTCCTCTGGGGCATGAGACACCCAATCACTGAAGTAGTGGAGTAGAGGCCAACCCTGCAAGTGAAGGAGGGCCACCACCAGGGCCAACAGCTTGGTGATGATTTGTGGGACAGATGAGGCAAAACAGCAGTGTTATGAATGATAATACATCTTCTGGACAAGGAAGTAAAGGAACATTTGATGTTGCTCCACTATCAGGATGTGATATTAGTCATCAAGTGTTGTGGCATGACCATGACATCTCTTGATGCTGTCAGTGGACTAATCCCCTGCAAACTCTCCATCCTGATTGGAATGAACTGTACCCAACTGTTAACCGTGATCTGCCCTATTACTCTTGTGCATTTCACTTCATAACCCTGGGGACCAGGAAAAGTATGGAGCAAACCCCAGCCCATCTGCTCGTCTTATGGAATTGACAGGGTCTCTCTTGTCCAATAGATCTTTGATACCTTGAGAGGGAACTGTTATCTTGCCCTGACAGTTTGCCAGGGAGTTTGAAGAAGATCTGAATGTGAGGCATGGGGGAAGTAAACCCGAAATGGTAGTCCTCCTTGATCACACTGACCATCCAGGTGTTTGAAGTGGATTCTTCCCAAGGCTTTACAAACGAATGAACCTGCCCTCGAACGTACCAGTCTTGGCCACACCTAGCATTGCCAGAAGTATAGGAGGCCATGTCCAGACTTCGTAGGACGCCATGTCCTCAGCTACTACCTGGAACTAAAGCTGCTCTGATGTTGGCTGTGAACTTGTAGGAGATGAGGCCTCCTGAAAGGCTGATGGAAGGAATACTTTGCAGCAAGTGAGGATCAGGTCGCTAGTGCTTTTCACAGAATGAGAAAGAGTGTTTGTTATCATTAAAGAGATTCTGTATTCTGTCATCTTGTGGAAATAAAAAACAGGAGATTTCTCAGAGATTCTGGAATGCCAATCTTTCAAATGAGGTTATGGCTAACTACCAGTGAAGCACCACTTGTCAAAGTGGATACCCGTATGACATCAAATGATGCAATACTAAAGGAACTCCACATGGCATTTGAACATTCATTTCCATTTTCTACAGCCTAGCAGAGCTTTCTAAATTTAGAAATTAAAGACTGTGCTGTATATTCCCAGTAGATTTATTGCCATGGGAGCCAAATGGAAACCCAAATATACTTTCTTAAGGGAGACATCCGTCTTTTCATCCATTGCAACCTTTAGAATGACATCAAGGAAATGCTGATGAATGGGAACGTTCACCTTGGGAGCTCTGAGAAACTGTCTGAGTCCCTGATGAAGTACCAGAGCCTATAGAAGAGGAAAATTCATATTCTGCCTGACCCTAATAAGCAATTCAGGGAGCAGATTCTTGGCAATATACTTCTCAGATGCCAGTTCCTCATCATGCAAATCAGGCTTGTTTTGGGGGAAGATTCTGAGTCCAAATGGGTAGTGCCATCCTTCCCATCAAAGACAGCGAAGGTGTCTTCTGCTGGGCCGCAATTGTCTTCTTCCATCTTTCCCCAGAGACTTCACCATCCACATGCTGTAGATGGCATTTGTGGGTGGGGGAAGCAGAATGGAGGAGGAGTCCTACAGACACTTGTGTTTTTGTGCGTCTTTCACCTTAGCCTCACCTTGAACCCGCACAATAGCAAACAATGCAGAAGGATTGAGGTACTGCTGCATCTGGCTCCTTTACAGCACCTACATGCATCCCAGCTGTCCATCCAGGCAAGGAAACTTTGAGCATGCACACAACCCGAGGACAGTAGGCTCAGGAAAACTTGTGTGTTAAGAAAGGACGTCGCTTATCACATCACACAGTCGGAAGAGCACGACCAAAGTCTACCTGCCAATCTTTGGGCCATGTGACCCACCATAAATGCAGCATGTAGCTCACACTCACCTACCCTGTACTTTGCAGGTCAGTCCCAATGTGGTTGTGCAAAACTAAATTCAGTTGTGATCCAGAATCCCTGCGCTGGTTACCGCATACTGTACACCCACATTAAGTCTAGCCTGTTGAGGGGGACTAGCACAACAGGAGTGTGGACTTCTAAGCATGGAAGGGACCATTGCTTCTGCATCCTGATGTCCTTGTTTGAGTTAATGACAGGAAAATACAGTAAGATGCTCGGAATGCCCGCCCAGCTCTGTAGGTATCTAAGTGGCATTCACCTTGTGAGTACTGACTGGGGTGAGTCAGAGGACTGAAAAGTTAATGATCGTTTATTTTTGCTTGCTGTGGTACAGAAGGTGACATGGTAGAAAGAGGCCTCTTTATACAAGTGATAAGGGAAAGAGTATATATATATATATATCTATATATATATATCTATATATATATATCTATATATATATACATACATACATACACACACATTATATAATTTTGTAACTTAAGAACTGTATAACACTAATTTGATTTGCCCAATCTTAGCATGCGGTGTTTAACAAATGGGATTTGTTGACATTACAAGTAAAATGACATAAAATCTATACTTAACTGTAGTTACGTCAGTTACGCCCATAACTGGTAGCAGCGTACAACAGTTTGTATGCTGCTGCTAGGCTTGCTTTTCAGTTTGAGTAGAAAGCTACCAAAGAAAAAAAGTCACCTCTACTGAAGTTCAACACTGCAAGACGAGTGTAAGGGTTGTGTGTAGAGGAGGTTAGGGTGTTGCACGACACCTTACTACTTAGGGTAAGGGGATTTAAGCACAGGTCGCCCTGTACACCAAATCAGATGCCTCCCTCTTTGAAAACAGGTAGATTAAGCATCACAGGATAGCCCATTTGAGCTTCTGCTAAAGGTCATGTAGAAACACTGTTCTGTGCGTAATGTGTCATTTTATAGTTATTTTGAGGGACAGCAATGAATGCATTTGTTTGACATATTTCCTAAATGAATATCTCATTATGCAGTTATATACTGACATCCACTCCTGGAGAGGTAAAGTCTCCTGAGCAGGTGCATAATCTCTTGTACTTCTCTTGCATTTGTCTTGTCTCCATAGCTTCGAAGTTCTACCAGTTTCATAAGGACATTCTACTTGCAGATGTACTACCAATATAACTCAGAATTGTCATCATGCCTTCATTACACAAAGGCAGTGAGCCTCGTTGCTACATGATTCATGTATATCCTTTCAACAGTCAGAGGGAGTTCCTCAAGAGCACAGTGCATCTGTGGTTGTGCGGTGGGTGCAAAGGGAGTGAGTGTGGGGGTCAGCAGTGTGGTGGCTCTCATCTGAACAGCAAGCTGGGCTGGACTACCGGCGGAGGTGAATACAAGTAGACCCATCTGCCATGTTCATTTGTTATTTATATATTCCTTTATTTATTTCTTGCGTGGACCATGTTTTTTTAACTTGGTTTCTTCCGTTTTCATACAAGGGAGAACATACTAAATTATGAAAGAAAATGCATGACTTCATTAGTATTTCAAAAAGGATCCCTGGGAGACGTTTCGGTTACATCAAGGTAAAAAAATTAAAACACCAAAGTGTAATCAATCTGTACTGTTTACTTTACCCAAAAACAATTACGGATACCATGGCAGATGACCTTCTACAATACTGTTGTAAGGAAGGTTCACCCAGACACTAAGCTGTGGACGTTCTGCTGCTTTCATCAAACCAATGAAAGCAGAGTAGGTAATGGAGTTGAGTGCAGTGGGGTGAACGGAGTGTGAGGTAGAGCGAGGAGTGCTGGGTCACAGGCGAGGATACTAGTTTGCAAGCAGTACTTCACAGCTGCCGTACCAGAATTACCCATCTCTGTGTCATACGTACAGTCCTGGCGGAACTTGACACAGTGTGTTGCATCAGTCGCACTGCATCAAACGCATCCTGACTTTTGCATGAACAGAAATCAATGAAACCGGTTTGGTTAACAAATAAGTCCTTACAAAGTCACCTACCACGTAAGGAGTTACAACAGTTCAGATTTTTAAAGTCACACACACACACATTTGAGTAACATGAACTTACATGAAAATGTACATTTAGAATGAAGAAATATATTATCAATGAAAAGCACTATGTTCTTGGGAATATGGCATCACTATCTTCCAAATTCATATGCAGTGCCAACCATTTCTTAATTTCATGATGCACTTTAAGTCAGTACCTTCCATTAAAAAGTTTATATGGTTTCTGTAAAATATAAACACACTGATAAAGTAATAATAAATATGTTATTAATAATAATTAACAAATTAGCTTGACAGCTCAGCTATTCAAAAGTGCAGACCAGCCGCACCCAAGCTACTGGTCCAAGTTATGAACCTAGGCAGATATTTTCAGGCACTGGAAGATGGTGCACAATTAATATGGCACTACTGCTATGCATCCGAAATGCTCTAGCCACTGACCTTATGTCTTTTAATGTATTACAAACCTAGATCACAAAGCTTTATTTTTCCAGGAAAAGGTGTCACACCTAGACCTGGAGTAAGCCACACTTACTCAGCAAAAAACAGAACTCTTCAAGTAGGTCCATGTATGACACCAAATGGCAAAAATAAAGTTTCAAATAAAGTTAAATGAGAGCGACCGCTATGTCACAATTCTCAGTGGTGCAAAATTAAAAACCTCTTTGTCTAATCAATACTCTGAATTTTCCACAGTGAAAATTATATCAGATGAAACTTACCTCTCCATCTAACACAGCAACTTCATGGAGTTAAACAATATCCCAGAGTATAATGTACTGACAATTAAAAGGAGATCTAGGATTAGACTAAGGGCCTGATTTAGATCTCGACGGATGGGTTACACTGTCACAGCGGTGACGCATATCCCGTCCACCAAAATATTAATCCCATAGGATATAATGGGATTTATATTTCGGCGGACAGGATATCCGTCACCGTTGTGACGTAGTAATACATCCACCAAGATCTAAATCAGGCCATAAGATCGATTGTTGAGGCCATTCTCCTCCACTTTCAAAATTGACAATTTAATTGGTTTCTGAGAATCTCAGATTCGATGACTGACAAAAACGTGAAATCAGAAATGTACAGTGTTAGAGAAAGAAGTTTAAGATCCACTTCCCGTAGAGCCGGTCCAGGGCATACCACAGGGTGTCACCCATCTGTTGTACCAGGGCCAGTTCCAAAGGTTCCCAGTTCTGCTAAAGCCACGTAACTACAGAGGAATCAAATGTGGCAATGACCTGGGTCATGTAGAAGCTGAGATTGCACACATGCAATCACCAACTACTTCAATCTCCACTACTAAATTCTACTACACTAGTACAAGGTCTTTTTTTATCTAGATAAATCTAAGGTGATTCAAAAGGAAGCCAATGGTATTCCGGGGTACTTTTATGAATGCCTCTTATCAGTTGGAGAACTTTGCAAAGGTGGACTCCCTGCAAATTGAACTGACTGTTATCACCTAGGGCATTGGACTTAGGGTAGGATGCCATAGCAGGTTGATATTCCTCCAAACTCACAGAGCTGCAAATATCGGAGGCACAAGTAACTCTAGGGGACACAAATACTTCACAAAATGAGTTTTTGGGAATAAACTGTGGCAATCTGTATTTCTGTGCTGATCTCTGCATGTTTTTCCCCCTGTTCCAAACGAAGACTTTGGCGTCTAAGAATATTTTGAAGTCTCTGGCTGAAACACCACATCTTGCAATACCTCTGAGAACGGTAACTTCAATATAAAATCTCTGGTATTAAAAGAGATTTTACACAGCATCTTCACTTTGGAACAGATTGTCTCACAGTGGTAGTGTCAACTGGCGGGCCTTGAATAGGACTACTACCTGCCACATGACAAGGTAACATTGTGAGGAAGATCACTGACAAATTTAGTACTTTTGCCTGTGATAATTTCACTTAGGAGTACTCTCAAATTTGGGTTGATCATGTAGGGGCAAGTAGATGTTAATTTTTGGTAAGATTTTGCATTTGTAGAAAGCTGAGAACCAAAAGTCTCTTCTGTCACACTATAATAAATTTGCTTTTTGTTTCATGAACAGTTACAATTTATTATTTAAGAGTTCCATTTGTTTCCTAACAAGCTGCAATCAATCGATTTTTCAACCGTGTTTTTGATTAGAGTAGATCATGCACAGCATTTCTTAATGCCACAGGCATCAACACAACCAAAATATAAAAACCTATGGCAATGCCAGGATAATGAGCTTCAGAAATATCTATTTTATGGGAACTCTATGCAAATAAACTCAGAAAAAAAGTTAAAAATGAAATTGCAACATATAAGTAGTGGAAGATACAACTGAAGACAAAAGAAGGGCAAAGAGGACAACAAAATCATGACCCGTGTAAAATTGCCCAGACATACCCTGCCCTTTCCTCATGGCATGACTAATTCTGGTCAACCAATTCAAGGCTAACACAACACAGACTATAATTGGAATGAAAACATATATTCCCCATTCGTTGTGTTGTGTGCAAGGGGCAAATGGAAGGATTGATGAATAATTGGTATCTTATCTTTCATTCTTTGGATTTAAATTATTGTGTTTTTTTAAATGAAACCACATGCAATATATTTCCTACACTTGTACCAAGGAAGCATTTTAAAAAGATATAAATATATATTATAAATCAGTCTCTGTCGAGATAATGCAGCTAATGCAACTTTTATCCCAAAGTTCTCACCTTTTCTTCAGAGTCTCCAGGTTGACATGTAATAACACCGTCTCTTGAACCACCAGCAAAAGTAGACTTGCAGCTTGTAAGCCACTATTTTGGGGAAAATTTTAAAAAAATGTTAAACCTATACAGCATATGGAGGTTTATGTACCAACTTGTATACTGTTTCAGATTTTAGTGGAATTGAGTACTCTGTTAATCATGTGTTAACAGCATTCAGACACTTTGAGAAAAGACGAAGAAGAACTTGTGGGGGCTTATCACCTTTGAGGAAAGTTTATTACCTGATTTACTACACACTCTTGAAGTTTCTTTACCCCTCCTCCATTTGCCCCCTACTCCATTATGGGCAAACTGCTGATTAAGAAAGAGTTCTACAAGCTCCGCCAGTAATATATAACAGAACAGAATTATGGATAATGGTCTTCATATGCAGAGCCCAGGACTTTAGTAGTAGTAGTAGTTAACCCTATTTCTACGGAGAAATGTGTGGCGACTTTGTTGGCCAACAGTGAAAGAAAAGCTTTTGAACTTAGTGTTCAAAGGGGCTAGGTGAGAGAGTTAGACAGAGCTATTTTGAGGACTTAAAAGGATACTACCAACACAAGAACACAATAAAAGTATCCTAAGAAGAAACGGTAAGGGTAATAAATTATTGGAATCCCGTGATGTTAGTCCTTACGTGTGACTGAGCAGTCAGTATGGCTATATGTTCACACCTGGATCAATATGTTCACATATGATCAACCCTTAAACCACAGAATTCAAATGTACATGTTCTTAAGTAGAAAATTAATACTTATTAATAACTTACAATATTTACAATAAATATGATCAAATATACTCTAATAGATTAATTTTCTAAAGTTTTCAAGGTATTTATAACTGTGGCAGGCTCCAGGATCAGTGCAGTAAAAGGGACATTTTTAAGTTTTTTGTTTGCATCAAAGTGCCAATAATGTATTCTTTATGTTTCTTTGCTTTATCGCTGAGTTTTTAAGCACCATTGTTTTTTGATAGTTCATTTGTTTGTATTGTATACAGTTTAAAGCTTGCTCCACTCCTTTGTTCCAACAACCGACACATCACCCCACATGGTGGGTTTGGCTGGGACATTTTCAAGGCTTCATTCTCAAAGGTGATCAAAGTTAATAGTCTGATATGGATGTATTTAAACTGCATTTATATAGAGCTTACTATTCCATGACAAGGTGTTGAAGCGATGTGCCCATACTGGGAGATTTACTGCAGTCTGAAAATAAGTAGGTGCCTTCATGAAACTGATTGAGAAGAATTACTCATTTACGATAAATATTGTATTTCACTATCAAGTGCTTAACTACTTATGAACCTCTAAAAATAACATTTTGTAGGTTTATCAAAACTCCACTATGTGGAGAAGGTGGAAAGTGTAGACAAACTCCTC
The DNA here is from genome assembly GCA_963921515.1 of Calotriton arnoldi. NCBI lineage: Eukaryota > Metazoa > Chordata > Amphibia > Caudata > Salamandridae > Calotriton > Calotriton arnoldi. The sequence continues at coordinate 1,658,066 of CAWUFW010000371.1, read as the reverse complement.
TTCAGAACAGATTTCAATACAAACTTAGATTTGGAGAAGATGAGTCCACAGGGCATAAAGATAACTACAATCCAAATTTAGGGAATCTCTTAGAAATGTTCTCCTTTACGATATATCCTAGTAAAAATGGAGAGGGAGGGAGGTGATCAGCCCAAACAGACGAGATGACCCGTAGTGAGTGCTGCATAAATTTTGTTCACGCAATCCAAAGATGCAAAGTCATATGTATTCAAGTGATACAAAGTGAGTTATTGTATATCGACCTTCAATATCATTGAACAGCCCATCTCTATTGGCTCAAGAGTAAGTCTTTAAATGTGGAGTATGTCAGAGGCCCGAAGACAATACCTTTGATTTTTTTAACAAGAGAAATTGTGGGACAAGTCACAAAAATATGAACGAAAAGAAAAAAAAAAAAGGACAGGCGAGACTGGACAAAGACCTCACAATGCGGCAAAAATGACAATGTAAAAGGAAAATGCTACTTACCCAGTATGCATCTGTTCTTGGCATATACAGCTGTAGATTCATATGCGTTAGCATAGATCGCCATCTGGTGTTGGGCCCGGATGTTTGCACTTTGTTTTTCTTGGAAGAAGTCTTTGTAGTCACGGGGTAGGTGACTCCTCCTTTTGGTGATAGTGCGCATGGGCATCGACTCCATCCTTAGATTGTTTTGCCATAACAGGTGATGATGGAGTTAGTAAGAGTAGTAAAGAGATGTCCATGTAGAATGTATCCAAGTAAGATATTACTGCAACAAATAGAGGTACCCGGGGAGGCGGGTGGGTGCATATGAATCTACAGCTGTATATGCCAAGAACAGATGCATACTGGGTAAGTAGCATTTTCCGTTCGAGGCATATGAGCTGTAAATCATATGCGTTAGCATAGACTACACAGCAGTTATTCCCCAAGCGGTGGTTAACCTGTATCTGTTGCAGTGGTCTGAAATAGTGTTCTTAAAACTGCCTGTCTCACACTAGCTTGTTGTTTTGCTAACACATCTACACAATAGTGCTTTGTGAATGGTGTAGACCATGTTACAGCTTTGCAGATGTCATCTAAGGGTATGTTCCCTAAGAATGCCATAGAAGCCCCTAGTTTGCGTGTAGAGTGCGCTCTAGGGGGAATTGTTAAGGTGCGTTTAGCTTTAAGGTAGCATATTTGGATGCATTTAACTATCCATCGTGCAATACCTGCTTTTGAAATGGGATTGCCTTTATGTGGTGGGGAAAAAGCAACAAAGAGTTGTTTAGTTTTTCTAAAAGATTTGGTTCTTTCAATGTAATAAAGTATCGCTCTTTTCACATCTAATGTGTGAAGAGCACGTTCTGCTGTTGAGTCTGGTTGAGGAAAGAATACGGGTAACTCAACAGACTGGTTGAGATGAAAAGCAGAAACGACTTTGGGTAAAACTTTTGGGTTAGTCCTAAGAACCACTTTATTTTGGTGAATCTGTAAAAATGGTTCTTGTATGATTAGTGCCTGGAGCTCACCAACTCTTCTAAGAGATGTGATGGCTATAAGGAAGGCTACCTTCCAAGATAGAAACTGTAGTTCGCATTTGTGCAAAGGCTCAAATGATGGGCCCACGAGTCTTGTAAGGACTATATTAAGATTCCACACAGGAGAAGGTGGAAGTCTAGGAGGAATGATTCTTTTGAGTCCTTCCATAAAGGCTTTGATTAACGGGTACACGAAACAAAGACAAGTGTTGCCTGTTTTGTAGGTAAGCCGCTATTGCAGCAAGATGTAATCATATTGATGTATATGCTAAGTTAGCACGCTGTAGGTGTAACAGATAGCAAATGATGTTTTGAGTTGAAGCATCTAGCGGATTGATTTGATTGTTAGTACAATAAATTACAAATTGCTTCCATTTTGCTGCTTAGCATGCCCTTGTGGTAGGGCGTCTAGCCTCTTTAATGACGTTCATGCAGTCTGGCGGGAGATTAAGGTAGCCAAACTATGATTTCAGGTGCCAGATCGCAAGGTTGAGTTGACTGGGATCTGCAGGGCCGGACTGGCTACCGGGCGTTTTGGTGTGCTGCCAAGCTGGGGGCTGATTTCCTGGACCAGCCAAGGAGTTTAAATCCGCATTCATTGAGGTCACCAGTATCCTGGCAATGAGTACAGCTAATTTTACCATTTTTGGTGACCGGAACCTACACTTGGACAGCCATACAGACACAGAAATTAGTGGTTTTCTCGCAGACCTGGCAGCCTGTCAACTAACTCAATTAGTTGCAGGTCCTACTCATAATGCAGGTCACTTGCTTGACCCCGTCTTCTCCAACCTCCCTTCCCTTACTGTTAATACACCTAGCCCGGTATGTTGGTCTGACCACTTTCTGATCTCTGTGTCCTTCCCGGCCTCTGAACCCCTGCACAGAGCGGTTCAGAAGTCCTGCCGTAAGCGCCCCTGGTGAAAACTGAATCTCGAGAAATTTCACGCCCTGCTTGCCCTAGAAACTCCTAAGCTGCCTAGTGATCCAGATGTGGCATATAAAACACTCTGTGACTGGATTATTCAAACATTGGACTCCATCATTCCGGCCACATGGTCAAAATGCTGCAGCTCCAACTCCAACCCTTGGTGCTCTGATAGACTGGCCACCATGCGTAAAGCCTGTAAAAAACTGGAGCGGGATTGGAGGAGGGATTATGATCTGGCAGCTAAGAGACGCTATCAGGCCGCCATTAAGCGCTACCACCGGGCTATACAATCTGAGCGGGCTGCCTACTTTGCTAATGAAATTAAGTCCAGCAGCAATCCAGTCAAGTGTATTTTCAAAATACTCAACGATCTTAAACTAAGGAAAACCCCTATGGCGTCCGTGATCACGTCTAAGCTGCACTGTGAGGACCTTGCTACTTTTTGTCACGAAAGTGGAAACTATATATAAATCCTTCCCTGTGGTTTCTACTTGTCTCAGTCCAATACATACACCCCCTACTACCCATACTCTCACGGCCTTTCCCTCGGTCTCTCAGGATGAGCTTCGTCTGCTATGCAGCAAAGTTAAATCTGGCTCTCCTGTAGACCCTCTTAAGCCAGACCAGTTCATGAACTCGCTGCCTGTGCTCTTGGCACCTTTGTGCAAGGTGATTAATACCTCGCTCTCCACTGCTGTGGTTCCTAGGCTGTGGAAACAGGCAATGGTGGTCCCCCTCCTTAAAAAACCTTCACTGGATCCAGCCAAATTGGAAAACTTCCGCCCGATTTCTCTCTTACCTTGGGCGGCTAAGATTGCAGAGGCACACATTAATTCCATTCTAATGGCATTCTTGGACAACCACGGTGTCCTGGATCTCTCGCAGAACGGTTTCTGCCCAGGTCACAGCACGGAGACAGCGCTACTTGCTGTGACCGAACATCTGCGGACCGTTCTGGACGCTGGGAACTCCGCGGCACGGATACTGTTAGATCTTAGTGCCATGTTCGATACGGTCTCCCACCAGATTCTACTACATCGTCTGGAGGAGGCCAGTATCATCGGCTCAGCTTTAGAGTGGTTTAGATCCTTCCTCTCTGAGAGAACATTCCAGGTGACCGCTCCGCCTTTTCTCTCTCGTGTCCAGTCCATCGGACAGGGTGTGCCACAGGGCTCTGCTCTGAGTCCTGTACTATTCAATCTGTATGTCCAACCATTGGCTGTGGTGGCCAGGGACTGGGGTCTCTCCATTGTCTCTTACGCCGATGACATGCAGTTGGTGGTGGTCCTCTCCGACGACATTACACGGGATGCTCCCAAATTCAGGAGCGGTCTGGCGGCAGTCGCGGAGTGGATGACCGCCAACTGTCTCCAGCTCAACGCCAATAAATCTGAAGTGTTGCTGGTGGGGAGAGATACTGAGTTCTGGAGTGAGCAATGGTGGCCGTATATCCTTGGGAGTCCACCCACCCCTAAGTTGGTGGTAAAAAATCTAGGGGTGTGGATGGACTCGACCCTCAGCTTTCAGGACCACACCAAGAAAGTGGCAGGCACGTGCTTTGGCTTACTCCGGGGATTGAAACCCCTGCTGGGGTACTTTGATCCGTCCACCCGACAAATGATTGTCCAAGCGGCTATCCTGTCAAGGCTGGACTACGCCAATTCGCTCTACCTGGGGGTGAATAAGGCTGAGATCATGCGTCTGCAAGGGTCCAAAATGCGGCAGCCAGAACCCTGCTTGGGCTCCCTAGAAGCTGTCCGACAACCGGTGCCATTCGACGGTTACATTGGCTGCCTATGGCCAAGCGTATTGAATTTAAGGCCCTTTGCTTGGCCTTTAAAATTCTGAAGACCTCTTCCCCGGGTATTTTGGCCAATCTGTTAGTGCCTTATACACCCTTGCGCTTTTTGCGCTCCATGGGACAATGCCTGGTTACCGTCCCTCGGGTGAAACGAGCTCGTGCCGGGGTACGGTCGTTTCGCAGCTTAGCGGCTAAACTTTGGAACTCCCTTCCCGCCCAGATCCGCTGTCTGGACAACTATCTGATGTTTCGGAAGGATATCAAAACCTATCTCTTCCCCCCGGTTTATGCCTAGCCTCTATGTCTTGTTGCTGTCAGCGCCGGGACGCCTCTTTGCTGAGGCAGCTGTTGCGCTTTACAAGTTGGGCTAACATAACATAACATAACAACTGCGGTGGGGGCTGATTTCATAGTTGGGGACCTGCATGTTCTTCCAAGTAAACAAAGCAAAACAAATGGCTTTAAAGCATACTTTAAAATCATTTGGTTTTCCATTGTTTACTTAGAAATGCCCGGCAGCCAGTCCGGCCCTGGGGATCTGGTTGTCTTATCTCTCCATGGTTCTGAGTGAGAAGCTTGGGGGAGAGATGTAACTTTTGATGAGGAACTACTGATAGTTCCAACAGGGTTGTGAACCATGGTTGTGGAGCCCATGTAGGAGCAACTAGGATCATTGTGAGGGAATGTTGTTTGAGCATCCGAACCAGTAATGGAATTAGCGGGAGAGGCAGAAAAGCGTAAGCAAATTTCCCTGACCAATTCATCCATAGCCCATTGCCTTTGGACAATGGGTGTGGATACCTGGACGCGAAGTTTGGGCATTTTGCGTTGAGGTGTGTGGCGAACAGATCTATTTCTGGGTAGCCCCACATGCGGAAGAATGGGAGGAGTACTTGAGGATGTAGTTCCCATTCGTGGATCTGTTGTCTTTGACGACTGAGCAGATCTGTGATCTGATTGTTTACTCCTGGGAGATGTTCTGCAAGGAGATATATGTTTTGAGGTATGGCCCATTTCCATATGCTTTGAGCTAGGTGTGAAAGCTGTAGAGAGTGTGTCCCCCCTGTTTTTGTATGTAGTACATTGCTGTCATATTGTCTGTACGGACTAGGACAGCTTTGCCTACTAGATGTAGTTGAAAAGCTTTCAATGCCAGAAAAATTGCTAGCAGCTCCAGATGGTTGATGTGGAGTTGTTTTTGTTGTAGTGTCCATATGCCCTGAATGGTATGTTTTTGAAGATGAGCTCCCCAACCAGTGAGCGATGCGTCTGCTGTTAGCACTATCTGTGGAACCGGGTCGACAAATGGCCGCCCCTTGGAAAGGTTTTGTGCATTCCACCACTGCAGAGAGCGATGGGTGCGGCCGTCTAACTAACAACACCAGATCGGTTAACTGACCTTGAGCCTGGTTCCACTGACGTGCTAAGCATTCCTGGAGGGGACGCATTTGGAGTTTTGCGTAAGGAACGAGTATAATGCAAGATGCCATCATTCCGATGAGTTTCATGAACACTTGGGCTGGTAATAAGTGTTGAGGCTGAAATTGTGATATCAGGGTTTGTATTTTGCGTATCCTGAGAGGGTTGGGGTATGCTAGAGCCTTGCAAGTGTCTATTGTGGCTCCTAGGTATGCTTGCGTGTTGGAGGGTTGGAGATGAGACTTGGTGAGGTTTACAGTGAACCCCAAGTCAGTCAGTCAGTCAAAAATTCTTTATTTTGGCCATTAAGACCATAAAAGCACAGATTAAAAAAGTACAGCACAATTCATTCATTTGATTTACCTGATAACAATTCCATTGCTCGCCATACCAATATCTTGATAAAGTGCATTTCAATATCATTTTACAGCAATTCCGTTAAGAAAGTTTAAAAAAATAGATAAAAACAAGATACAATCTTACGCCATTAAAATATTAAAAAGGCAACTTAAAAAGAGCCAAGCTCTATGGTAAAATGTGATGATCAAATCAAGCAGGGTCTTGCTTTAAAATTGCTCGACGGACACACCACATGGAAAGTAAAAAACGTGAGACTGAGTATACAATCGGCATGCTGGTGTTGTATTTTAGTATCGTAAATGCCTGCATGCAGTGTTTAGTTCCTAAATTTCTGCATAACTGCGTGTTGGAGGGTTGGTTATGAGACTTGGTGAGGTTTACAGTGAACCCCAAGTCGTGAAGCACCTGAACAGTTTTGTGAGTGTGTTGTATGCAGCTGTGTTGTGACTTGGCTTTTATTAGCCAATCGTCCAAGTAAGGGAAGACGTGAATGTGTTGTCTTCTTAAGTGTGCTGCGACTACTGCTAGACACTTGGTGAACACTCTGGGTGCTGTAGTTACCCCGAACGGGAGAACTTTGAATTGGTAGTGTTGTCCGTCCACCACAAACCTGAGATATTTCCTGTGAGCCGGGTGAATGGGAATATGGAAGTAGACGTCCTTTAAATCTAGAGTGGAAAGGAAGTCGCCTTGTTGAAGCAGTGGGAGCACCTGTTGAAGTGTGACCATGTGGAAGTGATCTGATTGAATATAGAGGTTTCGCTTTCTGAGGTCTAATATAGGCCTGAGAGAGTCGACCTTTTTTAGAATCAAAAAGTATAGGGAGTACGTCCCCGTCCCCCGATGGTGTAATGGGACTGGTTCTATTGCATGTTTTTGTAATAGGGAAAGAACCTCTTGTTTTAAGAGAGTGAGGTGTTCCGGTGACATTGCACGCTCTTTTGGAAGGAGAGTTGGGGGAGTGCATGTAAGTTCCAGGCAATAACCATACTGGATAATCTGTAATACCCACTTGTCTGTGGTGATTGAATTCCAGACAGGTAGGAACTGTGAGAGATGTCCCCCGACAGGTGTTAAATGATCGGGGGTAGTGGAGGGAAGTCACTGCTTATTGGCAGGGGAAGTGCGGGTGGAGTTACGTCTGCCTCTACCCTTGTTATTATTTCCCCTGTAGCCTCCTCGAAAATAACCTCTGGAGGAGGTGGATTGGTTGTTTTTATATGAGGAGGAGGGAGTCTCCGACGACACTGTTTTTGAGCCACCTCTATAAAAGGAGTGGCAAAAGGAACCCCTGCTGGAAGGTAACTGTAAGGCCCCCATGGACTTAGGAGTTTCGGTGTCCTTTTTCATCTTTTCAAGCGTAGTGTCGACTGTTGGCCCAAAAAGATGCTCTTTATCAAAGGGCTGATTGAGTATGGAGGATTGGACCTCCTGCTTGAATCCAGAGATTCGAAGCCAAGCGTGCCTGCGTAATAGGATGCTGGTGTTGATGGCACGAGATGCTGTGTCTGTTGCATACAGTGCACATTTTATGGAAGTATTGGTGATAAGCTTCCCTTCTTGAATGAGGTCGTTAGCCTTTGTCTTGTATTCATCAGGCAAGTGTTGGATGAGTTTTTCTAACTCATCATAGTGAGCTCTGTCGTAGCGTGCTAACAGGGCCTGAGCATTGGCGATTCGCCAATGGTTAGCAGCCTGAGGCCACTCATTTGTCTGATGCATCTATCAATTTAGACTCCTTATCAGGAGGAAGGGCGTCACCTGTAGTCTGAGAATTAGCTCTCTTGCGGGCGTTAGATACGACAAGAGAGTCTAAGGGCAACTGTCCCGTAGTATATACATGGTCTGTAGGAGCGGGCTTGTACTTTTTATCCACTCTAGGGATCAGTATTCTGGCTCTGACTGGGTCCTGAAATACCTCGTCTACGTGTTTTATCATGCCCTTGAGTATGGGCAAAGTATTAGTGGACTTTTGTGAATGAGTGAACGTCTCCACAAGAAAATCCTCCTCTAGAGCGTCTGAGTGTAGCTCCACCCCATGGTATTGAGCAGCCCTGTTAATAAGCTGTGCAAAGCCTATATTGTCATCAAGTGGAGAGGGTCTGGAGGGATACAGGTCAGGGTCATTATTGTGATCTGGTTCCTTATTGTAATCCTCCCATGGATCAGTGTCATGTGGAATGTCCTGGTCTTGTGCTATGTCCTGATCCTCGTCCCCATCCCCGTCCCCATAATCATCATCATCATCCTGTAGTTCAGGTGAAAATGTGGGTGGTGGTGAATTTGATGGTGTGATTAGCAAATTTGGGTTAGGTGGAGAAGGAGGTATGTAAGGGGAGAAGGGTTAGTACCCATGTCCTTCTTCTTTAGAGGAATAGGAGCGTCCTCTGAGAAAGCCAGCTTCTGTTTCTTTGGCTGTAAGGTGTCCAGTATTGGGATCAATACCGAGACTCTTTTGTTTTGGGTCCAAAACTGTGTCTTCGGATGGAAATTCCTTGGAAGGAGTGTCTTTCTCCTTAGGCGCGGGTTTTGGCGTGGAAGATTTATGAGGGTCTTTGAGCGCCGAACGTTCCGAGTCCGAATGCTTACTTTTGGTGTGTTTAGAACCAGAATGTTTCAGAGCGGGATGTTTTGGTGCGGAGTGTGTCGGCTCCGAACTTTTAGGTGCCGAGGATTTCGGTATGGACATTTTCGGCTCCGAAGCGTTTTTCGGATCCGAGGCCTTCGGTGCCGAAGGTGTCTTCTGTGCTGGCGGTTTAGGGGGTGGCACGTGAGGCGGCTTATGTTTTGGTGCCGAAGGTGTTGTTTCGGTACCGGAATGGGGCCAGCTCGAGCCCGAGCCGGAAAGCTTGTCCTTATGTTTCGTAGCTGAGCTGGAGGGTGGGGCATTAGAAACTTTATGTCGGTGTTGACCCGAGCCCGAGGGAGAGGGTGATACCGGAGCCTTCGTTTTTAGGTCTCGCCTACGCAGCGCGCATGCGCTGCATAGGAGGAGACCTTTAGGAATCGATTCGGTTTTCAGGCAAAAAACGTGCACGCATTGCATTGCTTTGAATGGCAACGCGTGCACGTTTGGAGATTCCCTTGTGGGTGAGAGCTTTGGCACCATCTGTTTCTAATTAACTTGGAAACAGATGGTGCCCCTGCTCGCGCCCACAAGGGAAACGCTGCCTGTCCCTGCTGTCCCGCTTCCCATCAGTCCTACCACCCGCTGGCTGCCTCCTCATCAAATTCCTTTAGCGCGTGCGCACGCACCACTCGCATGCCATTAAGGTTTCACGTAAACACTGCTTTGTTCCCGGCCGCCGCGCTTATCTTTGCGGTTGCAGTTCCAGCTTTGTTTCTTGTTTTATTAGTAATGGGGCTTTCTACAACAGAGGTCTCAAGTTGTCTTAGTTAAGACCTAAAAGTATAACCCTTGCACGGCAGTGCCCACCGTAATAATCGAGCTGCGTGTTGGGAACTTCCAAAATATGCCAAGTCCATCTTTGAACAAAATCGTATCTTTCAGAATTTGTCTCGTTGCTGACAAAAAGTCTCCTAGTGGTTAACTTGTTGACTGTGGAGTGGCAAGTCCTATTTTCTGGTTCATGCAACTTCTCTTAAACGCAATGAGTGATCCTGGGCTAACACTTTTATATTCGCTGTGTCAAAATTATCAGTGCCTAAAACGTCTGATCTCCGATGTGCAGCGCTAGGCGTAATGCATAACAAATATAAGCATGTGTATAGGAAGTGACATCAATGCACACGAAGAAATAAATACTCAGGGAGGATGGCATTCTCCAGGAATAGCTCTAGAGTTGGCCACCCGAGGCACTTTGCGTCTAGAAACGCAGATGTCGTGCAAATGCTCTCTGATGACACGTGCCATGTGTCGGAAGTGTTGGCGGGGAGCGCGTGCTGCCTCGCAATTGCACATCTAAGTCACGTACCAGCTGGTGCAATGTGCCACTTGACCCTACAAGCGTCAAAGCAGTGCCAGGGCAGAACACGCCTGTCTTTGCGCGGGCTGCCTCGGAGTGTGTCGATACAGGACGTGATTTATGTACACACCGCACTACGCATTAACTACATGTCAAAATTTGGGAACACCACCACGCTGGTCAGCTTTCCCTCATTTGGCAAGTATCACCGTCTTTTGACTCCTAGTTCCCATCCTCACCACCAAAATACCTACCTCTATAGACTTCGTTGAGGTCACCCTGTTCCACATATTACATTACTCTAACAAAGCTACTTACTGTCCATTTATTTTAAAGGGAGCACCTTCTTAAGAAACTTACTTTATTTACTCTTATTTGAAAGTCATCATATGTTGATAGGAGTCCAGCTAAGAGTTCTAGAATACAATCAGAATTGCATTTCTTCATTAAACTTGAATTGAATGATGTTTGATATAAACCTTTTTGTGACAAAAAACATGGGATTCAACCTTGTAGATGAGGTAAATTGGCAGGCACGCGTGTATTAATCTCACATTTTCTACTGTCTCGCAGTTTTTACAGCTTGGTTGTGACGAGTAAACTGTGCTCAGGGGGTTAAATCCGTGCATTGAGGAAACACCTCGACATAGAAACGTGCCCCCAGCAGTTCAGGAGAGGGGCGGCTCTGTGCCGGGCGGCGAGGGGTTAAGGCAGCTCCTCGGGCCAGTATCGCAGCCAATAGGTCTCGCCTTTGGGACCTTATAAGTATTTTGTTATGCAGCACAATATCATTGGTACAACAGCATCAACTGTTGCATGGCTAAACACTTATAAGGTCCCAAAGGCGAGACCTATTGGCTATGCCAATGCTTTTTTGGGTTGCGTGGGCACATGGGGGTCTGTACTCACGGTACGTTGACCCGGGGTGATGTTCAGGTCTTCCTCCATGTCGGAGTTGGCTTCGGAGATGGAGACCGGTTCTTCTTCCTCGGCCTCTACGTCTGTACGGGGAACCTCTGATTCTTCACCGAAGGTGTCCGGTACGGAGCCGCTGTCTCGTTGCATTTCGTGGCGTCGAGCCCGACGGTCACGAAGAGTCTTCTTCGATCAGAACGATTGACACGCTTCGCAGTCCTTCTCGTCATGTTCCGGGGATAAGCACAGGTTGCAGACCTGGTGCAGGTTGGTGCGTGGGAACTTAGCACGACACCCGGGACATAGTTTAAATGGAGTCCGTTCCATCGACTGCTGGCGTAGTCGGCACGGGTAGGCCCGACGGCCCGCCTCGAATTTCCAGATCGAAGGTTTTCACAAATTATACGATGCGCATCGAATGGGAAACCGCGATCGAAAGACAATACCGTCGAGGGTAGAGGATTGCGCGTCGAAGGGGTTCGAAAACGATACCGGAGCGCAGCAATACACATCCGAACCCGATGGCGGAAAAAACCAATCTAAGGATGGAGTTGATGCCCATGCGCACTATCACCAAGAGGAGGTGTCACCTACCCCATGACTACAAAGACTTCTTCCAAGAAAAACAAAGTGCAAACATCCGGGCCCAACACCAGATGGCGATCTATGCTAACGCATATGATCTACAGCTCATATGCCTCGAACATTACATTTTACACAAATTCCGGTGTTTTTTATGCCTTTTTATGCCTCTTTATTCCACCTTTTTTACCCCCTTTTTCATTGGCAGTTGTCTTTATGTTCATTGACAAACCACAGACATATGTAGTTTACACACCATCAACCATAGTTTTTGACCTCACGTCTGCGATTAAAAGAACAATATTGTTTTGAGGTTTGACCTCTTGCCTTGTTATCTGCCACTGTGATGGTTAACATATTTTTGTTTAATGGTTTCAGATTTTCCACAGTTTTGTTATTGGTGTAGAAGACACCTAATATATAGTCCTCAAGCAGAGGTGCCAAGAGGATCTATGTCATGGATTGTAGGTAGGACTTTTCCTGCTACAATAATAAGACATCAAAAGCCAACATGCAAAGAGATTTTGTTTAAAAATCCAGTCCTGGCTGAAGGGGGTCACATGTTACATGAGGCCTCTTAACAACTATGCCATGGTTAATGAGTGTTTTCAGGAAGTCCTATGCTCCTTTACAACTCTGAGTCCTCCTGGACGAAAAGATGTCCATTAACCAGATGCAGCGGTAATGGAAATTACGTAACACACCTTTGATATCACAGGGTTACCCCCTTGTGCCACATTTCTCATCTCCTATTAGCTTCTGAGGAGCTATGGAAAATTCACCGTTTATTTTCCGTTTCTTCTGCTGCCTTTGTGACTATTGAGACCAGGGGCAGCAAGAACGGTGCCAAAATTGCAAAGCGCAAGGCAGAGACAGCATCGGCTACACATGGCTACTTTTTGATGTCTATGCCAACACATTTTTACGTAAGATTGGTTAGTATTTACAAAATGCTTAAACATCCATTAAGCTGATATTTTACCCAGCATAAAACTAGTTCTGCTTCCCTTATGGCCTCATAGAAAATCTTTCAATAAAAGGGATATTAATGCTACCTATCCATAAATTGCCATGGAAAACACTCATTTGGTCCGAGCTTGGACAATTCTGTATTGGTGGAAAGAAAAAGAAATAAGGTTACCGAGACAGTTGCTTCTTTTCTGATGTTGTACGTGTCCAGGTATTCCTGCAGCTCCAGCACACTGAACTTTAGCTTTTCTAGAAGGCCACAGGAAAGCAGCTGGAAAATAAATAGAACAGACTGTAAGCGGTCAACAGCAAAGGAAGCAGTAGACATCCATTACTGTAAGCATAGAAGTCAATTACAAATCAAAAGATGACCAAGTGGAGTTTCCAATGAATCACTACTTTTAAACTTCACTAATTTATAGGGAGAACACATTTACTGTTTATTACCAACATGTCAGATTTAACACACCTGGTGAGTTGACATTATTTTACATTCAACATCAAATCATTCATTTTTCCATACCGTAACCCACTTTCAAGCTCTCCTAATAACAAAGTTGTGACGTCAAATGCACATTTTCAATAAGGATTGAGAATAAACATAATGCATTAATGGACTCATTTTAAGCATTTGTATATGAAGGCTCACATTCATCTCGCCTGTCAGCCTAACCACAGTAGGTGTTACTACTCTAGAAATGCTCCTCTTAGAGGACTGTTCCAATGTTGAGACTAATTATGGAATGGAGCACACTGATGCCACCCGTGTTTTGCCATATCTTGTTCTTTAACACAATCACAGTGAATCAGTTTGTGCCATGTATTTTGAGTGAGTAGCAAATTGTATACAATCATTTTTATTTCCAATTTATTTTTTTGGGTTCAGAACTTTTAATTAGCATTTACTGAAATGCCTACAAATAACTCTGGTCACATGAGTAACAAGAACTAATAAGTACATTGAATTGGACCTCGGTGAGGCTGAAAACAGAAAGGCAAAATTCACAAGGAACTATGTCTCCAAATAATAAATCAAGGCACTAAAGAGATACGGAATAACGTAAAAGCCAAACGTTTAACAGGAGTAAAAAGAAGTAGTCAATATATATGGAAAGCATCTGCATCGCTCCCTGCTACGACGAGGTGCAGGTTGGGGGTAACAGTGAAGTTGAAGGCAATAGCGTGACAAATTAATTTCAAGGGTTGCAGGAGCTTCAGTTGAGAACAAGATTAATAGTCTCAGAGCAGAAATGTGTCAAGACTTCAGACCTTTTGCGTGTGAGATTTTTAGTGTTTGGTGAGTGTGAAGGTCGGTACTACACTTGTTGGGGGGGAAGGCTAACAAAGTGTTGCCATTGTCTGTGTGGGTAGCTGGGGCTATAACGATTGCCTGTTGTGGGGTGGAAAGCCCTTGGATGAGCTGGTTGTGATTTAATTTCCTCTGAGTTGACCTTAGTGTGGGTAAGGAGGGGTGTAAGGCTTAGAGTGTCTTGTGGGATTGGATGGCATGGCGGTCTGCTTAATCTAGAGAATTGGGTTAAGTGCAGTAGAGTGTGAGCGTAGTGAAGAGGATCACTGGTTTGGTGTAAGAGGTGAGATCAGTTGTTATGATAAGAACTATGGATATTATGTTTATGGTTTTGGTAGAAATGTTGCTGGGACCTTGAAGCTCATGTGGTTAGTGTTGTATTTGTTTTTTATAGTAGCGGATGAAGCAAATTCAGCCAATTTGCTTCAAATCTTTTTGGTTGTGTCCAGGTAGTCTGTTGATGAGGTAGAAGGTGAAAATCTATGTTGAGCTGAGCTTGAAGTGGTGTGCAAAAGATGATGTAAAAGTGGGAATTAGCAGCTGGAAGTGCCCATGTGATTCATTGGATAGTAGAAATGCCACTAGTTTTGAATATTCAATGGATTGTGTAATCATCTGCAATGCGAATATTGAAGATGAGTGTGTCTAGGAAGTAAGCTAGATGGAAGGGGAGACCAGGAACATTCGCTGCCTGATAGCTACCTAATGGGCCTCCAGATGGATGGAGGAAACTCTCTTCAAGTTCCTGCCTTGTCTGCAATCAGTCAAAAAAGATTTTCTGGAGGGGGGGGGCGTGACTTACGCGCTCGTCAAGATGGCGGGTACCTGCTGAGCTCTGTCGCTTCACGGAGCCTATGAGGGGAACTGCGGCCGCTATTTGACCTCGTTTCATGTTCCTTTATGAGAACAGGCTCCCGGAGGCATTGAGGCACACACTGACGTCATGGGGTGAGCGCGAACATTGTTTTTTGCTTGGTTTCACCGCGTCTTCATTTTTCTCCGACGCGAGCAGCCGCCATTTTGTATGCGCGGCGGCCGCTTTGATAAAAGCGTGATCCTAATCTGTGGATTTGCAGTGATTTTGTTCTTTTTAAAGTGAGTGCTCGATCCTCCTACTGAATGTGCCTGTGCTGCCTTAAAAACTCTCACATATTTTTGTTGAAGCAATACGCTAGACAATAATTTGGTACTCAATATCATTATTTCCTGAGGCAAATGGAACTCATGTGGCGCCTAAGAGGAAAGTCTCTTGAAGTGTGCTTTTGTATCTGGAAGTGATTAAGACATTCTTCAAGTAATACCATCGCCCTTGTTTCCTTTGTTCCTTCCAATGTGCACAAACTGCATTACTTCCCTATGGTTGGAGACTCTGCCTCTCTATCAGACTGTGGAATAAACCTGGCTTTCTATAAATGCCTTGTTCCTGAGAAGTTGCAAACCGTCTTTTGTGGGATGTGAGGTGTTTTCCTGTAAAACCACTTCGCATTTTGGCTTCTATTTACGAGTTCCTTCTCTATATAATGTGCTACACATCATCGACTCGGTTTATAAGATTGCATTGTGTTACTCATTAGCCTTGCATCTGCAATATTTTCATACCTTCACTGGAGTCTATATTTTTGAGCATATACCTTTATGGGAAGGATCTCTACTTATCCAAAGCATACTCACTGATAAGTTCATTATATCAAGATGGCTAGTGATCAACTCTCTCTTGTAAAGGCATCTACATCTGGTACTAAACCAAAAAGAGCCAAAAATGATCCTCCCTATCCGGTACAATCTTATTCTAATCCAGTACTGGACTCAATTTTGGATGAACTTTGTGCTTTGAAACCATTTATGAATACCACCAATGAAAAGCTTCAACTAATTGAGGACCGATGGATCAACATGGAAAGTAAAATGTTTGATATGGAACAGCGTCTTAGCAATCTTCAAGATGTAGCAACTAAAGTACCCTTATTGGAGCAAGAAATGTACAAGCTAAAGCTCCATACAGAGGATTTAGAAAACCGCAATAGAAGGAATAATCTTCGGCTGTATAGTCTTCCTGAAAATGTTGAGGGTCCGGATCTTCTTACCTTCTTAAAGAAATTTCTGTCTGACCTTCTCAACCTACAGTCTTCAACTCCTCTTAATATTTAACGTGCACATCGTCTTGGTCGTCCTCACCTTCACTCCAACAAACCATGTGGCATTATTATGCTTTTCCTAGAGTTCACTGTTCTGATGCACGTTCTAAAAGTCGCTGGAGAAAAACGTCATCTGGTCTGGTCATAACATCTTCATATCACAGGATCTCTCCAACGCTACCAATGCCAGACGCAAAGAATTCCTGGCTCTTCGTCCACAATTAAGCTCTATGAACATTCGTTATGGCATTCTTCATCTCTGCCTTTGCAAGATTACCCATGAAGGTGTCTCCCGTTCATTTGAGGATCCTTCTAAGCTAAAACAGTTTTTGCATTCTATTACTAAAATTCCTATGGACACAAGTGCTCAATGCTCATAATTTATTTAACTTGTTAATGCTTCACGTTATGTTATTTACTTATCGTTGCGATCTCTGTTCCTTTTACCTTCACTTTGTTCTATGCGGCTTAATCATATTTATAATTCCTTAAGTTCTCTACCTCTTTATCTCCTCCGCTCCATCTTTTCCTGTTGTTGCTCTTGTTTCGAGTGCTAACATGCCCGACTCATATTTCCTTCTCTTTATATTTCAGATCTGGCTTCTGGTCCTTGATCTGTCTCGGTCTCTCTTTTTTTCTTTCATTTCTTTTTCATCTTTCCTCTCTTTGTCCTTTGTATCCCTTTTTCTTCTCCTTCACCTATCTCCCTTCCCTTCTTTTATCTCTATAAATGATTGTTCTATTTATTTCCCTTTGCTTTTATTACTTTTAACTTGTTCCCTATTTTTTATGACCACTGTCTTTCGTCTCTTTTGTTGTTTTTTGCAGTCCGTCATCAATGTGAGTATTCCCCTGTTCCTTAAACATTATTATGTTTAATGTTGTATCATGGAACGTTCGTGGTCTGGGTCATCCCGTCAAAAGGTACTTTCTCATTTATCAAAACTTAATTGTCAAATTGCTTTTTTGCAGGAAACCCACTGTAATGATGTTGAATCTCAAACTAAAGCGTCAATGGGTGGGTCAGTTTGTTTTCTCACCAGCTATAAATCGTAAAGGTGGAGTTGCCATTCTTGGTCATAAATCTCTGAATTTACAAATTGTTTCATCTGAAAATGATGTGAGGGGACGATGGGTAATACTTCATGCCACAGTTAATAATAAACTTGTCACCTTTTTTAATATTTATGGACCGGTTAAGCAAGATCCGGATTTTTTGAACAATATTAAACTAAAATCCTCAATCGCTAACCCCAATATCATTGTTGCTGGAGACTTTAATAATTGGCTTGACCCTTTCTCTGATAGAAAATCAGATCGTAAATTTAAACCCGATAAATCCCATAAAGCATTTCAATCTGCTATTGCTTCTCGTCCACTCTATGATGCTTGGAAAACTTGTAATCCTGATTGTTATGAATTCACGTTTTTTCCAATGCTCATCACACTATGTCTCACATTGATTATATTTTGATTTCAAAATCTTTATTACCCTCACTTCAAACCTCTGAGATTGGTTCTATTTTTATCTCAGATCATGCCCCGGTCTCAATGTCCCTCGATCTGTCCCTTGCCACTCCCAAGCAGGCTAGATGGAGATTAAATAACTCTCTATTTTCTGATCAAACTTTCATTTTAAATGCTACTTCCTTTATACAAGAATTCTTTCATCTTAACAAACTAAGGGGGTCATTATGATGGCGGGCGGATCGCCCCCGCCGGCCCGGCGGGGGCGATCCGCCCGCCATCCACACAGCAAAGACCCCCCGCCATGGAAAGGCATATTGTGTTTGCTTTTGGGGGCCCGTTGCGGGCCCCCACGGTGTTGAGGGGTGCACATTTGTATGCACAAGGTGGCAGGCACCGCGCTGTGCCTGTCACGTTGTGAATGCAAATGCACGACGTGCATTCACAGCATTGTGGCGGGCGGTGCTGTGAGCACCGCCCGTCACAATGCTGGGAATCGGGTGTCCCACCGCCACGGTGGCATCCTAATGTCAGGTGCGGGACCGCCGCACCCCTTGCAGACGGTCCCGCATTCCGTTACGGTGGCGGGCGGACTTTGTCCACCCGCCATCGTAATGACCCCCTAAGTGACACCTCTATTCACAACAATTCGGACACCTTTAAAGCCTCTTTTAGAGCTTTTACCATTGCCTACACTGCCAGAATGAAAAAGTTTTTAAATTCTCAATATATTTCCCCCTCAATCAAATTAAGACCCTTGAGCACTCCTATTATACCTCCAAATCCCCTACTCATCTCCGGGATCTAATTAAGGCGAAATCTGAATTAAATAAATTAGCCACAATTGATGCTTCTAATATTTTACTTAAGATAAAATCTAAATACCATGGGGGTCAGAACAAAGCGGGTAAAATGCTGGCTAATTATTTAAAAGTCAAATCAGAAAAGAAAGCCATAGATCCTATCTGTAATACTCATACTAATACTCTAATGCATTCCGATTCAGATATTGTCAAGACATTCCAGTCCTACTATCATTCACTATATACAGATGATACCCATTCAACCACAAATGACATGCAAATATTTTTTGATGGTCTCCCTTCTCCTAACTCTACTCCAGATGACATGACTCTCTTGGAAAAAGACATATCTCTCCAGGAAATATTAGATGCAATTAAATTCTTTAAAAAAGCTAAGGCCCCTGGCCCTGATGGTTTGTTTCTCTACTGAACTTATATCCTTTTTTTCATCTATTTTTGCTCCGCACTTACTTGGGCTTTTTACCTCCTTTATATTACACTCTAAACCTGAAGGTTCCTTTCTTGACGCCCTTATTATAATTCTCCCTAAACCTGATAAAGATCTATCCCTCTGTCAAAACTATCACCCAATCTCCTTAATCAATTATGATTGCAAAATTTTTGCCAAAACTCTTGCTTCTTGATTAGAAAGGGTTATCCCCCTACTTATTAAATCTGATCAATCTGGTTTTATTAAGGGTAGGCTTTCCTCAGACAATGCTAGAATGTTCTCCAACATTCTTACCCTAGGGAATAGTTATTCTGACCCTCTAGCCGCACTTTCTCTTAACGCTGAAAAAGCCTTTGATTGTATAAATTGGCAATTCATGTTCAAAACTCTTCAATGGTTTGGTTTCGGCCCCAAATTTATTTCATTTATCAAATTATTATACTATGATCCTCGTGCATGTATATCTGCTAATGGTCTTTTATCTCCTTTTTTTAATCTACACAGAGGCACACGACAAGGCTGTCCCCTTTCTCCCCTCTTATTTCTTCTATGTCTTGAAACCTTCCTTGAGCGCATCCGCCATTACCCTTTGATAACTGGTTTTATTCATAATTCACATGAAATTAAATTATCTGCTTATGCAGATGATATTTTAATTTATCTTTCAAAACCCTTAACCGCCTAACCCCCATTTTTACAAGAGATTGACTTATACTCTAAAGTATCTGGATACAAATAAAATGTTTCTAAAACTGAAATTCTACCTTTAAATTCTCTATGTTATCAATTTATGTTTACTGACACCAATTTCAAAGGGCGCCCTTCTAAAATTAAATACCTCGGTGTATGGTTCTCTCCTACCATTCCACAAACTCTTTCCCATAATTTTACTGCTCTGAAAACTAGGATTAAAAATTTACTCTCCTCATGGTCCCCCCTTCATCTGTCCTGGTGGGGCAGGTTGGATACTATTAAAATGATGATTACACCGCTCATTTTATTTCTGATTTTATTTCTGATATCCATGTTACCCTTTAAAATCCATAATTAGTACTTTAACCAAATTAACTCCATTTGTACCAAATGTCTTTGGAACAACAAACCTGCCCGCATTGCTTTATCTAAATTAATCAAACCAAAGAATGAAGGGGGTGTTCGTTTTCCGAATTTTAAGCTCTACCACACTGCTTTTTTAATTAGACAAGCATATGCACTAAATAGACAATACCTTGATGATCCAATACCTAGTTGCATTAAGTTTGAACATTTTTTACTACATGATTTTTCTTTTTATGACACCTGTTTTATGTCCAAATGTACCTTCATATCTAAATATCCTATTTTAAAATATTCACAATACTTGTTAAATTGGCTGTTTATGGAAGGATCCAATTTTAATCAGGCCTTCCTTGCTTCCTTTATCTGGTACAATAAATGTATTAGGTTCTGACATAAATCATTCTACTTCAAACACTGGAAGGAAAATAATATTTTATATGTTCACCAACTTATATCACATAATTCTGTTTTGCCTTTTAATAAATTACAAGACCTTTATGATTTACCCTCCTCCTGTTTACCTCAATACTCTCAATTATCACAAGCACTTCAATCATTTCTTTTATCTAAAAACTTTCCTATTAATAATTCTCCATTTATTCCCTTAACCCCTTTACACAACATCTCTCTTGACTCTAACCCTAAAGCTTCATTTATATATAAACTTCTTTCTACCCCTTTTTCTGAAAGACTCAGATCCCCCGTTGAACTAGCTTGGGAACTTGATCTGTCCATCACCCTTTCCTCTCAAAAATGGAACAAATTATGGCATAAACTCTCTTCCACCTCTAGAGCTGCTAATATCACCCAATCTCTATTTTTTCTTTACAATAGAGCTGTTAGAACACCAGTTTTTTTGCACAAAATTAATCATTCTTCTTCTCCCCTTTGCTGGTCATGCCTTTCTACCAATGGTACACTTTCTCATTTGATTTTCCATTGTCCTAATGTTCAAAAATTTTGGAAATCCATCTGGGCCAAATGTTCCAAGATTTTCCATTTCGATATTCCGTTATCATTTCACAATGTTTTTCTTGGATCCATGTCATTTGAGTCTCATGACACTATGCTAAAGCCAATACTGTTTGATCTTTTTATTGCTCTTGCATTTAAAGTTGTTCTTACTTGTTGGAAGGACAATTCCAAAATGTGCATGTTAACATGGTGGAATCTTATTTGTGATGAACATAGAATTTCCACTGTCTCATCCTCATCTGTTGCTCAGAGAATTAAATCTGATTTACTTTGGTTACCTTTTACTAATTTTCTATCTACATATTCTCACTTACACTAATTCTTATTGGCTAATTTCTCCCCCTTCCCTTCCTCTGCTCCCTTTTCTCCTTTCTCTTCTCTCTTCTTTCTTCTCCTTTTTTTTCTTTTCTTCTCCTTTCTCCTTATTACTCTAAAAATCTAATCTAAATAATCATTGTTCTATATGGTACCATAACCTATTTTCCTTTAAATAATTACATAAGGTTGTATTTTATAATATCTTTCTTCTACATTTTGTATTTATTGCTTCCATTTATTGTATACTTTAACAGGTTACTTCATTCCTTATGTTGATTGTATATTTGGTACCGGTTTATTATTCAATAAAAATTATTTAACTAAAAAAAAAAAAAGATTTTCTGGGCTTTTCACTGATTCCTACTGCCATAATTTCAAAAATATGCTCCGGCCACTACGTTTCAACTTTGGCTAAGCCAGTTATAGCCAGACATTGGAAAACAAGTATTGATCCATCACTGTAGTTGTCCCGTGGGCTAAAAGCCATCCAAAGTGCACCATCAATAAAGATGTAAAGAACCACTGTGACTTTGCTCAGGTAAGGAGAAATAGGTGCCAAAAATGGATATAGCTCTTTGGAAAGCCTCTAGGCCAGGAGGCTCCTGAGATTTCCATATAAAATGGAATGCATACCTTCCATAAGGAATCCCTTTTTAACAAAAGGCCAATGTAAACTCCAGGTAACGACTACTTTTTTTTTAAAGCGTATTATTCAATTCTGGATTGTTTTGAATTATAATGCAGTTGCCTGCTTTGGATGGTATCAAAACATGGATTAATAGCAACCACGTCAAGCAAGCAAGATAATGTTTTCTGGGACAACAGACTTGAAAGAGGCCACCCTTTTAGTGTGGGGCTAAATGTAATAGTGATCCACAGAAAACTCCCATTTTGACTTTGTGATCTGAGGTTATATTGAGGTGTCTCATAGTGATGGGAGCATATAAAGCATGAACCTATTTGATGCTTGCTGGAAATCAATGGTTCAAGTTTTTAAGTTTCAGGAGACAAGTTATGAACACCAGTCCAGTTTTCAATTTTTGTCATGACAAACTAGCTGATTCGCTTTGCAGTATCTGCGAGACTCATCCAGATCACTGTCACCAGAACATATTGTAAATACTGCAACTCAGGCACTGTTGAAGAAATGGATTTAACACCGGGAGTATGCCACAGGTTATAAACATCACGCTGTGCTAAAAAAACACAAGATATCTCAACATGCTGGTTTATTTAAAACAAAATAAGATGCAAACAAATCTCAAAGATCTAGGTACTTTGGTCACATGAACACTGTTTCAAGTAGCCAATGTGACAAAAGTGAACTAGAAGTAGATTGATATGAAAGTGTTGGTTTTGCTGATGAGCACATTGGTCTGCAATGCTTTGCATTTATATAGTGTTATGCAGTGCCTGGTGTCCTCTGATTGGGACATGAGGGAGGAAGCATGGGTTGAGGCAGTGTTTAAATGCCTCGAAGTAGAGCGATGGAAAACTGAAGCTTGGGCTGTTTCAGGTCATGCAAAGTTGGAAATTATTGGAATGAGTGCAGTGTGTTATAAATGTTTACTCTTATACTGAGGAGTGCCCAGCATAAGTCCAGGAGGGCCATATTCATGTCACATTTTCAGAAAAGCCAGATAGTATAATCAGTGACTTTCCATCTAGTATGAATCTGGCCCTCCTGGACTTACCTTAAACATCACTGCTACAACTGTTTTTTATTGGTGGAAAAATAAAACTTCACACCTTAACTAGAAGCTATATTTGGATAAAACATTTTTTTTATAATACTACAACACACGATTCATCAATGCTACGGTAATTTGTTCATACTTAAAGCAGATTGTTTCGCAACTTAGAGAGACTGGGAACAAGGGTGCCTTATAATACCCTTCAATTAAAGCACCTGTCTGATTCTGAGGGTCTAGTCATCTTAATAGGCATTTTACTCCTGTTTATTTGATGTCGAAATGTATTACAACGTATTCTAGAGATTGCAGGGATGCTTAGTGTCTGTTTTTAAGAAACTTTACACAATTCCTCGATTTAGTGACACCAACATGAAGCACAATACAAATATGTCAGAACTGAGGTAAATAGGTATGGTAACTTATGCAGAGAGTTTTTTACTGAAGTCACCATAATGGAAATGTTTGAGCCAATGCTTCTTGACAACTGTGTATCCTTCTGGGTTGCCCTTTATTCCATTGTTTTGGCCCATTTGCTATATTACAGAAGTGTGCTTGCCATGTGGAAATCAAATTTTCTTTTGCCTAAAGCAACAGTCTGACATGACCTCCTAGGCCACTCCCCCTTCTGCACTAAAAACACAGACAACTCTAGAAATATTTCAGCATTATTGGACCTCGGTTTTATGAGAAGCCTCTAAGCATCCCCCTTCCACTTGGGGACACTCAGTGAGGGTACTAAAAAGTAATGGGTGGAAAGGTTTATTTCAACACTTTTTAACTGCTGAAAATTCCTCTGCATTGTCTCGGGAAGAACAATATTTGCTTTTTCACAAAAGACTTGACCAATGTCTAAAGATGTGCCAGCCCTGATGATGTGTGGTCTTTGAATTCCTTCTGGTGAGTCCTGCCAGAGCTAAAAGGTATCCACCAACAAAAAGCACAGCCCTAAGCAGCCAATATTGTTACACATCCAAGAGTCAGTCAAGAGACACATTTCCACTGGTTGATGTTCACTGGCATTGACTTATCAACCCCGCTGTCCTGAATTTAAAGGCACACCTGACAATACATGGTTCAACTTAGGCCTCCTAATGATCGCTGTAACTGTGTTTTAACAGTCAGGTACAGAGATCACTTAATATAGAGAGCAAGCCCCCTCTTCCTCGAGGAGGTCACTGTTATGGAGTACAGTGCTGCAATAGACATTCTGTTGCAAATAGGCACTAATATATCTGACCCACTACGCACGACAGACCAATTGGCATGCTTACTTTCTTGGCTGTCCACCTCTGGATGGAATTACGGTGATGTTGTCTTTTGATCTGTAAAAGCCCTACCCCACTTCAGACTAACACTCCGACCTATCAATGAAACACGAAAACAGGCATCGTAAGAACTCTTTGGTTGAACATCCTACCCCACTTTATGCAGAGGTGCTCAACTGATATTAAGCAATCAATTATATGAAAACATTTCACATAATCTTTTAAATGAGGCTAAGTAGTTGAGGTCTTCTTTCTTAATGGGTGTCAATGTGCATTAATGGCCTATAGAATGAGGTTTTACTTTAAACCTGACTTGAATCTGGATAAGAGTGGACTGCAGAGGCTTTTAATGTTATCTTACTTATTGCAGCTGTACTTTATTGATGAGACGTTATTAGAAGTGAAGTTCTGTGTCCCTCATGAGTGAGAGGACAAGCTAAAGATTCAGAGGAGGAAAAAAGAGCTGGAAGCTCTGGCGACAATCAATACAGAGTGTACATTAATATCAATTCTTCTTGTCAGGTCAGCACAGGGCAGCTACCATGTACTTTTTAATCCATTTTGATTTTTGAAGCAAACTCTGAAAACCTATGCAGGCTTCCGAAGACCACAAAACTGATGAACATCAAATGAGCAACAGGAACCAAAAGTTAAACTTCAACGAACAGGACTCGGAAAGAAGAGAGAGTGTGCGAGCCACAAAAAAGGACTTGCAGGAAGACAATTTGGTCCCTGCAGAATTAAAAGACTAAACTCAGAAGGCAGGATAGCTCACTTGGGAAGCCGAACCTTGAGTCAAAAACTAAGATGTCCATTACACAATAAGACTGTATCGGACTTGCAGGACGATACTCACTGTTTCCGCATCCACAAAGAGAGTAGGGCACTCTGAGCACAGTGTCAGCATCTGGGATGTGCTCACAAACTTTGACCCTATTCCGCGAAGGCTGTCACCGAGATACCCGGCTGCATCGCAGGTCAGGAAGCAGAATCTTTTCTGAATACTCTGGAAAATTAAAATAAAAATAAAAAACATTCACTTCTCAGGGATACTAGTTTCGCCCTAAAACATGCACACAAATTCTACAACATAAAAAAACCTGAACAAACCTGGAAGGAAAGGAGGGGATGTAGGAGGCTATGATGATAGTTATCATAAAAAGTTTAGCTTTTTTCTAGATATATGAAAGCGATAGAAAACGGAGGATGGTTTTCTCATAGGTTTTCTAATGTGACAATTTTTAATTTACTGCTTGTGAGATCTCTGTCAGAGAAAGTGAGAGAATTTGGTAGACGGAATTGAGGGGAACGTTTTCTCCTCTACGTGTGGACTATAGTTTGTAGTACAAACACTGTACTAGTACTCTTCAGAGTATTGGCACCCGAATGCTTATACTGTTTTATGTACCTGTTGGATCCCTCCATGCAGAATGAGTTTTCTGGGGAGTACTGTGAATAGGTTACAGGAGTGAATGGTGTTTTTGAAAGGGAGAGTGACTGTTGGTCCCTTTAAATGGCAGAGCTAAATACAGCCGAGTGGAAGTGGGATACTGGAGGGTGCATGTGTGAAAGCAGAACATGGCTGCCAGTGTGTACAGGGTGTGTAGTTGAGGGGGTGAAACGATGAGCGGTCCTGAAGTCTGCATGACCCAGCATGCTTTGTGTGGATGACTCCCCGCTGGGGTGCCTAAGCAAGAGGCAGTCTCCTGGTATGCCAACGTTTAACAGTTGTAGGGGTGCCCTCTTCTTCGGGTCTATCTGGAAGAGATCTTGAATAGTACAGGACCCAATAGGTAGCTTAAGAGAAGGACAGATGGAAAACAGACCCAACCTGAGCAACTGCAGGTTATGCTCCTGATGCCCATGTGTGACTGGTCCCCGCAACACACCAAAGGACAGAGTGGAAGGGTCCATTGGCAAATCTGCAACTTGCACTGTAATCGGAGATCATAAAATGGAGAAAATCAAGATCACCATTATAGTGGTACCCAGCCCCGTAAGTGAGTCTGGATGCAGTAAGTTCATTAATTCTTCCAGGGTAGATGCTGGCCTCCTCCCCGGCAGCAAAAACAAATGTAGGCCTGGCCAGATCCTAGTATAAAAGCCACAGCAGCTCAGATCTGGTTGTTTCCCTAAGCAGGGATTGGGGGAGGCTAAAGCTCCTCTGTATAAACACAAAACATGCTATTGTCAGGCAGATGATCATCGGTCTCTTTACACCCCACAGTGAGAGAAGTCGCAGTAGACAAAGCCGGGTGAAGGGGTTGGATAGTCTGGAAAGCCTAGCATTGGGGAATAACTCAGAGGCACAGAGGGTTGGCTCCGCCCTACTATCCATGAACCTTTATGGGTCGAGGTCACTAGGGCCCAGAGAATTTGTGATCCTCTACGTAGCTGTACACTGGAAGGCTCCAGAAGGTTTGATCCCCCAATGCCCCACTAGAATGTATGGTCACCGGGAACAAAGCACTTACTGCACTCCACACTACTACCATCCACACCTTCAGTCACTCCCATGAGACAGGGGACATGCTTTGCCCCACGGCCCTCTTTCCACCTGGGGGAATCTGGAAGTAATGAAAGGCTACATGTGGATTATATACAGCTGTTGCTGCTGATTGTACTGCAACATCGTAAACGCAAAAGCACACGCATTCACAACAAAAAGAAACAGCCTGGGCTCTCTGATGAACTGTAGCCTTGTTTTAAAATTTATTTTTTGCATGCTTTGTGACTGCCAGAGGCCGCCTGAACAGAGGTTCTACGAGAATCGGAGCACTATTACTCCCCTACACTTTTTGCACTGGAGCACTTAAACTTTGTTTTGAGATTCATGCACTTTGGAAAATAATGCCATATTTCTACAAATGATATGGAGATAATGGCTGAACTGAATTTTTAAAAGGGAAGTGAAGGAATTATGTGACGCATCACTTTACTGATAGCACTGGGAACCTGTCCTTTAATGTGCTGCGACGAGACTGACTATGTTGTCACAGTTCATGTTGTTTTCAAAACTATTTCAGAACAGGGAAAAATAATTTAGTATTTTGTATCACCACCAAAAAGGGCAATTACCCTTTATATTATGTTTTTGCTAATTTATTGTGTCCATGTTTCACAATGCACTGCCCTTGCCAGGTTCTAAAGATCAAGCAGGGAATTCAACCATTAAATGTAGGAAGAAGAAACAAGTACTGCAACACAAGCACACACTGGCTGAAAGCACCCTTCTAAGCTGTTTGACTCTATAAAGTATGGTTCTGAAGGGGAGCACGGAAGAAAGGCGGGGTACAAGGAAGAGACGTGGAGTCAGCATGGGGATCAGAAACCCAAGAGCAGTATGATGCATTTATTCTAGCTAGAACTATGTTGATGCTAGTTTGTGGGACTCCTTTTGCTGCTTACTACTCTTACTGGCATTGTCATAGTAGAGCCGAGCAATAGGTGTGCAACTGTTTATGGAACGATTCCTAAGTAGTTAGCATTTTGGATTACTGGAGGCCTTGGGTTAATGCACAGTATTTTGTGGTCCCCTGCAAAGATAAGATCAAAGGGAAAGAGCTGGTCCTGGGCCACAAAAGGAGAAAGAGAGGCAGTGGAAGGCAGAGATGAGTATCCTTATGCTGAAAGAATCTCATGAAGTTTTGAGAGAGAGCAAGGCAACAACTGTGAAAGCAGAAAAACTGAAAATGTTACACCAGCCTAAGCCATTCAAGAACATGGTGTCCCACCAAACTATGAGGGAAGGAAACCAACAGCGTGGATTACACCTTGGTTTTCACAAGGTATTAGTGCTACAATTAGAGAAAGATTACACCTATCTAAGCCATTGTTCTAGGCAGAGAAAATAGTTTTATCAGGAAGCTACTTTGGCATTCCATGCGATAGTGACTTCTGGTGTCACAACATAAACCTTGAAGCTAAGAGAGGCGAGGGGGTTATTTCTTAGGATCCAGCAAGCTACTTTGTCCTTGAATGACAGCCCTAAAACTGAGGAAAGATGAAAAGTGACAGAAGGGAGCTCGAGAAAAATACCGAACATAGGATGCAAGTCTGGTAATTTATGTTTAGAAAAGCGAATGGTAAATTCAGAAAAAGAAATCCATAAAAAAAGAAAAAGATTTAGACTAGGAAATGGTTTACCTAAATAAATATTAACAATGTTCTAAAAGTATACATTTTACCTTCAAGAAACTCTAGTAATGACAGAACAGAGGTGTGGATTTTGCGTTCCATCTAGCAATATGCATCTAGGTTGCTGCCTAAATGGTTAATAAATGTGTGTGTATTTTAGCGGCGGCTCCTCCATGGGAGCGGAGGAGCGCCGGCCCCGCTCTCCATCCCCCCTCTCCATAACACTGCTGCAGAAAGCTGGAAAAATAAAATGGTAATAAAAGGATTTCATTACCATTTTCTTTTTCCAGCTTTCTGCCGAACGGAGAGGGCAGGGCGGGGCCGGTGCGTCATTGCTGCGGATTGGCAGCAATGACTAGTGGCCCCTTCAGTATGAACTGGGCATGTCGGTTAGGCCGGCTACCTTGCTATAGCCAAACAGACCTGCGCAATTCAACCTCTACAACCCGGCTGTCATAGAAAGACGGGTTGGAGAGCTGAAGCAGCTTCCTCCAGCCAATCCAGACACTTCTCTCATGCAGCATGAGAGCAGTGTCTGGATTGGATAAGGAGCTGCGATCCTCGCGCTAAAGGAGTCTGGAGCCGGCCGGAGAACACAGTTGCAGGCTAAGAAGATAAGTGAAACTTTTTTTTATTTTTAAATGTAAATGTTTATTTGTATGTTGTTTAATGTTATTTATGTCTTCTCACCATTTTTGTGGGTCACCCACTGCCACTGGTGTATTTAGCTGCATAGAAGCACTGCACAGTGCAGTCGTGCTGGGATGCTGGAGGGATGGATGTAGGTTTGAAGGCTCCTCAGCAGGGATGACTGCAATGCAGACTTAGAAAGCTGCAGCACCTCTGGCATCATTTAGCTTAACGTAAAGAGAGTCAAAGTGGGTTTAAGATCTCCACTGCAGTAGGTCGCGATAAATTGCTGCATGTTGCAAGAATACTATTAACACAAGATAATTATCAATGCAGAATGGTCCACGGCAAAGTCTGCCAAGAGGTGCAGATGGGCCAGTGCTGCCTACCCACTAACAGTGTGAATGGACAGCACTGATTACAGGACATTTATGGACTCTATTTTTGTGCTGTGGAGGAGTTGGACACCTGTGTGGCAGTCATCAAATAGACTGTATTGTTGAAGTTAAAGAGTTATCTTCAGTCGCAGCATTTTGCCTCGGGAAGGTATGTTCAAAGCAGAGGAGAACTTGATGACATCTATAGGAATGAGGACAGAACTTCATTACCAGGATAATCATGGGCTGTTCAAGGGAGGTGGGAAGTGTGCTGTATGCCAGGGATGCAATGATAAATGGGTAGGTGCGGGAGCAGAGCCCAGATGGCAGCTTGTATCGAAGGCACAGTTCAGTGGCAATTGTACTACATTTCATGGAGGGGGAAAAGGTAATTGCTGGCTAAATTGTGCTGGGATGAAAAGCAGTAGGAGAACAAATCGTTGGGCAGTCGTAGACCCTGAGGATAGTGGGTGACCTGGGGGCTTTATGTGGACTGGAGAAATGTAACACTTTTTTTTTTTTAAACAAATTGTATTGTCTTTTAAATATCTCTCACCGCACAGTATCTCTGTGGCAAGTAAACCAATTGTACAGTAGCTTATGTCGCCTCTTTCAATGTTCGTACACCCACTTTGGAGAAATGTAACACTTGTATGTGTTTTGTGGATACGAGATGTTGAGAGCCCTGTTTATCCATCTCCAGTAGCTAGCAGATTCAGTGACCTTTTGTGGTGCTGGGTACGGCAATCTTTTGGCAAACAGTGGATATGTCCAAATATTCTTCCACTAGTCAAGCAAATACGGTTCTCGACTGCAGAATACAGTTCTCTCCAAAACTGATCAAAAGGATCTCTTTTGCATGTTTAAGAATTTGGACGCTGATAAACATCAGCTTCACTTTATTATTGTTAGCACAAATAACATCTCAAACAAACACATTGTTGAACTGGTAATAAATGTCACTCTGCAGTTTAGGAAGCAAGCCCAGTACTGGAACAATCTCAGGAAATGCTCAGGGTCTTGCTATTTTTAATCATTAAAGTATCTGGACTGCATTAAGCACATTCAAACAGAAGGCTTCTACATAGCTGTGCAAGTTTCCCATTCTTTGAGGAACTGCCCCTTGGCTCAGTGTGGGAAGCGGCTTGCTTGCACGTACCTTCCCAGAAAGGGCAAGTGTGGCATTTAAATCTTGGTAGACAATAGTGCCTACCAGTGGTAGACGATAGTGATCAACACAAAAACTGCCCAGTAACCACCTGCTGGTCAAAGACCTGAAGAAATTGTCTCAAGTACGCGGAGAATTGACATTCTATAATGTTAATAATAAGGATGCATATAGCGAGGGCATCTTAGCAAATCTCCTTACTTTACGTCTCATAATTGCAATCCTATCAAGTGTGACTGTACAATAGTCTACCCGGGCAGATCTGGGATTCCTTGCACTCCTTCTCTACACTGTTTATCTTTCCCGGATCCATAAGATCTCGGAGTGGATCATCGCCTGCCACAGGCAGCATAGGAAATTGGACTGAGAATATAAAAGAAAAAAATACCAACACAATAAAGGGCCTGCAGATCTAATCACAGCTGCCAACATACAACAAACTATAAAAATGCTCATCTATCCCTCACCTTCCTCATACACCGCATCAACAAGTGCTGCGTCCCACAACACAATAACCACATGCCGGTGGCTACCACTTTCAAAGCAAAGACAACACACTTCGAGCCACACATCCGCACAGTTTAGCGTACTATCCATGCAGATAAATGATTCAGCTTTCCACCAAGGGGTAAGTGCTCCATAGATGCTACAATACAATACTCTGATGCAGCAGAAGAGTGCAGCTACATGAAGAACGTCGTGGCTGGAATTACTTTATGCAAGAGCTGAAATAACGATACCAACAGCTCGTTATGTGCACTATATATTGTGTATTATAAACACACAGCTTTTCGCATAAGAACAACGGATCCAAACTCACCTGTCAAAAGAGAGGGCATGAAAAGGAAATTAACAGCTTTTGATATGTTGCTAGCAATATCTTACTTTGCACTGTCTCCAAATGTGGATTTCTAGTTATTGGTGGTTTGGCAGCAACTAAGGGCATGGAGCAATTTAGCCCAATATCAAGATCTAGAGTACCAATTATTTTAGAAGGAGAGGTACTGGGTCTTGTCTTCGATTTTGACAGGCTTTCATTTCTATATTATTCTGTTCTAAATTGCTCCCCTTTTTTGTACCAGTAAAAACGTTTTCTGTGGGAAAATCTCTAGCAAGGGACTCTTATTTCAGGGCTACCGGTCATGCCTGTCAGACTCAGGACCTAACTGAAGCCAGAGTTAACAACTCGCCACTTTCAACCATTGGTCTGGGCACAGAGTGAGCTGCACTCGGAGGCTGATCATCCCACTGAGGACAATGCTTTCCCATCCTTCAGGGATTTTGACATCCATGAGCTGGTGGAGCCACAAGTAAAGGGGTCACTGCTAAGTCTTTACGCATGTCAGACAATGTGGCACACATTATCCATATCATACATATCCGTCATGGCCATCCACTATTGTTTCTAAAGCTGAATATGCCTAAAATCCTAATAAAATATGAAAATGTGAATTAGTATAATAAAGAACTAAACAAAAGGAAGCAGCTTCAAGGGTCCCTGTGGCACCATATATATTTGAGGAGGCTTCTGACCTGTGGCACCAACAACAACGCCTTCTCAATATGGATGGAATTATCTATCACTAACTGTAAACTATGAAAAGATGTTCAAGTTCAGTTCTGAAACTATTACATCATATTTCAATAACTATGGAAATGATTTTAGTTCTGAGAAAATGTTGTTCTAATACGAGAACCCAGGAACTCTACTCTCCAGGCCTGTCATGGCACGTTGACTACACCCATGTTTATTACTCGCCTGCTACGATAGTGTTTTTGATTTGCAGATTTGACATTGAGGTGGACCCCCAAACTGGGGAGTAACTACATCCTGTATTGGCCTCAATGATGCTGTTGTTTGATCTATACGTCTCTTCTTTCTGATCATTTGTAGAGAGCTCTGATACCCTCATTAGTCATGTTTGCGCTATATAAAACTTTTAAAATACATAAATAAAACAGTAAATACTGTGACTGTCAGTTCAAAGGCATTGGCTTACCTTAAAGAGGGAGGAGAAGACATGAAATGTGTAGACTGCACAAGAGCCATCAGAGTCCGACATGAGCTGGTTTATGTGGCTGCGCCAGGCTTCTTCTGCATCGTCGCAGGCTGCTGGCTGAAATGCAGCGATGATGGCCGAAAAGAAGGGTGAGGGAAGTGGTGAGGCGCTCCGGTCACTGTCTGCAAAGCTGAAAAACATACACAGTATCATGATCATACTATCAAGGGGCACACACATCACAATGTAAAGATGTATGCCAAGTGCTGCAAATAAGTGCATAAAGCAAGGTTATGTGTGTGTGGTACAGGACTGGGATGGGAGACAGATTAGAACGTGTGTGCATGTGATTGTTCGACCATCATACTGATGGAGGTGCCCCAGCAGCACCACCTCAGTTTTATCTGTTTACATGTGCAGACAGTTCTGGGTCATCTGGTCAGAAACTGCAGTGAAACAGCCACGAAAGCTGCTGCGTGCCAGGCCAGTGTTCCCACCCGGCCTTACGATGAGCTGGGTGCTGCTGGCACAGTGCATACTAGATATATTAACTGAATTAGACTGTATGTGTCTGGTCAGAGGGACCAGCCAGCTGTAGATTGAAAAGAGCAGGAGGCTAAATTATGCAGCACGAAAAGGCAAGTTATGCTGTGTAATGTGGCACAAAGCAGTGCTACTTTACTATCCTGCCATTTTTACACGTTAACACTGTACAGGCAAAGGTTTCAACTCATTAATATCAGCTTAATACCTAAATACAGCAATCTACAACTGAAAGGTGGCCTCCCTCTGCACGACAAAAGGCCTGTCACTGCGCAACAACATGTGTGGTTGCGTTTTTAGTAATGTTTGATCCGACTGGCCTAGAAACAAATATTTTGTTAAAATCTGCAAGTTATGCAGAAGATGATGAAATATGTGGCACATCCATAATAATTCAGAAAATGCTACGGCTGCAGAATTGGAGTTCCAGTGGCTATGATTTCATCTGTCTGTGTGTTTATACTAATAACCATTAGACAGCACTTAGTAATAATTTTCTATCACTACCCGAAAGAAGCCCCGTTTTACCAACCTTGGAATAAGGAAACATTCTGATAAAACTTGCACTGCTTCAAACTTATGCCTTGCAGGTTAGAGGCAACTGTTTGAGCTTTATTGCCTGGACGGTAACTTGTTACCTGCAGGTCACACATGGATCCCTGCAACAAAGGCATTGACCCACTGAGCAATCTCGCATCAAACACAAATCTGTGAACTCTGTCCTCGGCTGCAGGCACCGATTGCCCCCGCAAGTGCATTAAACGCCTGAGTTACCTTTGCAGCATTATACCCCATAAGTTGTTCCATACACCTAGATCTCTGCTGCATGAGCCTTAACCAACAGAACTATCTTGAAATGCAGATTAGTAGCGACCAATGAAGTAAGGCCGAACAGTTTTACTATCACATTGCACAGTTTATCAAACAAGATGCTGCGCTTCATGACTCCGCCCTCTTTCAGGCTTGCCAACCCATGACCCTCCTTTTATGGATTCTTAGAAAAGTGATTTTGACTTTTCAGCAGTCTTTGGTGGCATGGGCAAATCTACTTCTCATGTCTCCATAGCTGATGTGTCACCATTAAGGGCACATCTAACCCAGCTGTATGAGCTGTACAGAGGCAGCCACGATGCAAAGCCGCCGGGGACAACTCTCTTATACAGTCGGGTGGAGATTGAAGGAAGCAGAAGCAACTGTTTCCCTTTTCTTCCAGAGGGGAGGGTTTAAAATATCTTAATAGAAACCCCAAGGCTGCATCATGTTAACGAACAGTAATTGGTGGTGCCAACAAAAGGTAGCAACATTTAAAAGATGAATAGCCAAGCTGCTTTAATCACAGGGTTTCCAAATAGAAACTTTTTGGCAGCAAGTGCATCGCTTGGCTGTCTCTAAATAACTCTCTTGACTCTTGCACTAGGCAGGGGCTGCTGGAAGCCAGCTTCGAAGGCCCCCGGGGCCTACTTGAGAACATGGCCACTGTGGTGGAGGGCACAATTGTGCTGGTGTCTAAGGTCCCTGCTCAGCAGTCTGGAGACAGAGTGATCCAGTGAACTTCGCGGCAAGTATTTATTTTATGAAAATTGCACATATTGTATGGACACTGCCTTCTCCTCAAGGCAATGCTCTGAGGTGTATTCTCTTTAAAAAGCGTTTCACAGGACGCGGATTTCCTTCTCACAAAGGCCGGAAATCCACAGGTGTCAGAAGTAGAAAGCACAGATCACGGGAGGGCTGCTGGTCTGCTTGGCAGACATCCAAAAAGATCTCTCTGCAGGGGCATAGATACAGCGGCGCAGCGACATCAGGGCCCAGAGGGGGCCTGCACCAGGTGGCTGCCGGGGGCCTGGCACTGTTTACACTGGAGGAGTGAGTGGGTCTAGGGCAGGGTGAGCAGCTGGGCACAGACAAGAAAATTATACAAGGAAAAAATAATAAAGAAATAATGGGGAGAACGGAGAGATGGTGTGGGCATATAAAGCAGAGGTGGCGAGAGCAAGGGATGAGGAGGATGGAGAGATGGTGTGGGCATATAATGCAGAGGTGGCGAGAGCAAGGGATGAGGAGGATGGAGAGATGGTGTGGGCATATAATGCAGAGGTGGCGAGAGCAAGGGATGAGGAGGATGGAGAGATGGTGTGGGCATATAATGCAGAGGTGGCGAGAGCAAGGGATGAGGAGGATGGAGAGATGGTGTGGGCATATAATGCAGAGGTGGCGAGAGCAAGGGATGAGGAGGATGGAGAGATGGTGTGGGCATATAATGCAGAGGTGGCGAGAGCAAGGGATGAGGAGGATGGAGAGATGGTGTGGGCATATAACGGAGAGATGGCGAGAGCAAGGGATGAGGAGGATGGAGAGATGGTGTGGGCATATAACGGAGAGGTGGCGAGAGCAAGGGATGAGGAGGATGGAGAGATGGTGTGGGCATATAATGCAGAGGTGGCGAGAGCAAGGGATGAGGAGGATGGAGAGATGGTGTGGGCATATAATGCAGAGGTGGCGAGAGCAAGGGATGAGGAGGATGGAGAGATGGTGTGGGCATATAACGGAGAGATGGCGAGAGCAAGGGATGAGGAGGATGGAGAGATGGTGTGGGCATATAATGCAGAGGTGGCGAGAGCAAGGGATGAGGAGGATGGAGAGATGGTGTGGGCATATAACGGAGAGATGGCGAGAGCAAGGGATGAGGAGGATGGAGAGATGGTGTGGGCATATAACGGAGAGGTGGCGAGAGCAAGGGATGAGGAGGATGGAGAGATGGTGTGGGCATATAATGCAGAGGTGGCGAGAGCAAGGGATGAGGAGGATGGAGAGATGGTGTGGGCATATAATGCAGAGGTGGCGAGAGCAAGGGATGAGGAGGATGGAGAGATGGTGTGGGCATATAACGGAGAGATGGCGAGAGCAAGGGATGAGGAGGATGGAGAGATGGTGTGGGCATATAATGCAGAGGTGGCGAGAGCAAGGGATGAGGAGGATGGAGAGATGGTGTGGGCATATAACGGAGAGATGGCGAGAGCAAGGGATGAGGAGGATGGAGAGATGGTGTGGGCATATAACGGAGAGATGGCGAGAGCAAGGGATGAGGAGGATGGAGAGATGGTGTGGGCATATTATGCAGAGGTGGCGAGAGCAAGGGATGAGGAGGATGGAGAGATGCTGTGGGCATATAATGCAGAGGTGGCGAGAGCAAGGGATGAGGAGAACGGAGAGATGGTGTGGGCATATAATGCAGAGGTGGCGAGAGCAAGGGATGAGGAGAACGGAGAGATGGTGTGGGCATATAACGGAGAGATGGCAAGAGCAAGGGATGAGGAGGATGGAGAGATGGTGTGGGGATATAACGGAGAGATGGCGAGAGCAAGGGATGAGGAGAACGGAGAGATGGTGTGGGCATATAACGGAGAGATGGCGAGAGCAAGGGATGAGGAGAACGGAGAGATGGTGTGGGCATATAATGCAGAGGTGGCGAGAGCAAGGGATGAGGAGGATGGAGAGATGGTGTGGGCATATAATGCAGAGGTGGCGAGAGCAAGGGATGAGGAGGATGGAGAGATGGTGTGGGCATATAACGGAGAGATGGCGAGAGCAAGGGATGAGGAGGATGGAGAGATGGTGTGGGGATAATGAAGAGGTGGCGAGAGCAAGGGATGAGGAGGATGGAGAGATGGTGTGGGCATATTATGCAGATGTGGCGAGAGCAAGGGTTATAAGATGAGGAAAATGTAAAGATGGTGTGTATAATGAAAAGGTGGCGAGATCAAGGGTTATAAGATGAGGAGGATGGAGAGATGCAGATGTTGAACGGGAAATGCATGCCAGGATCTAGGCAAGAATGTAGTGACAGCTGAGATTGCAGAGAGTGAATCAAAGGGGGTGAAGCGATACAGGGAACAATGGGGAGGTAAAGGAGAGAAAGAAAGAATATCAGAGATATGCAGGAAAGAACAGATACAGAGGCAAGAGCAAATGAAAGGGTCGAGAGTAAGAGGTAGTAAGGAAAAGAGAGGAGAGTGGAGACGTACAAGGAATTATGGAAGGGTACAAGGGAGTGATGGAGAGGGGAGAGAAAACAATGGTGGAGTGGGACAAGCAGGAGAAACTTGGAAGGCAAGACAATGGGGAGAAAAAACATAATTGAAAGATAGAGGAAAGAATGGCTGGGGGAGAGAATCAGAGAGATAAAGGGGAGAATGGAAGGAGGGTGAAAGATGGAAAATAGCGAGTTACAGAGGCAGGGGACAGTGGAGATATACAAGCAAATATTTAGAGCTGAGGAGAGAGTGGTACCAGGGGAACGTGAGCCTAGTGACCTGGGAAGAGTGGAGGATAGTGAAAGGTATAAATAGACACAGCTGAGTGGAGAAAATAGGGATGGAGATACAATGAAGAGAGAAAAGGGTTGGAGAGTTTAGGCATTAAATCCAGGGTAGAGTGCAGGGTATAGATACAGGGATAGGTTTATCACTATCATTGGTGCACCAGGAATCGATGGCAGCTATGCCGGGAGGTGTGCAGGCCTCCTGGCTGTTTTCAACTGGCAACCACTCGGGTAGGGGGCCCATTTTCCTAAATTGCATTAGGGCCATGGCACCCTAGCTACACCACTGTTTCTATGTTAGTCTACTTTCAGGCCAATAGCAAAACATATCTCCAAATGGTAGACATCTATTTCACAGTAGATTCTGGAAAGGTTGAGTGTGAAGTCCCAACTTAAAAAAAATATTATTTTTAAGTGTGTTTCTCACCATTGTTTTTTGAAACACAAAAAGCCTCGTATTTAAATGTCTGAAGATTTGGGATTGGTCATAAATTGGTAAAAAAGAAAAAACACAATTATGACCTATTTAATTTAGCGTTTGAAGCCACAGTCTTGCAGCCATGAATTTTCGTGTATACTGGGTGTCAACGTTATCCAACACATTCATGTGCATTTATTGACCTAAGAACAATCAGGACACGTCTGAGTTGTAGCAGATGCATTATTCCCTTCAGCTACTGGGCTTGAATCGTGTGCTATTGACTCCGTTGTAGTCAATGTAGGCTGGCAAGCAACCAGCCTGCACTCACTTTGGTGTTTGCCTGTTAACTGGTTAGACGTTTGTCGCCAGTGTAAAGAAGCGTGGGGACACTCCTCAACCACATAAAGACATTCTACTGGAAACTGTGAAATAGTTATTTCTATTAACTTTCAATCAACTCAGTTACCTTTAACTTCCTTCAGTCATGTTTTTCGGCTCAAACTAACAAATGCCTGAAGTAAGTGCCTCTTTCTGGCTCTTTTGGCCTTTCTTTCGCATCTTGGCTCCCGAAAGAAGAATGCATTGACTAGCTTCCTCAGCCAAAAATATTTACATTCTTGTTACAACTGAAGGTCAACTTCTTCATTTCTCATGACCTCAGTCTTGGACACCTGCATGCTTCCTTTGTTTAGCTGCACCAAGTGATCCCCACTGCAGAAGTGTATACAAAATTTTATAAATAAATTTTATAAATGTGTGTCCTGCCTTTACGCATTGAGCAAGCTTCACTCCCAGCTTTTTAGTGGAACCCCTGCCAGCTGAATCAGTGATTCACTGGCTGTTCATTTTTCTCGTTAATAAAAGTAGCGTATGATGAGATTTTCTAAGACAGAACAATGTAAGCGCTTAACAGGTGTCCTCAAACTGGCTGCAGTTGCCATTCCCAGACTTTTCTTACAATGACATTCCCAGCACACATGAAGATTCCATTCGAAACATTACATTTCCTCTAAACAAAGGTAAGGGCCAACACATTGTTTCCCTGATCGTCTGAGATTACCAGGGGAACAGTGCCTGTAAAAGTAGGACGCCGAGTCTTCAATCTATAACCTATGGGCAGCTGGTGATATAAAATAGAAAGCCATTAGGCTCCCATGCCACTTTCGGCGTAAGTTAGGTGGGTCGAGTGTGTTATGCAAAGGTGCGTTTCTTTCATGTTTGAGGCGCATTCAGCTGAGGAAGCAATGGAGTTAAAGGCTTTCCTTAGGAGCACAAGACTGGGAAACATTTGTAACATTAGGAAGATCGCAGATCGATAAAGGTGGATAATTGTTCCTAGATAAAGCTTTAGGCCTATCGATTAGGTAGTTCTGTAGGCTAAATAGTAAGCTTTGAACAAGTATAATGTTTGCCTCTTGTATGAATGTAAAATGTCAATAATCCTACCTAATTGTGAGGGAAAGTCTGGATTCTATGAAGGCTCTGGAGGAAACTATGATCCCTTCTTTGGTTAGACTGACATTTGATGGCAAGTGGATAGACAACTGTGCAATAGGGAGTTTGTTAAGACTTATAATGCCAACTTGTTTCAGATTTTGTGTTTTTTTATACCAGGTTTGGATGGAAAGTAGGCTGCCATGAAGTATTTAAACCAGGTTTGGCTGATAAGTGGTTCTGAGTTTTCTGAGGAAAGAGCTATGGTGGATCTTAGTCATGAAAAGGCTTAAGATGTTGACAATGTTTTGGGATATTTTGTCCAAATTGATCATTTAACTACAGGTTTAACACTCAATCCTACCCCAGAATGTGAAAATAATCTAGTTTGTGCAGTTAAATGTGTTGATTGGGTTATTTAGTGTTGGGATCAAGCAATTGAAGAGTAAAGGTAAAATGCTCACTACCATATCCCTTAAAATAATCTAGTATTTCTATTACAATAACTAGGAAACTCTACAATATATTATGCTGCCTCAACTGTATGTGTAACTGTTCTGGGTATTTGTTTTGCAGCTGAGATGATCTCGTCGAGCCCGCCAGTGCATTATGAATTATATTCTAAAAATGTTTTTGCTATTTACCCTGCTTCCAGGCAGGCCTATTTTAATAAATTTGAATACTTGGTGTTTAATCCAACAACATGCTACAAATCTCTCACCTGTTAAATATCTTAATTTTGCATTAGCTAGGTAGCACTCGAATCAAAGAACGTCCATTTTACAATAAATTTCCTTGTAATCTAATCGTTGCAGGCATTGCATATCCTGTGAAGTCTTTTGATGTCAGTGTTTCACAGTTGTTACTGCTCATCAGAAGCGCTAAGGAAAAATGCAATGCAATTATGAGCTACAACTACCAGAACACAATAGGACCATATTAGTGACTAACACCTGATTAATATTATGTAAAATGCCTTCCTGTGATAGTGCTGCCATGTTCTTGTATGATTTCCTGTGGTGCGATGACATCATTGTGGTATTAGGATACATAGACTAAGTTAACAGAACTGAAATTTAAGTTTAAGATAGTTGTACTAACATTTTTATTGGTTAGTAATCAATTACTTTTTTTAACATAATTCCTAAGCATCGTCTGCAGTTTTGACATGTTAATCTTACTGAACCTAATTCACAGAAAAGTCGGACATTTACTTTTTTAATTCGCAGTTGCAAGTTCCCAGAAGTGCTCCTAGAATCCTTTCATTAAATAATTTTAGGACCCTGCAAAAAGCATTTTCGAATCTGTAAATGTATAGATGAATAAATACAAGGTTGCAGTGTAATTGAATTTTATTATTTTTTTCTCCACGGGGAACATATTTTTATCTGGTGAACAATCTCTTCTGAGAGTGTTTCCTCCCCATTCTCGGGCTCAACACAGATTTACTTCTACCTTTAACACAAACTGTTATCCAACTGAGGCCAAGGTGGGAAACAGCGAAGGAAAAGTTTGGAATTCCATAGGAAGTGTGTGCACACCCACAAAATGAATGTTTATTGGTGTTTACAAACCTTTGGTAGAATATTTTCTCTCACAACAAGTACTGGCAAAGCCAATAGGTTTCACCTATGCAAGATCTTTCGGCTTTATCAGTGTTTGTTAACATGTTGCACAGCAGCACAAGCTGCTGTGTCACATGACTTCAAGTAAAAAAAAAAAAGATTATGGTATGACACGGCCAGTGTTGACCGTGTCATAGCATTTTTTAATTTTTTTATTAAAGCTATGTGCAATATGTCTCAAAACAGCACGGGGTTGGGGAGTGATCAAGCAACATTAAGGGGGAGGGTGGGAGTGGGAAACATAGGACGGTGGAATGAGGGGGTGCGGGGTTGGTGAGAAAGGGGGTGGAGGATGAAAAAACAACAGAGAGTGGGGATGGAGTTCACACAACGGAAAGCGGGAGGGGGAAGAAATAGAGGGCGGAGGAGGATGAAAACTGACAGAGCCAGAGGCGAGCGAGGGGTGATTGAAAAAGAACAGAGGGCGAGGTGGCTGAAACAGAACAGAGGGCGGAAGGAGGATGCAAGAGAACAGAGAATATGATGTGGCTGAAAAAGAATGAGAGTGGGAGGAGCGCTGGGGTATAGGAGAGTGGCTGCAAACATACACTCTCTAAAAGTGCATATCAAGGAAGAAAAGAAAGTAACAGCAACGAAAGTAGCTGATGAAGACGTCAGAAGGAAGAGGTACTTGGTCCATGCTCCACAGAAAACACAAACACACTAGGAAAGACAAAGGGAGACAGCAACCCACATGTAATAATCAATAAAAAGCAAAGAGATGAGTGACAAGCAAGACAACAAATGGTAAATAATGGGCGGGCTGTAAGCCCTTTTTAAGATTTTTATTTTTTATTTTCAAGAGATTTTGCAAGGGCTGTGTAGGCAAAACCTAAAGATTAATGTATGAGAAAATGATGTTTATGAATGCAAATCCAGCTTTAGAGAATACCAACGGGCAGATTTATGAAGGTTCTGTGCCTGTGCAAAGTCACAAAAGTGGAAAGTTTCAAAAAAATGATTTACTTTTTAGAGCAAAACATTTTTTGTGCTTGAAAGCTGTCTAAAAGTAACTTAAGTAGTGCTCTGCACCTCTTTATGCCAAGGGGGTGTTCCAAGGGTGGTATGTGGATGTTTCCACGCTACCAGCCATGGTTTTTTATGTAAAGTCCTATCTACTAAAAAATGGTAGACAGAGAATTGCACCAAAAAATAATGCATTCTTGAGGCTGGTGCAAAGTAGGA
Organism: Calotriton arnoldi; assembly: GCA_963921515.1. Classification (NCBI taxonomy): domain Eukaryota; kingdom Metazoa; phylum Chordata; class Amphibia; order Caudata; family Salamandridae; genus Calotriton; species Calotriton arnoldi. Next base: position 1,616,338 of record CAWUFW010000371.1, on the reverse strand, counting down.
GGAAAGTCTTTTTTTCCTCCAAGTCTTTCAATCTTTGCTTGTATGCTGCAGTTTACAGCACATGTAAATAATGGGCAAATTTTTAAAGTATGTCTGAGCTATCCTGCCAATACACCTACCCTTCCAGTACAAAACGAATCCTAAACATCACGCACATATCCTTTCATGATTGTGGTAACGCATATGTGTAGCGTTAGGCAGCTTGAAAGCGCGCTAGTGCTGGAGAAGAGAGCACAGCAGCAGCGCCATATCTTAGTAGATATGACACTGTCCTGCTCTCTCTGTATCACGCACCACAGCATGGCAACTTTGGTTACTGCACTTCATTGTGTGAAATATTAGTAAACATGCCCCAAAACAGGTTTACATTGTAAACTGACCCATTTAGGTAACTGTGTTTAACAACGTGCAAATGGCTTTGTGAATGATGCCCACTGTTTGTCAAATAATTGTATCTGTCGATTGGTGCTTCTTAAAAGTAAGTATTCTCTGTTCTATCGCCTTTTGTAAAGCGTTGTGGTGCCTCATGCCTGCCTTAACATACCCCATCCGAGGGCGCCGGATCAGACACACTGCACGTGTATACCACAGCTCTGCCTGCAGGCCTCCGCCTCAAACCTGAACAATTGGGCTCTGTGTTGACACCCCAGTGCACCCTCCTGGCAGTCTGGCTCATGGTGCTTGCAGGGGCGGGTGGTTGTTCTTTTGGCCTGAGTGCTAAAAAGAAGTGGTTCATGGCCAGCCTTTCACTCAGATGTTGCCGCCAAAGAGTTGCAAAGTGACGCTGTGGCAAGTTCCCTACCACTTCCTCCCTTGAGAAACCGCAGGGCCACCCTTCCCTTCTCTAATGCTAACCCGTTCAGTGGTGCGAGTTACCAGTGTCCTCTGCGCGGTGTTGTAACAAGAGAGGCCACACCCAGTGCGGATGAAACGTCCTGGGCACACCCCGTCGCCACCACTTACTTCCTACACAAACTCAAAACCTTCTCGTAGATGGGTTACTGGTCTTTAGTGATGCTTTCCTCTGGAAATGAAATATTCATGACTGGAGGTGGTGGCCATGTTAATCAAGTCTATTTTATATAGCGCACAAAACCACAGTTTAGTCACTTCTAAGCGCTATAAATATCACATAAAACTATCACCCAGTGTAATTGTGCTCAATTTATCTACTTCAGAAGGATGGAAAGGTTGAGTTTGCAGAGTTTATTTTTTTAAAACCTCTTTTTATTAAACAATTGCTCAGCATAAAAGATCAGCTGCATACATGGAAATCATGATCAGTAATAGAGAATGTGCAACACACCACCTGTGCAATATCTGTTAAAATCATGTACAACCCGGACTCATTATCATATAAATGGCACCTCTCCGCACGGGTCAGATCACCACTCAAACTTAATTTTTTACATGCCTGTAAGCTCTCTAAGACGTCCCTCAATTGGCCCCTGTACTACCTCCATAGGGCCCATACCTTTTCCTACTTTCTTGGGCAACCCCAGCTCTGATAGACCACCTTTTCGGCCTGCTGACACCAATCCAGATCTGACTCCCAATCTGCCACTTTAGGAGGGTGGCCCGCATCCCATGCCCTCGTTATAGAGATTGCTGAGCTTAGATTCAAATCTGGTACCATATCAGATATCAGCGGCGAGGAGTTAACTGACTGGTCCATCTTACGAGCTCAGAGAAACCGCACAAAACGCTGTTTGTAGTATCATCACTTAAAATGATATGACCCCCGATTCCACAATTCTTTCTATAATGACTATCAGTATGAAATGCAAGACATGGCACTGCTACAAGTAATAATCAATAAACATAGTTCTATTTCTTGACTGGTCATAGGTATGCGACTGACCTATTGTAATGGGGTAAACGTGTCTCCTTATTTCCCAAAGATGCAATGCAGCTTCGTGAATAGATTCCGTTAAAATTTTCAGATGAACCCCCTCTATTTAAGACCCTTTTATAAAGGCTGGAATTGCCAGGCCTTGTTTTTTTAGTGCTCTGCAAGCTTTCGAGAAATAGTAAGCCGGAAAAATGAGCTGATACAAATGCAATTGCAGAACACCACCACATGGCTGTGCTTATAAATCTAGGATGTTAGGCCCACTGTTCCTCAAATAAAAGTGCACCAGCATAATCCCTTACATCCAAAGATTTGAAAAGAAGGACAATTTGGGTCAAGAAGGGGACAGGTTTCAACTTCTGGACATACGTAATGAGGTGGGTCAAAGAAGAAACAGAAAAAAAGAAAAATTGCCAATTAAGTGCGCCTTTTTTGTACACTGAGTTAGTGCCAACATCAGAATTACGACACGTCTCAGACTGTTCTGCACACTCTGATCCATTTGGTCCACTTGACAGCTGCCTCAGTAGGCTTCTTATATACTGGGTACAACGCAAGCAACAGGGGTACCATAAATATGCTCCCAGGTCCCATACAGGAGTGGTGTATTTTGGGCACCCAACAGTGCCAGTTGAATTCCTTCAGATTTCTTGAAGAATCTGAGAAATGTCAAAGGTGTCACGTGTCCGCTCCTTACCCCTTGGCATCCGAACCAATTATGATCAGCACTGTGCTGAATAGATACACCTCGTCAAAGATTGGCATCACAGAGACATTACACCATGGTTAAGCTCCTCCGTCCTTAATGAAGAAAGGTGGGACTTTAAAGAACAATAACCTAGGAACGAAACATAGCCCCTCCCCTACTATTTTACAACTCATTATACCATGCAGCGCTTTGGCCATCCCACAACACACCCTTCCACCCTGAATGACATACCTAAGATTTGCCCATTAGGGCCTATGAATGTCAAACCCTTATTGGCTAGGCTCCATTTCTCCCACATCTCTGGACACTGTTTTCTGCTGAACTTCTAGGCAAGATGGACACCTGTGTCCATGTCCCACATCAAGGTGCAACTGTACCCTACAGAAGAATGTTTTGTGTATATAAAGATAAAAGGAATTGCTGTTTGTGATGTCATATGTACTATTGGAGTGGCCCTCTGATCACTGTTACCAATTCTCCGTACATGGTTAAGATCTCTGTCCCTTTAAAAGTTCTGAGGAAACTGAGGTCCCTCTTCCCATCACACTACTTCGGAAATGCACCCAAACCGTTTTTGCCCTCCAAGGCTGATTTCTGCTAATTCCTCGTATTTGCAGACATTCACACCTCCAGAGTCTGTAAGATACCTAAAGGTAAGTACAGGGCCAGCTTTAGCGCTGGTGGTGCCCGGTGCGAAACATTTTTTAGTGCCACCTCCTCCTCAGATTCCCTCACTACCACCTAGCAAAGGGCCCCTCACCTCTGCATAGCCCGCTCCCACATACATTTCATTTGTTTTAAAGTGCTGGTAAAGGCTGGCTTTGCTAATCCACTCAGCTATCTACACAAAATACAGATCTGTTCTTTGCAGCAGGCACATTAACCATCTGCGCTACTTTATGGCGAGTCAAAACAGCCACTAGACAAAACTCATCTATCTTTCTAGCAGGTACATTAATCACACGAGTTATTTTGACATTTTTATTGCTGCCTGAAATATGGACACACAAGGAACTCTGCATCAGCTGCTTTTAAATCCTAAGTTAATGCTAAACACAGCGCCGCCCCTGAGGTCAGTGCACCCCTCCAGATCAGCGTCCAGTGCGGCCGCACCGCCCTGAAGCTGGCCCAGGGTAAGTATGGTACCACCCTCTTGCCGAACCACCATAAACGTCACTGCCTCCCCATCAAATTCCAGTTCCAATCATTGAAATGCCTTGATTATGCCGCAGGCCTCTGGACAGTGGTAAACTGATAGACTTTATAAACACAATAATACCTATAGGCCAGAACTCCCCACCAGCAGGCTCCCCGCGATAGCACCACCCCCCTATACTGGAGGGTGATCATGCAAAGGTGCTCCCCTTCATCAAAGGAACCCGTGGGACAGCATCTTGTTGACAAGAAGGGGAGCGGAGCACACAGAATTTAAGACCTGCAGATAAGCGCGTTCATGTCCCAGTTGTAACGGGGCAATGTCGCTCCTTACCTCGTCAGAGCGAACTGCTCCAGTGCGCGCTCATCTTTGTCTTCCAATTCGGTCATCTCTAGGATGTCATTACATTCAAAGGCGGCCGGGATCTCACTCATTGATCCTGAAAGATCGTCTTCTTGAACGGTTGCGTCATCCTCTTCAAGGGCAACTTCCTCCTGAAAGACATCGCTGTTTAGAAGCGGGAAAGAACCCCCAGCCACAGAGCTGTCAATCTCATGCGCAGTCTGCAATGCCAATAGACTGATAAATTACATGGGGCTGCTGCAAGAAGGAATGGATGCAGTTCTATATTTTTAGACAGAAAACATTTTCAGCCGTAGTGGAAAACAAGTTCCGTAGTGCTTTTAGCGTTTAAGAGTGAGGACTGGTGTGATTTGTACGCCACAGGCAGGGCTGCTGGAATTATGCGATTTTGAGGCTGTGGCGTTGTCTGCATAATTATAAATTTGCCGCATTTGCCACATAATCTGGAGATTTAAAAAAAAAAAAAAATTCTTGCTCAAACAAATTAAAGGTTACTAAAAACGTAGTGACACGTGTTGCCGTGGAATGCCCTTTGCAATGGATGGCTGGATCCCCTTTCTGTTGCTTGTATTTGGGTGTTATTTAGTACTAAACAGGTGAAACTTTTGCCCAGCCAGTGTTAACCTGTGTAACAATTACAGAATAAGGAAGTAATACTATCACAAAATGTGCCACATTACCCCACATAATTCGCTGCTTCTTGCCGCATAATTATGTTAACCCTGCCACATAATGAGGTCCTCCCCTGCCACATAATTCCGGTGGCCCTGGCTATAGGAAGTGTCTCTTAGAAGAGCTGGATCTTTTCCGGCAAGCCAACTGGCATCTGTATTTGAGAAACGGTGGCAGATATATCATGGGGAGTTCCAATGGAGATGTAGAATGAAATAATGGTGTGGGTGAAAAGGGAAGTCTTTCTGGACTGGGGTTGTCCAGTGGATTTACAAAAGGAGCAGATGTTCGTGTTTCGGGGTGGTCTTAGTCTTATTTTGAACTTGAAAGGGCTGGAGATATGTGGTTATGCAAATACTGGAAGCACAGAAGGGCTCCCAGGCCCACACACTGTTCCAGTTTCCGAGCCCTCTGCAACACAGCAGGCTCTGCTTTGTATCGAGATCGGTCTGGTGGGAGGAGATATTTCTAATAGTGATCAAGCAGCTTGCAAGAGAATGAGGCTGAAAGATCACACATCTCTGCACAAAACCCGAATAATCACAGGGACACGTGTACACAGTTTTCTGGTGCTTCACGTCATATTTATAGAAAGTCCTTAAATGGTGCAGATGCTACCCAGTCACCTGCAGAGCGCTGCAGGACTTCAACCTCTCTCCATTCATCCTCAACCTCTATGACCACTTGGAGGCCCCAAGGAGAAATCCCTTACCATACAAAAAACACACAATAGGCACCCGGATGTGTCAATCATCAAGGACACTGAACGACCCCATATCTGCCTCCTTCAACTACAGGATCAGGGGCCATATTTGTATAGGGAGCATTGTCCAACTTGGTGCCATGCAAATGAGGGAACGGCCTCTCCTGATCGTGTCGGCACAAAATATACACTCCCTGATCCATATTATAGAAGAGGTATGCACAAACGTCTGCAGAGCCAGACTGGGGACCCAAAAGGAGCCCTGGCAAAAAAGCTCAAACCAGCCCCACTCCCTTCATCTGCTGTTGCAATCTCTCTCTTTCCATCCATTCTCCCTCTCTCCTTCTCTTCTCCTTCTTTGATCTCTCTCTCCCTTCCTCTCTCTCTCTCTCTCTTGAAGCCTCCCTGTGCCTGCTACGATTAACCTCTGGAAGCTGGGGAAAGTGACAGAGGCACCAAGAGCAGCATGTGCATTCAAACCCAGCCTCCAAGGGCCCCAGCCCACCAAGGAAATAAATGCCCAGTGGAATAAAAGGCCTGTCCGGCCCTTAGCATCTGCGACTCCTATAACATCAAAGAGCCCCTGGGGCAATTTTGATAATTCAGCCTTAGATGTCAAGCACATATCTAAAAATAAATAGCAAATTGAAATACGAGGCATGAATAACAGGTACACCAAAAACCTAACCACCTCATGTGGCCTCTGGTGTGAACGGAGTCACAACACTGACAAGCCTGAAATCAAGAAATGTACAAAGAACAAGACCAGAGGGCAAGCATTCCTGCACCAAGAACCAAGGACGAGGAACAACATTCTCCATTAGACGAGACTTGCACCATCATTTGTCAAGCAGACAGGACCACTTAATTAAGCAACTCACTGCCCCTGGACAACACTACATCCTATGTTTCAACAACTGAACTCACTTCTTCCCGAACCTACTGTCTGTACCCAATCTCATTTCACCCTCACCCTCCCTCCAGGGCTGTTACCGTACCCTGTTCTTCTGTGCGGGCAGTCACAGCCCTTTCTATCTCACAAACATCTGTGAACATGGAGTAAGTAAATCAAGAGCTCGCACACTACTAAATAACTAATAAATATCAAATAAACAGTGGAAATGAGTACACAATCCATTGCACAGGCCTTGGCCAATGGACATCAAAGAGCGCACCATGTCAGGTATCCACTATAAGTAATGAACAAGGAAATACTCCCTTTAGAGCAATTTTAGGAAACTTCATCTTGATAAAATACATTGGGAAAATCTGGACTGGGTTCCAAGAGTCACTAAGTACCTATAAACTGAATGTTAAAAACCCCTTTGTTTCCCAATAAAACATATAACATGTAGGAGACAAGAGCGCCTGGTAGCTGTGTGCTCACTGAAAAACAATTCTCACTGGAATATTTAGCTGTAAAAGCAGTGCAATTATGTTAATTCTCCTATATTCCAGTAAGGGACTACATAGGCACGTAAGAGCACAGCACAAGAATACGTGCCACAGCATTTCATGGGAATGCATTCTCAATTACACAGATTTTCACTTGAGCCAGCAAACTGATGTCACTCCGAAAAGTGTTTGTTAAAAGTAAAATGATTTATTCCACAGCTGAATCAACTGATACAAGTATGAGAAATTCGTATTTTAAGAGGCGCGTCGACCTCTAACTCGATGCTAAACCAACTGCGCTTACTTTCATGAAGCGCTTCTCTGTGCCAGCAGGCTCTGCATCTGTAGCCCTCTGTAATGTTCACTGTAGGGCTCCCTTCAGTACCATCTCTAAGTCCTGCATGTCTGCTATGAAATGTATTGGGTGGTTCATGGAGGACATCTTCCAGTGCCCACACAATGTAGCTGTGATTTTGAGAGCACGTAACTAGGGCTTTGAGTGGGGAGAGTCCCTCTAGGTCGCAGACCTGGTAGAATATAAAAACGGACATTGAAACAGGTCCCTACCAGGCCCTACATTTATGTACTGTCAACGATGTAGTGCTTGTTTACATTTCACGTGTTTTACTTAATCTTGCATTTCTAAAAGTAGGTAGAAAAACAAGTTTATTTGGACAATTGTCCATAAAACATTGCATTCTTAAAGAGTGCTAGCTTTTTCCGGGATTTGGTGTTTCTGCAGCATCTTTTCATGTTATGTCATTTTAATTCATTACGTGCACGAATCACCCCAGGAGGCCTGTCATGCAGCCTAGCAATGTTGTATTGTGCTTACTGTGAACTCATTTGTTTGTAGGTGTCTGTGTGAGCTCCGATTGTGGGTGAGTGTTTATAAAGGGCCACAAATGAGCGCTCTGAAGTTGAGGCTGAAGGCACTACAGTCCATCACCTTATCTGTCGATGGGTTATAAAGGTGTTCAGAATACATGCTACTTCAATCCTGGGCCTACCTGAAAAAATCGCTCAGAGCAATACCACTCGTAATTGTGATTCTTTGCAAAAGTGTGTGAAGAAGGCACAAAAGTACTGAAATTCTGACGGCGAAAGTAAGAGAAAATGCAGTTCTTACAGGTGAGTGTGATATGTATGTGTGTAGGGGAATTATCAATAAAGAAGAAGTACGTGGTTCCTCGGTGAATACAGAGTATTTATTGCAGGTCGTGAAAGGAAGGGGATTCTTCCTTTCGGAACTGGTGCCCTCACACACCCAGCAAGCTAGGTGTCATGCTTCATCATCTGGGCCTGCTCCTCGTCGGGTCGGCGCTGCAATACCCGACGGGCACCCAAAGGGGCTCTTTATCGGAGATCTTTTGTTCCTTGCCGGTGGGTGCCGTGGGTGTAAGGGCCCTTTTGATTGTGTGGATGTAGTAGTATGTGAAGTGAGTTAAAACAAGTCAGGGTGCCTTATGGAACATATTTTATTCTTGTTAGGCCCCCTGCCTGATTAAAATAGAAAAAGGAGAGGCGTCTATCTGACTATAATGGGTCAAGATCAGGGCGCTCTATTCCTAGTGGGTCAACATGTTTCTCGCCATTGTTGTCTTAAGGATCAAAGGCGATTCTTCAGGACCGTAAAGTGAGTCTATCTACACCCAGTGGTGTGGTGAACTACCTACCACTCTTGGATAAGCGGGTTGTGCGCCCGTTGTTTTTATGGACGACCCAATCACTAATTGAATCGTGCCTCGTCAGTATCCAGCGTGCCGTGGACACATAAGTTATGTGTCTGCTTTCAATGAAAGCCGCGTGGTTGACCTACCCCTCTCCGCTGGATCCGGGAAGGTGTTCAGAATACATGCTACTTCAATCCTGGGCCTACCTGAAAAAATCGCTCAGAGCAATACCACTCGTAATTGTGATTCTTTGCAAAAGTGTGTGAAGAAGGCACAAAAGTACTGAAATTCTGACGGGCGAAAGTAAGAGAAAATGCAGTTCTTACAGGTGAGTGTGATATGTATGTGTGTGGGGGAATTATGAAATAAATGGGTTGCAATGAAGTACTTGCAGGATTGAGTGAAAACAGATGAGGTGTGAAATAATCAGATGGAGGATTTCAGAAAGAGGTGGGGAGTAAAAGGAATGTAGGTGTCTGACAGAATTCAGAAAAAAACTTTGCGAAGAGAAGAATGGGAGTGATTGAAACACTTCGAAGACTACTACCCCTTTCACAGACCCTAGTAATGTTAATTAACCAACTCATATTCCCAGAATGTAAAAGTTTTCAGTTCCAATTATTCACAACAAAATCATTGTTACTCATTTATCCCCCACTGCTAACAAGCATTGGCAGTTATCTGTTCGTGTGTGATATGTCTGGTTGCAATAACAGAAAGGTCACAGAGTGGCACCAAAATACTGGTCAGGTGGTACTCTAAAGGACGCACAGGATTTTAGTTCTTATGTTATAAGGCACACCCATTGGAACGGATTCCTAATTATGGTTTTTAGGCCATGCACCCTTTAGCGACCCACCCCATTTAAAGTCAGCTGTGTAACCTTCACACGGGATGACCTGGCAGACCTGGCTCTGCCTCTTACTCTCGGGTTGGATGATAATATTAACAACACCTTCCTTTCAGTATATGGTGTTTGGTATTATAGACGATCATTATGATTAACACGGCCATGCAATAATCATGACATTCCACTAGTGCACCATTCTTACTTAAGAAGAAGTGCAGGCGTGGTCTTGCTCGTGCTACCTCACCTTAGAGTCCACGGACAGGAGATGATTGGTCATATCAGGCAAGGAGACATCGAAGCTGGACGTCCTTGTGTTGAGGGAGTGTTGGTCCGCGGAGGGCGTGTCGCAAGATGTGGAGGGGGAGTCCATATGGCTCGTCTCATCTGATGGAGAAAGAGTCATGATCTGTAGAAATAAAAACAAGAGGTGAGGTATTGTTCATTTACCGTGCAGGTGGCAGCATGCAGCAGGTTGGCATTTCAACCCTCACACACAGCGCTTTCCATTTCCTCACTCTTTCACAGGCAAGGCACTTGCAGGCACAGAGAGCTCTTCACTACTGCAACACCACACACGCAACATCAAAAGCAAGAGAGCAACTGAAGCCGCCTCACATAAGACCCAGCGCTGTAGATGCCGCTATATCAATGCCTCTAGGAAGCCAGCATATCCTAATGCAGTCAGGTCGCTCTCTACGCCCACTCTGGCTCACCACACAATTTGCCGCTGGTTAATGTTGCACTTATCAGATGTGGAGCTTCCGGTGTTTGCAACAGCCGCAGATGTTCTCCTGAACATTTTAAACAAAGGACTGCATCTTAAGCCAGGCCAAGCAGGCGAGAGGCTTCGACCTCCACCCACAGGCTGCGGCCCCAGATTGTTTTCAATGTTAACTTAAGAGGACATGTAAAGCAGAAGGGAAGCCTGGCAGGGCCGCCTTACCAGGTCTGAAGGCTCCAGGATCTGGCTGGTGGCGAGTTCCTCCTCCTCCGACGACTCGTCCGAGTCCTCGTGGTTGCTCTTGCCGAGGCTGGGCGTGCTGCCCGAGTGCTGGCTCTGCTCCAGCAGCTGCAGGTCGCACTTGTCCAGGCTGTCCAGCGACCGCCTGCGCACGCCCCAGTTGAAGTTGTCCACGCTCTCGCCCTGAAACCACACAGCAGGCAGTGAAAGCTCCCTATGTTTGCTAGGACACAGCGTGGCGCGTTGCAGTCTACAGCTCGGCTTGCTTAAAGAAACTTTTTTTATTACCATCAATGCAATCTATTCATTCGCCGAGTTTGTCGTAGAAAAGACTGAAAACATAAAGAGAGTTTTTATTCATGTGAAGTTGTGTGTTTGCCAGCCCCTATCTTCCTGCAGACGTGCAGAAAATGCATCAGTATTGAAGGGCGTTGCACAAGTACTGAAGAGTATGCCGCTGGTATTGTGTACTGAGGACTGGCAACTTCCTTTGCTGGTTGACAGCCAAAGTTTGAGAATTAATTTGAACGGGCCCGAGGCAAGGGGAGGAACTGACTAACTTACTGATTCATTCATCCTGGCGTGGATCTCCTAACTTTGTATGGAATAAAATACAGGGACCCCTTTTGTTAGTCTCAACATTCTATCCGCCTTACACAGGTATGCAGAGAATGACGTCAGTGCCGTCCCCGCCCTGGACTACACAGAACTGCCACGGCCGTTTCGTGGAGTTGCCTCGCTAGCCTGCCACATTTACCAGTTAACCTGACACCCCTATTTCCACTTCTTCCATTCTGGCCTTGGTATACCTCCTTCAGCAGCGTGTCGCGACATGGGCTGCCGAGTTTATTACTTACATCGGTTCAGCACCCTAGATTGTCAGCTCTACTTCAGGGCCTTGTAGGGCCGTGCTTCCTCATAGAAAGATGATCTCACGGCAACACTGTTTACTTTAACATTCGCCCTGCAGTGTTTTGGTTGTGTCGGATCACGCCAGTTCATACCTCAAAGCAGAGGAAACTAACAGTGCTCCCGGCGCCACGCCGGGTTTACTTTCCAGAGCGTCCTGCAGTGCCCCCTAGAGGTTCATTAGCTCTAGTGAAGTTCATACAGTTGGAGGATTTTACTCACCACTTTAAAAGTGAATGGAAAAAGAGAGGTCGAAACCATTTCTGAAATAGAACTTGAAAGCCGCTATATAACCTTAAACGCGCTTTTAAAAAAAATCTTTTGGCAATTTTTCTGTGTTGGTTGATTTGTTCAGTGTAATTTAGATCTGCGCGATTATGGACTACGGGGTCCAGGCTAGCAGGCTCCTCTTTGTTTTTACCTTTTATGCCCAGCGCATTTACATTTGTTTTTACCCCTAGAAATGCACTGTCTTCCCTCTCCATTAATGTGTTCCGTTGCTGACGTCTGATCGAGTTCTGGAAAGGTCTTGCACGACTTGACTAAATGCAGCAAATGAGGTCAGTAGTAGAAGAAGAAATTGTAATTGCATATATAAATAGCGCTTACTACGCGTGACGAGCCGTTAAAGCGCTTTTTGGCGAGTAGCACGCTACTCTGGAACCCAAAAAGGATTAGTGGTGAATTAGTATAGTGAAATATGAAATTAATTTGAGTGGTGGACATGTAAGTCTGGTATTTGGATTGAAAAGGATAGTGTAGGGATAGAAGAGGGACGGGGTTTGCATTTATATAGCGCTTGCTACCCTTGATGAGGTGTTGAAGCACTTTTTGGCAAGTAGCAAGCTACTCCGGGACCCAAAAAAGGATTAGTTGTGAATTAGTATAGGGTAATATGAAATTAATTTGAGCAGTGGACATGTTAGTCTGTTATTTGAATTAAAACGGATAGTGGTTGGATGGGAAAGGTTTACATTTATATAGCGCTAGCTACCCCTGATGGGGCGTTGAAGCGCTTTTCAGCGAATTGCACGCTACTCCGGAACCCAAAAAGGATTAGTGGTGAATTAGTATAGGGAAATATGAAATTAATTTGAGCGGTGGACATGTTATTCTGTTACTTGGATTGAAAAAGGATAGTGGAGGGATCAAAGAAGGAAGTGTTTGCATTTATATAGCGCTTGCTACCCCTGATGAGGTGTTGAAGTGCTTTTTAGCGAGGTAGCACGCTTCTACGGAACCAAACATAATTAGTGGGGAATTAGTATTATAGGGGAATATGAAGTTTGAGCGGTGGACATGTGAGTTTGTTATTTGTATTGAAAAAGGATAGTGGAGGGATAGAAGAGTGAAAGGTTTGCATTTATATAGCGCTTGCTACCTCTGATGAGGTGTTGAAGTGCTTTTCAGCGGGTAGCACTCTACTCTGGAACCCAAACAGGATTAGTGATATGGGAATGCTCGCCTACGGAGGCATGAAATAACAATTTGACTAATCTTCAACAGCGCAAGAAACAAAAAAATAACGATTTGCAAAGCCAATGGATCTGTGTTTAATGCGTGAATGTGTGCAGCGTTAGCATTACAGCAAGACACTAACGGCCTGATTACAAGTTGGGCGGTTGATTTCACTGTGTAACAGAATTTTATGAGTTTGGTAACCCATCATTAGATAAACTTAACAGGGGAAACATACAGTATTTACTGTATCATGCGGATTTTGGTGCGTTAAACACCAAAATCAGCATGCTATTCCCCATAAACTCATATGTGTTATTTATCGCACCCGATAAATAACGCACCCTTGGTATCGTTATTTATCAGAGGACACAAATAAGGCATCAACTTGTAATCAGGCCCACAGAAGGGAGTCATTAGAGGCAGACAGAGATGGCTATAGCTGAAAAGTAATCCATCATGAAGTTCAATTCAAGCACACTACTGGAGGTGGAAGGATACACTGAAATAGCCAATAGCATTAGATGAGAGCTATAGACTCGACTGGACGCGACTGACGCAGTATCTGGTTACAGCTGAAATAAGCTGGCCAAAGAAAGCCACTGGGGAAGATCCAAAGCACACTCTATGTATGTAGGTGGCAAAGGGACTGCAGTGTCAAAACCCAGATCTAAATCGTAGAGATCTAAAAAATGCACCAAGGTCAAATCATAATATATCTATCCAGAATGAAAGTCACTAGTTGGCAGACATTTTCAAAATGCTTGATTTATAATTCTGTTTGAATATAATATTTGGTGTAAAAAGAGCTGTCAGGTCTCTACGAATTTCTCATCCATTGTGCCTTCTTTTGTCGCACATATGCTATTTGACTTCCTGCTTTACATTTGCTTACTGGTGTAAATTACTGCCTGTGTCTTCACTAAAAATGGGAGGATGTTGTTAATGTACAGTAGTTAGTTTCTATAAGAAAGTTTTGATCTTCTACTCCAAAACAAAACCTCCTTACACAAATCACTTTAGCCTAAACCTGTACTGGTCACATCTAGTTCTTCCGCCAGCCAATGTTTGCTTGTTGCCCTTTGCTCTTTATATGGCACCCTATGCATCCCAGCAGTTCGCTTGCTCCCCCATGAGACATGATTTAGCTAATTTGAGGTACTCTGGTAAGTCCTAAAATCTCTCCCCTTTTAGGTAATTTGAAGACCTCAGTTTTTATCTCGCACTGCTCTGCTGGAAGTATGATTCTCAAAAGCACAACACTGCATTGAACCTAGTATGCCACACCCTACTGCACAACAAGCAAGTTTTCAAAAACACACTTCATTGTTCTCCTCGTCTCTTGGATATCAGCCACCTGACCAATCACTGCATCATCTTCAGACACACCGCTCCCTACCAGCTTCTCTGCTACAAGAGCTATCAAAGCATGGACGAACACCAGACTTAAGACCAACTCATGTAGCACCCAATGTGCAGCCTCCTTTTCTCAAAATATACTCTATTTAACCAGCAATCTCCACTTCCCATCTCTTAGCCATTTCCTGTTATTGGGCCCAATTATATTCCACTGACTGTAAAATCACATGGTCTCTTAATTACCTGTAGGTGAAGTGTACATAGTGTAGCCTATTGTTTTTTGAGTCACAGGGGAGAGTTTGGTGGGTTTTCCTCCCCTTCCTAAAGGCTATGCAACAATACTCCTGAGGAGAACCACACCTCACATTATGGAACATTACTCATGAGGAGAACCACACCTCAAAGTTTGAAAATGGTCTTCTGCCAAGCCATGTATGTATAGCTCAAACCTAGCTCAACAAAGAAGTGAATGTGATAATAAAGAGACAGAAGAACCATGGGAAATGATCTGTGTAAATGAGGTGCTCACTGGAGGTCTTTAGATCTTTTCTGAATTACAGGAGTGAGGATGAAAGTCAGATTTGTGGGATATGCTATTCTGGCTCCTCAGTACATAGAGGGAGAAGGCCCGACTCACCAGACAGCGACATACTGCAAGCCAAGCTCCTCACATGGAAATGCTACCTTAAAATTCATTTAGACCTTAGGGTTGGAAAATGCAGGCAATATCAAATCATATCTAAAATGGAATCTGGAACAATGTTGAGGCGGGAATGTCTCTTCCATGGTAAACGGGCACGTACTTATGCCCCGAGTTCCTGATAACGTGAAAATGCCATCTTTTTATTTTGGAAGCATCACACTAATCTAACGTGTACACACACATTTATGCCCGTTCTTTTTTATCCTACTTCCAAAACCGGTTCTGTGATCTTGAGGAGCACACAAAGCATGCCCTCATAATGAGTGTAGGACTACTGTCCATGGCGTTGGCGAATCAGTGTTGACAATGTACAGAATTTTTGTGAAAATGTAGTGTGACCAGACCTTATTCTCTGTTAGTGAGTGGATAGTCTACTGACACCTCACATGTAAAGTCCTGGGTAATATGATCCCCAGAACCTTGCTCTGACATTCTGTGTGTATGTACAGTGAGTGTGCAGCACATGTGGTAGTAGCACTTTGTGTGAGGTATGAATCTGAGTATTGGTAACAATTTTGAATGGCCTCTGTTTCAGCATGGTACATACTGGAAGGTGATAAAGTTTACGCAGAGAGCGAAAGTATATTGACTTCATTCCTGTGGCTGGAGGCGGACGATCCATATACTGAAATGAGGAAGGATGGAAAATGTGCTGCTTTACACATTCCGGGCCTGATTCACAGAACTAACTTACGTGAAATACGTAAAGTTAGTAATTTTCGGTATTCACAGAATACACTTACCACTACTAACTTTATGTCCGCTCCCGGGCCGGAGATTCCGGCCCTGTGGCGGAATTTCCGCCTCTGGGCCGGAATCTCCGCCTCCGGACCGGAATACCCTCATTTAGGCCGTTTAAATGCTCAAACGGCCTAAATGAGGGTACTGGTGAGGCATACCATCATCTGTTCAAGTCTTACAGTTTCCAATAGGTAGGGAGAGTACACAAGTCCCCACATGTCTGGTTCTGAATGCAAGGCGTGGAATCTTACATCTTTGCCTGGCTTACACTGGTAATCATTGTAGTTGTTTGAAGACCATGAACATGTGAACAGGCATCCTGGCTTTCGGAAGTTACATGCACTGCAGCATTCAGCCTTTAGTAAAGATGAGCCTTTGAGGGCTTGACTAATTGCACTAAAGTCACACTGTCTAAATCACTTCTAGGTAAATCTAGTGTCTCGACCACTATTCAACAGATGAAAATGACTTACATTTACTGACAAGTAAAGCTGGACAGTGGCAGACTAGACAATGGTCCAACGATAATTTTTCAAGGTTGTACCCAGAATCCAAGTTTTCACATCAAAGACCAAGGGACTGATTCAGAGTTTTGCAGACTGGTTACTCCGTCACAAACGTGACAAATGTCCTGCCTGCCTTATTACAAGTGCCATAGGATATAATGCACTTGCAATAAGGCGGGATATCCATCACATTTGTGATGGAGTAAGCCATTCACCAAACTGTAAATCAGCCCCCTAGTCTGCAGAGAGATAGGAGTTCTCTACTAAGCTTTTAAAGTCATAACTCGATGGGCATATAGAAAGTGTGTCCACCTAACAACAGAAGATTAGGCATGGTTGATTAAGTTTCAAACAATAGTCGAGCATTGGATCCGGAGTGATTAAAGACAGTGCTTAACGCGTTTGATGTCCCAGACAGGTGGCATCGAACAATACAAGTGGGTATCATCTACACACCAATGCATTTGTCTAGCTCTCTGAAAGGCAACAGAAGATCAGCACTGTTCGGTATGGCAGCTTCTTTGACGTTAATAGACTGAAAGAGCTGGGGCACTAAAGCGAATGTCATAGCTAAAGAAGCATACCAGCACCTTCATACTCCAAGCATAATGACTAATGACCTAATGAAATAAGCCTGCTCTGCTGTTCCAGAGGTTGTGGAAGCCTTTGCCTGCAAGAGTAGAGCGGGAAGAGCTTTCAAGGCCTTCATGCTTGGAGTGGAGCAAGTGTAATGTGGCATGACTTCATGAAAGCATGCACAACTTTACAGTAGTTCTATACTGTGGACTCAGCACAATAGTGTTAAGACATTTTTATAACTAAGGAAGTAGTCTCATTGACACCATCTGAGAAGAAAAAAAAGAATGAAACCATCAGAAATCTTGGTCCAGTAGCTCTCATGCACCATCCCCTTAGAGCAGGTGTGTGTGACATAAATTTAACATGAAAAGTCAGCCCTAAATAATGACAATTCAGTTAGGCTATAACTGACTTGGTAAAGAAAGTCGTAATAAATAAAGTAAAGGACAATTGCTGCTTAACCACATCTACCGTTAGGTGACACAACAACTTATTCCAAGTCGACAAGACAGTTTCAGTAATTCCCTTTACACCAAGGCATAGTCACATGCAATAAAGTAGGCAAGTCATTACCAAATGGAGCATTGATACACATGGGCAGGGCAATAATATTTCAGTCCCAATTCACTACTAGCATCAGTGATTAATTTGAGCTGGTGGTTGAGGGCAGGGCCCACCCGCGCTCATTTTTGGGGATTGGTTTCTTCGACAGACTTTAACCCCGAGCAAAAGAAAGAAAAACACAAAAGTAGGAAAGAAAGAGGAAGAGAAAGACGTAAAACAGTGACAAAAGGGGAAACCAGGCATGAAAAGGAAACTGCAGGACTGAGATAAAGAGAAAGGGGGTGTCTGGTGGTGGATGAAAGAGTCATGAGGTAGAATCAAGACTCTGCAGCCTTGGCATGTGGCACCCTCGATATTCCAACCACGGGCTATTGAGCAAACTTAGGGCACTATTACTTATTGTTTTACAAAGTGAGCACTGTAGAAAACATTCCATATTTTGTGCCTGTAAGAAATGTAGCATCCTTGAGAAAGAGCAAATGTGCTTCTCTTAGCCCTATCTTTAGGTAGAACTGAAAACCATAGACAAATGTGTGTGCACCACTGACCAGGATTTCCTCAGTTTGTTGGTTTGAAAGGAATGACTAAATGGCTATTTCTAATAAATATGCTAACTCAATCACAATACAATACGAAGGAACATGTAAATGCGGACACCAAAATTAGATCAATAAATAAAAATTTAAGCAATAACTGTGAGGAAATGTAATTTCCGTGGAAACATATATATGCGTCTTGATTGCTAAGTCTTATTAACAATCAATTTTCCTTTTTGAAGTGTTAGCCGTTAAATAAGAGCAGCCATTTTATACAAAAACAAATTTGAAATATTTTTGAATAATATGAGGTTTATAACCAATGAACTACAGTCTACCAAAACACACAAAGTAGAAATAAAGAAGAGAATTATTTGGTAATTAAAATAACATGATTACAGCAATGCACAACAATAACTATCATTCAAGTGTGACAGACACCATCATCTTACCTGAAGTTCCTGGAGAGCAGATACAGTAAATGAAAAAAAGACAAATAGAACATCGATTTACAATTGCTGTATAATAAATTACTCGAGGCACCATGGGGTAATGTCATTTGTCCTGATATTTATACAAAAATGATTTTACAAGGCCCTTATAATGCAGTTCCACCCCTCTAGCTACCACTATCTGAGTAACTACCCAATGAAAGATCAAGAACAAATTGCAAAATATATGAATAAATAAAAAATGCACATCCCCACACTTTCCATAATTCTTTAAATAATACATCAAATAATTTAATAGGAGTTTGCTACATGTCTCTTTTTGGTTACATCAGAGCGCTTAAAAGAGGAATGAAAGAAAACAATAAGGTGTCATAAGAGGATTCGAGTCCAGATGGACTTGTACAGGTCTCGGATTCTTTGATCATGATCCTTGTTCTGTACTGGGGTCAGTTAAAGGCAAAAGTCAAAATAGTTTGGTTTTAAGGAGCTTCCTGAATTTATAACGGTTATGTTTGGAACTCAAGATCGGTCTGAGGGCATTCAACATTCTAGGTCCCCGTACCTTCAGCAATCTGTCTCAGTGTTTTATCCATTTCAAAGTTTGTTGGTTGATTTAATGGGCGGACAATGAGTGGAGAGCTCTAGATGTAAGACTCTATAATGAAGCATGCCACAAAATGTGGGTGAGAGTCCTTTTAAACCATATGGTGGTTTTTAGTTGGGGGCTTCTGTATTCTGGATTAACCTATCTGGTGCCTTTTGATTTCTAATGGTTGGCTACATCTTATCGGTATGTACATGTTTAAGAAAGGGAGGTGATATAGCCATCTGTAATTCTTCTACCTCCCCTATCTGTCAGATTTCTCTCTACTCTTTGCCACTGCTCTTTTCAAGCGGACTGCCACTGATATACCCTGCGCCAGTAACCAGTCGATCTATCCAAACCTGTGATGCGAGCAGTCTTTTGCCCCTTTCATCACTACATTGAGCCTCCTCGCTTATGACTAGCTCCCTGTCTGCAAAGATGAAGATCTCAGAAATGGTTGTTAGGAATTTTAGGCATGTAATCCCTGAATGGGATGAACCTCCTTATTTCTCAGACCTCACTCATTAGATTTACAATCGAGAGAAATCACAATAGTTGTATCAGATTTGTGCCCAAAACTAAATTGCACGCCTCAATAGAAAAAAAAACCAAATCAACAAAACTACATGCTCTACTAAAATGAAAACTTTAGTGTATTTTCTGACAATTGTTGGATATTTTAAAACATATCACTAGCCCATTAAAAGATTTCCTAACTATCACTTAAATATTTAAAACGTGCACCAATTATTATAAATAAAACATTGGTTGGAATACTAGCTTGTCTTAAGAGGTTGCACTCCCAGTTTAATTTTAAATGATTGTGTTTTGTGAGTAACCTTTAATTTATGTCCCAAGAAAATATTAAGTCCTTACTATCACCACTCTGCAGGCATTTGCTTTGAGATCTGTAGCACAACACCCTTAGATTTCACTAATTTATTACGATGGCAGGTTTCCCATTGATACGCTATCACAGTATTTTGTGTTGTGCCGCAGTCTGTCTGGAGAGGGATAAATAGTAGGTAAAGGTTCCTCACTATAAATGTGGTGCCGGCATACTGTACCTCTCCATCCTCTAGTTCCACATCCAAGAAGTCGAAGTCCCGAAAGACCCTGAACTGCTGCTCACTGTTGGTGTCGTCCATGATCTCCTGCTCCCGCACGCTGTCCTCCGAGGAGACCAAGCTGGCCTGGTGATCAAGCAAATCCAAATCGCCACAGGAAGAAAAAATCACCTACAAATCAAAACAGGCAGTAAGCAAAGGATTTCTGTTAATTACTGCAGCTGATAAACTGCAACTGCTCATCAGGAAGACTGTTTGCAGCTCACACCTAATTCCTTGTACAGCTATTATTAGAAAGCTGTAACATTATTTACTTTGGCTTGGTGCCCCCAAGTTTGTATAACAACATCCATTTTGTGCTGTTGGAACATGTCCAAGAGTTTAGCTCTGCTCATTTTCAATAACAGAGGGCTGCATGTTGCCTAAACATTACAACAGATCTTTTTGGTAAACGCGTGGCTATCAAAGTGCTATCACGACAGGTACAGAGCCTTGCAGGCACAGCGGATTACAAAACGGACAATATGATCAGCATTTTCTAAAGGGAAAGATAAATGATCTGCAACTTTCGTACACAAATTGTGTGTTGAATGTGGTTTTGTCCATTTTTATTAGCCACATTGCAGCTTTAGTGAGCTCCCCTAACAGCACAGCAGCAGAAAGGAAACCTAAGACTTGAGTTTTCTGCAGAACTCCCAGATAAGGACATTGAAAGTCAGTTATGAGAAGGGGAGCATGTTAACACTGTTAGGGAAGAGCTAATACAGGATGTATTATTTGTATTTACCTATCTGTTCACCCATTTACCTAACTAGGTTAGGTGCCTCTCAACCTTTTAGAGACATTTACGACATGTGGAGCAGGCCTGTACCTCAAAGAGACATCCAATACTGAGGAGGGACATTTATAATTGCTGTTAAGCCATTATAACTGGAAAACAGCGTGTAAGTTACTGCACAAAGACCAATGCCAACTGGGTAAGACAAAACTTTTCATCTGACACTACCTTTTCCATTGGTCTTATCTATCCACATACGTATGGAAGTAGAGTAAAAAGTGACTATGCTACATGTGCACACTGACTCTCACCAAGTCCACTGTGGTAATGGACCACACCAAAGGCAGTGGGCGACTGGGTATATTCCACGCAGACTGCCTGTGACTGAACTGTTATCGATCAAAATGCACCACTGTGATGAAAGTAGCTGGGGATGTGAACTCTAGTTTGTCAGGTAGAGTACATTTAGACCAAAAATGACATTTTGAAAGGGAACCCACAAAAGATACGCTGAACACAACAGAGATTAAGAAAATCAGACTTCGCTATGATCATTCTAAAATAATACTGAACCAGAATGCTTTAGAAATTGCTGTTTAGAAATTGCTGTTTGGATTCTTTGGCTCTTGGAGCAATGCCTTTATGGTCTGTGATGAGGAGTGCATTTAGGGTGGCAGTGGAATGCTTGGCACTGTTTGCAAAGAAGCCTTCTCCTTTCTGCAGTTAAAGGGCATTGTTTAGGTCCATTGTATTTAATGCTTATATCATGACTAACTTCCTTTTTTGGTTCTGGGAACAGTGAATTCATATTTTATTCTTTAAAAAAACATGTAATTGGTTTTATTCATTAAAGGTGTAATTTGATGGTAGGGTGTCGGGTAACACATTTACCTCCAGATTTTGGTTCACCAATCTGTCTATCAGCGGAAATAGTTATATATCATTGCAATTTGCCAAGGACATTGTCTCTCCTTCCCTTTGACAGCATGTTGTGGGGATTTCAGCATTAGTGGATTATGAAAAGTGCTTGGACAATGGGGTCTGCCCAAGAGACCAAGCACCACCCAATGGACAGTCCTTCCACATGCCATTCAATGAAGGCCACAAAGCCTGCTACATGGTTCCCAGATCTGTCATCAAACAATCTACATTTCTCCCTCAGGCCTCCACAGTAGGTGAGGTGTGGCCACCACACAGCTGTATTATTGAAGTACCCCGTGCGGTACATTTTTAAGGATATTGCAAGTCATAGAGGAGTTCCTTTATAAGGTTATGGAACTCTAAGGTGACTTGCAATATCCTTATCATGTACACCAGGGGGTACTTTATTCCATACAATACATGGTCACACCATCACCTTTCCCACAAACCACTTAAAACCTTGGTGCTTAGGTCTTTCATATGAAATAGCGAGCATGTTTGAAAACATGAAGAATAAAACTGCTTGTGCAAAATTAAACACATCAAAAACCTGATGGATATTTGTGGCAAACAGATATTAGAAACAGTTCAATACAAGTCAGTTTTAAAAAAAAGCTTCAGTAGCTCGGAATGTGTAAAAACATCCAGAAAGAGGCTTGCTTTCCTCTATCTAAGGAGTGCAAAGAATAAAAGTATTCTCTCGGCTTGTCACTGTAAGCTATTAAAATAGAACAGAAGAATAAAAAGCAACGTTCCTTTGTCGCTGCTTTAAATAGCTGCTTCAATTCTGCTCTGTGACCTGAACTGGCTTCCCCTCAGCTGCTGGCTCTGGCAGGAAGCTTTGTGACATCAGAACTCGACTTTAATAATATGTAACAGTCAAGCTCTGACGTCTTTTCTTTATAATTGGCGACTGGGTGCATCACAAGTCGCTGATTACAAAGAAAAGATAAACTGCAGTTTATACAGGGATTACAGAATCCCATGTATTATATCTCTTCTAGCTACTATTAGGTACAAGTTACAGAACTGCAGGGTTCATTTTGAAATAGTTGTGCCACTCCAGATCCCCAATCCCACCATATGGGCTGGCTCACGACACACTGCAGATTTGATCCCTAATACTGTTCCAAAAGGGTTTTCTACAAGGACATTGCCATTAAACATGTATGAAAGATCCAACTTGCTTGCACCCTTGTAGACATTTGTTGTCACTGGCGATACCAAACCCAGCCACCTATTCTTGTGCATAGTAAACTTGGTGTAGCATTTTTAGCTGGACTAGTCTGAACCCTGCTTCGATAGCTACCTCCTCCGGGTACATATGCCTTCTTCCCCCATCACTGTCATGACGTGTCCTCACATTCTTCTTACATTTTGTTCTCAGCTGGAATTATTCACAAGGGTTCAATAGACCACGGATATGTCCATAGTTTATTCTAGTACCCATTTGCATTGCAGATGTTAGGACTTTGTACTGTACTATTAGGTATTGTTTAGAGTATTGTATGAGTCCTAAAAGTACTGTGCTACCTTTTTCTGCTTTCTATACCAGCTTGCCTTCAGTAGTTATTGCCATCTTTACCCCAGGTTCATCTCTTGCAATAGTGAAGGTACACTCACTCAGATAGATGCTAGAAAGGGGGTTCCTTTCCAAAACTCCCAATAAGGGCACCATATTTTTTGTATGTCTGCAGACAAGCTCAGGCTGATTCACCCTCTCTCTGCCCATCTATGAAAGAGGAAATTGAGTCGAAACACCCATTTACTGCTTGATTACCACACGGAGAGACAGCCAATTGCTGCACTTGATTAAAACTTGGTTAAAACATCACAAAACTGCCATGTGTAGTCAAGGTATATGAGAGAACTAAGGATAAACAACTGCAGCACGTTTATCGAAACCCATTATATATTTGACTCTGAGCAATCTGGCCTGAATCCTCATGCAGGGAATATGCAGGCCTACATCCCTTGGTTTCTAGTTTGCAGATGTCAGCAGTGTCTGTGCCCGGAGTCTTTTTGATTTTTCAGCAGCATTTGGAACCATCAACCATCAAATTGTCCTGGCTACACATCAAGTCTGTGTGTTTTAGCTGCTTAGTTCTCAGTGGCTGTGCTCCTCCTCCTCACACGCCACCAGAGGGCCAATGCGTCACATACCATGTTCATATCATTGTATTGTTAATTAAACAATACTAAACTCGCTACAGAAAGTATAATCAGATCGTCTGATTTCCATTATTGTTTGTATCCTGAAGATATCTAGGTCTTACTGCACTTTTATAACAAGGTCAGTACTAACCCCCAGTATGCCAGTGCCATGCAGCTGTGGACACCTTGATGCGCTCTGTTGTTTCAAAACTGAACACACGCAGCACTGACATGCTTTGTATAGGCAATGGCCCTAATTGTTGGCGATATAGACCTTCACTCCACTAAGGACAACTTTAGTATTCTGGTGAAGGTGAGAAATCGACACTTTATCAACCTGGATTCATCTTTGGTCTTTCACATTAGTGTCGGAGTAACTCACTCTAGAGTGTTGTGGTTTTGCTGCATCAAGTTTGGTGTTTGCTAGATCAAGACAAAAGATTCGACAAACACTGCTGTGATGCTCTATGTTCATTTCTACTGGAAGCGGAACCTGTTGAGACTACCTACCTTTTTTGCATTAATTTATCTTCACTTCCTCGCTAATTGTTCACTCCAACTTTCTTTTCTTGCTCCTTTTCCCCATCTTCCTCGTCTTTTTTCTTAGGCTCTCTGCCTTGCTGTTTTTTGCTTCCCACTTGTCATTTGCGTGGCAGAGTCCATGTTGAGCTCTTTAGTTTCCTTCCCTGCCTTGTGTCTGACTAATTGAGATATTTTGAATCAGACACAACCAGGTTGTAAAGGCCAGGCAAGACCAGAGATCGCATGTCTTCCTTCTCTGGTTTCCGGCATGGTCAGATGATCTCATCCTGTACAGATTAAGGGACTAGCCTTTAGTTGTAGCTCCGTTAAAAACAACTGACTAACCAGCAGCGGACCTAAATACTGGGGGGAGATTAGGTATGCTGCCAGGATTAAAAGGCCATATCGCCTAAGCAATGAGGACCGGCCACCCAGTCTAAGGGGGAGGTGGGTTGGGGCTATTTGATTTTTATAGCAATGGCTATGGCACGAATGTGTCTGGCGACGGGAAGGATCAATCCGGACCCTCCGACATATATAGAGTGAAGATCACGATTTCTGCCCATGCATAATATGGAGAAAAGCCTCTATGAACAAAAAGGTAAAAGAGCACAGAAGCAGGGTAGTCTGATCTGGGCCTCAGTTGATGAATGGATGGAAAGCGTGAATGGTGGTCTATAACATTAATAAGGGGACAAACTTAGGCACCTTAGGGAAACAGGAACACCTCTGCACATTCTGTATTAGCTAGGTCCTTTTTTTTTTACTTTGCCGAACGATATGTACAAAGGGATTATGCTGCTCTTAAATCTCTTCGTAGTTTTATAGTTCTGATATTGAATAATTTTATATGTCAAAGCTCAAAAGTCAATGTCGTTTTAAACACTTTATCTTCAGAATGAGAATCCATCTCCCTGAACGGGCTGTCAGAAGCCATTAGTATGCCATGTATTTTAAATCATGGCTATTTACTTTGATCTTAATTCGTTTTGTCATTCAATCTCTTAATTGATTAAATACTCTGATTGATTGCCTTTGCTCATCTTGCAGAATGATATAATCCATGTATGAATTAGTACCTCTACCTAATAAAGCATTATTAAAAAATAAAATAAAAAAGAAGAATACTGGCCACCCATTTGTGAAAAAAAGTAAAATTTAAAGACTCCTGATTGTTCTCGAGTCACTTCCCCAAGTAGTCATGGGGAAATGCACAGTGGATTTATCAGTTTATACCCCCAACTAAGCATTTGGTATAGTCACTCTATGTTTGGTTGTTCTTCCTAAAATCAAGGTTATGCTAAAGGATGGGTAAGCCTTCCACTTCATATTTGCTGAGGTGCTTTATTGCGTCCCATTAAAAGTGAGGAGTAAAACATTTTGGTTTTCAGACGGACCTCAAAATACATGTCTGTTCAAAACATGATCTTTTTCTTCTCCGTAAATTCCAAAGTGTTTTCATTCAGCATTACGGTGGCAGTTTGACGAATACACCACTTTATCAAACCACATATCTTTTGATATTAGATATGCCCACTTTGGAAAGTAGGGCATTCATACTGATAAGTCAAAGAATACTCTAGCATTTATAATCATCAAACGTACTAATTTTAACAAACAAGTTAGCGGCTGTAATATCTTTCTAAAAAGTGCAGTTGGCTGCTAGTGCCCTGTACGGGTCTGAAAACGTTCTTTCATTTGCCATCTACTACGCCAATATTATCTTTGCATCCTTAGTTGAGTATTAAAGGTATTCGTGTGCTGGAAGTCACTCACCCGGTTTTGTATTGGATCAGGATCTGACATAATACCTTTGGCCATCAATATCTAGATTCTCTAAATGAGTTGTTGTCCAAAGAGGGTGCCTAAAGAAGACCCCGAAGCCACAACAGGGCTTTATTACCAATTTTGTATTAGCCAGCTCTCTGAACAGTACTTTATTACTTTTCTTTCACAAAAAAAGGATATTGAAGTAGTTAAATGTAATTATTTGAACTTGGTAATGTCAAACAACTTGGATCGCATGCTTTTGCTAGTAAAATATAAACCACTTATTTGGAAGCCAATGCACTTCATGGCCATTAAGCATACCTTAAAATATCTGAATGTATGAATTCACATGGGTGTCCTGTCCCTGGTGTATACATGATCATCAATCATTACAGGGTTTCTTCCATTTTATATTCTTATGTCTGATTTATAGAGACATTAGACAAAGTTGGTTGCACCATTGCTAAAAAAATAATCACATTTTCTAAAATTCTCTGTGATGATGAATTCTTTAACATACATTCTTATTTGCACAGTCGAAGAACATATCATTGTTGAATACTGAGTCTAAAAAAAATCTGAAATGGGTTCTGCTGATCAGTATAGCCCATGACACCCAGGCAAGCCTTGTGGGGTGAAAAACATGACATCCATTGTCTTGGTAATGGGAGAGGGCAAATCAGGCTTTTATTAATACTTCACTGGGGGCTTCCGTCATGGAAGGATTGAAATCTATAAACAGCCTGGGCATTGTTTGTGCTGTAAAGCATGAGCTATCAGAGAAAAAGAGAGATCCAGTTTTCTTTAATGTAGACTGATTGCCTCTAATGTGCCTACAAATAAGCAGCATGACATTTTTAATAAGAAAACTTTTGATGTAATAAGCAACCCTGCAGAAGGAAGACTCCAAGGGCAGGTTTTGTCTTGGCGCCGTTAGCAGAGCTTTCAGGGATTGCTTCAACATAATCAGTTGGAGACAGATCAGACAGATCAGGCAGATGGAAGGAGACAAAGTGCAGGTGGTTTGGAGAGGTAGACCAAGGGCCGTACTACATAAAAGTGTCCTCGGTGTGCAAAGGGCATATGGCATATGCGCCTGTTTTCTGTGCTTCTGGGGAACTGTTGTATTACAGAAAGGAGTGCAGATGCTTGTGTGACCCCCTTATATAATACTGATATTGCCTGCACACATATAGCGCCAATGCTATCTTAAGAGGGTGCGCCTTCAATTGCATGGGGCAAATGGACCATGCAAATGAGAGAAACATTTTGTCTCTGCACCACGCTATATTATGGATGGGGGCACAGAGGCAAAAAAGGCCATGAGGAGGTGATCTTACTGCACTACAAAGTGGCAGACAGGCTGCGTGCCCCCTCCCTCAAGGGTGCCCATCTGGAGGGGGAAAAAGGGATCCCATGGTCCCCCAACAGGCGCATGTAATCAGGGGGATTTCTGTGCTCTCCTTGAAGTGCAGGTTGGTGCCGCCTGCACACTAAAAGATGGAGCGGCTGTTACAAAGAGCTGCTCCTTCTTTCACTAAAGTATTGCCTGTGGGGCAGGCACGAGTTTGCGGCTGCCCTCAGGGCAAGGTATTGATTGCAATAGGGTGCACTGTCCCAGTTTGTGCCCAGTGCACCTGTTTAAAGGTGTGCCATAGCGCAAACAGGAGCAGTGCCCCATTACATAATATGGGCCTAGTGCTTTTGGTTGATTTCATCACGTTTGTGCCAGGAGTGGTAGCATGCAGACACAGAGGATGCACATGATGAAACATGCCCTATTACAGGGTTGGTTGGTTGGTTATTTAGGTTCACATTAGGAGGTTCCTTTTAATTTCAGCTGGGGCTGGTAACACTGATTACTGGCCCAGGCAGAATTATGAGGCACCCTCTACCAGAAGCACTGTGGATCTGTTTTGTTTCACCCAGAGGTTTGAGCTGAAGCTCAGGCTGGAAATGAAAAGCTATTGGGGGAGTCAAACTCAGTTACTGATTCACCTGGTAATTCCTCATTTCTTAGTGGCCGCCTCAAGGTTCAACTCGTAACGCCTTGCTAGCTATGCCCCTGCAGGAGTTGTCAATAACTCTGGAGGCTTCAGGAGGGGTATGGGGTACTTCAATGGGACCAAACACAGGGACCTCATAATGAGGCCCTTAGTGCTCAGGTTTCAAGAATAAACATCCATGGACATGGTTTCCCTTTGGAGCTCTCCAACACTGCTTTCTGGATAGTATAAAGAGAAGGCACATGTTTACTTTTTTAAGACAAAAGCTTCTAGGCCTCAAATCATTCAGGTTCTCAAAGAAGCAGGGCACAGGGCTAGAATCACATCAGTCAGCATAACATTCAGATCCAGCACCCTTGTGAGTGGCCAGGTGTACCCCTTCTCACCAGCAACTTCTGGTTACATTATGTTAGGGTAACAACATTTTGACTTAATACACATATGCTGCTCTTAGACTGTGGAATGAAAGGAAAAAAATTGCAAAAACCTCTACACAGAAGTGCGATTTTCAGTTCTATTAAGAGAGTAAAATCTAATTTCTGAATTCTACAAACTTCTTTACAATGCTAACTGGAAACATTAGAAATATATTTGCGGATAACGAACCAGCTGAGCAACTACACGTTGAACTCAGCCCCTTCCATTAAGACAAATTGTAAAAGCACTGACAGGTGAAAATCATTCTCACTTACGGATGGGTTTTTGCTGAGACCCACTTCTTGTCCGCAGAGCGAAAGAACATTTACTAGCTTTTCCCTGGTCTTTTTCTAAAAATAAAAAAAATATTTATTTCACATATGTTTCGAGTTTTCAATTCATCATAACAAAAATGAGTGAAAATATTTCTAAAGGCACATTATTTGTTATTTTCTCTGACACAAACGAAATTAAGTGAAGATACTGGATATAGAGAGGATTGGGGAACATCATGAAATACGATTTCACCAAACTCTATGCATCTGAATTCAAGAGACTCAATACTATAGCATTCTAGCCCACTTCCAAGGGCTATATTGGCTCTTAAAGGCCCTAAGCCCAAGTAACAAGCTTGAGCTCCAGGTGAGGCCTATAACAAAGAGAGAGAGGGCCTTAGTGCCATCATAGCCTGAGGCAGAAGGGCTAATACAACATTCCACCCACTTTGGGTAAAATGCTCTAAACAAAAAAGGGAGAAACAAAAAGACACACATTGGAATGTTGGAGCAGAAGTCCATATCGGCCATTACCGGCCCTGACCCACTTCATTATCTTTAATGGAACTCTCAATATTGCAATGTTCTAATATAATTACATGGTATTATTAAATATGTCACTCTCTAGCTTGCCATGCAAACAGATTAAAACACAACATTCATGGCACTGTTTCATTGTTCTAAAATATTAATGCCTTCTTTCCGCCTTTTAATTATTTTAGTTTGAAAACTCAGTAAAATTAATTGACTCACACCATATCATCGTTTGCTCTGGCTCCCAACAATAATGTCCAAAACTATGGGGCAATATATGGCGATATCCAACCTGGATTACAGTGCCCCTGACAAAAACAGTTTGGTTATAAAATGCATTTTTCTAGGCTGATTTTTCATCTAGAGAAAGCTGGTGGCCCCAGGGCTGGGTGCTGGATTTATTTTCTAGCAGTGCCAGGTATAGAAGTAAGGCACTGCTATGGTGCAGGCCTCTGTATACAAGTGACAACACTACAGTGTACATTGATTTCGATGTAACATTGATTCCGCATATTCAAAGGCAATTCAAAGAGAAATACAGGATAGCTGAATACCTATGGGCAATCTGGAAAGGGCTTTTAGTACGGATTACAAACTTCCCCAGACACATGCAACTTCTATTTCTAATGGGACTCTTTATCTATCTATATTATTCATAGTTGAAATGGTCTTACAGCCAGTGGGGCCAGATTCAATCCAGATGCTCCACCAGAAGTCACAGCTGGGATTGTACAGCTTTGGGATTTTGCCACAAACATTGGCTGTGTATGGAATGCAAATGGTACACATAGGGAAAAGACAGCTCCGTGATGGAATTATCTGACAGGCTTGACTCTGATTTCAAAGGGGGTTACAAGTTGGGGCCGATGGTTTTGAGGATGCTGTGAGTCACTCTGCTGAGTGGCAGTGGTGGCTGGAGTCAGAGAAACAAAAGCAATGCCTTTAGCTGCTCACAAAGAAAAGAAAACCAGATTCTTTAGTGTGCATCTTTGAAACTCAGAATATAGTCTCTTGAGCGGCTTCTGAGTTTCTCTGAAGCCCGGCTGCAAAGCGGACAAATTCTTATGGGAAAGTTAGGCAAAGATCTCCAGAATGGAAGTTCCTATCCCTACATCCATGACCTCCATGCCTGAACCAGATCGGTTCTTGCGCTTATCTGTTATGTCCCGGACTGCAGAGAGATGCTCAATGGATGTGCATAATTCACTGTGCGGTAAATATTGCTTTTCTTTCTACTTTTTGCAAATCTTGAACCTCAAGAAACGGGATTCTGAAGGAATTCTTATCCTTGTTGTATAGGAAGTATGTTTTCTATGGCCCTCACTCTCATTAGAGAGGACACTGTAACAATTTATCCTTTCTAGGGAGACTTCTCTCACACAAGGACTACGTGCCTTTGTCTGCAAGTCGCATTGTTTTTGATGCTGCAACAGACACCAAGGCATCCCATAAAGCACTCTTTGGCATCCATTTCACATGTCTGTACTTGTGGTAATATTTCTAGCCAGACACCTGTTTACTGATTGGGAGCGAAAACCCTTTATGATAAACAAAAGTCACAATTGCATTCTTGGCCATCACTTTCCTAATATCTCAATTCTATTCTTGCCCGTTGCGGTTCAATTGCTGGCCATCACAATAACATTCTCAGCTTTCACAATTTGGTTCTTGGATGTTATCGTATCATTCGCTACCACCATTATTCCTTTCTCCGCTGTCACACTTCCATTCTAACCTGTCATGCTTTTGTTCTCAGGCATCTTTATTCGGTTTTTAACTGTCTTGGCTCCATCCTCCGGTATCATGACCGCATTATTAGGTGTCATGGGTTTTATGATTCTGGTTTCAGGGTAAGGGGTTGCATTATCCAATATTATGGTTTCTTTCTCAGGTGTTATTATTCTTTTCTCATCTAGGATGATTCTGTTCTCAGGTAGAACTCCTTTCACAGGTGTGATGATTCCCCTATCATAATTTCATTCTCAGGTTCAGTGATTCTGTCGATGGGTACAATGATTCTGTTCTTGGTTATGGCGAACCGTTTCTCGAGTGTGATGATTCCATTCTAAGGTCGGATGATTCCGATTTTGGATGTGATGATTCAGTTGTTGGCTTTGACGCAATTCTTATCAGCTACTGAGATTACGGTCTTTGGTTTGATGTTTCTATAATTGGGTCTTATGATTCTGTACCTGGGTGTCACAGTACCATACTTAAGCGTAATGAGTCTGTACAAGTGTTATGATTCCGGAGTTAAATGTCATAATTCAATTTCCAGCTGTCAAGATTCCATTATTAGGTGTCATGATTATGTTCTGGTGTGCTAGCAACCATTCTCACCAAAGTGATCTTTGCACTGGTAGTCAAAATTCCCTTTTTCCTAAAGACTCCTGGGATATTCTAATCAATAGACCAAGCATACATGACTGCTTTTGCAGTGATATTGTGTTTTGCAAAACAATTAACTTAACATGAACATAGGATTAAAGCTTTTGGGATAGGGTACATGGATGCCTAAGGCTTGTTGTCACCCTTTTGCGTCTTCCAGGTGCCTCACCTCTGTTCTTTTCTCTCAATTTATACCAATGGCACAGATAAGGGCTAGGGGACAAGTACTTAGGAGAAAACGGGGACATTGCACTACTAATACAACTGTTATATCCTGGTATGTCTTGTACCCCTTTACTTCAGACTCATGGAAAGATTGAAAAGCGGTAGTTTGTAAGGAGGCAAGCATCCTTTTTAATCACTAAAGTCTAGCTAAATAGGTATTTTACCATTGATCGATCAAGAAAAACAACTGCTCGTGAGCTACAATCCATGACATAATGTTTACAGGATGCATGCGCACTTTTGGGATTGGCAACCAGCTCCTTGATGCCTTTAGGCATTTGTTGCGCTATACAAATTCATATCATCATCATCATGTGGCGCAACTCCCATGTATGTCAAGTAGATGACATTTAAGGTGATAGAATGCTGAAAAGTGATGGATGCTGACTAGGCTCTCACCACATGTGCACAGAGACTCACTTGAAGAGTGAGTCCAACGGCCTTTGGAGGCAGGAGGAAGAAGAAGCTGGATACTCATACTAAAGAAACTAAGCAGACAAGCATGACCTGCAAGTCAGTATTGGTCACTTCAAGTTGAAGAAAGGAGTTAAAGTGACACAGTAAGTCCTCTTGGTAAAGGGTAAAGCTTGTGGTGTGCATGCACATGGTACCCAAAAACATGTTTGCTTTGCAAACTATGTTTTTCTGTCTCTCACTAAACCTTAGGACATCCCATTGATATGCCTGAAAGGGGGAGACAGTACTAAGCATGTAAACTTCTCAAAAAAGTATTATTTATTTTGGGGGGTGGGAGGTGATGGTTCAGTTCTTGGAGTTGTGATTCTGTTCTGAAGGGTTAGATGGCCATACCTAGGGTAATTACTCTATGCCGGGTCGTCATGATTTCATTCTCAATGATGATGGTTCCATTCTCTGGAGTGGTGTCCATTTTCTGGGGGTGATGATCACATTTTCAGGGGTTTTATACCATTATAAAGGGGTTCTAATCCCATTCTCGGAGTTATATATCTGAGGATTCTGTTCTGCAGGAGATTATTTTGTTCTTAGGGTTGATGAGCCTATTCTTAGGTTTGATGAGTCTGCCCTCAACGGGGTGATCCATTCTTGAGGTTTCTATTTACCATGGGTGAAGATTTAATTCTCAGGTGTAATGAATATATCCTCCGACACTCTAAATCCATTCTCTATTACAAGCATTTGGGTTCTCAGGTGTTGCAATTTTGTTCACAGTTATAATGCACTGTCTAGGCAGTTCTTGATACAAAGAAGCCATACTAATGATAGAAGTGCGCTATACATACAGTAAATAAGCTAACATAGCAATAGTTTGAAGATATATCTCCTCAGATTTGTAAAAGAGGGCAACACGGATGACTCCCAGGACAATTTTGCTCTCCAGAGAGATTGGTTTATTTAATCTCTCTGAAGGTCGGTGTTTACATTGAATGTGGAAAATATAGACACAATACACTGATAATATAAATTCTTTGTATAGTTCTACGTCTTGGTACATCCAATAACCTTGTCCTTTTTCCTCTTAACCTTAAATTAAAGTGTTTATTTGTGGCTAGTTCACATACCATCAGTTCTCTCATAATGCAGTTGTAAACCTGGGCATTTATGGTCAATTGTGATTTTTCTTTGAGATTTTATTCAGGTTTGTGTTTGGAATACTAAAAGCAGTATTTCTAAGGACATTACTAATGCTTGCCTGAGGTTACTTTATCCACCTTTATGAGCTATGTAATACCAATTTTCTAATGAAAAAAATATAATATATTCCCAGAGCAAACACAACAGCATGCTCCAAAGAACCTGCGTATAGGAAAACGGGTTTTTGAATAAAGATTATAGCACAATGCTCCCACAAGGACATAACCGTGGTATCACAGCAATATGAAAAGTGCTGTGTTGGCCATAGTGGCCTGTATTGTCTGGGTCTATCAAGGACAATGCAATAATTCCTGCATTATGGCCTTGGAAATAAACTGTTCCTGAAAAGGGGGACACTGCATTAATGAGTATGTGTGAGACACGAAATATTGCTTGCTTTGTGGTGCATGTGCTAAGGCAATAAATAATTCAATACAATTTTTGAAGAAAATGCAGAAGGGTAGACACCACAAGAAGCTGGAATTGCATACTTGCAAAATACAATTAAACAGTGAAACATAAGTTGATATCTCCTCCCATTAACAATCAACACTCTAATGATACCACTACACACTATACTGCAAAAAACTATAAATGGGGGAAGTCCAACATTTAGCATCCAGTGGGCAAAGTCATTAGAGAAACATGAAACATGTGTCAGCGCTATTCTTCAAAGCTTCCCTCACCTATCCTGTATATGACACAGCGTCATTTTTGCTGTACCCAAACAGCTTTCACAAAAAACCTTTTTCACCCTCACATCAATCTGGCATGCATCTATTGGTTTATGTGAAAATAAATCAATCGAAGGACATTCACCACGTAACGGGGAATAACCTAACTTTGCTTGCACATATTTTTATTTTATTGCCAAGTAAGTAAATTTTCGAAATTATTGCCTTAAACAATTTGTTTTCATTTTCCTTTCACAAAGGACTAGAGACCTATAGAAAACACATTTCTCAAGCATTCTTCTTTCTCAGCTTCTGCTTCAGTGCCTCTGCTAGCTTTCATTTAGCACTTCTAGCACAAAACGATCATGTTCCCTTTTCAACAGAGCGCTTTAAGAGAGTAATCAAACAAAGAATTCCATTCCAGTTTACACAACAATGAATGGGTAGTTGTGACCTTTGAGCCACACCTGCAAATGTACTTTAATGCAGGCCTACGTCTTACCCAATAATCATCTTAAAAGCAATTTAAAAGGGCCAATGTGGTCAGCCTTGACCTGGATTAGAGGTTGCTCCACTTGTCTTATAGTTGGACACTGAATTTACAACTACACCCTGTGAATGAAGGGTTGACTATTTTTCACTTGCTTACATAATCAAGAGTGCGTGGCTCATCTTCCTTAAACGCGCTGACCAGGATAGGGTAAATAAACAGCACTCGTTCAAATGTAGTTTATGGTGCAGTAAGGCCTCACTATCAGAATAACGCCATGTTCATACCTGGTAGGGCTCCCACACAGGTTTGATTTACCCACAAATTGCAACTCAAGTTGACTAGAAGGTCTTCATATCAACATGCTGAACACAACATACACATTTAAATTTTACCTGTGAGGTCTGAGGCCTTTTCCAGCTCACTGGGACCAGCACGTTGGAATTGGATCCAGAGGATGTTGAGGATGTACTTCGAGTGGCTGCCATTGCTCTGGTCTTGCCATCGCGGCCTGAGGAACTTTGCAAATCATCAAAGCGCCTTCCGATAATTGGGGTCTTCAAGGAGAGAAAAGAAGAGCTCACTACAAAGCGGATCACTGAACATACATTAGAGAATTGCAGAGAACCTGCATTAGCTCCACCTGTGTCTTTGCTTGACGGATAGTCCGGACGTTCAGAACCATGCATTAAATCTTAATGTTTGCAGACTAAGCAATGAATGTGGCTTCCAGAATTTCCCCTCCCGGAAGCACCTTACTTGTTAAGATACATAGACGCGTGCTACGCACAGAAAGCGTTTTGGCTGCAGGCAGCACCAATATAATGGGGCTGCAAGCTCATTTGACTACGACTCCATCTGACAGGTCTTTTCCATTACAGACCACTAGGCAGACTACATTTGTTATTTTACATCATGAAGAAGATGAAAAGCTGTAATGTGAAACCAATGGCTGCATGCTGCGCCCATCCTTTTAAAAAGGGCAAGTTGTTTTCGATCTGCTGCTGTCAATTTTGAAAGCACTGCCTCCACAGCCCATCAAGAGAACCAGATGGGAAGCCCTGAACAGCTTCTGCTCTCTCAATAATTGATGAATGAACTGAGCTGCTCTCAGAATGTGCACCAGCTCACTGTGGCGTGAAGAGGGAAGGAGATGCTTGCTTCACTGTGGAACACAGAGGCAGCGCTCGGCTCTACGGAGTGCTTGTTCGACAAACCATGCAGTTCAAAGCATGGCTGAAAAATTGCATTCAGAGGTATGAGAATTCAACACAAACGTGTAGACCGGACTCAGGACAAGATGTATTATTTATCAAAGCTTATAGATAAGTCACGTATTTTGGCATGCATTCTCTATCACAAAGTGTCCATTAGACTGAACTGGAAACTGATTTC
Organism: Calotriton arnoldi; assembly: GCA_963921515.1. Classification (NCBI taxonomy): domain Eukaryota; kingdom Metazoa; phylum Chordata; class Amphibia; order Caudata; family Salamandridae; genus Calotriton; species Calotriton arnoldi. Next base: position 1,580,381 of record CAWUFW010000371.1, on the reverse strand, counting down.
TTCCCTAAAATGGACACTTCAATTGGCTTCTATAAGAGACAGCGCCTCCACTGTTATCATGTTTTGTGCTTCCATTGTTGGGGTTTTCAACATGCCTGTGCTATTTGTCTGTGTTAGGTGTGAGCTTCTGTAATACATGGGATACCTATTTTCACCCACTAGGTCTTCCATCTTTACCTCAGAAATGTCGAAGTGAAACTCAAGAGTTTTTCCAGGCAATTCCTTGGACGAGCTGTTCCAAAGTCGACTTATCTCCATTTTCGATAGCCCGCTGTGCTTGTGTGCGGGTAACACCAGGCTTGCGGATCGAGAAACCACCAGCTTCAGAATGTTGAGAGCTTCTTTCCAGTGGATGCTCTTTCGATTAGAAAAACAGAAATCCGCCAAAGTGGGTTAACATACTGGAAAACCCCATTATTTTTGTTCATTAGTGCATGATTCAACAATAAAACAAATAATCACATTTTAACTGCATTTGCGTTAACTTTAATAAGCCGAAAAAACATGATGAAAAGAACTGCTTTAATTCCTATGACCAACTAGTGAATACTGAGAGAGAGTGTCCAACTCCATTGTTTTTGAAGTTGTCTCTGCAAATCAGAAAATAAGTTTTGGCCCTGCCCGAATGGAAGCAATGTCAATGTTAGAAATGGGGTCACTGGTTGACTGGGGTGTGACCCTGGTCAAGCAAAAACCACAGTCCCAGTCAGGGTAAGGCACAAGCACACAAGCAAACCCCAAATTAACCTGTGCTCACCCCCTGGTAGCTTGGCACAGTGCAGTCAGGCTTAACTTAGAGGAAATGCGTAAAGTATTTGTGCAGCACTTCAAACAGTAACACAGTGAAAACACCACATAAAAAGATCCCACATCAGGTTAGAAAATTAAAGCTTAATTTAATAAATAAAATAAGACCAAAACGACAAAAATCCAATTAGTAGAACCAGAGATATTGACTTTTAAGGTTTTAGGTAAAAATTGTATAAAAAAGACTAAAGTGCCAACTGTGGATATCTGGTCGTGCTAGACTGGGACAAAGCCACAAGGTCATGCAGACCACATCAGAGAGCGGGCCAGCTACAGGGACCCAGTTAGGTCCAGTGAACAAGGTAACTTAAATCCTGGTTTGCGGAGCATTGCGAGGATCCACGTTGAAAATGTGTTGAGCAGTTGAAGCAATGCGTTGATTCCCGAAATGCAACAAGGCTGCGATGCGAGAGCCTGCGTCATCGTCGAGGATACCGTTGATGGGGCTTGCAATGTGAAGTCTAGTGTTGAGGATGCAGCGTGCAGTCGGGGCAATGCATCAGTTCCAAAGAGCTGTGAGGCTATGATGCAGAGTCCGTCATCATGGCTGCCATCGACAAGGGATGCGAGGACCTGTGCCGAGGATGCATTGCACATTGGCGGTTTCAAAGGCATTGAGGGTTGCAGCGGCGACGCGTGTAATTGCGATGAGCCCAATCCACACAGCAGCGGATATGCGTTGGTTCTGCTCGGGGTTGCGTCGCGCAGCAGAGATGTGTTGGTTTCACTGGATCCACAGAGGCTGCTAAAGCACCTTAAGCCCACTTCAAAGGATCCAGAACAGAGATGGGACACTTGGCATTGTAGACTCACAGATGGCAGAGTCCCGATGCAGATGCAAGGTTGTTGAAAGACGATTGTGCCCTTGAGGCTTCAGATCAGGAGGCCAGCCAACTAGCCCTTGGAGTCACTCTGGGTTCTGGGTTCAAGAGATGCAGGTCCAGTCCTTCTCACCTAGGCAAGAGGGCATAAGGCAGAAGGTCAGCACAGCAAAGCAGGAGTCCAGCAGAGTGGCAGCCCTTCAGCAGCACAGCAGTCCTTCCTGGCAAGGTATCCACAGGTCCAGAAATGTACTGAAGAGGTGGGGTCTTCGTTCCTTCTTTTATACACAGTTGTGCTCCTTTGAAGTGGGGAACAGCTTTTGGAGGCATGCATATGAAGTGCACAGTTGCCCTGCCTTCCCTGCCCTGGTTCCTGACTAACTACAGTGGATATGCAGAACCTTTGTACGGAGACACAACACAGCCTTTTCAGGTGTAAGCGAGGTTGGATCCAAATCCTTCCAGTACTGGTCCATCCAGTCACACCTAGGTTCCCATTGTGTGTGGCTGTCTAGGAGGAATACACCAAACCCAACTACCAACTACACACAGTCATATGACCAGAGACAGGCTGCAGGCACCAAATGGCTAGGATAAGAAAAGGGAAAACAACAAGAGAGAGAGGGAACTGATAACAGGAGCACTCTTAGTCCCCCATGTAATATATTCTAAACAACAAAAGAGTGAGCCTTTCAAAAAAGAAGAAGAGCATGTATGTAGAATCCTACTAGGTTCTGTAGAAAGCCCTCACTCACCAACCTAGTTGGTGACATGCTTCATCATTGGGCCCCACCAGGAGAGGCCGAATGCCACCCTGGTGTGCTTCAACGCCAGAATTACTACGGAGCTGGAAAAAAATGTGATTGATAAAAAAGTGAAAGTGAGTTAAAAATATCTGAAATGTGTCAAGAAAAGTATTTTATTAATTGGCCAATCAGACATGATTAAAATGAAGTGCAGGACATTCAAACTGAATAAATTGTTCAGCTATGTCCACTGGTGTGTGGTCAACATGTTTCTGCCTATGTGTGATAATTAATCAGGCATTCGTCAGGACCGATGGTGAGATAAACCACGCCGGTATGGGCGCTCTAAGGCCCACCCTAACCAGAGGTTATCAGTGTTAAAAATATTTAGACTATAATAGTCAAGTGAACCTCGTGTTGAGAGGAACTGAGTTTACAGTATACATTAGTACAATAAACAATTACAGACAAACATACAGAAAAAGAACACACATAAAAAAAGTTTTTAGATTTGATGTTCAGAGGTATGTTGTAACCAAAAACATACATGCACTTGTGCTCTTCATGGTGCACTTAAGCTCTAACACTGACCAGATGTGCCACAGTGTAAGATCAAGTGCACTTAAATGGTAAAGTGCCAAAGACTAAACTAACAGCATTTATGCTCAGTATGCCCATTGCGATGTTTAGCCTTAGCCAATAATCCGTGTAGTCTATATAGGCTATAAAACGAAAAAACGAAGACAATTAGTGCTGTCGGGCATGGAATAATCTTAAGGTACATAATGAAAGGTATATCTTACATCAGGTGCAACCACTTATTACACCATGGGTCTCGGGAGGGGTGGTGGCAAAATGGCACACCCTACGAATGAAAGATAAAAAGGGGGAATCAAATATAAGGCCTGGAGAACGGGTGTTACTTATCTCATGTCCGAGTCTTAGTAAACTCACGCCTTCGCTGCCAGGCACCCGCTCGGTACTTGCGTCGACCCTCGGATAACCGGACCCCGCTGGTACTGAGGACCGGAAGGCGGCTTCATTATAAGCTCTATCGAAGCCTTGGAATCAGGACGTGTTCCGCACAGGTCATCGCGTAAACGTCGATGACGTGGGTAGCGCGGGAAGCTATGAGCCAATGACAGCTGAGTAGTGCTGTCGAGGGAACGCCGTGTCTCTTTTAAAGCGATAGACGTAAGATCTCAAACGACAAACCCATCGGCAGATTAGTGCCGAAAAATATTAACAAAAAATTAAAAATTGATAATAAAAGCGAATGCACTCTGTCAGGAAGGCACCTTACCACAGAGGGCTGGCTACAGCAGAGAAAAAAGAAAAACTGAAAAAAGGGTCTTATAGACTAAGGGAGTTAGAGCAAGACGCTCGTTTGACAAGGAACTCACATTCCGTGAAAAGGCTTAGATATATGCAAAAATATATGTATTCAGTGTCGTAGCACTGTACCCCAAGGAATATTATCATTCAAGCCTTGTCTGTGTGTGCCCAGCCGGTACACCCACCTCTGCTCTTTTTCATATAAGATTTGTTGTGGGTTTCTTTGTGTATTCACCACTAAGTTAAGTGAATATTTCTTGCAGGCCAACCATACCACCAATGATCTTAGGTGGACCATCATCGAACAAGTGAATACACAAAGAAACACACAACAAATCTTATATGAAAAAGAGCAGAGGTGGGTGTACCGGCTGGGCACACACAGACAAGGCTTGAATGATAATATTCCTTGGGGTACAGTGCTACGACACTGAATACATATATTTTTGCATATATCTAGACCTTTTCACGGAATGTGAGTTCCTTGTCAAACGAGCGTCTTGCTCTAACTCCCTTAGTCTATAAGACTCTTTTTTCTGTTTTTCTCTGCTGTAGCCAGTCCTCTGTGGTAAGGTGCCTTCCTGACAGAGTGCATTCGCTTTTATTATCAATTTTTTATTTTTTGTTAATATTTTTCGGCACTAATCTGCCAATGGGTTTGTCGTTTGAGATCTTACGTCTATCGCTTTAAAGAGACACGGCGTTCCTCGACAGCACTACTCAGCTGTCATTGGCTCATAGCCTCCGTGCTACCCACGTCATCGACGTTTACGCGATGACGTGTGCGGAACACGTCCTGATTCCAAGGCTTCGATAGAGCTTATAACGAAGCCGCCTTCTGGTCCTCAGTACCAGCGGGGTCCGGTTATCCGAGGGTCGACGCAAGTACCGAGCGGGTGCCTGGCAGCGAAGGCGTGAGTTTACTGAGACTCGGACATGAGATAAGTAACACCCGTTCTCCAGGCCTTATATTTGATTCCCCCCCTTTTTTATCTTTCATTCGTAGGGTGTGCCATTTTGCCACCACCCCCCTCCCGAGATCCATGGTGTAATAAGTGGTTGCACCTGATGTAAGATATACCTTTCATTATGTACCTTAAGATTATTCCATGCCCAACAGCACTAATTGTCTTCGTTTTTTCGCCTATATAGACTACACGGATTATTGGCTAAGGCTAAACGCCGCAATGGGCATACTGAGCGTAAATGCTGTTAGTTTAGTCTTTGGCACTTTACCATTTAAGTGCACTTGATCTTACACTGTGGCACATCTGGTGAGTGTTAGAGCTTAAGTGCACCATGAAGAGCACAAGTGCATGTATGTTTTTGGTTACAACATACCTCTGAACATCAAATCTAAAAACTTTTTTTATGTGTGTTCTTTTTCTGTATGTTTGTCTGTAATTGTTTATTGTACTAATGTATAGTGTAAACTCAGTTCCTCTCAACACGAGGTTCACTTGACTATTATAGTCTAAATATTTTTAACACTGATAACCTCTGGTTAGGGTGGGCCTTAGAGCACCCATACCGCCGTGGTTTATCTCACCATTGGTCCTGACGAATGCCCGATTAATTATCACACATAGGCAGAAACATGTTGACCACACACCAGTGGACATAGCAGAACAATTTATTCGGTTTGAATGTCCTGCACTTCATTTTAATCATGTCTGATTGGCCAATTAATAAAATACTTTTCTTGACACATTTCAGATATTTTTAACTCACTTTCACTTTTTTTTATCAATCACATTTTTTTCCAGCTCCGCAGTAATTCTGGCGTTGAAGCACACCAGGGTGGCATTCGGCTTCTCCTGGTGGGGCCCAATGATGAAGCATGTCACCAACTAGGTTGGTGAGTGAGGGCTTTCTACAGAACCTAGTAGGATTCTACATACATGCTCTTCTTCTTTTTTGAAAGGCTCACTCTTTTGTTGTTTAGAATATATTACATGGGGGACTAAGAGTGCTCCTGTTATCAGTTCCCTCTCTCTCTTGTTGTTTTCCCTTTTCTTATCCTAGCCATTTGGTGCCTGCAGCCTGTCTCTGGTCATATGACTGTGTGTAGTTGGTAGTTGGGTTTGGTGTATTCCTCCTAGACAGCCACACACAATGGGAACCTAGGTGTGACTGGATGGACCAGTACTGGAAGGATTTGGATCCAACCTCGCTTACACCTGAAAAGGCTGTGTTGTGTCTCCGTACAAAGGTTCTGCATATCCACTGTAGTTAGTCAGGAACCAGGGCAGGGAAGGCAGGGCAACTGTGCACTTCATATGCATGCCTCCAAAAGCTGTTCCCCACTTCAAAGGAGCACAACTGTGTATAAAAGAAGGAATTAATAAAATACTTTTCTTGACACATTTCAGATATTTTTAACTCACTTTCACTTTTTTTATCAATCACATTTTTTTCCAGCTCCGTAGTAATTCTGGCGTTGAAGCACACCAGGGTGGCATTCGGCCTCTCCTGGTGGGGCCCAATGATGAAGCATGTCACCAACTAGGTTGGTGAGTGAGGGCTTTCTACAGAACCTAGTAGGATTCTACAAACATGCTCTTCTTCTTTTTTGAAAGGCACACTCTTTTGTTGTTTAGAAAATAGGATAAAAAATGCCAACTTTCTAAAAGTGCCATCGTCAGAATTGCAATTTAAAATCAGACTTCACCATAGGTTAGGATTTTAAATTAGGATTCCAGAGACACCAAACATGATTCAACCATCCTATCCCATTTGGAGATGACACTTATAAAGTGTAATAAGGCAACTCCAATGCTATCCTACGGGAGAGATAGGCCTTGCAGAAGTGAAAAACAAAATTTAAGAGCTTTTCACTACCAGGACATGTAAAACTTAAAAGTACATATCCTACTTTTTAATTACATTACACCCAGCCCTCTGGGCTGTCCAGGGTCTACCTTATGGGTGACTTATATGATTAAAAAGGAAGGCTTGGGCCTAGGAAAAGTTTTATTTTGCCAGGTCAGCACAGCAGGTTAAAACTGCACACACAGGCTCTGCAATGGCAGGCCTGAGACAAGTTTAAAGGGCTACTTAAGTGGGTTGCAGAACCAGTGCTGCAGGCCCACTAGTAGTATTTAATTTACAGGCCCTGGGTACATGTAGTGTACTTTACTAGGGACTTATAAGTAAATTAAATATGCGAATTGGGTATAAGCCAATGTTACCATGTTTTGAGCAGAGAGCACAAGCACTTTGCAAGTGGTTAGCAGTGGTAAAGTGAGCAGAGTCCTAAGGCCAGCAAAAATGAAGTAAGCAAATACATAAGGTCTGAAGGCAAAACGTGAGGAGAAACCACTCCAAGCATGCCAGGTCTAACAGTCAACAATTGATCACTACTTTCAACACTTTCTGCGATGTACACTAAAGAAAATACAATTAATTAATCAAGGTCAAAATGAGAGTGGTGTAGCCTGGGGAGTTAGGTGGAAGTGGCGAGAAAGAGATCACCAGAACAAGAAAGATGGAGAGAAAGAAAGATGAGAGTGAAAATGAAAAAAAGAGGGCGCAGAAGAAGAAGAGGAGGGGACCACGGAAATAGCTCTTGGGGAATTCTCATGAGAAGGGGGGGGGTTCCATCCTTCCACCCTAATTAGCATCCTAGAATATTTCAACAATCTTTCCACTTAATCTTCTCCTTGGCCTCCTAAGCAAACAGGTGAGGTGATAGCGTGGCTGAGCCATGGGGAACAACAGCCTATGGGGATCCAAAGCTTCTAAAAGTGTAGCCCGGGAACTGGTTCAAGTGTTCAGGGATCCACAGTTCTTGCTTCTGTGGTGCTGATTAGGGTGGAGACCCTCGACCCATGGGGTTCCCCCAAAACCCTTACTTTGATCCCCTCCTCTTCTTCCTTTACACCAAACCCTTGGCATTAAAACATATCTGCTTGGCTTCTAATGCCACTGCTTGTCAGATGCCACTCACATCTTTGTCTCCATCTTGTCCCTTAATGATTCATGCCATGCTTGCATAAACAACTGCCTTCCTGCTACGGGTACTGGCTACAAGCCACTGTAAAGCCGGTCCCAGCCACGAACAAAAGCATTTCTTTCACCTCATTGTCTTTCCAGAAAAACCATCAAATTCTCCTTTGCCTTTTCTAATCATAACATTCCCCCACAGTTCACACTGAACCTGGACTCTGAAACTTAATCAACCCAATAATAACGTCTGCCTAGTAGACATCTGCAAGACTGAACCTCCCAACCACCTACCAAGCAGAAAAACACATCACATTCTTTAGCACTTGGTAAACCAGACCACACAAAACCCTTCTTAATCATCCCCTTTATTTCAGTTCATTGCTTAAGTCCTCAACCTAAGTGTCCATATCCTACCCTACCTGTCACACTCACATTCCTCCTCTTTCAGACATTAGGCAGGTTGACTCAATGACAAATAAATGCCTTTATTAAGATACAACATTCCAGTTAAAAATCTTGCCCCTCCATACCTTGCACTATCAAGGGGTATTCACCAAACCCACAGACGCCTGCCGATCTAAATCACAACACAGACTACCATCAAAAACCCAAGTGCCACCTTGTGATTCCGACAAACCCATGAAGGGACATAATATCTGTGAAGCAACAATTTAGCTGCATTGTGGGGTACCCCAATGCAACTGCCATTAACTGAAATGGATTTTGTGGTACAGAGCAGCAAAAGGAACTTTACTTATTTATTCCTGTTGTATAATCTTGACTCGTTTCCTTTCGAATGTTAGGCATGCCCCTATCAGCCAAGTCTGGTGGCTCACTGGTTTAATCCATAAACTGCAGGAATCTGTATTTTACCTCAATGTCACAGGTTCGAATGCTGGGGAGTACACAGAGCCTTTCACACTTCCGAGATTGATAAATGAGTACCATTGAGTTGGGTAACAATAAACATGTATGCCCTAAACAGATAAATGTAGCCCTCGCCAGAGATTTCAATTGAAAATAAATCTGTGGTTAATCAATGGCTCACAGTTTCCTCGTGATCCAGAAACGTGAAACCTACTAAACTAAAGCATAAAAATCTAGGACAAATGTCAGGATTTTTTGTTTCAAAATTTGAGATGTTATGGAATTTGTCGCTGAAGGTATCTGTTGCTCATTTAAAACATTAACGACAACTCAAAAGAGATTCAAATTCAGCAGCAGAAACTAAATACGACCCTGAGTACTGATTTAGGCTACCACACGAGATAATATAAAATAAACAGTGCCACTTGTGCTAAAATCCGGAGAGTGTCATTAAAAGGCAAAATGGGGTCTCCAAATATGTACATCTGCATGGCACATGCCCAGCTCTTTGAGGCTCCGCAGCTGCTCTGTGGCCCTCAAACCACAATCATTTTCCACATCCCTTGATGTACATGCAGGAGTCAGATGTAAGCATACACTCTGCATTGCACAGAGAGTATAATGTCCCATGGAACAACATTAACTCACAGTAATTACTCACCTGCACATATTTTTCAATGGTCTTCAATACTTCCATGTTGAATTGCTTCACAGGAATACCAGAGAGGTCCATGTGACAGAGAAGGCTGTAAATCATTTGCAGGAGGGATTGCTGCATGCTTGGAAGACCTTTCTCAAGCAGCTGAGGAGCAAAAGAAATAAAACAATGACATTTGTACTCCTTTCCTTAAAAACATCTGTCAAACACGAAAACACAAAAGAGGAGAAAGTCTAAAGCAAACCGATACCAATGCTAGGTATGGAGATAACATGCAGTGTTGGCACCAGATCATGTATAAAGAAGCTAGTGTGGTAACGTGCCAAGAAATGCCAATGTATCACCTGTGTGCAGTGTAGGGCACACACTCTGAGTGCGCTGATGCAACAGAACATCCGTAGGCCCTGCTTGCCAGTCCCCTGCTACCATGTGAAGGTCCTCTGGAGGCTCAGGAGAATCCATCACTTCAACACACATCAGTGGGAGTCCAGCCCACTCCTTGATGGGTGGGCCAGAGGCTTGCCAGCACAGGAGCTGGGTGCTCAACCCTGGGAATCTTCCAGACTCTGGACCATGGACCTCCAGCCTGCTTTGGAAAGAGCCCGGCCATAGGTACCCCTCAGCATCTCCTGAGCGGGTGCTGGAAAACGGCGACTCCTTCCTGGGCGGCCTGCAGGCTGAGCCTTCCTCAGGAGGGAATGCGGTCCTAATGGGAACATGCATGGGCCCAAGCGAATTGCTTCAATTGCTCGGGGTCTCTGGTTTACAAATGTGCTGGCCAAAGCATTCCTTAAATTGTGGGCCTGCTTTCCCTGCAAGGGGCTTACAAATCCCTCAATGAACTTGAAGAGCAATTTAATCAAAACAGCAGAAAGAAAGCACAGTGCCGAATCCAGGAGAGGAAGCCACATTCATCCTCTAAGAGCAGTGTTGGCCGGAAATCAGGCCAGGCAATCTACAACGAAAACACTCCAATGCCAGATTGTAATCATTGTTTCTCCAGTGTGCTGAAAACGACTGATTCTAATGTGTTGACAGAGCGCTCTTATACACACAGTTCTAACAGAGCGTCTTGACTAGATAGACTTTTTGTCACTGCTTGAATTGTCCACTATTGCAATGTATGTTTTGCTGAGCTTAACCATCGCTAATTAGGAATATTAACATAAATAAGAAATTCAGTAATATACAATTAAAAAACTACTTGTAAATTATAAATAGTTAAACTAGCAAAAGTGTATAACAACCCTTCTACAGGGCTAAAAACACAAAGAACAAATTTGTTTTAAAGCAATATTTTTGAATTTTCTTTAGCTCCTATTCCCTAGGCACTCCAGCTGACAGAACATATGGCTCTTCCCAATGAAAAACCAAATATGCAAAGCGCCCCACTGTTTTATTTCTAGGGAATTGCCTCCCTAAAGGAGCAAAGCGATACAAAAGGGGATGATGGACGGAACGTTTGAGCCAATCAAACACTCACCCCCAGTCAACTGATCTGGGTTTAATCCATCATCATTCTTTAGCTCACTCCACCACCCCAGTTCAGACATGGCCATATGCAAATCAGTCTGACCCTGTGCCTCATGGGAACAGTCCAGCACGAACTGCCAAGCCATGTCTTCCCTGGACCGGAAACAAGCATCCTAGGACCGGTTTCTGGCATTCCAGCCGTCATCAGCCAGGCTTGCTTGAATCCAGTGGCAAAGTGAGCAAGGGACCCACGTCTGGGCATACCCCGCCAACTTAGGGCGAACAAAGCGATACAAAAGGGGATGATGGACGGAACGTTTGAGCCAATCAAACACTCACCCCAGTCAACTGATCTGGGTTTAATCCATCATCATTCTTTAGCTCACTCCACCACCCCAGTTCAGACATGGCCATATGCAAATCAGTCTGACCCTGTGCCTCATGGGAACAGTCCAGCACGAACTGCCAAGCCATGTCTTCCCTGGACCGGAAACAAGCATCCTAGGACCGGTTTCTGGCATTCCAGCCGTCATCAGCCAGGCTTGCTTGAATCCAGTGGCAAAGTGAGCAAGGGACCCACGTCTGGGCATACCCCCGCCAACTTAGGGCGAACAAGCGATACAAAGGGGATGATGGACGGAACGTTTGAGCCAATCAAACACTCACCCCCAGTCAACTGATCTGGGTTTAATCCATCATCATTCTTTAGCTCACTCCACCACCCCAGTTCAGACATGGCCATATGCAAATCAGTCTGACCCTGTGCCTCATGGGAACAGTCCAGCACGAACTGCCAAGCCATGTCTTCCCTGGACCGGAAACAAGCATCCTAGGACCGGTTTCTGGCATTCCAGCCGTCATCAGCCAGGCTTGCTTGAATCCAGTGGCAAAGTGAGCAAGGGACCCACGTCTGGGCATACCCCGCCAACTTAGGGCGAACAAAGCGATACAAAAGGGGATGATGGACGGAACGTTTGAGCCAATCAAACACTCACCCCCAGTCAACTGATCTGGGTTTAATCCATCATCATTCTTTAGCTCACTCCACCACCCCAGTTCAGACATGGCCATATGCAAATCAGTCTGACCCTGTGCCTCATGGGAACAGTCCAGCACGAACTGCCAAGCCATGTCTTCCTGGACCGGAAACAAGCATCCTAGGACCGGTTTCTGGCATTCCAGCCGTCATCAGCCAGGCTTGCTTGAATCCAGTGGCAAAGTGAGCAAGGGACCCACGTCTGGGCATACCCCCGCCAACTTAGGGCGAACAAGCGATACAAAGGGGATGATGGACGGAACGTTTGAGCCAATCAAACACTCACCCCCAGTCAACTGATCTGGGTTTAATCCATCATCATTCTTTAGCTCACTCCACCACCCCAGTTCAGACATGGCCATATGCAAATCAGTCTGACCCTGTGCCTCATGGGAACAGTCCAGCACGAACTGCCAAGCCATGTCTTCCCTGGACCGGAAACAAGCATCCTAGGACCGGTTTCTGGCATTCCAGCCGTCATCAGCCAGGCTTGCTTGAATCCAGTGGCAAAGTGAGCAAGGGACCCACGTCTGGGCATACCCAGACGTGGGGCAGTTCAGGCTGGACTGTTCCCATGAGGCACAGGGTCAGACTGATTTGCATATGGCCATGTCTGAACTGGGGTGGTGGAGTGAGCTAAAGAATGATGATGGATTAAACCCAGATCAGTTGACTGGGGGTGAGTGTTTGATTGGCTCAAACGTTCCGTCCATCATCCCCTTTTGTATCGCTTTGTTCGCCCTAAGTTGGCGGGGGTATGCCCAGACGTGGGTCCCTTGCTCACTTTGCCACTGGATTCAAGCAAGCCTGGCTGATGACGGCTGGAATGCCAGAAACCGGTCCTAGGATGCTTGTTTCCGGTCCAGGGAAGACATGGCTTGGCAGTTCGGGCTGGACTGTTCCCATGAGGCACAGGGTCAGACTGATTTGCATATGGCCATGTCTGAACTGGGGTGGTGGAGTGAGCTAAAGAATGATGATGGATTAAACCCAGATCAGTTGACTGGGGGTGAGTGTTTGATTGGCTCAAACGTTCCGTCCATCATCCCCTTTGTATCGCTTGTTCGCCCTAAGTTGGCGGGGTATGCCCAGACGTGGGTCCCTTGCTCACTTTGCCACTGGATTCAAGCAAGCCTGGCTGATGACGGCTGGAATGCCAGAAACCGGTCCTAGGATGCTTGTTTCCGGTCCAGGGAAGACATGGCTTGGCAGTTCGGGCTGGACTGTTCCCATGAGGCACAGGGTCAGACTGATTTGCATATGGCCATGTCTGAACTGGGGTGGTGGAGTGAGCTAAAGAATGATGATGGATTAAACCCAGATCAGTTGACTGGGGGTGAGTGTTTGATTGGCTCAAACGTTCCGTCCATCATCCCCTTTGTATCGCTTTGTTCGCCCTAAGTTGGCGGGGTATGCCCAGACGTGGGTCCCTTGCTCACTTTGCCACTGGATTCAAGCAAGCCTGGCTGATGACGGCTGGAATGCCAGAAACCGGTCCTAGGATGCTTGTTTCCGGTCCAGGGAAGACATGGCTTGGCAGTTCGGGCTGGACTGTTCCCATGAGGCACAGGGTCAGACTGATTTGCATATGGCCATGTCTGAACTGGGGTGGTGGAGTGAGCTAAAGAATGATGATGGATTAAACCCAGATCAGTTGACTGGGGGTGAGTGTTTGATTGGCTCAAACGTTCCGTCCATCATCCCCTTTTGTATCGCTTTGTTCGCCCTAAGTTGGCGGGGGTATGCCCAGACGTGGGTCCCTTGCTCACTTTGCCACTGGATTCAAGCAAGCCTGGCTGATGACGGCTGGAATGCCAGAAACCGGTCCTAGGATGCTTGTTTCCGGTCCAGGGAAGACATGGCTTGGCAGTTCGGGCTGGACTGTTCCCATGAGGCACAGGGTCAGACTGATTTGCATATGGCCATGTCTGAACTGGGGTGGTGGAGTGAGCTAAAGAATGATGATGGATTAAACCCAGATCAGTTGACTGGGGGTGAGTGTTTGATTGGCTCAAACGTTCCGTCCATCATCCCCTTTGTATCGCTTTGTTCGCCCTAAGTTGGCGGGGTATGCCCAGACGTGGGTCCCTTGCTCACTTTGCCACTGGATTCAAGCAAGCCTGGCTGATGACGGCTGGAATGCCAGAAACCGGTCCTAGGATGCTTGTTTCCGGTCCAGGGAAGACATGGCTTGGCAGTTCGGGCTGGACTGTTCCCATGAGGCACAGGGTCAGACTGATTTGCATATGGCCATGTCTGAACTGGGGTGGTGGAGTGAGCTAAAGAATGATGATGGATTAAACCCAGATCAGTTGACTGGGGGTGAGTGTTTGATTGGCTCAAACGTTCCGTCCATCATCCCCTTTTGCATCCCCTTTTGTATCGCTCCCTAAAGGAGCAGGCTACTTGAAAAGATGCTCAGCCTTCGGCCACCCCTAATTTTATGAGTTTGGGGACAAGTACATTACTATGTAATTAAACATATATATATTTTATATGCCCCAAAGAATCTATGAACGGGAGACGGGGGCACAGTTAACCGATAACATACCAAGTCATTTATAAATATTTTTTTAAAAGCTCCTTGCTAACAGATCTTAGGTGCAGTCACTGGATAGGAGCACCTGAAACTTTCTACATGCATAACTGCAGGTTGCAGCAATGACCACCGGAGGTAGCTCAATCAACGTCCCTCAACGCTCCACCTCCGCAAGTCTAATGTTTTTTTCGGTTACTTTTCTTTTTACTATAGTTTGACCTTATCCAGGGGATAAGATGACTGAGCGGTGTGGAGCTCTTGGGAACAAGTGCAACTGTCGCCCATTTACACACTCTACATTTTAACAAAGTGCAACAGTTTCAAATGAGTTGAGGGAGGCGCTTTTGTGCTCCGATTCCAGGGCTCAAGTCTTAAAACAAGCATTGGCATAGCCAATAGGTCTCGCTTTTGGGACCTTATAAGAATTTAGTTATGCAGTACAATATCCTTGGTGCAACAACATCAGCCGTTCACTTGGCTAAACCTTGTACCTTATAAGTGTTTAGCCATGCAACAGTTGATGTTGTTGCACCAAGGATATTGTGCTGCATAACTAAATACTTATAAGGTCCCAAAGCGAGACCTATTGGCATTGTTAAAGCGCCAATAGGTCTCGCTTTTGGGACCTTATAAGTATTTAGTTATGCAGCACAATATCCTTGGTGCAACAACATTAACTGTTGCATAGTTAAACACTTATAAGGTCCCAAAGGCGAGACCTATTGGGTATGCCAATGCTTGTTTTTAATGTTCTTCCGAGGTATGTCATTTGTTTTTTGTTGTTTAAGCGAAAAACTGTGCACAGGGTCTTTTTTTCTAATAGTTTTGAATATAACTTTTCATCAAAATTGTGATTACAAGACTCCAAGGCCTAATATCTTTTATTTTTAAAATTACAAAAAAGTTCAAATAAAAATTTGGACTGTTGGGATCTTGTAACATTACTATGCCTATCACGGAGTGTATGCAAAAATAAACGCATGTGCAGAACACACAGCTGGGCTGCAGAGGTTATTCTGCCTGTTAGCTCTCAGGTTCTGTTCATCTCCCAGAAAGCTGATTTATGAGGGAGGTTATAAACCATAAACTGGCCAGCAGCTGTGCATGGAGGAGGGGGCCCAGTTTCTGGCTGGTGCACACAGATGCTTTGTCACTGGAATGCGATATACAGCTTCCCACTTCCTTGCATTGGAAAGAGCTGTGTGCATGCGAAAGGGGAACGTTCTTAGAACTTAAAGTGCAAGAGTTATTGTATGAGTTGGAAATGATAATTATATTGTGATGTTACAGTAAGTCTGCTAGGAGAAACACAAGCCTAACTGTAACATCACAATACAATTATCATTAATTCTGACACCAACAGTTCGGATTGCGCATTGTTGTTGTGTTTGTTTTTAATTTTCGATACATTGGTGTATGGTGGTGGCGTGCGGGGGGTTGAAAAGCGGGCGTCACGAATGAAAATGACGAGGCTTATGTGGAGAATCCTCAACAGGCCCGTGCCTCTGGGGGACTAACAAAAGTTAGTCAACTTTCACATGTCAAGCAAAGATCCCGCTTTAAAATTAGTCGTGGCATGTTGCTGGGTGGGTGAGTTATCGTGTTTATTATCAATCGGATCTGCCCAAAAACGTAAGCATTAGACTGCAAATGGACAGTGCAGACCATTTAAATGAACAACTACTTGCTCGAATTTAGTGCGTATACGTAAAAAAAGACCATTACCCAACAAAATATTTAACTTTGAGAAAAGTGTCACCTGGAAAGCATGAGCTTGTGAAGGCAGTGGGTGCCAAGCAATCTGCCACCATCAGAATCAAACAGACTGAAGTTCCCTGTTCGAAGCAGGTCTTACGGTCAACAGACAACGAAGCGCAAACATTACAGCAAAACAAGCTCACTAGAAGTGCTCTCCAAGACGAAGAAAAACAAGCGAGGACTATTAGCTTTGTCAATGGTTGTTAGTTGCCTAAAATAAATAAGCAACAACTGTCGCGGCACCCGCGCTTTACTGTTAATGTTAAAAGTAAAGCGCGGGTGCCGCGATTATAGCAAAAGTAAAGAAATAGAAAAAATCTATTTCTTTACTTTTGCTATAATTATGGCACCGCGCCTTACTTTTAACATTAAAAGTAAGCGCGGGTGCCGCGATTATAGCAAAAGTAAAGAAATAGAAAGGAATCTATTTCTTTACTTTTGCTATAATCGTGCACCCGCGCTTTACTTTTAATGTTAAAAGTAAAGCGCAGGTGCCACGATTATAGCAAAAGTAAAGAAATAGAAAAAACATCTATTTCTTTACTTTTGCTACAATCGTGCACCGGCGCTTACTTAAAGGTAAAGCGCCGGTGCGCGATTGTAGCAAAAGTAAAGAACAAGCAAATGGTGCGCGCGAAAGTGAACGCGAGCAAGGCGGCCAGGAGAAAAGACAGATGGCGGCTGCGCGCGTGCACGCAAGCTTGAGGCCACCAAAAAGCCTGTGGTAGCACTGTGAAAACCCGCTTACAAAATGTCTCTCCGAGCAACGCATGCGCTGGCTCAGGCGAGACCTAAAAAAAAGTGGGGGAGACTCACTAAGTTAGGCAGAATGGGTGTGACATAACCGAGTTACATCACCGTGTGTGACATCACAGGAAGTGACTTCACCATGTGTGCATCACAGGAAGTGACATCATGGCACGTGGCATGGCACGTGGCATGGCACGTGGCATCACAACCCATGACCTCACAGGAAGTGACATCAGGTCTTAAGACACCATATATGTTTAGCAGGTCTATCATGAGTAAATCTGAGCGCATAACAATATTTAACAAATTAGATTGAGCATTGGAGTTGTGCCAAAATATTGAAGCAACCCCAACACAAAAGCTATGCCTCAACTTATACATTTTTTTTTAACCTTGCCACAAAGAAATTGACAACAAGGAGAAATGTGGCAGTAAATCTGTCCTGCTTAATTGGTTGCAATGTCTGTTGTTTAAAATATCTTATAGGGTTAAGGCACCTGCTGCAGAGATCTTTGTGTTCCAGTTAAATCTCAGGGAATAATAATAAAGGTGAAATAACTCTGGAGTATAACGGATTTGCTGGAGAGATCTGTGTTTTGCCTAGTCCTAGTTTTGAATCAAAGTAGCATAGAGGGTTAATATGTCTCCTGCAAAGCACATTATGTAACACGCAGATGAAAGATTTTTATTTTATGTAAACGGGCAAGTGGGTGACTGTTTTTAAGATAGAGATCCTTTTGTCACTTACAGTTCACAAATTGTAATCCTAATATAGCACAGTGAGGTATGAAGGACATGTGGCTCCTACACCTTGTAACCCTCACTGTCTTATGTAACACATCCTTTAGATTGATGTACACACATGATTTATTGTCAGTGTATAATATGTACGTGCAACGTAAAGCGCTCGGACACCCTTCCTTGGGATGAGTAGTGTTAAAGTGCTCTAAAAGAAATAAAAGAAATAGTGATATTTAAATAATTTGTGTAAATACTGGGGAGACCAGCACATCTGACATTCTTGTAGTGTTTGCATATCTCTTATATACAGGGACTAAACAAAATCTAAAGGATTTCTCAGTTAAGTACCTTTGAGGTGAAAAGATGTGAGCCTTTGTTTCCCCTCCATTGCACCTATGTGTGAGGCTCCCGATGGCTCCCAGCCCGGATACTCCAACAAATGGAGGGCTGATGGGCCCTTAACTTTGGCTTTTGTTATGGGTAAAGCGGTCATCTGATAAGCCCCTTCCCCGCCTGCATGTTGCTGCTCGGAACAAAAGCAGACAACATGCAGGCGCTGCTGAAAGTGTCCCGGTGTCAGAAAATCACACCGGGACAAGTTCAGCATCCTTCTGTGGGGCCCATCTCATGGCAGGGTGGACAGCGTCTACCCTCGACTCGAGCCCTGTCCGATTCTGATTAAAAAACATTAGTAGACGAATAGAAAGCACCAATTACAACCATTTTGGACTTGACTCCCGGGGTAGCGAAGTCGAGCAGTCCAAGATTTATCCAGGGAGTGGTCTGGCGCTAGAGTCTCAGAACTCAACAGACCTTTCAACAGTGATCAATAAATAAATGTGCAGCAGTGGCTTCTTTTGCTTATAAAAAACTTAAAAGCACTTCACTTTCACACAATACCATATAGAAAACTCAGAGGGCCTTCAGAGGTCACAATGGAATTATGACAATAGGACACGGTGTAAACGGTACAACATCCCCCGCTCTTTGATGTTCCCCTTAGACAGAACCCAGTCATTAAGTGAGCAAAACGGTCCTGCCCTCTTCAGGGGACACCCGGAGAACCTGTCTCCTGAAGCACCCTCCCTTTACTTTGGAGCTGGTCAGGTTCACCTTAAATGGTATAAGGACCACCACCCCACCTCTATTTCCACAGCCACAGTGTTACAAGTACCCTCAATTCCTTGATTGGGGTTCCTGCAGCCTGAGTCCCCAGGTCTCGCCTCCCTAGGTTCAAGGTGGTGTGCTCCATGCAAAGCCCACCGAAAGGCGTTTGTCTGCTCTATCCTTGCCCAGCAGATGTTACTGTGGTCCGTGGCAGATGTGCCTGCATATGCCTTGTTTAGGTGAGCATCGGCAGCAGCAGAGCCAACAGTGGAGCTGCTGTGTTCTCCATCCAAACAAAACCTAGGAGTCCACGTCGGAATATATTAAATTGAAGGTCTACAATATTTCTTCCTCTGTAGTTTATACAAGGTTCTGTAGAGCTTCTAAAGATATCAAGCAGCACAAGCTGGCCGTAGTAGTGTTAACACAACTTCTTACATGATAAGCCCATGATAAGGTGGTACGGGAAATAGTGGTGTGCATTGGACTGGTCGCTTCACTATTGGTTCTTGGTATCTTTAGAGAGAGAGAGATCCTTTACACTCAGGCTGGCTTTGGAAGAAAGGGAGGATTTAAGTAATGTAGAGTCTGATACCATGCACAATTAATCAATAAATCGCCATCTTTTCACACAAAAAAGTACGTGAATCAGAAGAATAAACTACACTGTATTTTCTTCTAAAAATTGTGCTGGCTCACTTTTTTGATAAAAAAATAATTGATTTATTCAAATTTATGAAGGTTGACTGAAGTCAGGAAGGACGCTGTACTGACATTAGAAGTTAAAATTTGGAAGAGAAAGTGGCAAAGGTAATTTCTTTGAGCAACGAGACGACCAAGAGGATATTAGCAGACAGCGAGGAGAAATGATACAGAGCTAAACCAAAATTAAAAGAAACAGTGGTATAAAGAATTTAGCACTTCTAATAAGAATTAAAATGACTTGTGACCACTTGCATTTCGAGAAGCATTTAAAAAATAGATGAACTGCTCCATGTAAAAGTAAGAAGTATAATGTGTCCAGATGCTTTCTCCGAGCTCCCATCTTGAAACTACAACCAGTCTTGACACCAGAACACAACAGATTACCAAACCAGAAGACTGTAAGTGGAGCAATGGATGCCAGTTCTCTAGGAAGATGGAGCTGTTGTCTTCCTTCATCAGGTATAGATCAGGGCAGACAGTTCAGACCTCACTGGAACCATGAGCCATTTGTCATCCCCGAGTTAATCCCAAGAATGGACATTTAGCATATAATGTCACTGTACGCTTCACTGTGAAAGGCGCAGACACCAAGGCCTAATCTCTGTTGTTGGATTTTTGTAACCAGGCAACCACTTTTCTCTTCTCGAAAGATAAACTGCATGGTATTAAAGATTTCCATACATTAAAAAGCTGTTCCCTTTTTACATTCCGAATGTCCCTACCCCAGTTATTGATGGTCCACAATGGCATGGAACCAACTATGGATAAAAAATAAATGACTATCAGTATTTACCACCAAGCAGTAATGAAGAATACAGGCACCATAGTCAGTGAAACGCGGCATCGAGGTAATCTATGCAAGGTGAAACATGACATCACCATTATTTCTTCCAGAATTAGGCTTCGTTAGCAAATCATCACGAACATTCACTGGCCAGGCAAAAAGGGAATAAAGTCAGGCTGGTCACATTTCTAAGCCCCAGCTGTAAGAGATGGCCACAGCAGCAGCATCACCTCTTGAGCAATAGACTGATTTCCCGGTGTTTAATTAAACTAAATGTTGAATCAGGTTCTGATTATCAAAAAGGAGAACACTGGCACCACCTCCATCCCAGCTCGAGTCACACTGACCCACACTGATGAACACTCAGCAACCGGTACCAAGAAGTCTGCAAGATGGAGAAAAACAAGATACCAGTGGTGTGGACACATCAAAGTAATGACATGTTCACCACACTGGACATGCGAGAGCCAAAGACATTTAGACATAGACACTCGGAGCTGTCTCACACTTATGACTGTGCTATACTTTGTGGGACCCACATCCTGGTACTGACACGCCCAGGCACATATGATAGCCGTTGAGACATAGTAGTGCCAAAGAAGGTGTGGCTACTGTCAATAGGTACAAGGTGTAATCCACACTGAAGTGATGTCACGTGTCACAATCACAGTTGTTGAGCAAATTGACAAACGAGAACAGATAGATTTTCTCCTTGATCTTTCAAAAGAGCGGAACAATCACAAACAGGTTCTGCCTTGTTTGGATTCATCAGTATGATGTAGGTGAGATGTTTGCGAGCAATGAAACTCAAGGGAAGGCCAATACCATACAGTGTAATATTATGGCAACTAAAGGTAGATCTCCCCACTTCTTGTATTCATGCTAGCACTGAGATCTTTACATCTTATTGTGAAATTATGTATTGAAGAGATTATATGGTTAAACGGGCAATTCTGGAACCTGGTAGCTCAAGCAATTTCATTTGATGACATTATGTGCGTCTAGGGAATCCAGTGTCTCTCTCTGTACCACAGGATTAGGCACATACAAAACTATTAGTACAGCCACCACATTAAACAGAATGCTTACCTCAGCCAAGTATGTCACCATATTCAGAGTTATGTCTGCGAATGCTTCATGGAGATAGCGGCAAACAACGTTCACCCAGGTAGCGCAGTCTCTTGTGTAAGTATGCGTCTTATAGAGGGTCATGACGTGTGCAAGGTTTGCTAGCTTCGGGTTCTTTTCTTCCAGGCACACCTGGTAGAGAGCCACATAGCACTTGGTTAAGAACCTGGGTGTGGTTGACAAGCAACGGGCAAAAGGCACACGTGAACAACGCCTGTAAGGATAGGCATGGAAGAGGTGTTTCCTACCTGAGCGATCCTTTCTGCAACATCCTTACAGAACTGGTTCGGGGTGTCAAAGTGCTGAATCAAATGAGGCAGGAGACACAAGACATTCAATGGGAACCCTGGTGCAGACAACACAATCAGTGCAGGCTTTTGGTAGGAGAAAAACAACATATCAAAGCAACAACACATTTCCTATACGAGGGAATAAATGCAGTAAATGATCTTGCTGCTTCCTGCACTAAATAATGACATGACCGGAAGGACTTGAAGAACAACTTCTTGTGTTTGCTTTTGGGTCCTATATGCGCACACACATACATAGAGTTTAAATTTACAGTGAAGACTATGGGGGTGAGTCACAAAGGTATGGAATTAGTCGAGTTAACCTTCGTAATAATCTTTCCAAAGAAGCCTCGCCACATTTGGTTGAGTTTATGGTGCTCTCATTTGGATTTAAGTTAGGTAATTAGTTAAGTGCAGAAAGTGCATTCCTCTAACTTAGTAAATACCTAGAAAATTAAAACTTTGCACCAAATAAACATTTCATGTGCATTGCCACTCCAGGCACTGGTCTACGGATGCCCACATTTCCATTAACAGTACACAGAGGCAGGGCATGCCTAAACCAGAAGATTGTACCTACTCCTGGTTTTGAGAATCATGTCTAGTGTACTACTTGTACAGTATGTTTTTGTGCAGACTTAGCTTGCTTGGGCAAAAAAGCTTAGCGAGTCTAGCTCCACGGTTTAATAAGATGATAGTCTTAAAAATTAACAGTGCCCATTTCCTAAATATAATTAGATTTTATTTTGGTTACAGTGTAACAGCTTATAAAACAATTGCACATTTATAAAGACTAGTGTATTCAATATTAATAAAATGAAGGCTTATCGCAAACATATTTGCAATGAAAAAGATGTCAAGCACTGGTGAGTATTACAATTCGGACATGACGTCAATAACAATCGTACCACAAGCTGCAGAAAGTGTAAAGCAATGCTGGTGCTCTCTTTAAAAGAATGCACATTCTGAGCTCTAATAAGCGCCCCCTTAAGTGAGAACACGGCGTTCCATGCTATGGGGACTATCTAATCTGTAGGGAATGCATGCATGTCCTTCTCGCTGTGACCCAAGTGTTTTAATATTTAAAAACATTTGTGATTTACAGCAATTCACATCTCCAACCCCCTGATAGTGTTAAACTAATACTGAAGAATAATAATAAGAGCTATTTTGTATATAGCGCTTTATACTGCAGTTGTACCGTTCCTATGCCCTGTAAATAATAGGTGATGCATTGGTACTTTAGTTACCCACCTCCGAAAGACAAAAGGCTGAGTTGGCCTTTTAAGGATCTGAACTTGTAAGATGAGGATCCCACCAGATGTCAGCACCTCATCAGTATTAAAATGTATCTATTATGTACTTTTATACTTTTTAAAGAGCTATGCTGGAGTGCAATTATATCACGGTGTGTATGGTTGTTGTGCACCCTGGCTTGCATAGTAATTTAAAATGAGCATTGGAAGGTTTTTAGGCTTTACCTATTGCTTGAGAGGCGTCCACCATGGATATCCGCGACACCGGCGTAAGGGTGCTAAAGAGCTGGAGGGTCAGGTCTGTCGTAGTGAGAGACGTGAATCCTTTCAATAGCAGCTGCTGTAAGCCAGAAAAGTCAGTCCACTTCAGCTGACCCTGCAACTTCTCCAGCTTTTCCCTGTTTTCAGTTTTCTCAAGGGGTAAGTGGGACAGCAGTTTATTAAGCAACCTTAACGCCATCAGATACTCAAATTCAAAGTCCGACTCCATCAAAGCGACAGCCACCCAAAAGATGGTGGCTAGGAGGTTGGTCGGGTTATTGATATGGGAGGGGTCCGTGATGCTGTCCTTCAGAGAGGAAGAGCTCCTGGTTTTCGAGGCCACGCCTTGCTGTGTGCAGGCCTGAATCCTGTCCAGCGTGGCACTGCGCGGGGGGTCGGACGACTTGTCCACATCACCAAACTTCTTTGGCACAGAGAAGCTCCTTTGGTGTCTGCTGCGCTCTGCGGTGGTGGTACTCCCACCCAAGCCTCCGGCGTTTACGTTTAATTGTCCAGTGCTTTTCCGGTTTGCAGTCTGTTTGGCCCCTGAAGTCAGATCAGGCGAGGATGACCTGAATAAAGTGTAGATTTCAGTGAGTTAAATCACACACGTGAAATATGCTTAGCAAACCTACAAAAAAGACATGTACATTAAATCCACACCCTTACCTTTACCACAATGCATAGAGCAGTGCAAAACTCACTAAAGAACCTGTCCAATGTTTGCAGTTTGTAAAAAGCAGTAACTGGTCTCATCTTGACCACAAAACTGGCAGCCTTTCTCGTTGCCTCACCATAATGTTTAGATTTTGCTACCACGGGTACAAGAATAAAGACAGTAACTGATGTCATAAGGCTACTAAGAACATGCTTGTCGGTCATTATGAAATCATAAAATGTCGCCTTCTAAATTGGTTTAGCTTTAGTTACTGTTCAACCATGTTATTTACACCAACTTCCTAGGCTCCATTATGGAGATTTTTTAAGAAATCTCAAACTTAAAACATTTTTATTAATTTCTAGGTCGACTCAGCTTTTTTTAACAGCTTGAAGAGCAGACTGGATATATCATACTTTCACCGAGAACAGTACACACCTTTATCATCTCCAGTATATTCCTCAGCAAACATATTCATAATTCTCAGCTGAAATACTTTAACGGTTCCAGTTTTTCAGAAAGTCGTTTTCAGTTGCCTACATTTCAGCACCATGGACAGCTTTTGCTATTGAATGAGTCTGGTAGACCCTCTACAGGGCATTAATTGATCACACTCCTGTCACTTGATTAACAAGCATTGGTAAAGCCAGTAGGTTTTGTTTAAGCGATATTTATTGATTTTTGTCAATGTTTTTAGACATGTTGTACAGCAGCACGGGCTGCTGTCCAACATGGCTTTAAGTAAAACGGTGAGAGGATGTGGCACTACAGTCAGAGCTGCCAACCTTGCTACTGGGGAACCAGTTCAAGTCTCGGCGTCTGCTCAACATCCTATGATTCTGGGCAAATGAATTAATCTCCTCGTGCCTAATCGAATACAAACAAAAAAAAAACCTGTGTAATGCAAGTGTTGCTCATGTTAAGCACTCCAATACCTTCGGGTCGAGTTTGCGGTACATAAAAGCGCCACATAAATTAATGAAATAAAAATTAAAGGACCTGAGGGTGGAGGGTGGTGAACACAAGGGAGGTCGCAGGAGGTAGCTGAAGCAGGGGGGTGGGTAATACAATAAAGAGCAGGGAGGAAGATGTTGTGGGTTAAAAGCGGGGGCTCGTGAAAACAACGGTGGCGGGTTAATACAGCGGGGAGGAGAGAAGACGGCTGCAGATGTACTCTTATGTAGTGCTCGCTAAGTGTCCCTGTGTAATGTAGGTGGTGTTCATGTAAAGTACTCCAATACCTTCGGGCCAAGTTTGTACTGCATAAATGCGCCGAATAAATGAAAATAAAAGGCCCTGAATGGGGATAAAAAGTTAAAAGGCAATGCGTTGCAGGAAGACGACAAGGCCAACACAGAAAAAGGAGACTGAGGACAAACACATACACTTGTATGGAGCGCGGTGAAGAAAGTAAAAAAAGAACTCGGAAGCGCGCGACCAGTGGAAGGACACTGACTGCCAGCCGGAAACTGTACTTGGTCCAAGCTCCAGGGAACAGCAAGGGAAAGAGAAAGTGAAACCTGATGTAGTGATAGTGATGCTGCTGACCAGTGAGAAGAAAGAAAATAATAGTGACCATGAAGCCTTCGAATGGTAACTAAAGCCCCTTTCAAGATTTTTTTTGTTTAATTAGAGGAGATTTCGCAAGCACAGCGCAAGTGGCGTGCAGGCAAAACCTAAAAACAAGCATTGCTCCATTGGTCAGGTGAGAGCTAGAAAGGCCTTTTTGATACTGGTGGATAAGGGAAGCCTCACAGAGGCTCTTAGAACCAACTAATCACTGTTGTAAACCTTCTATATGAAGCACTATTCACAATCCTCTTGCCTCAACCATCTTTCACCATGTTATTTAAAGGGGCCATCCAATGAATGATGCCACAATACATTTGAATACTCAAGAAGACCTCAAACAAAGCAAGATTCTATATTGCATATTGTTGGTGATTGTTAGTTACGTTTGACTGGGTAAAGAGAATGTTTTATTCCCTCTACACTGGATGGTCCCTATAGTGCACTCCAGAGCTTTAGCTTTATCATACAATCGATAATGATGTATGGCTGTGCATCTAGGTCATAAGATTAAAGCCACTGCTTTGGTCATAGCTCCATAGGCCTCCAGGATTTCAGTGAGACTCATTTTCCATATGATTACTTTAAGTTGTGGGAAAGAATAGTGGAGGATATCTCATGTTAATTTTACGGGGCCTACCCTTAGTTCTCCTCACCACCCACTGAGGGCCACCCAGCTGATGTCTCAAGAGGCAAACTAACTAATCATGCTTTTTCTCAAGCCGACAAACAACTTCAAAATCAGCCACCCTTCTGGGAAAGCCTGACCCTTATTATAGGTTTTATCATTATCTCATAACCCATTTCATCTACTTTTTAAGAGTACTGCTGCACTGGCACAATCCCCCAGGCATCCGCTGCGATACTACTGTATCTCGTGGTCATCAGGAGAATATCAGGAATGATGGATAAGAAGACGACAAATGTTGAATTAACTGAATAAAATGGATCTCTGAGATAAATGTAGATACAATTTACACCTTAACGTGCAGGGGCATTTGGACCCTTGGTGAAAACAGTACATGATCGGTTGCTCACAGGGATCCTAACACGTGCAAATAAACCATGAGAAAAGGTTCTACCACATAAAGCTTGTTATTAGTTATAAGATGCCGCACACTGCTGTTTTGGTGCAATCATTCATCTCTGCAGTTGCAATCTCTGATTAGAAGCCAACCCACCCAACAACTAGAACACAATGACGGTACAAGAAGCACTACCACACATGTATCTTACCGGGATAAAACTGCTAGCAAATCACTGTTCTTCAGGCAGTCTGACAAATTATCCACTGCAGCTTCTAGGGTCAGGAGAGCTTCCATGACATAGCCCTGGCAATGAGTAAAGACAGCGATTTTAGAAAGACAATTCATCACTTAAACAAGAGGATTCACTACATCACTTGCTACCCCCAGAGAGGAATGCATACATTGGGCAAAGTACGGGTGGTTTCAATTTCAGTCCAGCTGTACAGTCTGCATGCAGTGCTATACAATGGCCTGATAATTATACAATGGTGGATTTTGGACAGAGTGATCATCACTCAAAACTAAACATTAACAGAAAGTCATCCAAATGAACATTGCACTTAAGAGTATCTAATATGAGCTAACAGTTTCTGGCTAATGTCTGTAGCAAGAGTTCTGCTAATCAAGCAATGTGTCTGCACCGAAAAGAAACAGGCAGACTAAGTGGCCTCATTGTCTTTATCTGTCATCCAATGAAATGTTTCTTTGTTATTAAAATGGCCCTTGGTATATCAGCTGGCTAACATTTATTACATTTTTCATTTATTCTTGAATTTTTACTTGTGCAACAATGAAGTCATATGTACTGCTCTTGGCGAGGCTCAAAAGGGCAGGGTACTGGTTAATAAATGCCGCTGGTTGCCACCATCCGCTAAACCATAACTGATTTCGGTGTGCAAGCCACAATGCTGCAAGTCACCAGCGTTTGCCAAGGGAAGAATGGCTCAATAACCACTGCAGCTCTGAACTGAGAGCAAAGCATCTCTTCATCGAAAATAAATGAAGAATAACCAGACCGCATGAGACAGCAACCTGTATACCCTTCTAAAAAGGGCTCTTCACATGCTGCATGGACTTGTGGTGATGGACAGGCTGTATAGAGTAACTTGAGAAAGACAGAGGAGCTGGTGGGAGCAGTGGAACATGTTTGTATGACACAACCACACATGTGTAAACGACACATTCCTTAACAACGCGGTCAGAAGAATGAATGAGTCTTAACCACGCAAGTCTTTACAACGACTTGCCTTAGGGAAAGCGCTGGACTTTTGAACAGTATGATTTACTATTCCAACTCCAGTCTGTGCAACAGTAGGGAAAGGGTTGGACTTTGAAGTCCGAAGCCACTTTACCTAAGGCATGTCGTTGTAACAACATGTTTGGTAAAGGAATGCGTAGTTAAGACGCATTCGTTGTTCCAACCGCATTGCAAAGGCAATGCATGGTTTGGCCGTCGTTGTAGTTGCTGATACCTGTGGAACATTAAACAGAGGATGTCTAAGATAATTACTGGTTGGGTAACAAAGAATCCCAAATACTGTTGTGCATTTTGCATCAGGATTTAGAGGTCGACTACTGCCTGTTAGTGGTACCTGTGGATGCCACACTTGTTTAAAGGAATCCCAAGACCTCTGAATGCCTCGTTTGGAAACCCAGAGCCAACAAACTCAAAAGCACTGCTTTCACTTCTATCAGGGAAACCAGGTCAACCACAGAAGTGGAGGTCGCAAGGGATTTAAACTTAAAATGCCAAACAGTCATTGGAAGTTATCTAGCTTTTCAACTTTTTGTGAAGCTGGTTTCCTAAAAGGGGCAAACCAAAAGAAAACCCTGCCCTAAACCATAACGGACAACATTTGTAATAATAGACGCAGCATTGAAACAGCACATTTCAACCAAGTTGGCCATCTGCATGCTGTGTGATCTGATTGCATACACAAATAGAATGCAAAAGAATGGTGTCACATGGGATGCCCGATGCCTGGTGCACATTTTAATTTACATTGTGCTCAATATTAGTGCCCTTTATCATATGAAGGGGGTTTCGTGACACCCACAAAATTAATGGGGTGAAAACATACCAGGCCAGACTTCATACATGCTCGGCATGTATGGGGTGGTTAGGTTGGGCTGAAGAAGTCCTGTGCATTCATGTGTAGTATGATGGTCATAATAATAATACAATGACTATAACTTGATTTTATATAGAGCTTTTTACATCACTTCTGCTGTTTCTGTAGTGTTCCTATTACCCAATTTAATGGCACTCAAAGATACCTTTATGGAGCCTCCCCACAGTCCAGAGGTTATCTCCTTTTCCCAGCTTATGGGTACCTTGCCATCTAGTGCCAGGACTAGAAGGCATAAAGTTACTCTTGAAGCTGTTGTAACCAAAACCTTGCAGAGTCAATTACCCCCAAAATGTAGCATTGCCGTACGTGGCCATGTTCCATTCCTAACAAGTCTACTCACTCTCACCAGATCCTTTTTCTGCAGACCAATGTGAACTGTAGTCTGTTCTCAAACTCTTGAATATTGTTTTTTATTTTATGTACACTTCAACTTAATTAGCCGAAGGTGAATAGGATCCAGATACAATGTATTTGCAACTCCTGATCTCATGTTCTCTGTCCTGCTTGATGAAAAGCCATCAGGTCCATGTCTGCGCTCTGTGTGCTGATGTGTCAAAGAGGTCATGGAAGAATTGTATCCCCCCTAAAGCCGAACAAAGGTGACCCACTTGCACGTAGAAGTCACTGTCCACACGAGATGGAGGTAACACCCACTTTGTCACAAAATATAATAACCTCGCCACCATATTTTACTGCTCCCAAGTCTTTTCTTTTCTGAATGAATAATTTTCACTATGGGCCTGATTACGATGTTGGCGGATGGGATACTCTGTCACAAACGTGACGGATATCCCGTCCGCCGTATTACAAGTTTCATAGGATATAATAGAAATGTAATACAGCGGACGGGATATCCGTCACATTTGTGTCGTAAGCAGGCCCTTAGTCGCAACAGATATTACACTTCAGCACTCCCACCATTCTAAGTAACTCTCTAACATTATCTATTATTCTTAAAAATCGAAACTTGCTCTTATGTTGTAGTATAACAAATCCCAAATTAATTCATTGTGTGGTACATCTAAAGGAAAATATGATTTAATAGTTAATTCTAGTAGAATCAGGATAAATTAATGTATTTATGAGCAGCCAAAAGTAACAAAGAAAGACAAAAAAGAGATTTGGTAGCATTCAGAAAGAGCACTATAGACCTTTTCACAGGTGTGCACCTTCGTTAGGGCCACACAGTATTATGGTAAAGGCAGCCTTTGCATCTGCCTTTGAAGGCGGAGGCTTCCAGGACCCGCGGCCTGCACCAGGTGGTCCCTCGTGTGCTGGAACAGGTCAGGATTTGATTTGCCAAAGAAAGAGCCACCCAACTGGTTTTCAGCTTCAATGAAAAGCTTTAATAAAAGTGAAACATCATGATGTCATGAGATTACTTCAATGAAAAGAGAGCTGCATTGTTGAAATGAAAGATCACCTCAATTAACATCTATAAGTATTTAACTGCTAAACTGAAGGTTAGAAAAGATGAAAAACGAGAGGATTGCATCTAGCACACTGACATGTGGCCTGACTGAAGGCACTAGACTGATGACTTCTGTGCTGCCTTGTCTGAGTGCTGCCATCAGTTATTTTGATGTTTCTAAAGTCAAAAGGAACCAGCAAGCTTACGTTAAAATGATTTGTGGTCGCTACAGGAACACAAAAATGCAATAAATGTTCTATATTACCTGGATCTCATCGCCATGTTCTCCAATGACTTCCACCAACCTTGAGACAAGGTCAGACAGGGCATGTGCAGAGAGCGGCTGCTTCAGTGCCCTCAGTATTTGGAACGAGCGACCTGCATAGTGCCTAGAAGAGCTGGCAAGGGCTGTCTGCAGCGCAACCTCACTCAGGTGCTGCTCGAGATGGAAACCTGCAAGAATAGCAAAACAATAAAGCAAGCTTACAATCAAAAACAGATTCATGAGAGACATGATGAATCCAACGCTGGCTAGCATTATAATATTAATACTTAAAACAACGCACCATACGAATCATAATTCAACTCATACAAACATGACTTTTTTTTTTCTTAGACTGGAACTGAAACAAAACCACTGAAATGTAATCTATGAAATATGTATCCCAAATCTGGTCACTACGGTAATCTAATGTGCATGATCCGGTGACATTTAAATCTTGGAACACATTCAACGCACGGCAAGTGTATAGAATGTCCCACAAGACATAGCACCCTGAGAAAGGCGCTCCAAAAAGCATACGAAACAAAGAAACATATATGGGAAACACTTCTAAAAGAATACAAAGAATATATTGTAGGCCTCGTTAAAGTGACTAAAGGCTTAGTTTTAAGTTGGGCGTGCAGTTGGTGCAGCATAAGGCCTTCTTTATGCCACCCCAGTATGAATACCCCCACCCTCGCCCACCCCAACATTAGAGATCCACACATTGATGGCCAGCATGTTTTTGCCGCCTGCTTGGAATTTTTTTTGATTTGGGGGCTGCTTTTAAAAATCAAACTATCAATGATTGTGACACACTGGGAGTTTTTCCCAGTACTTGAGGGTCATTTTGTTTTCTGATCATGACAACCAGGTTATCCCCGGCGCTTGCAAACAGGAAACATGTATGTTGGAAGGGCCCGCCCTAGCTGAGGTGGTCTTCCAAAGATGTGATTGGTAGCTGAGGTGGTCTTCCGAAATGCTGATTGGCAGTCTTGTGGCAATGATCTGCTGGTCTAAGGAGTCTGAGAGCAGAGCGAAATTTGGTTCCGCTGTCTGAAAGAAAGCGATCGCCTGACTCTAAATCACGGGTACTCATAGTACGGCCCGCGGGCCGCCAGCGGCCCGGCAAGCCTTCCTTGGCGGCCCGCGGACCTTGCAGACATCATACCTGTGTTTTTTTTTAAAGTGTCAGCAAACACCGCCGGTTGCAGCAGCGCGGACTCTGAGAGACTCTGCTCTATGGGGGCCGGGCGATTCTTTAACCCCTTCCCTGCGCCGCGAATTCAGCCGCGGCGCGGGCGGGGCTAGGGGTTGGGCGTGGCGCTTCGACGCTCATGACGGCTCCACGCCGTCATGAGCCACGGTAGGCGTGTGCTCATGACGGCGTGGAGCCGTCATAGCCCCGCCCGCTCATTAATTCTCCCGCACAGGTGGGGAATTAGTGCCGCGTGGGCGGAGCGGCAGGGAGCGGGCGTGGCTATGACGGCTCCACGCCGTCATGAGCACACGGCGTGGAGCCGTCATGAGCGTCGAAGCGGTTAAAAGACCATTCACTTGTTAATGAGGCTTTGTTGTATTTCACCTCTTCTTAGCGACCCTGCATCTCCACCCCACTCTGACTGAGTGGAGATGCAGGGGCGCTAAGAAGAGGTGAAATACAACAAAGCCTCATTAACAAGTGAATGGTCTTTTAAAGACCTGTGAAGTACTCGGGTGCGACTGTGTGTGTTCCCGGGAAGCTGTCTCCCTGGCTGACACACACGCGGGGTGAGGTGAGAGAGAGTGACAGAGGGGGAGACAGAGGGAGGGAGACAGAGGGAGACAGAGAGAGAGGGAGACAGAGGGAGAGGGAGACAGAGGTAGGGAGACAGAGGGAGACAGAGACAGAGGGAGGGAGACAGAGGGAGGGAATCGGGGGGAGGGAGAGGGAGACAGACAGAGGGAGACAGATGGAGACAGACAGAGGGAGACAGAGAGAGAGGGAGATAGAGAGAGAGGGAGACAGAGAGAGAGGGAGACAGCGAGAGCGAGAGACAGAGAGAGAGGGAGACAGCGAGAGCGAGAGACAGAGGGAGAGGGAGGGAGACAGACAGAGGGAGAGGGAGGGAGGGAGACAGACAGAGGGAGACAGAGGGAGGGAGACAGACAGAGGGAGACAGAGGGAGGGAGACAGACAGAGGGAGACAGAGGGAGGGAGGCAGACACAGAGGGAGACAGACACGGAGGGAGACAGACACAGAGGGAGACAGACACAGGGAGGGAGACAGACACAGGGAGGGAGACAGACACAGGGAGGGAGACAGACACAGGGAGGGAGACAGACACAGGGAGGGAGACAGACACAGGGAGGGAGACAGACACAGGGAGGGAGACAGACACAGGGAGGGAGACAGACACAGGGAGGGAGACAGACACAGGGAGGGAGACAGACACAGGGAGGGAGACAGACACAGGGAGGGAGACAGACACAGGGAGGGAGACAGACACAGGGAGGGAGACGGAGGGAGGGGGAGGGAGGGAGGGAGAGGGAGGGAGACAGAGAGGGAGACAGAGAGAGAGAGGGAGACAGAGAGAGGGAGGGAGGGAGGGAGACAGAGGGAGGGAGACGGAGAGAGAGAGGGAGGGAGAGATAGAGAGAGAGAGAGGGAGGGAGACAGAGCGAGAGAGAGAGAGCGAGAGAGAGATGTGTGTATGCCGGGTCTGGTAGCTCAGTGGACGAAGGCGTCCGCTGCAGGGGCCTGTGTTCAACCTCATGGTCATAGGTTTTTTTTTGCTCTAGCCCCGCCCCTGCCCCACTGACCCCGCCCCCACCGGTGCGGCCCTCGGCCACAAACCACACTGTAAATTTGGCCCCCGAGAGAAAGTTTGTGAGTACCCATGCTCTAAATGTAGCCAGGATCTGTAACCAATGTATAGTGTGGATCTTCTTGAAGATGAAGCTCACTTTCTTACCATTGTATCAAACATGAAGCATCAAGGAGATAGCACGTCAGAGGTTATGCGAAGAATATCACAGACATTCCAAAACGAAGCGATGAATAAAGTTTTGGGTCCTGCTCGGTGAAACTATGAAATGGTAGACATGGGGACCGAATACCTAGTCATATGTGACAATATAAGGAACCTAAAAATCCAAGAACATACAAGAAGGCTAGACACTCGAAAGCCCAGAAAATCTTTAGGGAGCAGATCAACGTCACACAACATTGCGTAATATAAAAATGACATCTTAAAGTGTAAAAACAGAAATACTCGAAACAATCATTATGTGTTTAATCAAGCCAATAATCATTACTGTTTCGGATTGCATTGTATTGCGAAGTCGGCACAGAAATTCTCATAGATCAACTCCAGAACACATTCAATACATTATTAAGTCTGCCCGTCAACAATGGAAGGACACTCCAGCAGTCTTATATTCTAGGATCTCAACAGAAGGCATGGTCTCTGGATAACTAAAACTAGGTCTAACACAAGTCCTAGGTACACTTGACCACAAAGGTAAAATATTAGCACAGAAGTGCAGCCACAAGTTTACTCCCCTAATTTAAAACTCTTTGAACAAAACCGTTTATGTCCACTGAATACTTTTACAAGTTGGTACCTATTCTGATCCGTTTTCCTAATTTGATGTTAGTCATTTGCCTGAATAAAAGTTTACTATTCCTCTTCGAGTTTTACCTCGGGCCTCGACTGATTTCTTTTAGCGATACTGGTGTTCCAATGGTGCAAAAGACAGAAAAGGGATGTGGCTCTTTCTACAGCGTGGAGTGGATTGTCAAATAGATAAGTGGCATGCCATCAAAGCAGGTTACTCTTAGCAAGGTCGTCAGGAGTTAATGAAAAATAAAACTACATGTAATCCACGTCATGATTCCTTCTGCAGACTAGATCTGACTAAAATTAAAAACATTAACCTTTTTCCTTGGATGAAAACCTATGATGAATACCAAGTAAAACAAATATCTCATTGTTTTTTTTTTTATTCTATGTGACTACTTGGTTAAAAGTTTCCATAAATAAGCCAATCATTTGCTTAAGCCTTAGTACACCTTCAGGTATGTGGTGTAGTCACTGTGGACTAAATTTCTGTGTAAACCCATCACCAGGTCCATAAGCGACCCAGAGAGTGGAGGTTCCAAGTTTGACCAAAGAGACAGGTAGATTTACTCACAAATGTATATTTTCTGGCAGAACTTAGATGGGCCACATTTCTTCCACTTTCAGTTTAACAGTTTAGAGTGAGGGATGAATTTGTTCTTGTGGAGGGGAGAAGCTAAATGAAATGAACATTGGAGAGAACTGATGGGAGGACTTCGTGAAAATCTTAAGCAATCCGAGATGGAACACTACACGTCTGACTTTTGAACAAATAGATTTTAATCAGATCCAGGCATCCGTCCGTCTTTTGATCAAGATGATACCTCCTATGTGCTTACTTCTCTTTTCACTTTTGCACAGGAAGTCAGTGTCTATGACCAGTGCTAGACTGACAACCTAACAACCCAAAATCAGCCACTCATCACAGTCGGAACAGCAGTGGAACTACAAACTGGTGTGCACTTCTACTTAATGTTTGTCAACTAGTGCATAACATACACATAACGTGTATTTGTGAAGCGAAGGGTATCTTGCAGCTGAATAACAGTCGTTTATTGTTACCCAACTCAATAGTACTGATTTTATCGATCTCAGAAGGATGAAAGGCTGAGTGGACCCGCCGGGATTTGTACCTGTGACCATGAGGTCAAACACAGGCCCCTACAGTGGACGCAATAGTCCACTAAGCCTCCAGACCCAGCATAACAACGAAAAACAGTGAGAGACTCCAATATGTAAGATGTACACCACAGCCTCCTAGTAACAATTACAGGAGGAAGAAGGGACATCAAACACCCCTTGCAAGGGACACACCTCTGACAACTGTCACATAAAAGCATTACATTCCAAGCATCGGTAGTATAATGGTATAATCATACCGAAATAAAACAAAAACAGAATTCTTGGAACAAGTTTCTTTTATGTCTCAAGTGTGACAGCAGTCAGTACAAACGACTAACCAGTTACTGGCCCAGATACGCTGCCCTCTTCCAGAAATGTGCTGA
This sequence comes from Calotriton arnoldi, assembly GCA_963921515.1. NCBI lineage: Eukaryota > Metazoa > Chordata > Amphibia > Caudata > Salamandridae > Calotriton > Calotriton arnoldi. The sequence continues at coordinate 1,545,203 of CAWUFW010000371.1, read as the reverse complement.
CGATGCACAATAAATCAGACCCAGACCCAGACTGTTTCACCAACCAGTCAGGGCACAGTCCGTGGGGTCTTGACCAGAACAGAGCCAGAACCATCTGCTACTGGTTCAATCACAAGCCACCAGCTCATTAAACCCAGCAAGAGACAATGATCAACAAGCCCACAACATAACACCACTGTAGCTGCTGCGTATTCCCTTTGTCTTCGGAAATGAAAGCAATAGTTTCCAAACCACTAGGGCACTGTTTACCTGACAAGAGAGCACAAAGAAGAAGGTGAAGGGTCGAGGCCGGGTGAATAGGGCGGAAGAGAGAAACATACAGCAGGGACTGTCGACAATGCTGGCTTTTTAACCTCCAACGCAGGCACGCACGCACGCAAACACACAACGCACTGCACGATAAGGGAGGCAGGTGTCCGCGCCCGCCAGGTGCACCTTCCAGGTGTCCTCGACAGAAACCAGAACGCGATGGAAAATAAGAAAAAAAAGTTTCTTCATGCGACAGGAAGGCTGTATTATTCGCAGGGACGTACTTGGGCTCGGAAGGTTTCACCTACGTCAGTGTGTTCTTGGTGATACAGGCGTATATCGGCCATGGCATAATATGGTTTTTGTACAGCAGTCACAGCTGCGCTCAGGAAAATAATGAAAAAATAATGAAAAACTGCGAATGAACTCAGCCTAGAGGCACATTATGGAAAAGCAAGATGGAAGAGTGAGTCTTGCTCGGGGATAGCGATACCGGATCACTAGGCGGCATTGCAGACCAGGGGAAAGAGTTTTGTTTTTAAATCAAAGTTACGCATGAAAGGCACAAAAGAGGTGGTGGCCGTTGGGCCTAATTTCTGTGCTACACAGCGTCTGTGACAAAAGGAAATAAACAATGTAAATTACATCAGAAAATATGCAGCCAAGGAACAAATACATTTTTATAGAAGAGGAGGTGGGATGACAATGCTGAATTGCTCTAAACGTTACTAACGTTAGGGTGTCCATCAACTAAAGGTAAGTAGCCTGTTACTCGAATGCAGGGGACTCCAACCTTTTCTGTAATAAGAGCTACTTAAGTTCGATGAAAATCATCGCAAGCTACTAATTTTATTAGTTCTGTAATAGTGCCCACATTAGAGAAGCTTACATTAGTGGCCACCCTATGCAAGATTACCAGATCACCTCAGTGCATCAGGCAGGATTGCTAGTAGAAAGGTAAAAAAAAAAAAAAGGCTTTCTCAATTTGGAGGCAATGTCCTCCTTGATCAAGATGTCTTTGAAGGGAACGGAGGGAGGTTGAGCAAGGCCAGCAGAGTGTTTCTGTAGACAGAGGAAAGAATTATTTTGACCTCCTAGCCAGATACCGGCCCTCTCCTTCTGCATCTCCGCTGCTGTGCTGCTGCCCGGTGCAGGTAGGGGTTCGAGCCACCGCGTTGTGCCTTGCTGTGTCTGTCCGTTTTTTTTTGCCTGTGTCACTGTTGCCCTTATTTTATTTTGTGCCTGTCTTGTGCTTGCTTTTGTTGCCAGTGTTACTTTGCCCTTTATTTGTTGTGCCCGTGTCACTGTTGCCCTTATTTGGTGCCTGTCTTGTTATTGTTTTTCAGCCCCAGTCTCTCTACCCATTCCTGCTCCCTTCCCGCTGCTGCTGCCCCCGCGGCCCCTCCCCCCTGCCGATTCCCACCTCCCAGCTGCGGCTCCCTACCCCCTTCCCTATTTAATGGCGGCCGCTGTGCACCAAAGGCAAGCCCGTCTGCGCCCATCCAAGACCCGACCGCGACCAGCACCAGAGACCCTGGATCTCCGACCTTCCGCCGCTATGACCCAGCAACCCTCCTCGCACTCAACTCAGGAAGTTACAACAACTGCCAGCTGTCCACACCGAGCACCACCCACGGCCAGTTCTGCCGCCACTGCCACCAAACCTTCACTACCATCCACACACCCACGACCACCGCCCATACACCGAACGCCAACACCTTTGGAGCCCTGAGATGCATCCTCCTCAACATGCGCTCCATGCACACACATGCTGTAGAGATCTGGGACCTCCTCGACACCCTCGCACCATACGTCCCCTTCTTCACAGAAACCTGGACCAACTCCACCTCCGCCCAGACATTGCCACCTCCATCCCCGATGGATACAAGATCCAGAGGAAGGACTGCCCCAACCGCCCAGGAGGGGGACTTGCCATCACACACACGATCTCCCTCCGACTCACAAACTCCAGCTCGAGCAACAGCCTGCCCACCACCGAACACTTCCACTTCCAGATCCAGACCAGCCCCAGAATGACCCTGAGAGGCACCCTTGCCTACAGACCTCCCGGACCTCGAACAGCATTCGCCACCTCCATCGCCGACCTCATCGCACCCTACGCCATCGCCTCCATGGACTACATACTGATCGGAGACCTCAACTTCCACCTCGACAACCTCAGCGACCCCAACTCCGCCACCCTCCTGGACAACCTCGCCAACCTCGGACTGAAACAACTCGTCATCACCCCACCCACAAGGCAGGACACACCCTCGACCCCATCTCTGCAGGAGGTACCAAAAACCACTTCAGCCACACCACGCAACCCCCATGGACGGACCACCACTGCGTACACTTCCACATCGACAAACCAACGGCGCCTAAGCCTACACCCCGCCCTCCACAAAGAAACTGGAGCAAGATCACGAGGAACAGCTCAACTCCGCCCTTAACGGAAATGCCCCCACCACCTCCACCAACGCCAACCTCGCAGACAAAGAACTCCACAGATGGATCTCCAATTGCGCAGACTAGCTCGCACCCCTACGTAACCCGGACAGGCAGCGCCCCAGGAAGGCCACTAGGTTCACCGCCGACCTCCAAGAATCCAGGCGGGCCTGCAGACACCTTGAGAAGAACTGGAGAAACCGCAAATCCTCAGAAGACCGCACCACCTACAAGAACGCCGTGACAGAATACCACCAACGCATCAGATCCACCAAAAGTACCTTCATCCAGACGAAGATCCTTGCCAACTCCAGCAACTCCAAGGAACTTTTCAGCATCATCCAGGAATTCACCAAACCCCCCAGCGAAACCACAGACATCACCCTCTCCCAGGACCTCTGCAACAAGCTCGGCTCCTACTTCCACCTGAAGATCAAGGGCCTCTAAGACAACTTCAACGACCAGACACCTGACTCCGAAACCACTCCCTCCTCCAGCAATGCCAGCCAACCCACCATCTCATCCTGGAACCCAATCACCACTGAAGACACCGCAACGTCCATGAAAGGCATCCACTCAGGAGCCAACAATCGAAAAAAAGAACACTTAGGAAACTGTTAGAAATATGGGCCTACTGAATAAGAAAATGTGCCAAACCCAGATCGAAATTCATATGCAAAACATGTATTAGTACAAATATATCATCAATCTATAATCAATAAATACATTTTTTAACAGAGTTGTCTGTGCATGTTTTACTTTAAAAAAAGCAATTTATATTTACACCTACTGTACAAATTCTCTAGCTTAAACGCTCATTCATACTCCCACACTCATCCAGTTTCAAATTAATTCATAGTGCTGTAATACATAAATCTATACACAAAATCAAAGATTCATTCCCTCTCTTTTGGTGTACTATTATTTTACAGGTATTTCCATTACTCTGTATGTAGATTCTGTATTTCAATGCATTTAATAATCAAGAATCCTCACTAATAAAGACTCTGAAACATTATCTTCCCTCAGGAGCCCCCATGGACCCCTGCCTCCCGAACATCTACCACAGAGCCGCCGCAGCCATCGCTCCAGAACTACGAAGCACCATCAACACCACCTTCGAAACCGGCATCTTTACCGACGACTGGAAACGCGCAGAAGTCAGACCCCTACTCAAGAAGCCTGCAGCAGACCCCACGGACCTCAAAAACTACCGACCTATCTCCCTCCTCCCTTTCGCGGCCAAAGTCACAGAGAAGGCCGTCAACATTCAGCTAACGAAATTCATTGAAGAAAACTCCATCCTTGACCCCTCCCAATCTGGATTCCGCAGCAACCACAGCACAGAAACTGCTCTACTCGCCGCCACAGACGACATCCGCACCCTCCTCGACCAAGGACACACCATAGCCCTGATCCTACTAGACCTCTCTGCAGCCTTCAACACCGTCTCCCACCGCACACTCACCGTCAGACTCCACGAAGCCGGCATTCAGGGAACTGCCCTCGAAGGGCTCCGCTCCTTCCTCGCCGGAAGAACTCAAAGAATCAGACTTCCTCCTTTCCTCTCCGAACCCACGGAAATCAACTGCGGAGTACCCCAAGGATCGTCGCTCAGCCCCACGCTCTTCAACATCTACATGGCCCCCCTCGCCGCCATCGTCAGACAGCACGGACTCAGCATAGTATCCTACGCTGACGACACCCAGCTCATCCTCTTCCTCACCAAGGACCCCGTCACCACCAGACTCCACTTCCAGGAAGGAATGAAAGATGTCCCATCCTGGATGAGCAACAGCTGCCTGAAGCTCAAGTAGGAGAAGACAGAGGTCCTCGTCCTCGGACCCTCCCCCTCTGAATGGGACAACTCCTGGTGGCCCACCGCACTCGGCAGCCCCCCACCCCCAAGGACCACGCCCAAAACCTCAGCATCATACTAGACTCCTCCCTCTCCATGACCCAACAGCTCAACGCCGTCGCCTCCACCTGCTTCAACACCCTCCGTATCCTCCGAAAGACCTTCAAATGGAAACCCCCAGAATCAAGGAAGACAGACACCCACACACTCATAACCAGCAGACTAGACTACGGAAACGCCCTCTACGCCGGGATCAACAAGTCTCTACTCTGCAAACTCCAGACCATACAGAACACTGCAGCCAGGCTCGTCCTCGGCATCCCTCAACACGAACACATCACCCAGCACCTGCGCAACCTCCACTGGCTCCCCGTTGAGAAAAGAGTAACCTTAAAGATACTCACCCATGCCTACAAATGCCTCCACAACACCGGACCCCAATACCTCAATGACAGAATCTGCTTCCACACACCCAAGAGGAACCTCCGATCAGCCGACTTCGTCGAACCCCTGTGCATCCGCAGAGCAAGAATGGGTGGAAGAACCTTCTCCTACATCACGGCCAAAACCTGGAATGAGCTACCGATCAACATCAGTCACACCCCCACCCTGCACATCTTCAGTAAGACCCTCAAGACCTGGCTCTTCGACTGACCGGAGCTGCATCCCCCTCCCCCCCCAGTGCCTTGAGACCCTCACTTGTGAGTAGTGCGCTTATAATTCCCCTGATTGATTGATTGAAATGTGAAGAAGCAACTGGTTGAATGTAATCTTCTTTCAATTCAACAGCAAGTCAGATATTCCTTCCCAAGAGTTCACCACTCTTCTGCCTGCAACTAACAGTTCTCTTGCCCCTTGCAGGATGGCAAATTTGCAAGGTATGCTACATCTGAGGAGTTCATGGCAAGCTATAATATTCAGGAAGGTTCATTATTACTGGCAGAATTCACTCGCATTGGCAGACAGTCCAAAGTGAATGGCATGAATACTGTGAGAAACTGGGTTGTTGGTTTCCTGGGGTTTGAGCCCCGGTCAAACAGAAACCACAATCCTTGTCAAGGTGAGGCACAAGCCAACCCTAAATTAACGTGCTTAAACGTCTGGTGGCTTGGCACAGAGCAGTCAGGCTTAACTTAAAGTAAATGTGTAAAACCCCACACAAAAAGGATCCAACACCAAGTAGTTTATAGTGAAAATAGCGACAAAAAGCACAAAGCATCAACTGTGGATATCTAGTCATGCCGGACCAGGATAAAGTCTTGAGTTCAGTCCGACCAAGATGGACCACAGGCTGGTTACAGGGACCCGGTTAGGCCCGCTGAACAAAGTACCATAAATCCTGGTTTGCGGAGTGCTGCGAGGGCCTGCTCCAAAGATGCGTTGTGCAGGCGGAGCGGTGCACTGGTTTTGAGATGCGGCAAGGGTGCAGTACGAGGGCCTTTGTTGTCGTTGAGGATCCCATCAACGAGAGCTTGCGAAGTGAAGTCTGGCATCGAGGATGTGGTGCGCAGTCGGGGGCGATGCGTCGGTTCAAAGGAGCTGGGAGGCTGCGATGCAGAGTCCGGCGTTGTTGTTAAGGCTGCCGTCGACTAGGGATGCGAGGGCCTGCACAGAGGATGCATCGCACAGTGGCGGTTCCGGTGAAGAGGCGGGCTGAGATGTGAGTCTTGGCGATGGTGGAGATCCACGAAGAGGTGGAGATATGTCGGTTCTGCTTGAGGTTGTGCCAGGCAGAAGAGGAGATGTGTCGGTCCGCTGGATCCACAGAGGCTGGCAGAGTGCCTTAGGCCCACTTCCAAAGGTCCAGGACTGGGGTGGCACCACTTGGCAAGGTAGACTGACAGATGGCAGAGTCTAGGTCCGGAGTCAAGGTTTTTTGAGCCTTCTGTCCCCGAGGTTCAAGCCAGGAGGTCAATTGTACAAAAAATGCTTATGCAACTATAATTTACAATGTAATATTTGTAATGGGGGCATTCATGAAAAAATACCGGAACCCAGAAGAAAAATTAGATTTCAATTATTTATTATATCAAAAATAGAAAATTCATAAAGATAAATACACTTCAAACAATAGTTCAATTAATTCAAACATAGTTTTTTCACAGCATTATAATACTGCATCCCTATAGTTCATTCATTCATCCTATTTTTGGATTAAGTGTTTTTTTGTTTTTTCTTTAGCGCAAACTTGCCTTATTATTTTGATATATAGACATTTACCTTGTTATTTTAACAGACATTTGCTGTTTTAAATCTTACAATGGGTACATATTGTTATTAAAGTGCATGTAATGACAATATAATACACTGAGATCAAAATAATGATTTTCTTGGTCCTTATTGAATACAATGTTGTCTCAGGTTATAAAGAATATATGAATTAGCATTTCTTATCCATCATGGCTATACATTCCCATCTCTATGCGCGTTTCGGCTATCCAGCCTTCATCAGGAAGCCATAAATGATGGACTAAATCCTGTAAAAATATATACAACAGAAACAAATCTGGGTTACAGGTACTGAACCCTCCAAAATATTTTAAAACCAAAACTAAAATAGTTTGTACATCACACTCCAACTGTGCTACCTTATAACCCATATTATATGTGCAGGCCATTTGCATCTGTCCAACACTTATTTCCAATGTGTCACCTTGTGCCTATCATTCATGTTGACGCAGCCTACATCCATGGATGGGACTCCATGTCCATACATTACCAAATAGAGAATTCTTTTTAAATAGAAACCAGACTCAAAATTCAAAAAAAGGATTGTATAAAAAGCAAGAAAAATAAAGTAAAAGATTTTCTAATGTAAAAGATTTTCTAATATAAAAGATCTCCAAACCCGTACTATAAACTCATACGGACTGTGGCTTTATATATAGAGAAAGATGTAACGGTGATGAAGATCATGTGCATGCGATCTTGTCAAGAGATGATGTGTAATGAACCTGGTATATATACACGTGATTCCACCAGATACACTCTCACTAATAGATCATCAATAGAATAAAGGAGCAAAGAACTGGCTGCACTAACAAAGAGAAGTGAAGGAGATTGTTACATAGCCGAAAATGTGAAAACTTATTCCTTGATTAATGTATTAAGCGTGCTCCCACGACCATTATATCAATAATTACCTAGAGGAAATTGCGGACAGAGCCCATTTATGATTAGGTTCAATATAATGGCAATAGATGAGCTCCTAGGTGATAAAAAAGAATAAAAACAAAACTAAACGTCATATAGCGACTGATTTCAGTGTCCTATTGTTGTATTCCTCTTAGGGTGTCCATAAACGGGCTTTCCAGTATCATGTCCTTATATAGGCACAATTCGCCCTGCCCTTATATAGGCATAAAATCCCAGCCCTTATTTAGGCATTAAACCGTGCACTCCAAATACATGCATGGTCTCTGACATCCGTCCACCCTAACGTCACAACGAGTTCATGAAGAACAGACCCTTAGGCTGCGGGAGTTTCCCTAGTCCAGGACTATTGATTTCTTCAAGGACTCATATATTATGCATGAACCATTATTCCTTAGGGGTTCATTCATGACGTCTTCCGCTGTCCGACTCACGTCAATGCTAACATTCTGAGGTAATTCTCAGGTATAAATATACCTTCCCTAGCCCCTGTAAATCAGAGGAGACCTCGACTTCAGAGGAGCCCGTTTCCCGGCCTGACGCACTGAGAAGACGCTGTCATCCCTGCACGCAGAGAGTCCTGCTTCCAGTGATCTAACTTCCCTTGCGGGGTGTTGGAGTTCGAGTCTGGTGAAGAGATTCCTACCTCTCTCATTCTTCAGGTATGGAGCAGACTAGAACCTAGAGGGACTCCTGGCATACTTGGCTTAACATACTCTTAGTATACCATAGTAAGGAATACTTCACCTACTTCATACCTCTCCCTATACCTAGGTTAGGTTAGGTACATTGGGGTAGAACTAGATTAGAAACGCATCGTATGAGTACTCGCATTTTTAGTCTGTGTTATTTATGTAAATGCATATGTACTAAAAGATAATGCTCTCGCAGTATTATTTATTTCTACTGCTCACACTGTACATTATTTATCTCGCATACTGTCTTGTGATCGTAACAGCACATTTTACTTACACCAGAAACAAGACTGTTCAATAAATCTTTTATTGAAACGCCCGTCTATTTCTTTCTGTGTAACTTGGAGAAAACTAAGCATGCACGACTGAGCTGAGTGAAATAGTTATCTATTGTTTCCACGACTCTGGGACACGTTCTGATTCTAAAGGGAAACACAGTGGTCATGTTTTGCGGCTGCCAGAAACTACTCCCTTCTTGTTGTCAAGGAGTTTCTAGTGGCCTCTGAGCTAGCTGGCACAAGTAATTAAGTTTAATATACTCGATAGGGACATACTGACCTTAGTCCTATGTCAAACCTATAGGATATATTATTCCAATGCGCAGAGCCTATTAGGGAAATAGGAGCTACACTACACTATCCATACTGCTTAAAGTAGTGGTAAGTCGATCAATGTCTTACCTTGAAACAGCAGATGACGATAAAACTGACACCGGGTTGTCCTTCGTCTCACTGCGGGTGAACCAAGAGATTTGTTATAGCAGATGACGGTAAAATTAGCAACGGATCGTCCTTTGTCTCACTGTAAATGAACCGAGAGACTGGTTCTTAGGGTTCCAATACTCTCGGATAAGTCAGCGTTCAAAGGTTTCCTCATGTTCATACACCTGATATGGAGTAACGGACGCTATGTTGGAATCAGATGTGCGTATCCTACCGGAAGCAAAGGTCCTGAATATATCTGTTTTTTCCAAATTGGAATGGCGCGAAGACGAACTTCCTGGAAGTCGGGTGAGTGAGAGAGCTAGAATGAAAAAGTCTCTTCCGGTGTGATTCCTAAGGTCAAACAAAGTCAGCCAGTCCCCAGGATTAAATCGTTTGTTCAGGACACCCGGGATATTATCAATAAGGGGGAGGGACTCACATTCAGTGCTGTAAGAAACATCATGGTCACTATGGATATAGAGTCCTTATATAGTAACATTCCGCAAGAAGATGCATTAAATGCAGTGAAATGGTTCATTGATGAGTTTCATATAGATTGTCATCAAGAATTCATTCTAGATGCCCTACAAATAATCCTATATGAAAATACATTTGAATGTAATGGACTTTTATTCGAACAGACCAAAGGTGTAAGTATGGGGGCATCTTGCGCCCCAACAATAGCCAATATATATATGGCTAAATTTGAGTCCAGATACATCTATAATGAAATTGCTCCCTTCTATTACTCAATGGTCTAGGTACATAGACAATATCTTCTTTATATGGATAGGAAATCCATAAGATCTAGCTGAATTTGTAACATGGCTTAACTTGTTCGATAGTAATACATGCACTTTACTACAACTACCAGCAATGACCAAGTGGAATTCCTGGACATCACCATCAAACATATACAACAACATCTTGAGGTTGATCTATATGTGAAACCTACGTCGAGGAATACTTTATTGCAGCCACTAGCCCTTTGAGTCACTCTGAGATCCTTGGCAGAACAGATGCAGGTCCAGTCCTTCTCACCCAGGCAAGAGTGCAGCAGGTCAGCACAGCAAGGCAGCAGTCCTTCAGAGAAGCAGCCCAGCAGAGTGGCAGTCCTTTCAGCGCTACAGCAGTCCTTCATCCTGGCACAGGATCCACAGGTCCAGAAGTGTACTGAAGAGTTGGTGTCTGAGGTCCAATATTTATACCTGGTGCCTTTCCTTTGGAAGGTGGGAGAAGCTTTTAGAAATGTTCTTTGAAGTGCACAGGCTTCCTGCATTCCCTGCCCAAGCTCCAGAATAACTACAGGTGGTATGCAGCCCTTTGTGAGGTGGAAAGACATAGCGTATTCAAGTGTAAGTAGGGCTGCACCAAGCCCCGCCCTCCCATCCTGCCAGTGATGGCCCATTTAGCACACCTAAGCCACCTATTGTGTTTGACTGTTTAGGAGGAATACACAAAGCTCAACTGTCAGCTACACCCAGTCATGTGACCCAGAGACAGGCTACAGGCACGAAATGGCTCAGGCAGGAAAATGCCAACTTTCTAAAACTATCAATTGTGTGTCTTTTGCTTCCTCGCCCTAAGTGCGCCGGGTATGCCCAGACGTGGATCCCGGGCTCACTGTGCCACTGGATTCAAGCTATCCTGGCTGATGAGCGGTGAAACCCCGAAACCGGTCCTAGGATGCTTGTTTCCAGTCCAGGGAGGACCTGGCTTGGCAGTTCGGCCTGGACTGTTCCCATGAGGCACAGGGTCAAGACTGATTTGCATATGGCCAGGTCTAAACTGGGGTGGCATGCTGAGCAAAAGAATGATGGATTTAACCTAGATCTCTTGACTGGGGGTGAATGCTTAGATTTGTTCTGCATTCCGTCCATCAATTGTTTGTCTGTAACTTTCTAAAACTGGCAATTTTAAAATCTGACTTTATCATAAGAGAGTATTTTTCATTACAATTACAAAGACATCAAACATGAACTGGTTACCTGTTCCCATTTGGAAATTACAGCTTATTAAATATAATAAGGCAACTCCAATGTGATCCTGTGAGAGAGGAAGGCCTTGCATTAGTGAAAAATGAATTTAAGAGTTTTTCACTACCAAGACATGTAAAACTTAAAAAGTCCTACTTTTTAAACACACTGCACCATGCCCTATGGGCTGTCCAGGGCCTACCCTATGGGTTACCTATAGGTACGTTTTAGACATGGGGTCTCTAGTTGGCAGTGGTTTGCATCCTGTCCAAGTAGGGACCCTCACTCTAGTCAGGGTAAGGGAGTCACGTAGCTAAGATAACCAATTCTCACCCCCACCCCCTTGGTAGCCTGACACGAGCAGTCAGGCTTATCTCAGAGGTAAGGTCTAAAGCATTTCTACATACACACACAGTAACACAGTGAAAACACTATACAAGGAGTCCACACCAGTATTGAAAAATAGCCAATATCTATCCAAATAAAGACCAAAATGATAAAAATCCAACATACACAAGACAAAATATCACTTTTAAAAGATTAAGCAGATTTAGTCCATAGAAATCAATGGATGCGTTCGTTTAAGCACAAAGTACCTCAGGTGTATTACAAAATCAAAGACAGTGCAAAGTGCAGGGGAGGTGAGGTGCCGGAAAAGCAAAGTGATGCATCGGTTCTTTACTACACAGGGGAGGTGATGCGTAGGTTCCTTACTGGCACGCGAAGTGATGTGTCGGTTCCTTACTGCTAGGCAGGGAAGGTGAAGCATAAGTTCCTTACTGCCAGGGGAGGTAATGCGTCGGTTTTCGGACATGCAGCCTCAGTTCCTTACTGCGCTGCTGATGAAGAATTGGCATCGAGGGACGATGCGTTGATGCAGTACTGCCGATGCAGGTGCTGCGTCAGAGTTGGTACCAAAGGGATGATGGACGGAGCGTTTGAGAAAATCAAACACTCACCCCCAGTCAACTGATCTGGGTTTAATCCATCATCATTCTTTATGTCACTCCACCACCCCAGTTCAGACATGGCCATATACAAATCAGTCTGACCCTGTGCCTCATGGGAACAGTCCAGCCCGAACTGCCAAGCCATGTCTTCCCTGGACCGGAAACAAGCATCCTGGGACCGGTTTCTGGCTAATCAGCCGTCATCAGCCAGGCTAGCTTGAATCCAGTGGCAAAGTGAGCAAGGGACCCACGTCTGGGCATACCCTGCCAACTTAGGGCGAACAAAACGATACCAAAGGGGATGATGGACGGAGCGTTTGAGCAAATCAAACACTCACCCCCAGGTCCCAGGATGCTCGTTTCCGGTCCAGGGAAGACATGGCTTGGCAGTTCGGGCTGGACTGTTCCCATGAGGCACAGGGTCAGACTGATTTGCATATGGCCATGTCTGAACTGGGGTGGTGGAGTGAGCTAAAGAATGATGATGGATTAAACCCAGGTCAGTTGACTGGGGGTGAGTGTTTGATTTGCTCTAACGCTCCATCCATCATCCCCTTTGGTATCGCTTTGTTCGCCCTAAGTTGGCAGGGTATGCCCAGACGTGGGTCCCTTGCTCACTTTGCCACTGGATTCAAGATAGCCTGGCTGATGAGGGTTTTGAACCCGAAACCGGTCCCAGGATGCTTGTTTCCGGTCCAGGGAAGACATGGCTTGGCAGTTCGGGCTGGACTGTTCCCATGAGGCACAGGGTCAGACTGATTTGCATATGGCCATGTCTGAACTGGGGTGGTGGAGTGAGCTAAAGCATGATTATGGATTAAACCCAGGTTAGTTGACTGGGGGTGAGTGTTTGATTTGCTCTAACGCTCCGTCCATCATCCCCTTTGGTATCGCGTCAGAGTTGGAGCAGTTGCCATGGATGTCGGTGACACGGTGCTTGGGACTTAAGCTGCGGAGATTTTTCTGATGTGCTGAGACAGCAAGCTGGGGCCTGAGGTGAAAGCTGTGGTAGATGCTCCCAGCGGGAACCACACTTTGGTGCAGGCAGCGGCGATGCGTCTATCTTTTGCAGTGACGCGTCGAGAAAACAGGCACTGGGAGTTGATGCATGGATTTTCTCTTTAAGATCACCACATTACACTTCCAAGGGCCCAGGAACTGGATTAGGCACCATTTGGCAAGTCAGGACTCTCAGCAGAAGAGCCCAGGCACTGGTAGGTGACGTCTTTGATGGCCCTGAGACTTCTTAACAGGCGGCAAGCATGCACAAGCCCTTGGAGAACCTTGGAAGCAGGATGTAGAAAGCAAAGTCCAGTCTTTTCACTCCCAGGACAGAAGCAGCAAGCAGCAGGCCAGCACAACAAAGCAACAGGCAGAGTGACAATCCCTCCTACAGCACCCGGCTCTTCTTTCTGGAAGAATGTCCTCAGTCCAGAAGTGTTCCAATTTTGGGGGGTCGGAGGTCCAAGACTTATACCCCTTTCTGCCTTTAAAATAGGCAAACTTTAGAGGAAAGTCTTTGTAGTGCACAACCCTGCCTTTCCCTGACTTGCCTCCAGATACACTACAGGGGAGACAGCTTTGTGCGAGGACAGGCAAAACCCTATTCAGGTATCAGTGACAATTCCTCCCACCACTCTAGCTCTGGAAGGCCCATTAGCCTGGTGGTGGCCAACCAGGATATTGAAGTCACACCTCAGCTCCCTTTGTGTGACTGTCTAGAGTGAATGCACAAGAGCCCAACTGTCAGCCAGCCCAGACATGTACTCTACAGACAGACAGAGGCACAGAATGGTTAAGCAAAAAAATGCCCACTTTCTAAAAGTGGCATTTTCAAACACAATATTTAAAATCCAACTTCACCAAAAGATGTATTTTTAAATTGTGAATTTAAAGACCCCAAACTTCAAATCTCTATCTGCTCCCAATGGGAAATTACACTTAAACGATATTTCAAGGCAATCCCAATGTTACCCTATGAGAGAGATAGTCCTTGCAATAGTGAAAAACAAAATTAGCAGTATTTCACAATTAGTACATGTAAAACACACCAGTACATGTCCTACCTTTTAAATACACTGTACCCTGCCCACGGGGCTGCCTTGGGCCTACCTTGGGGGTGACCTACATGTAGTAATAGGGAAGGTTTGGGCCTGGGAAGTAGGTGCACTTACCAGGTCGAAATGGCAGTTTAAAACTGCACACACAGACACTGATGTGGCAGGTCTGAGACATGTTTGCAGGGCTACTCATGTGGGTGGCACAGTCGGTGCTGCAGGCCCTCTAGTAGCATTTGATTTACAGGCCCTGGTCTCACCTGGTGCACTTTATGGATTTATTAGTAAATCAAATATGCCAATTATGGATAAACCAATCAGCAATATAATTTACACAGGAAGCACTTGTTCTTTAGCACTGGTCAGCAGTGGTAAAATGCCCTGAGCCCTAAAACCAGCAAAAACTAAATGCAGCAGGTTATCAGATTATAAATATTTATTCTCATAAGTGTCTTGATCAGGGTAAGGTTCAGCAAGTCCTAAAATGGCTGACTCTGAGCCAAGCCACATCAGAACGCTGGAGGTCCTCGGGAATTGGCACCGTTTTAGCTGAAGGATCCCAATCTGAAAACACAGCAGCCACTTTCCTCTTCCCTCATTGGAACGTAAGGCATTTAACAACGCGCATGTGAATTTCTAAAAATATCTTAGAACCAGTCTGACATTAGGAGATATCTCTAAGTTGAGGAAATTACAGATCATTTACAAATAGAGATACTGATGGCCTACCTCTCAATCATGCCGGGACTACAGCCTAAAAAGTGAAACCATTATTTTAACATAGAAGCCCATAGGCATTAAGCACAGAAGGAAAACAAAAAATTAAGGAAGTCTATTTATTACCTGACTTAGAATCTTTAAAAATAGACACCAGATGACGCAGAAAGTTGGTAAGTTGCTCTGCACTTTTGGAGTTTGGGTTCTTAGGTGTGATGTCTTCATGACACCAAAGGGGACCGAAGGCCCTGAAACAAATACATGTATTATTTTATTCTAAGTAATGGATAAATTGCCAGATGATAGCAGCCTGCTCATACATTCACACCTGTGGAGCTCCCAGTTGAACACAACCATGCTCTCAAACAACAAAAAACACATTTAAGGTCCCAGATAGTGGCCTTAGATAGGATGGTTCAGTGCGCGATACCTGAAGACAGGTAAAACATGTGCCTTGAAGCTTTACGATCACAGCTATTTCAACTTGTAACCTATCTTCAGAGTTCTTTCTATTTTTTTTAAAAACAATTTTAAATACCACTCTGGAGGGGCTTTTTGTTTTTAAATGTGAAAGAGATTGACAACATCATACTTTGAATTTTTAAAAGCTGGCACAATGCTCAATGCACGAGTACAGAATGTAGTGGAGCTCCTTAATATTCTGAAGCTATGGGCAACTATTTCCTTCTATCGACGATAGACCCCTCCATTTTTTCAATGTACACAATAAAACAGTATATTTTGAGGACCTGCTAAATCAATATACCATGATAAGAATGTATCATGTACTGTTCAACATAACTTTTACGTTCTTTAAATTCCTTTACAAATATAGTTAAAATATTGTAAATTGCTACAATTGCTACACGGTTTTGGACATCTGTTTTGCACGTGCTTGCATGCACCAATACTGAATTTATAAATAAATACATAAACCTGACAACACCAGCATGGATATAGAGGGAAACATAAACCACAGGCAAGTATATACACAACCTAAACAGGGCGTTGAATGAAAAACTGGATTGACTTAGAAAAGCGCAAGGTTATACTATATAAATATATATATATAGCCATTCTGTCTTGAAATTGTCTAGTAAACCATAATCACTTGATAAAAACCATGCAGTGTACTCATCCATGAACACGTCTGTGCAAATCTTTCCTAGCTCCCTTTGACCATCCAAATGTCCAACCTTCCACCCCCACAACAGAAGAAGATAACACCGGATCTGCATTTTGACACTTACCTGGTGGTCAGAAATTCAATGAGCTTGTTCGCTTTTAGATCCACCTCTCCAGGAGTGTTGATGTCCTCCATCTCTTGGGCAATCTGGGGGAGGTTCCCACTGCTGCCACCCAGGCTGATGCTGGATGACGTTGAGCTGGAGCTTAACCCAGAGTCTGGCACGGGTGAAGACTGGTACTCTCGCAGGAAGTCAAAGCCGCCTGGTAGCGGTGAAGAGGAAGGGGAGAGGTTAACAGAGGCAGTAACCCATTCTTCCTCAACATGCAATAAGGCAACCCGAAGGCCTTTTGAAAGTACAACATCAAGTTAAAGCACTTTACTCATACAAAACATACATCCTCTACATTGCTGGTCTTTGGATTACAAGGTTATTATAAATGGTCATACCACAATGGCTGGACCACCAAGGCTCTAGTACTAGAATGTAAATAAACAACTTTATGTTTTTAAAGCTAAAACAGAATGAAATATTTAAATAAAATATTTGCACATTTTTTTGGTGGGTGGGGGCAGAAGGTGCTCTGCACTTAAAATCGGGAAAAGAATGGCTAACGTGATCAAACAGAGCTCAACAACAGTACTGTCCAGTCCAAGTACCCTAATATGTGATATTACTTTCAATGCAAGTCTCAGACTGTACACAACCAGGAGGAATCAAACCCAAACACATTCATCTAGCAGCCATGCTATTCAGTCGAGATCATCTGGAATACGTTCACAGTCAGTCATGGAGCATTGTCTAAATATCCACCAATACCTTGTCTAATGTTGACATTCATCCAATATATCTGCTTACATGGAGGGACCCCTTTCCCTGTTTGCCAGCCATGCTGAGATGCAGCCAGAGCTGACATCCCCTACTTAATCTACTTAATTTATTTATGCACAAGGGAGGTTTCAAAGTCAGGTGGGCATTTCTTTGGTTTGGTTGTTGCATCCAACATATTACTTCCAGAATTAATTATTGGGGCTCACTAGCATGGGATTACACATTCCGCCCCTCCAAACAAATGCCCAGATTTACGTTGACAGAGTAGACTGGCTAAGCCCTAGTCTGGAGGCACAGAACACTTACAGGAAGGCCAACAGTAGTGACAACAGCTGAACTGAATGATTTGAATTACTATATTCCCAGGAAAAGGAGGTGAGGTGACTAAGGTAAGGTGAGGTAAGTTTCTTTGTATCTGCACCAATCCAAATAGCTCCTCTCTCAAGATCCTTTTACAGTTCCTGTCGGTCTAATCCATTGTTGATTGCTTTCCCAGAGCGGGCATTCCCGCCACCAGATCATTCATGACTACAGTACCACCAGCTCAAGAGCTGACCCCAGGGGTACTACTCCAATTGACCCTTTGCCTAGGTTTGTAACAAGGATGTGTAAAACAACCCCCTCAACAACCATGTTCTCTTTGTATTATACCTGTGTAGAGGTATTCTGGAGGATACGCTGGCTGAACCGTCAGAGTCTTCGTTTCATTGGTCTCTCTTGTTTGCAGAAGCACCGAAGCGATAACTTGAAAATTGCTATTGCACGACAAAGCAATCAAAAGATGCAGAAGTAGCTTTTTACTGTGTTCAAAAACCTCAGGACGGTAATGGTCCAGACCTGGGGAGAAAAAGGTTAAAAAAACATTTAATTTGAATGGTTGCTTAACATCTCCCGAAATTCCAGAAAAGAAATATTGCAAGATTGCTTAATGGCACAGGAGCAGGCAAAACTCTGGCCAAAACATCATTACAAATGTCAAACATGTAAGCTCTTAAAATAAACGATACAGATGTAAATTATTTATTGTGTTCTGGGAAACATGTTCATCTGTTTCTCTCTGCAATAAAACAGAGACAGTTTCAAACTCTCAGACTGATTGCAATAATATTTTGTTTTGAATCCCTGCCCAGCTCTGCTCGTGCTGCAGCTTTCTTCCTGTGACTTGGGGTTTGAGGTAGAATAAACACTAGTTATTTTCCTGCTCAGCGAGGCTTCTGCACAGTGTAGTAGCATCTCTACTACCACACATTCTGTTCGGTTGGCCCCTAGGCCTTCAATATGTTTGTCCTTCTTTTTAGATTTTAAGATCTCTGCAGGATGTCTCTACTTTACAAGCGTGTCAATAAGCTAGACTTTACCCAACAGAGCAGTGGTGGGTGGCTCCACCGCTGAGATTCTTTCTACCCCTGCTAGGCACAAGGAAGGCAACATTTTGGGCCCAGGTACACACCCCAAACCCTTCTCACGTTCCCAAAGACTCTCAAAGGCGTATCATTGTTGTTGAAGTTTTCAAACCTTTCATTCTAACACTTATTGTTGGTTCTTCTCGGGCAATCATACATATGCATTCCCTCTCCCGGAGTGAACTGAACCTCCTTAGACGAGGTCCGAGGAACAGGCTTTTGCTTTCTGCTGAGCCATAGTATCTTGGTCTGGGAAGCAGAGTCTATTGAAGATGAGGGGGCTGCTAAAGGCCTAGTGGAAAAGATTATCTGCCTTTGAAGGACTTGAGAGCCCTTCCCCCATCGGAAAGAGGCGTGCAGCTCAAGTGCTATCAGTCGGATTGATTTGACGGCAACAGTGCGTCTGTGTTGTGCTGGAGGCCCCTCATTTCTGGAGCGACTGAAGAGGGTCTTCTGAAAGAGCTCTTGATGACATTTTAGTGAAATATGAATTTAGGTCTGTAGAATTCCACCTGTTGACACACAGTGAAACACCTCTTCAGCAACAGTGTCAATGAGGTCCCAGAGAACTGGCAAACCTTGCTATTTCCAAGTCTAGCTTGAGCATAAACTAATACAAATTCTGGTAGATACAACAGGCGCATATTTTGCATGTGCATTACACACACATCATGATAGTACCTCCATCTATATCACTGGTAAATCTGATTGCGCAATGTCACCGCAAGACAGTGAACCAGATTGCTATTCGATTGCATTACTGGGACGGATTTCATTCTTTTAAATTACTAATAAATGTGAACACCATTGGTAACTGCTTCTTTTACAAATCCCCTACTTATGAAGCCATAGTACTATGCATGTGTTTTAAAAAAAGCAATAAAAACACTTTGAAAAAAATTCGGATTGCACAATGTGTGCAGCATCATGTTTATAAACATCAGACTATGCAGCTACAACATACACCTCTACCTTTGTAAAGTGCTTAACTGCTCCCAGGACTAAGTATTCATTATTCATAAAGCCCTAATAAAATAAAATGATCGTACTATCTTGTAGTTGAAGGAAACCATAATATGTCCTTTCCCTTTTGAGGCTTCAGTTGCTGATTTGTTATTGGGAGGGAAATTTCAGAATGGCCTTTTAGTGAGATGACCCACTCGTTAGACTATGGAGGGATAAGGACCTTTCTCCTCTCTCCAGTTCAATGTATATGCTGTATAAAGGAGGGCTCATTCATTTAGCATATTTTGTAATACATTTGCATCATAATGTATGTTGTCAATTAGTGATACACACGCCCCTACGTTTCTTTTTCTTTTTTAAATTTGCTAATGACAAATGCTGGGACCAGTCCTGCAGAGCGATTATCAGCCCTATTGCTAAAACATAATAGATGAAGGTCCCCAAAACCTGTCTAAAAATATCTGTATTGTTTGAGTTCGGCCTTGCCAAGGAAACAGAGTACTACATCAAAAGATCAGCCTATACAATTATCAAAAAGCAAGGGAACTAGTGTCTCTTCGACACTGGAAGGAGGGCACTGCCATCCAGTCCATAAGTGTCACCACTACACTTAATCAATGCACATAAAACCCTCCATCATAACATAACACCTGTATTTGCACAGCCCACATTCACCGTGTGAGGCATCTTGGCGCTGAAAAACAGGTGTTTATTGTTATCCTACTCAATTACTCATTTTTATCGACCTCAATGGGATGAAAGGCTGAGTGGGCCTGCCGGGATTTGGACCTGTGACCAGGTGGACAAACAGACTTCTGGAGTGGATGTGTTCGTCCACAGAGCCAACACACCTGACTTTTGGTGCATCACTCATTAGAAGGAGAAGAGAATGCTCCATCACCTCAACAACATCATCAATAATTACAGTTCCAGGACACTCTTACAAACTCTCCTCATTATCAAATCCTGGGAAGGGGAGACACTTGCTGCAGAGAATAGCAGCCACGTGGCACAAGATCCCCCTAGGACCCTTACAGATAAGACCTGCTTGTGTCCTGAACTGCTGAATCCATCTGCTGGAGGCAGCCACCTCATAGAGCCTAAAGTCCCAGTATGGATGAAGAGCAACAAAAATGAGTTTAATAAAAGTTGAAAATTAGCAGAGAAAGGGACCAGGTAGTCTAAAGTACAGATACGTTGCAGTAGTGAAGAAAGATGTGACCCTAACTTGTCATATAACGTTTCCCCCCAAACTCGAGTGTTCCACTATGCATGTAATTAGATGTTCAACTTCAGACACTCTTTAAGCCCTTCCCACAGCTTACAACACTGAGCACCAATACTTCATGTTGCTCGTCTCGCGCCTCTTACTTCGGTGCTCCAAGCTCCTTTCGGGTGAAGGAGGACGTTAATGTCTTCCTCTGCTGTGCTATTTGTAGCATTTAGATATACAATATTTTTCTAAACTTCAGTCCCAACAGGGATTTGCTACCAGTTAAAGCATAGCCAGCCAGCAAGAACACCCAAAATGTACGCAATGATCTGCAAAGTTGTCAAGGAAGTGTGAAATGGTGCACTTCGTATTGTGCACACTCTTACCCAGGAAGAGTGCATGAAGTAGCAAGGGGAGGTGGAGGGCCCAGTCCTCTCTGACGCTGTGATCTACCACCATCTCAGTCATGAAGATAACAGCAATGTTGCACCTGGGAGTGACAGAAGAGGATCAAAATACATACACAACTGTTGAAAGTGACAAGGCAGTCCTATCCTCCAGTTCCAAGTTAAACCAAGCGCTGCTGCTCTGAGGCGGTTTAGGTCTAGCTATATCGGGCCAGAACCCATGCTTCTAATTAATTTGATTTCGCAACACTTCATCAAGAAGTAATCTGGTTGTTTTCAAAGTTCTTCCAAATAAGACCCTTTGACAGCATTCCATCCTCTGATAAATAAGGGTCAAGATAACTTATGAAGCTTGTTGGGTTACTGGATGTTCTGAGCACCTTCTTAAAGGTATGTTGGCAGCGCCTGTGCGGATTCTAATGTGTAGGAATTCACTTATGAAGAAACATAAAATACAGTACAAATAGCCAAAAGAAAGAATCACAGACTAACAGGAGTCTTTTTGAGGGCTATGGCCAGTCTAGCATTCCTTCTTCATCTCCAACGAGTTTTAAGCACGTCAAGAGTCTTATCTTAATTCAGAGGCAAACACATCTGTGGGAGGATAGGCAGAGGAGACAGCACTGGGAATGCAAGCTGTCTGGCTCTTATCAGCAACAAAGGCAGCCATCCAAAAACCTGTACATCGAGAGACTTTTCTTTTTCATTTACTTGTCTCACCTGTGAAGTGGTCCTCGTGGGGTGACAGTTTCCGGGAGGTAATCCACCAGCGGGGCCCAGCACCCACCATTTGCGGGCATTGGTAACGGCTGCGGTTGGTTTGTTTCTACAATAGTCAACAGCCAACTAGTGTATGGAGAAACCGGATCATCTGCAATGTAAAACATCAATACCATGTCAAAGCATATTAACACCAGCCCGCAACCTTCAGTGTACCTGTAAAAAAAAAAAAAAAGAAAAGAAACAAAGGAATGAAAATAACGATTTCCCCTCTTTTTGCATTTACTTATGGAAAAGATGACATAATTTTGTGTTGAACTAATAGATTTGCTTCTTCCTTTACTTGCTTGGGAGGGTGAATGGTTAATTTGATATTTCCAAGATTAGATCATGCACTTCTGGCTTTATACTTATTTTGCAGGTGTGGTAAAGTGGTCATTTTTACTCAGCACTGTCATTCTTTCTGCCTCTCTCGTGTCCTGGAGCTTTTGTTTATTAGCATGTTTCTGTGTGCTTTAGTGTTCAGTGTGGAGTACAGGGTCATCAATCCAGCTCCCTGCCCAGTCTGTAAATTAGCACATTCCTTGTGCCATTGAAAAGACCTGACTGTTTTGCTGTGGATGGGAAGACATTATCTGCCACTCTGCCCCTATCTGTGGTTTCCTGTCAGTACCTATCCCTCCCTGCTTCTTCTGTGCTTCTTCAGGCTCTCGAGAAGATTGATAAAAAAATCACATTTCCATAGGCTGAAATCACATAGAGTAAATGATACACAATGGAAACATGCCACGGCATTTAGTTATTGGAGTGCCAGGACCTCTAGGACCCACCTGATCTGTTGGTCTGTACGCCAGCATGGGAGTATTTAGGAAGACACCGGGTTGTGTCAGTTTTCTTTGAGGTCACTTTGACTTATGAAGATGTTAGTTGTAAGGTGAGTGAGTAAGAAGCGAGTAACAGTGACAGTGCCGGTCGGTGTAGGTGTGCCGGCCGGGCGGTGACGTGGGGAGGGGCAGGGTGGGGGGTAGCAAAGTATGGATTACGGACCAGTGGCGGCTCCTCCATAGGGGCGTGGGGGCGTCGCCCCCTGCTTCTCGCAGTGCGAGAAGGCAGAAACATAAAATGGTAAAACTACCATTTTATGTTTCTGCTTCTCGCACTGCGAGAAAGCAGAAGCGCCTGGAGTGCCTGGTTGTGGGCGGGAGGGTGGGCGGTCCTGCGCGCGAGCAGGGGGGGAGTGGCTTGCCCAATGTTGTGGGTACTGACTGCTTTGGTCGGCCTGGGGCCAACCAAAGCAGTTATGCGCACTCCCCCTTTTCTCTATGTAGGCTGCATGCAGCCTAAGCCTACATAGAGAAAAGGGCCTCCGATTAGGCTCCCAGCTGGGGCGCTGTGTGCCTGCACCGCATCAATCACAACGCTGCCATTGCAGCGTTGTGATTGGCTTAGGGCCCAAGGAGGGAGGCTGCCTGTGGCTGCTACCTAGCGGGAAAACGTTCCTGAGTCGGACCCGGCCACTGCCAGGAGCTTAGGCGGCGCAGGACTCCGAACCCTGTAAGGTAAGTTTTTTTTTAATTTGTAGTTTTAATTATAACCAATAATTGTCATGCCGCCGGCCGCGACTGGGTAAAAGAAAAAGAGCGCAAATATACGGGGATGTTTATTATTCGTTTTATAATCCCCTGGCACGGTGCGTCCACCCACCGTCGCTGTAACATGTTCCTGTCCTTGGTTCTACAGACTCTGCTGCCATGCTCCCGACCTTCAGCTACAGAAGCCTGGCATTGTAACGTGGTATTATTCAGACAGAGGCAGGCCGCAGGCGGCACCTCCTACACGAGGGCAGAACCCCCTTAAGTTGAAGTACAATATTGCCAGGCGCTATGTTCCCAGGCGCTTTGTGTTCCTTTTCTTCTGACCCTTGATGTTAGTGAAGCGGGTTAAATAAGGGACGGTGTAATGGTTCCACTAGCCTGCAAGCTCAGTAAGTTGAACTTTAGTCCCTTTTATCTGCAGGTCATTCCAACAAGGCGGACCCACCCTTTTGTTCTTCAGGTTATTACATTGGACACCAATAAAAATGCGTGATAGTAACATGTTATTCCCAGCGCTTGGAAATGGCGGAAGAGAAGCATTACGCGCTGTATAAAAACAATCATTAGTGGGGGCTCCCTGCAGATTCACTCTTAAAACCCCTATGCTGTGTCGTGGACTGAGCTTTATCTGGACACGCAATTTTCTTTTCTATATAGATCACCCGAGAGCCAGGAAATGTTCCAAAAGAAAAAAGAGCGCAAATGTACGGGGATGTTTATTATTCTTTTTATAATGCGCTAATTAGGGTTGGAACTTTCAGCCTAGAAACAAAAATCTGTCCGGGTTCGTTCCGTTCGGTTTTGCTCCGAATAGAAAAATATAGTCGTCACTGGACCACTAAATTATGACAACCTCTCTGCATGTTGGGGAATGTCGGGGAAGCTGTGTTTGAGCCTATTTCCACTATTGAACTAAATAAAAGGGATTTCAACTTGGCTTCGTTTTACGGAGCATTTGTACTACAAATTTGTCTGTGAGCTGTCTTCACAAGATATAAGAGCCCCTCACTCCTTCCACTACTCGCACTTCGCTGGACTCCATGTACTTTGTGGTGGGAGCGGATATCTTGCTTCATCATCATATTGACTTGGATTGAAGTTGCGTATTTCCTGCCTGTCTCTCTTAAATTGTTGTTTGGAGTGCCTATTTAGTGGAGTTTGCCAAATTGGTGAGTTTGGGCCAACATGGGAGCAGCACACGACAATGAGCAGTTGGTGCAGCAGGGCTTTTGCACATTCCACCGGCTTGCACACATTCAGAAGGCACACATGCTAGTTGGTTCTATCTGTACTGAATTGTGAGTGTGTGAATGAGCATGAGAACTAGACGGAGAAAGAATAATTATCACAAACAGAATCATTAATAGAGACTGACAGACCAACAAAACTAACCATTGAGGGAGAATGAGCGTGAGAGAGAAAAGAACAGAGTCAGAAGGGTAAAAAGGAGGAGGAGAGGAAGTGACTGAAGGAAGTTTGGAGAAACGGACATAAAAGTGCGTGAGAGACATATAATATAAGTAGTCACAAAGGAAAAGAAACTAATGGCCATCTGGGAAAACAGAAAGCGAAAGAATGGCACACAGACAACAGAGCCATGTAGTAGAGAATGAAAATGATGAACACACAGAAATGCATGGACAGTCATATAGACAAGAAATTGCCACGCACACAAAAATACATTAAAATACATGGGGTCTCTCTCTCTCTCTCTCTCTCTCTCCTCTCCCTCTCTCTCTCTCTCTCCTTGTATCAAAGGAGGAGATTGCTACATCAGAGACATTCACAGTAAGAGGGAGAGTGTCTTGCCGAAAGCCACCAAGGGAGGCAATGTGACTGAAAGACACACAGGGACAAACACAGACAAAGAGAGCGAAGGATCAGAGGGGACAGTGACAGCCTTGTTCATAAGCAGTTTCCTTAAAAAGCTGAGCGGCCGGTAGCAGAGGAGGGGGAAGAGATTGAAGCTCACTGGTTTTGAAAAGAGAGAAGCGATGGACGGGTAACACAGAAAGCCAGTCAGAGTGAGACTAAAAGAAAAACCATTTAGGCAAATAGAAAATACTGAAAGAGATGCAACAGGAAGGTCTCAGAGAAAAACAAACAGCGAATGAGAGACCAGCATGAACTAATGAAAATTAATCCAGAGTACAGGGTTTCTGAAACCGGGACTGAAAAATACTCAAAACTCATTTGGAACCTTGCAGTGACTTCTGTGCCCTAGACTCTTTTGAAACAGATTGATTTGCTTTTCCTGATATGTGTGTAACACTTTGCCATTTGTTCTTTTTCAAACCCTCCTCAAACACCACACAAAAATTAACTGTTAACATCAGCACCCAATACTTACTCTTGTCATCATCATAGGATCCTCCAGAACTATTGCTGTATCTTGACTCCAGTCGAGAGTGCGCTCGGATTACATTGCTGAACCTTCAAACACAAGGGCACTCTGTTAAAAGCCTTTTTTAGTAGCCATCAGTTATTACAGGTGCTTCTTTCCAGCACACTTCAAGCTGCAGCTGTATGCCATTGTTTTCACACCAGAGATGCTGATATTGTATATCTGAACAACCTTTTAAGACCGTTTGAGAATCAGCCAATCCCTCTCTAGATTTTCATTCATGTGGTTAGCATCAGGATGCTCCATTGCGAGTGACAGGGAGCTTTATATGTTTCAAATTCATTCATTCATTTTTTGAGAGAGAGGTCAGTGGTCCCAGTACAGTGTTAAAAGCAGGTTTGGTAAAACCACCACAGAGTCCCCTAACATTTCAATTTACAAATGCTTCTGAGAATCCCAGCCAGACCCTGGCTATTTTTAATCTTTCACTTGTGCTGAAAAGCAAGAAGAAGTGCAGCCTAATGAAGTCACACCAGAAAAGCACCGGGTGTGAGGGTGTGGGCGCAGTCATGAAAAAGTATTCTGAATTTATTTTCTTGTCGTAAATACAATGCGAAAACTGTGATCAGGAGTTTATTAAAAGAATAAACTGAGGTCAGGGGCATCTTCTCTAGTTGCACTGCTAGAAAAAAACCCACATTAATGAGTAAATGCTCCTCGAATTTAAAAACTGGGAATTAGACAGGAAGAACATCCCAACTGATGCGTCAAAATACCTAAACCCACAAACTCAGAACCAGGCTGGGTTTCAGTAACATGTTTGATTTTGGCCCTCTGACCTTGGGGCCCATTAATTTTAGTGCTCTTATAATAATAGCATGAGACTCTAATGACAAATGTTACAATGCGAATTTTTCAATGTAATATCAGGATCACTAACATTCACTAACGTCTTATATTAGTTGCTTGTGCACTTTTTTTTTTTTTAATAGAGTTTTATATAGCGCGAACTAGACCCGAATCGGGTATCAGAGAGCTTTACATGAGCACCAGTTTCGTTACAGAAGGACACATTCATTTTTGTTAGGCACAAGAGATTAAGTGATTTGCCCAGAATCACAGGATGTTGAGCGTCGTTGCCGAGACTCGAACCCGGTTCTCCAGCTTTGAGGTCAACCGCTCTAGCCGTAAGGCTCCATCCTCTCCCCACTTGGTAATGAAAATTCACAAGATCTGCACTGGAACAGTTAGAGCTGGGATCTAACTGCTCATGAGGAACCTCGCCTGAAACCAAAATATTTTGAAACTTGACATGAACAAACAGCTACAATTATGATGTATATGCAGTCTCCAGTACAAATACTGCAATTGTTCAATTCCTGGTTCTGTGATTATGTTCCTGAATCTGCCTGCCCACCCACCCTTGGTGGAGGACAGTTTCAAGCAACTACCACTTTTCCTGAAAAGAATATGTGGGATAAAGTAGTCCCTGCCTTACAACATAAGGATCTTGCAAGTCACGGAGGAGTTCCGCGACCATGTAAAGGAACAAGGCCAAATGCTGTGTTCATCTATAAGTTCGTGGAACTCTTGAGGTAACTTGCAGTATCCTTTAACGTATGGCAGACGGTATTTTATTCCTTTTAGCATATGGTGACACCATTATGCTTCGAACAAATCACTTAAATCCTTAGTGTGTAGCTGTAGTGCAAAATTAAACACATAAAAAAGCAGTCAATTTATCGCGAAGGGATACTGGAATCAGTTAAATGTCAGTCGGATTTAAAAAATGCTGTAGCTCAGAATGTGTAGAAACACTCCGAGAGATTCTATCTTTGTTGTACTGGCCAATAGTCTGCAAAAATAAACATGTTGTCATAACTATCTTCTTTCTCCTGATCACTGTTCATTTTAGAAAAACAGATCAGAAGAAAGAAAAGCTAGTTCTTATTTTATTTATATAAAACTTTGACTACAACTATGCTCTGTGACAAGCCTTTCACCTTGGCTGCTGGCTCTGGCAGCAGGCATTATGGTTTCACAACTAAAATGTAATAAGCTATTACAGCTGAAAAGTTACATCATTTCATTATTAGAGGTCACCAGAGACGTCACAACTCGACTGTAACTGGAGAGGGGCTTTTATACAGGCACTGCAGGCTCCCATGTGTTATAACTTCATTATGTTACTCCTTGGTGCCTCCTGAAAAGTCTTTGTTATGTTATTTGCCTTGTGTTACCTTTAAGGTAACTTAGAATGTTTGAGCAGAGCGAGGCATGGAATGCTATTGCTGTTCCTACACGAGTTCTACTCCAGGAGATCAGTTGCTACTGGTGTCCTGGAGGGAAGCCGTGCTGCCTGGCTCTTGCCTGTTCTCTGCTGTAACTTACTACAATAAATCTTCTTTCAACTATTACATCGTGTCATCATTACAGTCTTGTTACATTTCTTCTTATTGAAGCGCCACAAACCTCTGCTTGAAGTACTTAAATGTAGCGGTCATTACCTTCTTCTCCCTCCTCTCTTCTAAAGAGAAGCGTCTGATGCTTGCGTTGCTTGCACCTCCAAGACCTAAAATCGTCGACTTTGCACTCTGATGCTGGTGGTCGGCACGTCTTGATTCCCACAGGCTTTTTATTGACAGAACTATGCAACAGTTCTTATCTGGAAGTTTTTGGATTCACTGCTTGATGTTCTGGTTGACAGGACTCTGCAACAATTGTCCTGGATTTTTGAGCTACTTAAATAGTAGGAATTATCTTCCATCACCATATAATATTTCACAAATAGTGTAAAGATAGATCTGTCAGTTGTCCACTTATCAATACTAAAGTGTCGCTGTTTTAAGTTGCATATATATTTGATTCCCTCTGTGCATAATCACGTTTTACTGCACAGTCTGCACTTTCTGATTCATGTTTGCCATCAATTTCACTAATCTGATATCTATATTGGCATAGACAGTGTACTACAATATTTACACAATAAATTGATGTATACTAATAAGCAGAAAAGGCCTAGTCTCATTAAGCATATAAGGTGAAGATGAGATTCTCAGAAGAGAGGGCTTCAAAAAACCTTAAAAACAATTCCAATATAGAACATTGTTTTTTTCAAAAATGAGAACACAGTATTACTGCTTGCTTTCTCCCATTCCGTAGTGGACAACTTATAATATTGTGTTTTTTCTCTGCACAAATTCCACCTGGATCTACCTAGTGAAAATCATTTGTGGTAGAAATGAGCTGGTGGGGTGCGGTAATCATCACATATGCTTGAATCCTGATCAGGATTTTCAGCACAATTGTAAGGAGGGTTTTTGTCTCATGTTTCCTGGCCTGTGTCTAATATTTTCATCAATTTAAGAACTAACTCATGGTTATTTATCCTGCCTATAGGTCTTCTGTGTCGAACAATGTCAACAGCATTACTGTAAAGCAAGCTGATCACACTTCATGCTACTTCATGACTAAAGTCCAAAGCCACAGTAAAGAAATGCTAGATGTATGTATCATGACCCATTCCTAGAGAAACCATGTTGCTTTGAACATTTAATTCCATAGCATGGATATATTCCCCACACGTGATGCACATTATGATGGTCAAGATGCCAGAAGTGGAATGAGGACCATAGGAAGGAACCAAAATGTCACAGCATGTACAATACATAAGTGGGCTTCCCATATTTCAGCAGGGTGGGGGCGTGGCCAAGCCGCCGACCGTGATGGCCACGTAGGTTTGGAGCTCCGCCACTGTTTCCCCTTGTTGGATCTGTCGTGGCGGCATAATGGCGCTTCGTGACTCCTCCGACACCGTGTGTGGTGTGGGAGGCATTGGTGCGGCACATGGTGGGGGAGCCAGGCTGATCGCGGCTCGTGTGCCGGATCGAGGACAAGTTGCGGTGAGCGGTTGCGGTGGGGGGTTGGAGGCTGACTCCATCGGTGACGGGGGCGCTGGCACTCCCCGGAAGCCCCACGGCGACAGGGGCCGTGGGCGGGCTTGGGGATCAGCCACCCGGCCGCGAACAGTGCCGCCCGCAGTAGCCCTCCCCTCCCTGCGGCCGCACCCGTCTCAGCCTGGTTCCCGGCCCGCGTTGACATTGCGGTGCCGGGGGCCTTACTTCACACAGCTGCTCTCTCTCTCCCTGTGTGCCGGACTGGGCCCTGCTGGGGAGCGGGCCGGTTGGAGCTGTGGATTATCCCGGGTGAGGCGGCGCACGCAGTGTGGGGGTCATTACACATACCGGCTGCACCATGGGTTGATGCCCTCAATCCTGACCCCGCGGCGGCGGTGCCCGCCCGCGGTGACCAACCAGATGTGGGCGACCGAATTCCTCCGGCCTCTGCCGATCACCACTCTTTAATGACGTTTAGCCTTGGCCCCTAACTACGTGTGAGACAGCTGTTGGGCATGGTTGTGGCTGACGACATGCCAGCTATTGGTGCACAACCGTGACATCTTTCTTCTTCGTGACCCCAGCCAAATATATGTCCTGCGGCCTTGCGTAGCACTGGGCTGCTGCGCGACTTATCTACCTCTTGGGGAACCAATCCACTCCATGTACTGGGTATCTGACGTGGGGGCCCCTGCCACGGCTGAGTTTGTGGCACATCAATGGCGAGGGGAATGGGGTGCAAAGACCCCAAGCACAGCACCCTGCCTTTCAAGCCACCTGGTCCTGGCACTTCTGCGCAGCAACCCACCATGGCGGAAGGTGGTGAGACGCCCACGGTTGACCCGGCGGGGCCCGACAGCTTGCTGGCGGAACTAAGGGCTGGGTTTAGAGCCGTGGACACCAGATTTGAAGCCCTTGACAGGAGGTTGGAATCCATGGGGGCCAGGCTGGATGCGTAGGAGGGTCGTCTGACTGTAACGGAGGGTCGAATCTCGGACTTGGAGGACGGCGCGGCCCAGACAACTAAGAAGCTTGAAAGGATGGAGAAGCTCCTCAAGTCAGTGGCTATCAAGAACGGGGATTTAGAAGCTCGTGGGCGGAGGAACAACATTTGCATTATGGGGGTGCCGGAATCCACCAACACGGGGCGCCTGGACCGCTTCGTGGAAACGCTCTTAACGGATATGCTTGGAGGCGAATCCTTTACCACCACCTTTGTGGTTGAGCGAGCTCACCGTATTCTGGGGCCACTACTAATCCAGGGTGCCCACCAAGACCGATCATAGCCCGGCTCCTGAATTTCAGGGATAGGGATACAGCCCTACGATTAGCACGTGAAAAGGGCCAGCTGGAGTGGCAGGGCTCGAACATATCCCTATACCCGGACTTTACTGCCATGGTCCAGGACGCACGTAGAAAATACGCTAGTGTGAAGGCAGCCCTACGGAAGATGGGACTACGATATGGGATGCTGTACCCAGCACGACTGAAAGTGGACATTGATGGTTGGTCCCGGGTGTTTGACTCCCCCCACGATGCTCAAGAGTTCTGCCAGAGATACTCCAACGCCGCAAGGAAGAAGGACACGACATCTCCGCAGTATACCCAAGACATACCGGAATCCGGTGCCAGTGTGGACCTGTTTTCAGCTAGCTAGTCACGCCGCACCTGCCTCTCAGTGTCGCAGTAGCACAATGTTATGTTCCCACTGCTTGTGCTGCACCACTGTCGACCTGTGCCTGGGTGCACGTTGGTGTGCCGCCATAGACGTAGTACATGTTATTGGGAAGGCACTCTGTGCCAATGATCGGGGTAGTGGCAGGGTGTTGCCATCCCCCCAGTGCGTTTGCGCATGGCTCGAACTGTGCAGGTTTACAGTATAATTTGTTTCTGTTTGTATGATTCCATCTTTATGGTTATAAGGGATGGTGACTTTCCCCCAAAGTTGGGTGTGGGGGATGGGTGGTGGGAGGGGGGGCTCTGGGATTATTGGTCAATGTTTGTAGCATGTTCTTATTATACACATCAGTTGCAGTGTCGAGTACGTAGTCCTGATACCAGTGAGCCAGAAATGCAGGTTTTAGACTATGGCTAACAGGGTCGTTGCGGAATCCAGTGTGGTGCTAATGTCCTGGAACGTTAAGGGTTTAAACAATGCCCGTAAGTGTAAGCAGGTGACTAACTATATGCAAAGATATCACGTGGACATTGCGTTTTTACAAGAGACTCACCTTGCAGCACATGTTACGACGCCATTGGCATCGGGTTGGGGGCCGCATAAATACTTTGCTGGATATAGCTCTTATGCTAGAGGGGTTGCAGTGTTGATACACAAACGGGTGCCGTTTCGGGAGGAGGAGGTCCATCGGGATGTGGGGGGTCATTATTTATTGGTTAAGGGCACCATGCTTGATCACTCAGTGCTTTTTGTTAATATTTATGCCCCGAATGTTGACGACCCAGAGTTCTTCGAGGCAGTCCATGGTCACATAGTATGCATGGGGGCAGATTGTGTTTATATGGGGGGGGGGGGGATCTCAACCTGTTGCTCAACCTGGGACGTGATAGCACGGCGCGTGCGATAGCCACAAAGCCGAAGGTGCGACGCGTAGTGCTGGACACTATTGAACAGCTTGGGTTGGTGGATATATGGAGATATTACTGCGCGGACCGTGAGGGGTATACTCATTATTCTGCGCCTCATAATTCCTGGACGCGGTTGGACTACAGGTGCTTGTCAGCCGGGGTCGCAGTGTGGGTCGATGAGGTTACGCATCTCCCGCGTACTTTGTCGGATCATTCTCCGGTGATCCCTAGGGCGGGGGGGGGGGGGGTGGAGCGTCCGTGGCGATTCCCAGATATGGCCTTGAGGGATACTGTTTTTGCGACCGAACTTGGGGAAGCGATAGTAGAATATTTTAAAATTAATGCTGGGTCAGTGGACTCTAAGGCTACCCTGTGGGAGGCCTTTAAGGCCTATGCAAGGGGGGGTGTGCATTTCCAAGAATGCTGGGGTTCTCAGGGCTCTGCGTCGCACGCTTGCAGATATAGAGACACAGCTTATGGAGCTAGATCATGGGGCAGTTAATGCAGAGCCCCCCAACCTGCACAGACGTGCGGCACTCTTGGCAGAATTCCGCGAGGCCGCGGAACGTGAGGCGCATTTTCTTGGTAAATATGCAGTCGCTAGGAGGTATGGGGAGGGTGAAAGGCCTGGTAGGACGCTGGCCAGATTAATGCAACAAACCCGCAGGCCCACCTACATAGCGGAACTTCGCGGGGATGGTGGCGAGCGGATCACGGGCAATGTGGGGCTACTGAGAGAGGTGCTTAAGTACTATATTACCTTGTACACCTCCGGAACCGCTGACCACCCCTTGGCCTATAGTGATTACCTTTATGAGTTTCCCTAGTTTGGATGGATAAAGCCCACCAAGAATTTCTGGCTGAACCATTTTCAGAGGATGAGATCACCGGCGCTATCAATGCGTTGGATGGATCTAAAGCACCTGGGCTAGACGGCTTTCCGGGTTGTTTTTATAAAAAAATATAGGAGCCTGATTGTGCCCCATCTTATTGATATGTATCAGGAGGCCATTGAACTTGGAGTGCTTCCACCCACTTTGAGAGAAGCTGTCATAATCTTGCTGCCTAAGCCTGGTAAGGATGTATTGAGATGTAGCTCATACCGGCCTCTCTCGCTCCTGAACTTTGATAATAAAATCTTTGCCAAAGTGTTGGCGACAAGGCTTGCTTTGATTGTAGAGAAATTGATTTCCCCAGCGCAGTCGGGATTTGTTCCCCAAAAGTCTACTGCCCTTAACACTCGTACCCGGTTTGCTACACTAAATAGGATTTTGCCGTCGGTTCCTGCTGCCGCTGTCCTCCTTGACGCTGAGAAAGCGTTCAATTAACTTGAATGGCCCTTTTTGTTTGCTACCATGCAAAGGCTGGGGATGCCGGAGCGGTTCTTGGCGGTAGTTCGACTATTGTATACACTGTCTACGGCACATGTCCGATTGAATGGTACCTTGACCAAGGCGTTTCCACTTACACGGGGAACGTGACAGGGATGCCCCCTATCCCCCCTTCTGTTTGTCTTAGCGCTAGATCCACTGGTGCGCCAGTAGTTAGAAAGGCACAGTCATGGGGATTGCAGTTTAACACTGGGCCCTTGCTCCTTACACTCTACGTGGATATTATCCTCTATGTACGGCACCCGGATGACAATCTAACATCGTTACTCCGAGAAGTGACGAAATATGGCACCAAGTCGGGCCTTCATATCAATTGGGAAAAATCGGAGGTGCTCCAATTGATGGAGGCAACCTGCGCAGGAACGGTAGACTACCCCTGACCTGTTGTGATCACTCTGTGAAATACCTTGGAGTTCACATCCATAGGGACAAGGACCGTATCCTACAGCTAAACTATGGCCCAGCTGTTGAGAAACTGGAGCGCAACATTGAGCGTTGGTTGCAATTGCCCCCGTCAATGGCTGGAAGGATAGCTATAATTAAGATGGTGGTACTGCCACAATTTCTGTATCTCTTTTTAAACATCCCCATCCGCTATATAATAGCTTTTTCTCTAACTTACGTACGCTGTTACTAAGACTGGTATGGGGTGGTAAACGGGCCCGTATTGGTTGGGACGCTTTAACACTCCCGTGCGAGAGAGGTGGGTTTGGCGTACCAAACCTACAGATTTACTACCTGGTGGCGCAGGCGAGTTTTGCACGACACTGGTACTGTACGGATCTTCGGATTCTGTACTATAGGCCTGAGGCTGATTTGGTCCTTCCATCTGCGCTTAACTCCCTGTTGCCGCGGGGGTTCCCTTGGGATCCGCAAGATATCCAGACGGTGTCCACAACCAGCTGGGCTTGGCATAAGCTGCAGCGTGTGACTGGAGCTCGTATATTATATTCCCCCGCGCAGGAAATAGTTGGATTCCCATCCTACAGGAGACCCTGATAAAGCGTACGTTGGCCAAGTTCCAGATGACCACATTTGGCGACCTGTTTCCAGGAGGGCTCATTTTCTCCCGCACTGAAGACCCCCATCTCCGCTCAGCCTCTATGATGGACCACTTTCTGCTAATGAGAGTGCAGAGGGAGTTGCGCGCGTGTGTGGATAGTTATCCTTTGGAGCCCCCTGACTTCACTATTTTAACTGGGGTTATTAAGGGTGGTGATGGGAGCCACTTAGTGACCCGGATGTACAAGGCGGCGGTGGCATTGCTCCCATGCCATGATGCGAGTGTGTGGGCAGCGTGGGAGCGTGATCTTGGGTAGCCCTTGACGGATGTGCAGTGGAGGCGGTGTTGTGCTCAAATACGCCGCGTGTCTCCCAACCACAGGCATAAAGTGCTACATCTCAAATTTCTATGGAGGGCATACATGACCCCTAGTAAATTGCATCGTATGGATCCCTCTCGTCCGCATGCATGCCCGCGGTGCCGCTCTCCGGAGGCCGAATTGCGCACGTGACGTGGACCTGCCCTATACTTGAGGATTATTGGAGGTCGATTTTTAGGGAGCTGTCCCGGATGGTGGAGGTTGAGATTGCGCCATCGCCTCTATTAGCACTATTAGGATTTGTTCATGATCTCCTGCGCAGATGAACTGCCCAGGCACGCGGAATGGCTGCTCCCTAGCGCTGCTCCACATGCGGAACACAAATCCGACCAAAAATAGCTTATTTGGTCAAAATGCACGCAACTACGTCATAAATATCGGCATCGGAATACAACTGCCAGCAGCAGATGCGGTTGAATGGGGAAAAGACGCGCTGTATCCGGAGAAAAACTGAGTGAATCACACTCAGCTCTAACCATCCCAGCCGAGTCAAAATGGCGGAGCGGGACGTTGATTAGACCGAAGCGGCGCTGCAGAGTCCAGCAGTTCCCAGGACCAGCAAAGAGGTCTAAAGCACCAAATACAACCGCCGACGCCATCGGAAGACTCTGCCTGCGATATGCTCGCTGCATAACAGATAAGTTACCTCACGAACCATACGGCAGCCGAATGCGATACTTTTAAATGGCCGCATGACTTGAACATAGCTGGCGCATTCATCAGGGGCATTATACGCGCACTACATCCACTTTGCGCTCGCCTAGCAGTCCCGTGTCAATACCTCACAGATCGACCCCATAGGACCACGAGCCGTTACTGTGGCAAGCAGGGCTTGCTGTACACTCTTGGCAATATTGATCCCGGGCATGTAAATCGGTTCACGGGCGGAACGAACAATGAGCACACAATCAAACAACCTGCTTCCATTAGATCCCCTCACCCTTAAGATAGCGCGGCAACATTATACCGTGAGGAGGTGATGTAAGAGACAGCACCCACGCCATTTAAGAGGACTTAAAGGCCCCAGTGGAGATAACGTATTCTCTAACCACCCTTCACTGTGTGCCGGAGCTGCGGGGACATCGGGGGTTACATCTGAGGTAGAACTGCGCTGTACTGGGTTTCGGCCTCATGGCGCCGGGGGAGGTCTGAGTTTTACATCAAGGCCAGAATCCCTTGCCTGACCCCAAGATGGCTGCCACAGTGGCCCCTACCACGTTGTGCTACTACTCTGGGGAAAAACCGGACATCGACCAGACCTCCAACCCATCCCCCATCCGGCCTACCCATCAGGATACTGAATCTATGAACTTACCTCTGACCGTGGAGACCTAGCTTTTTGGCCGATGCCCGGTGGAGCTACCTGATAGCTAAAGAGGAGATGGGCTGTGGACTTCCCCCTTGGCCGTCACCTACCCAGCTGGACTTTGGGCAGACTATCCTTCGTTTCTCCGTCGCATTCTCCCTCCTACCCCTTTACCCTACCCCCTTTCCCCCTCTATGCTCCATTTATCTCGTCCCCACAATCTCTTTAAATGTTTTCCCGTTGAGACCTAGCTATTTGGCCAATGCCCGGTGGAGCTACCTGATAGCTATAGAGGAGATGGGCTGTGGACTTCCCCCTCGGCCGTCACCTACCCAGCCGGACTTTGGGCAGACTCTCCTTCGTCTCTCCATCCTATTTCCCTCCTGCCCCTTTACCCTACCCCCTTTCCCTTCTAAGCTCCATTTATCTCGTCTTCTACGCTCTTGAAATTTTCTAGCAACTGATGTAACTTGTAACTGATGTAATTTTGTAACTTTGTGGAACCTTATGTAAAGCGCTCTGATACCTCCGGGTCTAGCCAGCGCTATATAAAACTCAATTAAATAAAATAAAAAATAAAAAAATCTCCCCAAATCCAAACACTGCTTTGTTGCCACAGCGCTTCTTCTCGCCAAGCGTGAAATAGCTATCAAGTGGGCCTGCTTACGGGCCCCTACACTCGCTGCATGGCTTCATAACATGACATTTTGCAACACCACCAGCGACACATGGGCAGCTGCAACCGCCGGCTTCTCGGCCCATGGACATCTGGCAACCGCTCCAAACTTTTCTCTTGGCAGCGCAGGATAGTAGTGGCCCTCCCACTCAGGAACCGACTAACCCTCCTGGACCTGCAAATTTGTAAAGGTGTAAGTGCTTTATGTTTTGCCCCCTTGTCTCAGGATTAATGCATTTAACAACTGGTCCTTCTGTAAGGAAGATCTGCGTGGACTTAATATCTGGTACTGTACGGGTCTTTTTGCCATGTCTGTATATGGTACACTGCTGTGTAGGATGTTATCACATGCTTCTCACTGTATTGCTACACTGTATTGCTATGAACATTATGTTTTCTTTCTTTTGTTCATTCAATTTGGAAAACTCAATAAAAAAATGTATTAAAAAAATATTTCAGCAGGGCTGAAAACATTTAGTGACCCAGATACCGTGCTCCCACTCAAAGAATATTAACAGTCTGTGTTCAAGTGGGGATTTAGCAGTGCTGCAACTGCACACCAAATGACCACTTCCTTATTATGAGCATAGCACTAGCTAGCTGTGTCACCATCCTTTATTTGGGAAGTTAGAATGTGAGTGCACCCTGCACTCTCACAGGGAAAAATGTATGGAACTCCTTATTAGGGGCATGACGCCTACACTGACCTTCTGGAATTGGTCTTGGGTCATACCACACACTTACAGTCTTGCAAAGTTGAGCCAGTACTTCACAGTGGCGACCCAGGCCTTTAAATTACTTGCCCACACAAACCTACAAGGCCCAATCAATGATATTCAAGACAAAACTAAAGATCCACTTGTTTTAAACCCACGATCAATCACATCCATAAGGATTATCCATTACCTTTAGCTCCTTGCAGTTTACTTATGCCTCGCTGATGAATGTCCAAAAATGTCATTATTCGTGTTGCAAATAACTAAAAAAGGAATGTAGCAACAGAGACAATCTCTTAAAAAAAGAGAAGTGGTCCCCTTAAAAAGCATTGGAGCTTCCGATTCTTCTTCAGATAGGACAAACAGAGTTTGACATGAAGAACCGTTAAATTAGTTCTTTAGTATGACTTGCTTTTATGGGCTACGTGAAGTCAAAGTTAGTGGATGGACCTGGATTTGAAATTTTTTACACAAAGTCTTCAGACTTTGAAAAAGGTTGGTGTGATCTTGGTTGCTTCAGAGTTCACCCTACCTAACACGTTTACTAAAAGTTAATCCAAACCACAGGCTGTCTTTTTCAGTTTTATAGATGATTTTGCCGAAAGTATGTATAAATTTTTAAGGAAAATAGGAGTACACACCTTTCATCACTTTCTTTCATCACTTTGCCTTCATCTATATCTGGAAAGCCATCTTGACCAGCCACAACGGTATTGCTGCTTGAGGTAGTTCCTAAAGGCAGAAAGAAAGAAACGCCCCTTTTAGAAGTCAATACTGTCGCTTATATGATTTAGTACTGCGGTGAGTTTAGGGGAGCTATTTAAGTAGGTGAAGTTGTGAGGCATGGACAGTGCCATTAACTCTTGCAGGGCCTGAAAGTCCCAGTAATAAGGAGTAAGAGGCATGCTCATGCTTTAAGTATCCAGCAATATATATCACACCTGTGATTGGCAAAGGTACATTTTTCACTGATAACCTCCCTTTCGTTTTCAGAGTGGGCCTTTATAGCACACTAACATGGCAGGTGTCTATTTAAAGATCTACTTGACTAAGACACTGGCACACAATTAATCATCAAGAAGGCGAATTACTAACAGGGTTAGGAAAGTGTTGCTACTAATCAGCAATACTGCTTAATAAGCCATCTGATGTTTTAAGTAAATCTATTCAGGTACTGTAAGGAGGTGGCTGTGGGTACCCAGAGAACAGGAAGCCACACCCGCAACAGTCACCCGTAACAGGGGCGACAAAGGGCTTAGAGTCCCGAGCTTTGTAATGTGCCTCGGAACAAGATTATATGGAGTCCAGGTCAGGCAGGTTACCCAGGTAAAGCAGATCCACATAAGATGTAATGTGCTGAAGTAGAAAAAAGCCTCGGTAAGCAATGTCAGTGCAGGCCATCCCTTATAACGACTGTCAAACCCTAAACATGTGTTTGCAGTAACTGAATAATGGAAGGTCGCAAATTCCTGGAGCTGGGTCCACAGCTTCTTGCACACCATGGAGAAAAAGCCAAGGACGCCATGCTCAAAGGGGAAGAGAGCGGAGTCAGGATATTTGTAGGAGGAGGGTGTCCCGAGACCTAGAAGCCAATAAGTGAGAAAAGGATAGGCCAAAGTGGGATTCAAGTGGACCCATCCAACACTGATTACCCTGAGTGAGGAGGAACGAAAGGGAGGAGGAGAAGCCAGCCTCCATATAAAGCCAGTCAGGGCAAATAAAGGCTCGGAGGTAGGACAGTCTCTTACCCGAGGGACCTCTTTTTTACTGGCAAAAGCGGGAAAGGGGACAGAGAATTATACTGTGAATCAGAACCATTCCTTACCTGAGGAACCTCTTCTTTACAGGTGGGAAAATACCAACCCTGACATGAGAAGGAGCGATACCAGGAATAGTCCCGGCCTATAAAAAGTTGTGTGATTGCAAAAGAGAGATTGGAATGGGAAGCGAACAAGCCTGAGATCCAGTGATATAACCACTGAAGGGTTGTGAAGAACATTGATTCTAGAACTCTATCAGGCCATAAGGGATAAAGACTTCACTAATGAGTAAGATGCCAATGATGTGATATGTGTGTGCACACGTATTAAGCAATACAGGAGTATATTCCAATGACCAAATCCAGCATGTGTGTTCTATGGTCATTACAGGCACTTATTAAGCATCTGCCTAAAATGTTTTCATATTAGGTGATGTCACATGGAGCTAATCTAAGTGCATCATGGTTGCAGATCCTTTTTAATGTATTTGTAAATTATGTTGACAAATACTAAACACAAGACAATCACTATAATAACAATATAAAACAAGCAGATCATAGCCATTTACAATGAAATACCAACATGTGAGATCTGGTGGGTTCAAGAGTAATAGTCTCACTGTAGCTCACTTGTCCCATATATGTGACTGCAAGAAGCCCAAAGGATTAATCAAACCTCCTACTAAATTCCTAGTAGCTGATAAGTGCTCAGCATCTCCTTTAGTGCACGCGTCAGATGGGATCCAGATATTAATTTTAATTTTCTAAAGAGACTAGTGATTTTAAAGCAGATCCACTTGGGATCTACTTGTATGTAAATTTAAAGCTTTCCAGTGAGGAATCAGTGAACGGTAGTCTAATTGTACAATTTGTAAACAATTACTTCTAATTTATTTTTTCACATGTAAAATATTTTCAAATGAAATCCTCTTCGGGAAAATGAGGAATTTACAAATGTTTCACTCACTTTCCACAGTACGTACAGTAGAGTTATTCAGATGTAGGTTTAGAAGTGCAGTTACATGTGAGAAATGCATTGCAAATGTTTGTGTAAACCCACAAAGTTGACTGAGTGTTCACTTCATTTGCATGGAATTTCTCTGACTGTTCGTCATCTACATATGTAAGTGTCACTTGCAACAGAAGATGTTTTACATACTTTGTGGATTATCTGCAGGTTTAGTGACACATTGGCATGCAAAACCTAGATGTTTATTCCAGTGACTCAATATTAAGTTGTACATGCATGACCTATAATGCACAGCGTATGTATGTTCTTTGCACGGTAATTATGCATTTACTTATTTATTGAATAGTTTTAAGGAGTATGGTCACTTTAGAGTGTTACGGTTGTGTAAGAAAAACATACACTGTGAGGAAGGGGAATTTATAATCCAGTCAGCGAAGGGAGACTCGGGGTAAGTGGTATGTGCTCTCTTTTCCACAGGTTAGAGCGCATTTTGGCACCCTCGTTTTGGAGGGCTTGAGTCCTGTTGATGTGCTTCTTCTGGAAACTAGTCTAAATGACGATGTAGTAACCCAGATGGGCTCTTACCACGACTCTTGTCAGCTCAACCAGGTGGTCATTATGCATGAGCAAGAGAGTTAGTGAATTGCATAATTAAAAAATTTAGGGATATACAGTCCATGATGTCAGACTAGGGTGATGCTATGCAAGTCGAAGATTAGCTCCTCAGGAGCTGGGAACCTGTTTGCAAGAAAGACTGAGTAGCATTTCATGGTTTATTTTGTGGATCCTTGCATCTTTTCAGAGGGTTTACTATGTAGGGTGGTGTGGCAATAACTACCAAATACAAGGCTATGTCTGTATCACCCAACCTGGTCATTTAAATAATAGCAGCTGCAATCATGTAAAACAAAAAGGTTAATCTAGCTTCACCAAACAAAACCACCATATTAGTAAACATAAATGTGTAGGTCTGTGCTGCACACCAGTGCACCAGGAAATGTGAACTTTATATCATGTTTCTGCAATCGCTTACAAAGTCAGTGGAATTTGTGCCATGGTGGAAAACCCCTAAGAAGACCTTAGATAAGGTCATTAACATTTAATTAGCCCGTCTCCTGAGCTTTTAACTGGAGGGATTTCAGTGACAATTCCTTTCATTTCCTTATCTGCCATGTACAAATACTGTTTCTTGGCACTATGCCTTTGGTGCCACGCCCTAACACAATGAAACACTGAGCTTCATGAGGTAGAGAATTACAGCTAGAGTTTCAGGGTCATACATCATATTCAGTCCATGTCATACCAGATGCTGCAGCAGAGCCTTTGTTGCTGGAGGCGAAGCGGTAAAATGGTGGATTATCACAGTGCTGGACAATGGGGTTCACGGGATCCGTCTGCTGCAGCTCAAACAAGAGCTCTTCCATGGTCTGAATGGTGTTGTTTCGACACAAATATATTGCAACCTTTTTGATCTATAAGGTAAAATTACAATATTAATTACAATACAGACACATCTCGCATGCATTCAATGTCAGCAGATATGGACTATTATCATACCACTTCAATTTAGGATGTTCACTGATTTCACAAATTTTCAAAACAACATTATACATGTCATGCATTGGTACTTACACGTAATCCTAAACATCATGACCAAATTAGTGAAACAACATACACAACCATTGAAAATACAGGGCAACAAATGGAAACATACTAAAATAGAGCTCCCTGACACAGTGAGGACACAGCTGTTTAATGCCTGGAAGTACCTTGCCACAGTAACCAGGGTCTGCAGAGATCTATGTGGCCCCTTCTGTAATAAAGACATGCAAATGAGGGAAACACTTGGCCTCAGCAGCCGCACTATTATGGACGCGGACACAGAGGCAAGGACACCATCAGGAGGCACACGGACTGTGTGCCACAAAGAGGCGGTGCACAGTCAGTGTCCCCTTCGATGGTGACCCCTGCTAGGTGGAAAGTGTTATTATGGAACCCAAGAAATCCCCCTGCAGGCTCACTGCACCAGCATGCAGCCAGATCTCTGTGCCTCTTTGTGAAGCAGGCCCGGTGCCGCCCGCACGGCAGTCTCTCCGTCGTTCACCGATGCACTGTCCCCAATGCGGTCACAAATTTGTGGCTGCACTAAGGGCAGGGCATTATCTGAAATAGAGCACACTGTACCGGTTTGCAGCCAGGGCACCTTGTTAAAGGTGTGCTGCAGCGCAAACAGGGACAGTATGCCATGTATATAATGTGGCCCTTGATGTCTAAAGACAAACTGGAAAAGTTACAGCAGGCCTGTCACCTGGCTAATCGTTTTAGCTTCCTGCTGTAATTACCCATTTGTGAGATCCCAACCTTTTCCGCCTTCCTTAGTGCGAAGAGACTGCCCATCTCTTTAAAAAACAGGGGCTGTATTACCTAAAGTAAAGCTGTTTTATGGATGTTTGTACGGAGGGCAAGAGTTGGTCAGGATACGAGTGACTGTTCGCCACAATGAGGTGGTGCACAATCAGTGTGCCACCTGAGGGCATCTCCTAGATTGGGGGGGGGGGGGGAGTAGGTTCCATGGACCCCCCCATACATCTCCCTGCAGGCGGGGGCAGTCACTCACTGCACCTGCTTGCAAGGGGATCTTCGTCCCCCTTTGTAATACAGGCTGCTCTGTAGCTTGAAAATAAGTGACAGACCCACTGCTTTA
Source organism: Calotriton arnoldi (assembly GCA_963921515.1). Taxonomy (NCBI): domain Eukaryota; kingdom Metazoa; phylum Chordata; class Amphibia; order Caudata; family Salamandridae; genus Calotriton; species Calotriton arnoldi. The sequence continues at coordinate 1,502,344 of CAWUFW010000371.1, read as the reverse complement.
AACACTCAGCCTGCCTTTCCCTAATGCGCAGCCCCAAAGGCTGGTACGAGTTTGCAGCTGCCATTGGGGTCAGTACATTATGTCTAATAGGGTCTACCAGCCCTGTTTGCACCCGACGCGCCACTGCTCAAACATGGACAGTGTGCACTTTGCATAATGTGGCCCCAAGTGTAGAAAGTTGTAATTTTCTTCGGCTGCGCCAGTTTACCTACATACAGCGTACATAAATATTATAGAAAATGGTTTGTTGGGGGACAACAGACCAACGGTCAGCTTTCTTATACATTTCATTAATTAACAAGCAATACTATTAAATAAACACTTTCAGATAATACTTCCAATCAAAACAGTAGCTAAAAGGAGAAGCATTTCACTTTTAAAGTGCCGCTATACTTACGTAAGGCAAAAGTGTTGTATCGCTGCTCACGCCGCACAGGCTAATGAGAAACTGCAGCGTTATCCGAAGGTTGTTGCTCCATTTCTCATTGTTAGCTAACGCATTCCAAGCATTTTCCACCTCTGGTCCTGGGACCTCATCCCCATACTGCAAAAGAGATTCAGAGGAGAATTATAAAATTGTAGTGACAAAAATCTACACAACTCAGACCAATGATACATTTGCTAATCAATTTATGGCTCCTGAATGATCTGCTTTTGTAACATACAGCAAACTGTGTTATGTATTCTGAAAGATGGCACTCATTCAAGGTGGGAGGGCCATCTTGGTTGAGGCGACATATGAAATTACGGAGGCAGCTGCATATAATTGTTGGCAGTGTTCTCCTTTAGCTATTACTGAGGTAGGAGAAGGTAATGGCTTTTAGAGAAATTTTACAAACATTTTTTAAACTAAAAATGTCAGTTTACATTTGCTTATAATTACATACCTTAGTCTCATATGGGAGCCCAAGCACACACTCCTGGGTGCCACGGATGCTCACCAATCTGCACCCGAATTGACTGTAGTCAGCATTATTTAAGAGCTACGTTTCAAGACTTTTTTTTTATTTTTTAGAGAATGTGGATTCCAGTTTGCAGGGTTCCGCTATGTAAAATAACAATCTTCTGTGAGCTTATTAGTTACCTTAAAATCTTAAACCAATTTCTGTTTTTTCGACTGACTATGCATATAATGGTCATCCTCCGGTTACAGACTGTATCATCTTTAAAGTGAGCTGGTAAGACTTAATATTATACTGTTACATATTGAAGTCGTAAAACTAACCTAAAAATGATGGCGATATAATGACACCTAAAAGTCGCTGTAACAACACTTTCATCTCAGGAGCTTTATTGATAACCCACTCTCCGGTTTTCGATATGGATAACCAGAGAACTGCTTTTTTCTTAACATGAGCCTTCTTTTCCCACCTTTTCTTCCAAGCTGAATGCGTGATATGACACACTATTTAATCTTGTCTAAAGGTTTTTTGTATAATCAGTTTAATTAAAAGCAGGCTTTACTTTGAATAACATTTTGCTGTTAATACATGTATGTTATGAGGATGGAATTTATAAACGTGTCTGTAGAATATATTTCATCATTTAGTTATGGTATTAGTCAAACTGATGATTGTGTATATGATTGCTTCCTTTTTAAATCTATATACCTGAAGAGGCTAAATTCATTTGGTGAAACGTGTTGGATGAGTATCTTGGAATACGTTCCACTTTATGCTATATAATAATAAAGAAAATATATAAATAAATTAAACGTATTTTATGCTAACTCCATTTGCGTTACACTTGTGAAAGTTAAGTTTAGGGAGTGCCTGCCTAAAAGGTTTTGGGAGAATGCATTAGCACATCAAAAAGGAGATTTGAGTAAAGAGACAGCATAACTGGTTATAGAAGGTTTGTTTAGTAAAACCCTAAACAAATCTTCAAATAACTGATCAATAGACATCAATCAGAACTGTTCCATATCATGAGGTTTGAATTGCCACTTTGAACATTCTGGAATACATTTTTATCAGATGCGTTATCTAAAGGAACATCCACAGGTGTGTGTGTGTGTATATATATATATATATATATATATATATATATATATATATATATATATATATATTCACTGAAAAAACCATAGGTTTCAGACACGTTATAGTTAGAAATTAGCATTTAAAAAACCTTTGAAATTCACTTAAAAAACCATAGGTTTTAGGGACAGTTATAGTTAGTTGGACATTTCACTTGTACAAAACCATAGAAATTCCCCCGTTATAGTTAGTTCAGCTAACTATAACTCGCGCCCCCGCAATGCACTGCTGATGACGTCACATATTACATCACTCATGACATGGTCAGTGACATCACTGATGACATCTCAAATGACATCACTGATGACATCATCCAGTGACTGTGTGTTTCTTTAAAGTTTAAATATGTTTAATATATATAGGGAAAGGCGTATTGAAGAATGAGTGGGTGTATAAGTGTCTGTATGGATGATTTAGTAGGTGTGTGACTAACTCTATAAGTGAGTGATTAAACGTATCTTACTGAATGCATGGGTTAGTGACTAAACTGGGTGAATGTCTGTATCCGTCTGTCTATTGCTGTGTAAGTGGCTGCATGGGTTTGTGAATAGCTACATGAGTGTCTATATGAGTTATTGATTAGTTGTCTGAGTATCTGTATGGGTGCCTGAGTGTTTGTGTGGGTGGGGTGTGTGCGACTCTGTGCATAGATGTGTGAGTGGGTGATTCACTGGGTGGATGGTTTCAAGAGTGCATCTGTGATAGACTGTATGGGTGGGTAAGTGTGTGTAAGAGTGTGTTTGTGAGTGAATGTATGTCCCAGTGGTACATGTGTGAGTAACTACATATGTGAAAGGCAGTATATGTGTGTGTTGGAGTATATAAATAGCTATAAGCAAGAGTGTGTGATTGTGAGAGTGACTGTATGGATGAGTGTGTGCTTGTATCAGTGATTGTATAAGAGCGTAAGAATGTGCTAGTATTTGTATGAGTAAGTGAGCTGGTGTGTGTATAACTGTATAGGTGAGTAAATGGCAGTGTGTTTAATTATTTGCATGACTGACTAGGTGTGTGAGTACCTCTATAGATGAGTGGCGGTGTTTGAGTGTCTATATAGGAGTATGAGTGCATATGATAGTCCTGTACTGAGTGACCGTAAGTATGAGTGACTGTACGGGTGAGTGAGTGGATGTGTGTGTAGACCTAAGAATCAGTGAGTGGGTATGTAGTTATTGGTGTTGGAGTGTCTATGGTTTTGCGAATGGCAGTCTGTAATTTAGAGTGGGTGTATCAAAGGTTATATCAGGGTGTGAGGAGGTGCATCAGATTATCACGTGGATGATGTCATCAGTGATGTCATTTGAGATGTCATTTGAGATGTCATTTGAGATGTCATCAGTGATGTCATCAGTGATGTCATTTGAGATGTCATTTGAGATGTCATCAGTGATGTCATCAGTGATGTCACTGACCATGTCATGAGTGATGTAATATGTGACATCATCAGCAGTGCATTGCGGGGCGCGAGTTATAGTTAGCTGAACTAAATATAACGGGGGAATTTCTATGGTTTTGTACGAGTGAAATGTCCAACTAACTATAACTGTCCCTAAAACCTATGGTTTTTTCAGTGAATTTCAAAGGTTTTTTAAATGCTAATTTCTAACTATAACGTGTCTGAAACCTATGGTTTTTTCAGTGAATTTCAAAGGTTTTTTAAATGCTAATTCCTAACTATAACATGTCTGAAACCTATGGTTTTTCCAGTGAATTTCAAAGGTTTTGTAAATGACAATTTTTAAATGTATTAATTGTTATATTTATTTTTTTGATACTGATTTACTACATTTTTTTAAACTATTTATTTTTACATATTTTATTTTTTAAATTACATTGTAATTACATTATACATTACATTACAAAATATACTTTCTCAGAATGAATTACTTTAGTTTAAATACTTTGCAAATAGGCAATAGACTTTTAAGTATAGTAGTTACAGTTGTTGCAATGGGCAACACAATTTCAAACACAATGCAACATTGAGCTCAATGTGAATTTCTAGTTAAATGCAATTAGTTACTTTATGGATTACTTTTCTAACCACAGGACTGGATCCTAGATTCAGTCCTGGGACATCTCCTGTAAACAGTTGAGTAAAAGCGTTTTGGTTACAGTAGTGATTTTTAAGGAATATTATTGTATTTTAAAAGTTGACACTTAGAAACTTTTTCACATAGAATCACCAATGTTATCATATGGGAGGAAATTCACTTAGCAGGTAAGTAGTGTTATCGTTACTTTTTCTTACTCAGTGGTGGATCCTGTATCCAGCACTGGTGCATCTCCTGTAAACAGTTGAAAGAATGCGTTTAAGTCATACATGCGATTTTTAAGGAATATTTGTAGTTTGTGAAAATCAACACTTTGAAACTTTTCTGCTGAAAACCAGACAATGGATTCCTATGGAAGGAAATATAAGTTACTGGTAAGTACGGTTAAAATTACTTTTCAGGATCAGTACTGGGCTGAAAGATGCAGCACTGAGGTCTCTCCTGATAACAGGTGAGTAAATCGGAATTCGTATTTTGGCTGATTTTAGAGGAATATTTGTATGTTTCAAAAATCGACACTTAGAAACTTTTTCAGCAAAAAGCAGGCAATGATATCCTATGGAAGGAAATTCAAGTTACTGGTAAGTACGGTTAAAATTACTTTTCAGGATCAGTACTGGGCTGAAAGATGCAGCACTGAGGTCTCTCCTGATAACAGGTGAGTAAATCGGAATTCGTATTTCGGCTGATTTTAGAGGTATATTATAAAGTTTCAAAACTACACACTTAGAAGAATTTCCAAGTGAAACCAGTCAATGATATCCTATGGAAGGAAATTCAAGTTACTGGTAAGTACGGTTAAAATTACTTTTCAGGATCAGTACTGGGCTGAAAGATGCAGCACTGAGGTCTCTCCTGATAACAGGTGAGTAAATCGGAATTCGTATTTCGGCTGATTTTAGAGGAATATTATAAAGTTCCAAAACTCCACACTTGGAAGAATTTCCAAGTGAAACCAGTCAATGATATCCTATGGAAGGAAATTCAAGTTACTGGTAAGTACGGTTAAAATTACTTTTCAGGATCAGTACTGGGCTGAAAGATGCAGCACTGAGGTCTCTCCTGATAACAGGTGAGTAAATCGGAATTCGTATTTCGGCTGATTTTAGAGGAATATTATAAAGTTCCAAAACTCCACACTTGGAAGAATTTCCAAGTGAAACCAGTCAATGATATCCTATGGAAGGAAATTCAAGTTACTGGTAAGTACGGTTAAAATTACTTTTCAGGATCAGTACTGGGCTGAAAGATGCAGCACTGAGGTCTCTCCTGATAACAGGTGAGTAAATCGGAATTCGTATTTCGGCTGATTTTAGAGGAATATTATAAAGTTCCAAAACTCCACACTTGGAAGAATTTCCAAGTGAAACCAGTCAATGATATCCTATGGAAGGAAATTCAAGTTACTGGTAAGTACGGTTAAAATTACTTTTCAGGATCAGTACTGGGCTGAAAGATGCAGCACTGAGGTCTCTCCTGATAACAGGTGAGTAAATCGGAATTCGTATTTCGGCTGATTTTAGAGGAATATTATAAAGTTCCAAAACTCCACACTTAGAAGAATTTCCAAGTGAAACCAGTCAATGTTAGCCTATGGAAGGAAATTCAAGTTACTGGTAAGTACGGTTAAAATTACTTTTCAGGATCAGTACTGGGCTGAAAGATGCAGCACTGAGTTCTCTCCTGATAACAGGTGAGTAAATAGGAATTCGTAGTTCGGCTGATTTTAGAGGAATATTTGCACAATGGTGAAGGGAGGGGGCAGGGCCTGAGGTGACATCTGTGCAAACGCGCCCCGTGGCGCGTTTTAAGTTGGGGGATTAAGTCCCCTTGAATCATGAGGGTCCCTGGGGTCCAACTAGCCCACCCTGTACCTCCAGTATGCGCCAGGGAGCTGCGTTGCAGAGAGGTGTTCAGAGGCCACGCCCCTTTTTGCACCTCTCTGCAATGCAGCTCTGTGGCGCTTTCTGGACGTACCTGTTGGGCTAGTTGGCCCCAGGGACCCTCAGGATTGAAGGGGATTTAATTCCCCATCTTAAAACGCGCCACGGGGCCTGTTTGCACACATGTCACCTGAAGCCCCGCCCCTCCCTTCACCACTGTGCAAACGCGCCCCGTGGCGCGTTTTAAGTTGGGGGATTAAGTCCCCTTGAATCCTGAGGGTCCCTGGAGTCCAACTAGCCCACCATGTACTTCTAAAAAGCGCCACAGAGCTGCGTTGCAGAGTGGTGTAAAAGGGGCGTGGCCTCTGTACACCTCTCTGCAACACAGCCCCTGGCGCATACTGGAGGTTCCTGGTGGGCTAGTTGGCTCTCAGGGACCCCCAGTATTCAAGGGGAATTACTTCCCCTTCTTAAAACGCGCCAGGGGCGCGTTTGCAGAGTACTGCAGGGAGGGGGTCGGGGCCTCCGGCACGATGCCGGTCGTTTTTTTTGTTTTTTTTTTAATGGGAGGGGGGCTGCGTGGCCTCCCTTCCCTTGGCCACTTTTGGCCCCGGGGACCCCATCCCCCAAGGCCTGTGCATTTTTTTTTTTTTAATTCCCCCAAAAAAACGGGAAGGGGGCCGCGTGGCCCCCCTTCCCTGGGCCTGTATTGGCCCCGGGGACCCCATCCCCCGGGGCATGCCCTCGATGTTTTTTTTAAATTATTTTGGAGGGGGGCTGCGTGGCCCCCCTCAGGCCATTTAAGGCCCCGGGGACCCCATCCCCGGGGCCGGCCTTGCCCTTTTTTTTAACTTTTTTTTTTATTTGGGGAGGGGGGCTGCGTGGACCCCATCCCCCGGGGCCTGGCCTTTGGTTGGGGACTGTGGGGGGGTCCCCAATCCCCCCACAGTCCCAGCCGGCTCCCCGCCTCCTGCGCGAGCCGGCATTGCTTTTCCACATTGGGAGCAGCTAACATGCTGCTCCCCATGTGGAAAAGCAATTGGGTTTGCATTTTGAAAGAGAGAGCAGGTTTCCTGCTCTCTCTTTCAAAATGCAAACCAAGTTTGCTATAACAGGACGGGAGCCGCGAGGCTCCCGTCCTGTCATAGCAAACTACAGTGTCCTGGGGTTAGGCACCCCGGGACACTGCAGGAGCCGGCCCTGGGGAGTGGCGGTCCCCAGGGCCATCAAGGGCTCCAGGAGGGGGGCCGCGCGGCCCCCCTCCCAACCATTTCACAGCCCTGGGGAGGTGGTGGTCCCCGGGGCTTTGGGGGTCCGTAACGGACCCCCATATTCAAATCTTTAGTGCCCCGGGGAGGTGGCGGTCCCCAGGGCGTGTGGGGGGGCTGGAGCCCCCCCACACAGGTTAAAAAATTTTAAAAAAAAGAAGCCCTGGGGGGTGGCGGTCCCCGGGGCTGCGGGAGGGCAAAGAGCCCTCCCGCACCATTATTTTCTAAAGCCCCGGGGGTGGCGGTCCCCGGGGCTTGGGGGGCCTTAGAGGCCCCCACATTAAATCTAAACCCCCCCCCACCATGCCCCCGGGACTTGGCCCACCCGGGGGCAAATAAACATCGAGCGCGGGAGACCGCGCTTCGATTTTTTCCGGCAGGATCCGCGCACCCTGAGCGCATCCTGCCGATTTAAAAATAAAAAAAAATGCTTTTTCTGCCCAGGGGGTCCTTGTGGGACCCCCTGAGCAGACCTAGGGGTCAGGGTGTTTCTACCCTGCCCCCTTTGTGCGTTTGCACACTTGCGATTTTTTTTTTCTCGGCGGGATTCGCGCATTCTAAGCGCATCCCGCCGATTTTTTAAAAAAAAAATGCTTTTTTCTGCCCAGGGGGTCCTTGTGGGACCCCCTGAGCAGACCTAGGGGGTCAGGGTGTTTCTACCCTGCCCCCTTTTTGCGCTTTGCGCACTTGTTTCTGTCCCTCGGTTCTACCGAGGGACAAAATGGCTGCCAACACTTCCTGATTTGGAGTGTTGACAGCCAATTAGCATGCAGCTCGTGATCGGGAGGGTGCGCGAATCCGACGCGGCCATAGATATATATGTGATTTTCATTTTGATTTTCACAGGAACTACTGAACGGATTTACACCATTTAACAAAAGGGTTCTTTCTGAACCAAGAACTACCTCTTTGCCAAATTTGGTGTAATTCCGTTCAGCAGTTCGAGCTGTAGCCGTGTCTAAAGTTTCCTATGGGAAAATGAATGGGGCAAACACGTTTTGGGACCCCCCTTTTTTCTCGGCCCCCGCTTGACGAATCACCCTGAGACTTTCAGGGTAGGAGCGGACCGGAGCGGGCCATAAAGTTTGAAAATTTCGCGAAGATTCGTCAACCGACGCAAGAGTTATTTCAAATAGAATGTCGCGGATTTCCTATGGAAAATAGGTCCTAACTATAACTATCTACTGGCGACCGCCAGTAGATAATATATATATATATATGTGTGTATGTATATATGTGTGTATGTATATATATATATATATATATATATATATATATATATATATATACACACACACACATTAATAGGATAGCTGAGGGTTGAAAGCCCTCTTTGGTTTGGTATTAATTTTTCTTGGTCCTACAGTTAATGCCCCCCCGAACAAGAGGCTCATAAATTATTTGCAACTCATCAGTGTTATGGCCATGGGTGGAAATCACTTGTATATTGTTATGTTAATATATTTGTAGGGCGCTCGAATACCAAAAAGGCATCTTGCCGCTGAGTCTGAAACAGTATCTGAAGGAGAATAGGAAAAGAAGATTGAGCCTACTTAATGGCCAAGGGGAACCGCCAGGTCTTTAACTTTGTGAATCGGCCATCTTTTATGTGCCGTATACCAGGCGCCTCCATCTTTTTCACTATAATTTCACAAATGTTATCATTAAATGTAACAGGTGCTGAATTGAGTAAGAAACAAATGCCTGAAAATTAATGTAGTTATATTTTGTTCAATTAAACTATAAGATTTTCAGAATTTGAGATGCATTATTGCTTAAACTAGTTCACCTTCGCAGTCATGTACATCAAGTTGTTCAACACAAGGGATGTAGCGTCTGGAGAACCCCAGCCATTTCCTTTTAGTCCGTATGTTGCCACCACATCACCCTCCTTGTCCTTCACTTCATCCTCGGGCGTGGTAGGGCTGGAGCCAGGGAGTAGCAGCCTGCTGTCCACCAGTTCTATGTTGTGGAGCCAGGGGAACAGATAGGTGAGCATGATCTGCCGTCCATTAGGATGTGTGGTTGGGAATCTCTGACTTACCTCTGAAGAAAAGCATAAAGAAAAATGCAATGCTTTATCCCAAAAAGCCAGAAATATTAAAAGTGTTTTACATTGTAGGGATATGTGAGAATTAAGCTGAATGAGTTTCACTTTATTTTTTAAATTTAGAATTATTATGCATATCATTGGTCAATTGAAATATGAGAAATCTTCTCAGACACAACTATTTACCTATTCATCAGGCCATCAATTCACTCTGAGATTTGACACACACTATTCAGCCAATCCCTCACATGATATATCAAGCTGACTCACCAATCTAGTATTCGCATCTTTGGTATTTCTTCTAACTTAACTGTTTGCTCGATAAGTCATGCTAATATTGCTCCTAGTGCTCCTATGTGAACAAAGCAGTACAAAGTTAGTAGCGGTTTAAAAACCTTTTCCACATGGAACATTCAAAATGTGTTGTGGTTGTGCCCAAGCATGCTAATTTGACTGTGAATAAAATAGTGTTGGGACCTAATGTTTCTGGAAAGTAATCAAGATAAGAAATATAGTTCCTGATCGTGACGAAACTCTATTGACTCCCGGGCCAGTCCACACCATCTTCAAAACCAGCTGCACCATTTGCAAAGCCATCATGACCAGCACCACTGCTCATCTTGTAGCCAAGCTTACCATCTCTTGTGGTTCTCAGCACACCATAGCCAAGAAACCACTAGATGGCAGACTAAGAAGTGTGAAGAAGAAAAAACACAGAAGGCAGCAGGCCGTTTTTAAAATATGTGCATTCAGGATCTATACCAACATCCCCATAACCATCAGGACCATCCTAACACTGGTCCAATTTAGGAACGAGCTGAGGATGCACATCACAAAGAGGCACTACATCATAAAGCCCAAAACCAGCTACTTCTATTCTCCTATCAGTCATTGCCTTTATGATTGTCTTTGACCTGCACAGCTCTCTGCTGCAATTAGGCTAGGTGTGTGCTGTAGAAATACCACATATTTACATAGGTACTTAAAAAAATGAAGGTAGGACTCAAGGATAATATTTGACTCGACAATGAACCTTATGGATTTCTGAATGCACCATAGGTACTCAGATAGCAAGATGAGAAAGGACAGGACAAGCTGCTACAAAACTCTGAGGGTTAACACTTCTGCAAATCGAATAATAGAAAAAGGTCTGAATCCTGGTGGGCACTTTAAAAAGTATACTATTAAATTCTCACTGTTTGAAAATAGGTTTTTGCTTCACAAACTGTTTTTGAAGAGTTAAATGTGTATACCCATTCATAAAATTATTAGAGGGGAACACGTCATGCATTTTAAGTCTTTTAAGTGCTCCTATCACCAGCCAAACCACTCTGGCCATCTTAGTCTCTTTCATTCCATGGATATTTATGAAGGAAAAGAAGCCCTTAGATACTCAAATACACAAACTCCTGTTTCCTGCCCTGGGATTGTTTTAACCCCTTCCCTGCGTGGGTAATTCCCCCACAGTGCGGGGGGGGGGCGCGGGGGGTGAGCGCGGCGCCGGGGTGCTCGTGACGAGACCAGCTCGTCATGAGTCACAGTGGAGCTGTGCTCATGACGAGCTGGTCTCGTCACAACACCGCCCACTCATTAATTCTCCCGCACAGGGGGGGAATTAATCCCGCGTGGGCGGCGCGCAGCTGTTGTGACGAGACCAGCTCGTCATGAGCACAGCTCCACTGTGACTACTGACGAGCTGGTCTCGTCATGAGCATCGAAGGAGTTAAGGCTCTCAATCAAATGGAATCAAATTATTTTTTTCCTCTTAAGGTGAATATAGTTTAGCCTACTGATGTGTTTCACCTGTAGGTTTAGATGTTAGTGTTGTCAAGGGTAGATGGAGAATGCATTGCTGATGCCAAGCTAAAGACTATTCTGGCACCTTGCCCCGGTGGCTTCAATACCACTGAGTAACAGGACCTTTTGGTTTGCTCTTATAATGCCTATTCTTTGGGAGTTGCCACAATATTTTGTAAGATTATTGGTAAAATAGGCGAGTAGGTTGAGGGCCCACCCAGAGATCTGTAGATGCAAGCTTAAATGATGGTAAAGAGCACTCAGACTATTATACTTCTAAAAGAGAGAAAAGCATACCTTTAAGTATAATTCAAGCACCAAGAAGCAATTAAGTCAGTATTGTGGCCTAGAAAAGCAACCACATAGCACTATCTTTTTATATCTCAGAATACCTGGCAAAAAATTATCTTTGCAAAGATATGTTTTTTCACCCCTGTGCCAATGGGCAAGAAAGACATCTGGAGGATAGCTATAGATATCCTAATGGCTACAAAAACAACAAGAATTGCTTATTTCATTCTAAATAAGCAAGATCCTTTAGCAAGTATACAGAATTAGGGCATCCCTTCCAAATACCGATTTGCATTGGGATGTAGAAATGTTTTGAGACTGAAATGCGATCACAAAACATTCGCACTCAGCCACCAACTGAAAGTTAGTGGAAACCCATTTGCAAATTGGAAGGGGTCCCCAAGGGACCCTTTCTTCATTGAGAAAGGTTGAAAAAATATTTTTTAAGAGCAGGTATGGGTCCAAAGGACCACTGACTGTCTTAAAAATGAAACATACACGTTTCATTTTTGTCTTTTTAAACGCAACCCATTTTCATTTAAGGAAAATGGACTTCGTTTAAAAAAGAAAAAAAAAGATTGCTTTATTTAAAAGCAATCACAGACATGGTGATCGGGTGACCCCAGCAGGCCACCATCCCTGTGATGGCAGCGAATCGTAGTGGATCGCAAACTGCGGCCTACCTCATTAATATTAATGAGGTAGATCTATTTGTGACCCTCTACAAGTCACTACTTCAGGAATAGGGGCTAAATAACCCCTTTGTACATTAGTAATAGCGTTTCGCACAAAATAGCTATTTGGTAATCACTATTAGTAATGTTCGCACATCAAGCCAATAGATACATAAATTAGCAGAATGAAAGACCTCAGAAGTATGATGTAAATAAAAAAAAATGTAAGCAATACCATTGGCTCATAGAAAATGTATCAACTTTCACTCCTGCTTCTTCCAACTATTATCGGGCCCAGGTAGTCCTGCTGCTATCACTGAATATTGTACGGAATTACATCAAACTAAAGAATCATAGGAAAACTGGCATCCCTAAATTCAGACAACACATATCAATTTAGAGCTTCAAATTTACTATCTTCTTATGTGTCAAGACTCATGCTTATGTACCCAGTTGAAAATAAGTTTTCTGAACCATGATCCAAACATGAACAATACAGTATCTATTAAACCATACAAAAAGACAAATTTGAACAGCCACATTTGATCTGATCACGGTGACCAACAAAACCTTAAAAAAATATATTAATGTTGCAGATCTATTTATAAAAACGAGACTCACATTTTCAAATGCAGTTTCTTACATAAGCATATGTGTACTGTAAGTCTGGCCTCAGTTAAGATGTTGAGTCCTTATACAATAGCTGCATCACACCAGAAAGAGTATTACTATTTCATAGAAACTGATTAGACCCAGAGGGAGTTAATCAGAAAGTCATCATAGGCATAACTCTAGATTTGAATATGAGCCCATTAGGAAAGCCCAAGTTGAGGAAGCAATCAACAGAATTTGAGCATTATATTACCTGAGAAAAGGGGCAATGTGAGCTCGGGATACATTCTTGCCAATTCACTGGAAAGGACGGACAATGACACGCTGTACAAGGGTGGCAAGACGCCATGTGTGCCATACAAGATGTTACCAGGTTTTTGATCAGCTACTTTCTTGGAATATACAAAAAGCTTTGCCTCAAGAATCTAGAAAAAATCAACAGTGGATTGTTTATTTATTACAGTGTAATCATGTATCACATGTTTAACAATGAAACATACACACAGAAACATAGTTAATCACTGAAGATTTATAAAATAAGTGGAAGACTTCTTTAATGATTCACTTGTGTGTTCTTGCACAAAGTCCTGTGTCAGATCTGGTCACTATGAAACTCTTTGAAACTATAGAAAAATTCGTTTTTATATGGATTCCAAACTAACAGATTTACCATTACATTTTAAATGAACATGGAAAATTAGTTTCTAATACTGCATTATGCAATTTTCTAAATTGCAAATATATAGCATAGACCTAGAGTTAGGAAATGTTACTCACCTGTTCTGTATTTTTTTGGAATCGTAGCCCCAAAGTCCCTATTTTCCACTATATTAGGGGAACAGAGCTTTAAGCCTCCACATTGGACTTAACTAGTTGGAATAATGGAAAGATATTTAAACTCCAAGCACTCGTCCAGTTTTTGATACGTGCAAACCCAGGTACTTACAATGGTCATCCGCCCTCTGTAAATGAACCAGTCCCGGGTGATCACATTGACTGCCAGGCACTGACATGTTAATTTTTTTCCACTTGACCGCCAAGTCAGACACATTGCCATATATTTGCCCCATGTGCATCAGTCTGGATATGGTGGCCACTGGGTCCAAAACACATATTAAGATATCATCGGCATATAGTAAAATTCTATCTTCCCTTGTTGTGTACCATCTAAATCCACTAAATAGTGCATCTTTGTGGCTTCATTCCGCAAGTATTTCAATCGTTAGTGCCAAAAGCAGGGGCAGGAGGCGGCAACCCTGCCTCGTGCCCCGTCCCAGTTTGAAGGAGGGAAAAAAACATTCACCTTCACCTGCGCCCAGATGCCTTGCTTTTGAATACTCACTATACAGATCATATCGCTATAGGGGATGGCTTTCTCCATTGTTTTCCAGTGGCATGGAAATATGTTCAAAAGCAATAAACATTATCCACTAAAGCACACTGTCTACCAAGCAGTCTATCATCCAGACTTTCAGTTCCAAAAAAGGAAATGTAAGCATTAGCAAGCAAAACTTTAGTTGGCAAATGGCTCGCTGATACAGATGCCAATACGCAGCAGAACCTATGTATCTAGCCACCTTTGTGGAACGAGCTCCCATTTCAAATGTAACTCTTTACCTCCCTCTGCCAGATCGCTACTTTCTTACATGCTCTTCAGAAAGATTATCTTCTGGACCATGTGTGTTTTGCCAGTAAGTCTTTGGTGCATATGCAGTCGCAGTAAGGGCATTATAAGGGGGCAACTCAATACCAAAAGTTGCATCTATGTAGTTCTTTGTGTGGTGAATCATTTCATCATGGGGTGTGTGTGTTTTTAGAGTGATAGTACTGTGATACTCCAAGTGATTAGTTAACAATCTAGTACGTACTACACAAATGTACAGGGAAGAAGACCAGGTTCTTAGAGGCCTATATCTTTCTCTAAGATGTAATCACAAATACATCACAGCCAGGAAATGAATGCTAGAGCATTGGATAAAATGTGCAACAAAACTATTCTAAAGCGTATTGTTTAGATTTGGTAGTTTGATTTCCTGGCCTTGACACCTCAGAGTTCTGTCTGTAGTACTGGAGAAAGGTATTTTTCAAGGTCCTTAGGTTCTGGGACTCTAACATACCAAGATGTACTAAATGTCACTGTTTTTCACAGCACCTCTGTTGGAAAGGAATAATTTCTGTGTGGTGTTCCCCCTGATTTATTGCCTTTTTGATGAATCCTGGCAACAGAACTGTCACTTTACCACTGCTATTCAATGTTAACGTGGTTTTGCTCCTCCTTTCAACATTATGAAATTGGCATACCCCTGATGGGCATATTCAACTTATCTATGAGTCCTGAGTATATAGTATACACAGGGCACCCAGGGTGTGTAAGTTAAATGTCACCAGTGGGCTGCAGCACGCATTGTGCCTCCCAATGCAGTGGCAATGCAAATATAACTGCAGACCTACCACCAGTAGCCTGGGCGTGCAGGTTTAAACTACAATTTCGACCTGTTAAAATAACCCCCTTTTGACAGGCCTAAAACCCTCCTTTTAAAAATGTATAAAACACCTCTAAGTAAGCCTTACTGTCCATTAGGGCAGGGTGAATGATATTTAAAAGTAGGACATGTAAAGGGTAATGTTAAACATGTCTTTACAGTGACTAGAACTTCAAAGCTATTTTTAATGTAGCAGGATTGACTGTTTGATAGAAAGGCAATGGGATACAATGTTAAGTTTAATGAATATTGTCTCCGCCTAGGAAACAGCTGAAGAAATATTTCAATATACTTTTTAATAGCTAAACAAAATCCAGTTTAATGGTAAAGTCAACTTTTGTCTATTACAGGAAAAGTACATTCGAAAAGTTACCTTTTTACTGCCTAAAGCTTCTGGAGGCCCTCCTGTATATATTCAACTGTCACTTGGCAGCATGATGACTCCCCAGTGGTGTGGTATGACTTGATCCCAGGACAGGGTCAATGGGCCTTGGGTATGGCGAGGAGATGTCCTCCCCTTGATAGGATGGTCTGAGGCTGTGCCCAGACCCATTGTGCACATCAAAGGGGCATCCCTGTCACAGACAGATGTAGCTCACACCTGGGCCTACCTCACCTTTTGGCCCTTCTAGTCAGCCAGGCAACAACCCCAGAGGGAGGGAAAGCTGCTTGGAGGAAAACAATTGGTTTAGAGTGATCAGGGTGGGGTTGTTAGCAAACTCTTGGACATCTACTTTGACATTAAAGTATGCAGTCTTGCTTGAATGTGACAGAATGCCACAACACTTTGTGTGTATCCACTGTCTGGATGCTGAAAGCTCAGCTTCGATTTTACCAGGCTTCTGTCTCTGATTTTGTTGGGCTACAAGGAATGACTAAAACTGGATTTTAGTGTTAGATGTGGGAGGACACCAGGATTACCATAGTACACTACCCACACACACACACACCCCAAGCACGCAGAGCCTGGGTTTAGTGTGGCCGAAGACTTCAGCCATCTAGAAAATGCCCCGGGAGCAATAACCCCATTGTTTAGGGCAAAATCATGGGTCACTCTCACCCAGCAGCTCGTGTCAGGCATAAATGTTTCCCTCTTCAGAACACTACTGGACCTCTGGCACATCAGAAGAGGATTGAACCTGATGTTTAAGACCTGAGAAGAGCCTAGAATACTGAACCTGCTCTCCCTCTAGTACCCAGGCCAAAGAAGTGGACTCCAAGGGTCATAAGGCTACAGGGATGCAATTAGCTGCAAGAGGCATTTTCCTGCAACTGTCCAGCTGACCAGTGGCAAATGGACCTAGACTGGACCCTCCTGTTGGTCTCTGCCTGCCACTAAGTGTCTCCCCTGAGGTCCTGGAGGTGTTTGAAATGTACTTCTGAGGTGGATTGGGACTTAAAGGCCTAAAGTGAGAAGGTAAAATCTTCAACTAGGGCAGGTTAGTGTATCTGACCTGCGTTCTAGCATGGTCAGCGTCAAATTGCACCTAGATTCTGTTGTACCGTGACCACTGACTATAGTTGGCACTTTGTGCTTCTTGGCGCTTTCTCTACTTAAAAAGTTAAAAATCCATATCTCCGGTTCCCCTTATTGGATGTTTCTCATTTTGGTGTCATTTTGTTTTTCACATTTTACTCTATTTTTGCTAACTCATTTTGGGTTTGAGCTCAGGTTTATTTAGTGACTTTAGTGGTTCACCCTGACAAGGAATGTGATTATTACTTGAGGTGGGTATTTATAGCCCTCAATTAATAACCCAATGTCTTAGAACCCCCTACTTACAAACTGTTTTATGTTAGAATAAAAAAGTTTTTGAGTGGTATTCACTGTGTTACTGAAGTGATGTTAAGCAGGGACACTTTCACAGCACATTAATTGATATTTCAAATGCTCCATAACACCACAGGGCAGTTTACTCATACATATATTAAATATGATTCATGAGAATATGTACAATTAATTTTATATTGAGAAAAATATTTTTGTTATATGCCATATACTCTCTGATATAAGTGTTTTCAATGCATAGTATTAGTATTATTTGTAGGATTTGGGTAAAAGGACATTAACAGAAAACAAAGCTGGCTCATCGATGGTAACCAATCTCCATTTTGTCAGTCTGGTATCCACTTTGTGAACCTGTTTAACAGTTGAAAGTGCAGTCTCAACTGGATAGGATTAAGGCTCGTGGAGTGTGGTGAGAAGTCAGTTTAAGGAGTTTTCCATGTGGGATTGCAAAAAGCAGAACACTGTAGAAAAGTGAGAGGTGACTTCAATTAGTTAAGTGCATCCATCCACACACCAGATTGAATATGGCTTACCTCACCTAGCTGATGCCTATATTTTTTCTGCAACATAGGAGATTTAGGCAGGCCTGTATCCACCTTATGGAACAGCGAACGGTGATAGGTGCAATGCTTGAAAAAGTCTCAGCTACTGCCAACCGCCTTGGGGTTTCATTCCTGTTCAACAGTCTCTTTGCCCTGAGTTGGCATTATACTTATAGTACTGCCTGAACTGTATAATCCACATGGAACACCAACAGTAGAATTAATGGTCAGTTTTAGGACTGAAGCGGTCTGCTGTATTCTCTATTAGCTATTCTGAGAGTGTGAGGATTAGTTATGATAATACCGCATCAATATTCTATTTCAACTTTCTAAACCATCTCTGGTGGCAGATCATAAACCCTGTCATCTCTGTAGGAACCTAAGACCATCAGATCAGGTTTGTTCTAAACCTACAGGGTTTTAATTGAGCACTATTCCCCCATAGTGCCAATCGGTGGTTGCCAGCACTGGCTAGTAGTATCACTAATAGTTCGAGTTAACATAAGTTTTACCCTACTACTTCTGTGGCAATGGGTTGTTTGAGTCCTGCCTCAGTGTTTTATCGAGTGTGTTATTATCTTACTCTACAAAATAACTACAAAGGAAAGTAAAGTATAATATGTTTCCCTGTATAAATACATGCATGAAGCCCTTGCTTCCACTGAGAAAGTGAGTTAAGAAAATTCTGGCATAATTAAGCGAGAAAAAAGAAGGTTGCAGGTTATATATCACTAGCTACGTTATCTTTACCAAGATGAACAACGAAAGACTTGATGCACATATTCATTGCTTTTTTCACATCCAGGTACAGCATCACTCTCACCAACCATGCTTGTCAAGGTTGGGGTATAATGTTCTAATAAAACAGGTGAATTACATGCCCCAACACCACCTCCGCTACCAGAACAGAAGGCCATGTATGGACTACCCGAGCAAACCATGATGGCAAACTCCTTTGAATACTGAAGCAGGAGCAGATGTCAGGAACTGGACGATCAGCCATTTCTTGCTTTCTTGAAAGAGTGACCCATGGCTAGAGATACCACGGAGGGGAAATGAAATTAGTCTGTTATTAACAGCGAGTTAGCAATAGTTGAAACATGGTAGAATGCCTACTTCTACCTGGCACCTCAAAAAAAAAAGTGTGATGGCATATTTGTCACCACCACCTGGAATCAAATAAGTTAAGGTAGTGCAATCAGGTATAGGGTTGTGGAAGGTACTTCTGCAACAAAGCACATTTTTGTAACCGCCATTTTATGTGGCATGCATGCAGTTACAAACTTATTCAATAGGTTCGTAAGTGGTGTCCCAAGAAAGGGGCATCATATGCAACTGTCTTGGTTGCTTATGCCTTAGGGCCCAATTATTCATGTTCAACATTTATTTATGTATTTATTTTATTTATAAAGTTTTACATAGCACAAACATGATCCCGAGGGATATCAGAGCGCTTTACAATTGTGGGGAAAGGAAGGTAACAGTTGCAGAACAAATGTCAAATAGGAATACAGACAGAGACACATATCAAAATAGAACTCACAGGAAAAGAACGATTACAAGTACAAGGGGTCAGCAAAATAATAAGAAAATAACTGGAAAATAACATGAGCGGTTTGTTGCTTTCCGTCGCCAAAAAAACCTTTTTATCAAAGGTTTTTTATGCTCGCCTTTTTATAGGGTTTATTGCTGTGTGAAGTAAACACCACTTAATGGAGATTATATTTCATGCAGCACTTGCTGACCAAAGATCATGTGGGGCTGAGGAGAACAGTTCATGATGCAAATCCTCCCGCCTCCCTGATACCTGACCCCCTCAAACTCTAGTTCCAAAAAGGGATGGAAGCCAAACCCCAGGGCAAAGACCGAAGGCAGAAAAACAAACAAAACACTGGAGCAGCTTCTGTGGCAGGATTTCAGTTGCACTGGCTTTTAGCGCAGGAATACCGGAACCCAGGAGGAGGCAAGGCAGAACAGGGGCACTTTGGAATGCAAAAAACTAAAACCATGATGGCCGGCTTAGCTGAGCAGTAGAAGACCAGTACCTGCAAAAAAACTGAATTGAACAGGAGGAAAACAAGAAACTGCATGCGCAAAAAAGCCCAGTGAATGAACTGCAACCAAAAATCCATTGCAGAAGGCAGACTTTGGCAGACACTGAACTGATGAGGAGGACATCCTAAATACGCTGCTGTCTGGTGTACCCTGTAAGTCCCACCTGGAACCGATGCAGTACCCAAAGCAGTTCTGTACCACTACAGCTGCCAGAGACTGGTCCTGCTACAGAGACAGCAATATGTTGGGTCTTCTAGCTTGGCGAATGTTGCTTTTATACTGCGTCTCTCCCTCTTAATAACTGGTCTTTAATCCTGATCCCAGCTCTTTCATTTTGTGGTCAGAGACATACGTCAGTGTTTATGCTCAGAAGCAAAATCCTGCCAAATCATTTGAATCCCTAATATGCTCTCAATAATGACACACAACATCCTCTCTACTTGCCCTCTCTATGATGGCATCTTAGCAGACTGAATCACAAGGATCCACTTTGCATAACTATGTTCAGATCTATTTAGTTCAATTGGCAGTTGGTTGCTGTCCCTGCTTCTACCTGAAATGCTCAGCAGTGCCTCTTTCCTGCTTTTGATTGTTGTTGATATACATTGCTACCTCATCCTTGGAGACATGTCAGGAGGTAAAAGGTCTGGCAGATATATTGTCATTCAATCTAAGACGCAGTCAGGCAGGGCAGGTGCAGAGTTCTACTTCCATATATCGTTGACAATATCTTGCTGATACTGAGACACAAAAATGACACAGGAGACTTAAACTACATTTAGTTAGAAAGTGCAGTATGAAATGGTTATTTGCATGAACTCTCAGTCACTTCATACAGCAATATAAAACATCAGACGTTTCTTATGTATATGTAGTATGGGGCTAGGACTAAGGTACACATCTTGCTTTCTCAAATGGAATTTGGTATAACCCTCATATCTTTTTGGACACTAACGTAGCTACAGTACATACTCTTGCCTCTTAACTATACTGAGACCAGCAAAATGGCCTGCCTGACATTTACATACGTTCATAAGGATTTTCTGAGTTCACTGATGTCTTGGAGGTGATACATGGAAGTATTATGAAATGAGAACTTTGAAACTATGGAAGACCAACGAGAGCATCAAAGGATGCTCTGCAATCTGAGTCTCCAGGTGGTAGAATGAAGCTCTTGTTGGTGTGGTGACAGTCCTCTATTGATGTTACAATACTAGTGGCCAGGCAATTGCACCAGTGTCAATCTAAGTTCTTACTTGAAGATGGTCTATGAGAACACAATGCAAAACTCTTTAGCACTTTGAAGATTCAATAGACTCATCAATAAACTAGGTAGCATGTCTGAGCATCAGATTTTATGTAATTAATGGAGGAGGATTTGGGTGTCGCTATCCTGTCCTATTCTGTTTGAAGTTGTTCTGTGTAGCCAGAGAGAGAGAGATAATGCAATTCTGTCCTAGAAGAAGCTAATGACTACTCTCAACACGGTACATAATATCTAGTGAACTTTAGTCACATCTGGCAAGGACACTGCCAGCATTTCCTACTAATGAGAATGTTTAAAGAGACATTCACTCCTCCCTCCATCTTCCACCTGATAGTGTAATGTACCACAGACCTCAGTGACTATGAGTTCTGTATCTTCGAAGATTCATGTGTCAGCATATTAAATTGAGCTAAAAATGTAATTAAATAGGCCTGCCAGATGCTATTTCCTCAGCATGTCAAAATACATGACGTTTTGTGAAGCAGGTGGTTGTACTAATGATGTGGGACCTTTCATCCAAAGGGCAGCTAGCACTGCACAAGACTGAACACGTGGTAGGGAGCATCACAGACTCTGGTTTGTTCGCTGGAGCTATGAACATGCATGTATGTGCTTTGTCCCTTGTAAAGAATAGCTAGGGTTCTTCCAATTTCCAGAATACTCAATTACAACTAGGTGTGACTACTAGGCAAGACTGCTTAAGCCTTGGGAGACATATTATATATTATTTGAGTTTTTGATAGGACAACTGTGCTCTGTAGCAACGAAGCAGATGGTGCTGAGTTGAATATGTTTATTGGAAAACAAGCCCTGCAAAAGGAATACTAATCTGAAGATCTGTGTGTGCCAGGGCACTCGCACAGAGACATCAGTTCACTTATACAGAATAGATGATGACGATCCATCTGAACGAACACTGACAATTCAATGTCCGTCAGGGGTCTTGATAATCAGTAGATGCAACAACCATTCAAATGTGAATCTCTTGGCTCTATAATGTCAGTTATAACAGTAAATAGTCAGCTCTCCCACCGGAGATCACTCATAGTGAAGGGCACATTTCTGAACTCATGAGCTTTTGGCATAGCCCTGTTTCTTGCAATGAGATGGAATTAACGCACCTTCAAATCTACGGTTACCGATTGGTTTCTGGAAGTTTCTGTGTGGGTCCACCTCTAAACGTTAGTGAAGATTTATAAATCCATTTATTTGTGGGCATTAACTAACCATTGAAAGGTAGTTTTTGAGCTTGGGAACTCTCGCAAATTTACTCTGTATATATAGCATGTAAATGTAGTGAAAGGAAAGGTCTCTACTAGGAAAAATTCTTTCCTGTGACAAAAAGGAAAACATATTTCCATCTTTCACCACAGCCTGTATGTGAGTCAGGCTCTTTGAAGGTATCCGGGTAAATTCATGGGCTTCCTGAAATTTGTCTTACTAGTTTTAAAGCACAGATTCCTCTCCCAAAGTGGACAACTGTAAATGGGAAGACCTGGAAGCTCGGGGAGTTATGTTTTCCACACAAATAACCATTTGTATTGGCTTACTGCGTTACAAATAGATAGCTGACAGACATTACATACCTGCATGAGTTGCATGGAGATTTCATATGTCTCTCGGTTGGTGTCGGATGCTTTAAACAGAACCAGATTCAAAAGTGTCACAATGTCAAAAGGATAGTTCCTGTAAAATTCACAGAATAAAAATACTTATCCAACGTGAAGGTCATAGAGAAATATGAAATTATTACTTAACTGAATCTTAAGTAAATGGAAAATGGTCTGACAGTCCTTCCTGCCCCAACCAGGAAACTGATGGGTGAGACATTTGATTATTACAGATTGCAAAGAGGCAACATTCAGATTAGAGACAACTGAGACGTCATCCCTCCAAAAAAAAAAAAAAAAAATTAATTAATTTGGTTACTAAAACAAAATGGTACATCGTCTACTTTTTGCCAAAGTTTATTTTAAAATGTGCTCCCCACAATATGCCTTCAAGTTCTTTTTTTTTACGTATGCCCCCTCATCATAATCTACAGGTTCGAAAAACACACCGCATTTACATGTAAGTTCCGCAGAGATAACATCTTGGAGTAGCAAGTGGGGTGGTGGAGAGAAAGACAAAGCCACAGAGCAGGAGACAGACCTGTATAGCAAAAGAGCATACTGCAAAGAGAAGCAGAATTACAGTGAAAAACGGTAGAGCTACAGCAAAAGAGGCAAAGCTGCAGAGAAGAAAGCAGGGCTAAAAAGAGAGGCAAATCGACAGTGAAAGAGGCAGAATGCAAAGAAAGAGGTAATAATGCAGGCAATGAGGAACCACTGCAAAGAGAGACACAGTTAACAGAGCAAGAGAAAGAGCTGCAGATTTGCAGAGAAAGAGTCAGCGCTGAGGACAGACAAACCCACCGGGGAAAAGACAACACTGCATAGAATGTAGTAGAACTGCAGTGAAAGAGGACCACTTCAAAGAAAGAGTTAAAGCTGCAGTGACAGAGGCAACTTATACTTGGGTAAGTCAAGGTCAAGTCAAGGTCTACATACATAGCACATTGTGCTATTTATAACGTCAGAGGTACCTCCCTTTCCAGGATAGCCAAATGTTTGTATTGCAGTGCATCCCCAAACTGTATGGAAGAATACACACACTTCTCCCTTTATTGAATGGTTCAAAAAGTGATTATGACAATCATTTTCCACCACGATCTTGCAGCTGCTGTTCTCACTAGACCAGTGTACAAATTATTGAGAATGTTTACGTATGTGTACGTAGCCATCCATAGTCTGATATACCATAAATATGCATTTCACTAACACAAATACTAACTCATGCACAGCAATAGTGAGTGGCTCCCCTCTGGTCACTGTGCTGACACTAGGGACATCTTTGTGCCTGGAATCTGTGCCCGCCCCCCCCCCCCATTATACTGGCTACATGACCGTGGGAATGTAAGAAACAAAAGCCTTCCAGAGTCTGTAGGGCTCTGTTTGTGCAAAAGCCAATTCAGAATAACAGTATTTGTTGCAATGTTTTGAAGACCTTTCTGAGTAGCATGTGGTATTATTTTCAGTGTTACTATAAACTACTTAACGTTTGGGCCTGCCAGTGGGAATCAGTTACTCCTCTGGTACTATGGTTGGGTAACACTGGGTCCTTTCAAATGAATTCTGTAGATTCAATTTAAAAAATGTATAAGTTATTTTTTTTCTCAGAAGTAACTTAAACTCAACAGATAAAATGACAGACGATATAATAAAATGTAGAGGAACTGCATTATTATTCAAAATAATTTTCTTGGTTTCTTTAGAAAAGGAACAAATCCATAGGAAGGACAAATGCCACTCTTCAATTCAAATAAAGTGGACTAATCCGTACTGGCTCAAACTATGATCAGTTTGCACCATGATACAGAGAAAGTCACTTTCTCTGCACTAATGGGCAGTAGCTTCTTGTTGAGCATTCTGGCTTGACTTGCTGTGGGTGCCCTTTTTAGATTTCCAAGAGCAAGCTATGGTCTTCCATCCTAGGGCAATGCCAATAAATGGTAAAAAATGGAATGATTTATTGAATGCTTAACCTCCCCAAGAGTCTAAAGTAAATGGAGCAGCAAGAATCTAATGGGTGCTAATGCCTCACAAACCCTCCATAATCCCTTCACTGAGCCTTAATGCAAAGGTTTAGTCTGTGTGTCTCATACATGAGTTTTTTTCTTCAGAAGAAATTTGTTTTGCAGGAAATATCTGAAAACCAAGAGTGAATTGCAGCAGTGTAAATATATGTAAGTCAGTAGACAAGCTGCAGAATGGAAGTCCACAAGCACATACTGTTTAATCTCATTGAATACCTGCTTCCACACACAGTCGCAATGGCTTTGAAGCATCCAGAGGCAAGCTGGTATGATCCAGTGTAGCAGCGATCTATTGCCCAATTAAATAGATTTATTTGGTCTGGGTTGAGCTCTAGCAGCAAGACCACAACTTCACAACCAAGATGATGAACCTGAAGGAATTCATTTAGAAAAAATAACATGTCTGCAACAAAATCAACACGTACTGACATTTTCAGTAAAAACTGAATTTTTTATTTAAAACTAACTTGCACAATAATATTTTTAATAAAAAAAGAAATTACAATAGCACATTTAAATTTTTCAATTTTAAAAGAACATTTTAACTTTTGCTCATTAAGTTCAGAACACAGCAGAGTTTATTACAATAAATCCCTATGTGTGATCTTGAGGCATGCTAGCTATAAGAGGTTCAGGTTTACACCTCAACTACAGCTACTGGAGCAAGCAAGACTGCTGTGGTCAGTGACATTTTTTTTACCAAGCTCAAGAGATGCTTACGTGTGTGTTATAGCTCATACATGCTCCAAATTTGCTTTGCTGTCGAACCAATCACAACCAAATGCTTAATGACCTGAACTGATCATTGCAATTGAGCAGTGGACCATCTCAGAGACATTTCTACAGATCTTTACCTAGAATCTTTAAAGTGCTGACACTATGAACATCTGTTTTTTTTTACTATTTCCAAGAGCAAAAGGGCATCTTCTCATCAATATCTTCTTTAACGCCGCCAACACACAACTCATACTCTCCCTCTCGGTCAAGAACCCAAACACAAGAAACAAGTTCCCCACCTTCATGACCAAAGTCACTAACTGGATGAAAGTCAACTTTCTCAAGCTCAACACTGACAAGACAGAAGTAGTGATCTTCAGAAAGAACACCTCACCATGGGACTCCAACTGGTGAGCAGATGAACTCGGACTCACACCCAACACTCATGCCAAGAACCTCTGAATAATCACTGCAAGCAAACCGGACATGACCACACAAGTCAACACCATCACGTATCTTGCTTCCACACCCTGAAACTGCTGAGGAACATCTTCAAATGGTTCCCAAGCAACAATAGAAAGACGGTCACTCATGCCCTAGCCACCAGCACATTGGACTACGGGAACACCCTTAACATTGGGATCACGAAAACTCACTAGAAGACTACAAACCATCCAGAACTCAGCAGCCAGACTCATTCTCAACCTCCCACACAGAACTCACACCACACCTTAGTGAGCTCCACAGGCTCCAGATACACAAACACAATCTTTTTCAACTCCTCATACATACATTCAAGGCATTACACAACTTAGGCCCCACCTACCTGAACAGTTGCATCTCATTCCACCAACCACCCAGAGAAACTTCCGCTCCCCAGAACTCCTACTCACACTTATCACACGCATACACAGAGCCAGATCAGGAGGACGGATGTTCTCTTATATCACTCCAAAAGCGTGGAGTTGGAGGCCGTCCCACTCCACATCAGAGCCTCCTTCTCCCTTCTTCAATTAACCAACCTACCATAGACAGGGCTAGACAAACACGCCTGCTCAGCATCCGGATACCCTTGCGGGTGATAGTGTGCTCTACAAATACACCTACCATAACATAACAACATCTTCACTTTTGTACTCGGTTATGTATCAACTATATAAAGGCTAAAAAGGCACAAGATGCCATACTGCGTCAAAAAGATGCATCAAATAGAAGATACTTACCCGCAAATCCTGACAGGCTAAAATGTTATCAAGCCACTTGTAAAGATAGCCATCTGGTGAGAGACCCACATTGTCAAAGACAGAACCACAGCATAACACAGCAGACATTGCCTAGAACGACAAATGCATATTGTAGTTAGGTTCCATAAGCATCATACAATTATGTTTGAGGATAGACTACTTTCTTAAGGAAAGCCTTAGCCACTGCTGATGCATGCCAAATTCCAACATGGAATATGATGCCTTCAAGGTATCAGTCCTCCCTCCAGTTCTTCATAATAAATATCAATAAAAATCAACTTGTCTGCACTAAACAAAACTGTGATGTGCTGAGCTCTTCCCATAAGTTCTGCACAGTGAAGTTCATTTATAATGGGATGACGCATACACTAACCGAAATGTGATTTTTGGCAAAAGCCTGAAACAGAAGAAAAAGCGGCTTTACAGTAACATTTATTTGTGTAATGAATATTTCAACCTCTGTAGTACATAAAGCAGCACAGTTTATAAGTAAAGCAATGGGTCCAGTAGGAGAAAAAAATGCATGGACTGTATGAGGATGAATGCAAAAAAGCATATGTAAATAGTATATATTTAAAGAGGCAGGGAACATGCACGGCAAATAGGAGAAAC
Organism: Calotriton arnoldi; assembly: GCA_963921515.1. Lineage (NCBI taxonomy): Eukaryota > Metazoa > Chordata > Amphibia > Caudata > Salamandridae > Calotriton > Calotriton arnoldi. Next base: position 1,475,333 of record CAWUFW010000371.1, on the reverse strand, counting down.
AGGACACGAGCAAGTATTTTGAATATAAGCAGGCAATGAGTCACAGACAGGTAGTATATCAGAGGAAAAGTAAGTTTAATTAGACATGGAATGAGCACATCAACTGAGGTTAAATGGTGTTGAACCTTGTAGGATAGGTGTCTGAAGCCATTATGAACCAGGACTGGTATCAGAAAGAGAGTTTCTGCTATCAATAATAAGAGGAGACACCTAATGCAATTGTTTGGGGAGAAATAAGTCCTTCGGCATGTAAAGTAAATGGTCATCACATTGATAACTATCAGTGCAGTGCTGCTATAGAAATCTCAGAGGAATTTCTCTATCTCCCACCTAGTGTATAATCAGAAAGCTTGTCATTGGTAAGAGAGACATTCAGGAGTGGACTGCACCCTATTGTTGTAGTGGTAAAAGATGTACAATGGGAAACAGAGGGGAATAGATTAGAAGTTGTGTGAAGAATGTAGAAAAAGTTGACCATGCATGACGACAGACGTCTAATGATTTTATCAGTCCAAAGTAGCTTCAGATCAGTGTCTCAGGACACTAGTTGGATTGATGAAGAGCAGATTTCTTGAGATAGCGAAACTGGGTGAAGCACCAGATGTGGAATTTGTGTAAATCCGAGCATCACTATATGCAGTCCCAGCCTTTCCCTCTTCTGCCTCCTGATAAAGGATCAAATTGAGTTGAAGGTATCATGAATAACACATAAAACACAGTTTGAGCAACACCTCTTGGTCCTATGTAATGGCTTTGTGTCTGGCTAGAGTACTCTAGTCAAGAAATGCCAGCACTAGTGGTAATAAAGAGAAACAGGAAGACACAAGCAGGTGGCCAGTCCTTCTGAACCTTGGTTGCTAAACTCTGGAATCCTCTTCCACGTGACCCCACAAGCAATTACCTATAATTCAGGAAGACCATGAAGACATATCTCTTTCTTGACTAATTTCAGCATTAAAGTCGCCTGATGTACTATACTATCATGCATTATACTGTGTCTGTTTCACAGTGTCAAGATGAAAACCTGCATGTGAATGCTGTACATTCTAAGATGCAACTTACATAATATAACAAGGGGGCTAACAGTCACAATTCCAATTGGATAAAAAGGAATTTCTAAATGAAAGTATGAATGGTTCCTTGCATAAAAAGCTATTTATTAATCAGATTTGTACAATTCTTGTACTTTTTCAAAGCACAGTCTGGACTTGGCACAGACACACATGTGAAACTAAAGCTGCCATGATCTTGTACTTTTTACCTCTTAATCCAGTAATGACTTGTGCCTGCCTCCCTGTGGATTACTCCCATTCTAAATACTTCCTTCTTTTGAACCTGTTCTTTCCTCCTCCACATGACCTTGCCCTGTGAACGATCTCCTGGCTGGCCAAGATATTTCTTTCATGAATCAAGAAACACAACCAGTGTAGCTTGAGACTAACGCATATTTAACCACATGAACCTCTGGGTCAGAGATCTGTCATTAAGAGCCAGTTACAAACAATTATGCAGTTTTCCAGCAAAGAACATTTTGTACTGGTAACAATGATCTGCCATGTTACATGATAAGTCAACATAGCTCTAATATCATTAATCGCATTTGGCTAGGATAAACTACGTTAAGCTGTCTCTGTCCTATAAGCTCAAGGCAGACGAACCGGATACAATATCTCACATTTCTCTTATTTTTCAATTTGCACCAACCCTAAACAATGCAGAATTCAAATGGCAATCTCAGCTACTCCGTCTGTGCAGAGCTCAGACTGTCACTCAACTCCCATCCCAGAGCTGCCTGCATTAGAAAGCACTGCCTAAAAAAGCAGACTTTGCTGGAAGTGAATAACAAGCTGAATGCCAGGCAGATCAATTTTCAGTGCCATAGCTCATCAATACGCTCATAAGAGACTTCATGATGATGAATGAATTTGGGACACAGCCTAGCAGATGGAAGAGAAGTCTGTATTTTCAGGCACATCAAAGACACAAAGCAGTTAATCCAGGGAGGATGGGACGAGTGGTTTGGGAGGTGGCTGTTACAATCAACACGGCCCAGTGAGTGTAAGCTGCACAATCCCAGGGAACCAGGTAGGCGGCGAGGATCTGAAGATCTCTAGGCTGTAAAGGGACTTAGGGTGGTAAAAGATGATCTTTCAAAGGAGCCTGGACACCAGAAGAGAGGGGTGACTCCAGACATGTTGGAAATGCATGTTACAGATATTATACAGAGACGCACGAAAGGGGCCTTTTTGTTGGGATCATTCTATAGAAATACACACACACACAACGCAACACACACACACGTGGTCAAATTCTTAATAAAATGTCCTACCAAGTACTATCCCTAGTTACAGACTGTTCAAATTATTAATAAGATGTCCTCCTGAGTCTTATGCCGCTTACAGTCCAGCTACATGGAGGCCCATGAAAGACACCGATAGATTAGATACAACTAAGGTGCAGGGCCATCAGTTCAACCAGGGTATCATTATAGATCTAACTATAATTTCCCAAGGGAATAAACACAACGCAATGTAAGTTACGTTAAAATAAGAGTGACTGGAGAGTGGCAGATAACATTAGACAGGAGAATTGGAGTAAGCACACACATGCAAAGGGTAGTAAATGCATGAAACTCGCAGCATTCATAAAAATGTCTATCACAAATACAGCAGTAGAGCATCAGTACTTTAGAGTAAGCTGGAATTTGATGTAGTATCTACTTTCAGATTATGAGCCTTTAATGTTTTTAGAAATCAAGCAATTATCATCCATTGCAGGGGATGTGCAGAGAATTTTAGATTATTATTTCAATGTAGAGACAACACAAGCATACTTCAATACATTCTATCTATACTTATGGATTTTAACTATGTCTTAGGTCGTAATCCTTACTTGTGAATCAGGCACTCTCTTGTACATGGTCTTGGGAAGGAGCAGCTTACCTTTAATGCGCTGTACTGATATCTGGTGATCTGATGGTTCCTGTCGCTGTACCGATCCAGAGGTGTAAACATTATACTGAAAGGCCCAGCCCATTGACTAAACAAGATGAACAGGTGGTGCCTCAGGCTCTGCTGGGGGAAGAGGAATCTCCTGTGATGCACTGCGGAAACACAAAAGCAAACAGGACATGAGTAGGACTACAGTAAGAACTTTGAGAAACAGGTGCCACTAGGCAGCCTCCACTGTTGATCCCTACGCCAAACCAAATCAATGCTACGCAACAGAACAAGTACTCATTGAATCTCTTACAACGTTTTACTGGGCACTCGTAGTTACATGGCTAATACAGTTAAAGGAAGGCAGGTGGACCTTATTATTGAGCTTCCTTCCAGCTCATAATAGAAGCACTGCTACCTGACATTGATCCTAAGGAAGTTAAAAAGATGATTACACCCATTGGCCAGGTTATTCCAAGAAAGCAAAGCAAAACTTTCTTCCCTTGCCCAAATATTATATTTCAAGTAATCGCTTTCCAGCCATTCGAGGATGCCTCAAAAACATTTAACGCCTACTAAGCCAGATGTCTCTCAACCAGAACATTGACAGAAGCTGCAACGACTACCTTTGAAGGATGCTTATTTTGCAGCACATTTCACGCTGGTGGTATCTTTGCTGGCTTTTTATTTCAGGAGCACCCAATTGAATTAATCAACCATCCTTACACTGTTGGTCTAGCTCAAAAACCCAAAGGGAATCAAGCAGAAAGCATCTGGTATTTTGTTAACCTTTTAACACATGCTACCTGACTTCATAGGATTGCCCACTTTGTTAAAATGCGGGTTCTACTACTGTAGTCTTGTAGTAGTTTGTTCCCATTTTCCTTTCCAGATAAACAAAAGAGTCACCAGACTGACTGTTGTCTTTGAAAGGTAAACTTCAATTTCCCTATGAATTCCCTGCTGCTGTCATTGTTGAGCCTGGTAGACGTTGGTGACTTTCTGTCGGGGGGAATGGCCTCAGAAGATTACATAGCCATCCTAGATCAACTAACACTAACTTGACCCTGAAACATCCCTTATTCAAGACTGAGATCAAATGAACAACTGAATTCTTTTTTTGCCTGACCTTTCATAATCTTTGACTTTGCTACACATGTATCTGAGTTAGCAAAGCAATAATTCTTTAATGCTTTTATGCATGTTACCTATTTATTATTTAATTTATAATACATTGGGTTCTACAATCCCTGTATAAATGCACATCTCTCATTTCTTCATAATCGGCAACTTGTGCAGTTGAGTTCTGATGTCACAATGCCTGCTGCCAGAGCCAGCATCCGAGGTGCAAGGCGGGTCATGTCACGGAGCAGCTGTTTAAAGCAACAAAAATTAAACGTCGCTTTTCTTTTTCTGCTCTATTTTTCTAGCTTACAGTGACTAGCAGGAAAAACATGATTATTTTTTGCATTCCTTAGATAATTATAGAAAAATTAGAATCTTTCTGCATGTTTCTACACATTCTGACTTACTGCAGTTTTTTTTTTAACTGACTTTCATTGAACTGCTTCTAATATATTTTTGCAACAAATATATAACATGTTTTTGATGGGTTTAATTTTGCACTAGAGGTTCTATTTTTATTCTTCATGTTGCCAAACATGTTCTCTTTCTGAAAGAGCTACACACCAAGGTTTTAAGTGGTTTGTGCGAAAGGTGATGGTGTAACCAAGTAGTATATGGGATAAAGTATCCTTGACGTACATGATAAGGATATTGCACTTCACCTCGGAGTTCCATAACCTTAATAAGGAACTAGGGGGCTGATTACGATGGCGGGCGGACTTTGCCCGCCCGCCACCGCAGCGATGATTGGGACCGGCCACCAGACATGCGGCGGTCCCACCACTGCAATTAGGATGCGACCGCCATACTAGCGGGCGTATCCTGGGCCATTAACATTGCGGGCGGTGCTGCTGGCTGCAGCAGCATCCGCAATGTGAAAGGTGCTTGCACCGCATTTCCCTGCACCACGTGGCAGGCACCACGCGGTGCCTGCCACTTGGTGCATGGAAATGGAGGGGGGTACCATGGGTAACCCCCAGTGCAGCGACACCCCCCCCCCCACATGGGGGGCCCGCAACGGGCCCCCAAACCCAATCTTCGCCTGCCCGGAAAGGCCTCCTAAAACCCACATCCTAATATGGCGGACGTTACCTGCTAGGCACCTCCACCATATTAGTGGCCCTGCTCCGCCCGCCAGGCAATCGGTGCGATTGCCACCGGCGGAAAAGCGGCGGGCGGACTTTGCGTCCGCCGCGATACCCACTGCCATCCTAATATGGCGGTGGGTAATTCTCAGTTTGATGGCGGAACGATCGCCGGCCGGCGGTGATCGTTCCGCCATCGTAATGAGCCCCTTGGCTTTCAGCCTTGTTCCTCTTTGTGGTTATGGAACTCCGAGGTGACTTGCAATATCCTTATAAAGTATGGCACAGGGTATTTTATCCTTTATATTTTTTCAGTTTTATATAGCGCAAACGTGACATGAAGGTATTGGAGCGCTTTGCATATGCACCCGTTACATTACACAAGGTCACATTTATTTATTTAGGCCAGGGAAGATGAAGTGATTTGCCCAGAATCACAGGATGTTGAGCTGACGCAAAGACTTGAACCTTGTTCTTTAGTTCCAAAGTTGGCAGCTCTGGCCGTAACGCCAAATCCTCTCACCTATTTTCTGCCTATGGCCGTATGAATTGAACTGATTTCCCATTCTGCACTATTATTAACATTCAACAATACTGACTTATTTCCCAGTTTTGATTTGAGTGTTCTATGTTATCCTTAGAACTGCAACAGTCCAATTATTTTTTAATTTCTCTTCCAAGACACTGGCTGTGCTGTAAGTTGGGGACAGGATGTGGCCTTACGGCTAGAGCGGTCGACCTCGATGCTGGGGAACCGGGTTCAAGACTCGGCAGGGACGCACAACATTCTGTGATTCTGGGCAAATCATTTAATCTCCCCGTGCTGCAATGGATTTATTTACATGCAGTTCTAAAGAACCTTCTCTCTCAAGGGAAACAACCAGAAAACTAGAAACTAAACAGGCACCTCTGACACAAAACGACGTGCTACACTTTGCAACCAGAACTGTATGGCTTGTTTACATCCCACCAGGGGCCCTATTACACACAGGGTGCACTTTTCCAGTTTGCGAAAGTGTGCACCTTTAAATAGATGCACAGTGCGCAAACAAGTAAAGTTTGCCCTATTTCAAAGAAGGCGCTAGCCCCAAGGCAGCTGCAAATGTGTGCTGCACTGGGGGAAGCGCATTCTAGTGAAATACGGAGCGGCTGCCTCAAAGCCGCTCCAGGTTTTATAGTGCAGACGGCAACCTGCCTGCACTCTGAGGAAAGATTAGAGATCCCTTTGCAGGGGGTGCAGTGATTGACTGCACCCACTTGGAGGGGGATGTCTGGGGGGGGTCCTATTCCCACAGACAGTGAGCCACCTTTATGTGGCACACTTTTAGTGCACCTCCTACAGCTTCTTTGGCTTTGCGTCTGCATTCATAATACAGCGCGGGCAAAGAGATTCCCTCATTTGTATGGGGCCATATCCCATGCAAATGAGGGAACACCCTCTTGAGATAGCGCTAGTGCTACATGTGCGCCAGCGCTATCAGTATTACAGAAGGGGCTGAACAAGTGTCTGCAGCCCCTTCTGTAATACCAACGTGCCCCGGGGGCAAACAAAGGGGGCAAAAATGCCCGCTGTGCTCCCGGGGCACTTTCTGTAATACAGCCTCATGTCTGGTAACTAAGGCACTACTAGTATGAAGGACCAGTTTGCCCCTAGAATCATCAAATGTGGCATTTTGCCAATGTATGGGGCAGCATAGTGCAATTTCTCCTAGCATGCAAAAATCTTGCAATGGCACTGCATCCCACTGCTTACATCAGCCTGTAAGCAAGTGCTGCCTCCTCTACACCAACCAGCTACTGTTCATCCTAGTTCCTGCCACCATTGTGAAAACCTCTAGCGGCACTAGCCCGAGCACCCTCCATGTAAAAGAATATTTAGCTCTTCCAAAAATACCTTCCATGCAGCATTAAGGCAATGCATATAACTCATTTTAAACATTTTGATACCTCCTATAGCACCAATTTTATGGGTTGTTTTTTAAAATGTCCATTTTTTAGGTCGAGCATCAGTGCGCATGCGCTGTCTGCAAGACCTGTTGTAATCAATCCCACCGCTTTTTTCCTGCCTCCTACTTACCATTGGCTCACTCCACTATGGCTTTTCCTTGCTGCCTCCTAACTCGTTGCAATAGCCGATACGTCACTTACCTGCCAAGCTTAGGTGCACCGGCCAATTACAGTTTCCTTACGATGTACCTCTTCATATGTTGTGTTGGAGAACTCTTTTTAGGTCTCGCCCTGAAGCCAGCGCTTGCGCTGGTCTGGGCAAGACATTTTGTAAGTGGGCTTTTAGAAATGCGACCACTTTTTTTTGGGCTTGCCTAGAGCATGCGGGTACGCGCACAGTAACGCGCATTCCTCGCATGCTCCAGGCGCCATATGTCTTTCCTCTCACTTGCTCCTCCCCCACCACAGAGCGCTTCTCGGCCGCGCGTCACTTGCTCTCCCGCTCCTCCCCCACCACAGAGCGGTCTCGCACGGCCGCGCGGCCAATGCTTGTCTTTCTATTTCTTCAAGTAACTCCTTTAGAGCAAACCTTTGTCCGCGCTGTTTTAGCAACATAGATTTTTTATATTAATAAAATGTTCCTCCTGCAGGAGGCGTGTGTCCGTGGGCCGGCCACCACCACATGGGCAGCTTGGGGAGAGGGGTAGGTCTGAGGCTTCGATAATTTTAGGACATTCGAGGGGCATCACTCCAGCTGCGCTTTTCTAGTGGAAGGACCGAGATTGGCAGGGCATGGTTTAAATGCAACAATTATGGGAACAGCTCGTTTTCGTCGCCAGTGTCTGTTGGAGGCAAACTGTTGCTAATAGCCGTTTCCCGATGATGTCTTTGCAGGGTAAGAGGACGTTTGGTCATTTTGGGTAGGCAGCGAGAGGAAGAGTGAAGACAAATTCCGGCATCTTTGCAGTATCATTAGTAGCAATGTATTTATTAGTTTCCCACCTTATCTTTTGTGGATTGTGTTCTTGAAGTAAAATCACTATGTGCCAGTACCAAAAAGTAGAGTATACCACAGGGCACTATTGTTTGTATTCCGGCAATGGGTATTTTGCACTCCAAAACCAATGGCGCCAGGTAGTGGGCTTTAGTGTGTACTTTGGGTACCGGGTGTTATAAAGAAGAGTGCGTGTTAGGGCATGCTCCCTCCTCTTCGGTTTCAGTTGGTGCTCGGTATTTTGCCAGGAAAACATTGCACACTAGAGGTGGCTGCATGTGCACTTTCTTTCCAGGGGCCTTCCATTATGTAGTGTGTACTTTTTTTAAAGAGACCACGCAGGTTGATTTTGGTCTGTGGCCATATATACAGGGCTCTGCGACCCCGCCATATCTGCCTCTCCAAGTGTTTTCACCCCTCGGCTTTCCTTTTACAAAACATAGGTCAGGCGTGTTAGTCTGGTTGGCTCTGTTTAAGCAGCGGTGTCCAACTTGGGTCCAGAGGGCTGGGTCCATGCCAGATTTTAAGGATAATCCCCTACTGAAAATGGGTTTCATCTCGGTTCGTTGTATTGAAATGAATCTTATGTGGCTATCCTGAAAACCATCCAGCCCTCCTGGTCTTTTTTTGGACACCCCGAGTCAAAGCAAACCACTCCTTGTTTAGAGCCTACCGCTTCTCTATCTACTTTCTGATGTTTGTAAACTCTCAGCTTGTGTGCTGCATGGCTAAACACTTATAAGGTCCCAAACGCGAGACCTATTGGCTATGCCAATGCTTGTTTTAATTGATGCTTGACCATTGCTTGTGTTTTAATTTTCAGCACGCTTTCAGTTTCACTGCGCTTGTCTTCCCGTGCCTGTAAAGCAGACCCCTCCCACCTACAACGCAGTATGAGCACCGCAATGGTGGCACCGCACACACCACTCGCGGTACGCTGCCATTAATTGCAATTGAATTAAACTCCATAAGGCTCTGCTCCACGACCCCAAATAACAATTCCTCGGTATTGGTGCTTGATAGCTTATCTATAGCAACCAATGCATACCAATTTCAAAGGGAAAGGCGCATCTCCCTAGTTAAAAACGTCCGTTCTGACAGTACATTTCTGGTCCACAGTGAGTCCAGGGCTGGTGGCAGTCTTTCTTTTTTTTGTCCCCGACTACAGTTTTGCGGCACAAGCGACAGTCCTATTTTAAGTTCTATAATAACTGTCACTCGATCTGGCATTCTGATTAACGGTCCTTCTTTTATGTCAAGGGCACTTGTTTTTTCATTTCAAACAGTAGTCCCTTTCCTATTTCCTCTGCGCCAGCTCTTGAGCTAGTGGAAGTTGTGAAATCTGTCTTCCTCCGTGAAGGCAGCTGGCTTGATTTGGGAGGGCGGAGTCTGGAAAGCAGGAAGACGCACAGCTGACATCTAGGGGTACCTACCTCCCTCGCCGGTGGAGACTTAGTCCATGCTCCCTGGTTCATCATGCATGACGCTTTCGATCCGGTCCCCATCCTAGAGGAACTTCAGCTGCAGATAGAATGTATGGCAGCCTGGGGTAAGTTAAACGGAGTCCATTGTAAAGGGTTAAGTGGAGCTTGTGGAGTAGGCTGTAAGGGCGTAGTGTTGGAAGGGAAGAACAGAGTGTAAAGTTTATTTAGAGCTTTGGGAAAATCATGGGGTCGAGGAGCATAGGAGTTTCTGTTAGTGAAGGACAGCCGCAGGTAAGTGAGGATAGAGGAGACCAAACTCAAAGTGACCACCATGTTATCACACACACAGTTTCCTCTCCTGGATTTTTGCCTGACACCACAAGCACCAGTTCTACTGAAACTTATTGTATGGATTTAAAATCATTTACCGTACACGTTTGCATTCAATTGAGTGTCACTGTGGCAAGAAAAACGGTTCATAGCAAAATATGAGAGACAGGAGATAGGCTGCGGTTCCAAACAACTGGCACCTGAGACTTTGTTAGAGAATATACAAACTATGACAAAACCAATCGGACTGGCTTTAATGCACCGACGTATTCAAATAACATTTCTGCATACCTCTCTGTCAAAACACGTGAATCTGCTTGAAAAGCAATTCTATAACCAGTAACACAATATAGATAGAACATTGCCTCTTATAGTCTCTCACGTAATTCACAGGTTAGAGGGAGCTTTCTATGTCTCAATGACACCAAAAAAGAATTTCTGCTATAGGTTGGTGCCACAGATAATTCGATTTCATGGCCTCCAGCCTTATGGACAGTCTTGCATCCAGCAACCATTCTGAGCAACATGGGAAGTGTCTTCCCTTCTACCTCGCCCCGACACATACAATGGTAAAATGAACGAATTTCCAACTCTCAATAATACTCAAAGTCCTAAAACTTCTCCAAGCAGGTAGTTCATTCCAGATGGCTCTTGATCATTGCAATATGAGCCACACATGAGAAAACTCATTGTCACTCTGCAATATACACACAATTAGTCAGCAAGTGAGTCTCTGAACTGGAAATAATGCCTTACTTCCTTTATTGACGCACAGCATTCTAGCACTCTACCATAGAGTACATGGAAATGCTGGAATCGCAATATGTTCCATCAATTCATAGATCTCTCTCTGGTCAACCAATGTGCAAACCATCTGCCAACCATAGTTTATTAGACAGTGCATAGGACCAGATCACGTCGAGTACAAGAAAGAAAGCTCTTGAATGCCCTTCCTTACATTGGGGATTTAATTAAACAACCATTTGCAAAGCAATAGGTCTCGCATTTAGGAGAGTTTGAGCTACTGGCATTGTAAATGATACTGCCTTTTATTTATGCCTTTTGAAAACCTGCAAGCAGTGCTTAAAAAGCACTTTGTACTTATAGTCCTTGCTTATGCGAAGCAATGCTGGCAGTAACTGTGCCTCTTTTACATGTGTTTACGCACCGCTTGCAGGTTTTCAAAACAGATAAATAAAAGGCATTGTCATTTACAATGCAGTAGCTCAAACTCTCGCGAATGCGAGACCGATTGCATTGCAAATGCTTGTTTTTATAAGTGGTCTTGTTTTCAAATGGTTGTTACAAAACGTTATTGTTGGGGAAGCTGCATGTCCCTCATTAATTTTAAAAATGGCTAAAATCAAAAATATGTTTTGGGCTCAAAAAGCACACTTTGCCATAGTAGTCCCTGCCACAGAAAGGAACAACTTTGTATGTGTTCCTTCTGAAAAAGCAAAATGGCATCACTCACAGTGAAGTTAGCCAATGGCTGATGGGGGTTGACCCACCGCACCATGCTGTACACTGCAGCGAGTGGAAGAAAAATGTGAACGACACAATAATTGAACAATGGATGAAGAAGGCTGTCTGAAAGCCCCCACATGGAAGTATGTTATACATATAATTTTGCTAAAATCAAAAGGTCGTGGCTATTGCCAGATGCAAAAAAAGCTAAATTGCACTTTGAACCTGGAAGGTCAGGAGGAATGGCATGAGACAGTACATCAATAAAAAGGAAGAGAGAGAGAGATTTGGTTGAAGTTCAAAAAGGAAAAGAGAAAAAGGAAGGTAAAAAGGGATGGTGAGGAATGAACAGGAGAAGAGTGGAGTTTCCTGGGGCACCCACTTTCAGAAAATAACGATAGTGCAGAAATTCATGTGTATACATTAATGTAAGAAATTTACAGGACATTCTGATTGAGGAGAACGGAACAAATACTTACCAAAGTTTTTAACACATGCTATGCCAGCGTTTCCATATCAACTTGGTCATGGGGTGGGAGGGGGCAAAGACAAATCAGAGTCTATCAAAGATATCAAATTGTGTTTGCAAATTAGTAGCACAGGCCAACTTCAAGAGTTACCCTTTCAGGGATTTGATAGTGCCTAGTCCACAAAAACTCAAAAAGATGTTTTTTTTTTTAGAAATATACAACCTAACTGCCCCATAGCTGGATTTATAAATGGAGAAATTATGTATTAACTAAACGCCACAATGAAAGTCAACGGGGGTCACCATGAATGAGTTCACCAATAATAATGTCACAATCTCAGCCAAAATGGGCGTATCTTCTAACCACTGGCCACAGACTGTTCAGACAGGTCCACAGTTCCTCCAAGCCCAGCCTAGGGCAAGGAATGAGACTGAACAGCTCTTAGTTTCAATGAGGAGACCTCCGACTCTTTGGTCCTCAGGATCGCAGTTAATAGGTAGGAACAGGACCCCAGGTGTTTAAGCTAGGCTCAAAGAGCAAATCCTCAAGCAAGCTAACCTTGAGTATCACATGTATGCAGACGATGCCAAGCTATAGTTGAAGATTTCCTCCCCAGATGATATAACCCAACTCAACGACACCCTAATGAAAACCCAAACCTGGCTCGCAAGTAACCATCTCAAATTGAACTCCACAAAGACAGAATTCCTCCTCATCTACCCATCCCATGGCTCCCTGCCATACAGGAATGGATCAACCACCTAAACGCCCTCAACTGCAAACCGGTCATCATCAATTCAACGAAATCCCTTGGGATAACCTTGGACAAGAACCTTAACATGCAACACACATCCACACAGCCACATGCAGTGCTTGTTTCCAACTCAACCTACTCAAGAAAGGAAAATGTTCATCCTGTAACTAGACTTCAAGACCGCAGTGCAATCTTTAGACCTATGCAAAATGGACTATGCTAGTGCGACCTTAACAGGCTTACCAAAAATCACGAACGACACCACTCAGGGCAATGCTCAATGCCGCAGCAAGACAAGTAACTAGAAAGAGACGGTTTTGACAACATCACACCCACCTTCTTGTCTTTCAACAGGTTCCCATTTGAAGCCAGGATCCGGATGAAAATAGTGTGCATGAGGCAGACACAGCCCAAACAGAGATGATGCCAGGTACCTGGCACAAAACCTCACGATCTCATGAGGCAGCCGCTCCCTAAGGATCTCGAGCTCCCTCCTGCTGCAACCTCCAAGATTTAAAAAAACAAAAAAGAAAAACCTCTGCCTGTACTTTCTCTGGATCTGCCATGAGGATTCTAAACTCTCTCCCGGCAGAGATTGCGTCTAAGTCATCGACCCGCATCTTTAAAAAAAGAAGTTAAAAGTATCCTATAAAAACAGACTCTCTACAGAAGGATCTGGATCAGTACAGTATGTATAATGTACTTCAATTTTGTGTTTTTATGGCCATTGTTATGGCCGAATAAAGACTATTGAACTGAACTGAACTGACTACAGTACTGTAAGACTCCAGTGATTCTCTCACCGAAACACAGATATCACCTATCTCGCTTCATCAAGACACCTGGAGAGATGACAATGAAACAAAAGCTGTATTTTTTTTAAGCTGTCAGCAGTTAACTATTTATATGATTCATGTGACGAGATATAGTGTATATATATACATATATATATATATATGTGTGTGTGTGTGTGTGTGTTTATGCTGTTGTCAGTTGACGATTATTTATATGGTTCATGTAACGGGTATGGTCTCACTAAGTAGAGTGCTTTAATAGCTGAGGATTGATAGTGCTTTATAAAACCCTCAAATGAACAAACAAATAAATAAAAGGCAGGCACGACACTACATGTGACTACAAATTACACATCGTACGGAGTCAATTAGAAAGCTGGCAGATCTTTCAATGTCAGCCTCTGATACCGGCCAGCACAACAACAGGCAGAAACCCACACACACTACTCAACAAGTCTTGGTATGAGTGAGTTGAGCCCAGTAAAGCATAGGATTCCACTGGAGGAGTATTTATTTCAATTTGACCAATCCAGAAAGAGGCTCAAGTGCTGGGCACAGAAGTTATTTCACAGGTTTAAAAATAGGAATTTTATAATTGAAATCTCTCTTTCGTCTCTGACCCTGGGGTTTAAATATTTATATCAGTGTCTGAATTAAACATAAAAGCTTTGACTTCTTAAAAACTATTCTGCAATAATGGGAGAGCAAACATCTCTTTTTACGTTTGAGGAATTTACCAGGTTTCCATGTACCTTTGAAATATGAGGTAGCTGCTACAAACTATTTGATAGTAACATTTATGAATTTATATATATGAGTTTGACTGCTTAGTCAGTCCTACAGTCCACAGTGATAAGGCAGGGACTAGGGAAAAATTATACACACTTTCTCCAGGTGCATTCTTAAAAGTTACATAAACAGCAAGATAAGTGTTCCTGCCTTTGTGTAGACTGATTTTTTAATGGAACCCAAAAACACCTTTATCAAATCCTGCACTGTACAAATCGCTGTCCATTACATTTTGAACCCCCTAAATAATAAATGGGGCATCTATTCACTAATCCTGCAGCTTAGGTATGGTTACCATTCTTCAGAAGGGAGAAAGAGCATTTCCCTTGCCTTCTTAAGAAGAAGAAGGTAAAAAATGGCTGGCACAGAATATTAGTGATTTGACATCCCTCAATCAAATGCTTCTACTGTTCTTTCCAGGTACGATATCTTTCTCTGCTATGAGATAAGCAGCCTTGGCACAGCAACAACAGTCTTTTGATTTAGTCCTGAGTAAAAGTCTTCTATGATTGCTCTTTGGGGACTGCTGTCATTTGAATGATCCTTGCTCAATCCTCTCACTCAGTGGAAAGATGTGTTTCTTCTAGTTTCATGGTAGAGTATATGTAGAACTGCTTCAAGTAAAGTTCTTGTCCATTTCAAAACAGGAGCACCAGGGATCAGAGTCATTTGTGACCCTCCAGGGTCTAATGACATGTCCAGTCATTTCAGGTTTATGGTGAAAGACAAGACCCCCAAACTAAATCTTAAAATAAATATGCAAATATTCTCATAGAAATACAAACACCTCCTCTGTTCCCATCCTGCCCCCACCCTCACCATCCAAAATCCAATAACAGAAGTTTCTTGTTTTTCCAGATCAGAGTGTATCTTTCTGTGCCAAACATTATCTTATACTTTGCAAAGCAGCCACACCACTGTGACTGAGGCACGGGTGAATACCAATATTGGGCAACAAAGCCATCAACTGCCATCAGTACTATACTTTGTGATGTTAGCCGCTTTTTTGTACAACATAATGTCTGCCATTAACAGAGTCTCTAGGCATCGTCAGCAGTCTCAGATTGGCAGAAGGGTATCTGCTGTCTGCAGGTTTCCAGAAGGGGTAGCCTCAAAGGATGTCAACCCCCAAAACCCATATGAAAGAGGGGAGCGACACATGTTCTGAACTTACGAGTTTTCTGCAGTGTCCTAGTAATTCTGTCTGTATTTTTTACTCTTTTAGGTATCATTGACAGCAGAGGGATACGTGTTGGTTTCTGTTTCCGTACAAGGGTGCCCCATAGGAGGCTTGGTGATCAAAGGTTATGTGTTTCCTAAGGAACCTAGGGCCAGATGTACAACCCTTTTTTACATCCGCAAACGGGAGATCGGCCCATTTGCGACCTCAAAAAAGGTTCCAGGCGTTTACAAATGCTATTTTGCGAGTCACTGCCTCGCAAAATGGCATTTGCGACTCTTGCTATTAGGAAGACTATTAGGAAGGGGCGTCCCTTCCTAATAGTGAGTCACCATTCCATGTACTGTTGGTTTGCGACCGTATTTGCGGTCGCAAAACACTCGCAGTTTACCACCTACTTCAAGTAGGTGGTAAACCACTGGCAAACAGGAAGGGGTCGCCAAGGGACCCCTTCCCCTTTGTGAGTGTGTTCGTAAATATTTTTTAAGAGCAGGCAGTGGCCCAGGGAACAGTGCTTGCCCTTAGAAAATGAATAGTTTCATTTTTGTTTTTTAAATGCATCCCGTTTTCTTTTAAGGAAAACGGGATGCATTTAAAAAAAAGACCTGCTTTATTTAAAAAGCAGTCCCAGACATGGTGGTCTGCTGACCCCAGCAGGCCACCATCCCTGGGAGTGCTAGCCATTCCCAAAGGGGTCGCAAATTGCGCTTGCCTCATGAATATTGATGAGGCATGCAATTTGCGACCCCATTGGGAATCCAAACAGTGTCTGAGACATTGTTGTACATTGCAATTTGCGAGTCGCAAAATACAATCGTCGTACATCTGCCCCCAAGTGGTTGTGTCAGTATATATTTTGGCGCTCCTTGCCTTCTCAGTTATCCCAGTGACATCTACTGGTTGTGGTATCCCTTGAGCTGGATCTGCTATAAAGAGATTGGTTCTTGCAACATTTACTAACACCTGTGCAAGGCTGATCTATGGGGAATGTACATGCATGTCAATGGTTATCTCCGGTGTGGCCTTATTAGGGTCACACATACAAAGACTGCTGCTGGATTCCAGTTCTTGGTTAAAGTGATATTGCTGAAGTACCTTTTGGGACAAGCACAGCTCTACAGTGCAAAGCTACTTGCCTACCATAGGCCCATAATTGTTTGTGAAAAAAGTAAAAATCAAACAACTGCTCACTGATAAGGAAAATACGAAAACTTAATGAGGGACGAACAAGTGCTCATTTTTTATTGTTTTGTTCCATAACAGGCTCAACAGAAAACCCTCAAAGACAGTGATAGAGAACTGTTCAAAAACAAGGATTAGACCTACAGAAATAGGCTGCAGCATCCATAGAACCTCCTGAGAAGAACGAATGTAGTGTCTAGAGCACAGGTTTATGAGAAGGAACCTATATTATTAAAGCCCTAAAGTAAAGGTCATTCACACATAATGAGGTTAAGACTACACAATTGTTTCAAGATCCTCAGGCTGACAGTCAAGGATATTTTAAGCATAATAATCTACATCTGATGTTTGAGAACTGTGATTTCCTAGCCGAAATAAAACTGAAAATATCCATATTCACATGTGTGGACCAAACAACAGTTAAGATGATTCTGATCCTACTGGGAAGACCACACATTTTTCAAAATGTTGTGTTCATAGTGCCACATCTGCATAAACCCCAACCATCCACAGCATCAGGAGCATATCTTTGAAAAGTCATAATCGATCTTAAATTATTTACCAACATCAAAGATGCAGAAAGTCAACTCAGAAAAAGAAACAATACCATTTGACCAAGTCTCAGGCTATGGTTTAGAATGTGTAGCATAGTTCCATTATGTTCATGTTCCAAAACAATCTCAGAAATTCCCTGTATGAAAAAACTGCTATGATCGAAGAAGACATGCCTTTCAAGTCTACTTTGAGAGATCAACTGCATGATATTTTGAAGCAGGTATTTAAAATATTTAGCAGCTAGATGCTTGGGACTTAGCAGAATTGCTAGCAGGCATTCCGTGACTCTTAACATGGTTAGAGAAATTCATTCATTGCTCATGTATCCGACAGTAAAAGTGCTGCCATACGTCAGTGGTAACAATGTTATGAGAACTTATTGACTATCTCATACAAAAGAGCGCAAGGTATTATTTTGTTGCTGCATTCAACAATCAAGCGCCTGATTTAGAGTTTGGCAGCTGCAAGACAACCGCCAAAACAACACTTTATAGTTTATAAACATGAATATGCTCTAAATGGGGCAGTCAGGACAACCACTACTTTTTGGTGGATGTCCCACATCTTCCAAGTGCACTTCTGCAACTTTCCAAGTTTTGTCTGTACTTCACTTCAAACTTCACATACATACATGCCGCACAGATAGTAAACTTCACATACATACATGCTGCACAGACAGTAAACTTCACATACATACATGCCGCACATATAGTAAACTTCACATACATACATGCCGCACAGATAGTAGAGCAACCGTGCAAATGAAGCCTTTTTCTCTAGCTATGGAATACAGCTGACAAGCTGCTCCTAGGGGATCTCTGTGTAGGTGTGCTGGTCTATAATGACCAATATGTTGGTTTAAAACTTCGTATAATTTGCTGTTTATCCAGGCACCATGTCATGCATCAAGATGAGCAATTCATCTTGTTTCCAGTAAGGATTAATCGCTGAAACTGTAGGCTCCCTAGTGGCTAATTAATGAGTAGGCAAGACACATGGTTTCATCATTGATCAATACACTAATTAGCCACAACTCAGCCAAAGGAGGTGGCCAATGTTAGCAATTCCTGAACCGTTGGATGAGCTTGTCTATCATATTAGCATTGTGCTACTAGGAGCTATTGTTAGTGCAAAAGCCATACAATTGCGGCATATCATCGCAGGAAGCCTGCTACACTCAATGAACCTTTGGCATACTTTAGTGTCCACATGTGAGGACTGCACATATCTTTATTTGCACAACTCCTTTTCCTAAAGCATTTAAACAGAACATTGCACAAAAAGTAAACCATTTAGAGCAAATCACAATAGGGAATACAAATCTATCTTGTGTTAAAGTGGTCTACGTGAATGATTGATGAGGAAGATCTCTTCAGAGTTCTGCCTGAGGGTAGAAGTAGCTGGGAGATTTCCTATCAGTAGTGGACTAAGTGTTCCCTGAATAGATGGGTTTCTTTTCCTTTCTGAAGTAACTGCTATAACGGCTATGAAATTAACCAGAAAGATAGGATACTAGTAAGATTTATGTGCCACCAGGACCACTCACAAAACACTGACTGCTCAAACACACAAACAGGGACCAAATAGAAGGATATAAAAAAAATAGAATACAAATGAAACCTTTCAGACAGTTGCTAGTGACACTTCCAAACTGCCTACAAGCAAAACAACTTGCTAATGCGGCACAATACAAATAACCTATACAATAACATAACAAGTGGAGGCGTGAAGTAATGAGCCTGGTCTGTGTTGTGATGTGCAGGATCTTAGGTTCACAGCTTTAGTTCTGGTGTTAAGTTTTACATTTCTTCTTTGTATGCCAGGTGAAGTGATCTTTTTTGTTGCTTTGGCTGCCTGAGTTGATTGCTTTCAAAGCCTGTTAGGTTTATACCTTGTTTGTTCCTTTGCAGAGAAAGCATCAGGCCTTAAACCCTACAAGAGTATGGAGTGCAGGTTAGTCATGTTTGGAGTTATTTAGTAATAATGTTTTAGCCCTTTGATGAGTTGAGCAGTGCTGTGCTGAACCCTCGAGCCTGGCCTGGGAAGGGTTGGCATTGCCAGGCTGTAGGGAACAATTCTACAAGGAACTACGGTCAATAAAAAATAACTAACATGAATGTCCTGGAGAGTTAATTATGCAGTATATTGAAGACTCACAGCAAAAGTGTTTAGAATTTGTTAGGGGCTGGTCTAGAGCTCTTCTTGTTGAAGGTTTGTCATTCATATCTTTATCATAACAGTGAATATAGAAACAGAAACTCTGGTTTCTCTTCTTTTGTTGACTGTGGCAAACTTGTGAAGAATGCACCGGGAGGTCATCAAGAGAGCACAGATTGCCTGTGGGAATTGCTGCTATTCAATGCATCATTTTAAGACAAAACCGTGGGTCTTGTTCACAGTGATTCAGTACAAAAAAAAAACCAATTAAATACTATACAATCGACATATGTGTTAAACCTGCAAAGAGCAATCACAATGCAGAAGCTATTATAGTTACCCATCTATTTATTGAATATATTATTGTTCAGTTCTTCAGATGGTAGCACACAAACATGCCGTCATCTCAAAAGTGAGGGCTTGTTCAAAAGATGATACAATGGAATGAATGAAAAAATTGTGCTTGAGGGCAAGGTTAGTGTTTTTTCACAAAATGACAAACTGGTGTTAAAGGACAATTCAATTTAATTACTAAAGAGTACACAATGGTGTTGGCAGAAAATGTCAAACAGATGAGAATATACACATTTTCTAAAAATGACTGCTTATGTTTTTGGATAAAATCAGTGCACTTTCAAATAATTTCTGATTGTGAGTGAATATTAAGGTAGATATATGGTCACTCATTGTTAATGTTAGGGCATCATTTCTTTGTTTTTAGGTGGCATTTGCTTCCTGCTACGATGGCTGTTTCATTACTCATTTCTTTCTAACAACTTTATTTAAATTTTGGTCTTAACAACAAGGTGTCTCGTCATGAAACAACACATACATAGGATACGACTGGCAGCACAGTCCACAGCTGGTACACCCCAGGAATCTGTCCCATCCATGCTTCCCAAACAGGAAGGGAATACATGACTCAAGAACAGCTTCAAACTAAGAACAGTAACACCTGTGCAAGTGTTTGTGGCATTAGCCTTCATCCTTGAGGGAAGTAAAAGCTAGATTGTCGGAGCACATCCGACATTTCGGAGGGATTTCCCCCAAGCATCTGTTTGTTTCATGTAGGTTTTATATTGGAGTCAAACCCTGCCCAATGTATAAAGTGTGTCACTCAACTTTGTGGACAGTTTCTCCATTGAAACTGCTACAGTGAGGACAGTGATATTTTTTTAATCAAGTCATGTATCGTCCTCCAAATGCTCTGTACATGAGTGTTTCTAGACAGTGAAGACTCCATGAACAAGTAGAAGTGAGTGCTGCTTAGAATCACACCTACTCAGTTGAAAGTAGGAATTCACAGTGAGGCCTGCAGAATGCAAGCAATGGCTGGTATGGGTCACGATTAAAGGGTCACATGAGATGGACGCTTTGTGCATAACTGGATTCACACGTTTTAAACGATGAACGCTGCCTGCTGGCCCTGGCCGAATATGGAAGAATCATCTGAAACAGTGAGGCTCAACATAGCGCCAGTTTAAGAGTACATTAAATATGTTTAACATCAATTCACAGTAGAAAAATGAGGGATATCTCAGGGACTGGTGCTGATAATGAACAGGCACTAAGAGAGCAGCTGTAGCTACTTCCACTGGGCTGCCCTTCCACGTGCAGGCATCTTGTCACTTGTGTCATCCATCCCACTTCATGCACACCACATGGCACCTGACATACGGAGCAGGCTACGCACCTGTCGAGGAAAGGAAAACATGGTGGGTGTTGCATGGGGATTCTGATGGTACAGTTTTGAACTAGAGCAAGAGACACACTCCCTTCCCCTATGGTCTCACATAAAGATACTAAGCCCTCATCCTGTACTAGAGCCTACAATTGCACTCGTTCCCAATTACACCACACGGGGACTACCACAAAGCAGCGTACCCCGAGCTGCTTGCAATCGTTTCGAAGCAGGCTGTATCGTGTATAGGGTAATATTGAACGGTCCATCAGTTTGTTAGAAGGCCTGCATCTCTCTAATGGCCTGGGTCCTTACGTAGACAGGATAGTAAAGGACACCAGATCTTCATATTTAAAATAAAAGTCTTTAGAAAGACTTGCATTTTCAATGATTCAATGTCCTTTCTCATGATATCTGACGCGTGCCCACTTGATTCCAAAGTTGTACGGCTAAATTCATGGTGTAGACAATATAAGAAACTAGTCAATACCTCCCTTACTCTATCTACCTACAAATTATTTTCTTATTAGTTTAGTCATCATATAAATTCCATATCATTTTTGTGTGTGCAGATACGCATAACATGATAAATATTTCACTTCGTATACTTACTCTTTCCTTTTTTGTTATTTCAATGGACAGTTTGCAAAATGCCCGTTTCCCTCAAAAGCTCTGAATCACATCTTAAAGTATGTCTTTACATTGTTAACCTCGGCTCTGTCGCAGGATATATTCACTTCTGTCACAAACTATTGCACTACAAGACACATACACAAACCTGAAGCTTCCTTTGCATACCTACTTACGAAAATAACGTTCAGGAGTCATATCCTTTAACGTTAAGCATCTGTGGGGGGCTGGAAGGGGTGGTTGATGCTCCGACCACCACCAGCCGAGACACAGTAAGCGGAAGCCTTCTGCACAGTTAGAGAAGAGACGGTTGATTGATCCATTAGTGCAGCAATCACAATGAAGCGGTCTATAAGCGGCAGGTGCTGACAACAAATCACCAAAGCACCTCAACAAATACACTAATAAGCATTGACAACTTGGAGAACAGAACTACAGAGTGGTAGGGCTGGCTTCAATAGAGGCGACAGCTACAGATGAAGGGCACAAAAAGCACACGTTGTACTGATTCATTGATAAGAATAAGAAAAAAAAAAAAAAAGAACAGGCCTGGAGTATCAAACAAATAATTAAAATCTGATTTATACCATAAAAAAACACAAGCTGAAAGTTGCGAGTTTAACGTGGTAGGTTTTAGCAACAATCCATACACTTCATGCAGTTGGCCAGTGTGCAATGCTAAATTGAGATGCAATCACACCCCACTACCTAATCGCTTAGTATAGAACTAAAAACACGCAGAGTTAACAAAACTGCGTCTACACTAAAAGCTAAAGTATGCGCTTGGCAAAGTAAGACATTTTTAGGCTGGCAGGAGGACACTGGCAGACACAGGACAATGGGTGAAGTTACAAAAATAATCTGCGAACCGAAACCGTGTCCATACTAAACACTGCCACCCTTTCTACTGTGGCCTGACTGGCAAACAGCAGTGTAAAATATCCCTGGGCTGAGGGGCTGCTTCACACCACAGAGTTTTTGGCTGAGATTGCCAATAAATCCTCCTCGCACGCCTTCCAACATCCTTGAATGTACTCTACTTCTGTTGCTATAATATTCACACATCCTATAATATTCACATAAAGAAGAAAAAACACGAGTTATATTATTTTATTCTAGTTTTAGCTCCATTTTAAAAAAAATTCTGTTTATAAACTGACTTTTTTAGCCACTCTAACGAGTAATTTTGTAAGTCGCCATGGCTCGAAGGAAACAAATGCCTGCAATGCGCGCTGTTGGCACAGCTACTGTATTTCAAGTGACGCATGGAAGACGAATGGGGGCGGCTGCGTTACATATCTTTTTTCAGTAAACAGGCCCAGCTGTTTTGTACACAGAATACATTCCTCACCTGTTCTATGCCACTGCAGAAACACATGAAAACAAGTTCTTGACATTTTTTGCAGGCAAATATTTACTTCTGGCATCTGTAGATATTTTACAGCGAGAATCAACAAAATACAGCGCCTGGAAACAGTCCAAAGCAAACAGGTGCGACACGAAGGTCTAGTGAAAAGAACACCGGTCCAGAGACTCTTAGCAGCCCTGCACCACATTCAGTGGCTGTGCAGGGTGGAAAAGGGCTCTTCAGCATTTTTTTAAGTCCCGTGTAGGGGCTCTCATGTTGCTATTCTATTGTAAATGCCAAGGCGCCCAGGCAACAGAATGCTGAAGAGATTCTGATTCCCCAACCTGCCTAAACAAAAAAAAGCACTGGCAGCGGCAATAGGTATCACCTATGTGAGAGCTGTTGGCTTTGTCAATTTGTTTTAGTCATATTGAACAGCAGCAAAGCTGCTGTTCAGAATGGCTGAAACTTAGAACAAAAAAGCGCTATGATGTGGCCAGCGTTGACCACGAGGGGCAGTGATCAGTTTTCTTAGTTTGGCGTTATTCTTTGCCTTCACAAAAAAAATGTTGAATTATCTTATGTCCGAGCTGAAGTTTGCCATTTTGGCCCCTCATGAAGACAGCACAAAAAATGACAGGGAGCGCAGTGCGTTTGCATCTTTGTAACATCTTGACACCCATAGGCATAAGCAACAAAGAGGGAGGGGGTGGACAGGCCAAGCAACATTGGGGAAGGGGGAGGGAGGAAGGGAGTGCAAGTAAAAGGGCAAAAAAGAACCTCTGAAAGCGGTGAGCAGTGTAAGGACACTAGGCAAGGGAAGCAGTACTTGGGCCATGCTCCACGGTAGGGATACAAAAGGGGGGGCGATACAAAAAGTTCCGTCCATCATCCCCTTTTGTATCGCTTTGGTCGCCCTAAGTTGGCGGGGGTATGCCCAGACGTGGGTCCCTTGCTCACTTTGCCACTGGATTCAAGCAAGCCTGGCTGATGACGGCTGAAATGCCAGAAACCGGTCCTAGGATGCTTGTTTCCGGTCCAGGGAAGACATGGCTTGGCAGTTCGGGCTGGACTGTTCCCATGAGGCACAGGGTCAGACTGATTTGCATATGGCCATGTCTGAACTGGGGTGGTGGAGTGAGCTAAAGAATGATGATGGATTAAACCCAGATCAGTTGACTGGGGGTGAGTGTTTGATTGGCTCAAACGTTCCGTCCATCATCCCCTTTTGTATCGCTTTGGTCGCCCTAAGTTGGCGGGGGTATGCCCAGACGTGGGTCCCTTGCTCACTTTGCCACTGGATTCAAGCAAGCCTGGCTGATGACGGCTGAAATGCCAGAAACCGGTCCTAGGATGCATGTTTCCGGTCCAGGGAAGACATGGCTTGGCAGTTCGGGCTGGACTGTTCCCATGAGGCACAGGGTCAGACTGATTAGGATATGGCCATGTCTGAACTGGGGTGGTGGAGTGAGCTAAAGAATGATGATGGATTAAACCCAGATCAGTTGACTGGGGGTGAGTGTTTGATTGGCTCAAACATTCCGTCCATCATCCCCTTTTGTATCGCTATGCTCCACGGTAGGGGCAAACACACGAGGAGGAAGTTGCTGACCAAAGAGAAGCAAGGAAATGAAAGTGACGATGAAGCCAACCAACAGTAAGCAGTGGGTGGGCTTCTAAGCCTCATTAGTAAACAAAATGTCTTGCAAGTGACAGCGGATGCACTGTCTCAGGGGAGACCTAAACTATAGGGTGTTAAGGGTGGGGCAAACTGTCAGAGTGGCGAAAGTGCCCTAAAAAACATTAAAGGGCATAAAACAACTGATAGTGCCAACAAAACATGTGTTTCCTGCCTGAGGGGAAACAGACTTTACCTCCCAGTCTTTACCACACAGGTATCTGTATCATTAACACGCAGTATTTTAGCACGCAAGTATTTTTAAAAAACAAATAACATACTTTTAAAGTTATTTTAAAAAAAAGTGATTTTAGAGTTTAGGGATGGGTAGAAGTAAAGGGGGGTAGGGAGCCGTAGGGTTGAGGGGTGGGTAGAGGTAAAGGGAGGTGAGGGTGACTTGAGGGTTGAGGGGTGGGTAGAGGTAAAGGGAGGTAAGGGTGACTTGAGGGTTGGGTAGAGGTAAAGGGAGGTGAGGTTGATTTGAGGGTTGATAGGTGGGTATAGATGTAAAGGGAGGTGAGGGTGACTGCAGTGTTCATGAGTGGGTAGAGGTAAGGGTGACTTGAAAGCTCAGGGGTGGGTAGAAGTTATAGGGAGGTGATGGTGAATTGAAGGTTCAGGTGTGGGTAGTCGTAAAGGAAGGTGGAGAGGTAGGGGTGACTTGAAAGTTATGCGGTGAGTAGAGGTAGAGCTAGACCACATCAACAAGATTTGTGTGTACTGTGAGGGTTATTATGTGCTATATTCCAACCAGAGGAGTGGTATTTCATTGGGGAGGGGTGTGCATTTGATATGCAAACATCTAGCTGCTCATACTTCCATTCTAAGTTTAAATCATGTTTATTGGAAGGAGACATTTTGGGAATACACAGCTTACTGCCTACATCCCATGGCCGGCAGAGCGTTTCTGGGAGGTCGATACACAGCGCTGTTGCCACAACCCGGAGGCCGGCCGCGTATATGAGTGATCGATCTGGAAGGCTGTTTGCCCCTTCCGTTTTCTCCCAAAGAGTCAAAACACCCAACAACTGAGCTATTATAATAACTACCCCCCTCCTCGTCCCCCCTCCCCGCCACCCCTCCCCCCGAACCGATGTGCTGACAACTCCCATTATTGGACCGTGTAGACGGCAGGACCTCAATGATTTGTTCCATGGGCTTCTTCCTCAGCTTGCTTATCGGTGAGTCGTAGAAGGCGGAGGTACTTCGGGCAAGTCACCTCGTTCAGTTCCTTCGACAAAAGTGACAAAAGTGGGTGCCATATGGTGTGGAAGGACTCTGTTGAGTTTGTGAGAGTCGCCTGAATGCGTTCCATTCCCACTGTGTACCATAATGTGTGCAACCACCCCATGTGGGATGGTCTGGTCTGTGTGCCCCATAGAGAGAGTATGTGTTGTACCGCCGCTCCCATAGCCATCCCCATTTGCTTCCCCCTTAGTGATTTCAGCGGGTATTTGAGTCCATTAGGCAGGCCTAGTAACGTATAAGCTGGGAATCTAGGGATTTCTGTTTCAAAACAGCTGTCTATGTCGTCTAAAACCTCCCTCCAGTAATCTAGGACTTCAGTGCATTCCCATAGGATGTGTGTCAGTGTTCCTTCTTCCTCGCAGCCCCTCCAGCACGTCGGGCTACGCTCTGGGTTCCCTCTGTGCAGTCTGGCCGGAGTCAGGTACCAGTATGTGGCTACTTTTACTGCCGCTTCCCGACTGGCCATGTTCCGAGCTGTATGAGAAGCCCGATAGTAGATATCTCGCTATTCCGTTTCCGTGAGATCCCTCCCGAGTTCTTTAACCCAGCGCCTCTGTCCTGCCGAGGGCGCGAATGAGGCCGAGGGCCGAAGCAGAACATATATTTCTGAGATCGTTTTTTATCGGACGTTTTTGCACGGAGCCATCGTTCGTAACTAGTGAGCCTCCGGCTGACGAGGGGTTTCACTTCCGACTGAAGGAGCCAGTGCCGGAGTTGAAAGTATTGGAACTGCTGCGGAGCGGTGATATCATAAGAGTGTTGTGCCTCGGCAAGGGACAAAAATCCCTCGAGGTTAAAAAGGTGACCCGCTGATTTGCATCCCGTGCTCCGCCACTGTGAGAAAGCCCTTTTGTTCATCCCTGGGACGAATTCCGGATTATCAAACAACGGCGTCATTGGGGAGTGGAAGGATGTAAGACCCCGTTTCACTGCCACTGCGTCCCAAATGTTTAAGATTGTGTTTGTAATCGGCGAGCCCTTTAGATTCGGGGGTCTGTCACGTTTTTTTAAAAACGGCACCTTCCATAACGAAAGTTTAGCCAGTGCCCTATGCTGAAACAGCCACTTCTTTTCTGATTCGGGCCTGCTCAATTCCACCAGGTGTCGGAGTTGGGAAGCCCTATAGTAGTCCAGGAAGTTCGGGATACCTAACCCTCCCTGGTCTAGGGGTCGATGGGATATCTCTTTACGCATCCGGGGTCGCGCTCCAGCCCAACTAAAGTGGTGAACTTCTTTCTGAATCTGTTGGAGGGCACCCCTCGGCGGTCTTGCCTGTATGGTTGGGAATATATATAGCGCTTTGGGCAAGATGCTCATCTTAATCGCCGTAACTCGACCTAGAAGCGAGAGTGGTTATTTACGCCATTGCTGGAGACACCTCTGGATCTGGGAAAGGAGCCCTGCGTAATTTCGCGCAACCGTCTGTGCTACCGTGGGAGCTAATTCTATGCCCAGATAGGTGATCGAGTCCCTTGCTCGTAGGTTTCCATAAGATGGGCGTTCTAGATCCGAAGCGTCTGCGTATCGGCCCAGGTGTAGCAGTGTAGACTTTCCCACATTAATTTTAAAACCGGAGACGCGGCCGAAGGAGGCCAGCTCTTCCAAGAAGGCTGGTACCGAACGTTCCGGCTTCTCCAACGTAGCCAGAATATCATCCGCATATAGGCTCACTGTGTGGCTCTCCCCCCAAAGGGAATCCCCTTATATCCGGGTTATCTCTAATTTTCTGTGCTAGCGGTTCCACGTAGAGTGCGAATAGGAGTGGGGAAAGCGGACACCCTTGTCGTGTGCCCCTCTGAATCACTACCGGCCGTGAGGTTGTACCGTTGACCCTAACCGTAGCCCTAGGCTCATCATAACAGCTCGCCACCCATGCTCTGAAGTGCTCCCCGAATCCAAAATGAGCCAGGGTATTATCCAGGAAGCTCCAGTTGACCCGGTCAAAGGCCTTTTCCGCATCCACTGACAGCAGCAAAGCCTCCATCTTGGTTCGGTGCGCCTTATCAATCAAGTGTAGTACTCGTTTGGTGTTATCATTCCCTTGCCGGTTATGAATAAAACCGGCCTGATCCGGGTCTATAATGCCCGGTAATCGCGGTCCCAGTCGTGCCGCTAGGACTCCGGTAAACAGTTTTAGGTCGAGATTAAGAAGAGAAATCGGCCTATAGGAGCTGCATTTTGTCTTCTCTTTCCCCGGTTTGGGGATGACAACAATGTCCGCCGCCAACATGTCTGGGGGAATGGACCCACGCCCCTGGAAAGTATTGAAGAGTCGTGTTAATATGGGGGCGAGCAGTGAACAGAAGGTCTTATAAAAACCTGCGGAATACCCGTCTGGGCCCGGTGATTTGTGTGATTTAAGGCGAGCAATGGCCCCTATCACCTCTTCTATCCGAATAGGCGCGTCCAGCGGCTCGGCCTCCATCTGATCTAAAGCCGTGGTCGATACTCCCTTGAGATAGTCCTCCCCTTCGATGGAGGCGGGTATAGACTCCTTGTAGAGAGAGGAGAAGAATTCCCGGAATGCGTCTGCTATTTCCTCATCCTTGTCCACATTCACTCCCTTCTCATTTATTATCGCGGATACCCTATCCCGTTGGATGCGGGCTCTAAGCTTGCTGGCCAGCAGACGGCCTGTTGTAACACCTCCAATATAATACGAGTGCTTGAGCCGCAGCGCCGCATACCCAGCTCTGTCGATATCAAGAGCTGCCAGTTGCGTTCTCGCCGCTCTAACCTGACGCCAAATCCTAGGGGCTCCTGTGCGACTGTGGATACGTTCCAGTTCTACTACCTGATTTGTGAGCTTGTCCCTAACCTCTCTACGTTCTTTGGCCTCCGCCGCTGCTATAGCGATTAGTTCGCCGCGTACCACTGCTTTCAATGCCCCCCATAGGGCCGTGATGGGGGTATCCGAAAGGTCATTGCGGGTTAGATAGTCAGTGATGCTTTTGTGTAGGTTTGTAACCACCCCTTGCCTCTGAAGCAGATTCTCCCGTAACCGCCATCTCCCCGGAGTCTTGTGTATTGTGGGTAAAGAAAGAGTCCTTGTCACTGCGTCGTGGTCCGAGAGCGCCGCAGGAATTATATTCACCGTGTCCACTAATGCTGTCAGGTCCGTAGACCCCAAGAGATGGTCCAGTCTGGCATATGTACGATGTGTGTGAGAATAGAAGGAATATTGTATGTTGTGTGGGTGCTTTGTCCTCCAAATGTCCGTCAAACCCCGTTCCCGCAGCCAGTCCTTCCCTGCAGTAGAGAGTGCTCCCTCTTGTCCGTAACGCTGACCGGAGCGATCTATCTCCGCATCCATGACTAAGTTCAGATCCCCTCCTACCACCACCCTCCTGTTTTGCTTGGCGAATGCCTCTGGGAGTGCTGTGGTAAGGAATTTCTCTTGTCCCGCGTTAGGGGCGTACAGGGAGCCCACCACCATTGGGACCCCTCCCACCCAGAATTTGTATGCTAGCAGCCGTCCTTTTATTTCTGCCACCTTCTCGCTCACCAGACCCTGAAAGGATTTAGACACCAATATTGCTACCCCCGCTTTTTTCACCGCTGTGGAAGAATAGAATTGCTGAGGAAAGGCTCGAGATCTCATTCGATGCCAGTCCTTAGACAGGAGGTGCGTCTCTTGCAGGAGGCAGATAGCCGCCCCAGTGTTCTCCAAATAGGATAAAATGGCCCTTCTTTTAATGGGGTTATTTAACCCTTTCACATTAAGGGTGAGAATCTGGATTTTGTGAGTCATCCCGGATGTTGATCCCTGTTAGGCGCTGAGTCTGGAAGGGCACACTTATCAACTTGTTGTCTAGTGAGCCTCGTACACCTAGAACTAGGACCCAGAACTTCGGGAATCCACTTGGACCCAACCCCTTGCAGCACATCGGTTCGACCCTCCCCTTCCCCCCAGCCCCACCATCCCCCCCCCCTTGGCCCCGTCCTCCCCCCTCCCCTCCCCCTGCCCTCCTCCCTAACCCCAACCAGAAACCCCAAAAACCCTAACATTGTCCATAGCCAAAGGGTCCCTCGCCCTGGTATGTGGAAAAACAACAATCGGGGCATATGTGGACCAAGTGTTCCCGGCTCCCCGTCCCCGCCTCCCCCCCAACCTCTTGTACTGTAGCGCTACTGACCCCTTCCATGTCTTTCAGTTCACTGTTGCGGGGCAGTATCCTTTAAGACGGCTTCCAGAGCTGCTTGCCTCTCGTGTGCCATAGTGTCAGAATCTGGTTTTGCTTCCGATGTCGGGGAGCGTCTGCGTCCCACTCTTTGCCATCCGTCCCCAGGTGGTCGTTTCGTGGATGGGGGCGAACCTTCTGTGTCGTGGAATTCAAGGCCCAGGAGCTTGCACGTGTCCTCCACTGACCTAAGTTGATGTAACTTGCCGTTCCATTTAAAGATCAGTCTAAATGGATGCCCCCAGGAGTAGGCTACCTCTTGTTCCCTGAGATGCCTGGTGACGTCTTTGAATGATCTCCTCTTTTGTAGCGTTATGGAAGCAAGGTCTTGATATAAAGCTACGGAGTTACCCTGATAGATGATGGACTGTTTCAAACGTGCCTCGCGTAAGATACGCTCCTTGAGAGGGTAGTCTGGTAGGAAGGCCAGAATGTCCGGGGGAGGCGACGGGGCCCGCCATGGCAAACCCACTCTATGCGCTCGATTTATGCGGATCTCGAAGGCTTGGTCCTCTCCTAGGACCTCACGGAATAGTCCCTGCAGGTAGCTTGTCACATTTGTCCCTTCGGATTTCAGTGGGATCCCCCGAACGCGGATGTTATTGCGTCGGGAGCGATTTTCAAGATCCTCCGCATGGGCCTGGAGGTCGATTTGCTGCTCTTTAAGGCGAATGACTTCTTGTTGAAGTTGAGCGAGTTCCTCGCCCGCCGCTTGTTCTCGGTCTTCAAGCCCCGCCACCCGTTCCCCTACTGCGTCTACATCTCTTCGGATGTCCTTCACCTCTCCTGCGACCTCGCTCTTGAGCGCCTGGAAGTCTTCCCGGAGAGTGTTAAATAGCGTTTCGAGGAAGGCCCGGGTGATCGGGATCGCGTCGTCTTCTGGGGCGGCAACGATAGTTCTGGCCTGGGGGGATTTACTGCTTTTCTCCTCTACCACCGTGTGTTTTGTGAGCATCTCTCTCACTGACCTTTCCCCTTTTTTCTTGGCCGTGGCTATCCTGCTTCTGCTTTCCTTGCAGGGCCTCGTATGAGTCGTGGGGATCCTCTTTGGTCACGCCACGATCACCTGGCGGGGCCCAACGGCTCCTGGGCCCACTCTTATAGCTGGAAAAGTCAAGAGTTACCCGTTCCACCAGCCCTCCTGGGTTCCGTTCATCTTGTGCACGTCGCAGGACTAGAATCAAGGCCTTTCGCTTGACCACCCCGCGTTTGAGGTCCGCTCTCCGCCACTCTCCTCCAACGTCACCTAGCTATCGGGCCTTCTTACTCGATATCGGGCCAATATCTCCCGGCTCTCTGGAGGGGGACGCAGCTTAGTCCCTCCGTGCCCCTTGGCCGAATTCCTGCACCCAACCTCGAAGTGTGAATCTCCGCCGCTCCTGCCTCTCAGGGCCTGGGGGTCTCGTTATCGTCTGGTTAGAATGGGGGCCCCTCTGACCATGCCATGCTTTCACTCCCCCGGCGACTCCCTTACCCTCGTGGGCGCTCACCGAAGTTGTAGGCTTAAAGCCTTGCCGCGTCTTGTCACTCCGCCAGGCGGCTATCCTGGCGTCTCCCGCCTTGTCTTTAGCGCTGGGCCCTCTTTGCCGCGTCGCTTACCCCCAGCCTCCTTGTCAGCCATCCACACTGTCTTTCGTATCTAGGCCGCCGCCCCCAGGCCTTGCTTATTCTGTGCCCTTGGGTCTTCTCCACCTGCTCTGCGCTCCGCCACCTTCAGGGGTCCCAGCCCGACCTCACCTCCGGGTCAGCGGGCCCAGCTTCCCTTCTCCGGTTCTCCGCTGTGCGATCTCCCGAGGCTGCTCCCGTCGGGGCTCGTGAGTCTCCGTCGCGGAAGCCTCTCTACTCCTCCGTGCCTTCTTCCGCCGCTCCCGCCGATCACCTTCACTAAGGGGAGGAGCGCTCGCCGCCAGCCTGGTATCCACCGTTTCCTGCAGCAGCTCGCTCTCCCCAGGGTCCTCGGTCTGCCGGGCCGTCTATCCCACACCACACCTTCCACCGCTTTACTGCCAGGTGCCCGTGAGCCCCTCAGCGGGCCCCGGGCTTCAGATGTTTGCTCCCCCACCAGGGCAGTGCCCCGCCGCCAGCTCTGTCACTCTGAGGGGTGTTGTCTCCAGACGCGCTGCTCCTGTTTTCTCCTGGCGCCTTCGGGGATCCTGCATTTGCCCCTCAGGTCCTCCTACTTCTGTCGGTCCCGGCTCAGCTCCGACGCGGCGCCATTTTGTCCGCACCGCCGGCCGCAACTCTCTCTGGCATGAAACCGGAGTCGGAGACCCTCGGCGTTGCAGCGGGCTCAGTCCCTTCGCCCTCTCATCTACCCCTTCCTGCGGGGTTTTGGGGCCTCAGGCACTGTGAATGGCCGGGTAGGAAGGCAAGGGACGAGGAGCCTCCGGGACCTGCGACTGTTCAAGTCGCATCTTGGCCACGCCCCCATACTTCCATTCTAGAGAGGCAATGATAAATTGCTGCTTTGCATGGTCTCTGTAACACCAAACCTGTGCCTAGTTAAGATCCATGGATTTGGCTCATGCTTCATATACTGTAGGATTGGAGTCAGACTGATTCTGGACACCCCTACCGGATATGTCAGCCTGTATTCCAGCTAGCTCACAGTGCCACTAGAAACTCCTCTTACCAAGGAGAGAATAGTTCATGACAACCCTGATCCCTCAGAATCGTGGAAACAGTGTACTACTTTTCACTCAGTCACTCGTGCTCACTTTGTCTCAGAGAGATACACAGAATAAACGGTGGGGACGTTTTTCAATAAGCATTTATTGAACCTGCGTCATTCTAGTGTAAAAGAGGTGTGCTGAAACAACCATTAGACAGTAACAGATATAAATGATTATAAGCACTAACAAAGTAAAAGGATGGTAGATTTCTACCATCGTGCTAAAACAATGAATACAGGCAAGTATATAATATACATGACAGTAAAAATGCGTACTCCTACGATGCGTCCCTAACTAGATGTACCTGAATGTACCTAGCATGTATGTGTGTGTAAAGCCAAGAATCCCTCTAGGATAAAGTCAACCCCATTACCTGAAGTGAGAGACTGTGGGACCCCGTCTTGGTCTCGAGATGGACACCCGGCAAGGGATGTCAGACCACTGCGAGCTGGAGTGTCTGCGTACAGGAGCCTCAGCGTCTCGCGTCAGTGTGTCGGCATGGAAGTCCTATTCTCCTCCTCTGACTATCTCAGCAAGAGATGATGTATATATACCCAAAGTGGTACCCCCTGGTGATATACCTTGCTGTGTCATGTCGGACTGGGATGACGGAAGGAATGACCCTTATACATAGTTATTATGCAGGAGATGGTAGGCCTGCTGTCCTGCTGTGATTCCAAGAATCCTCATGCATAATGAATGAGGCTTAAGCTTTTCGGAGAAAACCCCATGTCATCTCTGGACATTACCATAACTAGGTAAAAGGTCAGTACTAAGAACCTTTATGTAGTGTAATGGTAGGGGGAATATAGGTGAAGGGTTAGGTGATTACCTAAGCCTATATTAGGGTACCTATATGGAACATAACACTAGGATAGATACATTTTCAAACTGTAACACTCATATTGATACTCTGAGGGCAATCCAACCCAACTCTCCCATATTTCTCACTGATCCAACCTTTGCCTAATGGCTACTGTATTAACTGTCCCGTTCTCAAGCAAAGCACAGGCCAGATCAAAGCCATGTATTAACCACCAGCCTCAGGCAGACTTCATGCCAAGCAACAATGGCAAAGCCAATAGGTATCGCCATGGGAGAGCTATATTACCCACTATGGGCCTGATTACAAGTAAAGGTGCTATTTTTTGCACCTTGTAAATAACGATACCCTGGGGCTTGTTATTTATCGGGTGTGTTGAATAGTACCTATTATGAGTTATTGGGGGAAAACATGCAGATTTTGGGGAGCACAGCAAAATCCGCATGGTACGATAAATGTCGTACACATTTTCCCTGTTAAAGTTCGGGCAGGTTTGACCTCCCGAAACTTAACGAAGCTTGAGGTATTTAACGCATCTGATACTTATCAGATACGTTAAATATCTTAACTTTTAATTCTGACCTGTGTGTAAAAAGGGGTTTACGCAAGGGTCGAAATAGAACAAGGAACTCATAATCAGGCCCTATATCTCTTGTTTCCTGTTACAATAAAACCATTTTTCAAAAGCATCTGATTTGCATTAGAAAAGACTGCAGTGGGCATCAAAGAGCTGCACATCCATCATAAAACGTCTTCTATTATATTTAGGGCCTGATTACGAGTTTGGTGGTCCGACCACCCAAACACTGCATCCATGGCCAGTAGTAGACAGCAGCGCTTGCGGTATTCAGACCGCCATAGTACGAGTTGACCACGGGGCCCGTGGTGTGGCTGCAGCGGTGTGCAATGGTTTTCCATATCTATCAATTGCTGTGTGTACATTTCGACTGCACATGTGTCGAATGTACACATGGATTATACATGTGGAAAAATACCACCTACCCATTGCTGGAATCCGGCCCATATGTGGCCAGTCCAGGCAATGGGTATATGGTACAAAAATGACTTACATGTCGACTGCCGCAAACAGGGTCGTATTCTTCGGGGTGAAGATGCTGCTGTGAAGGGGGGCCTAGAGAAAGGGATCCACGTCGAACTATGATGGGTAATACAGGAGAGGGGTGAGTATGCACCCCAAATCCTTCGTTTCCACTGACTCGAAGCTGGCGGTCCCACCACTGTGGTCAGCTCATCGGAAAGCCAACTCGTAATACAGACGGCGGTGAAGCTCCTCAGTACTGCCCTATGGCAGCTGCTTTTTCCCAACTGCAACCCTGGTGGTCTGCTGGCAGTGTCGGCGGGTCAGCCACGGTCTTTGAAATTGCAATACGCCCAGTTCGTAATATGGCAGTTGGACAGCCAAACTTGCGGATACTGCGGTTCACGGACCGCCAAATTCGTAGTCAGGCCCTTAGTGTGGAGAGCAAGATTTTGTACGACAATCCTATATTAACTTCATTTATTTGACAGTCTAAATTATAAACTATCTGGAGAGCTTTGAATGAGATATCACAAAATTAAGGAACCGTGTTCTTAAGAAGTAAGCAACAGATTTCAATAAATCATTGGCTTATTCCTTGGAGCTGTGGCTTACATAAACAGGCTTCTTTCTAAGAAATAGGTACTAAATGATTTAAACAGCACTGAAACGCATTAAAGTCAAGAAAAAAAAGGAACATTTTCAAACCAATTTATTAGAAAGAACAAGTTAATGACTAAAACAACAACAAAAAGAGGAAAAAAAACGATTCAGGGGGACACAAGTTATTAACTATGAAGAAAATTATAAAAAAGTAGACTAACATTGCAGAAGGCAATGTTAGTCTTTGGGCAGGAGTGATCTGGTCCTGGGTGCTTTTTAAGTTCACTGTGATGAGGGGCGTATCTTGTAAAGCCTAGTTGTTGACCCAGGACAACAGTTTTATTTTCAGTCTCTAAGAAAGAAGTCAAAATCTTCCAGCATACTAATTTTAGGAACTATGGCATGTTCTAAGGTGATTTTATCCTGTGAAAAATGCTGATCCACTGCTGATATTTAATTAAACATGTTTGAAAGAAACTGTTTTCTCACATGATTTTCCAATGGAGGCTATTGAAGGTGCTTCAGAAGCTCAAATGAGAGCACCTTTTCTGATAAGTTTACACTATCTTCCTCAGCAATAACAAAATAAAGCCTGATATTCTGAGTAAAATATGCACTTCCAACACAAGCAGCCCATCAGTTAATTATATATATATATATATATTCATTAAAAAAAACAAGGTTGCAGGGACGTTATAGTTAGGCTCAGGTTTCACTCGCACAAAACCAGTGATATTCAGCAGTTATAGTTATCTGAGCCAATTATAACTCGAGCCCCTGCAATTCATTACTTATGATCTCACATATTACTTTACTCATGACATGTTCAGTGACATCGCTGATGACATCATCCGGTGACGGAGTGTTTTTTAAAGTTTATGAGTGTTAAATATATATACCAAGGTGTATTGGTGAATCAGTGGGTGTATGAGTGCCTGTATGGATGATTCAGTGGGTGCGTGACTGACTGTATGGGTCTGTGAATGGTTGAGTGAGAATATGAATGATTCTATGGGGGTGTGAGTGGGTGCGTCAGTTATTCTCTGGATGATGTCATCAGTGATGTCATTTGAGATGTCATCAGTGATGTCACCCATGTCATGAGTGATGTAACATGTGAGGTCATAAGCAGCGCATTGCAGGGGGCGCAAGTTATAGTTGGCTCAGCTCTAACTATAACTGCTGAATTTCACAGGTTTTACAGCCTAACTATAACGTCCCTCTAACCTTTGTTTTTTACAATGAATTTCTATGGTTTTTTAAGTAGTAGTTGCGTTTGCAGAGTAGTGGAGAAAGGGGGCTGGGCCTCCGACCAGCTCTCAGGAATCCCGCTGTGTAGGACTTACAGGAGGTGCAAAAAGAACAATTGATGGACAGAATGCAGAACAATGTCGTACATTCAACCCAGTACAGAGATCTGGGCCTAAATCCATTGTTTTTTTGCTCACCATGCCATTCCAGTTTGAACCCAGCCATATGCAAATCAGCCCTGACCCTGCACCCAATGGGAACAGTCCAGCCCGAACTGCCAGGCCCTCCCTGGACTGGGAACAAGCATCCTAGGACCGGTTTTGGGGTTTTACCCCTCATCAGCCAGGATAGCTTGACTCCACTGGCATGGAGAGCACGGGACCCACGTCTGGGCATACCCGTCCCACTCGGGGTGACAAATGCAAAAAGAACAATTGATGGACAGAATGCGGAACAATGTCATACATTCACCCCAGTACAGAGATCTGGGCCTAAATCCATCGTTTTTTGCTCACCATGCCATTCCACTTTGAACCCAGCCATATGCAAATCAGTCTTG
Organism: Calotriton arnoldi; assembly: GCA_963921515.1. NCBI lineage: Eukaryota > Metazoa > Chordata > Amphibia > Caudata > Salamandridae > Calotriton > Calotriton arnoldi. Next base: position 1,438,428 of record CAWUFW010000371.1, on the reverse strand, counting down.
ACCCTGCACCCAATGGGAACAGTCCAGCCCGAACACCCAGGCCAGGTCCTCCCTGGACTGGAAACAAGCATCCTAGTACCGGTTTTGGGGTTTCACCCCTCATCAGCCAGGATAGCTTGACTCCAGCGGCATGGAGAGCACGGGACCCACGTCTGGGCATACCCGTCCCACTCGGGGTGACAAATACAAAAAGAACAATTGAGGGACAGAATGCAGAACAATGTCATACATTCACCTCAGTACAGAGATCTGGGCCTAAATTCATTGTTTTTTTGCTCACCATGCCATTCCAGTTTGAACCCAGACATAAGCAAATCAGTCCATCATCTCCTTGTGTTTGCTTTGTTTGCCCTAAGTTGGCAGCGTATGCCCAGACGTGGGTCCCTTGCTCACTTTGCCACTGGATTCAAGCTAGTCTGGCTGATGAGGGGTGTTATCCTGAAACCGGTCCCAGAATGCTTGTTTCCGGTCCAGGGTAGACATGGCTTAGCAGTTCGGGCTGGACTGTTCCCATGAGGCACAGGTTCAAGACTGACTTGCATATAGCTTTGTCTGAACTGGGGTGGCGAAGTGAGCTAAAGAACGATGATGGATTCAACCCAGAGCTGTGACTGGGGGTGAGTGTCTGAAAAGTTTCAGCACTCCGTCCATCATCTCCTTGTGTGGACTTACAGGAGGTACCGGGAGGGCTTCTTGGCCCCCCAAGGTCCCTCAGGAAAAAAGTGGACTTCATCTCCCAACCAGTAGTGCACCAGGAGGTGCATTTGCAGAATGGTGGAGAAAGGGGGAGTGGCCTCCAAAGACCCATTTAGTAATCCCGCTGTGTGTGACTTGCTGGAGGTAACAGGAGCCTGAAAGCCACCGCCGTCCCTGCCGGCTGCCCGCATCCTGCGGGAGCCGGCATTGCTTTTGGACAGAGGGAGCTTCTAACATGCAGCTCCCTCTGTCCAAAAGCAATTCTGCTCTGCTTCTAGTAAGCAAGCATTTTCTGCTCTCGCATACTAGAAGCGGAGCAGCGTTTGCTATGGCTTGGCAGGAGCACCGGCATAGCAAACTGCAATGTCCCAGGGATGGGCACCCCGGGACATAGCTGGAGCCGACCCCTGGGGGGTGGTGGTCTCCAGGGCCATCTTTGATATCAAATTTCAGATCAAATCAAATTTCAGTAGCATTTCAGTAGGATTTTGGGCTACCAAATATCTATATTTTTAAAACTTATATTTATCTGAAACTACTGAACGGATTTACACCAAATTACAAAAAGCATGCTTACTGGACCAACATCTAGCTTTCTGCCAAATTTGGTGTAATTCCATTCAGCGGTTCAGGCGGTAGTCGTGTTCATAAAATGAAAAATCCCCATAGACATAACGGGGAAAACGCGTTTTGGGACCCCCCTTTTTTTCCTCGGCCTCCACTTGACAGATCGCCGTAAAACTTTTAACACAGTAGCTGACCTAAAAAGGGGAAGCTTTTTGAAAATTTCATGAAGATTCGTCGAGCAGGGCCAAAGTTATTGGCGAAACAAAAAACGCTTTTCCTATGGAAACTTTGGTCCCAACTATAACTACCTACTGGCAACCGCCAGTAGGTAACTAACTAACTAAAAAACACACACACACACACACGCACGCACGCACACACACACACGTACATACATATACATGTAGTGGTTAGAAATTCTACTTACCACCTAAGCAGTTATGTAAAGGTGCCACAAAGTAAAACATTGTGATGTAAGGGTAATCACAACAAGATTACAGCGATGTACTGTACTGCAATGTCATGTATCACATTATAACAACTGACATCCGGGAGAGGACTATGTGGTATCTGTGCAAGAACAGGTCCCACCAATCACTGTTGTGCAACCCGTATAAACTGGGTCCGACACCACTTAGAAAGAAGACTGCAGCTTGACCCTAAAGAAGCCCAGAAGAGACTGCAGAAGGCTTACTCCTGTCACATGAGAAAAGACTTAGGGAAATTCTTTCTTGAATCTCCAAAGCTGAAAGCCATTCTCAAGGACCAATTTCTTTCAGAAAACAATGGTTCCTGTGGATTGGTATGGTCTATTGTGATATTAATATTTCGCGTAATAGCAATGTGAAGGGTTTTTTGGGCTGTCATAGGCAAAGAACCACCAATACCAATGATTGAATATATCACATACAATTTTATAGTATAGAACAAAAGGAGCAACATGTATAGTATCAAAAATTTAAGAAAACATAAATACACAATTATGCATAGTGTCCCAGTGAAAACAGGAACCTCAAATAACAGTGCTAAATAGTGACAATAATTTTAACAAGGTTTCCATAAGTCTTTAAAAGTCGACCATGACGACGTTTCGACCCTCTGTGCAGTACAGGGCCTCATCAGGACCTAGGGTTGTAGGGACATCTGGTAGTTTCGCGCAGCCACGTATGTATGTGATATATTCAATCATTGGTATTGGTGGTTCTTTGCCCTCTGACAGCCCAAAAAACCCTTCACATTGCTATTACGCGAAATATTAATATCACAATAGACCAATCCACAGGAACCATTGTTTTCTGAAAGAAATGTATCTACCCTGGTTCCGTAGTGAGTAGGGTTCCCCTGTTTTTGTTCTTGATTCTCAAGGACCAGGCACAATGAACTCCAGCGGCTCCTCCGGAAGAACATACAAGGACTGCTCCTAGAAAAACCACTGCTGTTGAATGACTCCCCCCTAAGGCTGTGAGTAAGAGGAAGACCACAGGACATTGAATGCTGTGCTGCCTTGGAGAAAACAGGAGCATTCATTGGAAATTAAGTTTTGGTTGAGGTCCCAAAGAGAGGGGTTCAGTCACCTGGGAGCTGGTCCCTAGAAGAGCTTTACAAAGTTAGAGAAGCAGCTGGAGCATTCAGGAAAAATAAATGTAACTTCAGGTAAAGTGGTACTGTTTGACTTCTGGAGGTACAGGAGAAGGTACTAAGCTTCCCTGAAGGAGACATGACCTTGGCTGGTACGTTTTCCATGATTATTATACTTAGAAGCTTTTGAGTGTGAAATTGAGGCTACCGCATGACTGCGAAAAGAAGGTCTTCAACCTCATGGAGCCCTATTTTGTTGCAGCATCCAGCCTTGCCCCTGAAAGGTTTTTTAGTTCTGAAACATTTTTTGCGTCCCTATGCAAAACTCTTGACGAGGACACAATGGTCAACCTTTCCTGACCCTTACTCATTTACAAGTCTATCATTCTTCTGTTGAAACTGATTGGAGCAGTCCTGCAGCATGTTCCAGTGCCAGTCGGCTCTGAACTATACTTAGATCCAAATCACACTGATTTACTTGGATTTTGCCCCAATTGTTTTCTCTGGGTGCTTCGCCAGACTGGATTCAAAATTCATAACTCCTGATACCCTTAACTGATTTTTGTTGATTAAATGTTTCTTCTGCTTTTATCAAGTTGGTTTAGGATTTTTTTTTATTAAACTTTAATATCGTTTGAGTGCTCCTAAAATACTTTAAATGCTTTTTCTCTTAGTGAAGTCTGTTGCTCGAGCCACAGTTTCCATGTGTAAGACCAAGATTTCTCACAGAATCCTGTTTTTACTCTGTAGGCACCAGAATGGCTAACAATGTGGAGCTCATTGACTGCTTTCCCACTAGTTATAAATCCTAGTGCCTACACCCACCATATCATATCTTATATTAGCACCAATGTGGTTTATTCTACAGCAGTTGGCCACTAATGCCCGATTATGCATCTTCCACATCATACCCATGTTGCACTTCCAAATTCTTAGATGGACAAAGTCATGGTAAATCCATGCACTGGTGTATCTTTCTTGTTTGATTAAATCATTAAAATCATTGATTCCTTCTTTGAACACTATAATTACCATTCTGACATAAGGCATATTAAGGTAGGTAAATTGAAGTATCTTGCAATAATGGACTCTGCCAGACTTATCACTCTACCATTTGTGTCTGGCCGTTTGAAAGACTAAAAACTAACTACAATTAGGGTTGAACAAAAATTGTGTTGTGGTTATGAGAAAAACTAATACTTGTGTTTCAGTCCTTACATTGAACAGGCAATGCTAGCCAACACTTTTTATGTGTGGGCTCGTCAAGCTCAGCCATCCTAGCTCTCCAGCCTCATATGTGAAGCACATATGTGTTTAAAGACAGGGCCCTGTTCATCAAGCAGTCACTACTCAATCTAAAATGAATTCCTTTGCGTGCCCCACATGTACAGACAGACGTGAACATTATGCATTGCCCAATACACTTCAGAGTTCCTTTCAGCTGTACACCAATGTAATTTCTCCCTTCTGACCAATGAAGATGCCTCCCATCCACATTCACCTCCCTTCTGGATCAAGCAGAGTCAAAAGTTCATTCTTTTGTATTGTACTGGCAATAAAATGGTCTTAGGATAAAAACCCAAAGACATTTGATGCATCTCTGCATAAAAACATCACTGTAGTGGTACATTTTCACTTATACTATGCTCAGACGAAAGGACAGATCTTGCCTTTGACATTACATTACAATAGCATCCTTTACATGCCCTCGTCAAATTTGCAGCTTTCCTCCATTCCATCTTCTCTTTCGATTCCTGTCAACTGCACACACGTGCTGAAGTAGATGCACATTGAAAATCACAACTGCATTGAGTCACAGCATTTCAAAACCACAATTTTCTAGTTTCATCATAATCAAGCTTGATGTGGTACTGTACCTGGAACACACTGAATTAGATTGGCGATCATGGCACTGAAATGAGCTCGAATATCCTTCAAAATTTCAACCTCTTTGTCATTCTCTGCCTCCAGCAGCATCCGAGTCAAATCCACATACTCTAGGAAAAGGGCGCCGAGTGCCAAGGTGTCTCGCTCCAAAGCTCCGTTTGTACTAGAACAAGAAGAGTTTGCCAATCCATGAAGAAAACCTAAACACCGACAATCCACCAACTGGGCTACAGAAATACTGTATAGACATACCTGTCACTGATGACACCTGCGTCAGCAAGTAATTCAAAGATCCGCAACAACTGCAGCCTCAGCAGATCCCGGCGTTCTCTGCGCTTCTTGTTCTAGTTTGAACAATATTATCAATTTATTGGTTAATTGTGTGCTTTCTATGAAGTACAGGCCATACACAAAGGTAAGATTTTATAGTGCTTTAGAACACTGAACTTATAAACGTGCATATGCATTACAGTATAAAATGTAATTCAAATTATTACACTATTCAATAATTCACTACCTCCCACAGGCACAAAGCTTTTCAATTTAGGATTTTTTGTAGAATACAAACTTGTTACGTCCATGTCAGTCTATAACTCTAAGCAGAGCTCCCCTCTTCTAACTGGCATGAGGGTCATAATCTTAATATGCAGCGAAAAGACATCTCCTAATTGAGTGCAGTCCTAGGAGTTGGTATGATTTCTAGAGATGAAGGGTTCTTGCAAGTACAGTGTTTCAGGGCCATGCAATTCCTGTTGGGTTAATAATTTGGCCTCCCTACTCCATCTGCGTGACTCCATCTGAGTGTTGCACTGGTTTACAAACTTCCTTTATGCAAATGTACATCAATGCTTCTGAATGCAAAAAGACAGCACACGATAATCTCTTCTCCCTTTTTCCATGCTGCTGAGGGTTTAGATGAGTGGTTTGAGATCTGTATGCCTTAGGAATTTTGGTATAGACCAAAAAACATGACAGATTACTCTGTACAGAACGGACTTGTCTTGGGATATAGGACAGGGAACAATCCAAGGACATTGGGTAGATGCATATAATTAGAATCCACACACAATCGTATGTCTGGTAACACGAGGGAAAAAAACAAAAGAACAAGTGCTGTTAGGACAAGAACCCTCACTCACCTGAAGGTGACATGGTTCATCATAGGGTTCCCTCCTCACACAAGGACCACAAGGTACCAAGTGTAGGCTATAACTCCCAAATAAAAAGAGGAAGGAGCAGAGGTGTTTTGTTCAAGATGAGCAGAGTAGTAATTCTGAGTGAGGGGTAGAGTGTAAATAGGTAAAGTGCTGATAAAACTATCTCACGATGGGCATTACTAGTCCAATTCTCAAGTATGGCTGGTATTAAATATTTTATACTTGCAGAGTGACAGTACACCTTTTGGTCTTGACGAATGCTCTTGAACTTCATTGAGTCACCTATGAGCAGAAATATGTTGACCATATAGGATAGGGTAGTTTTGTTACCCGCTGTCCTCTCTTCGATTTTAACTCTATCCAATGGGGACACCAGAATAAAGCATAATTTTAGCCCATCATGAGATAGTTGTATCAGAACTTTACCCACTTGGACTCTGCCGCTCACTCAGAATTACCACTCTGCTTAGTATGACTTTGTTTTTAATTTTGAAAAGATTAAATATTTTAAAGTCAAAGTATCTGCTGCAGCACAATCACTTAAATAATTTATTCTTGCCCCAATATGAATTCTGGATAAGGATTCTATATTTAATTACAGCGACAGCCTTGAAACTCAGTATGGGGTAGTTTAAGAGTGTTTGATGTTTTGCATAAAACGTTTCCCAATTAAGCTATGTTATTACCATTAAAGCAGGGGAAGCACATAATAGCAAAGGATTATGTTTCATCCTTAATACTTTTAGTGATGGGGCAATTGCTCTACCTCCAAATAACTTCAAATCTAGCGTTATCTCGCATAGTCAGGTGGTCAAAATGCTTGTGAAGATTGTAGAATCTAAATTCAAGGGGGATGTGGGCCTGTAAGACATGCACAAATGCAAATCTTAAACTGGATTGAACAAAATCACAATCACCGCTTCCCTCATTGATGGCGTCACTGTGTCTGAGGCTTTAAAACTCATTAAAGAATCTAGTCAAAAAGTATGACCAAAGGCTTTATAAAAAGATGATGAAAAGCTGTCCGGCCATGGTACCCTCCCTATTTTTATTCTAGCTATCACAGATATCACCTCTTCCACTAGTATAGATTCATTGAGGGTCGCACATGGTATCTGGACAAACTCCTTTTTAGATTGGCCTCTATATGCTGCACTACTTAGGATGGTATTATGTCTTCTTTAGTATATATTTTCTGTTAAAAGGCAAAACTTATCATCTATCTCCCGGTCTCCAGTTACTAGGTCACTGTTTGGAAAGCATAGTGAGGGCATTCTATCTTCCATTATTCTGGACTTTATTTGTGAGGCTAGCAGTCTGCCTGCTTTATTATTCATTGAGTAGTATTTTTGATTTGTGCGTAGGAGCATATGCTTCTTCATGTGTAATCAAAAGCCTTAAATTGGGCACCTGGGGCTAGTATTGTAAGCCATATTTTATGGGATAGTGTTTTTTATGTTAGTTTTCTTGGCTGCTAGGTTGTGCTTCTAGAATTTCTCTTTTGTCATGCATGATTCTTTTAACGTGGGATGCTTGTGAATTAAACACCTCTAAGTGCTGCCTTTAATGCATCTCAAACCATTGAAATTGAAATCTCTGTATTGTTAATTTGTTCCAGGCAGCATTTGATGGCCTTCCCCACCTGTCTTCAATGATACGATCTTGGAGGGGGAAGCCATTCACTACCAAGGCATGATCCTTTTGAGGGTTTTTTTGGGGTCCGTAAATGGAGTCTGGCAGGGGTGTGATCCGACAATCCAACAGATCCTATGCTAACCTCTGTGACCATGTTAACCAATCTTTTTAGAACAGGTCAGCTCTGTGCTGTCACTGATGGTGTAAGCTGATTTGCTGTAGCTGGTTCACCATGTTCCTGGCAGGAAGTGGGTCGTAAGCAAAGTCAATGATAACATCATTCAACCAAGTACCTTGGCACTGCTTGGTTTTTAGAGAAAAGGACACTTAGAGGGAAGCACATTTTAAACCTACATTCAATGGGCAACAAGAAAAGGAAATTGTGTTAGTCTGATTACGTGGGTGAAATTGTCTTTTTTTCCACATTGAACACACACACACACACATATATATGTATGTATATATGTATGTATATATAGGTATATGTATATGTAGGTCCTTGTAAACAGAAGAAAGATGAGGAGTTACCTGATCAATATAATTTTAATACAGTTTATGAAGTTACATGATGAATGTTGCTAGTGATGCCTAAGTGGCCGCAGCATACAACCAGTTTCACGGTTCATGCTAGACATTTTCGATTCAAACCAGCCTCTACGGGCAAAAAATGTAGAAGAAAAAAAAATATGCAAAGTACACAAAACCCAATAATCTCGATATACCCAAAATTATTCTCAAGAAGAAAAAGTCAATGGACCCTAGGTGTGATCTTCTTTTTGAAAAAGTCTTGGATATTAGTAGACAAGATATAATAGGGTCTGTTGGCATGTTTCGATTCCAATTCCAAGAATTGCAAATGCATAATGAAGGACTCAAAAGAGGGAGCAAAGCAACATGGGCACACGGTATAAAAACACACTGGGTCGTATTACATAAACTGACACATTATTCCTGTATATGCACGACACACCCGGAAATGGGTGAAGTCTGTGCAGATGGGGACAATGCAAAAAATCACATACATATTACACTGGGGAAACTGAAAGTTAATTTTTCAATGCAGAGGGACAGGCAGTATTTTGAGGAGGGATCAGGGAAACCCCACTGATAAGTTCAGTAAGTAACTGCACCTGCCTTCCTCTTCCATGGAAAACGTTGTGGTGTTTTACTGACTATGCACCATTTTAAATATGTGCCTTACAAAGGTCTGTTTGTCCTTGCATCTGTAATATGATGCAAGAGAAGGTGTAAAGGTATTCCCTCATTTGCATGGGGCCATACCCCATGTAAATGCATGTAGATCCCCTTGGGATTGTGAGGGCACAAAATGTGCCACCATGTAATCCAGAATACAGAAGGTCACAGATGTATCTGCAGCCCAGTCTGTAATACCAAAGTGCCCTGGCAAAAAATAGACACGTGCGCCCATCCTGCACCCAGACACATTCTGTAATAGCCTCAGGATTTAAAAGAAAATCCATGCTTATAAAATTCTGATGAGCTGTGCCTAAAGCTGTTCATTAATGACTACTATTCGACCATACATGCACTCTTCATGGACCTTATCATGCCATATACTAAATTGTAATTCCTTAGCTTCTTCCATATGTCATTTAGCAAGATAAAAACATGGGAAATGAGACTTGCTCAACAATGAATCACTTGTGTAACACGCATCCGAACAAAATGATACTGCCATTCGATATTTTGCAGAATGTGTGCACTGAACTTACTGGGATGATAGATGAAATTCCCTCAAATACACATGAACACCTTAGGTGCATACTTTCTTTTTGTCTCATCCTAACCTTACACTGCTTGTGGTATAACATAATCAAAGAAACCTAGTACAAGACCCCTCAGCAGAGATTATATTTAAAGCCATTACAAGCAAAAGGTATGGCATGAAATTGTCGTGGTTCCAGCTTCATTTTTTTAACAAATGTTTTTATTGGGTTTTCCACAATACAACAATAGACACATTGACTGATCAAGATTTACTAAGTGTCCGCATGAATGTCCCAGAGACAGTTGTTTTGAGTGAAGAGATGAAAAGTCCAGGACATGAGTGCCAGGGTACAGAGAGGAGATAAACAACAATGTACTCAGACACTTTTATGAAGCTTCTGGCAATCGTGTATCATGGCCACCAGGCAGCCAGATGTAGATCTGTTCTGTGCATCCAGATGCATGGAAGAGCCAAGTCTTCAGACAACCCTACATCCTCTGCTCGAAAGTGCCATATGCCAGATAATGGGTCAAGAGAAAAGCTTTCATACAGGTCAGTCAATGCGTATTTTACTATTTGAACAGCACGAGTAGAGGTGATGACCTTTTACATAGGGGAGCTTTTTAAAAAACTCGGAGGGCAACTCAGGAATATACAAGAAGTCCAAAAAAGAAGGCGACGCAGGTCCTATGTTTGGGCTTTCCCTCGCATGAAGGGTGATTTATGTATGGCATCCCGTTAAGAGATCTGAGATTTGGAGTATCATTTGGGCGATTGCACCCAGATTGTTTTAAATAATAGGACATTGCAGAGAAGGTGGTTAGTCAATCCATTGAATATTTGTAACATAATTAGGCCACTTTGATGGCTTTAATGAGATTCTTTATTCAATGCATTTTTACATGAGCAAACTGTCAAACTTTGGAAGATATGTATCGAATAAGTCCTGAGGAAAGTGGTTTTAGACTCTCTAACACCGAATGTGTCGACAAAGAACTGTTACACGATCCATTTGCACTGATCAAATTGTACATGAAGAATTTCATCATACTTGCACAGTAACGTTAGATAGTGGAGATGTACTTCTGAAAGCTAATTTTATACCTTATTTTTATTTCTTCATTTTTAGGTCGAGCCTGGGCAGCGCATGCACTGCTCTGCGAGGCATGCTGCAGTGGAGTATGGAGTTGAAACTTTGCCCACTCTCTGCCCATATTTTTCATTGGCTTGTGTCACACGTAAACGCTGGCTTCTGATTGGTTAATAGGCTTGTTAGTCCCTCCTTAGTACTGCTTTGTCTTCATTTGTAACCTCCCATGAGGACTGGCCCTTTTACTTCGGTTGTTACACGGTACATCTTATTTAGTCTGTAAGCACTATTTTCTTTAATGAGTTTCTGGTACTGCAGGCACGATGTGCTTTCCTGCAAAATTCAGCGCGCCATGCGCGCTTTCACTTTTACATGTACACATGATTTGTTTATGCCTACATGGGTCACTGTAGCGAGATCTGCGATTTTTCTGCACTTTATCCTTAAAAAGGCGGTCGCATGCCTTTATTTTTTTCTGCACAGCGCAGCATATTTTATCCAGCTGTAATCCTGCCAGGGGAGTGTGATTTCGTGCTGTTGTGGTTAGCATTGAGCTCTCGTGGCCAAAAGTAGAAAACAGCTAAGGTAGCCATCTAAATTATGGAATTCACATTTAAAAAAGCTTGTGAGGTCAGTTACATGGCACATGCCGAGTCCCGATGTCATTTGATTTCCTCCCTCCTGCCTCTTAACTCTGATTGCAATCATCAGCTCCGCGGAACCCCCCCCTCAGCTGCACGCTCGCCATCCCAAAGAGTTTCGCCAACTGCACCTCTTTCGAGCACCTCTGAGAATATATTCCCCTCACTCGCACAGCCCCCTCGCCTGCCTGGAAAGCAATCTGCCAGCAGCACGGGTCCACCATTTGTTCGGACTTTCTTTCCCTTTCACCCGGTCAAAGTACGATGATAAAACACAAGTCTACGTCCCTATAAATGACTGTCGATGCCCATCCCTTGCAATCAGTCATCGGCAGATGAGCTGGTACAATAATTGTAACCAGTATTTTTTTTAATTTGTACAACTCAGCAATAAAATACAAAATAAAGAATGAAAGGAACCTGAAACAAGCATTTGGAATGCAATAGGTCTCGCATTTCCAAGAGTTTAAGCTATTAGCATTGTAAATGACAAAGCCTTTATGTTTTAAAAACCAACACATAAATAAAAGGCATTGTCATTTACAATGCAAATAGCTCAAACTCGCGTAAATGCGAGACCTATTGCATTGCAAATGCTTGTTATGTATATTTTATGTCCCTTTATGTATGTGATTGGATTTATGGTAAAAACAGGGAATTGATGATATTATTGTAATACATTTTTGTGATGAAATTATGAGAGGGTGGAGAATCGTGCTTCACAGTGATAAAACTATATGTTACATCTGAGTATATGACTTTACATGTGTTGTGTGACTGAAGAGTGTGAATAGAATTACCTTGGGGGAAGTTGTTTTGACCTCTTGGAATGCATCTTTTCAAACATTAGCATAAAAAAAACACAGACGCCCAACAATAACCCACCTCTGGTCTGCGTTCCAAGGCCTCCTTCATCAATGGGTGAAGCTCCTCTACTAGTTCCCTGAAATGAGAAGATGTTTTATCGATGATTAAATCTTCATTATAATGTAACACTCCTTCGGGTACCATCTAATGCCAATAAAAAGAGGTAAGTGGAAATTCAAGTAGAACAAACTTCTGTGACTTGAGTGAGGATTACAACTTTTTTTTGATAAACCTTTTTATTGGATTTTGCATCTTTCATATAGAGTATACATCTTAGAACATCGTTGGACGTTATTGAACTTACATTGCATGCATTACCATGACATAATAGCATCTACAGATTAGTTATTTGTCTTAGTGCGTGTGGTATGCAGGTCTGCGTGCCTGCTTAAAGAAGATGGGTTTCATGTTAAACTGTGTAGTTCTTGGGTTTAGCTGGTACGCTCGCATTGCGTGTGTGTGCCGTTTGGTAGAAAGAAATCCATTTGGACAACCGAACTGGGGAGATATAACTAGGGGAAGTGGGGCTAGGAGTAGGGGCAGTGTTCTTCACTGATCTACTAATTCCATGCATTGCTCTCTCACCGAGCCAAGGACTGTGTTCCACTTAAGGTAGGGGGGAGAGGGACCCGCTCAGAAGAGACTTGTGTGGTGCAGGATATGACGGGGCTAAGCGCCGTTTGGGTGCCAGTCGGGGTTTCTATGGGGGTATCTAATACCTGCTTGAAGCTATGCAGGAGCATCGACCACTCCATGGGTATGGGGCGCCGCCTTGTTCCGCGCGCCTCCTCCTGTCTGATTGTATCCTCCTCAGCAGCACCCCATTTCTTGACCGCTCCCCTCCATGCTGCTATCAGGGGACCATCCGGTGAACGCCAGTGCAGTGTAATGCTTCGCTTTGCCAAAAGGAGGGCTAGTATCGCGAATCGGGTTTCCACCTATTGCCGTTTACGTCGCCTAAATATCCCTAGGGCGCTAGCCTCCCATGTGGTTAGCCCTGTCAGGCCTGTGACTGTCTGTATTGTGGTGTGTACTGCCGCCCAAAAGGGTTGTGGCGTGGGGCAAGTCCATAACATATGGATGAATGTGGCCTCAGGAGTGTGGCACCGCGGGCAATCGAACTGTGATGCGGGGAAGAAACGCTTGAGCCGTTCTGGTGTGAGATATGCGCGGCATAGTATGTTAAATTGGATATTTTTGAAGCGTTGGTTACGTGACACCTCCTTGTGTTGGTCCAGGGCCATGAGCCATGAGCCATTCGTTACCATGTAGCGCTCGACCAAATTCCTCCTCCCATTTTAGTCGGAGCCGTGTTAGTGGCGTACGTGTAAGATCCATGATCTATTTATATATCAAGGTGATAAGGTGACTCCCCGCCCCCATATGTAATATCGTGTGCAGTACAGGGTGTGTTTTGGGTTCACCTTCCGTCAGATCCCATGTTTTCCTACAGTCAGCCACAAGTTGCCTGTGAATAAGGAACTGCCCGGCGGGAAGCCCGCTTTCCTCCATCAGACCCTCGAACGAGGACAGCTGGCCTTCCGTGAACAGGGCTTCCACCTCGGTTAGTGCGTGTTCTGTCCACGTTAATAATTCTCTGGTTATGTAGTGTCCACGCCCTTTAGGGAGGCCTGCTAGTGGTAATAGCGGGGAGTATACTGGTACCGTTCCAGAGAGATGGTGGATCCTCAACATGCAGGATCTGGCCACCTTCACCAACAGGGGATGTGCTGGATTAGGTTTGGTCCCTGGAAGGAGCATCCGGGTCATCTCCGGAGTCGACAGAGTCCCAACCCGTGTTTCCGTCTCCTCCAAGTGACGTCCAGCTGTCCAGTGCGAATGCCACTGCAGCTGCGCTGCGAGGAAGTAGGCCTCAAAGGAGGGGGCACCCAACCCTCCCCCGTCTCGTGGCAGCTGCAGTGTCGCCAAAGCTACTCTGCGGCGGCCTTTTCCCCAAATGAGCGATATCAGTAAGGTGTTTAGCTCACAAAAGAATGCTCGCGGGGGGAGCACCGGGACATTTACATATATAGAAGACGGGGCACCATTATCATTTTAGATAAAGCTACCATTCCTATGGGGGCCAAGGGCAACGTTCGCCAGAAGTTGACCTTGGTTTTTAATCCTCTCAGGGCTCTGTAATGATTACCCTCTAGGAGATCACTAGGTGCGTGATATAGTCTGATTCCTAAATATCTCGGGGCGTCCCCCTTCCATGACAATTTGGCCTCCCCCACGCTGATCTCCCAATGAGGCGTACCTGGGTGAAGTGGGTAGATGGTGGATTTGGCCCAATTTACATTTAAACCCGTTGCCTTCCCAAACTCATTGAGTGTGGTCCAAAGAGGAGTGAGGTCTGCCGTAATGTCCCTGACGTATATGAGGAGATCGTCTGCATATAGGGACACACTGTGCGTTCGTCCCTCGAGTGGTATACCCCAACGATCGCCTTCTTCTCTCAGTCTTATCGCCAGCGGTTCTATTGCCAGGGCGAATAGTAACGGGGATAAAGGACATCCCTGACGTGTTCCACGCGTTACCAGGATGGGGGGCGAGATTTGCCTGCCTATGCGGACCCGGGTGGTCAGATTGGTGTACAACAGTTTGATATATGCCATATGTTGGGGCCCCATTCCCACCCCCCTCAAGACCTCAAATAAATACTGCCACGCTAGGGTGTCGAAGGCCGTTTCTAAGTCTAGTACAAGGCACGCGGCCCGCGGGTATCTGCCCCGCACACCATCTTGGACCTGGAACAACCTGCGTATATTTTGGGAGGTGTTCCTCCCTGGCACAAAACCACATTGGTCAGGGTGTATTAGATGGGGAAGCACCCCTGTGAGTCTATCCGCTAAGATCTTTAAGAGTATTTTACAGTCCGTAGTTAGCAGGGTAATAGGACGATACGACGACCGAAGCAGAGGATCCCGGTCTGGCTTAGGAAACGTCATTAGTATTGATTCCCATAAGGTCTTAGGAAGAGCCCCCATCTCCAGTGCTGCCTTATAGACTATGTCCAGCTGCGGTACTAGTTGTTGGGAGAATGTGTTCTAAAATTCTATGGAGAAGCCATTGTGGACGGGGGCTTGGTTTTTGGCTAGGTGCCGGAACGCATGTTTGTTCTCTACTGCTGTGAGTTGTCCGTCTAGGGAGGATCGATCCCCCTCCGTCAGCCGTGTTATTGTATCGGTGTGTAGTATTTTGTGAATATATGCCTCCCTGTCTGGAATCGGTTCACTATACAGTTCTTGGTAGTACTCATGGAAGGCCAAAATTATGTCCGCTTGCGCATACGTGATCTCACCTGCTGTGTTTCTTATACTGGTGATAGGTTGTGCACCTAGATCCTGTCTTATAAGTCATGCGAGCAAAGCACCAGCTTGGTTTCCCTCTCTATGGGCTCTAGCGGCGTATGCTCGGAAATTATATCTGCGCAGGTCTGCGCAGGCTTCTGCATATTTAGTCTTGGCGTCCGCTACTTGTGTAGGAGGAATCCGCTGGCTTCTTTAGATAGTCGCGCTATGCGTTGCTCAGTTGTCAGTACCGCCTGCTCTAGCGTTTTCCGCACCACTCCAATTTGTCTAATGCACATTCCTCTCATGACCACCTTGAAGGCGTCCCATTCGAGTGTCCTGGAGCTTGTGGTGTGTGCGTTCTCGGAGAAATAGTTTTGTATGTTCTCTTTTTGCTCGTGCTGGAACACCGGGACCTCCAGGCAATCTCGTGGGAGCTGCCAAGTGGGAACCAGGGGTGAGGGTGGGCACCATCTGAGGGTCATAACATGCACGTCGTGGTCCGAAATCACCCTACCTAGGTAGTCTGAGTGCTGCGTTAGGGGGAGGATTGTCCGTGTGCACATGAATCGGTCTAGCCGCACTCGCAAATTATGAGGGATAGAATGGGACGAATAGAGTTTAGTTGTCGGGTGTGCATGTCGCCAAGCGTCCGTCAGCAGCCATTGGTTTGTCCAGGGTTGGAATCGGGCTGTTTGCGTGTGGGCTAGTGAGGCGTTGGCGGGGGGTGGGATCTATCTAGGGCAAGGTCCAAAGAGCAATTATAATCCCCTCCTAACACCCATGGGGAAGATGTGAATTGAGCCAAGCTGCTCGACAGGGTCTCCCAAAATACTGTTTGTTCTGTATTGGGGGCATATATACTCCCTATTAGTATTGGCTGGCCGTCTAATAAACCTTCCAGTAATGCATATCTCCCATCGGGATCTATCTTCCTGCCGGTCTCTAGGAAGGGGACTCCCGGGCGAAGCCAGACGAGGGCTTCCCGCGTTTACGCTGAGTATGTCGTGGCGCAAAAGGTGCCCCCCCCATTTCTTTTGCAGCTTGTCAAGTTCCCCCTTTGCCAGGTGAGTCTCCTGTAGTAGAATGACTTGCGCTTGCTGGCGTTTGATATACGCGTAAATGGCGTATCGCTTTCTAGCTGTATGTATACCCCGTGCATTTAGAGTGAGAAATGTAATATCTGTCATTGGAGTCATGGCAGCTGATAGGCCAAGCTACGTTGAAGGGCTGTCCTAGGGGTCCCAATATAAGCCCTGTGGTGTGGGTCGATTGTGCCCGGTGTGAGGTGTAGATATGCTAGCAAGTGTTTCTGCCCTTTGTGACGGGATGGGTGTGAAGTCAGGGTATGGTAGGGGGTTGAACTAGAATACTGTGGGGTTAAAGACCCAATACTGGGGACCTGTTGTAACGTACAAAATATCCAAACCGGTACAACCGTGTACCTATAAGCGGAACATACCGGGGGATCCATCTGGCTCGTGCGTGCTCCTATGACCCTCGCGCGGGGCCCCCTCTAGTATTATGTGTTCAGCACGCGGGGGTGTTTTGCGCTGTTAGGTGTGAGGCTCGCTCCATCGCGGGGCGCAATATGTGATGTGGAGTTAGCAAGTGAGGTTTCTCAGACAACTGGGGTCTCTATATCTACCATCACTCAAGGACTTCATATGAGTGTGTCAGCTGTCTGCGGGAAACCGTTGGCAGGCTCCCAATATTCTCGCCAGAGTCACTGGAGTTGTTAGGGTCCTCTTCGGGCGTGAAAATGTGCGGAGTGCCTTCGCGATCCAATGTTGAGGGGTTCGTTCCCAGTTCCGCCGCTGCCTGGATTGCTTTTCGGCGTTCTGCTATGATCTGTTCCAGATCTGGCAATATCAGCGATTTCTGGAGTGCCTGCATGTCTGACTGGCTCTGGGTACCCTTGTTGTTGCGTCTTGGGGGCCTGGGTGTTTTAGGTCTCAGTGTTCTCGTGGTCCTCTTCTTGGGGTCCATTTGCAGGTTCAGCTCCATCCAGTTGGTGGCTTCCTGCGGGTCTGTGAAAAATACTGTAGTGACCTCGTGAATGATTTTAAGCCGTGCTGGGAACAGCAGAGAGTATTGAATGTTCTGACTCCGAAGTAGTCTCTTTATCTCAGGGAAGGACGCTCGCTTTCGTTGGACTGCTCTGGAATAATCTGGAAAGAGCATGTATTGCTTATCTTCCACCGTGATGGGATTGTTTTGTCTGGCAGCTCGTAGTATGGCGTCCCTGTCTCGGAAGTGGAGCAGTTTTACCAGCATGGGGCGAGGAAGCGAGCCCGGAGGAGGGTGTTGTGCCGGTACTCTGTGCGCCCTTTCTATTGAGAAGTAAGGAGTAAGTTCTTCTCGCGATGTGAAGGACTGGAGCCAGGACTCCATGTACTCAATGGGGTCTCTTCTTTCCACTCCCTCCGGCAGATTTAGGATTCGTAAGTTGCTCCTCCTGGAACACCCTTCTAGATTATCCGTCCTCTCCTCTAGGGTCATAACTGAGGCTTGTAGGTCTTTTATGGAATCTTGTTTTGCTTTGGCTTGCAGCTGTATGGTGGCCAACGTTTTTTCCCCATCTGCCACCTTATCCGCTAGTTTCCGATGGTCATCCCGCAGCAGGCTGAGGTCCGTAGCCAGGGTCCCAAAGCGCTCTTCCATGGTGACGCGCGAGTGCTCTATGGCTGCCAGGACTTTATCCAGTTTTCCTGACATGGTGGCGTTCGAGTCTGTGTCTGTCTTTGAGCCTGCTTGGGTTGGGGATATCGATCGTGCTTGGTGGGCGGTCTGAGGACCCCCTGTCATCTTGAGGCGTCCCATAGCTGCTGGCAACGTTAGAAGTGCTAGGCCACCCTCTTTATTACTGTGTGACTCAGGGGGCGCCCTGTCGCTGTGGTTTTGCGTCGGTTTGATTCGGGTACCTGCCGGGCTTTGCCACTTTCGTCGCCCCTCTATGGACAGTTGGTGAGTTTCTGAGTGGCTCGCCGCGGTGGTCTCCGGTACGGTGAGCCCCCTCTTCTCGGTGTTTCTATCGGCACGCTATTCTGGTCTCCTTTTGTTTCGCCTGTCTCCCCTTGTTGGCTTTCCGGTAGGTATCGTTAGTGGCCAGCTCTACCTGGGCTGTGGGGGTGTCTGCTGGTCCCGGGCCCTTTGATAGTAGGCCTTGGGGAGGTGTTGAGGCTCTCTGACTGTTCAGGGTGGGGGAGTGGGGGTTCCTTCCTTCGATCACAATGGCTGTTTGCGCCCTCCAGATCCTCTGTCCCGGTTGGCGATATTGATCCTGATTTCCCCCAGGTTCCCCGCCGGGTTCGGTCGTGAAGTATAGTGGGCTTCTTTGTTAGGGGGTCTCCGTCTAACCCTGGCCCTTGGCCGTCAGGTGCCCTATTTCAGAGGGGGGTGTCCTTGTCACCGGTTATGGTCAGTCTCTCGGACTGCGGACGTGGGTTGGAGCGCCCGGGTTGTGGACTCCGCTCCCTCTTCACACCCTGTCAACCCCCGTTCGTCCGCTTTCCCAGGGGGCCCCCCCTCGCGGGAGAGCCGGTTGTCTGCTGTGAGGGCACCAGGGGATCGTTGCAAGCGGGGTGATCCAAGGGGGCGGCGTAGATCTGCCTGTGGACGTCCTGGGCCACTCCTCCCTTATACTTCCGCTCTATGCTCCCTCCGGGTCCTCAGGCCACTCGGCGCTGCCAGAAAGGTTCCTGTCCTCCTCTCCTGCAGGGTGCTTTTCGTTCCTTCTGCTATCCGTTTGCGGGGCCGAGTCTGGTTCGTTGTCTCAACATGCACCGGGGGCCGCCATTTTCGCGCCCTTTATACCCCCACCTCCTCCTCTTTTCAGGGCCTCTTGGCGGAGATTAGTCACAGCCGGCTCCTCACAATGCCTGTACCAGCACTGTATGTTTAGGATCTAGCTGCCCTCTCCTTCCTTATCTGCTGTTCTCGGGCATCCGATCAGTTGTCCTCCGGCCGTTGCTCGGCGGGCGCCATTTTGGGGTCAGGCGCCCAGCCTCGCCGCAGCCTCGGTGTGCCCGCTGTCATCGTTCCTTTTCCCCGCAATTCCGGCACCAGCGCTCTATATGAAGGATCAAGCTGCCCTCTCCTTACTTGTTTGCTGTTCACGGGTGTCCGATCAGTTGTTCTCCGGCAGATACTCGGCGGGCGCCATTTTGGGGTCAGTTGCCCAGCCTCGTCGCAGTACCCGCTTCTGTCGTTCCTTTTCGCCCCGCAGTGGTTCTCCCCACGTCTCTGTTGTGCCAGGACTCGGCGCGAGCCCTTTCCTCACCTCTCTGGCCCCTTCCGGTGCTAATATTTGGCGCTTGTCGGGGCCCGCGCTCGGAGCCCTAACGGAACCCGTCCGCCATCGTGGCTAGACAAGCCACACCCCCCCCGAGTGAGGATAACAACATAAATGGGTATGAACTGGGATTTATTAACTACTTTACTGTGCGGAAATAAAAATAATAGTGGTCCCACATGCGGCAAATGCCTCACCCTATTTAGACTAACTTGTGATGCAATCAGTAAAGAGTGATAGAGCCTGAGGACAACAGGATCCAGCAGCAGACTGAGCCTCAGAGATACAGTGGGAGTGTCCTGTACCTCTCAGAGCTCTGCTTTCTCTTCTTAGACCTCAGAGGCTGCACTGTAGTCTGACCTGAACTAGGTGAGGATGTGCTAGTGCAACACACATTTACAATAGGCTTTCCATGGAACAGGCTACAAAACGTTTAATACCTAGCAGCCAGAATATTTCTGAACTCACAGGGTGGATCCACTACAACCAGCCCTGAAAATGAACTTCCCTAGTGTAAGCAAGGATAAAGTTGACATTCTTGGCACATTATTTAATGACTGTTTAGCAAACAATCAAGATACCTTCGGAAACTAGTCCCCTGCTACAGGCCTAACTGGCACCTATGCCATGTAACCGCATACTTGACCACACGACGAGCACTGAAGTGAAAGAAAAACTGGAGCAGAATCACGGAGGTCTACGCCCCCAGGCTGTGGAATATACTGAAGTAAATGAGCTCCAGTTAAAATAGAAACCTGAATTATTTCAGCTTGTCTACAACTGAATTCCATGCAAAGTATCCCTTACAAATAAATATTATCTGAGTAGGTCCAGTCCTTTCCAGATCAAACACTGACTTCTCCACCTCACAGTGTATATACTTAGGCACACCTACAGTACTTGGAAGCTACCATATATTGGCACGATACATTTCATATAACTACTTCATAAAACAATTGTGAGTGGGTGTTTATTAAATGTTATGGTTGGTATAACTCATGGGAGCCTGCAATCCCAGCATAAAAGCCCATCTCTAATTTTCTTATTACAGGAGACTTGTTACGTCTCTATTCACCTGTAATAAAGAAATGCCGTAGCTACTGAGCTGTAATAAGTTATTACAGTTGTGGTCCGATGTCACAATGCCTCCTGACATAGTCAGCAGTGAGAGTGAAAGGCAGGTCACAGAGCATAGTTACAGTCACACAAGGACAACGGGAGTTCCATGACCTTATAAAGGAACTCGTCCTTTGATCTTGTTCCTCTATATGGTCATGGAACTCCTCAGTGTCTTGCAATATCCTTATAATGCTCAGCAGAGGGTATTTTATCCAATATATAATAATCTGTTCTCATATTATTTGGAGAGAAGAGCAAGGCCTGCTGATTGCTACATGTAATATTTAAATGGAGACTAAGCTACAATTGTATGAACCCATACTTGAGTCCTGTACCCGAGGTAATACCCTAACTGCTCATCCCTTCTCCATTTGCCTTAATCTTAAACTCCATGCGAAGCACAAAAGGTTTTGATGTAGATGTTGCCATGAAGTCACAGGTTATTGGTGGTAGGGATCTGCTTAAAGATGCTCAAGCACACCTCTTTACTTCTGGGAACTTGGGAAAGGCACATCTTCTGGTGCACCAGACATATAAAGGACTATACAAAAAATACTTTTAACTGGGGAACACAAAACCTACTGCATGCAAATGCTACAAAACATTAAGGATAGGCTAATCTTTGAAAAAAATACACTCATTCTCCACAGAAATTTACTAACTGCAATGGAAACCACTAATTTGTGCCCAGCATCTTTCCACCCTTTACAAAGTAAAAGTACAAACAATGAGAGTGTAACCATAACACAAAATTGAGCTATGACAGACAAGGATTTCATATTCCAAAAGGTACCTGAAAACAAGTGAATTTGTTCTTCCAAATCCCAGCACCAATGATTCTGTGATTTCTATGCTCTCAAGTCTCATTAAAGGCACAAGCTGCTTCAGAAGGACTCCAATGGAGGGGGTTCCTATCACCTGAAACACAATTTTAAAAAAATGTTTAAACAAAGGGGACGCAAAAGCCCATCTAACTTCGCCCTCCAAAGGATGTCCCAGTAAACTCTTGGGTAATAAGTTACATATTTAAATCAAATAATTTGTAAAACCCTCACATAATTGCACTTACCATCAACACACACTCATCGTATCATGTGCATATCTTTAAATGTTCCACTGACTTTTACTTTAAGTACATTTAGGGTTAATGGAAGATGCTGTGTTAAAGTGTTGGGCCTTCATGTGTCGACAGGACAAATGCATATTGAGCAGGTTTACTCACACATATGAGGTACCACATTGTTCCTCTGCTCTAGTGTGGTACTGATGGCACATCCAAATGAGAAATCTTGTAGGAGTTAACATGAAACATATTTATGAAACAAATGTACAGTGAGTAAGGTGGGGGCAAATGAAAGGTTTGTTAAAAAAAGATCAAATTAGGCAGTCTTGTCAGCCTGGAGGAGGGTATTGAAAAGTTGGAAGAAGCCACTATGGACGGGCAGCAGCGGGTAAACAATGGGAAGAAGCAGCATTGGATTAATGGCCACTAAGAGGTTTGTAAGTCAAAGTCACTATGAAGAGTGATGAAGGCGGCAGAACCAGGTTTACCATACTAGAATTGTTAATTTAATATTATTTTTAATTTATTAATTAATTTATTTTTTAAACCCTTATTCTGACTCTAAATGGGAGGCACTGAAGTGGCCATCCAGTTTTAGAGAAAAACACACTTTTCTCCATCCAACTGCTAACAAGTACAAACAATATGCAATCCAGAATATTTTTCTGTTTGATAATGTCGGCTTGTGTTTAGAGACCTATTGTGATCATTCACCAGAAGTCTTCTTTAACTTCTAATGGCACCAGGTTTCACCTTTAGAATGATTTTCCTGGACGCTTCATAACTCTGTTTTCAAATTCCTGCAGTACAGCACATGCTCAATAACCTGTTTGCCACAGAGACAACAAAAAGCCTGGCAGCTTTCAGCAATTAAAACTTATTTCTGCGAAGGAGCTTTAATGTGTTCAATTAAAATATCTTACCCTGCATTCTAACATATCAAATCATAATAAGAGAGAATTTTAGAAGACAAATGTCATCAACCTCTTATGCAAAAGAACAAGCATATTTGTAGCTATATATTTAAAAAAAAAAAAAGAAAATAATCTTACCTTGTTGTCATAGCTAACGGAGCCGTCCGGCGTGGTAGCCATTATCTCTGGTGTGGAAGCTCGCAAGTGTCCTGGGCTCATAATGCTGGGTCTTGCCACCCCGAAGCACAGAATTAGGTAATTCCTCCATAGAGTGACATAGTTGTCTCCACCACTTGCTGTGCTGGTTTTCTTAGCATTAACAGGGCTACTGGATGAGTGGAAGAAAAAATAAGTATAATTTGGTTTACCCTTAATCTATGATGGCGATTACAATGAGAATGCCCAGTACTGAAACAGAAGAATAATATCATAAAAAAGCAATACTTTGTTCCACTATTTAAAAATGACCAGTTTTATAAATTCTGAGAATTAAGTGCATTGATTGTCTGTTTTATGTTATGTAGTGTATCTATCACCAAATTATTAGGTCTTCAATAGAGGGCCCAGGGACGAAGCATGATTTGTTACTCTTACAACCCTACAACATATTACTCAATGTGGGACAAAAGTTGCCATAGAACAGAAACGTCCACCAAACCAAGTGTAGAAGTGATTTATGCAGAATATGGTGGCATATTTATAGTTGCTTTAGAACAATGAATATAAATAGTAGTAACAGAGTATTAATGTGGTAAACAGTTTTGTGCTGTAATAGGTTATTATGAATTTTGCGGGAACCAGAGCGGTTAGCTTGCATTTTCCAAAACTACAGTATCTTAGGCAGACATCTATTTACTGTAACCTGTAACTATAAAAAGTACAACATTTGGTAAGATGAGCAAACACTGTTTGCAGACCTCTGCTGTTTGTAAACATAGACGTTTCTTTATGTTTCGTTCTAATTGTTTAATGTGAATTAAGGATGGAAGATTGACCCTGCACAGACTTTCATTGTTGTAAAAACATTTATTCACAGAAATTCATCAAAACTATGGCCTAGCCAAGGTGGCCTGGGATGATAATGTTTCGAAATGTAATACAGAAGCTTCATGTTTCCAATTTTAAAGGACAAACCCTGAGAACCAAGCTTGTTTTCTAGCCATGCTTACTTATGTTACACATTACATTTCTGTGATATACTTGCATGAGGGAAATGGTTCCCTCTTGTGTGGAATGATTTATGAGTAAACACTGCTGCTGCTGACCAAAGAAATACCTAATCTGATATAAAAAAATGGACTAAAGGGGTGGGTCATGAGAGTGTATTTTGGAGCAACAGGTTCCATTTGGAGCTAATTGTCTGTGGGTTGATCTGGGATTTTTGGCTGGGAGATGCTTGCTTTGAATAATAACAGAAGCTCTTAGGTCCCGCTTCTGACTGCTGACCCTTGGAGACTTCTGGGCTGGCGATTCTGCCCTTTAGAGTACTGGACCCTGGGACTGCTAAAAGAAGAGCTACAGTGTGTTGGGGGCGTGGGGAGTTTTCTGAATAAACAGGCATTGCCTTGTTTGTAGGGCAGTAGATACATTCTTTGGTCTCAGGAAACATCAAACATTCTTATCTCAAGGTAATAATTACAATTTCTATAGTGTACACCACAAAAGGAATGCTCTGGGCACATTACATATTAAGTTTTAAGGCACTCGTATTGTACTCAGAAGGATGAAAGCCAAATTTGGCCATGCTGGGATTCAAAGTTATCACCTACATGTCTGTTGGTAGCATGCCAATCCATTCTGCTACAGTATGTTATTGGCAACATATCCAGTTATTTTTTTTTATAATTCTTTTTATTGTAAACAACATAATAGCAGTACATCAGTTAGATATCATTGTACATATATTTCAGCCATCGATTTATCTATCTCTTACTATTATTGAAGCGAATGTCTCCCCCAATGTAACGCCGACCTCTCAGTAAGTCTATGGTTCCCACCACAACCCTAGATAGGTTTGCCAGTGTCCCCAAATCTTTTCCCATTTCTTCTGACAGCCTCTGTTATGGTAGATGGTTTGTTCTGCCAACCAGCACCAGTCTAAATCCATATTCCAGTCAGAAACCTTTGGTAGGGTACGGGCACCCAAACTCCTAGCCAAGTTACGCTTGGCTACCACTGCCGCTAACGCCAGCCAGATCCCGGTATGTCTTGGCCATGCCACCTCCCCTCGGATCAGTAACAGGAACCATTTCGGCTCCAGGGGGACCTCCACTTTTGCAACCTGCGCCATAATTCTTCCTATTTTATCCCAGTATGTCTGTGGGCATTCCCATATCAGATGGTAAAATGTTCCTTCCTGGCCACAGCCCCTGTGGCATAGTGATGATTCTGCCCTACCCAATCGGTGCAAGAGTTCCCTGGAGCAGTAAGTATGGTGGAAGACCTTTATCTGGATTAATCTGAAACGGGTGCTGATTGCCACTTCTCTAGGTCCCTGCCGGGCCGCCCTCCAATCCTCATCGCCTAGTAGCCCGACATCTCCCGCCCACGTGGCTCTCAGTGCTTCCAAGGGGTCTGGCGCATTATTCACTAGTTTTTTTATATACCAGCGATATCGCTTTCTCCTCTAAGGGTTCTGTCAAGAGTCTATCCTCCAGGGGGGAGGCTTCTGCTAGTTCGTCACCCTCCCGGACATAACCCCGTATAGCATGGCCCAACTGCACTCCCCGTCCTAGTTCATACTCTTGTTGGAGGGTATCAAACGGCACAAACGCCTGGTGCCTCCATATATCGCCGAGTTTTTCTAGTCCCAGCAATTCCCATTTCCCGAAGCCCTTTAGTCTGCTTACCTCCTCTAGTTGGTCGATACCCCACAGTGGATGCATCGCCATCAGCTTGTTTCCCCACCCCAAATATTTCAATGCCTCTCTCCAGGCTTTAACCACCATATCTGTGTGTGTCGGTAGCTCCCTATACACTCTTTTATTGTATAGCAAATGTGCATTGCCTCTGGACCCCATATAAACTCTGTACACTCTACAGGCAGGCTCTGTCCTGTCCCCAAACATCCAGTCATTCACCGTGGTCAGCTGAGCGGCCCAGTAATACAACTTCACCGCTGGTATCGCCAGTCCTCCCTCATAGATGCCTCTTTGTAATTTGTGTAGGGAGATCCGTGCCGCCCCTCCTATCCAGAGGAGGGATCGTAATTCAGCCTCCACCGCTCCGAAGAACGTTGGCGGAACTAGGTATGGGGTGTTTTGCAGGACAGAGTAAACGGGGTAGCGTCATCATTTTGAATAGAGCAGCCCTGCCCATTAGCGTCAGTGGCAATGTCTTCCACCTTTTGGCATCCCTTTTTTAATCTGCCTAATTGTGGCAGGAGGTTTCTCTCATAGAACTGTTGGGGGCCCCTTGTAATATTTATCCCTAAGTATTTAAACCCTTCCATTGCCAGTGGGACCTCACATCTCGACGTGAGGCTAGGCGTCCCTCCTGCCAGTGGTAATAATAAGGACTTGGCCCAATTGATACGATAGCCAGAAAAGTCTCCAAATATGCGAAAAATTTGCAGGATCCTGTCAATAGATTGCCTTGGGCGCTGAACATACAGAAGAATGTCATCGGCGTACAGGGAGATACGCTCTTCCCACTCTTCCCCCACCGGGATTCCCCAAATCAGCGGGTCCTGACGAACCCACACCGCTAACGGTCCCAGTGCCAGAGCGAACAATATCGGGGATTAGACCTTTTTAAGCCGAATCTGAGACAGGCATCATTGTCAAATGAACTTGATCCAGCATTTAAAAAAATGATTTCTTTTACAACATTTATGTTGATTAAAAACATAAAAACTATTCTATTTGAAAGTATTTTTGTTTTGAAAGATGTATTTAATTTCTGTAGTAACCTCTAGAAACCCATTTGAAAGATCATGGACAATAAAATAACTGCATTTTAGGAACCAGTCTTATAAGTTGAGGGGCAGGAAATTCTGAGAATTCCCAATTATTTGTACATTACCTGTGCTCAAAATATTTTTAACAATATTAATAGAAACTCAATTTAGAGTTTTGGAAATGAGGTCTAACACTCAAGGACTCACTGTAATGTGAAATGTATTTATAGATAGCAGGCTTTATGTAGAAACCGTGCAGAAAAATGGAAAGATTGTGAAATCAGGAAACACGTTTGAGGAAGGTATAACCTTTAGTCAGGCGATAAAAGAAGGGGTACTTACTTTGGATCCACAAGTGGCATCAATAGCTGTAATCTGGTGAATGCGTACGGCCAAGCATAACTGAGAGCTGTGGGGCAGTGTTTTGGTAAATTTTCCTGCCGAAGGAAACTGAAGAGGCAAAGGATCCATGGGTCTTTAACAGACTGTGCAAATATCCACACATGGGAAGGGCTTTTGACATCATAATGGCTGTTCACCAGAACGGCATTCCATTCCACAAGCCACTGCAAATCCACATTGTGAGTGAAAGGTAAGGTTGCCTGTGAAGAAACCATAAAAACACTTTCATCACAGTCACAAATTGAACATAAGTGGCAAAGAGACCATATGGCCTAGCAGTTATTAAAAAATGGTGTGCACATAATTCGTGTGAAAATACCATTCTATTTAATAGCACTAGTTGTACAAATACAGAAAATTTGTGTTGGCATCACTGGATACCACTATTTTATTGCAGTTACAATTTTTACATTTTATGTAGCATTTATTAGAGATTTCTTAAAAATATTATTTATTTTCCCACTAGCTTTTGCCAAAGCTAAGATGTATTTTATGACAAACAAGGAGACATCTACTGACTACTCTCTCTTACATTGCAGACTTCTCCTCTGGCACTGACAAAGGTCCATAAGTACGGAAATCATTCTTCTTACAAATGCAGGTAACTCATTCTTCTTGTATTTTGGAGCAGAGCAGTGTTCCCCGTTTCACTGCAGGACTGAATTTTCCTGCAGTTTTTTATTGACAGCACTACACCAGGAGAAGAAAACTATGCAAACAAGAATGCCCAGTGGTAATATCATGAACAACTATTACAAGATCCCACATGGAATTGGAAGTCATCCTTTATCATCGAAATCTGTATCTAAAAGTATAAAAACAATATGCAGCAACATAGGAAAAGCATTTTAACATGAAATAATGCAAGTAAACCAAATACTGCTATACTCCACATGGAAGACAAAGAGGAAATTGCATTAAGGAGCTGAGGAAAGAACATACACCCTTGAGACATTGTGTAGCTTCATTTACAGATTATTAAAAATTTACTTTCACACTGAAGTAAATAGAGTACATTCAACTTAAGGAGTGGCACCATCTTTCAAAAGACTATTAGATATGTGAACCATCGTCTGTTCTATATAGGATTATCAAACATGAACTCTGTGCTGAGTATTTGGTGAGGTATATTACCAATGAAAATTAAAACAAGACTACTTACTGAATCGGAAACAGCAACATGTGCAAAACTTTCGAGAACAGAAGAGCTAAGCTGATCCAAGACATCAATCATAGGCCGGTCATCATCCTGGATATAGGAAGGTCAAGCCAGTCAGTACTGCTCACAGCAAAACAATCTGTTCTTATTCTTATTTCTAGATCATTAATATTTTCCTAGGATACAGTGCTTTCTTTGACACCTGACTGACTTCCTCCTTATCACTAGCTTTCAAATGACATCTATGGACAAAATCACTCGCTTATAAAATTAAACATCATCCTTTACTTTTCCGGATCGGTTTCTGTCCTTTTATTGTCTTTTTTTCTACTTCTATAATGCACAAACGGTTGCACAGAGGAGGATATGCTTGTGTCACTCCTTACCCTCTCTTTTTCTCACTCTCTCAGCATTGAGAAAGGGAATAAGAGTCAGCAAGAGAGATGCTTTTCTAAACCTTGGGGCCCTATGCAAGAACTCCCCCTCCCCCCCCCCCATCCCACCCCCCAACAGAAAAGTAGGGGAGGAGATTTCACCCCCATCCAAGCATACTTTTCTATTTCTGTCCTCTTCACAAACATTTCTTCACAAACAGCTACTAGAAACTTTTTCATTGTGGCAGAGTTGTTGCTGGGCAAAGTAGTCACAGCTAGAAAGAAAAGTCACAATATTATGAATAGCACTGCTAGGGCAGGCCTAATATAACACAATGCTATGCTCTGAATGCTGCAGAACAATTGATGTGCTGTCCTATGAAATACTGCATAAAAAAATCAGTGTAGATCTGGCTATATTGTTGTAAAATAAAAATAAAAGGCTTACCTCTGCCTGCCCCAGTGCAATAAATAAGAAACGAATTTCCTTGAGAATCAATACAGCTAATTTACGTGTAGCAACCTGAAAACTACACAGCAACAGTAGTGCAAAACCTTCCACCGCGTGCAACACACTGGAATAAGGGCTTCTTTCAGATTGTGTTCTGTGACAGGATCCATTTGGTATCAGCTGTAAAGTAAACCAGAAATATTTCATCAGCTAAGGAAGAGGTGCAGAAAATAATACGGATCAAAAAAATATGGAAATATTCAAACATTGCTAGCTTTCAAGAGAACGAGAGCTAACAACTGAGTACTCTTCATAAATTCCGCTCTTCTGCATCCTGCTAGCCACTGATTAAAACTAGCTTCTGGTGAAAATGATAAGCACATGTGTTACTCTTACCACAAATACACGAGCATGTCTTCTATTACATCAGATTGATATTCCAATCATGACTTCCCTTGTGTCTGTCAATTTAATTCATCAAGCGAAGGTCAAGGGTGCAGCATACATTTACAAAGACATGACATGCCAGCAGTTCCGCCCAGCTCTTCCCCACCAAACAGCTCAGTTTTCATAAAACTGTTAATTTCTTAAAGTGTTAACTGCTCCTTGCAATATAAATATGGTGTTCTTCACATGAAACTCGCCACCCTAAAAAAAATATTCTTTTTAATGTTATATATTAAACTTACCTTCAGATTTTATATGGTCTTAGATGTTCTCTGAATGTGATAAAAAGTGATTAATTTGTAAGTGTTATTTCGCTATTGCACATAAAAAAACTACAATTTATTACAGATGTAAATGAATTCCAGTTAAAGTACCTCGGGAACAGAGGGTGCTGAGCGTATAGTGTCAATTTTGCCCGCGCTGCGCCAATGAATCAATCCAATAACATTTAAAAATGTCCAAGCCCATCTTTGCACCAATCTATAAAACACTGAGCTGCCTAAAAAAGACTTCAGATTTCTCTTCCAACACAGTGAGACACTAGCGTAAAAGTGACTGATAGGATAATTATTCTGGTAAACAACGGACAAGCAATAACTTATTCAATTAACGATAATCTTATTTAGTTCTAAAGCAAATGCTTCAAAACGTTACATAAATGCTGGCATGGAGAACTATGTTTGCATGGTTGGAGAGTGGAGACGTACCTCTGAGGTTCTGAGCTTAGTTTGATCATAGGCTACTCCGGGGGTCTGAACTACAAGTTTCCATTGGGTGAGCAACTGCAGGAGCAACTTCAGTGACGTATCGAGAAGCGTCTGGTGCATATCCGTAACTTCACGCAACAGGAAGTTCGTAAAACCGAACAACACATCTTCTCGCCAGTCTACAAAGTCAACAAGCAGTCCCTGAAGAGAGTTCTGAGCGATATGTCGGAGTTCATCATCCATGTGGATTGACAGCCTGTAGAAACACAAACAAAATAAAAAATACAAAAAGATTATTGGAGGCAGTTTGTGCATGTTACTTTTAAAGGCGGTGTAAATCATGGTATCTACATCTGGTATTTGAGCAATTACAAGTAATTCACTTTTCCATTAAGTATTTATGGTTCAACCTCAATGAGTGAAGGTGTCCTCCTCAGCCATGAAAGGCAATTTTTGCTTCAAGAAACATATCATGTATTGTATTTAGGTAAAAAGAAACCGTAAACTTTTCAAGCACAAAAATCTTTAAAGATACTCTCAACAACCAGTTTGTGTGGAAAGACCAGGATATTTGTTACAAACATTATGCAGAGATGTTTGGCAAGAAAATCCATCTTCTCGGCTCCCTCACTGGACGAAGAAATTCAGACTTTTGGGGAAATGCAAACACCTGGGGGGTGGGTGGGGGTGGTTTAAGTGCAAGATGTGGGAGAAACATCATATGAAAACTGGCATTTAACGTTGTGCTGTTTCCGGCCATGGGGACAACGGAGGCTCAAAGTGAGGATGCATGTATGCAACAGTATGTTCTGCATTCAATGTAGATGTCTGCGTTAAACTCAACAAAATGTAATATAACAAAAAGGAAATTCCTCTTCTAAAAAAAAATATGTAAATGACCTTCTTTATAATTGCGACTCCAGGTGAGGAATAAATGTGCTTCCATCTACGTTAGGGCCAGGTGTAGATATATTCAACATCAATGATTTTTTGGGTAAAAATACCCCGTCATATCTCAGCCTCTCCTTTATAGCTTTAGATGGACAAAACGAAGAAGCAAAAATACAGGGCAGATCCATAATGAACCATGATGAGGCTGAATCGTGAAATTAAGTACAATTGCATTTAGCGTGTTTTTTTCCAATGGGCATCCAGTCAACTTCTACTAAATAACCTCTCAATAGTTTTAAAAAAAAAAGTTTTATGTCTACCCAGAAAATAAATAAAACAGCCTGTACAAGAGATAATACAGATACATTTTGAGTTGAAAACCACAATAATTCACAAGTTATGTTTAACAATAGCTCAACAACCCAATGTGCTGACTCAAGACCTAACAACGTATGTCACAGATGACATCACAAATGGCATTCAGATGAAGGTGACAGCACATCTTGTAAGTCATGGGCCCTCTTCACACGCAACAAAAAATAAAGTTTATTTCACTCTGCACATGTGCAAGTGTACGTGTCTCAACATATCCGGGCAAAGTAACAAAGCTACTGAAATATCGCTACTTAAGTCTTAAAAGACCTGAAGGAAATGCTCAAATATAACAGTTTCTTCCAGTGTTTTCCTCCTACATATCAATAGTGCATGGAAGGTCAGTGTGAAAAAATAACCTAAGATTCCTACAGTGATTGGAAGTCTGCTGACAACAGAAAAAAGGTGTGTTTTCAAGCTGGACTTTTGACTTGGAATCAATTAATCTTTTTTCTATACATAGAGAAGAGTTATACAGGATGAGCCTCTTCCCAGGTGTCTTGGTTTGCAGGCTGATGGACTAAATGTTGACCAACCTCCTTCATATATGTTAAAAAGAGTTATAATAAGAATCCAAAATTGCACAAGTCCACATAAATAGCAAAAAAATAAGTCATGTCTTATTCATAAATGGCATTGTTTAAAAGTCGGAAATGTCCTCCTTTGCTTAGAGGAAATTTCTCATCTTTCAGAGATTTGCAAACATGATGCCAGGAGTACTCATGAAAATCCCAGCTAGTTATAGATCCTTAGAGCACTAACATAGTTAAGATTTACGCATGAACACTTTCCAGCAGGTGGAAAATTCAGCGTTGGTAAATGTTTTCAAATGTGCATTTGCCCCCGTAACTTTTTTTGGTTCTCCAAATGGAGAATCCACTTCCCTTATGTCTACGGTAAAAATGGGGGTGTTACACGAACGGCACGTTATGATACCTACAGTTAAAAGTATGTAGGACACGAACATGTGTGTGCATTATTATGAATGGAAAAAAACCATCATGAGACAGAATCCCTAACATTTCAGTTGGATGGTCAGTGCCTTTCATTGAAACATAATTTTCCAATGACTTGAAACCCTATGGAGCAATTTGCAGTCAATTACGTACACAGGCTCAACTAGGGCCGGGAGTGGGTGTTCTAGGGTGGGAACGATTGGAACGTTTGATAACATCCATATACTTGTTTCTGGGCATTCACAATTTAATCCACATCCCAGTTCCACACTGGGAATGAGAATTCAGTTAAGTTTTCCAGGAGTACTACCAGGAATCAGACTGACTCAGTACAGGTGTACTCTTGGGACAAAAAAGTCAAAACAAGAAACATCCATGAGCAAAGGGGAGAGCTATGATTTTGAAGGGGTGGGGGGGCGTGAGACACGGTTTGCGTAGCAGACCATAACTGGCAAATTTCATGGGGTTTTAGGTTTTGATGTGGATCCATAACATAACTTTAATATTGTTTATGAGTTTGTTTAGTTTATTGTAATACGTGAATGCTGCTGTTTTTTTATAGGAGCATTCGCAGGTACACGGAAGGGTATTAGTCATTAATGCAGCTCATTTTCCTGCTTTAAATTCTACTACACCCAAGCCAAGCTTTTCCACACACTTGAACTCATACATGCAACAAAACATGACCCAAATAACAGCATAAATTTACTTTCCACCCTCATCTCCTATTCTCAAAAGATGTAATCTCCTCTTTTTAAAATATGTGAGATTGAAGATCAGAAAATATTTTGAAGATAAATTGTAATCTTTGAAGTAAATGTCTGAACATGAGATCCGAGGGCACAGGATCAGGAGCAATATTAAACATTAAGGGCCCATCATTACTTATCTGCCGCATGTTTCCATCTGACTATCAAATGCTGTAAACAAGACTTATGGCCAAAACAGACGGGAAACAATTAGAAAACAAAAGTTCACTGACTTGTTCTGGGATTTGAGAAGATAATATCTTGTGTATAGTAAAGCAAACAGAGCAGAAATGCAGGTGGCTCGATGATCTCAGTGGAAAATGCAAAACAAATCTCACAGCATATTTTTAGACCAAGATATGAAGTGTTTAAGAGAGACATCAAACACCCCCTTATCTTATTCCCATCAGTCATTGCATTGTCAATCCACGGCCACCTACTCTGTCATTCTATACATGACATCACCACACCAAGTGACACCTGCAGAACTTTTACCACTCCCAGATTCTTCCTCGAAAGGCTTTTAGAAAGCTGTGCTGCACTACATGAAGCGGAGCGGACTATAATGCTTAACTAATGCGTGGTAGCAACACAACTACAGAATTCAATATGAATTCTAAAGAAATTACAGTTGCAGACCAAGTGAAAAATTGTGATCATCCCTTCCCAAAGCTGGCAGGCAACTCTTGTTCTTCACCAACACAGTTGGTTGAATCAAGACGAAGCGTGGAATTGGAGAGTCATTTTCGGAGTATTGCCACTTCCTGTAATCATACGTAGCTGCAGGTTGGTGGATGTGAGGCCTGGGCAAGATATTGGTTTATGAAAGGCGCCAGCTCTTTGATGGCACCGAATTGGAGTGCCTTTTGATATCAAAAAGTTAGTTTAACCTAAACAAGCAAGCTTTTACAGAGATCCAGATTAGGAAAACCCTAAAGAAGTCAGCATATTTGTTCTACGCATGAATGTTGACTTGGACACGTTTATAACCCAGAGACCTAACTCTTAAGCCTGGTTGATGCAGACCTTCCAAACTGGTTCTCAATAAGGGTAATGCCCTTTTCCAAAGAGCTACTATTTCACAAGTTCTGCTCCATGTTCGCAGAAACACCTCTTCATAGTGACACTCAACTGGCCATGCCAAGGCTCGATGCCTATTGCCCAATTGGAATTAAAAGTGGAGTCGCAGTGTCTTCTTCAATCCTTCCAGACTCTTCTGCGAAACGCAGAAGAGGGCTGCCATAAGCTAACACTCAGGGGCATTTCCAGACTCTTGTGTGGAGGATTTTGGACATTCCTGGCAGGTCCAGAGGCATTGTGCTTTGCTATGAAACACCTCTAGAAATCCAGGAAGCTGAGAATGCTACTCTTCAATCTTGGGCTGCCTGGGTAGATTGGTGCTGGTAGAGGTATTTGGATGCCACTGACTGCCCTTTGATAATAGAGGATTTATGATATTGTTCGCATATTGCCCTATATTTGCCTTGAGCCGTGTCTCACTAAATTGCATCTTCATAGTTAAGGATAATCTAATTAGTAGACATATAAGGAACACATGCTCCCAGCATGTAAGGTTTATTTATTTGTTTCCATGGTGGCCTTAAACAGGACAAAAATAGGTTGGAACGTCCACTTTAAATAGGGTGAATGGTCTGAGGTACTTTGACCGACGGCTCAATGTCTGTTCGGCCATACGTAAAAGGTTTCCACCGGTAGATCAAGTGGAGGAACCACTGGTGGAAATATAAACGGTCGCCTGACTAAACAGAGCAGGCGAACCGGAGATTTGGTGGGTAGGGTATTATACGACATTTGTGGTGGAGTACCCTGCTCACCAAATTCTACAATTACTCTTATGTATTTGAAAGGCTTCATACATTTAAGTAATGGATACAGGAAAATTAGAATGGCGTACGTGGTCAGCTTTAAATATTTTCAAATCATTCAATTTTTTTTCTTCCTGTGATACTATTTTGCAAACTGCCACACATCATAAAATAATATGCAAAATAAAATCTATGAAAGGATCGCTACTTTAGAAGCTTGATATTAATTATTTAAGATGCCATGAGACGGATTAGGAATATTTTGCTCTCCTCAAACTAGCAGGCATGGTTTTCAATAGCGCTTCAAGGAGAGAACAACATTGCAGGCTGTATTTTCATCAGTCCTATGGGTAAAGGAAAGAAAAAGGTTTCACTTTGTATCCCGCTACTCTAGCATTCTGGCTGGCGATGGGGAGAAAAGGGCACCTGGATCTCTCACACCAGGCTGCACGGTGTCAGCTCTGTCTTGAAGCACATGGAATATCAATTATTCAAATATAAAGACCTTTCTTCCTCTGGTGGAAATGTCAATGTAAAAGGGTCACTTATTTTTAATCAGCATCAGCCAAACCGAAGGCCATTTGTGTGGTTGAAATAACCTAAGAGAAAAAGACTGCTGGGCCAAATCCATGCACCACTGCAGTTTATTCAGAACTAAAGTGTGGTGACAACATTTGCGTCAGTAAATTAATTAATTAATTTTAAAAATGTACAACCTCTATTGCTGACAAAGCACCTTTCTCGGTCTCACTCACCAGACAACGGAGGCTGTCTGCTGGTGAAAAGACCTATTGTCTGCTTACTGTGGACTTGGAGCCCACCATTATTTTCCATTGGCTGGCTTTATTGTCGCTCTCATTTGGTTGCTTATTATTTGTCGACTAGTATGGGCTCTACTTCCTCCTCTTGTGTTTCTCCCTCCTCTGAGGGGTGGACACATTACTTACTACTCCGCACCGCTGTGTTACTCTCTCTTGTCCGTGTGGTCTTCCCTGTAGCCCGCCGTGTTCTGTTTGCCATCATGTGCTTCTCCCTCCTGTGTTTCTTTCTCGCCTGTGTGATTGCCACACAAGAGTTCCACGTTCCTCTCTTTAGCCCATATCCTTCTCTTCCCTCCACAACCCACTTTCCTCTCTATCGCCCATGTTACTTCCCCTGCTGTCCATATTACTTCATTCATCCACACCCTTTGTGCTGATTGTAGCCCCACACCTACATTGCTTCTGTCTGGTTTTGTTTCATCCCCTGTGTTGCTTCTTTCCTCACCCACACCCACCATGTTGATAGCCCCCACCCGTCTTTTGATTTTGTTTTAATTTATCGATCCAACTCGGATCAGTAAATAAACAAAATGCGCCCTTACAGCTGACAGGCCAAGTTTTTGGTCAGGGCCACTGGAATTATAAGACAATGGAGGATCAAATGATGGTATTTATTATTATTAGTTGACTATATTATGTGGCATGAATATTAACTGGGCAAGCTGCACCACGTTACTATTAGCTTAACACAGGAATACAGCACTCAGCAAATGAAAGGCATCCAGGTAAACTTTGCAAGGGTCTGCCAATACAGGGCATTGTTTGACCTGTCAGCCTTAGCGTGGTCTTCCCCCCAACTTTTTAGCTTCCTCCTCCAATTTTTCTAACCTCATTTTTGCTGGCATTAGGACTCTGCACACTTTACCACTGCTAACCAGTGCTAAAGTGCTTCTGCTCTCTCCTCTAAACATGGCAATATTGGCTCATCCCCAACTGGCATTTTTCATTTTCTTACAAGTCCCTTGTAAAGTGGTACAACATGTACCCATGGTCTGTTAATTAAATATTACTATTAGGCCTGCAGCACTGATTGTGCCACCCACTTAAGTAGCCCTTTAAACATGTCTCAGGCCTGTCATTGCAGAGCTTGTGTGTGCAGTTTTAAATTGCCATTTGGACCTGGCAAAATAAACCTGTTGCCAGGCCCAAAACTTCCTTATTAATACATACAAGACACCCCAAGGGTAGGCCCTGGACAGCCCACAGGGCAGGGTGCACTGCATCTAAAAAGCAGCGCATGTACTTTTATATTTTACATGCCCTGGTAGTAAAAAAACTCTTAAATTCCTTTTTCAACATCGGAGTTGCCTTATTACATTTTATAAGTGTAATTTCTAAATGGGAAGAGATGACTAGTTCATGGTTGGTGTCTCTGGAATCCAATTTAAAATCCTAACTTATGGTTAAGTCGGATTTTAAATTACAATTCTGAAAGTGCCACTTTTGAAAAGTTGGCATTTTTTTGCCTCAGCCATTTGGTGCCTCCAGCCTGTCTCTGGTCACATGACTGGGTGTAGCTGGCAGTTGGGCTTTGAATATTCCTCCTAGACAGCTACACACAATGGGAGCTTGCTTAAGTGTGAATGGATGGGCCAGCACTGGCAGGATGGGAGTGAGGAGCTAGGCCCAGCCTCACTTACACCTGAATAGGCTGTGTTCTGTCTCCACACAAAGGACTGCATACACCCTGTAGTTACTCTGAAGGCAGGGAAGGCAGGGCATCTGAGCAATTCAAAGGCATGCCTGTAGAAGCTTCTCCCCACTTCAAAGGGACAACTGGTTATAAATACTGGACCTCAGACAACAACTCGTCAGTACACTTCTTCCTGGCAGAGTATACACAGGTCCAGAAGGTCTGCTGTGCTGCTGAAGGACTGCCACTCTGCTGGACCACACTCTGCTGGACTCCTGCCTTGCTGTGCTGCCCTCTTGCCTGGGTGAGAAGGACTGAACCTGCATCTCTTGAACCCAGAGTGACT
Source organism: Calotriton arnoldi (assembly GCA_963921515.1). Classification (NCBI taxonomy): domain Eukaryota; kingdom Metazoa; phylum Chordata; class Amphibia; order Caudata; family Salamandridae; genus Calotriton; species Calotriton arnoldi. The sequence continues at coordinate 1,400,866 of CAWUFW010000371.1, read as the reverse complement.
CCAAGGGCTAGTTGGCTGACCTCCTGATCTGAAGCGTCAGGGACATAACGGGCTACCAACAACCTTGCATCTGGACTCTGCTATCTGTGAGTCTACCTTGCCAATTGGTGCCACCCCAGTCCTAGACCCTTGGAAGTGGGCTTAAGGTGCTTTTCCATCCTCTGTGGATCCAGCTGAACTGACACCTCACCTCTTCTGCACGGCGCAACCCCGAGCAGAAACGATGCATCTCTGCTGCTGCGTGAATTGGACCCATTGCAAAGACTCGCATCACGGCAGCAGCCCGCATTGCCTTCGGAACTGCTGCTGCGCAACACATCCTCGGGGCAGGAATTGCATCTCTCGTAAACGGCATCCTCGACGATGGGCTCCCCATCGCAGCCTCACAGCTCATTGGAACCGAAGCATCGCCCCCACTGCGCGCTGCATCCCCAATGCAGACTTCAAATCGAAAGCCCCATCAACGTGATCCTCGATGTCGACTCAACAGGAGCTCGCACCGCAGCCTCGACGAATCTCCAACTAGATGCAGCACCTCTGTTGCACGACTCATCTTCGCCGAGGATCTAAGCAATGCTTCGCAACTCAGGATTTAAGGTACTCTGTTCAGCAAGCCTAACTGGGTCCATGTAGCTGACCCCTGCTCCATCGTGGACGGCCTGAACCTGTGACTTCATCCTGTTCCAGCATGACCAGATATCCGCAGTTGCCGCTTTACACCTTATGGCGCTTTTTTCTCTAAAAACTTTAAAATTCAATATCTCTGGTTCTACTCATTTAAGTTTTGCAATTTTGGTCTTGTTCTATTTATTAAAAATTACTCTATTATTCTAACTCTGTTGTGGGCTCCTTTTTTGGTGTGTTTTCACTGTGTTACTATTTGAAGTGTTCCACAAATCCTTTACATAAAGTTATGCCTGACTGCTCTGTGCCAAGCACCAGGTCGCAGAGCACAGGTTAATTTGGCGTTTGTTTGTGCCTTACCCTGACAATGATTGTGGTTGCTTCTTGAACAGGACTCACACCCCAGTCAAACAACAACCCCATTTCTTACAGCCACCTTGGTTGGTGATTTTTTAAGTCTGTTTGACCTAGAAACTATTGTTTATCAAAATCTACAAATAATGCAGCACATGGCAAGCACTGTTTATTCATATAACAATGCATAAAATGCCACTGCTCCAGTAGCGCTAAGTACAGTGGCCCTGGTTTTGGTATGCATCCTTTGGCATATAACTTATGTACAGCGTACCTGTCATTTACTTAAGACTAATGGAAAACATACGTAATAGTGAAATATGATCTATACTAATTTTACATGTATGATAAGAGATTGTCAACAAACTTCTAAAAGGAGAAAATAAAAGTGTGACAAAGTGTGTCAGGTAGACTCACAGCCAAATTAACAAGCACTGGTAAAGCCAACAAGTCTCACCTATGCGATTGTGTTTTAGACATGTTGTATTCTAGTGTGGCTGCTGTTCAGCAAGGCTAAACGTTAGTGGCGTTCAGGTGCATTGGGGTAGATTGGAGTGGGGTAGAGTGGAATAAGGTAGATTGGGGTAGAGTGGACTGCGGTAGATTGGCGTGGAGTGGGGGTAGAGTGGGGTCGAATGGAGTGGGGTGGATTGGGGTAGATTGGAGTGCGGGAGTTGGGTAGATTAGCATGGTAGACTGGAGTAGGGTAGATTGAATTGGGGTAGACTGGGATGGAGTGGGGTAGATTGGAGTGGAATGGGGTAGATTGGAATGAGATATATTGGAGTGTAGTGGGGTAGACTGGGAAAGAGCAGAGGGCAGTGGATTGGGATAGATTAGAGTGGGGTAGATTAGAGTGAAGTGGGGTAGATTAGAATAGAGTGGGGTAGATTGGAGTGGGGTGGGGTAGAGTGGAGTGGGGTACAGTGGAGTGGGATGGGGTAGATTGAAGTGGAGTGGGGTAGACTGGAGTGGGGTAGATTAGAGTGGAATGGGGCAGATTAGGGTAGAGTGGAGTAGATTCGAGTGAGATAGATAGGAATAGGGTAGACTGCAGTGAATTGGAGTGGGGTGGATTGGATTGGGGATGAGTAGGTTGGAGAGGAGTTGGATAGAGTGTGTGGGGTAGATTGGGATGGGTGGGGTAGACTGGAGGGGGGTAGATTGAGTTATGGTTGGGTAGAGTGGAGTGAAGTAGACTGGAGTGGAGAAGATTGGGCGGACTGGAGTGGGCTAGAGTGGGGTGGGGTAGATTGCAGTGGGTGGAGTTGGGTGAAGTGGGGGTAGACTGGAGTAGGGTAGATTGGGGTGGAGTGTGGTGGGGTAGATTAGAGTGGGGTAGATTTGAGTGGAGTTTGGTAGCCTGGAGTGAAGTGGAGAGGGTTAGATTTGGGTAGAGTGGAGTGGGATAGACTAGGGGAGTGGGGTAGATTGGAGTGGTGTGGGGTAGATTGGAGTGGGGTACAATGGAGCAGATTGGAGTGGGGTAGATTGAATTGGGGTAGATAGGGGTGGAGTGGAGTAGACTGGGGTACAGTGAAAGTGGGGTAGACTGGAGTGGAATGAGGTAGTTTAGGGTGGAGTGCGGTAGATTAGGGTGGAGTGGGATAGACGTGTTTTGGACATATTAACTCGTAGTCCCATCAGATTAGCTAATTCCCTCAGTATGTTCATGGCATGGGTTACCCCTTGAGCACCCCTTTTCAGGTATAGCAGTATGTCGTCTGCATATAGAGAGATTATATACTCCTTCCTCACCAGTATCAGCCCGTGCCTCGCCCCCTTCTGCCTGAATCATACTGCTAGTGGTTCAATAGCTAGGGCAAACAATAGAGGGGATAATGGGCAACACTGCCTAGTCCCCCTGTGGATGTCATATGGTGCTGAGACTACTCCTACCGTTCTGACTCTAGCTATGGGACAAGCATAGAGCAACCGCACCCACCAAAGCCATCCATCTCCTAATCCCATCTTCTGCATGACTTGCAACAGAAAGTCCCACCGCAGGGAGTCAAAGGCTTTTTCTAAATCTACAGCCATTACGACAGCGTCTGGAAATGTAGAGACGTCATGATGGTATAAAACATGGTATTACCTTCTAAGGTTCCCTGAGGTCGATCTTGTTGGTATAAATCAGTTTTGGTCACTGTGAATCAAGTCTTGCATGTGTGGGAGCAATCTCGTGGCCAATATTTTGCTAATGTCTTTGAAATCCATGTTTAACATGGAAAGTGGGCAGAAATCAGATGTACTGGGCAGTCCAGATTTGGTTTTGGGTAATGGGACCACTAATGCCTCTCTGGTAGAGGCCGGTAATTGGCCAGAGCGCAGCAAGTCAGCAAATACCTTTTCCAAGAGTGGGGCTAAGAGTGATTTAAAAGTGGAATAAAATTCCACTGGGAGCCCATCTGGGCCTGAAATTTTCCCTTTGGCCATGTCCTTGATAGCAGCTCGGATTTCCTGGGTAGATATCGCGTCTCTCAGCGTTTTCCGCATAGTAGGCTCTACTCTACATAGCTGTAGTGTTTCTAGGTCTATGTATTGTATAGGTAATTACTTTGGTTTCCCATATATGGTAGTGTAATATTCAAGAAAAGTGGAATTAATAACTTTGGGTGAATACAATATGGTCCTGTCATTCTCCTGTAACCGGGTACTAGGGGTGCCTCTGCTCTCAGGTCTAATCAGCCATGCCAGTAGACTCCCTGATTTCCCGCCATCAACATGCTGTTGTTCCTGGTAGGCCCGGACGTCCAATAAGCGTAATCATGCTAGGGCTGCGTTATGTTTACTCTTGGCCTCTGAGAGGTGTCCCTGGGTTTCCTCCTGTCCCCCAAGTCTATTGTCCAAAGAGTGAATCTGGGCCTATAGTGTGCGGAGCTCTCTATCAATTTCTCGTCTCGCACCTATTGTCTGTCCCATGCATTGGCCTCTCCACTGTTTTAAACGGATCCCACTCGACCAGGGAGGTGCTTGCTGTGCCCTGATTCACTTGGAAATAGTCAGAGATGGAAGAGTGCAATGAGTGTCGAAAGCAAGGGTCCTCCAAAAGGGCAGGGTCTAGGCACCAAACCGGAATGGCTGCACACTCGTGAGCTGGGGAGAAATTCAGGAGCAATTGGATATGGTCTGATAGTGTAAGTCCCAGGTACTCCGTATCGGTCGGTTTAAGTGAGTCGAGCAAAGAAACATATCTAACCTGGTATGTAAGCGGAATAGCAACGAGTAGTATGAGTAGTCCCTCAGTTGCTCATGTTAGAGTCGCTGTGCATCTACCAACTCCCAGTGTCCCATCAAGTGGCGGAGTGCCTTGAGGTCATATTCGCCATTGTGCCCTGCAGTGGAGGAGTGGATCTATCAAGATATATGTCTGCAACACAGTTGTAGTCCACTCCCAAAAGTAAGTCACTCGCTGCAACTCCCGACAGGGGTTTGGATAGGCGGTGGAGGAATTGAGTTTGATCGTTATTTGGGGCGTAAATACTCCCAAGTGTCACCTCCCTACCCATTAACCTGCCTTTGACTATCATGCATGGTCTCTCAGGATCAGTAAGTGTATGTGTTGCCTCGAATGGGGTCCCCAGTTGTATACACAGCAGAGCCCCTCGTGAATATGCGGAGTATGAGGTTGCAAATAATTGCCCCCTCCATCTCCGGCGAAGACAGAGGCCTTCCTCGGCCGCGAGGTGCGTTTCTTGAAGCATCACTATATGCGCTCCCCTTTGGTGTATATAACTGTGCATGTTGTGCCATTTAATAGGAGACTCCATACCCCGGACATTCCAGGATAAAAATGTCATCACCCTATTGGATGTGGTTGTGACTGCCATGTAGATGGATGTGTTGTTACCTTTCCCACCCTTGCTCGTATCAGTGTGCAACCCAGTCCCATATTCAGAGTAGGATTATGTTTCTGACCTCTGTATGCGCAACTTTAACTCTCTAAACCCAACTCCCCTACCCGAGGGCAGCAGCGCAACTGCTAGCCGCCCAAACCTGTAAACAAACAAACACATTTAGTTAGAACACCGCCTCCAAGATGTCAGGCGGAACACTCTGTCAGGGGGTGGGGTGGAGAGATCTGATGTAACACAAAACCGAGTTCCTCGTCCCGGCTCACCTCCAGCATCAGGAGCTGCACCGGCGGCCCTCTGGAGTTTGTTGGCACCCCATTACCTGATTCCAGGTGGGGGCAACTTCAAGAGCCTTACCACACCCTCCTGATGTCCCTTCCAGTCTGGACCTTGGTACAGTGCAAGCGGACCATCCCTTTACCCGGATTACTCATATAATTTCATTTGCTGAGCGAGGGGTTACTTTCGGCCGGTGCACTTCGCTACCAGTGGAGTCCCCTGAGTCCGATGCTGCATATCTTGATTCCGATGAGGCATCAATAGTTCTGTTGTATTTTTGCGGTGACATGATCTGCGCTACGGCCTGCAGCGCCGCCTTCCTGTCCTGTTCAGTTTGAGAGGCTGTTGGCTTCTGCAGATGTGCCTTTCTCCGTGAGCGACGTTGCGTCTTCCTGTTGGAGTAATTCGTTGCTCTGGGGCCCTGTTGTTTTTTGGACAGGGATGTTCCCGCCTTGTATGGTTCAAGCCAGGACCAAGTCTCCTCAAGGGAGACACAAAAATGAGTGGCGCCATCTAGGATGATTCTAAGTTTCACAGGGAACATTAGCGAATATTAGATTCCTGCCTCTGGGAGGGCCTTTTTGGCTTAAAAAAAGGATGCTCGATTGGCCTGTACTTTGGCCGTCAAGTCCGGGAATATTGACACCTTGCTATTGTCCAAATGTAGAGACGTCATGATGGTATAAAACATGGTATTACCTTCTAAGGTTCCCTGAGGTCGATCTTGTTGGTATAAATCAGTTTTGGTCACTGTGAATCAAGTCTTGCATGTGTGGGAGCAATCTCGTGGCCAATATTTTGCTAATGTCTATGAAATCCATGTTTAACATGGAAAGTGGGCAGAAATCAGATGTACTGGGCAGTCCAGATTTGGTTTTGGGTAATGGGACCACTAATGCCTCTCTGGTAGAGGCCGGTAATTGGCCAGAGCGCAGCAAGTCAGCAAATACCTTTTCCAAGAGTGGGGCTAAGAGTGATTTAAAAGTGGAATAAAATTCCACTGGGAGCCCATCTGGGCCTGAAATTTTCCCTTTGGCCATGTCCTTGATAGCAGCTCGGATTTCCTGGGTAGATATCGCGTCTCTCAGCGTTTTCCGCATAGTAGGCTCTACTCTACATAGCTGTAGTGTTTCTAGGTCTATGTATTGTATAGGTAATTACTTTGGTTTCCCATATATGGTAGTGTAATATTCAAGAAAAGTGGAATTAATAACTTTGGGTGAATACAATATGGTCCTGTCATTCTCCTGTAACCGGGTACTAGGGGTGCCTCTGCTCTCAGGTCTAATCAGCCATGCCAGTAGACTCCCTGATTTCCCGCCATCAACATGCTGTTGTTCCTGGTAGGCCCGGACGTCCAATAAGCGTAATCATGCTAGGGCTGCGTTATGTTTACTCTTGGCCTCTGAGAGGTGTCCCTGGGTTTCCTCCTGTCCCCCAAGTCTATTGTCCAAAGAGTGAATCTGGGCCTATAGTGTGCGGAGCTCTCTATCAATTTCTCGTCTCGCACCTATTGTCTGTCCCATGCATTGGCCTCTCCACTGTTTTAAACGGATCCCACTCGACCAGGGAGGTGCTTGCTGTGCCCTGATTCACTTGGAAATAGTCAGAGATGGAAGAGTGCAATGAGTGTCGAAAGCAAGGGTCCTCCAAAAGGGCAGGGTCTAGGCACCAAACCGGAATGGCTGCACACTCGTGAGCTGGGGAGAAATTCAGGAGCAATTGGATATGGTCTGATAGTGTAAGTCCCAGGTACTCCGTATCGGTCGGTTTAAGTGAGTCGAGCAAAGAAACATATCTAACCTGGTATGTAAGCGGAATAGCAACGAGTAGTATGAGTAGTCCCTCAGTTGCTCATGTTAGAGTCGCTGTGCATCTACCAACTCCCAGTGTCCCATCAAGTGGCGGAGGGCCTTGAGGTCATATTCGCCATTGTGCCCTGCAGTGGAGGAGTGGATCTATCAAGATATATGTCTGCAACACAGTTGTAGTCCACTCCCAAAAGTAAGTCACTCGCTGCAACTCCCGACAGGGGTTTGGATAGGCGGTGGAGGAATTGAGTTTGATCGTTATTTGGGGCGTAAATACTCCCAAGTGTCACCTCCCTACCCATTAACCTGCCTTTGACTATCATGCATGGTCTCTCAGGATCAGTAAGTGTATGTGTTGCCTCGAATGGGGTCCCCAGTTGTATACACAGCAGAGCCCCTCGTGAATATGCGGAGTATGAGGTTGCAAATAATTGCCCCCTCCATCTCCGGCGAAGACAGAGGCCTTCCTCGGCCGCGAGGTGCGTTTCTTGAAGCATCACTATATGCGCTCCCCTTTGGTGTATATAACTGTGCATGTTGTGCCATTTAATAGGAGACTCCATACCCCGGACATTCCAGGATAAAAATGTCATCACCCTATTGGATGTGGTTGTGACTGCCATGTAGATGGATGTGTTGTTACCTTTCCCACCCTTGCTCCTATCAGTGTGCAACCCAGTCCCATATTCAGAGTAGGATTATGTTTCTGACCTCTGTATGCGCAACTTTAACTCTCTAAACCCAACTCCCCTACCCGAGGGCAGCAGCGCAACTGCTAGCCGCCCAAACCTGTAAACAAACAAACACATTTAGTTAGAACACCGCCTCCAAGATGTCAGGCGGAACACTCTGTCAGGGGGTGGGGTGGAGAGATCTGATGTAACACAAAACCGAGTTCCTCGTCCCGGCTCACCTCCAGCATCAGGAGCTGCACCGGCGGCCCTCTGGAGTTTGTTGGCACCCCATTACCTGATTCCAGGTGGGGGCAACTTCAAGAGCCTTACCACACCCTCCTGATGTCCCTTCCAGTCTGGACCTTGGTACAGTGCAAGCGGACCATCCCTTTACCCGGATTACTCATATAATTTCATTTGCTGAGCGAGGGGTTACTTTCGGCCGGTGCACTTCGCTACCAGTGGAGTCCCCTGAGTCCGATGCTGCATATCTTGATTCCGATGAGGCATCAATAGTTCTGTTGTATTTTTGCGGTGACATGATCTGCGCTACGGCCTGCAGCGCCGCCTTCCTGTCCTGTTCAGTTTGAGAGGCTGTTGGCTTCTGCAGATGTGCCTTTCTCCGTGAGCGACGTTGCGTCTTCCTGTTGGAGTAATTCGTTGCTCTGGGGCCCTGTTGTTTTTTGGACAGGGATGTTCCCGCCTTGTATGGTTCAAGCCAGGACCAAGTCTCCTCAAGGGAGACACAAAAATGAGTGGCGCCATCTAGGATGATTCTAAGTTTCACTGGGAACATTAGCGAATATTAGATTCCTGCCTCTGGGAGGGCCTTTTTGGCTTAAAAAAAGGATGCTCGATTGGCCTGTACTTTGGCCGTCAAGTCCGGGAATATTGACACCTTGCTATTGTCCAATGTGTAGGGGCCATGAGATCGGGCTGGCTGCAGTATACTGTCATGGTCTCTATAATGGAGGAGTCTTGCTACAACAGGACGAGGGGGCCTCCCTGGCGCAAGGCGGCAGGCGGGGACCCGATGTGCCCTCTCAAGCGCAAAGAACTGAGAGAGATGTTCCAGGGCTAATACTGATCGCAACCATTTTCCATGACTGTCGCCATGTCTGGCCCCTCTGCACCCTCTGGGATGCCAACTACTCTAATATTATTACTTCAGCTGCAGCCTTCTGCATCTGCAGCCCTATGCTCCAAGATCGCAACTCTGGTAGTGAGCTCTTCTATCTTGGAAGTGTTCAGCTTTTGTTCAGGCTGTAGCTCCGCTACTGAACTCTCCACTCCTTTCACTCTGTCCGACAATTTATGGTGTTCCGCCTGCAGGAGCCTTAGGCCCGCTGAGACCGCCCCAATATATTGTTGCAGAGCGGTTTCAGTATCCGCGATGGCGGCCAGCACTCAATCCAGGTGCAAGTGGAGCGAGACCTCTGTGCCTTTGTTTCCCTCGCCTTCTCTTCCCGGAGATATTGGAGAAGGTTCTCTCATGGTTGGTTGTGTCCCCCCTTGTTTCTGTTTCTGCTTGGGCATCTTGCCCCTAGTGGAGGTCCAGTATGTTTTTAAAGGGGGGTGTTCCTGGACCTCTTGACTTCAGTCCCACTCCATTAGTGTTGATGAGCCGTGTTCTTGGCCCGGGTTAGGGTTTTCAGGTAGAGAGGGGCCCCTAGGTGTTGCTTTAGTACGGCCTCGGGGAGAAAGGGCCTCAGTCTCTTCCACCGTCATAGCTGCCAACTATGTTTCCAAGGACCTGCTGCCCTGTTTGGCCCCCACTCACCCCGTTCATCAATGTGTAGGAAAGGCCGTACCTCGCACCACAGTCCCGGTGTTCCACCCGTGGTAGGGGGAGGGAGGGAGGGCAGATTGTCAAGAGGGCCAGGTAGGGCACCAAGCAGATTGCCGTTTCCACCCGTTGGACCGTTTGCTGCATCGTCTATGGTCCCGTCACCTCTCTTGTCCCAATCAGGCCTGTATTATGGGGGGTCTCAATGTCAAGTATTCGGAGGCCTCACTACCATTTGACCAGATCAGTCAGTCCTCCTGCGACCTTTTCAACGGGCCCCGGCAGCGGCCCGACCTCCCATGCCGATCTACACCCCGCCGTCTGTTCTCAGGTTCCCTCCTTACCGCAGTGGAGTCCTGTATGGTTGCTGGAGGGTCACAGCTCTTGGTCTTTGTGTTTCGCGGGACATTTATATGCTCCCCGTGGGGCAGCGCTTGTGGTTGAGGCACTCCGGACTCAGGAATTACTCCAATGCTTTGCTACGCCGCTACCTCTCCCAGAGTTGCTCTCTTCGGGCCTTGATATCGCTGCTGCCAGACCGCTTTGGGGCCCGTTACCTCTCTCTCCTCACGTTGCTGCCTGTTGCCGGCAGTACTTGTTTGGTGTGGCGGCCAAAGCAGGAGGAATATTCCCCGACGCCGTCCTCTCCGATCTAGTGTCGCTTTCAGTGCGTCGGCCACGGGCGCTCGTAGTCCCGCCTAGGCCAATCCGTCACATGTCCGGGGTCTCGATCCAGGACCTCCGCTAGGTGATCGCATCATCTCCTCGGTGTCTGTGAGGCAGTGGCAGAAATATTACGCCTTTTGTGAGCCACCATTTATGGTCTCGCCGCTTGCTGAGACAGGATTCATGTTAGGCCAGGACGGAGCTCAGAGCTTACACACCCGTCATGTATGAGTTTCGGCAACGCCCCCCTGGCTGATTTCAATCATGTGCTCAGTTGTTTAACAATTAGTCAAAATCTAGATAACCACATGGCTTTGTTAACAGCATCTTTAAGTAAAAGATTTGCTAGCTGTTACTAATGCATTGTCTAGTATTATGTTCCAACCAACGCAGTACATACTATATCAATCTTCCATTCACTAACTTTAGATCTGCTTACTGATACGTATATTATATATGCAAATACCAGTCTAACCTGGTACAGTCTGCAATATATTGTCAAAAGAGATCTTGGATATTGGAGTAGAATTTGAAATTGGAGTGTATTCACATATTAGCAATTAATATTGTGCGCTTAAGCAAATCAACTCTTATATTTCACTTTTTAACATGAAGAGGCTATAGTTTACCCTTCCCCGGTCCATGGGCTCAGCATTTCAAGGAGGCTGTGGTTGTGAGGGTAAGCAAATTGTCTGAGGTTTGCTGCATGACAAAGTGTCAGATTTCTGAGGGTTAACATTTGCTTTGCAGGACATGATTTACTGCAACAAGATAATGGTAAGATAGTGGTGGTAAATAGTGTACATGTGTCAGGGTTCATCTCAGAATCCATGAAAAATGTCTGCCAGGCAGATAAAGGACTCTACCACTGCCCTTCACACATGAGTATCACATATGCTGGTGGGGTTAATCCAATGACAATCAACAAAAAGTGAGAAGCAGAACACAGTGAGTCATCTGGGTACCAACATATCAGCCTTTAATTGAGGGTTAAAAAGGTAGGGGTCAAAGCTTTCAAGCACTCTTAAGTGCCATTGGAGTCATTTGCTTTACACAATGGCAAGCATGATTATGAACAGATAAGCTTAAATGCAACTAGAAGCGGAGCTGAATACTTGTTCGGTGTTTCATTTGTTATCTGGCAAAGACGTGCTCAGCTAGGAAGGGCAACATCAAGTGTGTAGTCTGTTAGCCTTGCAATTCTACTTTTCACTTAAGTAACTATATGGATGTGTTTAATCTCTTCCACGTATGCACTGCATTGTCTACAGGCACTGGCCTACAGTCCTATAAGGACACTAACATTCGGTACTTACCATGATACATATTAATATGCTGGTGTTTCCCCTTCTCCTGAAAGAACTGCTTTTTACAAGCAGCAATTTCACACTCACTAATTTGGCAAGTGACACAGCCCAATTTACAAATCAAATTGAAACTTTTACTGAGTTTTCAGAGATTTTTCCAATGAAGAGAATGTCTTGCATCACTTTAATCAACAGACGATTTTGTGCCAAACACACTGGACCTCTACCTGTACAGAAGGGATGTATGATGGAACCATGCAAGCCTTTACCACGCATGCCTTAAAAACACAGTCTTACCCACCCATTAGCATTTACAAAGCATGTGTTTGCCACAAAAAAAGTTACCATGCATATACCTTTACTACGCATGCCTTTACAACACAAATGTAAGTATTTTGCAGGTAAGTATAACGCCATATATGTATGTATATGTATTTATATACACACGCATACATATATAAACCCTAAAAAAAAACTTGCCACCCATATACACCTACCCACCCTAAACCCTAAAAATACCCTTGCCACCCAAATACCCTTACCCAGCCTAAACCCTAAAAACTCCCTTGCCAACCAAATACCCTTACCCACCCGAAACCCTAAAAACTCCCTTGCCACCCAAATACCCTTACTCACCCTAAAAATACCCTTGCCAGACAAATACACCTACCCACCCTAAACACGCTCTTGCCCTAATATATATATAATGCGTAGTAATTGTTGCATTGTAAAGGCTGTTTACCGTAAACAAGAGCAGGCACATAAGTAGATTCTGTTCCCAACTCACACTTTATACTATGAACCCCTTTTCACAGTCTTTTGTCCATACTAAGTCTCCAGTCTTACTCAGTGAGGTGAAATAATAATATAATGACATCTCTTTGATATGAACAAAACTCATCATACAGTATCACTCTACTATGGTCCATTGGAAAACTTAAAGGGATTTCTTCCTGAACAAGTAGCGTACACAGAGCAACAATGTTTAGGGAGACCATTCTCCCTGAATTAGATCTAACCTACATCCTCAGATATGTGATTGATTCCTGGCAGGAAATTCACTGCTCGTACAGGTATCTCATCATCAGGACTCACCATCAGTCAGGGCATATGGCAACACACAGGGGCACAGAAAAAGGGGATCGTTCTCTCCCTCCAAATGGGCTCCCGGGCCCACTAGCCACAATCCTTAGGATACAACCAGGCACAATGAGTGAGGACTGGGCCAATCAAGCGAAATCTGACTGTTACAAGGTGTGGACCTTTAGACACCCTGAAATAAATCTGTTCGCCTAGCTCATGCCTACAACTTACAGTAAGCTGTGCTCCTGTCAAGATTGCTAATTCTAAAAGAAGTTGCAGGACGCTACCAACTTTCTGTTGTCGTTAAGGATTCCTTACCCTGTGCTGCAGCAATAGTTAGGCATCTGTGACATCCTTTCTTCTTAGAAATGGTGGGAACAGATATACACCTGAGGGCCAACTACCTGTGGCTCCAGCCTACCTAATATGAACACGTCAGATAAGGTCATTGGGGCTCCTTCCCAGTTGAGAGCTCTAGAGTGAAGCAGAACTGTGATTAATGCCTTTCTAATCTAACTTTCAAACTCCCACTCATACACACATACCCGTTCCACAAACCCAATGACCAATCAGAAACAGGCACCCTCTAGCTCTACAGCCCTGTAGCTAATGGAAACCACATTGTATTCCTACACCAGGCAGGGAAACTAAAAACCCGTCATCTAATTGGTTGGCAGGAGCTGGCAGTGCTTCCTCTGTCCCCGAAAACCAGTGGCCTGACACAGCAAGTGACACAAACCTCGTTCTCTCTCACAACAAACATCCTGCAAAGCGAGAGAGGGGGAGGGTTTACATATAATGGCTCTGACCGGCCCAAGGAGAAGCAAGAACATTTCTGGAGTATTTCACCAAAGCTTTCATAATCATTTCATAATGCAGTTCCTAGCTAAGCAAAAGCATTATGATGGGCCGGAGGTGGAGGTGGGAGAGTGATGGGGATCAGATGGTCAATTGAAACTAAGATGATGTATCATCACCCAACCTCAAAGTACACCTTGAAACATATTGCAGCATAAGTCCAATGAAAGCACAGTTGGCACAGATTCAGCATACTAATGCAGTGCATTCGTATTTCAAAGCTAGACATTATTTCTGGACTAACTACTAATAACTCGCTAGCAGTTTTTCTTTTTAGTAAACAAATTTGCCTACTCATGTCCTTTCAAAGAGGTTTTAAATTTCTTATAAACAATTTAAAATAAAAGAGATAAGAAGATAATCTATTGCACCTCAAATAAAGGTTGTTGCTAGCATTGAGCTTAATAGTTCTCCTGATACTACTGTTTCAAATGGCAGGCATTAAGAACTTTCATAATGTAAAAGGTGATTTAGCCCTTTGCTGCAATCTATTTGATTTATTCTATTGGTTATATTATCTATGTGATTTATAATGACCTTGATAATGCACCATTTCGCTTTTCCCAAAACATATACTTAGAAAAATCACAAACCTACCTGGACAGCAAATCAATCAGTTCAAGCTTGGACATCCCATCAGGAAGCAACCGTGGAATAGCAGCTACACACGTCCTGAAAAGGTCAATTTTTGGCTTTCTCTCACCACTGAAATGTAAAGAGAGTTTCTGCATCATCAAACCATAAGGGTGAATAGTGTACACGCATACATCTATACATACACACACACACACATACTTTAAAGTTATTTCAATTAAGTTCAGAATTTGACTGAATTGCTTGCCCTATCCAGGTATGGTTTGAAGAAATAAAGCCTCTTATTTATTTTTTACTTTTTTTAAAATTTATTTATAGCGCAGATGAGTCCCTGGGGTGTCAGAGTGTTTTACAGGGTTAAGGGTAGCACAGAATTGGCATAAAAGAAAAAAGATGATTCTTTTTATTACATAAAGTGTGGTCTGCAAAAAATTAGCAGAAACACATGCTGTAGATTAGTTCACGGAATGAAAATTGGTTCATTCACAAAAACTGCTTTCAATGGGTCGATATTTTTGGTATACTGGTCAGCAGGGAGTTACGATGCTCTATTTTGTATATGACTAAAATTGGACAATTTGTTTGAAGTCTTCATCAGTTATATAGGATTTGATGCCCGGCAAAAGTCATATTTGGAATTGTGTTGCTTTGGCCAAAGCATTTACCTTTCATTGCCTAGTCTAGTGCATAATGTCTAGTGATTGGCACACTCAATAACTGACGGCTGACAGTCAAAGATGTTGAAGGCATGAAAGGCTGAGCAGTTGGAGAGAGAAATAAGTAATTATTCAGATTTTGAGGGATTTAGTTTAAGGTGGGGGTGGGTCACCCAGGACTGAATTTTTTCAGGATCTCAAAGTATGGTAAAGTCTTCCAGAAAGATTATTTTCAAATATAACTGTCTCAACAGGGTAGAAATAACATAAAATATTACCTCGTTTCCAAAAAAATGATGGAGCAACATTCTATCCAGAAACCACTTGCCTGTCCTCCCAATATGATCAATTTACTGGCAGACTGTCTTTAAAACATTTGTTGAAGAGAAACTTAGGATAAGGCGTCTGTTGACCGCCATTAGATAAAACAGCAGATTCTAGCAGCTGTTGTCAACTGCTATAACTTAATTCCAATGACAACCACATAAAAGTAAGTATGTTTACACCCTGCCAGTACTGAATCCCACCTTAGCTCTCTTGTACGGGACTGCATTTACAGCAGGACTGTGCTTTATATGTACACATACATATACTGTACCCTGACGTGACATCATAGTGTGTGCAGCCAGGTTCGGCTCCTCCATTGGAGCGGAGGAGCATCGCCCTACTTAAATGCCCCCGAGATGAAAAATAAAATGGTAATTCATTACCATTTTACTTTTCATCCCCCGTTCCGAACAGAGCGTCAAGATGAGGCTGCTGCAGAGTGACAGCAGCAGGAAGGAGGATAGGCTGTGTATGCACTGTTTAAATTGCACATGTCTGTTTGGCCAGCCACACATGCACACTTTAAACATCTCTAACCCAGCTGTCATCTCTAAGACAGCTGGGCTAGAGCAAGTGCATGCCTCCAGAGCGCTGTGGAGCGCCGAGTGAGGCTGCTCCCTCCAGTCTGAGTGCTGCTCTCATGCTGGTGAGAGCAGCGCTCTGATTGGTCAAGGAAATTTCCTGGTGGCTGCAGTAGCGACGCGGACGTCCGGAGCGAGGAGGTCCTGTTGAGTAAGGTAAGAGTTTTATTATTATTTTGTTTTATATGCGCGCCTCCCCAATAGATGCCAGCCGCCACTGGTGCAGCCATCTTCCATTGGCACTTCTGGATCACCACATAAGAGGAAAGAAAGAGAAGGGTGATGCTGTCAGTATCTCATCCTCTTCCCAAGTGTTCCTATACAGTTATTTGGACCCTACAGATGAAAGGGAAGCTGAATAGAGTCAGATGATGTTGTGCTGCTTTCCTCATTCTTGAGAGACAGGAGGGACGAAGAGGAAAAATGGCAGTGGATGAGTTGGCTCTGCCGGGGATCGAACCATGGGCCCCGTGCTCCGGAGTCACCTGCTCTGGCTGCTACTTTATGTACTACAAAATGCAGTTTGTGAATAGGGCCCATAAGGTCATAGAGGCACTTTCCTTTATCTGTATTAGTGTAATTGTTGTCTCTCCTACACTTGCGAAAAAATATACCTGGCTTCCTGCTATTATCAAACTACTCACGTAACAGAGGCTAAGTCTGAGAATACTACATGGAATAATTGTAAACCTGCGACAAACGAACCAAAGCGAGCACGGAGGACAGCATCTGCACACAACATTTCAGACCCTGAGGTCAAAATGAAGCCCGACAAGTAGACAAGAGGTTGTACACAATCATCATGACTAAATACAAATTAAAAGCAACAAGACAAACCAAAATGAACTCTTCACACACATAGAAACACACATTCTTTAAATGCAGCACACGTCAAAACATTTCAAAAATACTCTGACATTGTTTTAATGACACATACGGGGCACCAGGTGTTATTGCGAATCAGAGACACCTGCAACCTTCGTGCACAACGAAAAAATGCACAACTGTGCGTTGCCAAATACTTGGCATAACATGCATTCTGAAAAGCTTAACATTTCCTTCCTCAGTCTGCTTTCGACGCTTCACCCCACAGGCGGCGCAGTGACTGAAATACAAGATGTGATATTCAAGCGGCGCTCACGTGATCATGTCTTCCGGCTCCTTGTTTAACATCTGCACGTTGGTCAGCATCATAGACCTGCCCACCTCCTTGTCAAGGTGCCGGAGCATGTTGTCCACTGCCTTTCGGACTTGGGAGTAATACAGGGACATCCCTGCAAAACATGTACAACACAGGGATGAGCATCTTTTACAGAAACATAGATATATCATGAGGGCTGCAAAAGGAGGCCTTCGGGATACAGTCCCTTCAACATGCTCAGTTAAACTTATTGAGTGATCCCACATCATGGTCTGCCCGATTCCTAAATTCAACTGAAGAAGGTGCAAGTGAAAAATATTTACAATTATTAGACATTCCGTAAATGTGCAGAAAAATAATTTTATTGTGCCCAGCGATGGTCCTGTAACTCAATTTGCTAAAAGACTCCTGTTCAAGTCAATGACTTTTTTAAATTATTTTATAGGGCACACAGTGCATTACTTAATTGCTAAACAAGGTCGCTTGATTTACCATTACCTGGACTGCTTTCGTTGGGTTGTAGTTCCACTAGCAGAATGAATAATAATTTGCCTATGCTGGTTTGTTTGTAGTGGCACAGTGAGCAGAAAATGATGGCCCAGAATGCGGCACAAAGTAATCACGAAAGCGTGAGACTAAATTCAGCATTCCACCTACCATTTTTTAGCTCATTTTGGATCAAAACACTCATGCTATGGTTGAGGCAAACTTCTATGCAGTGATTTTGCCAAAGTGACACTGCATACGTGCCTGAACCTGAAGTGCCTTCCATCTGCAAAACCCTATGGTCATTATGTAGGGAAAGAGCTGCATTGACAGGCTACACACAACTAAGGGCCTGATTACGACTTTGGCGGTCTGGGAGCGGGCCGCCACGCCAGCATCCCGCTCCCTGACCGACAAAGTCGACTGCCACCCGCCCACCAGATTCAGAGTTTTCTCGTTGTCTGGCGGGCGGGCGGCGTGGCGGTCCCATTGCGGTGCCCATTGAAAAGGTACTAAGCCTAAGGCTGTTCCTGCACGGCAAGGACTGTGCAGTCCATGCTGTGCAGGAAAGGGGGTGCACGCAGAGAGGGGGGCACAACATGTGCCCCCCGCATGCATCCCCGTGCACATGGGCAATACGGGGCCCTACCCTTTGTTTCCCCACCGCCAGCCTTTTCATGGCGGGCTCACCACCATGAAAAGGCTAGACGTGGGGAAACTCGTAATATGCATGGCGGTGCTGCAGCGGCACAGCCATGCATATTGCTTCCCTAGACTGCCGCGCTACCGCCAGGGATCGCGGATCCCTGGTGGTTGCGGTGGTCCCAAAGCGCTCCAACCGCCGCACTCTTAATACGGCGGACAGACCGCTGGTGCGGCAGTCCCCGACTGCCACCACACCTCCGCCACAGGTTTGGACCGCCAAACTCGTAATCAGGCCCTAGAGCACAATCTTTTGACTGCAAGCATTCCTCGAAGAAGCAGGCAAAATTACAACAATACAGCAGTTTAAAACAGAAACTATGCTTCTACCATACATCTATTAACCTTGAGAACTTGAACGCTGAAGAGTAACCTCCACCCAGCTATAGACACTGGCAGGCCTAAAACAGTGGGTGCACCCAAACATGCCTATGGCTGCAGACTGATGCACAAGCCTTTGAGATTCTGTCTCATTCAAGGAAGCATCGTCATTCCTCTGCTTCCCATCCCAAGGGCATAGCATCTTACCTGACCAGGCGTTCACAAGCAGCAGGGAAATAAAGACCTATTTAGCATCCACTTGAGAGATCTTTGCGGGCTATAAATCTAGCAACAGAACGTCATTTCGGCATTGGTCCTTCACCCCACGCCCACAGGCTAATTGCTGTGCTATCTGGTACATTTTGCATGAGCAAGAGGTATTTTTAGCAGACAGGCTGAACACGGTTGCCACGTTCAGTAATAACCTTCAGTATTACGTACATTGCTGCAGTATACATTTCATGTCTTGGAAGTAAAATGTGAAAGGTAGGAAGAACCTACCTCCCTACTGGATTGGATTTATAGCACAGCTTTTACGCTCACTCAACAGAACCTAAATGCAAATGTATACCATGAATGACCTAAGTGCGAGGGATCTATGATATGGCAATACACACCCTTTGACCTATGATGACATCACACTTGACTCTTTCACCTCTTATTTGCTGCTGAAAGGCTAGGGTAAGTGCATGTGCTAGTAAGTAAAACAAGTGAAATGAGCTCTCTGAGCCCTACTCACTTTCCCTTCTTGTCACTATCCTACTGAGCCCAGAACCCACATGTAGCAAGGACGGTGCCAAAGGCAAGGCATGGGTAGCAGCTGCTACCCCTTGATAAGCCCAACTAATGTTCATGATGTGCACGTGTTTTTCTTGGAGCAATGACGTTTCAAACTCCTGATATCATGAAAACAAAAAGACGCCAACCTCATACCCATTTTCTGAGGTGATCCAGAATTATCACCTGTCTTTCGTCAATAGAAACCCAGCTGTGATCTTCACTAAGAGCTGCACATGTTTTCCCCTTTTTTTGTGGCTGGCCTTGTCTTTGAGAAGTGGTCCAAAAATGCAATAACCCTCAATGCACTACAGCCACCACATTCCTCTCCCAAGACATTCCCCTAGCATATTTTTTCATTGAAAAAGCACTAAATATCAGATCCAACACCACCTCTGGCCTCCCCAAATACTCAAGAAACTCTCAGGCAGCACCTAAAGAAATAAAGCTACAAACATTTGAATTCTCAGAAATACTTGGGGACTCTACCCCCCCCCCCCACCCCCCTCTTAGGGATGGTCACACTCTTAACCTCCTCTCTGCACAGTCAGAGACTAACATCCCCAAACTCCTTTGATTTTGCCTGAAAACGCAGAAATACCTCTCTCCTTGGATATCTCTATCCCCCCTCCCCCTGTTCTTTCTAAATCCATTGTAAAAACGGGCAAGTGTCCATGGCACAAAGTCTCGGCTGCGATTTTTACTGCAACACTTGCAATTAATCTATGACAAAACTAAACGAATCATTGGGAGAATTGGTCTCTAGTTACAGTAATTGGATTACACATGCTGTAGATTCCATCACTCCACATTTGTAATCACGAATCAAATCTTCCGCTCTCTAGTTTACAGAAATTCTTCAAAGAGCAAAAGCGGCTTTAAAAAAAATTTGAAAGAGACGGGTGCTCTGATTAAGCCACAGATAAATATTCCCTTTACCAAAAAGCATTGATGAGTGATAACTAACAATCCAGACATGTTAGGGCATTATACTTCGTGATGCAAACAGACAACTCTGGAAGCTCCTGAAAAGCACTCTATAAAGTGGTAAAGTAGTCATTAACTTAGTTAGCCCAACCGCTTGTAAAATGCCAATAATTCTCTCAGGCCTTGTGCAATGACTTCTTTCACAAGCCGACACATTTGTGATAGCTAAACACGCCCAGACCATTACAAAAGATACTACACTTGATATAACGAGCTCCACTAAACCCAGTATCTCGGAATTCAAGCACATGAGATGGACACTTCAGGGTAAGCTTATCCTTTCTGTAAATCGGCTCACCCCTTGACCTGTGTCCGAACACATATTCTTCATTTGGCCACTGACTTTGTCACTGTAGTCGAAACTAACCTTGGTAAATTGCCACTAGTAGAATGCAGTGTCCCATCCAATTAAATAAAAGCCTTGATTCTACCTCTTTTTTTTTTTTTTTTAAAACATGTTTTTATGTAACAACCTCCCATTTTGTTGCAGCCTTTACTGATCAAAATGATAGAAAAAGTAGTAAGTTCCCAGTGCGCATCCTTCTTAGGAACCAATACTTTCCTGGATCTCAGCTATCTGGATTGCAGCCTCTCCATAGCATAGAGACCGACTTAATACCTGTACTTGATGATCGAAGACTCTTAGTAGTCCATGTGGATGGTGCTACTCAACCTCTTGGTGACCTTTGATACTGTATAATAAGACATCCTTCTATAGCATCTCTACTACGTGGGTGTCCAGGATAAAGTTCTCACCTGGATAGCTTTGGATAGCTTTGAATTTGCACGACAGTCCCAGGCTATCTATCTTCCTCTCTTTCAGTTTGAGCTCAGGAAACTCGAGCAGAATCCACACCCAAGCTATTCTTTGAGCCCTACCCTTTATAATGTATATGTTTAAATTTTTTTACAACTCACCGAAGCTTACAGCATGTCACTTATGACTCAGACCTTGTTTTGGCTAGACGTTCCTTCCTGCAACCCTTGCTTGGACTTGCAAAACCTTCTCATAGAAGTGGTTTCTGGGGTGAACACCACTGACAAAACAGAAATCCGTTTACCCTTAAACTAGACCACTCTCTGGTCGACCAACTGGGAACCTCAGAAGCTGGGTACACCTCTCATTCAGGTAATGGAAGTACAAAATCTTGGTTTCTGGTTCAGCCATAATTTTTCCTTAACCACATAAGGGTGCAAGTTGTTGTCTTCCTGTTTCTACCAACTATGACTTACAGAAATGTTTTTCCTACCTAGCCACAATCTTGTGATAGGTAGCAATAAAGGCCATTGTATTATCCAGGTTAGACTATTGCAACTCTTTGTATTTGGGCCTCCTAGCTTACCTTCTTTCTAGACTGCAACAAATTTAAAATATGATTGTGCACCTTATTTTGAAACTCCCTTGTCACTCTCACATTTCGCCTCATATGGCTGCCCACTATTGGTTGCTCATTTTCAAATGCAGATTGTTCAGGATTCTTTGCATGGTTCATCATGCTTTAGCGCAATCAAGGCTCCATCTATCTTTCCGCTAAAACTCTTCATTACTCTTCTTACCAAGCACTCGGATCTTCTCTTGGGTTGCTTCAAGTTCCTAAATTCTGACACTGCAGGATGTGAGGTCTGGCTTTCTTCTATCTGGCTGCCAAACATTGGAACTTACAATAATTCTAGCTTCACATAACAACAATTCATTTAGCTTTTTGGAAGGCCATACAAACATATCTTTTTTCCTTCTAAACCTACTGCTTCAGCCTTTATAGCTTTCACAAACATTTTCCTATTACCTGGATACCCCTCAATGTGATCATTGCGCTCTATAAATGCTAAGAATAAACGTATCGAGTCTACTATGAATAACAACTGACTCATCACTGGTCTCAAATGGATTTCTAAATTTATGGGGAAAGTGGGAAGCTCCCAGCCTCTAATATATTGGCCACCAATTAATCTGGTTTCTGTCCCAAAGATGGGACATAAACAGCTGTCTTAAAAGCCTGTGATTTTTTAACAGACTGACCAGGACTCTCTTTAAAGGATGATTCTCTTCTGCTGGTTTGATATGGTGGACTACATCATTACTGTACAGACTCCAGTCAGTGCTCCATGTCACACACTAAACACAAGCATGGAATCAAATTACAGCATCTACACACCCAAGCCTTCTTAGGAAAAACGGCGGCAAGTAAAACTACATTTGAAAACCTAGGCAACTGCTGAAAGGCAGACCTGACCCTCAATTCCCAAATCAGCAGTAGTGGCCAAATCCACATGACATCCATTAAAAGTGCTGAAAGAAAACTTTTCCATTCATACCCAAAGAACAACAACACTGCTTGCCTACCAAAATAACATACATCAAACGGTGTGGCCTGAGCAAAATCAGAATATCACCCAGCATCGCTGAAAGCTTCATTGGCTGCCAGTAACAGAAGTAAGGGAAAACTTCAAAGCACTGCCTCATATTTAAATGCCTTCATGGCTCAGTGCCAAAATACGTACAAAACAAAAAATAAATTCTAGCTAGTGCTCTACACTTAAACCACCTGTGGCTGGACCTCACCTGCCGAACAACTGGTCTCAACACCTATGTTATGCCAGCAACCACCTGGCATTCAGAAAACAACTGAAATAATTTCTGTTCTAGCTCCAACTCCTCAATGGCCTGCTCTCCTCTCTCTTGCACCTGGAAGCAATCCAGTTATGCAATGTGCACTGTTCTAAAATAAATGGGTATGTAAATATTCCCAGTGTTTATGGATGGGTTTCCAAGTAGTTGAGAGTTGAACTGAAGCAAACAGGAAGCCATGCTGGTAAAGAGATGCTATCAATAATACTATCATCGGCTACTGACCTATCATCTTTGCTTCGTCCTCTGTAAGGGTTTTGCTTAGGTAAGTCTTCTTCACTCTCAGCGTGTTACCCGAAGGAAGGACGGCTCCAGTAACTGGCATGGGAGGCTCTCCGTCTTTCTGCTGCAAGCTGTCTGCAATGACCAAGAAGGCTCGCAAACCGATGTTCATTCTCTAAAGATAAGAAAATATAAGGTAATTGAAATAAACCCCATTAATAGAATCTCATGAAGCAGTTTGACCATTCATCACAAGAACACCATACCAAATAATGTACAAATAACTGCAGAGAGCAGGAGTCCATACTGGCCTTCTTGTGGCAAGAACACACAACTAGAGTTCTGTCACCACCTTAGAATTTGCCTCTTCTTTAGTGTCTGAGATGTGCTAGTTGCATTTTCCTTCTACATTGCTCAAAATGATTCACTTTGCAGGGGTGTTCTCGGATTTTCTTTAATTATGCACTAAACCATAACTTAGAAAGTGATAGCGGCAGGTATTAGGCTGTACAAGATATCAATAGAATCCCTGAGTCTATCCATTGATTCAGGCACATTTTTGCTTAAGAAAAGTTGACAGGTGATTCAGTTTTTTCATTGAAGACAGCCCTGCATAGTGCATTAAGCTGTTTGCCAATTTTTTAAACTCCGGCTACACGCTGCTGCTTGGAAATGAATTGGTAAAGGTTTTTCAAGCCCGAGCTAGCTATCAGTGACACGTTTCAAGTGTGAGAACCAGGTGAACAATCCATTTCACGTATCTCCTTTACTTGATTTACAGTCTTTTTAATTGCACCACACGTATTATATTGCAGCCAGTTCAAAACACATATGTGGATCAAATTTTCACAATCTGTCACTACAAAAGTCACAGTGGTAGCATGGTACATTCTACAATGAGAAATTACAGCAACAGCTTGGAAATTCCTGCTTCGTTCTTGGGAAACGAGATTAATACATAACTTTCATCAAATACATTACTATGGGTGATGCAAGGTAATTAAGAACTAAATGTCAATAATGCAATCCAAACATTTCCTTAATAGTCAAAAATTCAAACATAGAACAGAGGGAAAGTATGCAAGCAGGCACGGCAGGTGAGTCAAACACACAGGTAGCCATTTTCTACCTTCCACCAGGACACACAGTGATAGCAGACCCACTCAAAACACTTCACAGACACAAGACAAACGAAAATACGGCGAGCTCTACCTCTGGGTTGAGACTGAATGCTTTTGCTGGCTTTCCCACGGAGAGTAGGTCGAAGATAATTTCTTTCATAGCAAAATCAAGTCTTTCCTAAAGCGAAAAGACAATAAAAATGTATGACTGAACTTTAATTACAAGTCAAGTTTATCGGAAAACAAAATGGCAGCAAACAAAGGTGTGCGAGGTGCTATATTTAGATGCTGCTCTGGCCTTCTGTTGCAATTAGGTGGCTCAATTTGTGCACCATGAAAGCTCCTCATATTAAACTATAGTTCATGAGCAACAATCTCTTACGGTGGTATGAAACGAGGGGGGTGCGGGGAGTCGGGAGGGGGGGGTAGCAGAGAAAAATGGCAAAACAATGTTGATTTACCCTAATTTGGGTCAAACTGTCCTGATAATGGACAGCCTGGCCTTCGCTTGTAGTTTAGTTTCAATTTTTGCTTGGCTAGCTTGTGGAAATAATTCTTTTTGGTTTGTTGTGGTTTGAGTTTCAAACAAACACTATCTTTATTTTATTTTTTCCATACTACATTATCTTGAGTACGATTCATTTGGAGTATGTAATTTTGTTTTAATTAAACATAAAATAGACAGGTTTTTCGTCCATGGACCAAATAAAGACGTACTTTAATGGAACCTTGCATACATCTGAAGTGAGAACGAGAGAGGCATTGGGAACTTAAGCAAAAGTGATGGTTTGTGGATGGATAGGAAGTGTCAAAATGCATAGCAGTCAATGTGTGAAGGGGTATGGTCACTATGGTATAAACTGGTCTGACAGTATCACCGTAAGCCTGATCTCCAAATACACATGGGTGTAGGCATTGTAGGTAGGACAAAGTGCGAGAAGAAGCATGCCATTTCCTTAGAATATGTGTCATCTGTAGAGATGTCTGTGACTTAGTTTATGCCAGCTGGTTATGGTGTCATTTGAGGTGCAGGTAGGATAAGGTGTAGTATATGCTTTGGAAACACCCCACGGTGATAGAGGAGCAACCCACAGTCATGACCTTGTGTAATCAGCCACAGATATGGTCCAAGTCTTCCTAGAAGGGGCATGGATTGACCCAGAGGAACGGGCATTACAAGAGCCTCCCCTGTACGTGTTCTGGTGGGTCCTTCACAGAGTGAAATAGAAGAGAAATTACTGTGGGCAAGAGAAAGTTTAGGTCTTGATTCCTTCTAGGAGTAGCACTGCGCCACCCATAGTAATGAGCATTACACAACCAGTCATGGTATGTGTTATGACGATTAGCCCTGGATTGGCAGATGAGCCATTCAGAGAGATGATTAAGTGGGAGTGGTACTGCCTAAGGAGGCGTGGCTTGATGGCAGGTCTGGCATTTCCAACAATATTGCAGATTACCCTTCACTACGGTGGCAGTGTTCACACAGATAGTGGGCCAACCAAGTAAGTTTTAATTCAAGCAAGATTTATAAATAATAAGGCCTGATTTATAGTTTAGCAGATTGTAGTCCATTTGTCAGGGTGGTGGAGGACATTACGTCTACCACCCTAGCAGACTATCATCCGTCACATTTAAGGATGACTGATGGCCCATCTGTCATCTCTGTACATTGAAAGAACTCCTGTCACAGCAGTTGCTTTCAATGTAGAAAAAGGTTTTGTGGACAGCTGCTGTCAGTTTTGATGACCGTTCACAAAACTTTTCCAAAGTTTTTTAAAACAAATTCCCAAGGAGTTAATTTGCTTCAGGGAAAAAAATGAATGATCCTCCACTCCCTGGGTGTTTTCCCCCACACTGTGGGAATCGTTATTTTTCTTATGTCCCTCACTGAAAGGTTTTTCCTAAATAGGGCAGATAAGTAATTTCCTTCCTCCAGCTAAACCTACTCTGTTGGACTGTTGGGGGACGTTTTCCGATGTTAGATCAAGCAGGGGCACCACCATTGGCAAACAGATCGTCTGCCCGGATATGGGTTTTCAGAGGTTAATCCAGGTGTGATAGATGAGCAATTCAAGGAGGTAATAGGCAGGTAACTGGGAGGTAGTAGTGCAGTCCAGGAAAGAATGACCTACAGACACTGATGGTAGACCCAGTGTTCCTCGCAGTATTGCAGGTTACACTTCACACCCCAACAGCCGTTTATACAGAAAATGGGCAGTCCAAAAATACATTTAAATTCAGGCGAGACTTAAATTGATTATTTGTTGTAGTTATAGTGATAATTAGAATCTATGCTGTAGTGCCGTTTACAGACATATATATTAAATACTTTTTACTTCAAATAAGTAGTAACAGAAGCAGCAAAATGACCACGAATACCGTTGGCGCTATTTCCACAAAGAGAGAGATCAGAACTGGTTCACATACCATCACATATTAAATAGTATAGAGAGCCCTAGGGCATAAACATGGGCAGCTACAGAATGCATTTTAATTCAGGAGAGGTTTAAACAGATTAAGACTATAGCAGTAACAGACTTGCCAATTAAACTTAATACCAGTGGTGCTGTTTTCCCAAAATCAAGTGGCAATTCAATATATATTTTATTCAGTGGGCTCTAAACAGATTAGATATGGTGGTGGTGGTGGTGTTTACAGGGAGCACAGAGAGAACAATTCCTTTTAATTCTGGTGTGCTTTAAGTGCATTGAATAGTGTATTCAGGACTGGATGACCGGACATTTTGTAGGGCATGGAGAGATTTTTTCATTGATGGTTAGACGTTCAATGGTGAGTGGAGCAGCTCGGCATTTGCACAGAAATCATACCTGCTAATGAACCATCAAATGGTGATCTCAAATGCCAGGATAACATCCCAAAGCTGTTGAGGGCTTCACTTTTATAATGTGGCTATAACTGATGCCCTGCAACCGCACTAAGATTCTTTCTACTCCAGGCGATGATTAGGTCCAGTCTTCACAAAGTTCCTAAATCCATGCAGTTTGTGATGGTTCATAGTTTTTGCCAGAAGAGAGTTCCAGAGGTTAGCTTATGCAAAGGAGGAGGCCACACCAATCTGCTCCTCTTAAAGATGCAAAAAGAACAATTGATGGACAGAATGCTGAACAATGTCAAAGATTGACCCCAATACAGAGATCTGGGCCTAAATCCATTGTTTTTCCCCATGTCATTCCAGTTTAAACCCAGCCACTGTTCTTTTTGCTCTTAAAGTCAGCGGTGATCAGAGGTGGCGCAAGCCTGGAGTGGAGGGCTATGTTATGTGAATATCGTTTGAGCTTTACTTCCATCAACAATGGTTGCTCTAGCACCACTTGTAGGAAGGGAATCTTAACCTTTAGAATGTATGTTCAGTATCTGCTACACTCATTAGCTCTGTGGACATCAATATATCTGTTAAAGTACATTGTCTGATATCTCACCTCTATGGTTGATTAGACTGAAAAAATCTTCAGCCATAAACTGGAAGGTGAATGCAGTGGCTATCTTATCATGGAACGTAATAGGACAGGTGATTGCACTCCTCATCTATTAACCACAGGATACATATGTTGTCAAGGTATATATATATATATATATATGTATATATATATATATATAGGCAGAGGTAGGTATAGAAAATCAATGCACACTTAACTGCGATATTTTAGTTACAATATTGTGGCCACTAAATATTATGGCTCTATACCATATTTAAAGGTCGGCGTCTTGATTCTTTATCTGACTACTCGTATTGAGTATTACCCCCATTAAAAAGTGTTTATAATGCTTTTCAAAAGGCAAAACCACTGCCACCTAGTAAGGCAAACGCAAAGTAATTAGGTCAACTTTTTCACAAAACCATGATGTGAAATCAATATGAAAACAATAGAACATTCCCTGG
Organism: Calotriton arnoldi; assembly: GCA_963921515.1. Classification (NCBI taxonomy): domain Eukaryota; kingdom Metazoa; phylum Chordata; class Amphibia; order Caudata; family Salamandridae; genus Calotriton; species Calotriton arnoldi. Next base: position 1,373,125 of record CAWUFW010000371.1, on the reverse strand, counting down.
CTGTCACTTTGTGGCCTACTGGCCAGAAGTGGTTTTTGGAACGGATTAGTACCCTAGCTCTATGTATGGCATTTATTTTTAAACGAAATACATTTCTATCCACTAAAAAATTCCTACAGTTCATTGGTAGAGTATTTAAGTTAGAGAAAGACTTGCAAACCCATAGGAGAAAAAAATATATACCTGAAGTGCAGGTGCATCTTAATGACTTTTGCCCAAAGGGTGCAGCTTTACTTGGTTTCAACATATTCGATGGGACGGGCACGGAACGGTGTATCATGCCTGAAATAGTATTGGTAGCTCAAGATAGTCTGATTTTCACAGATGGAAACATGGCTGGATAGGCTTATAGCATGTGAGATATCTGCTGTACCTGCACCATTAGCCAAATAGCATCCATCAAGTGTTGTCCACTGCCTATGAATCTGGGTTTTCTATAATGGGAAGGATACGCCTGGTCATTCTGCAGGATGGGGTAGGAGAATATATGGAACATTGCCTGAAACAATAACTCCTGGCCTGTCAGGATAAGGTGTGGGCTGAGGTTTTCTGCTTAATGCTCTGCTCATTTAAGTGATCACAAAACGAAATTTATGCAGGTAAATTAACAATCCTCATTCAAAGAAAAAAGAACAGATACATTTTACCCTTGCAAAGTTCACTTGTGAATGTGTAAAATCGGCCAGTATGGCTGAATTGCAGTAACTGCAAACATATGGATACTGTTGGGATTTGGGACATTCCTAAGAGGGACTACCAGAAAACGCAGATGAACACCCATAAACTGCTGATAGGTTCAGTATTTGAAAAGGCACACAATTCTATTTCTGTGAAGAGCAGGACTCAGTGCTTTTACATATTGGGAATAAATAGGGAGCACCCCGATGGGGCTGTAAATGAATGGGTTTCTCCATGGGGAAAATAATTCCCTCCCGAGTAAAGAAACAATTAATTATGCAGAATGCAGAATTTTCTATTCGGGTGAAATTTGCACATGCTTACATTTTAGACATCCGTATGAGTGGGTGGTGGTGTTTGCAAGTCTGGGATTTTATTCTGAAAGCCACAATTTTGAACTAGTGTTACAGAAGTAAATTTCTGTCAGACGCACTCAGGACTTTGAGCATCAGGACCAAAGTGCCCTTGTGAGGACAGAGAATAACACAACCATTTTGGCTGAGTTGACTACACAAGACAAAGGACATTTTTGTGGAGCGTGGCGTTATGCACATTTTAAAAACTAGAAGGCGAAGGTACATTATGAGGTGCAAATAACATAGATCAATATGGGTGCAGAGGAATAGTGCTATAGACGTCATACCCTAAACCTCTGAAGAAAATAATAAATGCTTTATATACATTGTCATCACAAAAGGCATTTACTGTTTTCGTACCCTCTTCCATTCACTACAGATCTTAAAAAATACCATGGTCTACCTTTAACATACAATGGTCCTTGTACCAAGTGTGTAAAATGAATTAGGCACTATACAATTTGTACGTACATAACAGATCTCTTGCATACCTGTGCAATAAACTGTATAATCTTTACAAAGATGTTGAGCGGCATATCCCTTGGTACCACAACACGGGAGCCCTTGGGGAATAGTGTTGTGATGATGGTTGTAAGTCGACTGGGAGAACAAGAGAAACAGACATTGTCAAACACAGTATTTGAAAGGGAAATACATAGTTTTCTGAATTCTGAAAGACCAAGTGCAAAGAGAGTCTACCAAACAGATCACTCACTGACCAGATGTTCGAAGCATGCCCATTTTGCTGTCAAGGTTGCAGTAATAGAACATTGCTGTTTGTTCCTAATTTCCCACTACCCACCACGCGAAAACTCTTGGGTAAATAATCAGACCTACAAAGAATATTACAATTACTTAAATTAACCACATAAAGTTCATGAAACGTAAGATCCCGGAGAGGTGGGAGGGATGTAAATTGAGATGTAAGCTCTGAGACACTAAATATAGTCTATGGTTAAGTATTTTCCTTGGGGTACATCATCAGGAGCACAACTTGATGTCTGCATATGTTTCTGCACAGAGTCAGCGTGTTACACCATACTAAGTGCTCAGTCTTTTTCAATAACTAATTTTATAGGCATTTTAAGTACAACACATCTCAAAGAACGTTTGCAGTAATACAGACTATACACCAGAGCTTGATTTGAGCCAGTGGTTTCCGGTGCTAAGGACCAGTGCTTAATCATCAAAACCGGCTCTTTTCATGAGCACCAGTTAAGGACACATTCATTTACGGGGAGATTAAGTGATTTGCCCAGAATCATAGGGATGTTGAGCCGACGCCAAGACTTGAACCTGGTTCCCCAGGTCCGAAGTCGGCAACTCTGGCCATTACTCCACGTCTTCTCCCCACTTTCATGGTTAGTAGTTGATTCTGTTTTAGGCGGCGCTAACAGCAGAAATGGGATGGTGAAAGCTGACTCCCGAGGAGAGCCCTGGCACTTATATTCTTACAAATTACCCACCCACCTAGCATAACACAATTTCAAAAGCTATTCAGGAGACTCCAAAAAAAAAATCACATCAGTGGGTTCCAAATCTTCTGATGCTTTTGAGAGCATCTGCAGGCTACATATGATGGTGTCTTTAGTACCTTACAGAAATCTAGGCCCGCCAACCCATTTGAGAAACAAGGGGCCTCAATTGTTCCCCAGTACTGAGCAGATTACCTCTAAGCTACAACCAGGCATAAACTGATAAAAGCCTTCTCATTCCCAGTGGCTTCAGGGTCCTCAAGTATACAGAGTAGAGTTTCTGCTGGGTGAGGACTATTGGGTGGTCCAAAGCCCCTGAAATGAATTTGGCTAGTCCATCCCAGCATTCACAGATGACACTGTATCTCCATACAGTATGAATGAAATCCCAATATTGATCTTGACAACAAAGGCAGAGTGGGGAGGAGTTAAGTTCTCCAGTCCTAACCAATATGTACACACACAAGGAATGTTAAAAGTTTTTAAAATCCTGCTCATAACCAGGAGAAGCAGTAAAGACCAGTGAAAAAGTAACCATTATATTAAAGAACAAAGCAGACTGATTGGAGGCATGCAAGACCCCAAAATAGGAGCCCTAGGAATGGGGTGGAAACAGAAGCCACCGAAGTATCACTCTGAGAATTAAGGAGATCAACTTAGTACCTCTCAACAAGAAAAAAGCAGACACAAACGGTCCACAGAAGAAACAAGTGATAAAAGGAGCAGAATGCAAGCACATAACAGCTGGTCTACTATCAATAACCATCCCTCAGCTAAGCAGCAAAGGTAAACAAAAACACCCCACCAAAACAGACATTTGTGCAATAGCCAACAAGGAGCTCTGCACCAACTACAACAACCAAGGAGATCAGCTCACCATGCCAGCATAAACGACCTTAGGAAAATACAATTCTATAAAAATAGGCTCATCTACCCCTTATAACAGCAAAGCCACCCAGAAAGGCATAAAACTAAAGGCGAAGGAGCACTACAAATAAAGGTCAACAGGATTGAGCAACACACCCGGCCAAAACGGACTCAGCACACCACTACCACAGTTATAAAGGATAGGGATGTTCTTGTTGACTTTTTGACCCAGCACCAATATTCAGACTTCTAATTAAGTCGCTTCTAATAAACATGTGAGCTTTTGGATATCAGATTGTAGAGTGTGGTTAATCTAATGTCCTTACCCACGCAGGAAGTACTGGTAACCCCACGTCACATTCAAGATTTCGGACAACCTCCTTCACAATCAAAATACAATCAGAGGAATTTGCATCCGAAGGGCAGTAGGCTGAATTAATAATCTTTATTCTCTTCAGTCCGAGCAACCCATGGCTCAAGTTCACAAATCATAGATAACAGCACAAAACCTATTTGTTAGATGGACCCAGCATGAGAAGTAGGACTTGACCAAACTCAGCCAAGCACTACCCTGCTTTTGACGCCACGACAAAAGAATGAACATGTAAACACAGCTTCAAACAAACAACGTATTCACCGAAAATAGATTTATATTCTGTGCACCAAAGAAACCCAGTTTGCAGACAACTTGGTTACTATAATTTATTACACTTTCCCACTAGGCTACAAAATCATATGCCATATAAGGGAGAATACAACAGAGGCGGTGGGTTGAAACAGTAAACACTAAAATTGGTAATATACTGAGATCAAAACTGCATTGTAAGCAAGTTTTGAATGGATGATCACCTACTTCACAATCAATTGAAATGATCCCTTAGTCACAGGAGTGATCAACTGACCTAAACAGATTTTGTTTTAAATTTGTTTATTCAGTTTTCAGAACAATACAAAACAAATTAGTTCAGCATTGCATTATTAAGTACTTTCACAGTATTAGTGTGGTAGGCGTGGGGACGGAAGCTTCCCAGGTGAGGGCAAAGAAACAAGAGGAAAGGACCAATACCAGGCAGCCACATACTTGCAGGCGCTACATGAGAGAATAATGCCAATGACCTAAACAAATGTTAAGTGCTATTTTTCCATACGTTGTGCTTTTCTTGCATATTGCTTTCCACACCACTAAAGCCACAAGCTGCCAGGATCTTGCCTACTTCTTGAATTCAAAAGGTACAAAAAACAGAGATTTTGAAATGGGGGGGTCCTTAAGACAATGTAATACCAATAATCTAACCTCTGCCCCGCTGACCGGATCTTGGATCTAGACTACTGCAACGTTTTTACACTGAAAAGCTCTGTGGCAGTCTGCAACAAGTACAGGTTGTAGAAAAATGCATACATAACTTCCCTCAAATGCAGGACCATGACGTCCAGTGCAGTTCAGTAGAAAATTCAAAGTAATTTGCAACATGTGCAAGATTTACTCAAGCAATGTCTTGTAATGCCCTTGCAATAAATCCTTTATATAAGAATGCCCTTGAGTTTTTTGATATTGGTACAGATATAAAATGAGAGTGAGATGTGTTCGGGTCTCCTTTTGTTACATTGAATACTGACGCTCTGCAGTCCATTACCAAGCTAGGATAGAAGGGTGTACGGTTAAAAACAGTGTGGCGCAAAGCAACGTATGAGATGTCAGCACAGTTTGTAGTGTAAATGTGCCAACTTGACTCTACAATCTTAAACTTCACAACCAAAAGCACTTGCCCAACCCAGACTTTGATGAACTTTCAAAATGTTATGTTTAAAAGCTACAATCATCAATGGTGATACTTACCCCTGTGTTGCAGTATTACTTTCACATTTAATTCTGATCATGTAAACCCATAATAATCTATACAACGATTCCAATGCAACTCGAGCCATTTTGGGGTCCTTATTCTAGAACAAAGGGAAACAATACAACTTAAGTGCAATGACTGAAAGATTATAGCTTGTAATGTATCACATTAATAGTTCATATATATGTGAATTCAGCAGTTATATTTATCTGAAGTAACTAACTTATGCCATAAAGTAACTGTAACTCGCACCCCCACTATGCACAGGGTTATCATCAATGATGTCATTTCGGATGTCATTAGAGATGTTATCAATGCAGTCACTAAACAGGTCATGAAAGATGCAATATGTGAGGGTAGAAGCAGTGCATGGCGAGGATACCAGTTATAGTTACTTTAGGGCAGAATTACAGATACTTGAGATAACTATGAATGGTGAATTTCAGTGGTTTTGTTTGTGTAAAGCAGTATGTTTTAGCTGACATTTTCATATAACTATAATGTTACCTTAATCTTTGTTTTTTTCAGTGAATTTCTATGTTTTTGTTTAACATAAAGTAAGATGTCTGCAGTGCGTGGTGTGGGGTTGAGTGCCCAACCCCTGCCGCGCAAGGCCTTCGGCCAGGTGTAGCATGGGGTTGGACATAGGGCCTGTACTGCTGCCAGGCCCTGCTCCAAATCCCTGCAAGCACCCAACCTCCCTAAGTGCCCAACTGCTTTTTTAAATTTGTTTTTAAATGTGGGCGTTCCATTTATCCGCTGATCCAACACAACACTCAGTGCGACACCCAATGAGATTCGCTCTGGATCCACAGAACCCCCATAAATGTTGTTTTTTTAAATTTTATTTACTAGACACCAGAGAGGGAGATCCCTTTGGGACCCCCGCTCCGCCCAAAATGCCCAGTGGCTCTGAGTATACCCTACCCTGCCCCCTTATATCATATTTTGTTTTATTTGTTTAGGACTCGGGGACCACAACACATGGTTGAGCTTGCGGATCCATGAAATATCTATATTTCTTTAACCTTAATTTCTCAAACACTACTGAACAGTTTTACACCAATACACAAAATGTACGCTTTTCTGGACCAAGACTTAGCTTTTTGCCAAATTTGGTGTCATTCCCTTCAGCGGTTTTTGCGGTACCACTGTTCAACTGTGCTGTGGAAAAATTAATAGGGAAAATAAATTTTGTGACCCCCCCTTTTTTTCAGCATCCACTTGAAGGATCACCCCGAAACATTCCTGGGAAGGAGCTGAGGTAGATGAGCCTTTTGTTGGGAAAGTTTCGTGAAGCTTTCTTAAACAGTCCCAAAGTTATTAGCAAACCAAAAAATCCATTGTTAATGGAAAAGTTCTAACTATAACTACCCAGTGGCAAAATTATCTGATCTATATGTCAGACCAGATATTTTCCTATTGCCGTCATGCTAACTGAGACCTTCCAGGGAATTCTACCTGATTCTTCTCTGTTCTGAGTCTCTATTTGCTTTCTCTGCTCACCTTTCTTCAGTACCATCTGTTAGAAATCCCTACCATACTGTGCGTGATTCACATCATCACTGACTCACCATAAGAACTTTCCAAATCGCATCTCCTTCAATACAATAATAGATAATGTCTTGTTCTAGTTCAAAGTATTCCTACTTTATTTTTGTAGATGTAAACACATGCTCCATGCAGCACATCAACTTAACCATCAAATCAATGTTTGAAAATCCAACAATACCAAGTACAGTGTGACTTTAAATTTTATGGCTGTGCACGAATGACATGATATCAAACCCATGAACGGGGTGAATCTGTATGTGGTGTCTTTTATTTATGTATGTTTATGGTATTTCTATAGTGTAAACTTGCTAAAATGTACTGGAGTGCAGTGCAGAGGCAAGGACGAGCATAAAGGCAACAAGTGATAGAAGAGGTAGGTGGGTTTCGGACAGTCAATCAAACAGTCTGTGCACACAAGTAAGAAAAGTTAATGGATAAACTAAAGAATAGAAAGGATAAAAAGATAACCCTGGTTGAGATTAGTTTATTGCATTTTTAAAGTGGATTATGTATAATAAAATTATGTTTGCTTCTGTACAGACCTGCAAAACAGATACCAGCTTGGTCACAGCCCTTAGGACTAATACCCTGGGGAGGTGTTGTTACAGCTACTCTACAATTTACTTACTCCACTATAATGCTCTCTAAATAAACAAAGTACATTAAGTATTCCCTTGAGTGGTGTGCTGGGATTGATTCCTGTTCCTACAGAGTTGCTCATGATTGCTAATATTAGCAGAAAAATCTTGGCACTGTTTAGGTCTGGCTACAGAGAGTTTTAGCTGTATAGAGTTCATGCCATCATTGCTTCAAAAAGTACAATCAGGTGCGGTAGACAGCGAGTGCTTTGGGTCAGACCCTACAGCCATTGCCTTTCACATATTTTTCATGGCTTGCCATTGCTTGAATGGGCTGTCCATTAAGACCATGGCATTGCATGGATGGTTTCACTGGCCCATTTGTGTTTTTTTTTTCATGTTTTGGTGATAGCTAGAAGTACTCCACTTGTTAGACTGTAGATAAGACATGATGTGCAGCTTATAATTGATAGCTAGTGTCTGTTCTTTGATATATTTATATGCTCTTTAGACGCCCAACTATCTTATAAAGATACAGTGCTATTTACTAATTGCCATTCCATGCTCATTTGTTTAACCAGGCTCTCAAGATAACACGTTGGAACTACAGCTTTTTTGGTCACAAAGTAAAGACAAGCACGCAGGTAGGCTTTCCTAAAAGTGCAACAAAAATGCTTGCCATTTATCAAAAGTGTCTACCTGGGAATATTTTGCTGGGTGTGTCTTTTAGGTTCACTACTTCCAATGCAAATTTCATCTTTGATTCCTTTTAATGAAACTCTTATTTGAGGGTACAACATACCTCCTCTAATGCTATCTGTTCAGGAATGGGACCCCTACTCCCAGCTTCCATACAGTTGTAACCTAAGTTGATTCATTATGGGATTTTATTTCTGGAACTGCTGGGGCCAATTCACAAAGCCACAGAAATATTAACAACTAATACTTCCTCTTGCAAATACTTGTTTGGAACTTCTGTTCCTTTTGTGCCTCCCACCCACTCACCTTAAAATAAGGGTAAAAACTAACACACAAATTATGTTATGTAAGGAATGCTTGCAATAGGTCTAAGCACTGGCAATCACTCGAGAAAGCATTCTAGAACATCATTCTTTTGCCCATTATGCCACCTCAGTCTGAACCCAGTCGTTTGCAAATCAGTCTCCGCCTTGCTTCAATGGGAACAGTCCAGCCCGAACTGCCAGGCCAGGTCCTCCCTGAACGGGAACACAAGCATCCTGGGACCAGTTTCATCCTGATTGGGGCTCCTCAGTCGGTGTAGCTTGGTTCCAATGGTACAGTGAGCACGGCACCCACTTCTGGGCATACACTTGCCACTTAGTATGGTACATCAACCACACAGAAGGTGATGGGAAGAATGTTTGCAATAAGTCTAACTACTGGCAGTCATTTGGGATAGCATTCTATCTCGTCATTCTTTTGCCCATCATGCCACATCAGTTTGGACCCAGCCATATACAAATCTGTCTTGACCCAGCTCCAATAGGAACATATGGCTTTGTCCAAACTGAGGCAGCATGGTTGGCAAAGGAATGCTACCCTGAGTGATTGGAAGGTTAGACTTATTGGACGCATCCTCCTTTCACCGTTTGCATGTTTAAAAACTAGCACAAACAGGAAGGATGGGTAACGCATTTACACAATGAACAGTCTTGAAAAAGCTGCCAGTGCAGGATGAACACATTTTATGAATCATTCAATTGTCACGTTTGACAAATTGCAAATTTGGCAGGTTATTTATCTGTACACTGACCAACCAAAACAAAAGCCGATATGACGTACGTCAGTGTAAGGATGCAGAAATAATGTACTTACTTTGAGATTGGATAAGCAGTTGTTGAGAAAAATATGCCATCTGTGTAGGAAAAACTGCTTCTGGCTGACACAAAGCAGGCAGGTTACCAGCGGGTACAGCGCCTAACAAGGAAAGAGAAGAGAGGAGAACTTTAGGCAAACTCTGGGTCAACACTTCAGTTAAAAGTTCACTTGAATTATTCGGTAGTGTTTCCAGGGATGGGAAAGTAGAAAGGAAAGTCTAGTTAAAAATTACTTCATGTCATTTTATCACACTTCAGATGAAAACTGAGGGCATGACGATCTGATGTAGTCTATAATTATAGGTTTGTCTGACAGGCTGCAGAGAAACAGGTACACTCGTGTCTCTACCATTCCAGTTATGTTGATTTGGTTTGACAGATGTCACTGTAGCATATCACTGTCGCAAACGTTTAACAGGAAAATGGAAACAAAGCAATTTCGATATCCAGCTAGCAGAATCTGGAGATGTTGACTGAGAATAGTCGATAATAGATTTAATTTTACAAACATTCCTTAGAATAAAAAAAAAAAAAAAAAAAAAGAAAAGCAGGAAAAATTGCAAATCACATTATTTTAATTCAAGAAAAATACACCTTAGTAAGGCAAGGTATCCTATTTACTGTACGTATCATAAACATTGCTGATATTATACAATCAAAAATGTAAACATTTGTTTTTTTAAATGCTTGATTTTTTTCCAGCTATCCGTAAAGAAGTGGCTCCCCCCAAAAAATTCTACATACCCCCACATCCATTTAATCCATTAATGCACATAATAAACAGCATGAAAAAATAATTACACATTGGTTCCCTGTTTGTGCACCAAACATTAAGCTTAATCATCTATCAAATTGAGCCATAATTTAAGACGGACAATCCTATTTCCTCATAGAAGCCTCTTATACATTGATACTTTATGTTATTTGTGATCTTTCTGGAGACATGAAATATTTTTGTTATTGGAACACAGAAACCTCTCTACTTTTAGAAGCAGAGCCTCTTTAGAGTGATAATATATTGCACAACATACATCAGCCTATATATAATGTGCTACTGATAGAAGAAACACAAGTAAGTATTATGTTACTCAATATTCATGTGATTAATATAACAACTAATAGCATGTGCTAAACTGTCTCACCAGTCACTGTTGGATAGTGATAACAGGTGAATAATTTCAGAGAGATCACTGCTGCCCGCTTCCTAGTTTACATACTCTTTTAAAGACAGCCAACTTCATAAAGCAATCTCAATATTCAGTTTTTATACATGCCCATGGACAGACAGAACTGTACTTTATCATTTGCAACGAAAATGAGAAAGAAAGTAAACATATAATTTTAGGAGAAACGGGGCATTATAGAAACAAAGAAAAAAACATACAGCTAAGCCCCCATTCAAAAAGAATCAAATCTATTGTGATTTATTTCCTGTCCATGTTCCCCAGGTTTGGTTCCCATCACCACCTTATTCTCACCCACTTTTTTATACTCCTCGCTTTTTCCCGTTTCTGCCACATACTTCCACGTTCCCTCTTTCCAGATCCCCACATCTATTTGTTCTAGATCCGCAACCCTACTTCCCGTTAAACATAGAAGACTGCCGCCAAACCCATGTTAGAAGTAAAAAGAACTATAGCAAAACAATTTTTACTTTTGAGCTGTTCTTAAATAATTTCACCTTTTTTTTAACATTTGATTCCTTATATTTCAGGAACTGCTGACATTTTGGGGGATTTGACAACATATGTTTTTACCTTCTACCACCGAATTCATTACAGTTCCTGGGGTATTCTATCATCAACTTTACATGTGAAAAAATAATTGACATCCTGGTCAATCTTCAAGAAATTCAAAAGCTGGCAGGGAAGATATTGCTAATTCTTGCTTTGTTCAAATAAAGTAGTGACCCACAGTAGTCTGTGGCTTCATGGTCTGCGGGCCAGTGAGTAATTATTGACCATAAACATCATCAGCCTGTATGCAGCATGATGGCCTGTAACAATTCCCAAATACTCAGACAGATTTAAGAATTGATTTCTCACTTTAAAAAAATTCTATTTCTGGAACAATTGTTTCATGATGTATCTTTCTTGCAAAGACAAGCACGTGGTTTACGCTGCACCAGAGCTGTAGAGTCTGCATTATTTTCGATCTGTTGACACTATAAGTAGCTTTAACACCTACAAAGCCACTCAGCAGATAAATAATTAGGGCATCCCAGCACCATGTTGCCCGGCAACCTAAACAACTTTCGACATAGCAAAGAAAGTTCCTTGAAAGCAAAGTCTTAAATCAACAAAATGCAAGTTGCTTCCTATACAAATGCTTGGAGCACAGCTGAAAATGTCCTAAGGGGCTTCCTTTGGGTAAAAAGAATATTTTACCTCTAGAGGATTGTCCAGCACTGTGTAATTCTTAGTAAGCGGCCAGAGAGTTCTCAGAAACCGCATACACCAGGGATCTCAGTTATCAAGTTCCCCTGAGAATGATACGGGAAGGCGAGCGAGAGCAATGTTATCGAAATAATACATCATTACCACCCTTGTCCTAAGTATTCATCATCACAACCTCCCCTGCAGAAGGGCACATCAATAGCAAGATCCACTGTCTCCATCTATCAAAATAGTTAAGGTAAATTTGTCAAAGAGGGTTAATAGTATGCAGGTTTCCATAATGTAAACAAACCGGTGGCCCAGACTTACAGGAATATTTGTCACACATGAGCACATATGTAGGATGATGACAATGTTATACCATCTGGAACGTGGTACAATGGCACTCAACACAATCAATAAGAGAGGACTAAAACAGAAAAAGCTATCTTTCTATACAGAAGGTTTTGCAATCTGTAGACACAGTTGGATTACAAGGAAAAGCATGAAAATAAGTCATGAAAGGGAAGAGGATTGGTAAATTGATTTCACTATCTTTAAAAAAAAGGCAACGAAATCCGAGGATTTGTATGTCACATGCGTGCACCCGGAACCTATAAAACCCACTAGTATGTTGGTTCTACCTTGTTCTAACCAGAATGATGATCAACTAAAGATCATGCCGGAATTGTGCCTGGTGTGTTGTAATCTATGGATGAAAACAAACATTTTGGATAGCTTATTTTCCTGTTTTATCAATTTTCCTCGGTTTCCAAAAGGTTGCCAAGGAAACATGAAGCAAAAGTAAATATAGCTGTTGGATAGAGCACTGAACCCAGTTAGAGGCCCAATTAAGTGGCGGCTTAAAGGCAGCTTAGCCAAAGTGTCCCTCAGCTCTTGACTGCCACTCTGCAATGCAGAAAGCATGCCAGTATTAAAGGTAGATCCCTAAGTAGGTACTTCCAGTTTTTACACATCATTCCCTATCAAGGGCACTGATAGGGACACTAGGGTCTCTGGGGGGGGTGGAGGGGTGCGGCCAATACCCCTGCTGCATTTGCCCTGCTGCCCCCTCCACTTTGTGCCCTATCTCCACAGCTGTTGACTGTTGCTCCATGCCAGGAGCCTCATAGGTAGAAAAACAGACCATGCACCTTGCAACACACAGGTCCATCTATATTCTTCTGCAGCAAAGCAACAATTCTTTGAGGCAGCACGTGAGGCACTACAGGATCCTACATGTATGTGTGTCTGTGTTTATTTATCTATAGAGATAAAGATATATACACACACGTATGCAGTCACATTTAAATATTTTAAGCAACCATGTGTATGTATATATATATATGTATATATATATATAATTATATATATATATATATACATATATATGAAAGTCCATATACACACATGCATGCACACAGTCTTTCCACAATTGCTGTTTGTAGGTGGCCTCATCATATGCGGCCTGTGGAAAACAGCGAGAGAGAAAAAACAGTAGAAAGTTGGGACTCTCTGTAGAAGGCTGAACAGAACAAAGATAACCCAAATGCAACATCCAGGGAAAGGGTCTGATAAGTGCCTCCTCTTTTTATTGTCACGAATGGTTGAGGAAACGTAAAAGATCAGAATGTACTCACTTTTTACTGAAGCACGTTTTGCGATTTATACGTGAAATTAGGAGGACGTGTGTGGTAATCTGTATCAGCACCAGCACATTCCCGAATGTGAAAAGCTCTGAGAATGTTTGGCTTTGAAGTCAAACTGGAGGAAGAGCTCGACAGAATGGCTGGGTTGTTTTTCCTGTGAGAAGAAGTGAATAAATTATCCTTCCTGTTACACATATGAACTTTGTCTCATCCTTACGATCCTAGCATTTAACACTGGCAACGAGGATGGGATTGTGTATACATAGCTGTTCCAGAACGAATAGTTTCTTACCTGTCGGTGTAGTTTTGCAGCTTGAAGACTTTCTGGATTCACTATGCTGTGCATTATTCCGCCATCTCGTGGTTGGGTCCGGATTCGTAGTCTTTTCTTTGTTTTTGTCTTTTTTTTTTTTTTTTTTGTTGTTGGCCCAGGTGGGCGGCGACGCCCCACCATTTGGTGTCTTCGGTGACGTCGTCGCGCTTCCGGCGGAAGCTCCCACCTTTGGTAGCCATCTTCGGATTCTTTTTTTTTTCTTTTCCTCTTACAGTTTTTTGTTGTCTATGTCTTTAACCTTTAATCCTTCAATTATTCTTTGATCCCTTTAAAACCTTGTATGTAGTTTAGTTGTACCCTTAACCTCCTATGTTATCTTCCTGGCGGAGGCGGGTGGGATCGCTAGTGAATCCAGAAAGTCTTCAAGCTGCAAAACTACACCGACAGGTAAGAAACTATTCGTTTTGCAGCGTGAATCTTTCTGGATTCACTATGCTGTGCATAGACTTAGTAGCGGTTTTGTTATTGCGGTGGTTGGGTGGAAGATGAGCATTGGTTGCTGAAAATGTGCTGTAAGACCTTCTGTCCTACTTGTGCCTCTTTGTTCATTTGGATATCAACACAGTAGTGTTTGGTGAACGTGTGCACGGAAGACCATGTTGCCGCTTGGCAAATGTCTTGTATAGGTGTGTTCGCTAGGAACGCAACCGTTGCTCCCTTTTTCCTTGTTGAGTGAGCCTGGGCGGCCCCTTGTAACTCTTGTCCTGCCTGCTTGTGGCAGAGTTGTATTGCTTGTGCAATCCACCGTGCAATGGTATTTTTTGTTACTGGTCGTCCCAGGAAACTGCTTGCGAAGGAAACGAAGAGTTGTTTTGTTTTCCTGCATTCCTTCGTCCTTTCTATGTAGTGCATCACTGCCCTTCTGGCGTCTAGCGTGTGTAGCGCCTTTTCTGAGGGTGTTGAAGGTTTCTGGAAGAAACTTGGTATCTGTATTGTTTGATTGATATGGAACCGCGACACCACCTTTGGCAGGAAGTGTGGGTCCGTCCTCATGACAATTCTGTCCTTGTGTATTTGCAAGTAGGGCTCTTGTAGTGTGAGAGCCTGTAGTTCACTGACTCTTCGCAGTGACGTGATAGCCACTAAGAAAGCCGTTTTTAGTGTGAGCATGTGCAGTGTGCTCTTGTGTATGGGTTCAAATGGTGATTTCATCAACTGTGTCAGTACAGTGTTGAGGTTCCAGCTTGGGGCTGGCATCCTTTTAGGGGGGCTATTCTTTTAGCCCCTTCCAGGAATCTTTTGACCACTTGGGAGGTGAAGAAGCTTTTCACCGCTTCTCCCCTGGTGTAGGCCACTATGGCTGCTAGGTGAACCCTTAGTGACGAGTAGCTCAGCCCGCTTTGTAGTAGGTGTGTTAAATATCGCAGTACTGTTGATTCTTTTGTGACTTTTCGTTGCAGTCCCTCTGTAATGCACCATTGTGAGAACCTTTTCCACTTTGCAATGTAGCATTTTCTTGTAGTGGGTCTCCTTGCTTCTCTGAGTACTGCCATGGTGCTTGGAGGTAGTTTGAGGTGTGCGAATTCTAGGTCCTCAGGAGCCATGCTGCTAGGCTGAGGCTGTCTGGTTCTGGGTGGAGCACTTTTCCGTCTTGCATTGTGAGGAGGTCTTTCCTTCTGCTGAACCTGTGTGCTGGTTCCTGCGCCATTTCCATAATCTGTGAGAACCATGTTTGTCTGGCCCACTGAGGTGCCACCAGTATGAGTGTCATGCTGCTGCTCCTGCATTTGCTGAGTACTTTGTGTAACAGTGGTATCGGGGGAAAAGCGTAAGCAAATTCGTTCGACCAACTTATCCATAGGGCATTCCCTAGGGACCTTTGGTCCGGCTGTCTGGATGCGTAATGTTGGCATTTTGCATTGTGGGGTGTTGCAAAGAGGTCTATCCGTGGTGTTCCCCACTTTTGGAACAGTTGCTGCACCTCCTGTTGGTTCAGTTCCCATTCGTGGGATGCAGACGTCTGCCTGCTGAGTCGGTCTGCTTCTACATTGTCTATTCCTGGGAGGTGTATTGCTAGCAGGTCTATCCTTAGAGGGATGGCCCATCTCCAGATCTGTTGTGCCAGACTTGACAGCGGTGCTGATTGTGTCCCACCTTGCTTGTTGATGTAGAACATTGCAGTTGTGTTGTCTGTTTGTATCAGCACTCGCTGGCCGTAAAGCTGCTTTTGAAAGGCTTTTAAGGCTAGGAACACAGTTTTGAGTTCTAGGTAGTTGATGTGTTTCACTGCATCTTGTTGTGACCAGAGCCCCCTGACGCGGAGTCTGGTCATGTGCGCGCCCCAGCCCTGCTGTGAGGCGTCTGTTGTGATGGTCACTGTTGGAGTTGGCTGTGTGAATGGCTTCCCTTGTAATATGTTCTCTTCTTTCCACCACGCTATTTCTTTCTGCACTGCGTGTGTGACAACCACTAGATCTTCCCAACTCCCTGTGGCTTGTGACCATTGCTGTTGTATCCATTCCTGGAACGGTCTCATGTGCAGTCTGATATGCGGGACAAGGTGGATGCATGATGCCATCATTCCCATTAGCCTGCTCACCGTCCTCACTGTCAGAACTTGCCCCTTGCGGTAATGACGTGTTTCCCTCAGGAGCGCTATACTTCTCTTGTCGCTGGGGAACACCTTGGACTGTGTGCTGTCTATTTGTGCCCCCAAGAATATCTTGATTTGTTGGGGTTCTGTTGACGATTTTTCCCAATGTATTGAGAAACCTAATGTGGACAGTGTTTCTATGACTTGTTTGATGTGTTTTTTGCAGAGTCTGTATGATCCTGCTTTTACCAGCCAGTCGTCGAGGTAGGGGTATACATGTATGCTCCTCCTCCGAAGGTGCGCTGCAGCTGCTGCTAGGCATTTCGTGAACACTCTTGGTGCGGACTTTAGTCCGAAGGCTAGCACTGTGAACTGGTAGTGATTGTGGCCTATCACGAATCTTAATAGCCGTTTGTGTTTGCGGTTGACGGGTATGTGCAGGTATGCATCTTTTAGGTCTAAGGTCGCCATGTAATCCCCTTCTTGGATTTGGGGTATTACTTCGTGAAGTGAAGTCATCTTGAATTTTTGTGTTTTTACGAAGTTGTTCAGGAATCTGAGGTCCAGTATAGGTCTTAGTGTATCGTCTACCTTTGGCACTAGGAAGTACGTTGAGTATATTCCCTTGTTCCTTTCGTTGTTTGGAACTGGTTCTATTGCTCTTTTTTGTAGCAGTTCCTCTGCTTCTAGGCGGAGGAGGGCTAGTTCTCTTGCGGGTATTGACCGATGTCTTGGTCTTCTCCCTGGCGGGTGTTTTTGGAGGTCTATGCAGTACCCGTGCTGTATGGTGTTTAGTATCCATTTGTCTGTGGTAATTTTCCTCCATTGTGTGAGAAATTTTCTTATTCTTCCTCCCACTGGTGTCGTATGCTCGGTGGTTATTTGCTGTGTGCTTCTGCTCTTTATATTTTCCTTTTGCGGACTTCCCCTCAACCTTGGTGTTAACGGTGGGGGCTTGTTATGTGTGTGGAGTCACTTTGAGGCGGGCTGCTGGCCCCCTCTTCGGGCCTGTCCCCGTCCGTACCCGCGCCCTCGAAAGGACCGTCCTCTGGGTTGGTACTGCCAATTCTGCTGCTGTTGTCCCTGCAGGTTTTGGCCCTGGTTGTTCCCTTGGTACCCTTGTTGTTGTGATTGATGTGAAGTGGTAGGTGCATTGCCTCCTCTACCACTGGCTCGCCTTGAGGGTTCCCTCTTCTCATCCCCCTGAACTGCAGCGCTCCCATGGACCTTGCAGTTTCGTTGTCCGTCTTTAGTTGTGTTAATTTGTTGTCAACTGTTGCTCCAAACAGTTTCTCACCGTCGAACGGTGTGTTGATGATGTTGCTCTGTACTTCTGGTTTGAAGCCGGAGATCCTGAGCCATGCGTGTCTCCTCTCAGTCATCCCTATCATCATTTGCCTGCTGGAGTTCTCTGCTGCGTCCAAGGCTGACTTTAGGCAAGTGTTCGCGATGGCCTTGCCTTCTTCCGCTAGGTAATTGGCCCTTTGTTGGTGTTCTTCTGGCAGGTGCTTAATGAGCTGGCTCATTTCTGCCCAATGCTGGTATGCATGCCTGCTGATGAGGGCGTTGGAGTTGGCGATACGCCAGTGTATGGCTGCGTTCCTCTCCACCTTACGTCCTGTGAGGTCTATTCTTTTGCTCTCCTTGTCTGGAGGTGGGCCTGTGTTGGTGGGCACACCGGCCCTCTTCCCTGGCTGTTGCAGCGATAATGGAGTCTGCTGGTACAGACCCCTGTATGTATGCAGGATCTTTTGTGGAGTGCTTATACTTCTTTTCGCTCCTAGGGGTAACCGCCTTGCAGATTGCTGGTTCCCTGAAGGCCTCCCTTCCTGGTCGAGAACGCCAGGTAACATGGGTAGAAATTGACTCCTTGTCTGTTGGGGGAGCAGGGTTTCGAAGAGGAAACCTGCTTTTGTCTTTTCCTCCTGCATTTCGACCCCATAAGTCTTTGCAGCCTTCTGCACGACCTCATTGTAGACTCCGATGTCGTCTGGCGGCGAAGGTCTCGAGGGGTAAGTGTCTACCCCTTCTTCTGGTGACTCTGTGTCGAGGTCTTGCCAGTCTAGGTCTTGTACTTCAGAGGACGCCGAGTCCCTGTAAGACAGCATCTCTTCTTCGCCTTCGGCCTCGAAGTAGTAGTATTCCTCGTCCTGGTCTTCGAGCTGTTCGGGTGTCCCCGGGGCCTCGTCGACTTCGACCTCGAACTCCTCGACTGCCTCGTGGACTTGCTTCGACGGAATAGCGTATTGTTTCATCTTCTCGTCGAAGTCTTTTTTGCGTTGCAGGATGCTCGCCATCTCTGCCTCGAGCCTCCTCTTCTTTTTCGCCATCTCGTGGGCCTTTTCGGCGTCGAGTGGTGCAGTGCCTCTCTTCGCGGTCGCGGTCGTCGAAACAGACGCCGGGCCTTCCTTTCTCGGTGTCGAGGTTTCCTTTTCGGGGACGACCTTCGACGCCTTCGTTTTCGGAGGCTTTCGCCGATTGAGAGTCCTTGTCCAAGGATCCGCTCGGCTGTTTGTCCCTTGGTGCTGTTGCTTTCGTCGAGTGTTTCGGCGGCAACGCTCCCTTGGTGGACTTTGCTACACTTCTGGCAGTGTCGCTAGGGATTCTGGCTTCACTCTTTCGAGCGTCGCTTTGGTGTTTTGGGGTCGACGACTCCCTTACCTCCTTCGACGTTTTCTTTTCGATTTCGACGACAGCGCAGTCCTCTGGTCCCTCTGCGATGTTGTCCTCCTCTCCGCTCGAGAGACCCAGGTCTCGGAGAGATGGTGCTGGTCCCTGGCCCTGCATGCTGTAATTCGCCCTTCTCTGTCTGTCTCTCACCCGGAGGGTCTCGGGGTGAACGCCGAGCACGCGTTGCAGACTTCGCTGGCGTGGTCGAGCGGCAAGCAGAGGTTGCAGACTGGGTGCTGGTCTTTTTGGGCGTATTTGTGGTGGCAATTTCTGCAGAACTTGAACGGAGTCTTGTCCATAACCGCGCTTAGGGAGCCCCCTGTGAGCGCATTCTCTGTAGGCGTCGAGATTTCGGTCGTGGACCTTCTACCTCGTCGTCCTTCTTCTCCGGTACTAGTGTTGTCGTCCGGTGTCTCAGTAGTATATCTTCTGTGATGAATTTTCGACTTTTCGAGATTCTTCGTCCAACTTTCTGGAACTTCTCGGCAACGATCCAGACCCCACGGCGGAAAAAAGAATCTGAAGATGGCTACCAAAGGTGGGAGCTTCCGCCGGAAGCGCGACGACGTCACCGAAGACACCAAATGGTGGGGCGTCGCCGCCCACCTGGGCCAACAACAAAAAAAAACAAAAAAAAAAGACAAAAACAAAGAAAAGACTACGAATCCGGACCCAACCACGAGATGGCGGAATAATGCACAGCATAGTGAATCCAGAAAGATTCACGCTGCAAAACCATTGTCATGAAACCACGGTGCTCTGTCTCATCCCTACCATACACCAGTATGTTATCCTGAAATACACAAATACCAGCTATCCCATGCAGGAACGTGCTTGGGTTTTTGTCCTCGGTCTCTCTCATTGTGGTTGGAAGATCAGAATGGAGGTCAGAAATGTTATCTGGATACTCTTTTTAGGTCTCGCCTAGCGACGCAGCGCATGCGCTGTCCGCCTTGGCGAGATCTATTGTTGTCGGTTTCTTGGCCGAAGGGGGACAGGAGATGTGCACGCGTATGGAAGACAGGAGATGTGCATGCGTACGGCTCGCGGCATTATCACAACTCCTGCTCGCACCATACGCGTGCACATGTCCTGTCCGGACGCGGATGAGAGTGTTGAACGGTAAGGACAGGTGTGAGAGCGCGTGCACAAGCGGCGCATGGCTCCGCAAGTGTCGAGTTGGCCACACACATGAAAGTGCTGTGTAAGAGTCTTGCTTGTGGGCACTGGTGTGCCCGAGTTGTGTTTGGACGCCACTGTTCGAACGCCGTGTTTGTGCATGCAAGGTGAAGATAACAACTGCCCAGGGTCACACAGTTTGGTGAAGCTGGGATTGAAACCAGATTCTTTGGGGCAGGGGCTCGCAACTCGTTTTTGGCCGGCCCCCACAAAAGCTTCTCGCTGGCCCGCTGACACTGGCCACCCCACCGTATGGATAATTGACCTACGTTGGGCCGGCTCGCGGCGTTATCACAACTCCTGCTCGCACCATATGCGTGCACATCTCCTGTCCGGGCGCGGCGCTCTTACGTCAGCTGCATTACTTACAAGACAACTCGGAGGACAGGAGATGTGCACGCGTACGGCGTGCCACTGGATGTTCCAAAGGAGGCTGGAGTGGGGGCGTTGAGTCTGTGCACGCGGATGAGAGTATTGAACGGTAAGGACAGCTGTGAGAGCGCGTGCACAAGCGGCGCATGGCTCCGCAAGTGTCGAGTTGGCCACACACATGAGTGCTTTTTTAAGAGTCCTGCTGGATAATTGACCTACGTTGGGCCCTTTTCACGTCACCTTAAAGATTAACTGGTGAAGCTGAGCTTCAGGCCCAGTGACTGCAGCCCATTCCCCTTTAACTAGCAGGGCTCAACAGATGCTTGTTCCGTTTGGGGTCGGTGGGGTGAGTGTGCACTGAAGACTGCTGGCGGGGAGTGAGTCATCTCTGTCCCTCTCCTGCGCAGGGCCAGGCCTGACCCCCGCCTCGGTGACCACCCAGGCAGGCTGGGGATGCGCTGACCCCCAGCAGCGGGGGTCTCCCGCGCACAGGCCCTGCGCCTGGTCCTGACATTGTTCTTTTGTTGCCCACATAAAGCCTGCTGAAAAGAGCAGTAATTCTTGGGCCGAGGCCTTTGATGGACACAATACATGTCCGTCCCTCCTCCTCCTTTCTCAGTCAAGGGATCTCATGTCACCTCAGATAACGAGAGCAGCAGCTTCTCACCAATGGATGAGTGGCTTCCAGTAAACGCGCTACTTCCTGGAAGAGAAGCGTGCACCCATTTATCATTCCTCCCAGCAACCTATTTACCTTCCTTCGTTTTCATTTCTCTTTCCCTTGGTCTTTCTCCGTGGAATTATTATCTCTGTCTAGCTTTCATG
The DNA here is from genome assembly GCA_963921515.1 of Calotriton arnoldi. Taxonomy (NCBI): domain Eukaryota; kingdom Metazoa; phylum Chordata; class Amphibia; order Caudata; family Salamandridae; genus Calotriton; species Calotriton arnoldi. The sequence continues at coordinate 1,352,001 of CAWUFW010000371.1, read as the reverse complement.
ATGCTTTATTTTCCAAACTATTACAATGTTCTTTCCCGTTCTTTGGCTTTTTTTGCTCTCCGTGTTTCTTTTCCACTCAATCTATTACTGCCAGTGTATCCCGGTCTTTTGCGCTTCTCTTCTCCTCTTTCATGTATTTCTTTCTGCTTTATCGGTGTGTCATGTCCTGCTTCCTTTTCTCTCTATATATTCCAATTCTCTTTCATTTGCGAGTCTTTTTTCATCCCCTATGTGGTTCTGTTTCTCTTGTTCTACCCGTTTGTTTTTCTCTACTCACTTGCATTGTGTGTGTACCTCTCTCCTCCTGTCTTCATTAGTATGCCCTTGCTTTTAGAATTTTCCTCGTTGTACCCCAATTCATCTTATCGTATTTCTCTCTCACTCCTGGTCTCTCTCAGTATATTTCTTTCCGTCACCCCTCCCCTCTCCCACGCCTCCTTCCAGGAGTCCGTCTGCTTTTGAGTCCGTCGCTATTTGTGGTTAATATTTATAACATAGCTTGTAAAGACCAGTGAACAAATAAAATGGCTCTAACTGAAGGGTGCTTGTGGGGGAAATAACAGGATATGTGCTTGGTGGGCCACAAAATAATCTTCTAGTAAAGGAAATAGAGGAATGCCGAACCGCGGCCAAACAATGAGACACAATGAACCAGGCATGGGGAGAAACCAGAAATGATGAGGGCAGGGATCGAATTTTGGTGGTGAACATTCATTTGTGAGGGCACGTATGGATCTGAAGTGGTATGGCCATAGGTAGACTGGGCAAAGTGGAGGATTTGGAAGCATGGCCACTGGACGTAAAGGTCTACCCAGTGTGTCTGACTAACTCGGGCACGGCTACACTGCATGCCTGATTGACTGAAGGTGAAGGAGACATGGCTATGTTAAGAATATGATGGCACCATAACATGACATGCGTTTATTGCTTAGCAGTGAGTAAAGCACAGCTACCTCATGTCTGGCCCAAACTGCACAGTAACCTAAACAAGTGACACTTCACTTGATGCTTGGCCGCACAGCTAAGAATGAAATTCAACTCCTAATCATAAATTATATTACATTGCACAATTCACAAATATCATTTTGTTGTTTATTCAATTAAGGATTGAACTTTGTAGTTTATAGCAATTAAACAAGCAAAGAGTGAAAACATATGAATACATTAACCACATCCAATTTCTCTCAAAGGATGGTGAACAAAGTTTCTTGTAGTATTCTTAAAAACACGAATTTCATAAACATTCTGATAATGGAGATGCCCAATGCATTTCGGGATAGGGAATCCCTTCTTCAGGGGCCTTGAATGTCTGAAACAAATTGCTACTAACTATCGAGGAGAATGTGCACATAAGTGAGTGCACGCGAGCGTAATCTCAAGCAGGTCAGTATTCAAGCAAAACAAACTAAATGGCTACTCGGTAACTCTGGGTCCAAAATAGAAACTGGCAACACTGCTATCGGTCAAAAGGGATGTTCGCGTAAGTGAATACACGCAGACAGAACAAGCATTTGCAATGCAATAGGTCTCGCATTTACGCGAGTTTGAGCTATTAACATTGCAAATGACAATGCCTTTTATTTTTGTTTTCGTTTTTACAACATAAATAAAAGGCATTGTCATTTACAATGCCAATAGCTCTAACTTTTCGTAAATGCGAGACCTATTGCATTGCAAATGCTTGTTTATATCTGCTTTTATAGAACATTGAACAGAAATGGTGCGTGCAGCTCCCATCAGTGCTTGAACGAAAAAACTAGAATGGAGGAAGAAGAGTGGAAAGGAGCCAGCACAAGTAAATATATCATTCACAAAGTAGCCCTCACAATGAACATAACCATTTACTGATTTAGGAGTTTTGTAGAGTAACATATGTCAGCTTATGGCCACTAGTGTGAAAAAAGTTTCAATTCTTGGGAAAAGCATCGGAGTCAAGAGGAAATAGTGTTCAAATAAAAGTGAAGTGCAGGCCCTATCCAATATTTTTCATTTGATACAAGTCATAACCTGTGTTCAGCAAAAGGTTCAGTTTTCATGGGTTTCTTTTAGCCCAGATGGGCTCATAAGGTGGAGTATAAGGCATTCCAGAGTCTGGGGCACTGAATGAGGAATAACCTGCCTCTAAAGTTTTGTCGTCTATAGGTTTGTTGATGAATTTGGTATAGATCAGCTGATCACAGCTTCCATAGCTAGGGTCGCTGTTCCAGTATACCATGTCTATGGTGAAAACGGCTTTGAATGTAATCCTTGGCTGAATGGGAACGTGGAGTACATTCAGGATTGGTTTCATGTGATCATGTTTCCGAACGTTAAGGCACAGGTTGTCTGATATTGTGATCTCTGACAATCAATAAGGCTTTGTGTCTGAAGCCCTATAGAGATAGTGTTACAGTAGTCCAGCTGAGCCATTGCTATCACACGTCAGGTTTATTTTACGTCTGGTGAGCAGTAGGGTGAAGACGAAGGGTAGGGGAAAGGATGATGCTACTCCAGGTATGGAAGATGCCACAAAACACAATTTATTTCCTTGTTATAGCAGAAGGTGTTCAGGGAAATTAGGAACATAGGATAGGCCACTACATTGTTTTGTACTAGAGATAGTAATGAATAGACCATTAATAAAAAAACGCAAAAAAAGAGTGTGTTACTAATTTTCCTCACAATGAAGTCACGCCCAGAAAGCATGTTTATAGAGAAAGGGTAAACAAGTTCTCCATATTGCTCGTCAGTTAGCAAAAATCTATTTAGGCGGATCCTTCTGTGTATAAAATACATATGCCTTCTCCATAACACTTTTCAATCTAACAGCTACACAGCCATTATTATGACCTCCACCAAAGACGATTTTTGTACCAATAGTGATCATGCAACCAGGGAACCACAAGAGAACATAGTAAAGTTAGTAAACCACAAAGAATAGTATTTGTCTTGAATTTGAGCTAATGGATAATATATGGATTTTATTATTGATTTGATTGAAATTTGACAATTCCCCGTCAATAGCCTCTGCCCACCGTATGGTGGAGGTGAACAGGGAATTGTGAAAAGTCCTCCAATCTGGGGTTATTGCCCAGTAAGGAGGAAAGTGCACAGAATAATTTTAACTTGAAAGAGTATACTTTTTAGACAGGGATTACTGCCCATTATGGACTGTGGTTATTGCCCAGGATGGAGGACAGCATATAGAAAGGTGTGAAGAGTATGATTAGTATACCAAACTGAGGTTATTGCTCAGGATGAACTGCAGTTGTTGCCCAGTATTGATGAGGATATACAAGGTATTGTGAAAAATAAAATTAGGTTACCAAATCAAACAATCTCTTCCACCTCCACCTCCCCCCTAAGGGACCGATCCATTATGAGTGAATTGAAAAATGGTTAGGTAATTTCCTCCTCCACCCCCACTCCAAACCCCTCTCCTGTGTGCATGGGTAACTCCTGTGGGACAGAATTACTTCCTTTTACATGTTTTTGGGGATTATTATGCAAAATGCGAAGGGTCTGGGTGGAAAACATCAGACCCTGGTAGTTGAGTGGGTCCAGCAGTCCCAATGGAGCCAGTAATTCCTTTTGCCAGCCCCATCAGGATTTGCGGCCTAGTACAATGGAAGTCTATTGCCTACATTGTCACAGAGCTGCTCATAGCCCAGAAGGAATAATGTTAGATTATCCATAGAACCAGCAGCTGTCAGCTTAATATGCCTCTGTAGCATTTCCCAACAAGTGTCCTGGACCTCTCCTTGAACAGTCATGAGATCACTCAAAGAGGATATCCAGTGAAGAGAAAATAAATGAGCTGTCTGTACCTGTCCTGCATCACTAACAATCAACAATAGATATTCCAGAATGTTAATTTCTGATGATGTCTCCTTGGGTTTTGAAATCTATGGTGACATCATTAAATGGATGGTGCCATTACAAGTTGCAGCAAAAGGTTAACAGGAAGGCATTTGTAGGGGAGCATTCTTGCAAAAAGGTGAAAGAGAGGTTAATGCGTAACTACATGACCTACATACACCACCTAACTGAGCCATAGAGTGCATGCTCCGCTCCGCCTATTTATAAATAATTATAAAAGAGATTAAACCTTTTAACCACTGACCAGCGAGTGCTTCTTTCGCGAAGAAAGCTCAAGCGTTGTGTCGTACAGGCTCTCAACAAAATTCCTGAGACATGGAACATTCACTTCGTTTTTGACAGCCTAAAACCAGAAGGGGAGAATTTGAGTGTTTTCACTACTGTAGTTAGGGTTCTTGCTTAATTTAACTAGTGTTATAGAAACAAAACACACACATACAGCAGCTACAGGAACGAGGATTTCCACAAAGAGCCCGGCCAAAGCATGCTTGATATCTTTGTCTTTAACTTCTAAGAAGTAATGAGCACAATCCTGGAAGACAAAAATAAAATAACCAGTTAGCATCAATCACGAAGTAGAATAAAATAATACAGTCCAAGAGCAGAAATTTCAACTTTAGATCTGACATACCTTCTTGCTGGAGTACTAATGTATAACATTATTGTTGTGCTCAAATGTTTACTTGGCTGATCCTCCTTATGCATATTTTTCACAGCCTAACAAATTTGCAAATTGAGTTCATCAAACTGAAATTTCAGGTCAGCTTTTTAAGTAAAGTGCATTTTACACAAACTTGAGGTCTACATGAGGATTCGGAAATAAAAACAAAATTTGTCATATTAGCTTAGGTTAGCATCTAGAATGACCCTCAAACTTCAGGAATCTTGGCTTCCCATCAGAATCTGAACCTTCCAGCAGAGGGTGTTAAGATGAATCTGCCAGCTTTAGACTTCAAAGAGGCATATGTGTTTCAATCTTCTACCAGTTGTATCATGGCAATGTCCTGTGCTTATCTGGCTTTGGATGGCAAATCTAATTGCCTCTACATGCTAGCATAGTATGGGGAATTCGGTTGCCAGGTTACAGACTGCAAAAGAGCCTGAAACAGTGCTTGTAAATGTCAAGGCAAACGAGTGTGGCCACTAGAAATCTGAAGGCACATAATAAGTCTCTTGGTTGCATATGGAGGCTCAGAGTCCCCTGGTAAATGTGGAATAGAAGGTGAACACTAGTTGCACTTATTTCACATTCTGAGTTGGGCGAGACCGGAGGTTATACCCAAGTAAATCCATCCATCGACCACCTGGAGGAATGTGGCTGGACAAAACAGGTCAGAAAGGAGAAACGTGTGGGGTTATACTATTCAGAGAAATGGACACACACAATATTCACTATCCTGATCTGTGAATCTTGGAATCAGGCATTAAAACCACCCAGGTTAATGCTGCAATCTAGGTTATTAGAATGGCTAATAACTCTGACAAACTTGTAATGAAGACCTTAGTCCGAAACATTGGGGATCACAAGACGAAACATACTTAGATGCTTTAAATGCACTTGGGCAGGATGAATGAGAGTGGATGAAGTTGCATGCTACATGTGGCTTTAGATGTGATCTAATGGGATTGTAGGGGGTTATAAGAGAGAACCTCTCTTTCTGAAGGTGTAAGGAGTGGGCAGTTGCTCTGGCTTCCTGAAACAAACGTATCCAAATTAAAGCAGGCCATAGATGCAGAGTCAGGGTCACCCATCCTCGAAGCCTGCATTTTGCTCTCAGGACAGGAGAAAGTAAGACATAGGGTGCTAGCAAGAACTTCTTAGCCTTCCGTGCAGGGGAACACTTCCTGCATAGCAGACTCTCTATAAACAAACTGACCAGACAGCTCTCCTGCTCTAAATTTACCATAATTGCCACAGCCGAGACACAACCACATATTATGGCTACGTTTCGACTATAGAGGGTTATGCCAATGGACCTTTTTATTTGTAAAAAAAACAATGAAGACAGTCTGTGCTTCTAGACTTGTTGGGTCTTGTTTGTCACACCCAATCCACCTGACACAGCTACCACTAGCAGAACTCTGCTGCTTGCATTTCTATCCCCAACTATGGGTATTTGTATGGGGTACAGTCTTCAAACCCAACCTTGTATATGATCTAAAATAACCTAACAGCATAGGCATTTTAGACAGTGGTGGCAGAGAAGTTCAACTTAGAGGGGGGTCACACACACACTCACACCCTTGGATTCACATGCAGACACACACTCACCCCCATTCACAACACTGACTCACAAATACACATACATTAATACATTAAGGCACGCACCAAACTGTTAATAAAAATACAACACTTACCTGCTGCAGCTCTCGGGGAGGGAAGCCTCAGAGGTGCCAGGAGGGTTAGGACTGCTGCCTACCCTCATTGGCTGACGATAGGCCAGCCAACAAGGAGGGGCAGCAGTCCCTATCACGTCACAGATTAGGATAGGTCAGAGAGATTGGTGACCCCACCCACTCTGTGACGAGATGTCAGTGATAGACACTTGGCACCTTTAATACAAATAAAGGCCCTGGGGATGGGGTTCCCAGGGTCTAAAGAGATTCAGGGAGGGGGGCTGCATGTCTCACCACCCCTTTTTTGTAAGTTGTGGCCCAGAGGGTGGGCTCCCATGGGCTTATAATGGCTTGGGGAGGGGGCCCGTGGCCACCGCCCCTTTAAAAAAAAAAAAAAAGGCCCTGAGGGATGGGGTACCCAGGCCCTGTGACCAACCCCCTGCCACACATAGGCCGTGTACAACGTGGTGTTGGCTGCCTTTGGGGTGGTTGGGCACAGGGCCTGGTGCAGGACAGGCCTTGTGGCCAACTTCCCACTAGGCACGGCCGAAGGGGTTGGCTGCATGCAGCGGGTTGGATTTACGTATGGCAATTAAATATTACTTTACATTAAAAAAAACTCTGGAAATTCATTGAAAAAATAAAAGGTTAAAGTTAAGTTATAGTTAGGGGAAAGGTTTGGTACCAACGTAACATTTTGAAATCTAAAAACCACTACAATTCACCAGTTATCGTTACAGTTATCTCAAGTAACTATAACTAGTGTCCTAAGGTAACTATAACTCGCACCATGGCCATTCACTGCTAATTACCCCACATATTACATCACTCATGACCTCTTTTATGACATCATTGATAATATCACTGCAACATTGCAGTGAAATTATTGATGAGAAAACTGTGCATGGGGGTTATATGTGTACATATATATGTATACATATATAGTGGGGATTTCAGTCTGTCATCGTCGCCCATTCGCTCTCTTCACTGTGAGTGACAGCATACCACTTTGGCACATGTGCACATCTGCGTAGAAGGTATTCCACTTTAAGGACAGTGCTGGGAGGCAAATCTCTGCTTTCACTTCATGTTTTTAAACTTACTTTTGCCGTTCTTTTACATTCTGTTTTTACAAACTTATTTTTTTTTATTTTTACACTGGTACACTTTTAATGTATATTGCATATGTTTAAAAAACAAAGAAATTCACAAAACATTGCAGGCTTGTCAAGGCAAGATCTTTGGCTTTGTCCTTTCTTGTTTCAGCTGGGGCTTCCTCAGCGAGACATTTTAGCAACAAAGGATCAGGCCTAGCGCACTGACAATCCTCGAAGGAGGAGTGCCAGGGCTTGCCCTCTCATCACCTGTGGGAGGTCTTCTTCCCTCATACTTGATGCATCAGTCTCCAATTAGCATCAGAGCTCTTCAGGAAATTAAAATGAATGCAGCCAGCTTGTCCTTGCTCTTCCTTCCTCAACCTTCAATCTCAGAAGGCAAATATTTTGATTAGCGAGGGTGCAAGAATGGGCTGCAGCCTTCTCAGGAGAAGTTCTGGGAACACATCAACACTGATGCAGGAAATTCACTGACATTGTAAGGGTTGAAGTTTCTATTCTGCGGTAAAAGAAGATGTCTTGATAGGCATGGAAGATCTTTAAATCAGGGTTGGGATGGATATCGGTGGGTAGTCCACTGAAAGTTCTTATCAGATTTGTGACCCCGGGCCATTTGCAGACAAGCATTTGGAAACAAGGATTGGCAAAGCCAATAGATCTGGGCTTAATGTGGTAAAGCAGGCAAAGTTAGCACATCAGAGCGAGGCACCTGAGAGGGAGCCAGCAGGAGTGGATTGAGAGGGGTATAGCTAGTCGTTCATGCAGTTCAATGCAAGCACTGGAATGGAAGTGGAAGGACACATCTAAACAGCCAATGTTACTAGGTGAAAAATTGGTACGCCAGAAGGCTGAGCCAAGATGTGTTTGACAAAGTCTACAGCCAATGGCTGAAAGAGGCTGGTAGAAGAAAGCGAACGGCTAAAAGGGAGGACCCAACGCCCTATCGTTGTATATTGTTGGCAATTGCTAGCTGTGCTGTCAAAACTCAGACCTAAGAAATAATACTGAAGAGTGTTTGAGGGGTGGGGCAGATGGGGGCAGGGACTGATTGACATCTATAATCAGGAACAGTGCTGAAATAAGAGCAGCACTGATAAAACACTGCACACTTTAGAAAAGGAGAAGCCCACTGCTCATGCTAAAGCCTTGACTTTTTTTTGACAGCTCAGTACAGTTTAAAAGCGGCATGAGACACCTCGGCTGTGCCGCAGGGAGCCAGGCATGAGGGAAATGAATACCACTTGAAGCTTATGTGAATTAAACTCAGTCAGCATGAGCACTCTCTCCACATTTTAGAAAATCAAACGTTTGAATAAGCCCCCGCGGACCTGAAACAGGTTTCAAATTGCCCAATAATTTGCAAGATAGAATTCAGCAGAATATTTTGGAATGATGTGAGGTGAGGGCAAAGACAGATTTCAATCAGATGTTATAATGAGGGAAATTACCTGCATAAACTGAAGGGAGGCTTCAAAGTCCTCGACAGGATACATCTTCACGCGGAAGAACTTCATCCCCATTATGAGGCTGATCACGCTCTGGACCACGTAGGGGTTCTGCTCCTTGTGTCGCAGTTCTTTTAACTCTGCTATGAATTTCTTCTTCACTGCTGGAAACCTGTGGAATCACAGACATGGTCCTCAGACAAGACTTGCAAAGCAACAAGACAAAGACATTTCTGAGTAACTTTATTTTTACCCGGCTCAGTAAGTATGGAGCAAGAAAAAAGGTAAAACTTGAGCACTGTATATAGAATGGCTCAGTGTAATGAACTCTCGCTGCTGAAAATGTGGTTATCTGTACATTCGAAGTGTGAATGCCAACAAGGCCTTCCATCCCTCTGAGATGCTTAAACTGAGTGCAAATGAACGGAGTAATAGTAACGCCCATCATTAATACTATTTTTGCTATAGCCTCAGATTTATTTTTCACTTTTTGATATCTGAATTTGGCCTAGCCTGGCTTGTTGTGGCCTGTCGCTTTCACGGCTGAAATCTCTCTGTTTCAGCAGCACAGAAATGAATAGCACTTAATCCAACGCATCCATATGGAAGGCAGAGTCTTCCTTGTTACATTTAATAATGACGCCACCTCATTAGACACTAATGGAATAGGGTGGTAGAATATTAATTTTTATCTGCAAGTTTATTAGGAAGTGTTATTTTTTAGAGCGGAGCCTTGAGTTTTAAATATCACCTATGGCAAAAACTAGGTTACTTGTTCTCAAGTACTTTTATCCTTTTAATTAGATGGACACTTCTTGCAATCACCCTGAAATTCACCCCAATGCAAGTAGTACAGATCACCCGAACTCCATTCCCATGGTAGTTTTACCCTTGACCACTTGCAGACAGTGACTGCTTCTCAATTCACAGCACTCATGCACTGCCCCAGGCATGCACCCAAAACACAAGAGACACATAATTTACCGTCTGCCTCCCAATCACCAGGCATGTATGACGGAACCACGCATGCCTTTACCATGCAAGTCATTACCACACATATGCCTTTACCACAGATACCTTCACAACGAAAATGTAAGGATAGCCCACGTAAGTGAAAATCCTTTAATATATATATATATATATATATATATATATATATATCTATATGTATGTGTGTGTGTGTGTGTATATATATATATATATATATATATATATATATATATATATTTTCACTGAAAAAACCATAGGTTTTAGGGACAGTTATAGTTAGTTGGACATTGCACTTGTACAAAACCCGTGAAATTCCCCCGTTATAGTTAGTTCAGCTAACTATAACTCGCGCCCCGCAATGCACTGCTGACGACGTCACATATTACATCACTCATGACATGGTCAGTGACATCACTGATGACATCACTGATGACATCTCAAATGACATCACTGATGACATCATCCAGTGACTGTGTGTTTCTGTAAAGTTTAAATATTTTTAATATATATAGGGAAAGGCGTATTGAAGAATGAGTGGGTGTATAAGTGTCTGTATGGATGATTTAGTAGGTGCGTGACTAATTCTATAAGTGAGTGATTAAACGTATCTTACTGAATGCATGGGTTAGTGACTAAACTGGGTGAATGTCTGTATCTGTCTGTTGCTGTGTAAGTGGCTGCATGGGTTTGTGAATAGCTACATGAGTGTATATAAGAGTTATTGATTTGTTGTCTGAGTATCTGTATGGGTGCCTGAGTGTTTGTGTGGATGGGGTGTGTGCGACTGTGCATAGATGTGTGAGTGGGTGATTCTCTGGGTGGATGGTTTCAAGAGTGCATCTGTGATAGACTGTATGGGTGGGTAAGTGTGTGTAAGAGTGTGTTAGTGAGTGAATGTATGTCCCAGTGGTACATGTGTGAGTAACTACATATGTGAAAGGCAGTATATATGTGTGTTGGAGTATATAAATAGCTATAAGCGAGAGTGAGTGATTGTGATAGTGGCTGTATGGATGAGTGTGTGCTTGTATCAGTGATTGTATAAGAGCGTAACAATGTGCTAGTATTTGTATGATTAAGTGAGCTGGTGTGTGTATAACTGTATAGGTGAGTAAATGGCAGTGTGTTTAATTATTTGCATGACTGACTAGGTGTGTGAGTACCTCTATCGATGAGTGGCGGTGTTTGAGTGTCTATATAGGAGTAAGAGTGCATATGATAGTCCTGTACTGAGTGACCATAAGTATGAGTGACTGTACGGGTGAGTGAGTGGATGTGTGTGTGTAGACCTAAGAATCAGTGAGTGGGTATGTAGTTATTGGTGTTGGAGTGTCTATGGTTTTGCGAATGGCAGTCTGTAATTTAGATTGGGTGTATCAAAGGTTATATTAGGGTGTGAAGAGCTGCATCAGATTATCACGTGGATGATGTCATCAGTGATGTCATTTGAGATGTCATCAGTGATGTCATCAGTGATGTCACTGACCATGTCATGAGTGATGTAATATGTGACGTCATCAGCAGTGCATTGCGAGGCGCGAGTTATAGTTAGCTGAACTAACTATAACGGGGGAATTTCACGGGTTTTGTACAAGTGCAATGTCCAACTAACTATAACTGTCCCTAAAACCTATGGTTTTTTCAGTGAATTTCAAAGGTTTTTTAAATGCTAATTTCTAACTATAACATATCTGAAACCTATGGTTTTTTCAGTGAATTTCAAAGGTTTTTTAAATGCTAATTCCTAACTATAACATGTCTGAAACCTACGTTTTTTTCAGTGAATTTCAAACGTTTTGTAAATGACAATTTTTAAATGTATTAATTATTATATTAATTTTTTTCATACTGATTTACTAAATTTTTAGAAACATTTTTTTTTTTTACATATTTTATTTTTTAAATTACATTGTAATTACATTATACATTACATTACAAAAAATACTTTCTCAGAATGAATCTTTAGTTTAAATACTTTGCACATAGGCAATAGACTTTTAAGTACAGTAGTTACAGTTGTTGCAATGGGCAACACATTTTCAAACACAATGCAACATTAAGCTCAATGTGAATTTCTAGTTAAATGCAATTAGTTACTTTATGGATTACTTTTCTAACCACAGGACTGGATCCTAGATTCAGTCCTGGGACATCTCCTGTAAACAGTTGAGTAAAAGCGTTTTGGTTACAGTCGTGATTTTTAAGGAATATTATTGTATTTTAAAAGTAGACTAGAAACTTTTTCTCATAGAATCACCAATGTTATCCTATGGAAGGAAATTCACTTAGAAGGTAAAAACTGTTATCGTTACTTTTTCTTACTCAGTGTTGGATCCTGGATCCAGCACTGGTGCATCTCCTGTAAACAGTTGAAAGAATGCGTTTAAGTCATACAGGTGATTTTTAAGGAATATTTGTAGTTTGTGAAAATCGACACTTTGAAACTTTTCTGCTGAAAACCAGGCAATGGATTCCTATGGAAGAAAATATAAGTTACTGGTAAGTACGGTTAAAATTACTTTTCACGGTCAGTGCTGGGCTAAAAGATGCAGCACTGGGTTCTCTCCTGATAACAGGTGAGTAAATTGGAATTCGTACTTTGGTTGATTTTAGAGGAATATTATAAAGTTCCAAAACTCCACACTTAGAAGAATTTCCAAGTGAAACCAGTCAATGTTAGCCTATGAAGGAAATTCAAGTTACCGGTAAGTACGGTTAAAATTACTTTTCAGGACCAGTACTGGGCTGAAAGATGCAGCACTGAGGTCTCTCCTGATAACAGGTGAGTAAATCAGAATTCGGATTTCGGCTGATTTTAGAGGAATATTTGTATGTTTCAAAATTCAACACTTAGAAACTTTTTCAGCAAAAAGCAGGCAATGATATCCTATGGAAGGAAATTCAACTTACTGGTAAGTACGGTTAAAATTCCTTTTCGGGACCAGTACTGGGCTGAAAGATACAGCACTGAGGTCTCTCCTGATAACAGGTGAGTAAATCGGAATTGGTATTTCGGCTGATTTTAGAGGAATATTTTCAAGTTCCAAAACTCCACACTTAGAAGAATTTCCAAGTGAAACCAGTCAATGTTAGCCTATGGAAGGAAATTCAAGTTCCTGGTAAGTACGGTTAAAATTACTTTTCAGGACCAGTACTGGGCTGAAAGATACAGCACTGAGGTCTCTCCTTATAACAGGTGAGTAAATCGGAATTCGTATTTCGGCTGATTTTAGAGGAATATTTGTATGTTTCAAAAATCAACACTTAGAAACTTTTTCAGCAAAAAGCAGGCAATGATATCCTATGGAAGGAAATTCAAGTTACTGGTAAGTACGGTTAAAATTACTTTTCAGGATTAGTACTGGGCTGAAAGATGCAGCACTGAGGTCTCTCCTGATAACAGGTGAGTAAATCGGAATTCGTAGTTCGGCAGATTTTAGACGAATATTTGCACAATGGTGAAGGGAGGGGCGGGGCCTGAGGTGACATCTGTGCAAACGCGCCCCGTGGCGCGTTTTAAGTTGGGGGATTAAGTCCCCTTGAATCATGAGGGTCCCTAGGGGCCAACTAGCCCACCAGGAACCTCCAGTATGCGCCAGGGGCTGCGTTGCAGAGACGTGTAGAGAGGCCACACCCATTTTTACACCTCTCTGCAACGCAGCTCTGTGGCGCTTTCTGGATGTACCTGTTGGGCTAGTTGGCCCCCAGGGACCCTCAGGATTGAAGGGGATTTAATTCCCCATCTTAAAACGCGCCACGGGGCCTGTTTGCACACATGTCACCTGAAGCCCCGCCCTCCCTTCACCACTGTCAAACGCGCCCTTGGCGCGTTTTAAGTCGGGGGATTAACTCCCCTTGAATCCTGAGGGTCCCTGGGGTGCAACTAGCCCACCAGCTACCTCCATTAAGCGCCACAGAGCTGCGTTGCAGAGAGGTGTAAAAAGGGGCGTGGCCTCTGTACACCTCTCTGCAAGGCAGCCCCCTGGCGCATACTGGAGGTTCCTGGTGGGCTAGTTGGCCCCCAGGGACCCCCAGTATTGAAGGGGAATTACTTCCCCATCTGCAAACGCGCCAGGGGGTGCGTTTGCAGAGTGGTGAAGGAAGGGGGCGGGGCCTGCGGGCCCGATCGTTATTTATTTCGTTATTTTTTCCCTGAAGGGGGGCTGTGTGGCCCCCTTCCTTTTTCCTATTTTTGGGCCCTGGGGACCCCATCCCCCAGGGCCTTACCCCCTTTTTATTTTTTATTTTTTAATTAAACGGGAAGGGGGCCGCGTGGCCCCCCTCCCGTGGCCGAATCCTGCCCCGGGGACCCCATCCCCCGGGGAATGGCCACACTTTTAAATTAATTTTTAAGGAGGGGGGCTGCGTGGCCCCCCTCCTCAGGCCTCCTTGCCCCGGGGACCCCATCCCCCGGGGCAGGCCTTTTTTTTTTTTTTTTAAATTATTTCTGGAGAGGGGGCCGCGTGGCCCCCTCCCGGGCCACTTATGGCCCCGGGGACCCCATCCCCCGGGGCCTGGCCTCTCGGGGACTGTGGGGGGTCCCCAAACCCCCACAGTCCCGCCGGCTCCCCGTGTCCTAAGGGAGCCGGCATTGCTTTTCCACACGGGGAGCAGCTAACATGCTGCTCCCCATGTGGAAAAGCAATTGTCTTTGGATATTGGAAGCGAGAGCAGGTTTCCCTGCTCTCTCTTCCAATATCCAAAGCAGTTTGCAATGACAGGACGGGAGCCGCGAGGCTCCCGTCCTGTCATTGCAAACAGCAGTGTCCCGGGGGTAGGCACCCCGGGACACTGGGAGCCGGCCCTGGGGGGTGGCGGTCCCCAGGGCCACCACAGGCTCCAGGAGGGGGGCCACGCGGCCCCCCTCCCCACAGCAGCAAAGCCCCGGGGAGGTGGTGGTCCCCGGGGCTTCGGGGTCCAAAACGGACCCCCATTTTAAATTTGTTAGTGCCCCGGGGAGGTGGCGGTCTCGGGGCGTGTGGGGGCTCGAGCCCCCCACACAGGAAATAAAAATAAAAGAAGCCCCGGGAGGTGGTGGTCCTCGGGGCTGCGGGAGGGCCGAGTGCCCTCCCGCACCATTTTAAAATGAAAGCCCCGGGGGTGGCGGTCCCCGGGGCTTGGGGGCCCTTGAGGCCCCCATACATAAAATAAACCCCCCAGCATGCCCCCGGGACTTGGCCCATCCCGGGGGCTAACATCGAAGCGCGGAGACCGCGCTCGATTTTTTTTTCTCGGCAGGATCTGCGCACCCTGAGCGCATCCTGCCGATTTTTTTTTAAAAATGCTTTTTTCTGCCTAGGGGGTCCTTGTGGGACCCCTGAGCAGACCTAGGGGGTCAGGGTGTTTCTACCCTGCTCCCTTTTGCGCTTTGCGCACTTGTTTCTGTCCCTCGGTTCTACCGAGGGACAAAATGGCTGCCAACACTACCTGATTTGGAGTGTTGACAGCCAATTAGCATGCAGCTCGTGATCGGGAGGGTACGCGGATCCGACGCGGCCATAGATATATATGTGATTTTCTTTTGATTTTCTCAGGAACTACTGAACGGATTTACACCATTTAACAAAAATGGTTCTTTCTGAACCAAGAACTACCTCTTTGCCAAATTTGGTGTAATTCCGTTCAGCAGTTCGGGCTGTAGCCGTGTCTAAAGTTTCCTATGGGAAAATGAATGGGGAAAACACGTTTTGGGACCCCCTTTTTCTCGGCCCCCGCTTGACGAATCACCCTGAGACTTTCAGGGTAGGAGCGGACCGGAGCGGGCCATAAAGTTTGAAAATTTCGCGAAGATTCGTCAACCGACACAAGAGTTATTTCAAATAGAATGTCGCGGATTTCCTATGGAAAATAGGTCCTAACTATAACTATCTACTGGCGACCGCCAGTAGATAATATATATATATATATATATATACCCCTAGCAACCTCCCAACCACCCCTAAACCCTAAATATACCCTCACCACCAAAAATACCCTCACGCACCCTAAAAATACCCCTGCCACCCAAATACCATTACCCACCCCTAAACCCTAAAAATACTCTTACCACCCAATACCCCTTCCCATTCCTAAACCCTAAAAACACACTTACCACCCAATACCTTTATGCACCCCAAAACCCTAAAAACACCCTTACCACAATATACCCTTACCCACCCCTAAACCTTTAAAACACCCTTACCCTAATTATATATATATATATATATATATATATATATATATATATATATATATATATATATATATATATATATATATATATATATATATATATCTGTGAGCAAGGACGTTCCTGTCCGAAACGCGTCAGATTTGAAGCTCTAAATAAAATAACAACAGTGCCCAAACCTGGAGGATTCGTGTTGTCTCTGCTCGCCACATGTTCTGCGGAAGTGCGGAGACTTCGTTTGATATATATAAAGCGATTTAATTTACCTGCGATATACTTACATTTTCGTTGTAAATGTATGCGTGGTAAAGGCATATGTATGGTAATGCATGCGCGGTAAAGGTATTATCTGGTAACGACCGCCTTGTAAAGGTTACATCCCAATCCCCAGCACTCTGCTTCCACTTCCATGAAAGCAGCTTATACACACAGGACTCACAAGAGATTCTGCCCCATCGCCAGTGTTCACCCATGGCAGCATATACTACTAAGAACCCCAGCACTAAGTTCAAACATGCTCTTGATTTACCTCCCTTGAACCTGGGTTGCAGCCTTGGATTCTGCACAAGCATAAAGCATCAGTGTAGCAATTTGCAGCATCACTGATGAGTGGGGACTGATTGAGTGGAGGGGTCTGAATGTGAACTGTAACCAGGGTTGGTGCTCCCATAAGTAAATCAGGTACTTACGGGAGCACCAACCCTGGTTTACATCAGTAAAGCAGTACCTTTAGGCCCCACCTAGCTGCAGAGAAAATGACATCAAAAAGCCAAACATGTCCTTGCGTAGTGGGAGATTGCCTGCAGGAATATTTTTTTAGCGTGGAGTGCTGAGAAGCTTTATAGTGTTGCTGTATGTAACTGTGAGTGTATCTGCCATATGTGTGTATATCTGCCAGTGCCTATATGTCCGTGTATGGAAACGTCTATTAGTATCTGTGAAGGACTGTCAGTCTGCAAATGAGTGGCTCTTCCAAAATATGGGGGGGGGGGTGCTGTGGGGGTGGTGGTGTGGGGGTGGGGGGGGTGGGGGTGTGTGTGTCCTTGTCCCTGTCCGTGGAGATTGGCCCAGAAGGTAGGGTAATCCTGGTGACATCATTGCTATTCTGGTCTGCAAGTCATCATCTATAATCTTACCTGGATTGACATTAGTGCCATTGCTGCATTGTATGGGCATTATTAATATATTTTGCAAATATTCCCCCTAAACAAAGAAATGAAAGATTATGAAAAAATGATTAACTTTCATGCAACCAGGTGTACAATAACGAGGAGGAGGAGGTAAGAGCAGACGGGGGTGAAATCGTATGGCAGTGTAGTGGGAGGGAGGCGTTTCTTCCTTTGCTTCTCCCCTTTGAAGAGAAGATTGTGACTCTCCTTGGTGCAACCATGTGAGATGTGTAAGTGCCTGGTCTCATGCATTCTGTTGTGCTATCGTAAGGTCTGCGCTTGTCTTCACCTCAAACTGCACAGCAATCTTAAAACCATATAGGCAATTAAGGAGCCCTTAATATGTTGACCTAGTAATGTGCTGGGTGCCAACTAATAGCGTTTAAGAGTCTTAAGCATGTTAGACCTAAAACTTCAAAGTTGCTTTTAACGCATTTAAAAAAACTTTTAAAAAGTAAATCACGCATGTTTAAAAGATGCAAGTAGAGACTAGTAAAGTCACCTATCGCCCTTTACCGACTTCCAAAACAATTTGAGCTTTTAAAAGGTTTGCAAATTTAGAACATTAACTATTTAGAAACAAATATCATTTATACACAATAAGAACTTTCGTAGAAATATTTTTCTTGAATTCCGTTTAAAAGCAGCCTTAAAAAGATAAAGCATTGTCAATTTAATGTTCAAGTAGTTAAACAAATCTAAAACAACTTTTTGCCTTAACTTCAGCTTTTTAACGAAATCCAGCATTTCTAAGCATAAAATAGCTTTAAGAAATTGAACATTTGAAAAATGTAAAACTGCAAACCTTTTCAACTTCAAATGCCAACTCTTTCATATTTCAATAAGCTTTTCAACTATTTCTAAACGTGAAACATTATTGTGCATTAGTAGTTCTGGATTCAAGTTGTTTTCATCCGTATTACATTGTTACGATGTTTATCCTATTTTTTTTTATTTTACAGAGTTTTATATAGCGCAAACTTGACCCTAAGGTATCGGGTATCAGAGCGCTTTCCGGTTCAGGGAAGACCTGGCTTGGCAGTTCGGGCTGGACTGTTCCCATGAAGCACAGGGTCAAGACTGATTTGCATATAGCTGGGTCTGAACTGAGGTGGCGAAGTAAGCTAAAGAACGATGATGGATTCAACCCAGATGTGTGACTGGGGGCGAGTGTCTGAAAAGTTTCAGCGCTCCGTCCATCATTTCCTTATGTTTGCTTTGTTCGCCCTAAGTTGGCAGGGTCTTCCCAGACGTGGGTCCCTTGCTCACTTTGCCACTGGATTCAAGATAGCCTGGCTGATGAAGGGTGTTACCCAGAAACTGGTCCCAGGATGCTTGTTTCTGGTTCAGGGAAGACCTGGCTTGGCAATTCGGGTTGGACTGATTCCCATGAGGCACAGGGTCAAGACTGATTTGCATATAGCTGGGTCTGAACTGAGGTGGCGAAGTGAGCTAAAGAATGATGATGGATTCAACCCAGATCTGTGTCTGGGGGTGAGTTTCTGAAAAGTTTCAGTGCATCATCTCCTTGTGTTCATTTTACACGAGCACCAGTTGCATTACATGAGGACACATTCATTTTTGTTAGGCACGGGGAGATTAAGTGATGTGCCCAGAATCACAGGATGTTCAGCCTCATTGCCGAGAATCGAACCCGGTTCCCCAGATTCGCGGTTGACTGCCCTAGCCGTTAGGCCAACTCCTCTCCCCATATCCTATATTTCTACCTAACTTTTATGTATTTGAATTTACTAGTGTGTGTTAATGTCAGAGTCGGACTTGTACAAAAAAAACGGGACCGGACACCAAAAAAAGAAGTGCCCCCCATTAGCAAAGCAAATAGCTAAAAAAAAAGTGTCCCACATCTGTAAATTGTAAAGGCACGCGGTATGAATATTTAGCAAGGTATGTGAGACTGCATGCATTTGTGTTCCCCGCAGGCAATGTTTGTGGTAATATCAGAGAAATCAACAGTAAAGCCCTGCCCACGTGGCCATAAAACCGCCCGCAACCTGCTAAAAAACCGGACCACACACTGGTCTGACAGACCAGCCCGTCAGGCACTGCCTGACTGCCCTATAGGCCAGTCCGACACTGGTAGCTGTGTACTGCTTTCTGATTTTGTCCCATCCACCATTTTTTGTTATTGCTTTTTTGGCAGCCACTAATGCTTATAGTTGACAGCTTGCTTTTACTTTGTGACATGAAGCTAATCTCATTGTAGGCCCATGACCTTTGTTTATTTGATTATAAAACATAAAAAGATTACACATAAAACACAGTACGTATCTTTACAGAATTTAATACGTCCTCGAGTCTTAAACGCAATAAATTCTACAATTATTTGATGGAAGTAAGCCAGGGCTAGTTCACTAGTTTTGAGAGGGGCTTTGACACACCACTGACAAAGTTTCAGATCAGTATATAGTTAAAAAAACGGAGGGTGAACATTCACCACATGCAAACTGTTAGATTGACAGTTCCTGCTTACTGTGCACTCTAATTTTTGTGATCGTCTAAAAAGATTTGCATAAGCAATGAAAACTTTAGTTTACAACTAGTGCTGGTCCATGGCTAAAGAGACCAACACCATAGCAAAGAGGTAAATAAGGGTTCAGACAAGCATAATCATTCTCAAAACACAGTCACTTACTTTGACTGTGCTAAGACACCTATAACTTCAGCATACAAATCAGCTACTATGTGCATATTTCCAGTGTTGGGACCGAGGTACCTACAATAAAAAGAAAAACACGAGACTCGTAAAACAACTTCCTTCTTAATGCACAAAATAAGCAGTAAGAAGCAGTAACACATTAACAACTGCTAATGAAAAAGCCACATTACCCTTCTTTGTACTTAAAGTGCTTGAAAGCCAAGTTAATGACGTCATGTACCAAACTGTCTATGACGGGATGAAGTGGAATCTAAAAACAAAAAAAATAAACATCAATGAACATCAAAGCTGAGGCGATCTGATATCTGTGTACATAGAAAGGTGATTTAGATATATCTCTTGCATAAACATAAGACAATTGAAAAGGTTGGGGCTTCCTTGCATGTGCGGTTGGTGTATGTCAGGTGCTAGTCATGTCCCCAAACACCAGCATCAGAGTAGCCCCTAGTGCCATGTTAATTGTACAGCACCTAAAGCTACCTCATAGGGCACACTGACTCTAGTTGAACCTGTACACAACAACCTCACAACTGCTCTGCAAGGAAGTTCACAGCTCCTCTCGAAAGCTCTTGAGGGTAAGGCACAAGGACCATCTACGTCAAGTGAGCAAGTGCAGAACATTAGTTTATACGAGTACCTCTGGCTTAAGGCAAGAGAACATGTGATCCGCCCATGCTGAGGTGCAATGGGAATGCCATCATTAGCACGGGGAGTTCTCCACTACTAATGGAGTGAGAGCTCCTCAGAGATGCCCTGGCACTGGTCCAGCACCTACGAAGAGAAGGGTTCTTCTGCAGTATTAAATTGTGAGACAAGGGCAAACACTGGCACAGTTCATGAGATCTTTCCTTAATATGCCTACTTGCATTGGCTCTGTTTTTAGACGTCAGTATTGTAATAAGAGGCATATCTCATCCCCCGATAATATAACAATAAAATGTTTGCAATGCTCTACAAGCCTTCAAATATCTTCACAATTTCCTGGCTATGCATTAATTATCTACTTAAACAATAGGCAGTTCTAACAGCATTTTTGCAAGCATTGAGCTGACGGCTGCTCTAATACACAGGTAACCGAAAGTAAACATAGGCATCACAGCACCCCCATTCCATTCAGGAAGCTTGAAGCAGAAAGTCAACTTCACGGCCAACCCTTGGAGCTTTCTTTATATTGTGCACCATGTTTCGTGTATTCTTCTAAATGGGTCGTCTTGCAAATCTCATATCATCTCTTTAACATATTTTCATGTAATTATCAGATTCCCGTGTATTCACAAGATATCGCTCTTATTTGTCCTCAGTGTTTTACTATGGCCAGGCTAACATTTGCGGTCTCTAAAATGTACGTACTCTCTATTGCATTTACATATATCAACAGCCCGCACCTCTGTGTGTTCTCTGCATTCCACATCACAGACCACTTTTCTGTCTACACTCCATAAACTGCACCGACACCCGGAATTTACTACATTTCAGTCAAATAAGTCCAAATTCTGTAACCCCTCCCCTGTCCACTGCCTTCCCTGGTTATTCCTTTCCCAAATCAACACCAAAACTAACTTAAAATAATATGATATGAGTTATTATGGTTGCATAGGTTTTTAGTTACATTTATAACGCTTATGTGCAAGATAGTGATATTTATTAACTTAAAAAACATCACAAACTACAATACACAACATAGTGAATAGCAAGCACATGGAACACAAGGCAGATAACGTCTGTTAACACAATTGTCAATTGTATTTCCATAGCAAGTAAAGTATGTGTTTTCGGTGCATGAATTATGCTGCACGCTATTTTATTCAAGTTACACTTTATAGGTTTGTAGTAACTGAGTCCAGACGTGTAGAGGATCTTAGGATGTTTATTAGTAGTAAGTCACAAGTCATCCAGTTAAGTCCAATACAAGACCCCACCAGGAGCAGCCAGCATGCTGCTCAGCCCAGCCAACTGTGGCTCTTTGACTCCCAACATTCTGTAAGGTGACATCACATAAAGATTCCACAGAGAGGGCAAGTATAACATGGGAGTCAAGGTACAACATATCCTCCTTTCTTCTTAATAAAAAAAAAAGGACAATGAGAAAAGAAAAGAGAAGAACCGAGAAAGAGGAGACACAAAGAAACAGAAGCGTAAAACCATCGAATGAAGAGCAACATGAACGAAATTGAGAAGCAGAGAAGAAAGGATAACAAAAACATAGCAACCATCCTCCCTTCTATACACAACAGAAAAGAAAAGAAATAACGACATCAGAGAAGAGGAGAAAAAGAAACACAAAAGACTGCCACAATGCACACACACAGGCCAGAACAGGAATGAAATGAGGCTGAAAATGGAAAGCTAACAGAACACAGGGCTACAGGCTGCGATGAGCGCAGAGAAAGGAAACACGACAGAAAAGCAGAGGAAAGTTCAGAATACACAAGAGACACGAGAAGAATACATAAGAAGGAAAACAGAAATGAAGAAAGAAATAAGGAAGATGAGGAAAAGTAAGAGGGGATTCCTCATCCAAACACCATTATCATAATAATACGATAAGATTGTAATACAAAAATAACAGTGTATATCTCATAGAAGAAAATTCAATACAAACCGTACATACTAGCAATGAAAGCATGAAAATGCACCCAAAAAGGGTAAACGTAAGCTAAATATGTAAACCCGAATGCATGGGTGGGAACCCATGACAAATCTCTTGGGATGGAGATGCGTTGTGCACAAAACTAGTACTTCTCCCCATACACATCTCAGTGTAAGGACCAACTTCGTGTGGAAAAACCATACCGTGCACTGTAGTAATGTAACTGTGTTAATACAGCACGCAGGATACTTTGGAAAACCCAAATCGAGACAACCTCGTAAAGGGTCACACATTGAAAAATAGAGGAGAATAACCCCACGACCTAGTGAAGGTTATATTGAAGAAACATTGAAAAATTGAGAGGGATGACCCCCATATCAACAACCTCAAAAGGTCAAGCATTGAAAAAAATATTGAAATGTTGACCGCCAGCAACAAAAATTGACAACCTCATAAAAGTCACACATTGAAAAAAAAAATCGAGTAAATGAACTGTTGAAGGTGACCATTTGAACCATGAGTATCGTGATAGATACAACACAATGTACTCCCAACTAGGGAATACAACTGGAATGCATGCAAATCGATAAAATGGATTGATAAACGCATTCTCTCTAAGGAATACTGCACGCAGTGAAACATTGAAACGTAAAATAGATGTAGCTAAAACGTGGCAGCATAGACAGACAGGTGCGACAGGAGGCAATCGCTTTAAGGAATACTGCCCACATCCATGTAGAGTAGTACAGTGGAAAGTACAACACAATATAATTCCAACTAGGAAATATTACTGGAAAGTATACAAATTGAGATATGCAATCTCGAACCTGGAATACAGCAGACATGCACGTACATTGTGGTAATAAATTAACTGAACACATTAATGTACATTGACAATCGACCAACAGAGAAAATTGAGTAATTGAAATCTTGAGAGCATGTAAGTACGGTCATATACAAGTATATACACCATTGAACTAAAATTCAACTACATACATATCACACAGCGGACATTTGAGAACAACCTTATGTAAAGGTTAACCTTGAATTTCCATTTATTGAGAACAAAACACCACTGGAGAAAACACGCACAAACAAAAAAAATAGCATTTGAAATTGAGCATTTTGAACTAAAAAGAGATTGGAATGGAAAGAAGGAATAGCAAAGGTGAGAAACAGCATGCTGGGAAAACACATGCAGGAAAGCAGCGCTAGAAACATGAGAAACCTAACATTCGAGGATAGATTTGACCATTGTAATCTCAACTAGAGAATACTAGTAGAATGGACGAGAATAGAGGTGTGCAATCCCAGCTAGGATTCCCACGCATGCACATAGAAATGCTAGACATAATAGAGCACTAGGAATGTTGAGAGTGTATATAATCGCAACTAGGGAATACTGCAGGACAGGATGAACTCTGAGATTATTGAGTAAATGTACACATCCATGCAGATTGAAATAAATGAGAAGTTGAATAATAGAGAATGTTTTAGTTGAATTATAGAGAGTGTGTAAGTGAATGCATGTAAATGGAATTAGGCCATCCCAACAAGAGAAAACTGCATGCAAGCAAGAACATAGAGACAAAAGAGCACTAGAACTGAGTTGAATAGAAATAACACAATGTAGAATCCTGTGAAGAAAAACATTGTTAAAAAAATAACAAACATTTGCATTCGCCTACATATCACTTAGATTGTACTTTGGCTCGCATAACGTTAGAAAGATACCGTATGGTGAGCACCATAGAAAAGTACCTCCAGGACGTGGAAATTGCACTCATGTAAATACGTGTGACCACTGGCTTGGATAAACACCAGAATGACATTGAGATAAAACCGCATGCCCCTTGGAAACTTAATTGACATAGTGTTGGAGCGTTGACAAACCTTCCCAACTTGACATGCATTGAGATGTGCAAATGCTAAACTGTCATTTTTGAATAAAACCAGCACTGGACAAACCATCCACGATCAAAAAAAAATAGCATTAGAAATTGAGCATTTTGAGCAAAATAGAACTCGCATACAGTGAAACATTGGAATATGAGTAGGAACCCATACGATAAAAACAGATATGGATAGGAACCCATATGATAATGCGAAAGGACTAAAACCTTCGCATAGCTTCCAGGAGGAAGACACCAAAACAGATATGGATAGGAACCCATATGATAATGCGAAAGGACTAAAACCTTCGCATAGCTTCCAGGAGGAAGACACCAACCCTCGTGTAAGGGATAGAACACAGGTAAAATTGACTAATGCGAAAGGACTGTAACCTTCGCATGGACACACCCTGTAGACGGGTACATTTGAAAGCATACGGGTAGGAACCTGTACTAAAGCAAAAGGACTGAAACCTCTGCATGGATCCCCTGTGACAGGGTAGAACTGGAGTACTGTAAGTGTGTTGACATAACACACATAAAAGTAGGTGTAAGTGTGTTGACATAACACACATATGAGTAGGAACTCATGACATATTCCAACGGTGAAAGGAATTTTTGGGTAGGAACTCGAATACATGTGTAGAAACCCATGCAAAATATAGCATGCATAATGGACTCTTGACAGCACGCTGTGCACTGAACTGAATGAGACCAAACCCATTAAACGCACCACGTCAAAATATTGTGCACTGTTGTGAAGTGACAAAAAAAAACAAAAGACACACCCTAAGAAGGGTAAGACATAAAATAGTTGTGCACTGTAATGAAGGAAAAACGAGGTCATTTCTTGTGCACAGAACAGATGGGACTGTAACACTTGAGACATCCCGTGTGAAGGCAAAAACGTTGTGCACCGTAGGAGATGGGACTGTAACCCATGTGAGATATCTCTAGAGAGATGTTGTGCACCGTAGAGGATGGGAACGTAACCCATGTGAGTCACCTCAATTGGAGGTAAACGTTGTGCACCGGTAGTGCACTGTAGCGACGGGAGGGAACCCGTGCGACACACCTCGTATGGAGGTAAAGCGTTGTGCACTGTGAGGATGAGAGAAAAGCCCATAAGACACATCCTGTGTAGGGTACTAAAACGAGAGAGAACGACGTCATGTGAAAGTCTGCACTATAGTGGGCAAGTGTACTGTGCATAAAATAACAGAACCCATAGACAGGTGAATCAGTGACACGAACCCTTTGGACAAACCTAGAAAGGTCAAGTAATGCACCTTCTAATGTAAACCCACAAACTGGAAAAAAAAAAACTTTGCATGTGATCTCGCCGTGACTTCCTCTGGAGAAAAAAATGAAAAAAAATAGACCATGTCACAGCATCGATTAAAAAAAATAGAGGAGGCAACCAACAGTCATGGATAACAGGGCAGTAATGTGACACTTAAGTTGCCCCAAACTTTACAGATGCACGATTCCGGGTAGAACGTAAAAAGAAGCATCAGTTCACGTCCACAAGTGTTCTCAGGCGCTTCCGGCAAAAACATGGAGATCGTGATAAAAGTACCTGCAATAAGCTTCAACATGAAAACACAGGAAGCAAGAGAAGATCCGACATGTAGAACATCTTCCCACGACGGCGTTCCTGTCAGCTTGCAGACTTCAAAATAACTTTATTGAAAACGTCATGCCAGACAGATGCGTGATCGGCAAGGTGAGACGTGGTTGGAAACGTGAAGGGAAAACACGCTGAGTAGTGCAAATCCGCCACTCCAAAAATGGCGAAACGCATCAAGACACCGCGCCGGATGGCTTGCGGCAACAACGCGCGTCGAACCGTCCTCCACAGCACAGCGATTGAAAAAGGTCCAGACGTCACAAGAGGCAGCAGGGAGGCAACGAAAGTAAGGTAAGATTGCGCGTGTTGAGAGTGTGCGCGCGGTGAGGGGCTCGTGCTGTATTCAAATGTAAGCGCCCCAACAGCCATGGTGCAGCGGCAACCGCTACCGGCCTCCAAAACACCAAAACCAAATGCCCCCACTCACAGGTAGATGCAGGAACTCAACTCCATAAATCCACAAATGGAAAGGTGACATGGAAGTCCAGTAGAGAACTCCTCACCAACAAGACTCGACAAGAGACTGGCCCCACCTCAGTTTCCAAATAAACGTGACCAGTGCTGACCAGCTATCACGGGTCCTTTTTACATTGCACAACCAAATGAGTAGACAACTATGTTCCAGCAAAGGATCTCCTCTTGTTGAAAGATACACAGGATCCCACTGATTACCTTGCATGAAGAGACACTGTAGACGTTTATTGTGGCGCTGTAGACCATTGTAAGCGCGCTGTAGACTGAGCAGTTGCGCTGTAGGAACAGCATGCAGTACTTTGAGCTGCGGTTGAGATCCAGTTAAGTTGGATGCAGCTACAGTGAAACAGTCATACAGATAAGTGACTGGTGGACAGGTACAATGGTACACTTCTTCTCCACTCCCACAGCTGAAACAGAGGGAAATGGCACACACCTGAACACACACACTTCTTCGCCAGACAGTGTGCAAGCGTAGGCTTACCCTCACAGAAGGCTCAGCACGATTAGGAGTCAGGAGTGTAGACAGCCTTGGGGGATGAACAGCTCTTTAGGTTGAACAGACTCTGCTGTGTAGAGTGGCACTGGCACTTTGCGTTGAGGGCGACCGATGGGAGGTCACTGGTGGGGTCAAGTGTGCCAGTTGAAAGTAGAAACAGCATCAGTTACTGTTAAGTCTGTAGTAGATGATTGAAGTTTTAAAAGGTGGACGTAGCAGGTTCTTTAGAAGATCTTAACTTGAGTTGCAGTAGGTTCGCCTCAGTATCGTCGCCAAAAACTTGTAGTAACTGAGTCCAGACGTGTAGAGGATCTTAGGATGTTTATTAGTAGTAAGTCACAAGTCATCCAGTTAAGTCCAATACAAGACCCCACCAGGAGCAGCCAGCATGCTGCTCAGCCCAGCCAACTGTGGCTCTTTGACTCCCAACATTCTGTAAGGTGACATCACATAAAGATTCCACAGAGAGGGCAAGTATAACATGGGAGTCAAGGTACAACAAGGTGATTGCTCGCTTTTTAATTTATTGCGTATTCTTGAAAGGAACCAGTAAATCTGATGTTTCGGATGAGAGTAATGTCTGATAGTATATTTTGTTTGGCAACATTTATATTTATGTATTTTGGAGCCATTGTTAACAGGGCAGTTAAAACAGGGCAGGGCTACTACACCTGTACACACAGAACAGCCGCCATAATTTTTGTTTTTATGGAAGAAAAGGGCCAGCCACTTATAAATAAATTAAGTCTGGCTCGGCCACTTCCCCGTGGCCTGTCAATAATCACCCCTACCATTAACTCCTGATTTGACTAAAGAAATGTGTTTTACATTGGAATTCATCAGTATCAAACTTCCTTTCTCCTTATGGTCCAGGCGCTGCAGGCCAACTGATAGATGAGAAGTACACAGGGGAATTTTTCTCTGACATCAATAAATTCTTGTCACTACCTGCGCCATCACCTACGAATGATTCCATGAGAAAGGCCTAAATACCTCTGTGAGAAAATACATAACTATATCCAGTGGCGTAGCAAAACTTGAGGGGGCCCCCCTGCAAAGTATATAGAGGCCCCCCCCCAGAATCACTTGGAAGCTCTCAGACCAAGGTACTTTGCTGAGGGCCCCCCTGGAGTTCGGGGCCCACCGCACTGCGGGGGCCTTTGCAACGCCAATGAGGTACTTCCGGCGCTCCTGAAATAAAAACCTCCCTCAGGACCACTCAACATACTTCAACCCACAAGGAAGAAAACACTTCTGAGTAACCACCAGGGCTAAGGAATATAGTTTATATGTCAGGCCCCATTATTAAAACAAGCATTTGCAATGCAATCAGTCTCGCCTTTGGGACCTTATATGTATTTAGCTATGCAGCACATTAGCCTGGGTGCTGAAACATCTACTGTTCTTTAACATGGAGGGAAAGTAAGCACCAAACTGCGTGACACGCCAGGTATGGGAACACATGGAGAGAAATATTGCCTTTCAGCGGGAAATGGTATAGTCCAAAGCTCTGTTTTTAATATAAAATCAGGGCCTTCGGTGGTCATATCACTGAAAATACAAGATTTGAAAAAAATATTGTCTACTGGTGCTCGTGGAAGACAATTTCAATGGACTGGAATCTAGAGAATGCTAAAGTGATTCTGGTATTTTATTGACCTCTGCTGGTCGTTTCCTATCAAGGAAGTTAAATAGAGGCAGTTGAACAGAAAACAAAGTCGCTAAGCGGAAGCAGACAAGTCCTAGGGCTGATCTCCAGAGCCCACAAAGTACATACACATTTATGTATATAATAAGCATATACTAAAGTATATACAAGAGGTCTCGAATGCTCGACCTAAAAAAGAAGTTAGTTTCCCCTTCGCTGCAGATGGGGGTGGGGTGCTCGCTCAATACACTCACCTTCACCTTACACTTTGGGGAATGGATTTGAGACCCACCTCTTTTAAAGTTTACCAGTCTCCACTGTCATATGTCTATCTCAGTTATGTCTCCTACACCGCAGTCACAAATAAAAACCCAATTCCTCTCTTTTGTAAATCTCGGGGGATGACATATGCCTCTAAGTGCAATATTCCTCACACGCTCCACGCTGTGAGCGAAATGCTTAAGCAAACAATTCGAAACTCCTACGCTTATTATTTTTGTGACTTTGAAGAAAATGTAGAGGCTGCATCTGCTTTTGTGATACATGAACATTTAATGGACAATTACTGCTACACTTGAAACATGACCTGCGAATAGGGGTATGCGAACAGTCAGAGCATTGACTATGAATCTTATTGTATAATGTGACAGTATATAATATACGTTGTCATGAATAATGAATAATTATTTAATGTGATGATATATATATATATATATATATATATATTGTAATGAATAAGTGCAATAATTTCCTTCTACGTAAGGCAATACCTGTGCGTATTAGAATACCAAGCTAAACTTAGTATTTTTTCAATTTCCACTATACTTTTTTGAAAATTATCCTGTACTCACAAATTATGTAGAATTAATGATGCTATCACTAGATTAAGTATTGAATTTATTTTTACTCATTTGGGCCCCAAAATGACCAGAAGTAACTTATGCGCTCCAAGCCTCACAATCAGAGGCAGCTATTTTTAAATTCCTTACCGTAACAATAACCGCAATTGAATCACAAGTGTGGCAGTGCTCACAATGCCAGCCCCAGGACCCACTTCCCTCTACGTGACCTACTTGATGGGTATGTGCTGTATACAACAGTCAAGCACTTGGCAGTGGTTGTTTGTTAATATTCAACAGTCCTAATAATTTCTTCCCTGAATCCTTGAGTCAGTACATTTCCCTCATCTCGCCATAGGTGTCACATATGTCTGTCACACAAATAGGTAAGCCTGTGACTTTGAGTCAATCTGTTAATTGCTATATGTGACACGTCTCTCACCTTCCCAATATCCCTCCAAGAGATACCATTGGACCACTTAACCTACGTCGATTGGTACCATTGGACCACTTAACCTATGTCGATAGGTACCATTGGACCACTTAACCTATGTCGATAGGTACCATTGGACCACTTAACCTACGTCGATTGGTTGGACCACTTAACCTATGTCGATAGGTACCATTGGACCACTTAACCTACGTCGATTGGTACCATTGGACCACTTAACCTATGTCGAGAGGTACCATTGGACCACTTATCCACCCTTGTGGCCATTCACCCTGCAGGTAATACCCCAGAGACACATCCAGCTCATCAAGTAACACACTACCGAAATCCTACTCTAATGAAAGTTTCCTTAATTTACCCTATTAGGTGTCCCAGATATCCACAAGTCATGATTAGAACTCAATAATGCAAACAAGTTTGAAACGCGGTCGATGCTCCTGCAAACAAATATGTTTG
Organism: Calotriton arnoldi; assembly: GCA_963921515.1. NCBI lineage: Eukaryota > Metazoa > Chordata > Amphibia > Caudata > Salamandridae > Calotriton > Calotriton arnoldi. Next base: position 1,321,762 of record CAWUFW010000371.1, on the reverse strand, counting down.
GGCTTAAATAAATTATCATTATATTGGACTGAAACTCTGTGCAATAAGAAAACACATACCGGAAAGTATGCAGCTTGCATATAGAACAATTTCCTGTTCACGTCATTGTGTTTTTCACCATAGGGCACAGTGCACAATTGTGGTCTTGCCTTTTTTATCTATATTGTTTATAATGTCCTTTTGATTATTTATATTCAATTGGTGCTTGTTACTTGTTCAAACTTAACTAATTCAAAAGGCTAGAGTGTAATCCTCGCTTTTCTACATCAAGTGTATGCATGAAAGATTTCCCTCTGCTAAACAATATCCATGCATGAATGAATTCAAGGTGGACTATTGTTTCTTACATATATTGAGGAAACTGCCAGCATTTTTTGTTCATGTGTATTATTACATTAGAGGATACATCGTATGCAAATCAGTCTATCCTTGCACCAGAAGAAGCATTTTAGCCTAAACGTGCAGAGCATGCTCCATCTGCATGACGTTTATGCCTCAATTAATTTTGCCAGTGAGGGTAATCTATCAACAAAGAAAGCAGACGTTCGATATCCTAATATATCACTTCCACAGATTTGTTTTAATAAATATTCAGATAACATTTCTAAAACACTGGATGTAATGTTTTGTATCTCGTTTTTATTCCCCCATCAGTTTATTAGTTAAACACTTCGATTTTGTCATATCAAGTCTGCAGAAAAAGTTAGGAACCTCTTCTTTTTCTGAACAAAATATAAAGCAAGGCGAGGGTGCCTCCCGCGTGGCTTACCCGCCATTAAAGTTGAACAGAATAGTTTGCACCTCTCTAGTGTTTGAAATCACTATTGACTTCCTAGTGCAGTTGTACATTTATATCAGGTAGTGTTACTCATAAGCGTATAACTTCTTCACTCATTAAATTTCCTCTGCCTCCCCCCTCCAAACAGCAACCTAGGTCCTTCATGACAAAATCTTTCGATCATTCCTTCCGTTTAGAAAGTTTGGGCGCGCAGCTGAGCAGAGCCCTTTATTGTCATGTCTACTCGCCTTTAAAATGTTGTCCCTCTGACTAGTGATGAAGTAACAGACAATCAAAGATTCCAAACAGCACATAATACCTGGCTTTCCCTTAGTACTCATTGACGGCCTAAGATAAATCTAGTGTGCATCTTCAGCACAGAGATGCCACCTCTGTGTAGAACTTGAACTCTTCGAGTTGCCATACAAAAATTTTAAGATGATCTAGAAGTAAAGTTTGGAGGCTCACTTGGCCAAGGGTACAATGATTACTAAAGATTTTCTCTTGGGAAGTACTTAGCAAGACACTATTCCTGTGGTTTATGAACACAGCCTCAATATTTTCGTAAACAATGATGACTAACATGTCCACTATTAATTCACTTTCAATAGACAGGGAAGAGGCCGATTTTTTTTATATTTGTGTTTTTAATGCTGTGGGAAGCTGGCTCTGTGTATGGTATACCACTAAGTGGTTATATCGTGCACAGAGTCCAGAGATTCCCCAGAAGTGTACAGGGCTCAATGAAAACCCAAAGTGCTCTATTTGTGGGAGTGTGGGCAAGCAGCCTTAGGCCTAACACAGTGGAGTGTAAGACACCTGTTATGCACACAGTGACCAATAAATGACACAAAATTCAAAAAGGAGATCAACACCAATTTTAGAAAAATCAGCTTCTTTCAAGATTTATATTAAGACCAAGATGTTCGCAAAAAAATAAGTACATTTTTCAGGAAAAAAACTTAAGACTTTAAACAGTGGACAGAGTGCAATTTTCAGGCTTTACAATGTTGACCTATGGAGGACAACAAGAAGGCAGTTTTTCAGGTAAGTACACGACTTACAGTTCCAGTCTTTGGGGTTTCAGGTCAACACCAAGCAAGGTTCAGATTGGCACCAAAACTGCACCACCAGCGGCACAGGGGCGGCCGGGTGTAGTGGTCGGATTCGGGGTCGTTGCCCAATGTTAACCAATGGAGAATGGGGGTTTTCCAAGATGCGCTGCTCACAGGTGAGTGAAGCAGTGTCAGGGGTCGATCTCCTGGAGTTAAGGTAAGTACGAGGGGGGGCCGCAAGGCAGCACCAAACTTACACCCACAGCAGCACAGGGGCGGTTGGGTGCAGAGTGCCTACACAGCGTCGGGCGCCCAATGCAATTCAATGGGAGGTGGGAGGGGAGGGAATCGAGGTTGAAGAAAGGCTGCAGGCAGTGGTGTAGCTAGGACTTATGCTGCCCGCTTGCTGGTGATTTCTGCGGCCGTGATGGCCGCAGGTAAGAGCGGGGGGAGGGGTGATGAGGCTGCCGCCCCCAAAACTCGTGCCGCCCGGGGTGGCCCGCCCCCCCTTGCTATGCCACTGGCTGCAGGCTCAGGCCAGGAGGCTGGATGAAGAAAACCCACAGCTGCCAGGTAAGTAGAGATGCTAGCGGACGTAGGGACACCAATCGGTCAGGATCCCCATGGCCCAGGGGCTTCGGGTGCAGGGGTGTCCTTAGGTGTCGGAATACAGCTTACCGGGCAGGTTGCATTCAGGGGGAGTCTTCGAGTTGAGGCTGCAGGTGTCGAGGAGGAGTCCAGCAGGGGTCAGCCCACGGTGGACTCGTGCTCAGAAGCGCTGTGGAACCTTCACAGGACTGTGTGGGTCACTTGGACTCGGGCCGTGGGCGTCTGGTGCAGAGGTGGATCCGGAGGCGAGTTCGCGGTTCCTCATGGCAGAGTTATTTTCTTTGTAGATAGTTTCTTCTGGACAGGTCTGCTGTCCATGGGAGATTTAGAGTCTTTATTGAAGGCAGGCAGTCCTCCCAGGGCTATGTAGTTTGCTGGGCCTGCAGGACGAGTCGTCTTTTTGAGGCAGAGATGAAAGGCAGCAGACAGGCCTGCAGGGCTGGCGCAGAGTCAGTTGTTGGTCCTTCTTCTCTCGTGCTGGTGCGGCCCTTCGGTGTCCAGGTTTTTTAGGTAATCACAGATCTGATCTTAGAGTCTGGGAAAGCCACCTAAATACTAGATTTAGGGGCGTAACAGGTAGGGACCAATTGTTTCCTTACCTGAGGCGTCTACACCCACTATTATGCCACCCATCTGTAGGAGGGGGGCATAACCCTAGCTCGGATTGGATAAGTCCCACCATTTTCAAGATGGTGGGCACTGAAAAATATGCTTTACTTTGCCTCCAGCATCTGAGGGGTGGAGTTGGCGCAGGGGAGCACATCTCCTATTCTTGCTAAGTTTTCCCACCGGTTCTCCAGACCAAAAGTGGGAGTTTGACCCGTGGGCTGCCATCTGCTGCTAGCAGCAGAGGCTGGGGTTACATTACAAAGGCAAGCCTTTGAAGCTTCCCTCTCGGGCACTGTGCCCATCCTGGGGGAGGAGGTGTGACACCTAAGCCCAGGATGTGCTTTGTTTCTGGCCACAGAGAGCAGAGGCTCCCGACCCAGGGGTCCCAAAACATGTCTGGTGGTGGCAGGCTGCCTAAATCCAGTCAGAGACCACACCAGTGTTGGTAGGTTTTCAGGGGGCACCTCTGAGGTGTCCTCTGGGTACATGGTTTAACAAATGCCACACTGGCATCAGTGTGGGTTTATTAAGAAGAGTGGTTTGGTACCAAACATTCCTGGGTTCAGTGAAGCCGTCATGGTGCTGGGGAACTCGAGTTGTCAAGTTTCCAGGCCATGTACTCTCTATGACTTCCCTGGCACGAACAATATTAAGGGAAAATGTTATATTGTAGGGGCATATCTGCTCATGCATATATGCCCACACCTGAGATATAGTGCACCCTGCCTTGGGACTTGCAAGACCTGCTAGAGGGGTGACTTACCTATACCTTAGGCAGTGCTGGTTAGCATGGTACACAGGCAGTGTGCATTGTCGACTTTGTAGTTTTTCACTGCACCAAGGCATGCAGGCTGCAGTGGAAGTTTGCACAGCGTTGGAAGTTTGCATGGCCTTGGTGACGGGTCCCTAGGGGACCCTCTTCAGTCCCACGGCTCTAGGTACTATGGTACCATTTACTAGGGACTTACAGGGGGGTCTGAAGTACCAACCATGGTACAGTTTTAGGGAAAGAACAGTAGTGCATTTTTTATGGTGGTGTTTAACAAAATTGAGCCAAACCCTTATTATTTTCTTTGGTTGGAGTCACAGTAGCTTTTCACTGGATCAGCAAACCAGCCCACATCACTGCTGCTCGTTCAGGAATCTTCTAGCTTTCCTGTGCTGGTCCTGAGTGTTATCAAAACTGATTGATTTGGTGATAAGAGATTAGATGGAAAGTAGAGCATCTAGAAAAATGAACTATGCACGCGTTAGACACGTTTTCATCAACTTGATGTGAAGTCAGCATTCTGGGTACCCAGATTTCAGCTCTTCTAAATCTAGCTCTCCCTAGCAATTAAATTTCCCTACCTTTGCAAAAGTGTCAATAATTAATGAGCCATGTTGCTATCGTGCCCAGCCTCACAAGTCGCTTTTCTTTTCCAGCTTCTTTCTTTGTGAAATGATCAATAATTGGACCTCGAGGGGCCATTGGAGATTAAATTATCTCCCATGGAGCAAGAAAGTTGCAACTTGCAAAGTTTCCATAGAAAATACAATTGTTGCTAATAAAAAAAACTGCCGGCATCAGTCAGCTCTTTCCTTCCTCACTTTTTGTTCTCGACAAAATTTGATCTTTGAGGGGTTTAAACAGCGTAAAATAAACGGAATGCATGTATTCCATCAAATAAAGCATCTATCTTTGTGTATCTTACGCTCATTCCACTCACCTCTGTGGATTTAATCTAGAAGTGTCAATTAAACATTATCAAATAGCAGCAATTTTGCTTTACTCATTTCTAGATGAATGTGTGCCTTTTATTCCTGTTATCAAAGATTGATATTGAGGGCCTTCGAGTACAGCTAATGTAAAGTCCTTCTTGGCCCGAGGACCATGGCTGTTGGGTAATGGACAGGTAGATTTCCCAAACATTATTACACTCAAAACTTATCAAGTTATATTGAATACAAAACCTGGTTGGAAAATGGTCATGCAATCACCTAAAAACTTTGATATTTTCCATCTATATTCGCAGCATTATTCTTTTAATATATATGTGCAAGGATATGTATCTTTACAATGCATGCTATTACAACGCATGTAATATCACACGTTGACCTTCACAACGCATGGCATTACATCTTGAACGTTTACCACACATTTTTGTGGCATATATATATATTTTCACTGAAAACAACAAAGGTTTCAGGGACGTTATAGTTAGTAAATAGAATTAAAAAAACTTAGAAATTCATTGAAAAAAACAAAGGTTACAGAGACGTTATAGTTAGGCTCAGATTTCACTTGTACAAAGCCATAGAAATCCAGCTGTTATAGTTACCTGTGCTAACCATAACTTACGCCCCCGCAATGCACTGCTTATGACTTCACATATTACATCATTCACGACATCTCAAATGACATCACTGACCCCTCCCCCCTCTTTTTCTCGGCCTCCGCTTGAAGGATCACCACAAAACTTTCCATGCACAATTAGAATCACCGGCGCACTTTTTTTGAAAATTTTGTGAAAATTCATCAAACGGCACCAAAGTTCTAGGGTAGTCAAAAAACGCCTTTCCTATGGAAACATGGTCCTAACTATAACTACTTACTGGCGACCGCCAGTAGGTAATGTGTATTTGTATACACATATATATGTGCATTTATATATTGTTTTAGTATTTTAGAGGGGAATACCCAACCCCCTTTTGTTAAATATATACACACAATTTTAATTTTGGAAGAGCCCCCCTAAACCCCCTTTTTATTCCCTACCTTCCTTTACATCTACCCACCCCTAAAGCCTAAAATGACCCTTAGCTCCTTGTACCTCCACTTACCCCCAAACCCTAAAATCACCCTTACATCCCTTTACCTCCACCCACAGCTAAACCAATTTTTTTAAATAACATAAAAATTATGTTATTTAAAAAAAACTCTTGCCCGCATGGTAAATTAGTGTGTGGTATGCTACAGCCACCCGCCTCTAGGCCAAATGATATCTGGCAACCTCTTAGGAACTACCTTTTAACAATTGACCCCGATGCCCCTTTCCTAATCTCCACTGTATAAGAATGTGAGCCTCGCAATATTATGCTTTATATGCTTGATTGTTCCAACTAACAATTTCGCATAACTATATATGTTTGATCCGCCCCTGAGTGTCTTGCTTTGCTTGTTGTAGCTGCTGGTATGGTCTTTACTTTTGACCCTCCCAACCGTGCTACTGGATAATGGAATACATACACCCAATGTGTATGGGCCTTTGTTTTGTATTTCTCTTGTTTTGAAAATTAATAATGTCTTAAAAAAAATTGTGCATGGTGAAAGTAGAAATACTTACCTGCGTGGTAAAGGCTTGTTCCCTATGTGCAAGGACTATATGTCTATATATAACACACAACAGGATTTAATAAACTGAGCTATCGTCTGCTACCCAAATGCAGGGTTGAGACAAAGGTTTAAATTTACCCTTTCTGCATACTAATAAAATGAGGCCGAATAAGAAGAAATGACTATCAGGAGACCCAAAGTCCTTTGCAGTAAGTCCCTGGGCTTTGCTATTTTGCAGAATGGAAAACTAAAAGCTTTGCTAATGTGCGTCAAAAGAGGTGCTTTTGTACACTAGACTATCCTCTAGACAACAAAGAATGGAAATACAAGTAGGGCAGTGGTACTTGGTCTCTAGTAGCTGTATAATTCATTATTTGTTATCTTTTAAGGCGCAAGTGGAAACACATCTGCACTCTTCTATGTGCGACTATATGCAAAACTGCTGCACATAATAAAAAGTTGTTTTACCCAAAAGGAAGTTAAGACAACTTCAGGTTAAATGATGATTTTCCTTACAGGGTACTGTGCATGTAGCTGAGGCATGGCCAGGAGGCCCCATCTTTTACTAAGGTCAAAATACCACATGTCCAGAGCATATAGCATATAGAAAGGGGATGTTGCATGGCAAAATGGATTCCACGCATTCAGTGTTCGAGTCAATGATTTTAATTGCATTTTATGCATTTACTCATTCAGGTCTGCAATAAAGGTCTGAAGCAACAGATACTACAATACCGATAGTGAACATTTTTGAGAATGCAAAGAAAGGTTCTGAGCACCAAAGTAGACAGGCGCAGGAGGTTGAAAGTACCAAAGTCTGCGCCCTAGAGGGGAGGCACCGTTGACTATTCGGTGCCCCTTCTGGATAAAGAACCCCTGCTTGGCAATTTTGGCATAAGTGGCAGTCCCACTTTCCAGGTGAATGACGGTACTTCCAACATCGGAAGTGAGACCCTTGCACTGCTACCATTGTCTTTAGACAATAAACCTGTGGTTCAGCCTCAGAAGCTCACTGGTTTTGGGTTGGGGGGGATGCAACTCCTGGAAAGTAAAGGTTATGCCACTCTTGTCTCACAATATAACCCTCTAAAGTATGCCTTGTAGAAACAATCTGGTTAATCTACTCCCTGGCTTCCGGTGTGACAACTCATGATACAAAGTTAAATGTCTTGGTTCACGTTGGGCAACAAGGAGATGTTCAATATTAAGATGGCTGTTTTTTTCTTACTGGGTGCAGGTTTACATCAAGCATGCGTGTGCATGATTCTTTTGGGGTGAACCAGTTTTTTGAGGCCATCAGCATAGCAAGCACCACGTGTTGTAGCACTTCCATGCCGAAATGGTTACCCTCTTTTGGGAACACAGGAATTCTGAACTGAGAGAAAATCAATCAAACATGGAGGCAACATGTGCACATCATACACAAATCTGGGTTCCAAAGGAGGGAAATTTCCGGTCATGTGACATTTTAGGAACTCCATGAGGAGGTGGATTTACTGTCACCCTGCTTTGCAGCGCTTTGGGTTAGACTTCTATTTGTTTCATTCTATAATCATTCTATTCCACTTCTATTCCTTTATTTCCTGCTTTTGAGGGATCCTGTCTGCCGAGAATAGATCAGTGAAAAAACCTTTCAAATTCAATAGTCCTGCAAAGAATTTAACATTGATTTTACAACTGAGATTTGGACTAAAATTGGGTTGTATTATCTAATTCTTATTGGTCTTCAGCAACATTAATAAATAGAGTAGTTAACATTTTGAAAATGGTAAACAGTGGTTCCCTGAATATTTTGTAGAAAAGGTTGGGCTTGCCTTTAAGGAATTTGGTTTTCAGCGGGGAAGAGATTTTATTAGCCTATTAAATTAAATTCTATTTGCTTGTATTATCACACGTAGCTTGCCTTTTCCGAAGCTGCGGTAACTCACTTCTGTATGTGAAATAGGAGCTCACTTAATGTTAGTCAAAACATCAATGCAATATTTACAAAATATCACTCTCTTGTATCACGGTGTAGCTAGTGGATGACTGGTGGAAAATAATTTGTTAGCATGTTGCAAGGATTGTGTTGCATAGCTGTGTCACCTATTGTGCACGGACCAACTAACAGGCATTCTGTCTAACTCTGGAGTTTATTACAATCAAACTACAAGAACTTCAAACGTATAAAATTTGAAATGAAGTAGCAATGTCGAGAGATCTAAGTCTTTAGTTTCCATAGATTAACTTTTTTGGACAGAGATGTAACATGAAGATGCGTTAAATGTAAGATTTGATGGTGTCCCAAAAAAGTAATGTTCTCAGAGTCAGTTTCATGGCGGAGTATTTCAGATTCAACTTTTTGAATATTGGACTGGTCATTATAGTTTTCAGTGTAACATTAAATTGAGTAATATTATTTGTGGATTGCAGTGCTTAGAAACTGCTGTATTAACACTAGATAAAAAGTAAATATTATATATACACACACACCATAATTGTATTGGTCCACACACAAAAATTATTTACAGTGGGATCACACTCTCTCAGTTATTTTGAGGATGTCTGAACCCAAGCCCTTTCCACATAGGAAGAACTAACCACTTGACCACATACCAATTATTTACAGGCAACATAATCAAGTCTCAATGTTTAATATATATGAAGATCTTTCATGGCATTTTGTGAAACACCAGATGCAAAGCTAATCTGATCACCTTCACTCACCTCCCCTTGCTATTCCCCCCAATGTAATCCCATCCCCCATTTCTCCTTCTCCTCAAGCACTTCCCCTCCATTTTTTAACCCTCTTCCCTATTGTCTACCCCGTTAGGTTCTTTCATTATCATGACAAGGTTATAGAAAAATGAGAGCCACTGAAGGCATTGTGTCACTTAGGTGACCACAGGAAGTCTGGGTGGCCATGCGTAACTTCACATGTGACCTCTAGTGTGTGGAGATGAAGAATATACATGAGATCAATTGGGAATACACACACGAAATTGGAAGACTATTATCCTTTCCTGAAATGAAAAGTCTTCCAATTCTCTGTGCAGTTACACATGGCCACCCGTATTTCATATGGAGCACTGATAAACCATACATTAAAAAGTACTATCCTTCTCTTGTAAATTGTGCTGGGTGTGTGTTTAACAGGTGATAGCAGGTGACCTTCTTCAGCCCAGACTGATGCTTGAGAAATGTTGTGCAGCTTCAGAATTAAAAACACTTTCAAGTGCAATATCACTTTTATCAGTATCTGGTGTCTCAGCAAGAGAATGTAATACTGCAACTTGATTTAGAGTACACTACATCTGTGAAGCAGGGAAGAGACTGAAATCTGTTTCTGTCTACTGTTGCTTCACCATTGCCACATCACACCTACTGCTTCGATCAGGTATGGCCTGTTTACGGAACAATTCATCCTTTTCAGGCCTTCATAGTCTTAGCTAAATTTCCTGCATCAACTAATAGAGAGCTAAATGGACAATGGCTGAGGCCTTCCGAACTCAATGTAACTCAAATTGTACATTTGAAAATCATATTTCTCAGCGATGACTGAATCGCTCACTATCACAGAAATATCCTCATGCTCAGAATAATTTAAGGGTTCTAAAAATACATACTGGAACACTTTGAAAATATATTATTGAAAATCATGTTTCTTAAACTTGGAATTTACTTTCGGGACTCAGATGTGACAGAAAATCATTTACATCTGATTTTCTTACACAGTTTCATAGATGCCACACAAAGGTGAATGGTTAACCGTTTGGTAGTCTAGACACAAATGGATGTGAAGTGAGAAATAAAAGACAACTCTTATCCTGTGAAACCGTCAAGGACTGGACACGGTGATGGTTGTTTAAGCTTCCTTCTTGATGGGAAACTCTTCAGTTGCCATGTGCCATCCTGCACTTAACACGAGAGAGATGCCACATGTCTCCCTGTGAGGGTCCCAATAGGAGGAAACACCACATGTGTAAAAGATCTCCTTCGCAATCTGGTACTTCTTGATTGGCAATGGAGATAAATGTTGCAGCAGATAAACCAAGCAGTAAACTCTGCTTGACATAAAGCAGGAGAAAAGAGCCACACCAAGACATCCATAAGAAGATCAGGAGGAGAAAATCAGGCTTAAGAAGCAAACAGAAGTAGCAAAAAGAGAAGCGAGTGGGAGATGAACACAATGAAAAATAGGTAACTAATGCATGACGATGCATCTACCATTCATGACTACCTCTTTTATGTACGATTTAACAGGGATGGACATCACAGTAAAAAGACTCAACTTTATCTTACAATGGGAACTTCTGCTAGAGTTCTCTAGTTCTCTGGACAAACCATTGTCTTGGAAAGGGGTCTTCATCGGTTCATCCACGCCCCTTTTCTCAGAATCATGGCATTTGCTTGATACACATTGTAGAAGCCACAGTATCACATCATTTGCTTGTGCAGTACCCTTCAATTCCACTGCTGCCTTTCCTCACCAAAGCTTCCAGGTGATCTTGGAGGAGCCAACAGGTGACAGGGACCATGGAACTGTCAGTTGGTAAGGGCACGTAGCGGCTAGGTAGGCAATGAGCGAAGCATCCACCAACATGCCACCTTAGTCCATAATACAAACACATAGTCCTTCCTTCCGATGACAGTCTCAGCTAAGTTCTCCGCAGAGATGTAACAGAGGTTAATCATTTTGAAGGTATCTTCGAGGTCCAAGTGTTTGCACAGAAAGTGTAGTATTTATAGAGACCTTTAAGGGTTGGAATTAGTATCTAGCTTTCGGAGGATATGGTAAACGTTATTTTGAAATTACAATTCATCTGGAGTTTGCTGTTATTGTGAGCATCTTTTCTTTCACATCATTCCTGGCGGGGAAGAAACTGAGATGGGGCCATACACAGTCATGATTGAGATAGTTTGTGCTGACATTGTAAAATGTACTAATATCTACCTTGATGGATCGGCGTGAAACTCTCCATGAAAGAGGTGTAGGGTATATTAATTTTGCTCGATTTTTACCATAAAACTTGGATAAGTACTTACCCCGTTTCCACGTGGAACTCTGGAAAGTTGTTGACTATGTCCACTTGCTGTCTCCAAAGCTACAAATTTCCTGAATGCTTAGACATTAGTGGTATAAATTTTCCCTGTTGGTTTGAGCTCAGGATAGCATGTTTCTGCTCCGTTGTTAGAGTACATGTTCTTTATGACTTTTGTTCTTTGTGGTGCGCATCCCCCAGTACCAGTACTCTAGTGATGCCCATATGTAGATCCCATGCTCACTGTGCCAAGGTACTCAAGCTATAGTTCATTCATGAGGCCTAAGTAGGCTGAAACCGACCTGAGGGTGCTTGTGTTGCCATCTGGAAGGGGCCTGGCACTTCATGCTGCACTGTTCCTACTGGAGAAGGACCAAACCTGATCTGCATATGTCGAGTCTCTTTCTAGAGTGACACAGGAGGCAAAAATGATGGACTGAAATGCAGCCCATGGGGATCACTAGTGGCTGGTGTTAATCTAAATGTTTCTTGTTTGTTACAGTACTATACTGCAGCACCCCCTTCCTTAACATCCTGCATAGTTCTTGTGGAAAGACTTTACCATTAATCTGTTACTCTTTCCTCTATGCAAGATGGGAATTGCCTTACTAACAAATCCTGTGGGGTCATTTAATTCCTTTCATGCAGGTCTTGCTCTTAGTTTATCCAAGTCCTTTAGAACCACTACCTAAAAGAAGCAGTAGTGGGTTTTTTTTTACCATAGGTGCAACACATTCGTATCAAAATCTGGTCAAAACATACATGGATGGAGACCTTATGGAATACGAATACCTATTCTGTTCTCACACTCCATGCTCCACTTCCCCGTTGACGTGATGGATGTCTTTGAGGTGGGCTTGGTAGATGCACTTTGTTTCAATAGTTTACATTTGTGTCATTTTTTGCTTTCTTACAACAATGGTGTAATGATACATATGCTTATTGTAGTATGTTTCAATTTTTAATAAAAAAATTTACAAACAATTCTAGCACAAATATTTTAACCTCAGCAAAAGCCTGATCAAAGTATACATTGCAATGTTATGGCACACAATTTTTATTCTATATTATTTTTCTGCACCACTTGTATGGCTGCCCCGCGCTCTATCACTGCTAGCAAGAATAAATACAATAGAAACCGATAGTCCCTCCAGTAACTACTGCCCTTCATTCAGCCTCATCGACCCACAATAACAAAAGACATCCAGCATCTTGTCAGCCTAGATCTAAATTACTGCTGCCAGCAATATACCAGCAAACCTCACTTGATTATCACAACGCTTCCCATCCAAGACAATGATTTGTAATCGATAGCAGGACCAGACCGTGTCTGCGCATTTTACATGTTAACAACACAGACTGACAAGGAGTCAGAGAGATAAAAACATCAATTCTTCTAGGCATCGCGCCTGAACATTTACCACAAAAGCGAATGAATGAACAGCCGGACGCCGCACATACCTGCTTCAGAACTTCGATCAATACTAAGGAAAAAATAAAATCAATTGCCAGATCTCTTCGCTCCATTAGGAAGTCTCGATGCTGTTCGTCACTGCAAAAAAAGTACAAATAAAAAATAAAAAATGCATTTATTAAAAGTACATGATTATTGGTTTATAAATCACTGTACAGAATGAAGTACATTTAGTCGTGTGGTCACAACATTGCAATGAATAACATGCTGTTGAATCAGGGAGGAGCTGTGTATATTCACAATTTTTTTCCAACTAAAGGACAGACTTGCCATTTACCTCCCCTCCCCGAGTGTAAACGCGGTGTTATTTCAGGGAGCACGCGGTGCTGGCTCTATTCCAGGCAGTAACAACCTGCTTTCTATGTATAAAATATACTAAAGGTAGTGTCTGTTCCTGGGCTGGCATTCGCCCTCCCTCCACACTAACCAATGACACTTTGAAAACAAACAACATAACCAAAGCCTGGTCACCAATGTGCTTCTTTTCCAAGCATTAAGGGATCTGCGGCAGTAGCAAGACTCCTGGGTACTAAAACTGGACCTGTGGAATAGGAGACAATGACATTTATTTTGTCACTTACCGCATTTCCATTTCTTAATGAGTTGGAATTAGGAAGCAGTTAGCACGACTCGTCTCAAACAGATTCACACGGTTCGCAGAGCACATTGTTAACATCTAAGCACACGGAGTTTGAAAGTTGAAAACCTACGCATTTATAAAAAAAAAGTACTAAGAGATGGTTTTCTGTGTGTCAAGATTTAAGCTAGAATTCAACTGGAGTCAAGATAAATTGCAGTCAGTACACAGCACTGTAGAAAAATTAGAATAATTTAACACAACGAGGGCGTTAAACCAATGTACACCAGGCTGATTAAATGTTAAATAAAGTGGCATCATATGATGCCACTTTATTTAACATTTTCTCCAGACTGTTAAATTCCGTTTTGCACTTCAAGTGGTGTTAAGCACAGGACCATTTGGGGGAAAAGGCACTTGTAGTGTGTCCATTGACTGACCTCAGCAATGCTTGGAGCACACAGCACTGTATGTATGTATATGGTATTCTATAGTGTCAACTTAGCCAAAAGGCAGAGGAGCGCTGTACATAGTTAAAGACAAGTATAAAGTCAACAAGAGGAGGTGGAGTTGGGTTGTGGGTGGTTAATGCATTGTGATGTGACGTAGTTTTCTTTAAATAGTGGAGTCTTCAACTCTTTTCTAAATTGGAGCAGCATTGGGAGGTCTTGATGGCTACGCGGATGTTGTTCCAGATCCAACATGCATAGATGGATAATGCCTGCTGTCTTTTATACACTTCTTAGCCTGCATTATGATAGTGTTGTGGCTGCAGGTGTGCAGAGATCCACCAGAGATAGTAAGATTATCTGTAAGATAAGCGAGAGTGCTGGTCATGATAGCTCTGTTCATGATACAGCTGGTTTTGAAGATGGTGTAGGCCAGTAAGTGTAGCGTATTGAGTTCCATCAAGATGGTGTGGGCCCATAGGTGAAGCCTATTGAGTTCCATCAAGATGGGGAAGATGTGATCCTATTTCTTCAGTCCTTGGATGCGAAGTGCTGTAGTATGTAGGATGCCCCTAATAGGTGCAAGTGAGGCACTTGGACACCATGGAGTAGATCATCACCACCATCCAGATGCAAGAGTGCAAGGGGTTGAACAGTAGTTTTAAAGTCACTTTCTATAAGGAATGGTCTGACTTACTCAAGAAGAGAGCTGATACCGGGCACTCTTTGTTTTTTGGCAATGTGTTAATTGAGGGTGAGGTTGGTGTTCAGGGTGAATCCGCATGGCATCTGGTTAAAGGTGGGTTTAGATGCCATCAAGGTCTGATCTGACAAGATATATTGGTATACCATGGGATAGAAAATGGTGAGATCATCAGGGTCTAGTGTAGATTTCTTTAGAAGTGGTAGGATTGGCCTGGCTTGTGCGCTTCTGGGAAGATGCCTAGAGTAAGACAATGGTAAATAGGCGTAGGAGGGCACCTCCAGAGAGAGCTTTGAAGAAGTACGATGGTAAGGCATCATCTTGATAGGAAGTGGCTTTAAGGAAGTGGAGAATGTCAGCTGGACCTGGGAGAGATAGGGGTTTGAAGGCTGACCATTATGGAAGTCTACAGGAAGGTGTGGGTGTAAGAATGAAAGCAGGCTTTGTGTAGTTGATGTGCTGTCCAATCTTCTCTATTGTTTCACAGAAGAGCATGATGTCATTGCACTTTCCTGTGCAGTGAGGAATAGGTGGGTCCAGCAGAGCTTAATGCAGTGCTTCATTGCCTTGAACAGTGTTTTGCTTCTATTGGTGGCTTCACTGAGGGTGTTGTTCTAATACTTTGCTTTGGCTGATGTGATGAGCTGTCTGCAAGCTGAGCAGAGGGACTTCAGTATCAAGAGGTCCTCAGGAGTTTTATCTGTCTTCCATTTTCTTTACTGGCTGTGGATGGATCGTTTATTGTAAACATGGTCTTTAGGGTACCAGGGTGATGAAGGTCACTGGAAGAGCCTTTTGAAATTCCAGCTGTGCTGTGTGACGCCTGCTTGGGTCCTCTTGAGGGGTGGAGAATCAGTGGACAGTGGAGATAAGGACAGTGCCTCCTTATCTCCACTGCTACATCAGTCTTGGAAGTGATTTCTGGTATCAAGAGATCAGGGTACTGAAACCTTTTCATAAATACCACCATCAGGCAAACAAGGCAAGTCCAACTGTCCTCCATGCTCCATCTCAAACCCATGTCCCAATATGTAATGGAGTCTGTTCCCTTATATCACAATTTGCTTCCTATACCTATAAAAGGCACTGGTAATTAGCTATTCTAATTACCTACACTTCTATTTTTGATATCCTGAAGCTGGCCTCTGATCGTGATTTCCCCACTTTCCTTTGAGATGATCATTCACGGTTGAGGTTCTTTTCCTCCTTGGCATCCAATTCCAAAACGGTGCTAATATGTAGGTCAGCAATATGGCTTCAGAATAGATTCGACCCTTCCTTCGTCCATCCATAATAAAGAAGACAACTCTTCTGCATCCAGCCATTTAAACTCATTAATGAAAGTTAACACTACTGCAATGTAAAGAGAGACTGTAAAAGACCATATGGAGTTGGTAAGAGACTCACCATTCTAGAATATGAGAACGTGCGCTATGGTGTTTCCAAATACTGGGAGGTCATTTTCTGAATTGGATCTGCTTAGTAACAGCTATGGAAGATGTTCCCTCTCATAAACTAAAACATGGTACAAATGGGTAATGTGAACAACATGAATGCAGTAAAACTAACTTTGAACATTACGCATGCTTCTCTAAAAGGTTCACTTGCACCCATTTTCTATCCCATGATATACTGGTATATCTGGCCAGACCAAATTAAGCCTAGGTCATTAAACATTATGACTCAATTTAATGGGATTGGATTGCCTTGCGACAGGGTGCATTTTACCACATACCAATTTACCCTCTTACAAGAAGTAATTCAAATGCTTTAATTGCTCCATAAATGCTGCCAAAATCATATGGCTCTCAATTGTTTATGGACAAGAAGCAGATTTAATATCCCTTATGTTTCTGTTAATCCAATGGTTCTATTAGGGTATCCAGATTTTGATCAGCTGCGCTTGGCAATTCATTTCCACAATATTTTTCTTAAAGACACGTTTTCAAATAAAAGATATATAATTGCTTTCAGATCAATTAAACTAGCAATTTTGCATGCAAAAATTAGGAAACTTGTGCCACTGATATACATCCAGCGTGGAACAGATGTTTCATAAAGCTACCATTCTGGCTGTCTACGAAGACCTTTGAAAAACTCCTATCACATCTTTTGCCTCAAGAAGCTAACACATTCTTTAATCTCTGATTTATAGGCAGGGCCACTGAAATTATACGATTCTGCGGCCGTGGCGTTTTCTGCTTAAGTATGGATTTGCCACATTTGCAAACAATCCATCTGCTGCAAAATGTGCAAATGTTAACAAAAAAAGTTACTAAAACATGGTGACGTGTTCCTGCGAACCGGAATGCCTTTATCAGAGGTCGATTAGTCATCTTTCAGTTGCTTATTGCTGTATTTGGTCTTAAATTGGTGCTAATAAGGTGCAAGATTTACCCAGACAGTGTTACCATTTGTAAAAATAACAAAATAATTAAGCAATACTATCACAAAATGTGCCGCATTACGCCACGTAATTTGCCTTTTCTTCCGCATAATTTAGTCAACCTCACTGCATAATTTGGTCCCCCTCTGCTGCATAATTCCAGTGGCCCTACTTATATGGTCTGGAACAGGTCTTCTTCCTTATTGTGGAATTCTCCTTCGATAAGGGAAACCAACACGTATTGACCATTGATGCACAAAAATGTAGATTGCGTTTAATACTGCAAGCTCATTAGAACTGCCAGAGCTGCTGGCCATTAATGCACCACGCTAATAACACTGCACTCTTAGCCCAGACAAGAGAGGCATGTAATTTGTTAAGACTGAAGCATGCCAAGTCTGAACAATTTCATCAATTCTAAATTTTGCCAGAAAAACTTTGAAGGAAGGTATTGATATTTTAAATAAAGAACACGTCCAGACAAAGTAGTTGCTTTGCCGAAATTCACCAAGAAAGGAGTGTTAACAATTTCTTTCTGTTTTGGTTTCTGACTAGCTACAGATTCTAATTTTTTTTTTGACAAGAAAACTTAAACTTTATGAAAAGAAAACAAAATCCCAATAACATGAATTCACAGAATTGTAAACAATAGCACCTGCTATATTATATAATACAGAAGAAAAGCCACAGTAAGGAAATACCATAGCTGCCAAGGTTTCAGATTGCTATGTGTGACATTTTCATAATTTCAGTGTAATTATGAGTGACATTTCAACAACTATGAGTGACACTTTCTCCCGAGCAAAATCAAGCAATTTAGACGATTGCGATTTACCACCCTTCAACAGTGACCCACAAGTCTCCATAACCACTCTCTCTCACATGCTTTTGTTTTGTTTTTAGAGCTACTCATACCAGTGTAGGGTGTCAGAGCACTTTACATCACACAGAGACAATGAGTCATATGTGTGTAAAGCAGTGTATAGGAAATGTTACATAAGAGGTGTAGGAAAGGAGTCATAGGTCATTTATACTGGGTATAGTATAAGAGTGCTTGATCTGGAGAAGCAGAATCTCAGAATTTAAAATGTGCCACCATGGTTGGGGGTTCTCTTTACTAATAAGAATTGATTTCTACCCAAATGAACCCTTTTTGCAACATTAGGATAATGAAAGACTGGGGAGAAATCAACTCTTGAACCTATACCTTGCAGTTAGCATGCAGCTGTTTGATAACAGTTTATAGCTCACTGTGCTACATTAGGATTTTAATTTATAAATTTCAACTATTAAAAGGATCTCTCCAACAAAAGCAGTAAGGCACTGTACTATTTCAATTATATGCATTTCTGTGAGCTGCACGGTGCTGCGTGCTTTGCAGCAAACATATTAACCCTCTGTGTAAAATTTCCACTAGACAAAACTCTAACGATACCCAGGTAGTCCATTAATCACCAGAGTTACTGTTTTCTTGGCATTTTTATTGTTGCTTGAAACTTGCTTGGGGGCAAGGAACCTGTCTGGTGCCATTGGAATGTGGCAGATATATCGGCGAGCGTGGGATATTGGCTGACATGAGGTCAGTGCCCCTCACCAAGGCCAGCAAATGTGCAAAAGGAAGTGGGTACATTACCACCGATCCGCAAGAAGACCCGGGTGGCCTGCGGGGATGAGTCTGCAAGGCGTCGGTTAAAACTCCGGTCAAATCAAATGGAGCAATCAGGTGAGCACAGAACAGCAGTGCACACTGGTCATGTGTGACAACGTCCGTGTGCAAACCTGCTGCCATCTTTACCAAACGTTGCTCCATCTGCGTAATTTGGACAGGGGACTAGGGTGGTTTAAATGACACGACCCTGTGCGCTGCAGTGCGTTTGTTGCTGTTGTTAACCCCTTTGGATCTGTACCCCAAGGAGGCAGACTAACTGCATCTTCAGTTTTCAGCTAAATGATGTTTACCCTGCTACCGACCCGGCCCAGCTCCCTCCCATCTCCTCAAAGAATGCCCTACTGGCCAATGCTCCATCCATCTACCAACTGCAGAGCCTCCGTTCGGCCTATACTTACAGCGGGTCGAGCCCCTGCACCCTTGGTGTCCATCTGAACGCGGAGAGGCTAAGTAAGGGTGACTTTACTGTTGGGCCTCACAGCTACCCCCTCCTTCTTTCTCCCTTTCACTGAACTGCTGCTCTCCAAACACACACTAATCTCAGGCTCTCCTACTGCTGATCGATGCACCATCCGTCTGCCAGCGCCCCTCCCCCCGTCAGGGGCCCTATGAGCCTATATGCATACAGCGGGTCAAGTGCCCCTCTCTGCCATCCCTGCTGCTTGGTGTGCTTCCCTATTACATCGAATTACACTAGGATCACTTGAAAAGCAGTTACTCACTTTGCGAGGCGAGAGTGGCGCAGCAATTAGGTATGGCCCGCCTCGTGGCCACAACGACTCCCGGGCAAACGTCATCCGGACTTCGGGCATGATTCAAAGTGACTCTCAGCAATAAATGAGAGTTCCATCGGCCGCCGTGGTCCGCGGTCGCGGGTATCTGTATTTTCATTTATTTCAAAATTTACCACGGAGTTGAGCTCTGCCTGCCATTACCAGTGCAACCTCCCTCCCACAACCACCCGCTCACGACAGCGCTCTCACTGATGTGATGTCATCTATCAAGAATGCCGCGCGGGTAATATTGTTACATTGTTGCTCTGCAGCTAGCCAGTCCCCAAGCCTGCCAGAAGCAGCGCCGTGCATGGCGCACTGCTGCTAAATTCAACTTTACTCAGTCTCGGTTGCGCAGCCATTGGGCAAATCACTCCACTCTCCTGACCTGCGCACGTGATTGAGAATGCTATGGGTGAATGTATCCAGAGCTTGCTAGCGGCACGCAGCTGAGCCAGTCCCAAGCGGTGAGCAGCGCGGACCGCTGACAGCTTTGTTCAGAGTGGTAACATTGCAGCAGCACTGAGAGCAGATCTTAAAATTAACTGTTTCTGCTCTGCCTGGCAAGTGAAGTCTGCTGTGGCCCCGGGCGCACACAGGTGTCAGAGGCGCCGGCGCGCGCGCTAGCACCTGGCGTACGCAGCCAGTTTCAGCGCTGTCAGCAGAGTGCGTACATTGAGTGGCAAAAATGCGTGACAATACATTTCAGTGCGGTGATGCGGGAACACCACACTGAAATGCGTTAGCGTCACGCCTGATGCGTGATACTTGGCAAGCCTGAAATACTGATAGGCATCAAGAGGGACAAATCCCAAGCTTGCCCCAAATAGCAATATAATCTACAGGAAACAATGAAGCGATACAGCGCATGTAGTATTTATTTAGTTCTTTATTTTTACAGGTCTATATAACGTGAATTTGGCCCGGGGCTCTGGAGCGCTTTACATGAGCACCAGTTACATTACACAAGGTCAGAGGTACGGGGCGATTAAGTGATTTGCCCAGAATCACAGGATATTGAGCCGACACTGGACTCAAGCCTGGTTTTCTATTGTCAAAATTGGCAGCTCTGACAGTAATGCAACATCCTCTTCCCATATACAATTCCTATTTGGCCTCCACCCACCCATGATAGGACAAATCCCAAGCTTGCCCCAAATAGCAATATAATCTACAGGAAACAATGAAGCGAATCAGCGCATGTAGTATTTATTTAGTTCTTTATTTTTACAGGTCTATATAACGTGAATTTGGCCCGGGGCACTGGAGCGCTTTACATGAGCACCAGTTACATTACACAAGGTCAGAGGCACGGGGCGATTAACTGATTTGCCCAGAATCACAGGATATTGAGCCGACACTGGACTCAAGCCTGGTTTCCTATTGTCAGAATTGGCAGCTCTGACAGTAATGCCACATCCTCTCCCCATATACAATTCCTATTTGGCCTCCACCCACCCATGATAGCTCACTGGCTCATCTGAACAGTAGGAGCAGTATGAAATGGTGGGGGGCTATGTTATTCCAACAAAGGGCCCTATTACGATGTCGGTTGGACGAGCGTCTGACTGACACCGTAGCAGAAAGGGACGGCCTAACAAGGAGTTGGCAGTCCCGCTTCTATGATTATGATGTGACTGCCTTCACGGCAGTCGGAAAGCTGTGGGCTGCAGCACAAGCCGCAATAGAAAAAATACACTTTTAAAACATCCATGCCCCGTGTGGCAGGCACCATGTGATGCCTGCCACACGGGGCATGGATGTTTGGGGGGCAGCACAGGTGCCACCCAGGCCTCACAGAGGAGGCCGCGGGGGACAGGGGCCCTGCTAAAGGCCCCCAAAGTCACTTTCCGACAGCCGTTCTATGCTGGAAAGGTCAAAATGGAATGGCTGTCGGAAACGAACATCATAATCCTGATGGCGGTGCCTGCTCATTTGTGGATCATCTGCCTGATCGACGCCAAGACGGGATCTCTGATCCTGTCGGCAGTATTGGTCTTTCCCCCAGCCTGCAGCAGTCTGACTGACCGCATCGTAATGTGGAGGTTGGACCGGTGCTTCTGATGTGGGAAGAACTGCCACCGGCAGCCTGTCAGTGGCGATCCGCCCGACATCGTAACAGGGCCCAAAGTGTTTCTCTGTAACAAATAGGTTCAGAGGGGTCTCCAAATATCCTTAGTCCATGCAGTATGTGGCAGGAGAGTATTATATGTGTCAGCAGCATTATAACAGAAAACCCAGCCACTCACCCAATTTTCACCTCTGGGGTTTGGGCCCTGCCCCAAGATCATCACCACCCTCCTTTGCTAGTAACAGTGCAATGCAGGGCATTTCCGGACCAAAGGTGGACAACTTGGACACATCCCATTAAAGCAGGAGGGAAGAGTACAACATTTGTAAAAGCTGCAGGAATACATCTTGCCAAAAGCCTCAAATCGGAAGGCACCACCAAGCAAAATGCATAAAGTCAGCCTCGGGGAGAAAACATTGCACACACAGCTTGTGAGATATTGAGAACTTAGGTCGGAAGTTCATTGGGGATGTGGTTGATGCTATGTATAATTTTATAGTAAAGCATCCTGTGCTTACTCTTGAAGGTGTTAGTCCTAATAAGGTTGCACCACTGATCATCCAAACAGTGAGGCGAGAAGGTCAGTATCTCAACATTTCCTCACACCTATCGCACCTATACACCCCTGGCATGAATAGGCTGTAGATGTCAATAAGATGATAAAGAGCAGCATTTACCAGGGTTTCGTGTGGGAGTAAGAGAAACAACACCTGTATTGATCCCTGTAACCAGAGATACAAATCTAGTGGCGTGATTATCGCCTAAGCCCTCAACTAAGACTACGTAAGAAAAATACACTCTGGAAAGTGATCACCCATCTGAAGGAGGTTAACATTCTCAAGTTGCCCATAGGGTTCAGGTTCCATCATCAGTGGCCATAGGGGTTTGTCAGCCAACAGCGTCTCCAGTGAATAATGTATCTTAGTGCCAGAAAGGGCAGCTAGGTGTCATAACTTCCAATATAAGTTTAACTCCCTCTTGTTTACACATTTTACAATTGTCAAATGTCTTTAGTGAGTGAAGATGGACGGTCATAATTCTTTCATTATGTGCTGAAATACAGATGGGACCTAAAGACAGCTCAATTAAATATTTCACATTTTGGAGTTGACACTAGTTTTTCAATGCATGAAACAGCACTTCAAAAATTAGCATCTCTTATGAATGAGAAGTAGGTTTGTGCGCAGGATTTAGCAGATGACAGAATTTAGCTAGCACCTCTCAGGAATGCTCTTCTCTTCTAATCACTAGATGGAGAAAGGCTCCAAAGGGGGCTGGTCGTAAAATCCTAGAAGAAGTGGCATAAGGAGCAAGAAGGTGCTTTAGCAACCTAAGGGGCAAAACTGTATATATTTAAGCTGGTCCTTTTAAGACCCACTCAAAAATACAAGCTTAACAGGCATGGAAGACAAACCTGTAGACGAGGACGTGATTTTTCCAAGCCTTCAATAAAATTTGAAATCTTGGCGGTCCTTTGTTCCCAACTACATGCTCGCTTCAATTGGGCACTAATAGTCACATGTGATGGAAAACATGGCTTTTTGAAAGCCATCGTTGCTCTGAATGTTAGAAAAGGGCACAGCACAAGATGCTACCTCAGAAGAAGCAAGAATGCAAATAATACCAGTAACTAGCAATTTTTATATATCACATGCTACTAAAGGATTTATTTTTGCAGAGTTGTAAATAGTGGGAGCTGTTATTGCTCAATTTAACGGTACTCAATTTACTGAACTCGGAAGACAAAATGCTAAGCCTACCCTGCTGGTATTGGAACATATGATCTTTAGGACACAGAAATGTTAGCAGCAGGTACATAACTCCCAAGGTATCTTACTGAAGTCTGTTAGCAAACAAAGCACAATTTAAGTAGTAGGGAAATAAAATGATAGAAGACCACCTATATGAAATCAAAAATAAACTGTACAAGCAAAACAGTTCAATTTGATACAGTCAGTATTAAATTAATACAGCTGGGACATAGGTTTCTACTGTGACTGGCAAAAGGAGGAAATTGTGCAAATTTTTAAAAATAACTCCATTATAAGTAGGGCTCCTGGTTTTATGGTATTTATATTTTTGTCATTTCCGTCTGTATTTATCCATGTTTCTTTTTGCTTATTTCACCTCCATTTATCCATATTTATTTTAGGTTTTGTGAAAAAATGAAGCTGAAATGTGTATGTTTCTACATTTATTTAACCAGTTAATGTACACTTGTGCCTGGATGCCGGACAGGTTTCAATGATATATATACACATTCATACGATAAAAGATGTACTTATAAGAAAACATGCACATTTTAGTATCAGGTTTGTGCAAATTTACTGCTGTTAAAGGCCCTTTACTAAAATTCCTTTATTTTTTTAATCCCCTTGCCTGTCAACCTGCACAACTATTGGCCTGGTATTCATGATTGACAGCATTTAGAATCACTCAAAAACAACCCAATTTCCATTTTTATCCACATTTATAAATAAATACAGACAGGAAAATAAATGGTGGTCTGTCTGTATTTATATGTAAAAATCAGTAAAAACGGAAAACAGACAGCCTTAATTATAAGGTGGCATTTCTAAAATGATGCAAAGAAATCAGCAGGTGAAATCCCTGGAGTCTCTTCGACACAAAAGAGCACTCTGGCCGGTTGGCTTGATGACTCCACACCACTAGATTGTTGTGACTGATGGGAACCTGGCACAACTGCAAAAACAACCAAGAGGGAAAGAGACACGATGGAGCTCCACTCTCAATGTGCTGAAGCCACATACGCCTGGGAACATTTACTGGCTCAATGAAGCTACCACTATGAGTTAGAGGAAATAAAAAAATAAAAAATGTTACTCATTCAAAAATAAATCTGAAGCAAAATCCAATCCATCCAGGAGGAAATTGGAGCAAAAAGCAGCCATGGAAAATAACTAGCATCAGTGCCATACAAAAGCAGGACAAACTCTTTAAAAACTCTTCATTGGCCAGGAGATAAAGCACTTAGGCAAATTGGCAACTAAGCTGCTGTCAAAAACACATAACTTTGGTGCACTTTGCTTCGTTTTAGGTAATTACCTTTAAAATCTATAAATCTGTATGCAGCCTTTAATTGCTAGTCTACATGCATTCCTCCTTCCAAAAGCAAATCAGAAAAACATTAAATCGTCCTTACCCAGCAAATATTTAAAAACAATCACCCACCCTTCAGGGACAACGCCTTGGGCAATCCACCCTGACTAGCAGCAGTAATCTGCCCAAGTTTACATCCATTGAAATTCCGCAGGTAGTTAAGTGCAACTAAAGTACTTTCAAACACGACCCTTCCGAACCCTGTCTTAGGTACAGAATGACGCTTTGTTCTTCTGTTAGTTTTATGATGGTTTCTGCTGTAAAACAGTCTCCTGACTCCTTTGGGATTAATTTGCACAAATGGAAAACAAATACGTATAAAACGAATAAATAGAAAAACATGGCTGCCAGGCATCTGCTGTGTGGATGCAACTGCCACAAGGAAAGCATGCTGGTACATGAAACAGTAACAGAGTCACACCACATGCTTCCGCCAGGGACAAGCAAGGCTGTAAGATGAATAACTCCTGCAAGAGATCTTACAAGTGATGCAGCCCACGCTTCAAAAGTGGTCTGCCAAGCACAAAATGTGAATATTCATTGGGGCTGCGACAAAACAGAGTTCTCGCTAGCCGCTTCCGTGACATCTCCACCAGTCCCGTAGAAGTCAAGGATAAGAACAGGAACAGTAGAAGCAATTACGCCAAGAGTTCATCTCAAAGGTCAGAGAGATGATTAGAGGAAAGCCAGTAACCACTCCAGCGTGAAGCACACCACCACTGAAGGATGAATTTGGGCTGGGACAGCCTGGAGGAGAACAGCCTGAGGAACAACCTGCCAGAAGAACAGGCCTGAATTTTGAACAGAAGGGATGGATAGAACATGAAGAAAAGCAGAAATACAAATTATAACTCAAAGACCATAACTGCATTTTTCAAAAGCACAAAAGAGTGGACGCCTTAAAATGGGCATGTCTAGACAGGCCAGTATTGAGTCAGCCTAAAAAGAACACTCAACTTCCGGCACCGCGACCTGTTAGTGCTGGATAATGTCCAACCCCTCCTCGTGTATGTAAAAGGGCTGCATGATCAGTCTTAAAAACAGACTTCTGCCAGTAGTGAATCTATTACATTTCAGTATAGGAAGATGGAATGTTCATTGAGTGGCAGAACACATGGCACTGACTTCCTGAAGAACCATACTATACTGAATAATTATTATTTAAAAAAAAACATTTTTTGACCTAAGCAGGGAATTTATTTATTTCACTAAGATTTCTACTTTTTTACATAAATAGGTCTCTGTTTTACAAACTACTTCAACAGCTTTCCACCCATCCCACCCACAAAATCAGAATAAAAAAAGGAAACATTACCAATCACAATGAACTATGCTTGCAAAGACAGCAAATTTTTGCAGTAGAAATACATAGTGAACAAATAATCGCACATTCAGCACGTTACAACAAAACTGCCTCACTAACCCTTACACATTACCAAAATGTAGTCAGTGCATTTTAGAAACTGCTCTACACCAATGTATCCGGTGCCTTTTGATAACAGTGTCCCAGTGTAGGTTGTACTTCTAACAGATCTAGTGGAAGCAAAGCCACAATGTTTTACCCTCCTGGACTACAAGTGCCTGGACTACAAGTGCTTTTAGAATATAAAACAAAAGAAACAGAAAAATATATATATAATTTGTCCAATTTGCCAATTCAGGAATGTATCAGATGGTCATCACGGAACTAGGATGGGACATGCAGCATGGTCTGTATGAAATATGCACCTATCAACCACTGCCCTATGAACAGCCTGTGGCCCTTCTTTGGAATTGGGTTTTTTTTGGAGCCAGTTCACCCCTCTCAAAAAAAAAAAGAGCTTGGAGTTCTTTGCATGGTCAGAGGCTTATGGGCTCAAAGAAACCTGGCTTTAAATGTCAATTACTCAGCAAGAAGGGAATCTTACAGAAAAGATGCAATGAAAACTGCCCAACTGACAATTCTCCCAAAAGTGTTGGTAGGAACAAATGATAACGCCGATTCTTATCTAATTATCTATAAGAACCTTCTGGCCGCCAAGATCTTTTTACCTGTTGAATAGTGTAAAGGAGAGAATCTCATCAGGTTAGATATCAGCATTCATTTTGTCTGAAAGGACCACTGACTCCGAATTCAAGTTTGAGAATTTATTATCGCCAAAAATAACTGAACGTGCAGGCACCTCAACACGAGGTTAAAGAAATAGATGGGCACTAACACAAATAGTAATCTACGCAGGAGTCTCATCCGACTCAGGATAAGAAGAATAGACAGTTCTAGGAGGACCAACCAGACTATGATTGCTCCTATTTCTAAGTTGCTCTTCATGGGCCTAAACAAGCTTAAAATCAATTGCTGTCCCTACACTAACGCTAAGTGACATCCCTGCATAACGATTTTCCCAGGCAAGAAAGAATAAAAGGTGTCAGCTGTGAAGACTTCCTAAGAAGTGCAATCACCATATACCTAAGCTCAGCTCTGTCCTTCTCTCAGGTCTCCCCTACCGCTTCTCTGGCCTCCTCCCTCAGGGCACTATCCCTAATACAAAACCATACTACAAAGGTACACGCCTTGTTTACGCCCTCTTGGCCAGGTCTTCTTTCTTGTGCTTTTCCATTGAAACGGTGACTTCATCCTGGACGGTTTCGTTGACCTTGAGTCCCAGGCGCCTTCTCCGCTGAAAGTATCATCCCTAAATTCCATTGCACTCCCCGTACCATGCCTCCCATCTTTCTAACTTTTGAAAACAAAGAGTTAGTCTTTACTAACGAGACATGTGTCCTTGCACCTGCAACAAAAGATACGGTCAACAGAAACCTTCTACTGTGCTAATTAAATCTACCGTTTGTGCCCAGAGAGCCTTTCCAAGAGAAACCCTTTTCGGCCTACATTATAAGCTAACATAAGAATATACCAGGCCTTCCTTAAGCATATATGTAGTCAGGCCCTTACATATAACTTTTAAACACACATCTTACTTTTCCCTATAAGCATATTCATTACGATTCATTATGCAAACAATGAATTACATGTGCAACTTTAATATGGTGCACGTTTAAACTACTGCAATTACATTACATACACGAACTAATTCCTCTATGCATTATGTTCACACAATTCAAAAAGCATTACATTACATCATTATCCTAACACCATTATACTGCTGAATTCACTTCGTTTCAGTGAACTATTCATTCTTTGCTAAACATGCATGAGTATACAATGAATATACGAATATATGTCTGAATACATGTGGGTGCGGCCTATCAGTGATTATGATGCACCCCTACAATTCACAAGAACATTTCGCTCTATCAGTTCCCCCTTTGATGACTCCTGTCATCACATCTCATTCTACTCCCTCGGAGAAGGAACCGACCTAAACAGAACTTGTTCCCATCTTCCCTGATCTGAAGTTCTCCATGCTCTTGAGCCTTTTATACTGATTGTCCTGCAGTCTTGCCAATCTCATGTCATTTTCCCTCAAAGCTCTCTTGACTCTGCCTGCTCGATACCATTTGTAGGCCTTGATCATAATCCACAAGCCAGCCACACAAACCACCAAGATAAGGAGTGGTCTCAGGAAGTACCCAAGGAATCCCTTTCCTAGGTTTGCAAACCAACCTCCCACTTGACCAAAACCCTTTCCGACCTTTTCCCAGGCCCCTTCTTCGGTCAAATCCGCTATCTTTGTGTGGACCATAGTGATGTTACTTATATATTTCTCCAGATCCTTGCTACGGTCTGGTATATAAGTGCAGCACTCTTGAACCTTCAGCATTTTACAGACTCCGCCCTCTTTTGCCAATAGGACATCCAAAGCAAGGCGATTCTGCAAAACCATTCCCCTTATCGACAACATCTCTCCTTCCACCAACACCAACGATTTTGCTGTGTTCATCGAAAATTCATCCACCACCGTCGCTAACCTCCGGATCTTCACATCATTCAAGACTACTCCTAGACTAGGTATCATAGCTCCAAAGATATCCCCCACAACGATTCCTGCACTTGCAGCTCTTCTCGTTCTTGAATGCTCTCCACCCTCCAGAAGATTTAAGTCTTCTGTATGGTAAATCTTTGGAAATATTATTGACAAATAACATGTTCCATACCAATTTGCAGGCAACCTCACATAAGCATTCTTCCCACATACGTAATACACCGTAGGTATCACTTGTACAGGACCTTGGAGAAAATCTTTTGCCTCATCTGCCATGGTGAAAACGTGATCACAAGTACTCTGTCCCACTGGAACCTTTTCGTAGTAAGTCTGATAACGCCTTATACACAACTTACCCCTCTGCTCCTTATCTAACGCTATAGGACCATAGCTTCCCCTGGTCTTGTGCAACCGTTCTTCCTCCGTCCAATCTGTCCTGTGATGCCCTAAATCTCGGGATTCAGTCAGCTTTCTATACCTATCTTCAACCTGATCTACAAACTTTCTCTCTACATCCGACATCAAACAAGTCAGATTGTGCCTGTGTGCGAATGCTGTATCCAATTCCAAACTCGGTATGAAGTACTTCCTCAGTCTGTCCTCGGTCTTATAATAGTCATACTTATTCAAATGCTTGTAAGCTGGAACTTCAGGAAGTACTGCGTCGAAATTGGAAAAGAAATACTCGAACTGATCTCTCTCATAAAACAAACTAAGCAAAAGACTACAAGAAATACCATAAGTCAGTGGAAGATGATGATATCTAATACCCTCATCCACCGAAGTAGGCAACTGCATACACACATAACAATCTTTCGCATCCATCACGTCAACATACTCATACAACAACTTAGCATACGCATTAAGCTTAAAATCACCCTTAGACAAATCTACATGTAATCTACGACTTTCTTCTAATATCATAGCTCTATCAGCTGCCCTGTCTACCCCCTTCTGACTAGGTGTGATAGGTGTAGGTGTCCCTGTCACTGCCTCTACTTCTGGCTCATGCGAACCAGTATATGAGACTACAACTACTATGATTATTGAAATTATCACACTACTTATAAGAATGCCTATAATCCATTTTGCTCTACGATTGGGATTTCCCGGCTCCATGATTTCGAAAGTTCTCAAAAAGTCTTGGTTATCGCAAAGAACTCAGAAAAGTCTCTGTCCTTTATTTATGACTTGCTTAACCAGCTCGAGCAACCATGAAATCTCCGGGCTTTCCCTTTCCGATCACAACTTATTTACACAGTCCAGAAAAAGACTTCCCTAGTTTTCGTTCCTCTTCTTGTGGAAAGTCCCTAAGTTTATTCTTCTTCCACTTGGACCTAGGTTATCTTCTTCTTTTAGACTTTTATTTACAGTTCATTACTGATCCATAATGAGATCCTCATTAAGCACGACCAGAACGTGATACAAAAGTTCAAGACGCAAAAGCAGCACTTCGTGTGAAAACGGCTCAGCTCCGAAAGGCGGGAATTCGACCCGATGCAAAAGCAATTTTCGGACTTCACTCAGAAGTGGGGGATTCGGAATCGTGAGTGTCAGTGTTCCGTCTATCTCGAACCCTGGCATCCGCAGCACCACCTTCACCACCAGTTTCGGGCTCCGACTGAACACTTCCACTGACTTCAGTCTCCCTGTATTCACCACCCCCTGCATCAAACACAGTGTAAGTCCACTCAGGGGTAGAGTATCTGCGACAAGGCACTCTTGTTCTCTTGGACCTTCGCCGACTGTCTTGTGCTTGGTCTTCGTCGCTTGCTTCGGTTTCAGATACTTCGGACACTGGAGCAAGGTCTCTCTCAGGTGCTAACCTCAGGTTCAGTCGCCTCTGTCTTTCAGGCCAACTTTCAGCACTTCTGTTCGTTCGTCTGCCTTCTCCTTCTATGCCCAGTGCACTACTTCCTCTTTCTGCTGCATTTGACTCTTCTCCGCCCACTGCACCTTCTCTTTCTTCAGTGCCTGAATCAGGGTTCGAACTGTGGAAACCCCCTTCAGCTTGCTCTAGTGCACCACCAGCTGTGTCAGCGACCCTTACAGCTTGACTTGTCCTCTCATGTGGCCCTACCACGTCAGCTGGGTTTTCATTTACGAGAGGAGCTGTTTCTTCCAAGGGTGCTGGAACTCTGCGGGTATGGGAAGCATGCACCCAGTTCGGCAATCCTCCACACTTTACTGCTGTGTTCGTGATAAGTATCACCTGATACGGGCCACGCCAACGGGCATCCAAGCAACTCTTCCTCACGTGCTTCCGGACGAG
Source organism: Calotriton arnoldi (assembly GCA_963921515.1). Classification (NCBI taxonomy): domain Eukaryota; kingdom Metazoa; phylum Chordata; class Amphibia; order Caudata; family Salamandridae; genus Calotriton; species Calotriton arnoldi. The sequence continues at coordinate 1,290,957 of CAWUFW010000371.1, read as the reverse complement.
CACCCAGTCACCGGGACACAAGTCGTGGCACAGATCACTCGAGGCTGGAACCACAGCTGCTTGCACCTGCTGGGATACAGAACGGACCACATCAGAGAGTCCTTTACAATAATCGAGAATCAAATCATCAGTGATGTTTATCAAGGCTGTAGTTGGTACTGCTGGCAGTCTCATTGCCCTCCCCATTATTATTTCATGGGGGGACAACCCGGTCTTTCTGTCTGGGACACTTCGCATGCTCATGAGCACCAGTGGCAAGGCGTCGGGCCATTTCAGGGATGTTGAAGAACACATTTTTGCCATCCGGGCTTTCAAAGTTCCATTAACTTGTTCCACCATCCCAGAAGCCTCTGGTCTGTAGCTACAGTGGAGTCTCTGGTCAATGTTCAATGCTGCACAAAGTAACTTCATGATTTCGCTATGGAAGTGCCCACCTCTATCTGATTCCAAAGAGGTCGGGATCCCGAATCTAGGGATAAGCTCCCTCAACAGTAATTTAGCCACTGTCAGAGTGTCACACCTTCGTGTGGGGTATGCCTCCACCCACCGTGAGAATATACATACTATCACTAGAATGTACCTCAAGCCATTGCACCTAGGCATCTCCACGAAATCCAGCTGTAGTCTATTGAAGGGCCCTCCTGACCTTCCAATATGACTCAGTGTAACTACAGTTTTCTTTCCAGCATTCATCTGTTGACATGTAACACACCTCTGACATACCGTCTCAGCCATTGCTCGGAACCGTGGGTTATACCACGTCTGTCTGAACACCCTCATCATTGCGTCTCTACCCAGGTGTGCCTGACCATGTATCAATCTTGCCATCGGACTCAGCAATTCTTCCGGCAACACAGCTCTCCCATCGGTTGATACCCACACATCCACTTCTCCTCTCTCGCACCCAGCCTTGATCCAGCCCTCTCTTTCCTTGGTTGAGACTTCATCTTGCAATCTCTTAAGCTCTTCCCAAGTGTCTGCCATGGCCAACATTATGCTGAGATCGGTTCCCTCTTGGCTCTCTTCTATCTCCCTGCCTGTGTATATGCATCCTTGTTCTGCGCAGAAGCGGGCTACCTCATCTGCGTAGTTATTACCCAAGGATACAAAGTCCTCCCCCTTCCCATGGGCTGAACACTTTACAACAGCAATTTCTTTCGGATGCTGTAATGCTTCTAACAATTGTCTTACATATTCTCCATTACGAATGGGTGAGCCAGATGATGTCAAAAATCCCCTCTGAGACCATAACTGCCCGAAGTCATGCACCACGCCAAAGCCGTATTGGCTGTCTGTGTAAATCGTGATTCGAATTCGATCAGCGGCCAAACAGGCACGGGTCAAGGCAATGATCTCAGCTACCTGCGCGGAGCGTACTCCTTCTAGGCAAGCGGCGTCGACCACTCCTGAAATAGTACATACAGCAAACGCTGCTCTCAATTGCCCCACACTGTCTCTTAAGCATGAACCATCGACAAAGAAAATTTCATCTGGGTCATCCAATGGCTCATCGACAATGTCAGGTCTCGGTTTGGTGCAAAGTTCGGTCACATCGAGACAGTCATGGTCCTCACAATCTTCATCATCTGTGTTCGGTATAGGCATCAATGTCGCAGGGTTCAAGATGGAGCACCTTTTCAGAGTCACATTCTCTGCGGCAAGTATGACTTGCTCGTACCTTGTTAACCTATTGTTCGTTAGGTGCTGGGTCTTGGTCCTGGTCATTAATAACTCAACCGAATGTGGTACATGTACAGTCAATGGATGTCCCATTACAATGCTTTCACATCTTTCAATGCTGACACCTGTTGCAGCAACGGATCTTAGACATCCGGGCAACGCAGAAGCTACTGGATCTAAAGTAGCTGAAAAATAAGCAACTGGTCTACGGACACCTCCATGGTTCTGAGCTAACACTGCTAATGCACATCCTCCTCTCTCGTAACAAAACAATGAAAAGGCCTTGTTGTAATCAGGCATTCCCAGTGCGGGAGCCCTGCACAAATCATCTCTCAACTGCAGGAATGACATCAAGCACTCCTCGTCCCATGGTACCGGATCACTCACATCCTTGTGTGTAAGCCTCTGCAGAGGCTTTGCTCTCAAGGAGAAACTAGGAATCCACTGTCGACAATAGCCAACCATTCCCAGAAACATCCTAACTTCCCTCTGTGTACTGGGTACCGCCATGCTCATTATTGCCTCAATTCGATCTGGTGACACCTTCCTCTTGCCTTTTTCTAATCTGTGTCCCAAGTACTGTACCTCATTCAAACAGTACTGCAGCTTGTTCGGGGACACCTTATGTCCATTCTCTGCTAAGTGGTTCAACAAGGCTACTGTGTCAATTCTGCAAGCATCTTCTGTTTCTGAGGCAATGAGCAAGTCATCTATGTACTGCACGAGAACTGAGTTCTGCGGCAACACAAGACTCTCAAGGTTCTTCTTCAGGATCTGGTTAAAGATCGATGGACTTTCCGTATACCCTTGAGGGATACGACACCATGTTAACACGCGATTCTCTAGCCTAAATGCAAAAAGAAATTGGCTTTCCTCGTGGAGCGGTATCGAAAAGAAGGCTTGACACAAATCGATAACCGTAAACCACTCGGCTTCACATGGGATCTGGAACAGTATTACTGAAGGATTCGGTACCACTGGACAACAAGGGACAACTATCATGTTGACCTTTCGCAGGTCTTGCACGATCCTGTATTTCCCGCTCGGTTTCTGTAGTCCCATTATGGGTGAATTACAGGGACTACCTCTGATCTCCTTCAAAATACCCTTCTCAATGAAAGTCTCGATCACAGGTTTTATTCCTGCAATCGTTTCTATCGATAAATTGTATTGAGGTGTTCTGGGGAAATCAACATTCTGTTTCACCTCAATCCGCACTGGTTCAACCCCTCTGATTAAACCTATTTCGTCTCCTGCGAAATCCCACACCTCAGGCGACACTGCGTCTCTCAGATCATGTGGAAGTTCTTCCACAGTCACCATTGGGTACAGATCTATACACAGATGCTGATTGGCCATCTTAAAGTCAGCATCATCATCTCTCGTCTGGACCTCCACTCCTCGTGGTGTACAATAAATCGTGCAGTTCAATTTGCACAACAGATCTCTTCCCAAAAGACAAACTGGACTCGTGTCACATACTACAAACTGATGTCTAGTTTGGAAAGTACCTATCTTTACTAAGATCGGTTCTGTCAATGGGCTGCTCATCTTCTTGTTCGCTACTCCGACAACCTGGATTGATTGTCCCGAGAGGGGTAGGTTAGGGACTACTGCAGATCTTACAGTAGACCGGGTAGCTCCAGTATCAACCAAAAGTGTTGCAGGATTGCCCTCAATCTCTGCCTCTACAAAAGGTCCTCTCTGGTCTACCTCCAAGACCGCTCCAAGTGTGCAGTCTTCCTCCCCTCTCAGGCACCGTCAGGATAAAGGGTCTAAGCTATCCTCAGCATATCGTTCGAACAGGGGCATCTGTTGATATGTTCGTGTTCCTTGTGAAAACCTTGGAGCTTGGGGAATCTGAGCTTGAGAATTGTAAACCCCCCTTTCATCGTTCTAGGTCTCGTTATTGTGTTAACCACCTCTTGCGCGGGTGCCTGAGCCCCTCTTCCTCTTCCTGTACCTGATTAGCTGGGTTCAAAGGACACTCGCGTTTCCAATGTCCGACCTGGCGACAAAGATGACACGCAGTGGTCTTCTTTAGTGTGGCCACGTCCACTCCTGTCTTGGGGTCTACTGGTTTTCCCTTTCCCTGTACCTGCCCATTCTGGTTTCCCTGGAAATTTCCTTGCTTTCTCCCCAAGGTCCCTCCACTAGGCTGATTCTGTGCTGTCTGCATCTGGACAAGCATCAATTTGTCTTTTAGCTTTCGATGTTTTGAATCCACCTCATCACTACAGTACCTCGCGTACCGCAAAGATTTCATCTAGTGGCTTGTTCTGCCAGCAGATCAAATGGTGCTGTATCATGAGGCTGATTTCCCCTCTCAGACCCGTTACAAACTTTGAGACAAACTGTCCCATATCCTTAGGGTCCAAAACATCTAACCCACTATACTGTTTAAAAACTTGCAGAAGTCTTTCATAGTATTCATGCACCGTTTCCTTGGGTTCTTGTACAGTCCGATCTATCTTAACCCAATCTATATCCTGAGGTGAAATCTTCGACTTCAACCATGTAATCACCTGCTCATACTTTTTCATGACATCAGGTGATGGACCATTTGTAACCGCCTCTCTTTTCGGTTCCGAAGTCGGCCACTCAATAGCGACTTTACATGCTGTCCACAAATCTCCTGGTACCACTATGTCAAACAAAGTGTTCAAATCAATCCACAATACTTTTGAAATCTTCACAAACCGCTCAACCTGCTTGTACCACTCCACCGGTTTTTCCCTCAGCCGAGGAAAATCATTTGTAAATGCAGCCAAATCACCTCTATTCCACGGCACATGCACGTACCCTCCATTCTGTACTTCTCGTAAAGGAAAATTTCCTACACCCGTCGCCCCCCTCCTGGCGGCGGCGTTTCCCCTTCTGCTCTCTTTACTGGTTTCTTTTTGGACCACCTTTCTTCCCATTTGTCCAACAAAATCCATATTCTCATTCCTATGATCAGGTCTCTGGTGTGCGTCTTTAACCCTGTGATTCTTTTCTCCTCCAACTCCTGATCACTGTAATGCAATCTGTGTGGTCCCTGTAACGCTTTAGTTTTATTCAGGTCCACCTCATATCTTTTGGCCAAATCCCTCAATCTATCATGTGCCATTCTAGCTTTTCGAGTCACATCTTTTGCTACAAACAGCAGCTCATCTGATCCATAGATTTCTATCCTTTCCAAAGGCAGACCCCCACTGATCATTTCGTCTACCTCTGCTTTCAGCCTCACTACGTCTAGCAACCTTGCCTGTACTGCACTCCTCAGTACATCTCGACAACCTGAGCCGTCCCGCTCATCACAGTCACTATTCTGTCCTTGTGACCTATTCCCTTCCATATTCCTGGAACCTGGTCTGTCTTCCGAGACATTTTGTGCCCTATCTCTTTGCATCCTATCCTCTTGGTTCGTTACTGTTGGTGTCCACTCCCTCAAAGCTGACTTAGATTCCCGTAAAGACCTCGGTCTTTCCGGTCTCTCCTCTTCTCGCCCACATGAAGAGTCCGCAGTAGCCGGTAACGGCGTACTTGTGTCTATTGGTCTTGGGAAATGAACCACCCTTACTCCAAACCCATTCCCACTCTCACTGTTTCCTTCTTCCCTTCTCATCGGCACGGAGCTCCCTTCTCTCACTCGGTCTGGGTCATATACCGGTACTATAGGGCCAATGGTAACCGGTACTGTCAAGGAGTCCGGTAATCTTGTGTTCCCCCCAGGAGGCTGTGTTATCATAGACGCCGTAGCCCCCTCCGTTCCTGTGGAAATTCTTCCCACTACTCTCATGCTAGTCTGGTTCTGACTCTCATCAACTATTGCCACTGCTGGGGTTGTCTTTCCCTCTTCTGAATCTGGGTTAAATGGTGGTGGCCTCTCCGCCAACATCCTATCCAACAGACTGTCATCTAAATCACTGTCATCCTCATCGATTCTTGTAATCTTTCCATTTTGTATCAGCAGTGGGTATAACTTATCTCCTTCGATCGTGTCTGCTCTCCACCTTTTCTCCAAGGCATCCCATTTTGCATCTTGAAATGCCCTGACCGATTTCTTCACCCTTTCCTGGCATCTGTCCTTCTTCCTATCATACGCTGCCCTTATCCACGCATGTAGTGCCTCAAACTGTGTTGGTCTAGGTAGTGGTCGTAATGAAGCCATTACACTCTTGAGCTGGTACAGCACCTCTAACCTGAAAGTACCATATCGAGGGAACGACAAATCTCCCTCTGTTTCTGTCATTTTATGCCAATTCTCGAGCCAAATTATAGTATGCAATCCTACATTCTTTGCCATATAATGTGCTGGTGTGTCCTCAGGAGGAGCTTCCTCTCCCTCCCGAACAACCACATGTCTATCACCTCTACAAAGTTCTCGTAAAGCTTTAAAACATTTCATGATGAATCAACTTTGTTATTCGTACTCAAAATGTCCGCTTTTACTTCCTGATTTCAATCCTCCAATCCCAGCGCGGTTCACACCAACCGGCCTATCGCAGCGCGGCACTAGTCTGACGTCACGTTTCCTCCGCTCGCAGCAGTTCCCCTCCTTTCTAATTCACTTGTTCTCACTCGCATCCGTCCCAATTATACTCTGAAATAATGTCCGTCCTACCGAACAATTACCTCTCTGACCGTCAGTCTTACCAATGACCGATCAGTCTCTTAAGCTTGTTGACCTCAATCTGGCAACCGTCTGTCCACGAACGACCGGACAATCGCCTCTAATACACTCAATAGGATTCAATCACTCGATGTTCTGCACACAATAACCTACGACCTGCGTTGGTTATTCACACACTCACACATGTGTCCCTATCTTCTGTGGGTCTGTCAATGACGTCTCGTGACCCCCACAACTCTGGTCAACGTTCTCAACTCTGGGTGTATTCTACACCACAATAAATCTCCCGGTCCCGCGCGCGCTCACGGTCCGTTTCTCAATCACACAACTTTCGTTCCAACTCCGCAAGACATCACACAACAATATAACACCGCAATCTACCAAACATCACTCTTTTCATACTCACTCTACTACGAACTGCTACTTCCGCCGCACCGTCACTCTCCGTCAGTTTTCCACGACCTCCAACATCCTTTTCCCGCGGTCCTCTGGATCAGCTTCACTCGGGCTCTATGGGGCAACTTAGTCTCCTATCTTGCTCTAGATCTCCCCTTACCATCAAAGGTAACCATCCTACTCTGCTACCAACTGATAACGCCGATTCTTATCTAATTATCTATAAGAACCTTCTGGCCGCCAAGATCTTTTTACCTGTTGTATAGTGTAAAGGAGAGAATCTCATCAGGTTAGATATCAGCATTCATTTTGTCTGAAAGGACCACTGACTCCGAATTCAAGTTTGAGAATTTATTATCGCCAAAAATAACTGAACGTGCAGGCACCTCAACACGAGGTTAAAGAAATAGATGGGCACTAACACAAATAGTAATCTACGCAGGAGTCTCATCCGACTCAGGATAAGAAGAATAGACAGTTCTAGGAGGACCAACCAGACTATGATTGCTCCTATTTCTAAGTTGCTCTTCATGGGCCTAAACAAGCTTAAAATCAATTGCTGTCCTTACACTAAAGCTAAGTGACATCCCTGCATAACGATTTTCCCAGGCAAGAAAGAATAAAAGGTGTCAGCTGTGAAGACTTCCTAAGAAGTGCAATCACCATATACCTAAGCTCAGCTCTGTCCTTCTCTCAGGTCTCCCCTACCGCTTCTCTGGCCTCCTCCCTCAGGGCACTAACCCTAATACAAAACCATACTACAAAGGTACACGCCTTGTTTACGCCCTCTTGGCCAGGTCTTCTTTCTTGTGCTTTTCCATTGAAACGGTGACTTCATCCTGGACGGTTTCGTTGACCTTGAGTCCCAGGCGCCTTCTCCGCTGAAAGTATCATCCCTAAATTCCATTGCACTCCCCGTACCATGCCTCCCATCTTTCTAACTTTTGAAAACAAAGAGTTAGTCTTTACTAACGAGACATGTGTCCTTGCACCTGCAACAAAAGATACGGTCAACAGAAACCTTCTACTGTGCTAATTAAATCTACCGTTTGTGCCCAGAGAGCCTTTCCAAGAGAAACCCTTTTCGGCCTACATTATAAGCTAACATAAGAATATACCAGGCCTTCCTTAAGCATATATGTAGTCAGGCCCTTACATATAACTTTTAAACACACATCTTACTTTTCCCTATAAGCATATTCATTACGATTCATTATGCAAACAATGAATTACATGTGCAACTTTAATATGGTGCACGTTTAAACTACTGCAATTACATTACATACACGAACTAATTCCTCTATGCATTATGTTCACACAATTCAAAAAGCATTACATTACATCATTATCCTAACACCATTATACTGCTGTATTCACTTCGTTTCAGTGAACTATTCATTCTTGCTAAACATGCATGAGTATAAAATGAATATATGTCTGAATACATGTGGGTGCGGCCTATCAGTGATTATGATGCACCCCTACAATTCACAAGAACATTTCGCTCTATCACAAATAGTCATGCAGGGCTTGTGACCTTTTTATGCAAGAAATTAAATAATGTTTTGGTGCTAAAGTTCTGTGTCTATCTACTTGTAGACTGGGGTGAAATGAAGGAAAGGTAGGAGGGCTCAACCACTGGACTCATGGAATCGTGAGACCTACCTTACTTTAATACTAACTGAATACAGGCACTTTGGTAATGTGAAAAGGTTTGGATCCTTCACTAATCAGTTCTTAACAATTATCAGTTGACCCCCTGCCCCCGATCCAGAGCCTCCCCCAGCTTCTCGAAACTATCAAAAATGGGATTCAGAAATTAAAACGCTCATCCATTGCTACAAAAACATTTAATTACGGCTATCTGCTGAACTTGACCTGGAGCGAGATCGTCTTTTAGACGGGCGAGGAGATGGGGAAGAAGCAGGGGGATCAGAGTGGCTATTTTTCAGCGATGATTTCTTTTCAGGTGTGCGATTGCGAGAACGAGAACGGCTGGGAGATCGTGCAGGCCGAGGAGACCGTGCAGGTCGAGGAGACCGAGAACGGGGAGAACGAGGAGAACGGGCAGATCTAGATCGGGAGCGTGAACATGAGGAGTTAGCAGATTTGGACTTGCTGCGAGATCTTGAATAACTTCTTGAACGTGACCTGCTGTGCTTCTTACGATCAGTCCCGCAGTAATGCGCCCAGATATGGACCTCCAGTTCGTACAGAACACAGGATTATTGTGGAAAACCTTTCCTCTCGTGTTAGTTGGCAGGACTTGAAGGATTTCATGAGAAAAGCAGGAGAAGGGACTTATGTGGATGCGCACAGGAATAACCGCAATGAAGGAGTTGTCGAATTTGCTTCCTATACTGATATGAAGTCTGCAATTGACAAGCTGGATGGGACCGATCTGAATGGGCGCAAAATTAAATTGGTGGAAGATCGTAAGAAGCACAGCAGGTCACGTTCAAGAAGTTATTCAAGATCTCGCAGCAAGTCCAAATCTGCTATACTGAATAATTTATTTCCATTTCTTTCACTGCTTAATTTGTAAGAAATAAATAATTAAAATAAGTGTAGCAGCCAACGTTTTTCTTCACAGCTTGCCACTAGTGCTGCCAAAAGCCAGGGTTTACAGAATACTATGGCTGCCTCCTTCCGATTCCACTTCCTGTCTCTTTCTTCCACCACCCTGCAGTTCCGGTATCTTTATATTGCTCATGCAAGGTCTTTTTCATCTCTGCCTTTTCCATTGCTCACAGTTTTCTTATCTTTCTCTTTATTCTTTTTTACCCTTTGCTGGCTTTCTCTTCCTTGCTCTGGGTCAAAGTCTGATGACTAAAAATAAGTACCAGTAAACAAAAACTACTGCTGGTGCCTCCCACCTGTAAACACCTGCACAAATTAATCACCGATTTCTCCACAGGCCAGGATGACAGGTGCCAAGATTGAAAAGTATTCCCGGTATTTCTGCCAAAACATGGTGCATAACACGGTGGCAGCAAAGTTTACTGGTGCCATTTTGTACCCGAGGTGTGCGGTCAGCTGACAGCTTTAGTTAGCACTTCTTGTGGCTGACACTTCACAAGTACCTAAAAAATGCTATGACTTTGCAAATCGGGACGCAGAAAGAAGCATACGATGGATGAAAGGCATTTCACATTGAAACACAAGGAAAATGCGTCTCTGGGGGCATTATACTATTGGGATAAAAATTATTTGCAACCTGCCATCAAGCCTTGGACCACACAGCATAACGTGCATCGCCACTTGCTGCCCTGGAACTGATCATTTACAGTTTAATCGCCAGGTTTTTCATTCTTAGAACATCCTATTTAATCGGCCTCCACCACTGAGTGTAATTGTGGCTTAACCTTCCGCAAGCCCCTTGAGGCAATCTCTAATTATTCAGGCTTGTATTTTTAACTGTCCTGATGATGATCCTACTATTTCTTAAAGAGGATCGAAACGTCGTCGACCAATGTAAACAGTTTGCACATTAATCAAATCTGATAAAAAGTGTATTTACTGTTTCTTCAAGCTTGTTAGAAATTGTGTTCAATATTCCACAAGCTACCCTGTCTTGCCTGATATGTTCCTGTCCTAAGTGTACTTGTCATGTTTCTATGTAGGATGCAGGATTGTGTCCCACTGTATTGATGTGTTTATTTTTGGTTTTTGACATTTTTGAATTATTAAATTGAATGTCTGGCTGGACACTCACAAATATAGCACTGATTGGAGTCTATATTTATCCTGATGACCACACTGTTCTGTTTAAGGACCACTGTTCTAATACTATGCAGATAAACATTAGCAGAAAACAGTCTATACCGGGCTACTTGCTGTGGTGGCTTTCCAAAAACAGCATTAGGCAAAACTTAATTTAAAAAGAAGAACTATTTAGGCTACATATCAGAAAACAATGATTATGACCTTCACAAATCCTTTTTTTGTAACCCTGTGACATATGTATTTGCCATGTTAAGGGCAGCCCACACTCCTGTTTCATTGGGGCTCAAAAGCTTGCTTGGCATTTCACAAATACATTATGACGAATTTATCATTTCAGTGGGAAAGAGGTAAACAATTTACATTGTACACGTAAGCCCTGGGAATGTCTGAAAGCTAAGGGCTCAATTCCCTCAGTTTAGCCAAAATAAATGCAGGTTTGTTGGAAAGTAGATTATTAGTAGGGGCAAATGTATATCTGCCACTGGCAATAAGGCACCTACCACAGTATATGGCTCAGAATAGGTCTTAGAAAATTATTCCTATGCTCAACCCTTGGTAGCTTGGCTGCGAGCAGGCAGGCTTAACTTCAAAGACAGGTATGTAAAGCATTTAAAAACACAATTTCAGTAAACAATTAAGACACAATGCATAATAAAAATCCAACACCAATTTATACAAATATGAAATATTTTTATCTTTAAAATAACACCAAAACGACAAAAATCTAATGTAGGGAACCGGAGATATGAAAGATTTAGCAATTTCTAGCACATAGAAACCAATAGCGCTTTATCGGGACATCTGGTCGCGATAGACCAGGTCAAAGTCAAAGTTTCAGGCCGACCGCGATGGAGCCCTGCTCGGCTACCCCTTGCCGTAGGTCTCGTCACAGTTTTTACCTTCGGACTTAGAAACTTTTCTGGAGCTTTTCTTCGCGGGGTCCCTCGATGCTCTTCAACAGGCCGTGTTTGGTGAGGGTTCGCCGGCTTCGGAATTTCACCTACCCGCGGTCAAACTCTGGAAGTCGGACCTATGGAGCTTTTCACCGGAACGAACCTGGATGGCAGGCCGGTTCGCGGTTGAAGGCAGGTGGCTTGGCTGGCTAGGTTGAGTCGGTCCCCTTATGGAGCTTTTTTCCAAAGTTGCTCCAAAGTTCTCCAAACTCCTGGAACTTCTTCCTGAAGTTCCCCAAAGGGACCCAAAGTGTCTCAAACTCACTCCAAGGGTCTGGAAGCTCCAAGATGGTCCTTGAAAGTTGAGGACTTCAGTTCCCACAATCAACTTGGACAAAACTCTTACAAATCCACTGGTAGGTCTCCAGGTTGCGGATCCTTGGTGGTGATGTTCCAGGTGAGCTCTGTTAACCTGTAGCTTGCAGGGAGTCCACTCTTTAGTCCTTTTTACAGCAAGGTAATCCACAGGCTGTAGTTTCAGATGGTGCAGAAGGTGCAGTCTTCAGAGTGCAGGCCTTAGAAAATGCACATCAAACTTCCAGCATTGCCCGTCTTGCTTTCTTAAGTTTCAAGCAGCAGATCTGAGTGGCTCTGCCCTTCTCAGATACTTATTCCAATTTCTCTGGGTCAAGCAGGAGGTCACTCCTGTCCAATGGGCTGCAGGGTACCACCCAAAGGTCTGAACACTTCCTGCAGAGTGTGGCACTATTTTGTCCCAGAGTGCACCAATTCTTCCAAATTCATAATGGCTGATTTTCCTGCAGGGAGAGAAGAGCTGGCTAAACACACCCCTAGGATGGCTAATCTCCATAGTCTCTCCCCCTTGCATCTGCTCATTCCTTCCTTAATCCTAGCATCTGGCTTAGGGTCAAAAGAGTGGAATTGTAAATGACACTTGGGTCTTCCCCCTTCCCTTGAAGTCCATTGTTTACGACTCCTCCCCCTGCTCTGGCATTCCTGTGTAAGGGAACACTGCCTTCCCAGCAGAGCTAGTTAACCACAGGGGCTCTTTATCACCTCCTCAAAGAAGCCTGGCTAATCCACTTAACTCTGACCAATCAGGACAGACCACTGGAAGGCTGAATCTGGGCTTACAAACAAGAAAGTCTTATAACTTCTTGTATGTACACTTTAGGAGAAATTCAACAATATTGTTGGGTTTATTAATACCATTCTGGGAAGGCTTTGGATGGCAGTTTTAGCCTTCTACTATCAAGAGTTATGAGTTAATAACTTCTTGCCATGTTAACCTATGTGGCATGGGATTTGCAATGGGAAAAATGACTTGGGCCATTTTTCCAGCACCAGGGCTTATAAAAACATATTTTATAAGTACTCTACATATATCTACAGGACCCCCACCCCAGGAACACCTAGGGGAAACGTTAGGGGTTCTGAATATGTAAACATATTGCAGATCCTCCCTCCACAGTGCTCCTACCACCAAAGTCGATTTTAGGCAGCACTTTATCACAATGTGGGGAGTGAAATGTGCCATTTCACTTTACCCAGGGCATATAAAACTCATTTTATAAGGATCCTCCTTATAAATACCTGATCCGCCATCCCTGGGACACCTAGGGGAGACCCTGGGGGTACCTAATATGCCCAAACATTGTAGGTTAACCATTTTTAAGTGCAACAAACACAAACGTCGAGTTTGAGGGCACAATTTACTTTTTAAAAGCAGTCCTGCAACACAGAACCACTTTTAAACTGTACTCAGGCTTCAGCAGTGCACACATGCAAGTGCAGAAAGGGCTGCTGGCCTCTAAACTGCCATGCCCTATTATATACTAGGGACAGATAGGTAGTTTCAATCCCCCTGCCCTATTATGTACTAGGGCCTTATAGGGCAGGTCATGCCAATCACAGGGGTACCCCAACCCATAGTGTACCCTAGTGTATGTAGGTGTTTTCACTGTATTCTAAATGGGTCTCTTTCAGTATAGCACTGGCCCTGTGCCTGGTTAGGCAGAGTCCAGGGTCAGTCAGAGTCAGTTACCACCAGTACCAGTAGGCACAATGTTGGGGGATGCCCAGGGCACAGGATGACTTTCCAACAAGGTTCATAGAACTTTCTCATAACTCCGATTTAGAAAACATTTAATACATGCTGCCCGCCCCCAATTAAATGTGTGATCGCAAACACAAACTTCTGAATTACTTTCCCTGGAGTGAGCATATGTATGTATGTATGTGCATATATGTATGTAAGGGTATCTGTAATAGCGTAGGACTGTCTAGGAAGCAATGGACCACTCTGCAAAGTGGTTATCTATAAGGATGATTCACGATTGTTAACTGAAAGGAAAGTTAATAGGGGTGTTCCCATGGGGTGTGGGGACAGTATTCCCATGCAGTGTGAGGACAGTGTTCCCATGGGGCGTGGGGACAGTGTTCCTTGAAGGCATGCATCTTCAACTCCTTCCTGAATTTCAGGAGACATGAAGCAGCTCTGATGCCACTTGTGATGCTGTTCCACATCCTGGGAGCATGGACAGAGAAGGCCCGTCTTATGGATTTTTCTTTCTTGCATGTTTTAATCTCTAGTCTAACAATGCTATTGGTAGTCATGTTCTTGGCCGGATGTGTTGGGGTACCATTTTTGATGACCTGTAGTTAAAGCAGCTGGTCCACAAGATGTCAGCCTGGAGAAGAGGCAATGTAATTCCTGTAATTTACTGTGATGCTGGATTTACTGGTGTATCTAGAGGCCGGGGAATATTTAAACATTTTAAGCGAAGACTGCTTCGCAGATAAAACTGGTGGGTCGGTCCACCTACAAAGGTCAACCACAGAGCGATGTGGGTGTCTATATATGTACATTTTTCCTGAAAATGTTTTATTCTAACTTTACATGTGTATCTATATATACACACACATACATGTGTAATTATGTACACAGACAAAGTAAGACCTAAACATTTTAAGTAAAAATGTACATATATATGGGCGCACACACACATGCATGCCCACTCTTTGCTATTGACCTTTATAGATGACCCCACCAGTTTTATCTGTGGCACAATGTGATGTGCCACTGGCTAAGATGATGTGGACAAATTTTATCAAGCCCTTGATGAAACATGTTTTCACCTACAAAGGTAAAATAGACGTGTCCCCTTTGTGGATAACATGTAGCTTTGCAAGGTGGCAGAGGATTCTATTCTAAAGTCCAGTAAGGACTTTATTGTCCCTGGCCAAGCCTTACTAGCCGAACAACGCAAATGCAAATACCTAAACATCAATTCGATTTACAGTGTTATTTAACCCTTACGTGGTAGTGAAACCTTTGTTGGTTTTATATATTTGCATGCAAACTGTGCACCCCAAGGTAGGGCAGCTACATTCATGAATACGAGAACAAACCAACGTGAACAGCTACTCTTCAAAGCCGATTTATTTAGAGTAACGGGATGCTTTTAACTACTCAAAACCTTAAATAATATAAACAAGTCTCTGAGCCGGATCTGATGGGAGCAGGAGTATCCTTCACAGTTAATATGAAGGATGCATTTATTAACCACATTTAGGAGTTACAAGAATATGAAATTAACAGGTGTGGTGCTAACCGGTGAGAAGAAGAAGAGAAAGCTAAAACTGATTTCATTTGTCCAGGGAGTCCAATTAAAGTGAACAGTGTTGGAGAAGAAATGCTGTGCATCAGTCACCTCAGTGGGCTTGGAGTCTCCGGAGATTCCAAGACCACTAAGAGAGGAGCACTGATGCACTACAGTTAATCTCTTATTTAGTCTAAAGTTTAAGAGAAATACTTTAGGAGAAATACTTCACTGAATCTTTACAAGAAGCACTTGATTTTAGTTAGGATGAAGCTTCTATTAAGAGTGATTTTCACTCGACAAATGCAGAAGAACAACAATCACACTTGTTTGTGGCTATTAAATTGCTTTAATGTACCCATTCTTGTGGCACTGTTGCATTCAAGTCCAGCTAAAGTTTTAGTTGTGCAATTGGTATTACCATGTGATATTGTTTGCAGCATCTTACTGAATGCAGAATACAGCTGCCAAAAGCAGGGTTCAAGAGGGTCCCCTGGCATCTAATTGTTGCAAAGGTACTGATGACTCTTTCATGAAGCCATACTGCTGGTTTACAACACTAGTGTGTGAATGATTGCCTGTCTTCAGAATGATGACAACTAAGCAGACACAATGTTAAGTGATGCCAATAAATAGAGTGCAGAGTCAAACACGAATCAGTCTGAAAAGCAAAGTGCAATAACGGCCTGAGTTCAAGGATGAAAATCCCAGAAACCTTCTGCACCAGTGCATCTTACAATTGTTTGTTTGATCCTGAAAGGCTCCCTGTCGATTTTCACAATAGATTCTTGGGTCTTAGACCACGGGAGATCATCAAAATGCAAGCTGGATCTCTCTGGTCATTGATTCCCCTGCCAGAGAAGAGTTTCAGAAGATCCTTTTCCCAGAATGCAATGCAGAGGTCACTCCCTAGGTGCATACGACAGAGCACATATTTGCAAAGTTGCTCTGGATGTAAATCCTGTGTATTTCCCGTAGGTAGCCCTGAAAACAAAGGCCAGCAGTGTAGTAAGATGTTGGGGATGCATCCGTTCTCCAATTTGCAGCCCCTATTCTTACAAAAGGAGGTAAGCTACGGGTGACCCTACTGACATGTGCCCAAATAGTGTTTGCAAATCATCTACTGCACGCAAACATTCTGATGATCAGTTACTGCATAACTTATGTTCCATAAAATGTTCAAACCTCCCAAACTTTAAAGAGTAATAAACACAACTGGGGCCCTATCAGCCAAAAGTTTATAGAAATGATTTACATGGCTGGACCAGTTGGCAGCTCCCCTCTGTACAGATATTCACACGAAAAACTCTAAATAGGCAGTGAAAGCTTGTGCAGAGTTGGTGAACGCTAAGGAGGGGGCAGGGGGTAGATTCCTCTAGAATCTCGGGGAAGACAGTCACTTAGTCCATGAATTTGTGAACCCATGCTAAAGGTTTTTACATCTCTTGGGTGAACGCAAACTCCTAACAGGATGACTAAACATGGCCTGAGTGTTCACAAACGCTAAAGGCTCATGGAGTCCTGTGTACACATTTGAGGTTTATGATTCTGACTTCAAAATCTACAGCCTCCAATCAGCAGTGTTTTGTATTTCCAAACTTTCAAGGAAGGTCTGTTAGACCTGGTACCATTGGCGTGGGTCTCCCTTCCATTTTATTTTGCTGTTGCCTCCTCTGTTGACATGTTTTTGCTGGTTTAGATGCTTTGGGCACTTTGCCACTGCTAATCAGTGACAAAGTGCAAGTGCTCCCTATGGTAAACTGATGTATGGATTAGTGACTCCATGATTGGCTTATTTGATTTACTGTCAGACCCTAGTACAGTGCACCGCGTGTGCCCAGGGCCTGTAAATCAAATGCTGCTGGTGGGCTTGCAGCACTGGTTGTGCCCCCCACCGGAGCAGCTTGGAAAGTGTGTCTCAGGCCTGCCATTGCAGAGCCTGTGTGCAGTCTGGTACTGCCATGTCGACTTGGTAAGTGCACACACTTACCAGTCCCCAAACCTTCCCTTTTCTGCATGTTAGTCACCCCTAAAGTAGGCCTGCGGGCAGGGTGCATTGTATGTAAGAGGTAGGACATGCCCTGGTGTGTGTGGCATGTCCTGATAGTGAATTACAGCCAATTTCGTTTTTCACTATTGCAAGGCTACCTGTCCCCATAGGCCAGAATGGGCAGTTTGATTATAACATCTTATAATCCTAACTGACCCAGGGAACATGGTAGAAAAACGAATTTAGTATGCCTGAACTCAGAATGATAAAATACATCTTGTAGTGAAGTTGGTTTTAACATTCTCTGTTTCAAAATACCACTTTTAGAAAGTAGGTATTTTCTTGCCTAACCATCCAGCCTGCCTCTGCTAGCTTGTGTATTGTATGTCTGGGTTTGTGAGTGACAGGGGCTGGGGGACTCCAGGAGACAGGGTGAGTCAGCACCAAGCTGAATTGACCTATCTGCATGAGGAGTGGTGGGAGTAGTAGCACCTGGGCCTGAATAGGGCTGTGCCTGCCTTCCACAATGCTGGCTCCACCTCCTGTGGTGTGCCTGATGACCCTGGCCCACACTGACAAAGGAAGAAGTTGTGCACTGGCAGAATGCACCCAGATCTGGTTTGGACTAGGTACAGACACTCTCTGCCTTCAGAGACAAAGGATTTATGGGTATAAAAAGGGGGACCCGGACCCCAAGACTTTAGATCACTTCTGGGAATCAAGAAGAACCTTTGCTGAGGAGAAGAACCAGGAAGCTGAAGGAGGAGACTACCCCTATGCTGCGTGTTGTTGGGGTTGGCCTGCAGTGGTTACTTTATTGCCAAAGAAAGGAGAAAAGGACTGAGTGTGCTTTCATCATCTTGAAGAAGATCTCCAAGGACTTGAACATTGAGCTTGCCTCCTGCCTGAAGTCTCATGGATACAAGACTTCACCCCCAGCTCCCCTCCTGAATTCCCTTGCTGGGAATTGAAGTGCCTACTGCTGTTGGGCCTTCTGAGAGACTGCGTGTCGCTGGGATCTGGAAGCGCGACGCAACGAAGAGGAAGCGTGTCGCCGCTGCAGCAGTTGTTGTCGCATAGCAGAGTAAGCGTGCCGCCGCTGCCGCAGCACCGAAGCGCCCCGCATCACTGGAGAAGCGTGCCGCAGCAGCAGTTGTCGTTGCATCGCGGAGAAAGCGTGCCACCACTGCCGCTATCGCATCACCGAAGCGCCTCGCATCACCGGAGAAGCGTGCCGCCGCCTCAGAGGACGCCGGAGAAGTGTGTTGCAGGGCCTGTCGCGGCTCAGAAGATCGCCGAGTCGCCTCACGGCAGTCGGGTGTGCACGCATTCCGTCTACGTTGTCGCACCGTAAGCAAGACGCCATTTTATCGCATCGCACCGGATCGTCATCGTATCGAAGCGCCATCTCGCCGCCTCGTAACCGGGCAGCAGTAAGAAACCGACACATCCTCCTTTCTGCGTGTAAGGAATCGAAGCATCACCTTCCCTGCGACCCTTTTGTTTGTTTTGCGTTACGCATCCAAAGGTACATTGAGAGTAAAGTGTCGCATTTATCATCTTTATTGAACTGAGCTATTTTCTACCATTTGACAGTCTTTTTTTCGTATTGTATTGTGGATTTTTGTCGTTTGGGTCTTGTGTTAAGTCTATATAAAAATACTTATTTTTATACTACAACCTGTGTGGTGTCCATCTGTAGTGTTGTCACTGGGTTACTGTATGTGTTCACAAATGCTTTACACACTGCCTCTGAGATAAGCCTGCCTGCTCATGCCAAGCTACCAAGGGGGTGAGAGCAGGGGTTATTTTAGTAGTGTATCCCCCTTACCCTGACTAGAAGCAAGGGTCCCTATTTGGACAAAGGTACCTACCTCTGCCAAATAGAGACCCCCAGTTCTAACATTGGTGATCAGCGGTGAGGATTCTGGACTTGCATTTGTGACTTATATACAGTAATTGGTGTACACTGCTAGTGAGTGCAGACCAAACGCAACCACATACATTTTTGGTAGATTGTTTTTCCTGGGATTTCTATTTTTGCCAAGAACTGCCAAGTTTAGTCACCATGAGCAAAGCAGCATCCATCGCATCTGTGGATTTAGATTTTGAGGAAGAAAAGCTAGAAACCTACACTGTGAAACAGCTGAAGTACTTCTGCAGGAAATTTAAAGTTGCTACCACAGGTCTCATCAAGAAGGATGAGTACCAAAAAGGCGCTGAGGGCCTGGGTGGAAGCAAGAAGTACCCCTGAGCATGAGGAGGGGGCTGAAGAGGCAGAGGGGCAGCTAGATGGGCCATTGGGTCCAGGGGGGAGGAAAGCACCTTCCCCAGCAGGTAGCAGCGTTTCTTCCAAGGGCCTGTCCCCAGGAGAGCTGGAGGACAGGGAGAGAAGTAGGGTGCATGAAATGGAGCTGACCAAGCTTAAGATGGGTGGATAGTTGGAATTGGAAATTAAGAAATTGGCCCTAGAGGAAAAGAGGATGCAAATGGAGCATGAGAGAAGTTTGAGGGAGTTGGAGTTGAAAGCAAGGAGCTTAGAGCTTACTCCCTCTGGTGGCAGCACACCGTCAATGCCTGTTGAAGCCAGGGTGTATATACCTAAAGATGTGGTGAAAGAGTTTTATAAGAATGATGATATTGGTCAGTGGTTCAAGGCCTATGAGGTAGCTATGTCCTCCCACCGGGTCCCTGAGAAGGATTGGGGAGCGGGGTTGTGGGGACGGTTCCTTAGTGAGGGGAGGGATACCTTGTTAGACTTGCCCTCTGAAGTCCACAATTCTTATAGCCATATGAAGGAAGCATTGATGTCTAGGTATGGGTTGACTCCTGAACTGTATAGGCAGAGGTTCAGAAATTGCAAAAAGTTGGAGTCAAGTACTTGGGTGGAATATGTGACCTTTTTTTGCAGAGCATTGGATGGTTGGGTGAAGGGTAGCACAGTGAATGATTTTGACGCGCTCTTTGATTTGATTGCATGGGAGCACTTGTCAGGAAATTGTTTTCCAGAGCTACGCCAGCACCTTATTGATAGAAGGCTGACTAACCCTAGGAAGCTTGCTGAGGAGGCGGACCGCTGGGTGAGCACCCGGGTCCACAAGGGTCACGTGGGAGACTCCGCCAAGGGTGGGCAGGGTCCCCAGCAGAGGAGTGGGGGGGACAAGGGTAAACAGAGAGAGTTCCAAAAAAGGCCCCAAAGTAATCCCCAAGGGAACCAAGGGAAAGGTTCCCAGCCTCCCCCTGAGAAGAAGGCAGGGGCCCCGACAGATAAGCCTGTTCACAGGGGGCCCAGGAACTGCTTTAAGTGTGGTCAAGTGGGCCACTGCTCCTATGATTCCAAATGTCCCTTGTATGGGAAGACAGCACCCACTGGTGCACCACCCCGGCAGGTGGCTAGTGTAGCCCTGGGGGAGGAGATGGGTGCCCAAGGTGGGTGGGGTCCCGTAGCGATGTCCTTGGTCTCTTTAGGAGACAGTGAGATGGTCCCCAGGACCCAACTGCCTGTTAACACTAAAACATACAGGCAGTGGGTGACCATCAATGGCCAAAGGGTGGAGGCTCTGAGAGACACCGGAGCCAGTGTGACAGCTGTCAGTTGTCGGCTGGGGTCTGAAGAGTAGGTGATCCCCAATGCATTCTGCCCAGTAGTTGCAGCGGACAACTCAGACAGCCACTGCAGAGTGGCTCAGGTTCCCTTTGAGTGGGGGGGGGGGGTCTCAGGTACCTTTCAAGTAGCTGTGAGGCCAGCCATGCATGTATACTGTCTGTTGGGCAACGATTTCGAAAGTTCACCTTGGGCAGAGGTGGAGAGAAGGTCTCATTTAGAGATGTTGGGTCTGCCTGAGTGGGCGTGCACGACCACTCGGTCTATGGCAGCCAGTAGAGGTGTTCAAGAGGACCTGGAGCCTGAGAGGGTGGCCCAGGTGCCTGCCTTGATGAGGAGAGGGAGGGGGCGCGGGAAACCGGCCCCCGTAGTTCCCACGGTCCAGGAGGAAGCAGAACCTGAGGGGGATGCTCTGGAACCTACAGGGGAGCAAGTGGCCGAACTGGGGGACCTGCCTGAGCTGACCCATTGGCAGCAAGAAGGAGGACCCTCCAGGGAGGAGTTCTGTGAGGAGCAGAACAAGTGCCCTTCTGTGGTGGGTTTGCGGCAACAGGCCACAAACCAGGCAGCAGGTGATCAGTCTGGATCACATTGGATCTACTGGGAGAATGGTCTCCTGTATAGCTAGCCTAAGGTTGCTGAGCCTGGGTCAGCCCGTGTGCTGGTGGTACCCCAGCGCTTCAGAGCCTTCCTACTGGGTTTGGCTCATGATGTGCCTTTAGCAGGACATCTGGGGCAGGGCAAGACCTTTGAAAGGCTTGTCACCCACTTTTATTGGCCCCAGATGCGCAAGAGTTCAGACACTGATTGCAGGACATGTCAGACTTGACAGGCAAGTGGAAAAAGTGGGAGGAAGCACAAGGCTCCCCTCCAGCCTTTCCCTGTGGTCAGCACCCCCTTTGAACGGGTGGGTATTGACATTGTGGGGCCACTGGACCCCAAGACAGTCATGGGCAACAGGTTCATCCTGGTCTTGGTGGACCATGCCACCCGGTACCCCGAAGCCATCCCTCTTCGGACAGTGACGGCCCCCGTGGTGGGCTGTGCACTGATGGGGATTTTCTCCCACGTTGGGTTCCCCAAGGAGGTGGTGTCTGACCGTGGTACAAACTTCATTTCCAAGTATATGAAGTCCCTGTGGCAGGAGTGCGGTGTAACGTACAAGTTCACCACTCCTTACCACCACCAAGGTAATGGGCTGGTTGAGAGATTCAACCGGACCCTGAAGGGCATGATTATGGGTCTGGAAGAACCCATGAGGCATAAGTGGGACGTCCTCTTGCCATGCCTTTTGTTTGCTTACCGTGAGGTGCCACAGAAGTCCTTAGGGTTCAGTCCCTTTGAACTGCTCTATGGCCACCAGGTAAGAGGACCTGAGTCTGGTGAAAGAAGGCTGGGAGAAAGCTCCCAGTAAACCTCCCCAGGATGTATTTAGCTACATGCTGGCCTTTAGAAACCAGACTAGGCGATTCAGACATCTCACCGAGGCGAATCTGGAAGCCAGCCAGGAGGAGATGAAACGGTGGTATGATCAGAATGCCACTCTGATCGAGTTTCAGCCTGGGCAGAAAGTGTGGGTCATGGCCCCCGTGGAGCCTTGCGCACTCCAGGATAAGTGGACTGGACCATTTGAGGTGGTGGAGCGCAAGAGTGAGGTCACCTACCTGGTGGACTTGCGATCTCCCAGGAACCCTTTGCAAGTCCTACATGTCAACCGCCTAAAGCCCCATTTTGAGAGGTCCGAAGTGGGCATGCTCCTAGCAACAGATGATGGAATGGAAGAGGAGACAGAACCTCTTCCTGACCTCCTGTCTGCAACAGAGCAAGATGGGTCAGTGGAGGGTGTGAACCTCTCTAACTCCCTGACACCTGAGCAGCAAGAAGACTGTCGCCAACTGTTGGGACAGTTTCCTGACCTGTTTTCCCTGACTCCTAGTGTCACTGATTGGTGCGTCCATGATGTGGACACTGGGGACAGTCCTCCTGTCAAGCACAAGGCTTACAGAGTGACTGACAGGGTGAGAGCTTGCATCAAGGAGGAGGTCTCCAAGATGTTGGGGGTGATTGAGTCCTCTCACAGCCCTTGGGCCAGCCCAGTGGTCTTGGTCCCAAAGGCTGCCGCGCCTGGTGCCACGCCCAAACTCCGGTTCTGTGTGGACTACCGAGGACTCAATTCAGTCACCAGGACTGATGCACACCCCATCCCCAGAGCTGATGAGCTCATTGATCGGTTAGGGGCTGCCCGGTACCTCAGCACGTTTGACTTAACGTCTGGGTACTGGCAGATCGCCTTGACTTATGGGGCCAAAGAGAGGTCAGTATTCGCCACACCAGATGGGCACTACCAATTCCAGGTAATGCCCTTTGGGATGAAGAATGCCCCTGCCACCTTTCAGAGGTTGGTCAACCAGGTGTTGGTTGGACTGGAAGATTTCAGTGCTGCCTACCTGGATGACATCGCAGTGTTCAGTGCCAGTTGGGAAGAACATCTACGCCACCTCTGGGAAGTGTTGATGGCACTGCGGAGGGCAGGCCTCACGATCAAGGCGAGTAAGTGCCAGATCGGGCAGGGTTCCATGGTGTACTTGGGACACCAGGTTGGGAGCGGCCAGGTGGCGCCCCTACAGCCCAAGGTTGATACCATTCTGGCTTGGGAACCCCCCAAGACCCAGACAGAGGTGAGAGCCTTTCTAGGACTCACCGGGTATTACAGGAGATTTGTCAAGGGGTATGGCAGCATCGTTGCACCCTTGACAGAACTGACTTCTAGGAAGCAGCCCAAGAGAGTGATTTGGACTGGCACCTGTCAGAGAGCTTTTGACGCCTTGAAGACTGCCATGTGCACGGCCCCCGTGCTTCAGGCGCCCAACTTCTCAAAAGAATTTGTTGTTCAAACAGACGCTTCAGAGCATGGTGTACGGGCTGTTCTGGCACAGTTAAATGAGGAGGGCCTAGACCAACCTGTAGCCTTCATCAGTAGGAGGTTACTTCCCCGGGAACAGATGTGGAGTGCTATTGAGCGTGAGGCATTTGCTGTGGTCTGGGCGCTGAAGAAGTTGAGACCATACCTGTTTGGGACTCACTTCCGGGTTCAGACAGACCACAGGCCCCTCACATGGTTGATGCAGATGAGGGGTGAGAATCCAAAGCTGTTGAGGTGGTCCATTTCCCTACAGGGGATGGACTTAACGGTGGAACACCGCCCTGGTACAGAACACACCAATGCTGATGGTCTGTCCAGATTTTTCCGCCTTAGTGATGAGAACTCCCAGGAGGTAGGGTAGTTCTCCCCACATTTCAGCTGGAGGGGACACGTGTTAGACCTGGTACCATTGGCGTGGGTCTCCCTTCCCTTTTATTTTGCTGTTGCCTCCGCTGTTGTTGACATGTTTTTGCTGGTTTAGATGCTTTGGGCACTTTGCCACTGCTAATCAGTGCCAAAGTGCAAGTGCTCCCTATGGTAAACTGATGTATGGATTAGTGACTCCATGATTGGCTTATTTGATTTACTGTCAGACCATAGTACAGTGCACCGCGTGTGCCCAGGGCCTATAAATCAAATGCTGCTGGTGGGCCACCCACCGGAGCAGCTTGGAAAGTGTGTCTCAGGCCTGCCATTGCAGAGCCTGTGTGCAGTCTGGTACTGCAATGTCGACTTGGTAAGTGCACCCACTTACCAGTCCCCAAACCTTCCCTTTTCTGCATGTTAGTCACCCCTAAAGTAGGCCTGCGGGCAGGGTGCATTGTATGTAAGAGGTAGGACATGCCCTGGTGTGTGTGGCATGTCCTGATAGTGAATTACAGCCAATTTTGTTTTTCACTATTGCAAGGCTACCTGTCCCCATAGAATATTACAAAAAAACAATGGTATCAAGGAAACAATACTAAATAATTTTTGAGAAGAGCACATTTAATTACCCTCCCTAAAATAATTATTCACGATGAATATATCAAATGCTTTTTATAATATCACAAACAAAGGCGCCTATTCAAAAGTGACACTTTTGAAGGCGGAGTCTTTGGATTTATAGTGATTCATTGTAACTGTGTGGTGTTACAATAGAGCTAGGCCAATTAGTTTACAAGCCTAATAGTGTTTCACTTTGACTATCTCCTAGTGGTTCACCCAGAAGTACAGGGGGACACTATATGTATATTTGCTTGTGGGTTTTTGTTATATGCTTTTGTTTGTTTTTCATTTTTTGATGTATAATGAATTGTGATTTATGTCATTTGTTGTTTTTTCCTTCTTTGAATAGGCGCCTTTGTTTGTGATATTATAAAAAGCATTTGATATATTCATCGTGAATAATTATTTTAGAGAGGGTAATTAAATGTGCTCTTCTCAAAAATTATTTAGTATTGTTTCCTTGATACCATTGTTTTTTTGTAATATTCATGTCCTATACCCAGGTATCTTAGGGTTATTAGGGTATACCCCTGTTGTGTATACCTGTCCCCATAGGCCAGAATGGGCAGATTGATTATAACATCTTATAATCCTAACTGACCCAGGGAACATGGTAGAAAAACGAATTTAGTATGCCTGAACTCAGAATGATAAAATACATCTTGTAGTGAAGTTGGTTTTAACATTCTGTGTTTGAAAATACCACCTTTAGAAAGTAGGTATTTTCTTGCCTAACCATCCAGCCGGCCTCTGCTAGCTTGTGTATTGTATGTCTGGGTTTGTGAGTGACAGGGGCTGGGGGACTCCAGGAGACAGGGTGAGTCAGCACTAGGCTGAATAAACCTATCTGCATGAGGAGTGGTGGGAGGAGTAGCACCTGGGCCTGAATAGGGCTGTGCCTGCCTTCCACAATGCTGGCTCCTCCTCCTGTGGTGTGTCTGATGACCCTGGCCCACACTGACAAAGGAAGAAGTTGTGCACTGGCAGAATGCACCCAGAACTGGTTTGGACTAGGTACAGACACTCTCTGCCTTCAGAGACAAAGGATTTATGGGTATAAAAAGGGGGACCCAGACCCCAAGACTTTAGATCACTTCTGGGAATCAAGACGAACCTTTGCTGAGGAGAAGAACCAGGAAGCTGAAGGAGGAGACTACCCCTATGCTGCGTGTTGTTGGGGTTGGCCTGCAGTGGTTACTTTATTGCCAAAGAAAGGAGAAAAGGACTGAGTGTGCTTTCATCATCTTGAAGAAGATCTCCAAGGGCTTGAACATTGAGCTTGCCTCCTGCCTGAAGTCTCAGGGATACAAGACTTCACCCCCAGCTCCCCTCCTGAATTCCCTTGCTGGGAATTGAAGTGCCTACTGCTGTTGGGCCTTCTGAGAGACTGCGTGTTGCTGGGAGCTGGAAGCGCGACGCAACGAAGAGGAAGCGTGTCGCCGCCGCAGCAGTTGTTGCATCGCAGAGTAAGCGTGCCGCCGCTGTCGCAGCACCGAAGCGCCCCGCATCACCGGAGAAGCGTGCCGCCGCAGCAGTTGTCGTCGCATCGCGGAGTAAGCGAGGCGCTTCGGTGATGCGATGGCGACAGCGGCAGCATGCATCACCGGAGAAGCGTGCCGCCGCCACAGAGGACGCCGGCGCATCACCGGAGAAGCGTGTCGCAGGGCCTGTCGCAGCTCAGAAGATCGCCAAGTCGCCGCACGGCCGTTGGGCGTGCACGGATCCAGTCTACGTTGTCGCACCGTAAGCAAGACGCCATTTTATCGCATCACACCGGATCGTCATCGCATCGAAGCGCCATCTCGACGCATCGTAACCGGGCAGCAGTAAGAAACCGACGCATCCTCCTTTCTGCGTGTAAGGAATCGAAGCAGCACCTTCCCTGCGACCCTTTTGTTTGTTTTGTGTTACGCATCCAAAGGTACATTGAGAGTAAAGTGTCGCATTTATCATCTTTATTGAACTGAGCTATTTTCTACCATTTGACAGTCATATTTTTCGTATTGGATTGTGGATTTTTGTCGTTTGGGTCTTGTGTTAAGTCTATATAAAAATACTTATTTTTATACTACAACCTGTGTGGTGTCCATCTGTAGTGTTGTCACTGGGTTACTGTATGTGTTCACAAATGCTTTACACACTGCCTCTGAGATAAGCCTGCCTGCTCGTGCCAAGCAGGGGTTATTTTAGTAGTGTATCCCCCTTACCCTGACTAGAAGCAAGGGTCCCTATTTGGACAAAGGTACCTACCTCTGACAACTAGAGACCCCCAGTTCTAACAAGGTCCTTTTGGGCTCCCCACGCCTTTAGATTGGCCTGGCAGGTCAGAGTGTGCTCCCCTTTCCCTCTATGTGGCATGTTATTATTGGATTTTTTCAAAGACCATCTTGCAATGCTGAGTAGAATGCAAATGTATTCTTGGATGAAAGCATCTTTGTTCACTAAAGCACTGCATATGTTCAAGGATGATATCAACCAGGTAAGAACGCTCAGGAAGCATTTATTCTACATTCGTTTTGCACATAACTTTACAGTGCAGGTAGGCAATCGCCTAGTATGATCCTAGATATTTGCAGTCTTGCAAAAAAGGGAATGTGTGGCGGTCCTAAATGTTTATCTGAGCCCAGCTGTGCTATGCAAACGTGGGTGGCAACATCTCAGAGCTCAGCAGGCTACTGGATTGTGACATGAAACAAAGCAAAATAAATAGATATTGATGATAATATCTGAAGTAAGTGACCCGATTAGGGCCACCCGGGTCACTCACGACCACCTCTCAGCCTTCCAAACAATGAAGAGTCGATCAGACAGTAGAGAATACAAACCAAGTTATTTATTAGTATTGCGCTGCAGCGGAGCCCTGTCTGACCAGTCTCCTGAGATGACAGCCGAGGGACTGACTCCCCCCAATATATCAGGTATTATACATTTCCAATTCCCCAAGTACACGCCCTGACTGGAAAATTCCAGTCCAGGCTGCAGCGAACAAAGGTAGCAAACAGAGATGAGCCACGGTTCTGGGGCTGGGTACATGTTATCTTGACCTCAAGGCCGCTCGGCCTGTGCCTACCATAAGATGATGTGGGAACGGGTCTCTCTGAGAACGTAGGTATGTTACAAGAGAGAATACAATACATTCATTAGTGCAGCGAAACTCGGCCTTGAAAAGTACAAGCTGAAGGTGCAGAAGGCAGTTTTCTGCTGAGACAAACAGTATGCGACAGAAGCTTGGTTTCAATCAGAGAACAAGATGGCGGCAATAAAAGTGGCGCCATGAATGCTAACTTAATACAGAGTGAAACATGAGCATTACTAACAAGAGCATTTCAAGTCTAACATATCTCATAGAACAGATTTAAAGGTCAGGCCCCCAAAACAGTCTCAAATCAGAAAAGTGCATTACAGCCTGGGTGGAGAACATGCCCAGGCCCCAAGCCCCTGCCTGAGTGCCGAACCACGGCGCTCAGACCAATCCCAATGCTGCATTGCAGCGTTGTGATTGGCTGTGGGGAGCCTTGGTGCTTCCTGGAAGAGACACGACGTGGGAGAGACAGAGGAGAGAAGCGGCGAGATCAGGTAAGTGAATTATAATTTATTTTTTTCAAATTCCCCCCTCCACCCTCCGTACCGTAGCGTACCGGCCGCCACTGGTTGTTTCATGTTTCTTTCCAATTGCTGTTATCATTGCAAACAGGCATCTGTCTTCTGAGAAGTTCACTGGTAGTCAAGGAATTGTTGAGTTTCCTGCCACAGTAGCAAGTTTAAGTGGTTCAAACTAGGCAATTATCAGCTCAAATAATGCAACCAGGAAAACGTGCTGCTTAACATATATTTAATGGAGCAATGGAAAGACAGTTCTTTGATTCTAAAATGCTTTATCAATTATTACAGAATGCTGATCCCTCGCCGCGTGTATATTTCCAAAGACTCGCATTCTTTATGAAGAAATGATGGCTCCAGAATAGTCCTTGGTGTTTCTAGGGTGCTGCACAGTTCGACTACCACTGTGGTCTCTCGTGTGGTCTGTTAATTGTAATTAAGAACAGAGGGGAGAAATGTAAGCAGATCAATGTCTGAAAGGACGCATATGGTGATTTATATTTCCATATACCCCAATCTCCTTTTGACCCCAAAGACTGCATACAATCCTTGTGGGTGATGAGCAGTGCCTTCTGAGAAAAATAGTTCTGACCATCCACATCATCATTTCTTTCCCACAGGTTGTTGAAATAGTTTGAGGAATTTACTAATTGTATCGCCAAAAACATTATTTTCTTGTTAGTTTAAAACTAAGATGTCAAAGGCTAACTATCTGGGGCACTAAGCAAGATCTAATGTCCAGATAGTGTTAACTTACGATTTCACATGGAGATGAAATATGTAAATGTCGTGGACAAAATTGTTTGGTAGGAGTATTTAATGATTTCACATGATAAATTAGCCATGGTGGTGGAGGGTCTGGCTAAGAAGGCTACTAACAGAGTCAATAAATACCCATCTTGTTCAGCAATGCCTCTTTCTGTGGATACTGAATTGTGACCTATGATCTTGTGATGTGTCTCCAATGGTAATCAGATCCTTTGTACGCGGGTAATCTGATTGTTTAACTTTAAATATTGACTAATCCTAATAGGTAATTTCCATTTCACAGGGAGGAGACTCCAAACTAACAAATGCCAAGCGATTTTACCATGTCCTTTCATCCACTTCTCTTTGTAAACAGACTTACACATGCAGCTGGTAAGACACAAGATCCAAGTCTGGTGGGATATTTGGACAATTTTAGGTCTGGCTGAATGCTGTTTGCACTATTCAAATCATTTGGCACAGTGAGAAGAATCATCTTAGCTGCACTGTGCAGCATTTTAGGCTTTTAGTGGCCATATTATAAAAAGAGCCTTGGGCCCACAGTGTGCTTTTGTGGACCCCTGGGAGCACTTTGATGTTATAGAAAGGGCCATAAATGCTTGTGCAGCCCTTTCTATAACATGGACTGAGATGGCTCACATTTTGAGCTGGCGTGATCACGAAGGGTGGATGCTAATTTGCATGGGAGAGTGGCCACATGGAAATGTAGGAACACTTGGAACGTTTGTTAGGGAAGTCCATGTATGGCCACCTTCATGAGACCTAGAGGCCCTACTAATTTCAGAGATGTTGTATTCACATGAGATGCCAATGGGGAAGGGTGAAGAAATCTGGGCAGACTACAGTTTGGTGAACCAATGTATGAAACACGCTACGATGGCCTTTGAGAGCACTGATGTACTTGCTGCCGCATGCCTTGTTATGCTAATAATAAAAATAATTTTGAAAATGCAGGAACTCTGCCTCTTCACCAGCACCATGTTAAACATGTGGGTGCAGAGGCAAAGGAGCTGTTGAGAGGAACCACTGACTGTTCGACACATCAAGCTTGAGCATACTCAGTGCACACCCAAAGATACCGCCCAGAAGTCAATTGCTGGTCTTGGACCTGAAGAACAGACCTGACACTAGGGTTACGGCATCACTCCAAATACTCCAAACACTAAGTCTAGAGTCCTGAAAATCAGTGCAATCTGGAATTTGTAGTCTTTAGGAAGAACCTGAAAAGGATAACTGCTGTTCTGCTTACATGGAGAGGTCTGTCAAGCCGAACTGTGATATAAGTAGGAAGCACTAACATCCAGTTATTCAACTGCAGGTTGAACTATTTATGACTATACCAAAGAGATGGAGGATGAAATGGTGAATGTACTGCATTGTTACTCAAGGATGACTGCCCCAAAGAGACTAAGGAGTAGATAAGCACAAAGACGCAAGTACAGCAACTCGTAGAAATGATTCCACCAAGAAGAGTCCAAGGATGCTTTTTCTACTGTGAATGTGATTTCTTTCGAAGTAGGGCTAAATCTTAAGCCGGCTTCTTCACAGAACAAATCATGCACCCATCCACCACTCATTCAATCATCTTCATTCACTCTTTCTGTTCTCCTGTCCCACCATCCATGCGTGTCTTTTGTCTGTAGGTACAAGGGTCTCTATATTTCTGTTGATCGGTGAGCATGATCGCCTGAATGCCTGTTGGCATGTTTACATGGATGCACATGCATCTCTTTGACTGTCTGCAAGAGTGCACGTATGTCTTTTGGTCTGAGTGCATTTGTGCTTGTATGTGTGTTGGGGTGTGTGCTGGATGTCTATTTGTTTGTCTGTGTGTGGCCAAAGGCACCTACTTTACTGTTGCTCAGTGGATAGGTTTGCTGCTTTGTCTACAGGTGTTCATGCATCCATGCTCTATGTAGGAATGTGTCCATGCATGTTGTGGTCTAAAAGCGTGCACTATATATGAGATAAACCCATTTGCTTTCTCAATTTGTGTTAAATTAGCATTTAATGAGCCAATCTTTACAAGGGCAAACAACATTTCCTAGAATATCTACTAGGAGGTAGGTCAATAAATGTAATCGGATTTGCTTTACAGGGTGTTCTTTTTAGTGACTTTTCCCTTGCCAATGCACAAATTTATCCATTAATAGAACACAGCAGTACAAGTTGCAGAAGAATAAGGACAAACAAGCAAAAATATGTTCACATGCAAGGTCTTCTTGAGCACAATTAACAATCCCTCGGATGAAGAAAAAAAGAAGCAAGACAGAGTGCCAGTCTCATATTCAGACTGTGGCTGATGAGCAGGTTTGGAACAAGTATATTAAGGTCCAAAATAAATATTATAAGAGGTAAATTATGTTTAATTGAAGGAGAAATGTCAACAAACCCGACCGTGATGGGAAATTTGCTAGACAGGTAAACTGTATCGTAGTCAAAATAAAGAAACAAATAGTGTTTGTGTTTTTCAGTTAAAATCAATAAGGACTAATAAAACCACTTAAAAGCAAATATTTGCTTTTCAGTTGAAATCAGAAAGCACATAATTTTGTCGCACTTATATTGGTTTGGCACAATGTGTTATCAAAGCAGTATAAGTGGAGGCCCTATCTCGAAGCACATTTTATGATGGACGTTCCCACTATGCCATAGTCAGGAGTCATGGTAAACCACTAATATGTCCTGGTGACCATACCCTATGTCCTTGGGTCCTCATAATCTACTTCCAACACCTCGTCCCAGCCACTTTGAGAGCATTGCTCAGCTCATCTGTATTCACATTGAGGCTCTCTGCAGCCTGCTGTACTGCGTTTAATGGGAACATATCTGGCTGTGCATGTTATTTCTGCACAAGACAGAACAAAACACCAAATCTCTGCATGTGGGACACCTCTGCACTTAATGAAAAGCTCAAGTAGCTGGTGTAGCTCTCAAAAAAGCTGGTCAGGACCACAACAGGCCTGGGACTGCTTTCAAATGCCAGGCAGCAATCAATCATTAGCAATCCTAACATGGACTTCAAATAAATAATCACAAGATCTGCTAGGCACAACACAATGTACAAAAGCACAGGCTGAGAGGGAAATAAAAGCTTCATGAAAGTAGGCAGGTCTTGCTTTGTAGTCTTCCCATATTTAGCAGTTCATTGCCTAGGTCACATAAATTGACTTCATCCACAGTGTGACTCAGCCAGTCAAATTATCAAAGGTCTCCTAGAGGTCATAAAGGACACGTTACTTACCTTCGGTAATGCCTTATCTGGTAGGGACTCTAACTGCAGATTCCTCAACTTAAAATATTCCCCAGGCCTCAGACTGGATCCGAAGAAATCTTGAGCAGCACCTCTGCGCTGGTAGGTGGTGTCGAATGGCTCTGTGTCAACTTTGTCTGCATCATAAGTGACGCTGCAGTGCCTTCATAAGTGTCATCCAGGTGTGCTTACATAATTTTCTTTCATAACTGTTTACATGACAAAAATGAGGAACCATTATAAAATTAATGTACCAGAGTCGCAGAATCTCGCAGGATCTTACGGAGAACAGTCCAGTTTGCAGAGCAGGGAGGATGGGATGGTCAGTGAGGAATCTGCAGGTAGATAAGAGTCTCTACCAGATAAGGCATTACCGAAGGTAAGTAACTTGTCCATCTGATAGATTTCTAATTGCAGATTTGTCACCTTAGAATAGATACCCTAGCAATACCTCCCCAGAGGTGGGACTGTAAACAGGCTAGACCAAAGAGTCCTGTAGGACCAAACGGGCAAAATGCCTCTTACGACAGACCTGGCTGTCAAGGCAGTAGTGTTTGGTAAATGTGTGCAGAGACCCACACGTGGCTGCTTGACAGATGTCCAGGATGGGGACCCACGTGGTAATGCAGTATTGGCAGCTTTTGCCCCTGCTGGAGTGGGCATGCAGCTCTTCAAGGCGGTTGTTTCTTCGCCAGTGCATAGCAGATTTTGATACAACGCACAACTTACCAAGAGATGGTGCGTTTTTGAACAGCTTTGCCCATCTTGGCCCTGGCAAACCCTATAAAGAACTGATGGTCCACCCAGTGGGGTTTGGTGCAAACAATGCAAAAGGAGAGAGCTTGTTTAGGGTCTGTCACCACTGTGAGAGCTGGGTGGTAAAGGGAGAGGGGTCTGCCGCTGACCCAATCGCAAGAGATTCCCCTTATGCTGCGCCCACTGGGTCTTCAGGTCCCACTACAGAGCCCACATATGCCAGCAGGCATGTTTTACCATCAGGATGCAGGAGGCCATGAGGCCCATCAGCCTCAGAGTCAGTCTCACTGAACAGCCTGAATATCCTGGACTTGCCACTCTGCATCAAGCAGCCCCGCGGGGGCACCTGGTCGACGTCAGGAATGATGGGCTCATCGTCAAGCTGCACCATGGGCACGGTGGCAAGCGTCCGACGGGACGGAGCCAGGATAGGTGGTGGTACCCAAGGGAGCAGTGGCCCGGATCTAGGGATTGATCCTGAGAGCCTGGCAGGCGTGAAGGGCGAATTTGCTGTTGAATACCCAGCCAGGGCATCTCTCAGCTTCGTAGGCACGATGGCATGCCAGAGGGAGTTGGGGCCCCAAATATGGCATGCATGGTGTCGTAGAACTCCCGTAACTGGGCAGAGACGTCGTCCTGGTGCTGGGAAACTCAAGGTAAAAAGAACAATTGATGTACAGAATGCAGAACAATGTCATACATTCACCCCAGTACAGAGATCTGGGCCTAAATCCATCGTTTTTTTGCTCACCATGCCATTCCAGTTTGAACCCAGCCATATGCAAATCAATCTTGACCCTGTGCCCAATGGGAACAGTCCAGCCCGAACTGCCAGGCCAGGTCCTCCCTGGACTGGAACCAAGCATCCTAGGACCGGTGTCGGGGTTTCACCCTTCATCAGCCAGGATAGCATGACTCCAGTGGCAAGGTAGCACGGGGCGAACCCTGACACCGGCACCATCGGTCGAGTGTGAGAGCAGAGCCTAGAAGCATGAGGTCGAATGGTCAGTGGTGGCTCCTCCGCTAAGGCGGAGGAGTGTCGCCCCACTGCTTTTTGCAGTGTAAAAAAAGGAAAAATAAAATGATAATAACTCAAGGTTATCATCATTTTAGTTTTCCCCGTTGCAATGTCTTTGTGGGCTGGGCTGCTCTCAGAGCAGGGGGAGGAGTGGTTTGCACTCCCTATGTGAGCATAGGTGCTTGACCGGCCCCCTCGAGCCACCCAAAACAGTCATGCGCACATATCGTATTCTCCATGCAGGCTGCATTACAGCCTGCGTTGAGAACATGCCCACCCCTCCAGCCCCTGGCTGAGCACTGTGTCACGGTGCTCGGACCAATCACAACACTCCCTCAAGAAGCCAGAAAGAGGACGTAGGAGAGGCGGGAGGTAAGTGTTTTTTTTAACCCATCCCCCCAAACCCTCACGCCTGTTCCCTCCACCTCAACCTACTGCTGCTTCCAGGTAGCAGCCGTGGCTGCGAATAGTTGAAGTCAAAGAATGCTTTGATTACTTATTTTTGTGCATCTTGCACTTTGCCAACTTCCACGGGGAGGTCTTGGACCTCGAAGATTATCGTCCGTGGTAACAACTCCTGGACCGGCCTTGAGAATGTCCAAATGAGCAAGATTGGGTACAACTCGGAGCCCTCTTCTGTGGCGCCGCCAGGAGCTTCATCACCAGCTTGCAAACTGCCTTCGGGTGCATCGACTTGCACTCGACACAGGCCTTGAGGTCGTAACCCAAACCTAGGCACCAGAGAAAAACCAGGTGGGGATCGGACACTGACATTTGATGGTGACAATCCCCACAAGGCTTGAAACCAGAGGGTTTCACAGGGGACATGTCCCTAACACACTAGGAGCTAGCTCAAAAACAGAATCTTCAACAAAAAGTTGGCTAAAACATAGCAGAGATAGCGCTCTCTGGATGCGCACAAAGAAAGGAACTGATCTCAGAGCACAGGGGTGGCGCTTATGAAGGCACTGCAAGGTCACTTCCAACGTGGACAGAGTTGACACAGACCCAATCAATGCCACCTATCGGCACTTAAGGATACTGTTCAAGATTTTCCAGATCCAATCTGATGCCTGGGAATATTCTACGGTAAGGAATGTGTGGTTATAAGTCTCTATCAGATGTTTCTTTACCACTGCATCTGTTTTCCAAACAGAAAGACAGTTCACTGTCACCGAAGGTCACTGAACCAACAGTATGCATAATATTTCCTTTGCAGGCATCTGCCATATGACCAGGGAAAGCAGGAAGGGACACAGATCAGACAGTAATAATACATTTATTAGTCAATTCCTATCTTGGTAAATGACACACAGAACAGATAAACGTTAACTGCGGCTTTTGATAATGGATCATAGAATTTTCCACATTATATTCCCCAGGTAAGAAGTAGAAAATCCTCCTTCAGCCAATCATTGCCATTTGACTAAAGAAAACAGGAGAAGGATGGTGCATTAAATGCCCACCATTAACCTTGGATATGCTGCAATCAATTTTTAATGACATGCAAACTTATTTCCAGTTATGCCATGGAATGGGACATGGGATGGGACTAGCCGGCTGGAAAGAAGCGGTTGAGTACCAACATACAAGACAGACGGGGGTGAGAGAAATGATGAAAGGTTACATTAAAGATCAAATTCAAGGAAAAGGTAGAAGGAAGGGAAGAAGAACAGAGAAAAAACACAAAAACAGCAATGAATGAGGGGTGGAAGGAAATGGAAACAATTATTTCTAAGCAATGAAAAACACCATACCGGTAGTTAACCACTGATTTGTATGAGTTTTGATAACACTAAAAAAATCCGACCAGAATTCACAACAAATGGAAACTGAAAACAGGAAAGTTGTATTATAAAGTAACACACCATTTATTTTACACACAATGAGACCTGTGCTGAGGACGAGGCCCTCTGTTGTCAATTACAATGCATATCAGCTTCTCAGCCTACACTCCTCTTTAGGGCCTGCAGCACTATTTTCTGCTCTGCCCTTTGACCTGTTGGGGCATGCCCCTTCTTTCCTGAAAGATTCCTAATGAACTACAAATACATAGCTATTCCTCTCCATCCTCGACGTAATATCTTACTAACTTATTGGGCATTTACATGTCTGTTCTGACTACCCTTACGAGATGAAGGACTACAGTGTGCTTTCAGAGCTGTCAATCAGCTATGTCCAGTGCCCCATGCACTCTGGGCCCGGTCACTGATGCCCACATTTACTGCTTATCCCTGACCAAGACAATAGCGTATGCCCCTGTGCACTGTGGATAAAGAGGCAATATCAACTTTACACATGCTAAATCAACAGTTAGCCCCACCACATAACTAATTTTTATCACCCTTCCTCAACTTAAAATATATTTCTTCTGTAATGACAACAACACCACTACACCACTCCCTCTTGTCTCCCCAGATACCCCAGGGACATGACCAGTCAACTCAACAGTTTTTGATGGTATCAATCAATCAATCAATCATAGCATTTGTAGAGCGCACTACATACCCGTGAGGGTCTCAAGGCGCTGAGGGGGGGGGAGGGGAGGGGTGCTGCTACTGCTCAAAGAGCCAGGTCTTCAGGAGTCTTCTGAAGGTCAGCAGGTCTTGGGTCTGCCGTAGGCGGATGGGGAGGGTGTTCCAGGTTTTGGCCGGCGAGGTGGGAGAAGGATCTGCCACCGGTGGTCGCTCTTCGGATGCGGGGTATTGTGGCGAGGGCGAGGTCGGCGGAGCGAAGCTGGCGGGCGGGGGTGTAGAGGCTGAGTCGTCTGTTGAGGTACGCAGGTCCGGTGTTGTGCAGTGCCTTGTGTGCGTGGGTGAGGAGCTTGAAGGTTATTCTCTTGTTGACGGGGAGCCAGTGCAGGTTTCTCAGGTGAGGGGTGATGTGGCTGCGGCGAGGGATGTCGAGGATCAGGCGTGCAGAGGCGTTCTGGATGCGTTGCAGCCGTTTCAGGAGTTTGGCAGAGGCTCCAGCGTAGAGGGCGTTTCCGTAGTCCAGCCTGCTGCTGACGAGGGCCTGGGTGACCGTTCTTCTCGTTTTGGTGGGGATCCACTTGTAGATCTTGCGGAGCATGCGGAGGGTGTTGAAGCAGGTGGAAGAGACGGCGTTGACCTGCTTAGTCATGGAGAGGGTGGAGTCGAGGATGACTCCTAGGTTGCGTGCATGGTCGGTGGGTATTGGGGCTGCTCCCAGTGCGGTCGGCTACCAGGAGTCGTCCCAGGCCGAGGGGGTGGATCCGAGGATGAGGACCTCCGTCTTGTCAGAGTTCAGCTTCAGTCGGCTGTTCCTAATCCCTTCGGCGACGGCCTTCATTCCTTCGTGGAGGTTTGTTTTGGCGGTGTGGGGGTCTTTGGTGAGGGAGAGAATCAGCTGGGTGTCATCGGCGTAAGAGATGATGTTGAAGTCGTGCAGTTGGGCGATGTGGGCGAGTGGTGCCATGTAGATGTTGAACAGCGTTGGGCTGAGGGATGAGCCCTGGGGTACGCCGCAGATGATCTCGGTGGCCTCGGAGCGGAAGGGGGGGAGGCGGACGCTCTGTGTTCTGCCGGAGAGGAAGGAGGTGGTCCAGTCCAGGGCCTTCTCTTGGATTCCGGCGTTGTGGAGGCGTGTGCCTAGTGTGTGGTGTCATACCGTGTCGAAGGCGGCTGACAGGTCCAGGAGGATGAGGGCCGCGGTCTCTCCGTTGTCTAGCAGGGTCCTGATGTCGTCGGTGGCGGCAATGAGGGCAGTTTCGGTGCTGTGGTTGCTGCGAAACCCGGACTGGGATGGGTCCAGGATGCTGTTCTCCTCGAGGTAGCGGGTCAGTTGTTTGTTAACGGTCTTCTCGATGACCTTCGCCGGGAACGGGAGTAGGGAGATGGGCCGGAAGTTCTTGAGGTCCTTGGGGTCCGCCTTGGGTTTCTCGAGTAAGGCGTTGATCTCGGCATGCTTCCAGCTATCCGGGAAGGTTGCTGTCTCGAAGGAGATGTTGATGGCTTTCCGGCGATGGGGTGCGATGGTGGTGCTGGCTTTGTTGAAGATGTGGTGTGGACATGGGTCTGACGGAGATCCGGAGTGGATGGTGTTCATGATCTGAATGGTGTCGTCGTCATTTATGTTGGTCCAGGAGAGCAGGCGGTTGGTGCGGATGTTGGTCGTGGGGGCAGAGATCTCAGTGGTTGTCGGGCGATCGTGCTGTTGAAGCTGTCGTGGATGTCAGCGATCTTGCGATGGAAGAAGGCGGCCAATGAGTTGCATAGGTCTTGCGAAGGTGGGATGTCGTTGGTGTTGGAGCTGGGGTTAGAGAGTTCCTTCACGATGTTGAAGAGCTCTTTGCTGTTGTGTGCGTTGTTGTCTAGGCGGTCTTTGAAGGAGGCCCTTTTGGCGGATCTGATGAGGTGATGGTGTCTGCGGGTGGCGTTCTTGTGGGCTGCGTAGCTGTCCGGTGTTTGTTCACGGTGCCAGTTCTTCTCTAGCTTTCGGCAGGATTGCTTGGAGGCCCGGAGGTCTTCAGTGAACCAGCTGGCTTTCTTGCTGGTGTGGCTGTTGGGGGGTTTCTTGAGCGGGCGAGGGTGTTGGCGCAGTCGTCGATCCACTGTCTGAGGTTGCGGGCGGTGGTGTCGGGGTCGGTGGGGTCGGCTGGTGGGCGCCGGGCTAGGGTGGTGGTTAGCTGGTCTTCGGTGACTTTGCTCCAGCAGCGGCGAGGCATCTGTTGGGTGTGGTGGTGCATGGTGGCTTTCTGGAAGGTGAAGTGGATGCAGCGATGGTCGGTCCAGTGGAGTTCGGTGGTGTGACTGAAGGTGACGTGGGAGCTTGCGGAGAAGATGGGGTCAAGCGTGTTCCCGGCGGAGTGGGTGGGAGTTGTGACGAGTTGTCTGAGTCCGAGGTTGGCGAGGTTGTCGATCAGGGTGGTAGAGTTGGTGTCGTTGTTGTTCTCGAGGTGGAAGTTCAGGTCCCCGAGGAGGATGTAGTCCGTGGAGGCGAGGGCGTGAGGGCTTACGAAGTCGGTGATGGAGTTGCTGAACTGTGGTCGAGGTCCGGGGGGTCTGTAGACGAGGGTTCCTCTGAGGGTGGTGTTGGGGTCGGTGTGGATCTGGAAGTGCAGGTGTTCGGCGGTGCTGAGGGTGTCGTCGTTGTTGGTCGAGACTCTGAGAGTGTTCCTGTGGACGACGGCGATTCCTCCTCCTACTCCGTTGGTGCGGTCCCTGCGGGAGATCTTGTAGCCTTCCGGGATGGCAATGGCGATGCCGGGTGCCGAGGTTATGGTTAGCATTTCACAGATCAAACAATCATTTCACAGTATTTTATAGCACAAAGTTAAAGCACAGTAGTTTCTCTTCAAACTACAGTCACCCGTCCCATGATTAGGCCCTCCCATGGCAAGTGCAATAATCTTTCTTAATCAATCTAATGTAGTAGGCACTCATATTTGACACCTAAGAAGGAGTTCCTCTCACCAACTATTCACTTGAGTGCAGCCTTTCCTATTGGCTTCTAACTCCTGTAATTCATATTCTTCCCAATTAGCCATGGTAATGTAACTAATGTTCTGATGATTGTAAATCCACTTCTTTGTGAGGTGTTCACTTATCAGCCTGATACCTCAAATGCTCTTGCCTAGTTACCCCCATGCATTCAATAAGCTATCCTCATAGCACAACTAGAACATGCACTCATTAACCAAACTCTTTCGTCTTTTACCCAAATTGCTATCCTGCTGTAATGGTAAAGATTGTGTGGATGACAACATCCTAAGCACAACAATGTGTGGAAACTGTCTCTTTAATGCTCACACATCTGGGGGTTTTCCTGTATTTGTCATACAGGCCCCCCACCTATCTGTCTGGGACTATATATCCTGGATATGATTATTAGGGGTAATTTGTCACTCTCTGTCTCCCCACCATGCTTGACTCTATTGATCACTAACTCCTCCACCATTACTGCCAACATATACTTATGTGCCCTCTGCCTGCAAATTTTAAATTATTAACATTCAATCTCTTTTTTCACACACAGTCCTGCATCTGAAAAATTCTAAAACTATAATCCTTATATTTGGTATCCAATACCTTCTACAGCAATACAGTCTATGCCTTTTCTATTCCTTTCCCTTTTTAAGTGTGATCTCTCTCATCTAGTCAGTCAGGAACCTCATGTTCATCCTATATCCTGAGAGTGTTGCTCTACCCCTGAATAACAGGACTGGAAAACATTCTGTCAGCTCTGCTAGCTAAGTCACAGCATTCCCTTCATCTTCATTAGTAATCAACATATTATGACTTGTCCAGTTATTAACTCCAGAATACCATTGCATCTTCATTTGATTCGAAACGTGATTTAAATGAACTTTCACTGGAAAGAGAGATGCTACATTTGGTCTAGCTGGATTTGCTGTTTCTTCCCTCTTATTGCTCTCCCTCTGAACGTTCATCCCACACCTAATATCCTATCTTTGAGATGTCCATTCAAATCCCATCTTGTCAAACAACACTATACTGATCTACCTCAAAACTGCTTAACTCACGCAAAAATTTCTCTGTGGCAATCCACTCTTGTACAGTTGCCAACCATTATTTTTTTTCTTTCCCCTGATAAATTGGGCTGCCTCTTATAAATTGTAGATTCTTTTCTTCCTTTCATTCTTGTTCATATTTTTTAATGTATAGCAGCTTTGTTAGTGCCAAATTAAAGCGTTAAATAAATCTATAACTTTCCTGAAGATTATCTCAGTATATGCTCTCCAGGTCCCTTGGGTGAAGATCCTCTTTTCTCCTCGCAGCCCCCTGTCATCTTCTTAGATTTAGCTACTGGGAATAAACTAAGATGCTTTAGCCACAGAGGACTATCCTCCCAGGGAATTATTCTTATCTCAAACTAAGACTACATCTTATCTGGGTTTGTTTGTTTTGTGCAGAGGCCCACATGGCACAGGATAAGAATCTGTTTCAATACAATCATCTTCCTGGGAATAAAAATTGCTAGTTTACACAAATCATGTAAGTTCCCAGTACAAATTATCAAATACACTCACCCATACAACCCTAACAAGACAGAATTAGTGGAAGCATTTACTAGCATCCCCATTACCAAGTGTATCTCGCCACACAGCTGCCTGTTATGTTAATTCATTCACAAAACCATAAGAATGTCGATATCCTCATGCCCAAGTTAAAAGTCTGGGGATTTATCAACTCAACAGAAAAATCCCAAAAACGCAGAACTAAACCGCATTATTGCCCTCCCGTCTTCAGTTCTGCATTTGTCTCATCTATCACATTTTTGGCCTCTGCGATCAGAGATAAAGTAAATTGAATTCTGTCATGGCTACCGCTTCCCTTAGAAAAGAAGTGGTGAAATATTTGCCTTAATGGCACTGACACAGAAGCAACCAACCAATGTCTGATTTCAAGAAGAATTGATAACTTTAGAAATCCCGTTGGAGGAGTCTTAGGTTGTAACATCTCAAAGTTATTTTTTAATTCTCAAATAAGTTAACATGTTCTCTTAAAATACCAATTTTTCCATGTCCACTGTATGAATTAATTATTTTCTGACAAAAAAGTACATTATCTATGGCATCCCAGAATGCAGATAAATTGCTGAATGTTGCATGGGGACATATGTTGATCCTGTCACAGATAAAGCGGTTGATATGTACTGGAGGTATGGAAGCACTCAAACACTAAATTTAGTGTAAACATATGTCATTTTAAAGTTAACTAAGAACTAAAAGAAAGTGCAGCCCCATACTACATAGTAACTAACCGGTATAAGACGATTCAGCTTTGGGGTAGGCTCAGTCATATTAAGTGGGATGGGAATCTTTGTCAGCAATGTATCTGAAATAACAAGACTAATGAATGCTGAAGAGTGAGATCGAAGGCAGCATACGTGTGTGCCAAACTACTCGGCATACGTTATCTACAGCAACGTAAACAAATGCAATATGGATACTAATGAATGGTTGATAAAAGTCCCTAAATAATAATTAAACTTTTAATTCAATGTTTGACCCAATCTCAAGTCCTACTCTTTGAAGAAAAGATCTTAACCCGACATAATAAATAAGAAACGCATAACATTTTGTATTCGATACCATGATAACTACATGCCTGTACCTTTTAGATTTGGCACTGGTTCTGGGCCTGTATTCATGCGATTCATCTTCAATTCCATTTTGACGTTTATACCAATCAAATAAAGTCCTCAGTATGGATGGCAGGCAGTAGTCGGACAGCGAGCTCATAGAACTTATTACCTGTGAGCAGAAAAGAAAGAAAAATTAAAACCCAAGAACATATTCTAGAGTTAATTCCAAACTTTCCTACCCACATTAATGCAGTGTGGAGTCATGGGTTTAGAGGCCTTCTTTACTTACCTGGAACTCAGTTTGGGTGCATAATACCCAGCAAATAGTATTTAAATGAAGATTAAGGTCACATTAACAGTATGAAAACAAATCTCTGAAATCTTCACATTAAAGCCCGGCAATAATGAAGATGGATTTTGTCTGTGTTAGCTACATCAGCCCCAAACCCCTGATCACGTGCGAGTGCACAGCAGCACATATGTGGTTTGCAATAGGGGAAATCCCTCGATTAGCCATACAGATTTAGCAGCAATACATATAGGACCCCCTCGATGGAAACAAAGTCACCTGCCAGAGTGCAGATTATCACAGAGAAAAAATTATTTTTGGTTGTCTGATGTCTTATGATGAACTACCAGATGTCTAATTTTGAAGGTTTATACAAAAGGAAACTAATTTGAAAGACATTCCCAAAATTCGACCTACAGTCCAATTTTCTAAATCTGAAACAATGCATTACTTCTGCCCCTCACATTGGGTCAGGCATGAAACTACATTTGCAGAAGACTACCTTAGGAAGAGCCTATTTCTTTTGAAAGGATTGCTTAAGGAAAGGCCAGGAGGGTGCTGCAGAAGAAGAGAAGGTGATAAAGCCAAATAGGTTTAACCCAGAGAAGAGGAAACCTGGAAAGGCACACTACATCAACCAAACCACCCAAGGCTGAATTCTCTTGCTCAGCCAACCCGACCAATATTTTGTTGATTATGGGCATTTCCATAGAGCTTTTTCAAGGCAGCTGTATGTGAGTCTCCATCTATTATTCACTTGGTACTTGTATAGAATCTTCTCTATGTCAGGTACCATCTGATAACGGCACTCGCAGGCATTAAACAGCAGAAGAGATAGAAAGCCTATTTATATAAAACACACACCCACACACTTTCACTGCGTGGTTTTCTTCAATGTGAGTAACCCGTATTCATTTTAAATTGGTGCAAATACTGAACTATTTAAGACCTAATGACCGGTTGTGGGTATCACTAACACACACTGAGGCAAAGAGAGACACATAGTTTTCCAAATTCTACATCATATTTTATAAAGGATATCCATGAAAGCATACATCAGTGTTGAATAGTGTGCACAACATGTTCAATCTATGTACTGTATTTGTAGCTGAGGTGATTGACAAATGGAAGAAACGCAAAACACAAAAGTACATTCTTTCAAAACAGGCAAAATGGGTCTTTGATTGGGAAGCAGGAGCTCAGTGATGTTGGTGACATTGCTTAGTCTCTCCTTCATACAGTGCTCTCCAACACAGAATGCACCAGATAAAACTGGGATGACCTTTCTACATACTTGGCATATGTACTAGGGCTCTTGCTGGAAGCTTTGAGCAGTGTGGATGTTTGAGGACATCACCTGACTTTATTTTCTCTGGCTTGTGGTGCTTTGGGCTTCATGAGCTGCTGGCCTTGTGGCTTAGTGCACCTCAGTGGGGGTAACAGGGAGCTCCAATCCCAGGTAGTGTCCAAGACTATGGCAGCTGGATGCTACTTTTACGTCATTGAGGCTGAGAGATGTTATCCGTCTAAGGCTGCCTTGTGGCACTGGCTTTCTTGGGGCCTCATGGAAGGCAATAAGAGACACTAAAAACTGCTATAAACTGTCATCTGCCATCTCATTGAACTTTTGCCCAGAACATTTCTGACCATCATGTGAGAGTTCTTAATGTCTGCATTGTAATTTTAATGTGGGTGTTCCCTGATGGGGTTGTCAATGTTACCAGGCCTGAAAAAATGCAGAGTAGGTAAATGGGGTGCAGATTTCTTTTCACCATGTAAGCCACAATGAAGAGGGGATACTCCTACAGATGAGAATTCATCACCCTCTAAGCAGGTGATATTAGAAATGTTGCAGCTTCTCAAAAGGCTCAAGAAGGGACAGCTGATAAAGGAAGAAAGCTGGATTGAAATTATATTACAACTGGAGACAAGAGTAAATACCATTGAAAGCACCACTATGTAACAAAAGATCAGATCTCAGAAGCTGGCCTCTAAAATTGAATCGTTTAAAAGGCTGAATCAAAAGAGGGCAGCATATTTCTTTGGATTCTCACTAGATATGCACCACAGCTTGCCACAGGAGGGCCTCCAATTT
This sequence comes from Calotriton arnoldi, assembly GCA_963921515.1. Lineage (NCBI taxonomy): Eukaryota > Metazoa > Chordata > Amphibia > Caudata > Salamandridae > Calotriton > Calotriton arnoldi. The sequence goes on along the minus strand of CAWUFW010000371.1, from coordinate 1,246,671 downwards.
CTTAACAAAGTGCACCATCAAATTTGACCACAGAATGAGATCCTGGCAATCTGGAATGAGGTGGTCAGGAACCTCATTTTGAGCAGGGACAGCAAGAAAGGGATGGCATGGTAGAAAGTTTCCTGAATCTTGATCTTTCTGGACAAGGCTACTACCAATGAAGGGAGAAGGAGGGCTAGAAACAATAAAAAGGGCATTCCTGGCCAATGCAGCAAAAGCGGGGAGGTTGGTTCTTGAAAAACTGAGGATAATCTGGAATGACAAAGAATACCTCTTATGGAACTTAAAGCAAGCGAACTCCTTACTGAGAGAAATGTAGGGCTGTGAAAGGGAAACTAAGTGAGAGCAATAGGATCTTGCATTAAAATGTTAGCGTTCTGGCAAGTTCCTTCTTTGTTATATGGACTTGCATTCACTGCATGAATTGCAGATGAACTGTGGAGATGGGTGTTTAAGCTGCGTTTTTGTACGATGCAACACCTTGGGATTGGCCAGGGAATGGGCAGTCACTAAGATGGAAACGAAGAAATGGGGTTGTTACTCCCAGGGCCATGGCTCGCAACAACTGGGTTTCAACATTGTATCTGGAGTACCTATTTTTTTTTTTTTAATACTGGTTGATATATGATGTTATTGCAGTACGCTCCAAGTCTGGAGCAATCACAAAACAGCGGCAACAATGACCCACCAAAATGGAGCTCAATACTCAAAAGAGTTGATTGATTGAAGGTAATGGGCATGACTCGAATCATGTAAAGGTGACATATATTTTTATGATGCAATAAAAATATATAGAAGAGCATTAGTACGTTGAGGTGATCATATACAAATTCTGCCTGAACATTCTAAAAACAAAAAAAAATTTTTTATTTCAGAAGTTGTCTATGGACAACGCAAGAAACAACAATGAGTAGCAATGGACCTGCTGGTAAGCAGTTGTAGCTCAAGTTTAACCCATTTGATGGCAAGGGTGATCACAACATCCTCACGACAGGCTATGGTGTGAACGGCTAGCAGCAGCTTATTATATCATCCCGGGAAGAGGCTTTTTTTTTTTTTTTAGTTTTACCTCAGAAGGGAGAAGACATGCCAGGGTCTCCCCTGTAAAATCAGCCAACTCCCTGACAACTCGGGAAATGTCTTTGCTAGGGTGAGACGTCTTTGGTGTGTTATTTTACATGGTTGGACTAAGTGAGGAACCACGCTGTAGCATGTAGGGAACACAGTGTGTGAAGTTGAACAAGATGATGATTCCTCTGCAGGTTGTTTTTATCCTCTTTGTATGATGCAACCTGCACGTCCGTAGCTTCGACTTTCCAGCTATGAAATTATAGCGGCGGTCTGCTAGACTGGAGAGGATTAGCATATCTTGCCTGCCAAACCAGTCTTTCCTTCATTACAAAACCAACCCTTTGCTATGCTGCGCTGGCCGTCAACCAGGAACACTTGACCAAGGGTGTCTGGGATAAATTGAGAGCTACCTTCACTGGCTTAGACCAGCTTGCCTGTGTGTGCCGCAAAATAAATACTGGGAAGAAAAAGGGGAAATCACCAATTTGCACTTCCTCAAGCAAGGAGGAAGATTTCCATGTTTGAATATAGTGTGTACTTTGGTTGTCTCTGGTTTCCCTAAGTACTCTCAAGTAGGATAAACACAGGTCCATTCAGTGGACACAAGACGACTCGCCCAGTAAATTACAGGAACAAGCTTTCTCTCTCATGCCAGGCTTACACGCTGCAGATTTTCAGCTGTCATGACCAGCTTGGACAAGGGCAACCCAACCTGCTCTTTGATATGGAGAAAACCCCTGACCATAAGGAAGACCAATAAAAGTCCCAAAAGGCTTTAGCTCCAACTGTAGGACATCTTGAGAGTGTGGACTGCCCAGAAACACGCTACGTGCATATAACTGGTAGCTCATGGAAATGGCTACCTGCACTATGCCAATAATTGCCACAATGATGCAAAAGTGATCATTTCGCCCGAAGTAGGTGATATCTTGCCTTGAATACCAGGGCAAGCATCATACCAGAGGCGTATACAACTACAACAAGGGTTCACAAAATATGTCACCCTTGTTATACCAGGGCCAGCATTTCCCAGGGGTGGTTACCATTATGTCATGCATGATTGCATTATGCCAACAAATAACACTATACTCTAAAGCTTAGCATTATGCCAGGAGTTATGCCGTGCAATAGCTACCAATGATACACCAAGAATTACCAGCATTATATCATAGGCAGCTGTATGCCAGAAAAGGATGGCACCATGGGTTTTTAAAACATGCTAAGAATTACCACCCTTATGCCAGGGTCAAAATAGTGCAATGGGTGGGCACTATCATGTACGATTGCTCGTATTAGGCAAAGAATTACCTCCATAATGTCAGGGGTGAACACTACACAGTGGAAATTACCATCATTACAAGACGGCAAGCATTATGCTATACGTGTGCACCATCATGCCTACATAATGCAAAAAAATACCACCTTTATGACAAAAATTATCACCATAAAGAAAGAATTATCACCACAATGCCAGAAGAAAGGCATCTCAGATTAGAGATGGAGCAAGCTGTGCATAAATCAGTCATACAAACACGTGTATACAAACACACATGCAAACATTCTTTCTCATATACATACACATTCACACTCAAACACATATACATTTTGTTGGAATTGAAATGTCCAATGCACCAGTTCCATAGACTGGGCCTTTTATAGATAAATAGTGTGGTATTTCGTTTTTAGTGCATAATAAATTAATTTTCTTTTATGAAGTAAAGTACTGGGTTGGACAGTCAGTTATGCTGGGTGATTGCTGAGTTCTGAATTTGCGCACCCCCACGACCTACCTGAGAAGCCTGTGACTGCTCACCGTTGCTACCACAGCCAGTCAAGTGCTGAAGGGGTTGTACTCAGTGCTTAATTTGAGCCGGTGCTTTCCGGTGCTAAGCACCGGCACTTAATTGGTTTCCGGTGCTCGGCACCGGCACCTAATTGTCACCACCATACATAGAATAGTCTAGCACATAGTGGCGCTGCTCATCTAATTTAGAGATGAGCAGAACAACGTTGTGTAGGAATACAATATACATAAAAATTGCTAATACCTGCCTCCCCAGCCATTCCTTTAGGTTTGGGGACCTGGAATAATCTGAACTGTCGCATTTACACGCGAGAGAGATGGTTAGTAGTTGTTTTGGCAGCGATGACCAGGGCGATGGGTGGTGCAAGCTGCAGTGGCCTCCTGGTCAGAGCCCTGGCACTTAATATTTTACAAATTAAGCACTGGTTGTACTTGGCCAAGTTTGCATGGCCGTAGCAGGACGGACCCTGGGAGATCAGAACCAAGCAACCTTAGCCCTCACGGCGGAAGCCCAGAAGCTTCTGCTTCCTCCGTAACCCCCAAAGACGGCATGACATATGTGATGCAGGCAATTACGGGCCAGGTGGCACTGTGCACGGCAGAGTACTACAGATGCTGCCGCGGAGGCACAATCCAGTAGCTATCAAACAAAGGCCAAAATACGGGGCTGTGGCTTTATCTACTTCTTTATCTCTGGTCCCTCACAGCACAGCCGCTCCATGGACGGCCAGGGTGTGACATGGGCGGTAGCAGTGTATTGGGCAGCTGATCACTGGCTCCCAGGTAATCGCAGAGCTAGGGAAGCAGCAACATGCTACATCCCATCATGATGCAGGAAAATGCTGGCTGGCAATGGGCTCCACAGTTTGCCACAGATGCTGCTGTGGAGTCAGACTAGTGTGGTCATTGTCCATGGAGGGTCTGTGTGCAAGAGGTCAAAGCGTTGTCCCAGCCTCATCATCAGCGCCTCACAACACAGTCATTGCATGGAGGGCAGGTCTGGGTGTGGGGGGCAGATGCCGGCCCATAGCAAAATCTCCTGATGCACTGTTCAATCAATCAATCAGGGGAATTGTAAGCGCGCTACTCACCCGTGAGGGTCTCAAGGCGCTGGGGGGGGAAGGAGGGGGATCCGCTGGTCTGTTTAGCCGAAGAGCCAGGTCTTGAGAGTTTACCCTCTCTCTGTGGACTACTACGGCTGCCCTACTACTCAAACAATGTTACAGCAAACAAATGATGGACGGAATGCTGACAATGCAAACATTCTCCCCCAGTCAAAAGATCTGGGTTAAATCCATCGTTCTTTTGCCCACTGCGCCACCACAGTTTGGACCCAGCCATATGCACATCAGTCTTGACCCTGTGCCCCATGAGAACAGTCCAGACCAAACTGCCAGGCCAGGTCCTCCCTGGACCGGAAATAAGCATCCTGGGACCGTTTTCAGGGTATGTCACCCTTCTTCAGCCAGGCTAGCTTGACTCCAGTGGCACAGTGAGCAAGGGACCCACGTCTGGGCATACCTATCCCACTTAGGGCAAAAAGTGTTACAGCAAACAAATGATGGACGGAATGCTGACAATGCAAACATTCTCCCCCAGTCAAACGATCTGGGTTAAATCCATCGTTCTTTTGCCCACTGCGCCACCCCAGTCTTGACCCTGTGCCCCATGGGAACAGTCCAGGCCGAACTGCCAGGCCAGGTCCTCCCTGGACCGGAAACAAGCATCCTGGGACCGGTTTCAGGGTATGTCACCCTTCTTCAGCCAGGCTAGCTTGAATCCAGTGGCACAGTGAGCAAGGGACCCACGTCTGGGCATACCCATCCCACTTAGGGTGAAAAGTGTTCCAGCAAACAAATGATGGACGGAATGCTGACAATGCAAACATTCTCCCCCAGTCAAAAGATCTGGGTTAAATCCATCGTTCTTTTGCCCACTACGCCACCCCAGTTTGGACCCAGCCATATGCAAATCAGTCTTGACCCTGTGCCCCATGGGAACAGTCCAGACCGAACTGCCAGGCCAGGTCCTCCCTGGACCGGAAACAAGCATCCTGGGACCGGTTTCAGGATATGTCACCCTTCTTCAGCCAGGCTAGCTTGAATCCAGTGGCACAGTGAGCAAGGGACCCACGTCTGGGCATACCCATCCCACTTAGGGCGAAAAGTGTTACAGGAAACAAATGATGGACGGAATGCTGACAATGCAAACATTCTCCCCCAGTCAAAAGATCTGGGTTAAATCCATCGTTCTTTTGCCCACTACGCCACCCCAGTTTGGACCCAGCCATATGCAAATCAGTCTTGACCCTGTGCCCCGTGGGAACAGCCAAGACCGAACTGCCAGGCCAGGTCCTCCCTGGACCGGAAACAAGCATCCTGGGACCGGTTTCAGGGTATGTCACCCTTCTTCAGCCAGGCTAGCTTGAATCCAGTGGCACAGTGAGCAAGGGACCCATGTCTGGGCATACCCATCCCACTTAGGTGGGTCCAAACTGGGGTGGCGCAGTGGGCAAAAGAACGATGGATTTAACCCAGATCTTTTGACTGGGGGAGAATGTTTGCATTGTCAGCATTCCGTCCATCATTTGTTTGCTGTAACACTTTTCACCCTAAGTGGGATGGGTATGCCCAGACGTGGGTCCCTTGCTCACTGTGCCACTGGATTCAAGCTAGCCTGGCTGAAGAAGGGTGACATTCCCTGAAACCGGTCCCAGGATGCTTGTTTCCGGGCCAGGGAGGACCTGGCCTGGCAGTTCGGTCTGGGCTGTTCCCATGGGGCACAGGGTCAAGACTGATTTGCATATGGCTGGGTCCAAACTGGGGTGGCGCAGTGGGCAAAAGAACGATGGATTTAACCCAGATCGTTTGACTGGGGGAGAATGTTTGCATTGTCAGCATTCAGTCCATCATTTGTTTGCTGTAACACTACTACTCAAACAGCCATATTTAAATAAAGGGGAACATTTCCATATATCATGACCGATGGGCTGATCAATATGTGATTGAAAGAGACACCAACCAATGGCAGAGGGAGGCGGGCCCTTTGCATCATCTCGATATAAACAGCTAACACTTTTTTCTGGACAAACCTAAAAACCATCAGCTTCCGCACCACATTTACAGTAAGACATAATAATTGTATGTTCGAGTTGTACTGGAGGAAAGGCTGTACAGTTCCAAGAGCATAGCTGAGACCTGTATGATGTATGATTAAAATGTACTAGAAACGCGCATCCTTTTCTCAGAAGCAGAAGACATTCACTTCACCTCTACATGCAATCCTGGAAGCCTAACTCGGTGCTATCGTGGAGAATGACCTCATTCACCATAACAGTGAGTGATTCATGCGCCCCGAGCTCCACGCCAGGCTTTACGTGCTGCACCCACACTGGCGGTCTTCACTCGCCAGAATCGCCCTCTCTGGGCGCGCTGCACGTCTTTCTGTCACCGCGCTTTCAAGTCCTTGCAGGAAGGAAGGGTGGGTTTCTGAAAGACCTGGCTGCCAGGGAACAGGAAGGGAGGAGCGTCTCGCCACCCTGTTGGCTTACTCAACGCCTCCATTGATTGGAAGCGGAGCCCGGGCCGGATGAATCCTAGCTCTGTGCTGCTGCCCAAAGGGCGCGTGCAAGGGCACAACTGCGGCCTTGTTGCGCGGGCCGACTGCGTCGCTGCTCCTGCCTCATGAATGAAGATGCTCTGCGCCAGGGTATCGGGTCCGCCTCGGCCGTGCGTTCATTAGGAATCCCGTGTACTTTGGGTAAATACTCTCTCAATATTTACCTTGGCATCCTTTACATAAATAACCTGAATGGCACGGTTTGGGCTCTGGGACATTAATGTCTCATTCACCCTATAGGAAAGCAGAGGAAAGGACACTTTGGCGCCAGGCTCGGCCTACCCGAGGTGGCGAATCACCTGGTGAATTATTTCACGACGGACTTTACAACTCAATCGGACATCCCCAAACACAAGGGTGTTCCAGAACCCTTTTTTGTTGGTTACTGTTGATGATGTAAGATTGGAAGACAAATAGGTTTTTCTTTACGCTACTTGACCCCTATAGAATGAAATCTATCAACCATCTTCTGTCACTGCATCTGTCATGCATTTGTGGAAAAGGCCTAAATGTTCATCTATATAAGGCGGATACTGACCATGTACAAAGCTCAAAATGAGCTGTATTTTTTAGATGAAATAATAGGTATGATCTGCCTTACTAGGATGAATGGCTGAGTCTGGGCCCTTCTAGGGTTCGAACAAGTCATCTGCGGGTTAAGCACAGACCACTGTAACAAGCACTTAACTCACTGTACTATCTCACCAGATCTGGAATCCTAAAGAGACATCAATGTATTTAATCAACACCAACACCCGAGTGAGGAAATTTTGGGAGCGCTAGTAACCAACGCCAACTGCATCCCTAAAAAAGAACAGAAATATGTGCCACTGCCCTAATTTTAAAACAGGGATTTTAATTAATTATCCAGCAGAGTTATACACATCCAGGGCTGCAGTTTACCTACTTGCATTCCTTATTTTTTGTAATCTTTATTCAAAGTTTGGATTAAAACATTTTCAGGTGACGTCAAAATTGCAATGACTTCCATATATGCCACGGGGCCAGAGACGTGCTGTGAGGCTAATGCATGTAAAAGCTGTGTGGTCGCCTCCGAAGACATGCTTGCGTCTACAAAATTATTCTGTCATGTGGAGGACGAGAAATGCACTTATAAAATGCAGGTAACAACGTAGACATCTGCGATAGGTTTGAAGTATAATTTTGCATGCACTGCTTTCTTCTTGTAATGGATCCCTGTCCGGCGGTGAGAAGTCTGCGGCTTGCTGCTGAAGCCTATGGCAGTTGGACATGATGGCGACTTAGAGCTTCCTTCTGCCCCGCTATTGGCTGTTTCCTTCTTTGGTCACTGCTGGCCCTGCTTAGAAACCTCTGGCTGGCCTTTCAACACTGCACTGATGACACAGACTTGCCTGCATGCCTCAGGCCCCGACGATACAGTGATTGAGCTCTACATCTTTGGAATGGGTTGGATACACCAAGTGTTGTCAATTGCCAGCGTGCACATTAACGTGGATTCACTAACTGAAAACATTTATTACGTGTGCACTACCTGAGCTGGGTGTCATGGTGTAACTGTGCCAGACGCAAACCTTCTTTCCTTAACCCCTACTTTTCGCTGACAACCTATTATTCGCACCAGCAGCCTCAATGGCTTGTTCATACAGGGCTTACTCCACAGGAATTACAGGCCATACATTCGGCAAAACTGTTGGTTGCATTTGCACTAAGCCCTAGCTGTCCTCCTTCGTTACCACCAGACGATTCAGGATACTCTTGCTCGCATAGCTAAACTTGTCCTAATGCACACTGATATGACCAGACTAAAGCTCCTCTCACTTTCACTGATGGTAGCTGCAAACCAGTGACAGTGGTGTCCCTCGAATGATAGATACAATGCAAACTTGATAGAAACCCAGTGTGAGAACTTGCGTATTTGTATTTTTGAGGTAGGAGCAGTCAGACTATTGTCAGTATCAAGATCTTGAAAGTCTTCTTCAGTGCTGCGTTTGTTCTAACACACATTGTTTGGAGATGGCGCTGCACCGTGAGATGGCGGAAGCTTCAGCTTGCACGACATTCTACCACTTTCTTAACAATGCATGCTAGCCAATGGCATCTACTAACACTGGAAGTGAAACATGGACAATGCCACACAGTCTATCCTTCCCGCTTAATATCCTACCTCTCATAGAGGAAATTGACTTTTATGGCCAATTAGCGGGACGTTTTTTAGGTCTTGGCTACAGACAGACCTATGGTTTCCAATACATAATTTATGCATAGAGTAGGATATTTATTTTTCCCTTGCCCATGACTGGATAACTCTGTTCTCTACTTCAGGCTTCTGCTCTTGATTCAATGGCTTTCTTTCCTTTTGTGTTCTGATTAGATGAGTTGCATCCTTCCACTGCTTATGTGAAGAGACTCTTTTTTCTTTCACTTTCAGCACTCCATGAAAGTGCATGTCTATCTTTGGTTTCATCCCATTGCATGTTACTGCTGAATGTACCTATGTTTATAGAATTTCTATAGTGCATACTTAGCCAAAAGGCAGTGGAGCACTGTACATGATCAAAAACAAGCATAAAGTAAACAAATAATATGGGAAGAAGCTGGGTTGTGGGCGGTTAATGCATTGTGGTGTAGCATTCTTTAAAGAGGTGAGTTTTCAATTCTTTCACAAATTGGAGCAGCGTTGGTGTGGTCCTGATGAACACGGCTGGGAATGTTATTCCAGGCCCTCTGTGCATAGATATAAAAAGGCCTGTTGTCCAGTTTTTTTTGTTTACACTCCTTAGACTGCAGTCTAATGGTGTCCTGGCTGTGGTTGTTCAGAGACCCATCAGAGATGGTGAGCCTGTCTTCAAGAAAAGTGGGGGTGCTGTCCGTAATGGCTTTGTAAATAATGCAGCTCGTTTTGAAGGTGGTCCAGTCCCGCAAAGGGAGCCAATGGAGTTCCATCAGGATGGGGGTGATGTGATCATATTTCGTAAGGCCCTAGAGGAGACATGATGTGGTGTGTAGGATGCACCTAAGGGTTGCCAGTGTGAAGTTTGGGAGGCCATGGAGAAGGGCAATACCACCATCCAGGTGCAAGACTATAAGGACTTGAACAACAGTTCTGAAGTCCCTTTTTTGGAAGAAACGGTTTGACTTTCTTTAGAAGAGAGACCTGGTACCAGGCCATCTTTGTTATATCTTTTGTGTTTTTTGGAAATGTGTTCCTTGAGGGTGAGGTTGGTGCCTGGGGTGAATCCAAGTGACTTGCCACAAAATAAAAGTTTGGGTTTGAAGCTATCAAGGTTTTTGTTATTGAGCCAGATTTGTATTGTATATTGTTTGTATGTTCCTGGCAAATAACAGGAATTCTGGTTGGGTTGGGTTAAGCTTCAGGTATGTGCTGGACATTCAGGTCTGTATGATGAGCAAACAGTGTTTGAGGCACTGGATGTCTAAAGCAAAGGAGACTTTCAGATAGAGTTGTGTTTCATCTGCATATTGGTCAATCTTGATGATCTGATCTGTGAGAAGAGCACCAAGCAGCTTCATGTAAAGATTAAAGACAACTGGAGACAGTAGGAACCCTGGGGGACTCCACAGGTAACAGGAATCATTTGTGACCTGGACATGCCCATGTGAACAAACTAGAATTGGTTGGAAAGGTAGAAGGAGAACCAGTGATGGACATGGCTGATGAATCCCATTTAAAACACCAGGTTGCGTACGAGGGTGGGATAGTTGACTATGTCGGATGCAGTATCAGGAAGCAGGGTCACCTTTATCTGTGGTCAAGAGGGCATTGTCTATGATCTGTAAGGTATTGGCTGCCATGCTGCCGTCGGAAGCTAGATTGGTAGTCATGCTGGAGCTGGTTAGCACTGATGTGATCTTGGAGTTTAGCATACTGCTTTTTCAATGATCTTGTTGATGAATAGTAGGTGAGTGATGGGACGGTAGTTGGAAAGGTCATCAGGGTCTAGTGTAGATTTTATTTAGCAGCTGGAGGATCTGGCCTGTCAAGAGAGCTTCTGGGAAGATGTCTTGAGCGAGGGAGGCATTGACAATGGTAACAAGGGGTAAGAGAGAATCCAGAGAGGCAGCAGCTTTGAATCTTTGATGAAGGACAATGGTAAGACAACCTCTTCATAAGGAGTTGCTTTGAAGGAGGTGAATAGGTCAGAGACATCTGGGAGAGATAGGGCTTTCAAAGCGGACCATTGTGAGGTTCTATGGGGAGGGGGGGTTTAAGAGATGAAGCAGGTCGATGATGTGCTTTTGAATCTTCTGTATTTTTTCATTAAATAAAAAATTGATGGCACTGCACTTTTCTGTGGAGAGAGGAATAGGTGGCTCCAGCAGGGGGTTGATGCAGTGGTTGATAGTCTTGAACTGTGTTCTGCTTCTATTGATGGCTTCATTGATGGTGCTGGTATAGTACATTGCTTTGGCTGATGTGATGAGCTAATGTGCGTGGTGTACGGAAGGACTTAAGTATTAAGAGGTCTTCAGGAGTTCTGTCTTTCTTACATTTTCTTTCCTTTCTGCACATGGATTGTTTATTGTCAGCAAGGTCTTTAGAGTGCCAGGGTGCTTAAAATTTTGGCTTGCATTTGCGTAATGTAATTAGGGTGTGGAGACTCATACAATTTTCCCACAAATTATAGAAGGGTGTTATCAGATGTGTAGTTGATAGAGTGAGAGATGGATTCATGCTTTAGGTTGTCTATGAACCTGAAGGTTTGGTCTTTTCTTATGTGTTGACCTTGATTTATTGATATGATGCTGAGCAGAGAGAGAGGAATGGCAAAGTGGTCTGTCCAGTCCGAAGCTTGGGTGGTTTGCTTTGGATTAATGGTGATGTTAAGAGGACAAGGTTGCGGATATGGCTTTTGGAGTGTGTTGGTTCTGTGACATGCTATACAATGTTAAGTGAATCAGTGAAGTTGAAGAGGGTGTCTTTTTTTATATTGTGTTGTCTAGGAGGTTGAATACACGCAAGAGGGGGTGAGCGCCTCTGAGAATTCATCAATGAATCCTTGTTCTGCCCAAGAGGAGTATAGATGAGATGAAAGATGGAAGTCTGAGTTGCAGAATGGGAAGTTGCAGAATGGGAAATGGCATGTGAGTAGCTCGATGGAGTTGAGTGTTACTAGTTTGCCTAAGGTACAGGCCCATGAGGATTTATTGATGACAAATGGGCCTCCTCTCTTCATGTGTGCGCGGCCCACACAATGGATGCTGTAGCCTGTGGGAAAAAGGATGCCTAGGATATGAAAAGATGTGGGTGTGTACCCACACACCCACATCTGTGATGAAGGAAGTGTCAAGCTTGTGAAAGGTGACGAGGTCTGGATGTCTGGTGTATGGAGTATTAGAGTGGGTGTTAATTAGCACAATTTGGAATGTGTGTTCTGTAGTTTGAGGGTGCACGTTAGTTGGTTGGGAACGAGATTGGATATATGTGCTGTGCATATGCTATGCGAGTGTCTGGGGCATCTGTATCTGGGTGTGACTGTACGGATTGGCATTATAGGGTGCTGAGTGATGCACATGCTTTTATTTTGCCTTGTAAGCTTCACTGGAACAGGGGGTTCTGCCCTAAGACCATGTATGACCCTAATAGTCCCAAACAGGTGATACACTGGTCTGTGCCCACCCTTAGCTGGGTACACCACCGGGATGGGACACCCAGATGACTTTATTTACTACTGCTGATTTCCCATGGGCCCCCCACATCCTATGTGTGCGCTATTCATTCCCATGCTAGTCCCTGCTTATCTTTTGCACCCCCAATGCTACCTGGTCTCACCCCCATCCCATTCCCCATTTTTAATTGACTTCATTTATGTTTTATAAGGGCTCAGCAGCTGCAAAGTCCTAAGGGGCCACTCACTTCTTTTTTTGACACCCCAATGCACTATTTTCACTTTTAATTTACCTTTCTAAAATAACTATCGCCATTTTGAAACTGTAAATTAAAACTCACAATTGCACCAGTGCATCATTATGCATATGCATGCATGTGTCATTGCATTGACAGTCATTTTGGAATGGCTTCATGTACATGCTTGTGTCACGATGCATATATGCATCACAATGCATGCACACGCATCGGAAGCCATCTTGGAATGGCTTTTCTTTGATAGAAAACATATTTCAAGATGGTTGAACTCTGAATCAGCATGCATGAGCATGTGCCAGGATACATGCTTTGTGATGCATTGGTGACTAATTGGTGATTATCTAATGCCACTGCAAACAAACACAAGCAAAGCCAATAGCTCAGCTTTTTACAGCCACGACTTACTGACTTTGCCAAAGCTTACTGGAACTTTGCCTAGCCACACTTCAAATGGCCACTAGGTTTACATTGTTCAATGTACCACACGAGGCCTGTGGGATAAAACAAACGCTAAAATAATGGTGAGAAAAACTAGATGCCTTCCTTGTGTGGATGCACAACTAATTGGTGCACCTTCTCTGTTCAAAGGTGAACACAATATTCTGAACTTTATGAGGCAAACCCCCTCGCAGAATCCTTTTCACTCATACCCGATGCTAACTTAAATTTAATTTTTGATTTTTTTCAGAGATAACCTACTGCTCTTTTCGTCGATTTGTAAGTAGCAAGCAAGGCTCAAAAGGCCGAGAAGCCTTGAAAATGGGTATATTACTCCTTTGGAGCCTGATCTCTACAAGTGCTTACAAGGACTTAATTGTGCCTTACGGGATCACAGAAGTGGCAGGGTGGGCTTTACTCAACAGCACATACTGTGTTCACCCTGCAGCACATTCTGAAAGCCTAAATTGTAGACTGACCAAATATTTTTTTTATGAACCCCAAGAAGCTAAAAAGAACGTCACAAAAGTACATACACTGAGGCCTCCTCTAGTCCAAATATATCAGCCCACAGATTGTGTTGTTTGTTAGTGATTTCACATTTGATCTATGGCGCGATGCAATACTTATTCAGCTACGGTAAATTGAGGCCGAGCCATTTTGACTTTTTCGAAATTTGTGCACAGTGCATAAAGAGACAGGCCTGGGAGATTCCGGTGGTTTTGTTCTTTGGGTGACTGACAACAGAACCGTGTTTTACTGCAGAGGAACACAATTCTTGGTTTGTTCTCCCTAAAATGATGTGTACCGCATTCATTGTGTGGAGAACAAAGCTTAAGGCAAACTAAATACCTAAGTCAACAAAAGGGACTGGCACTTATAATACCCAAGTCAACAAAAGGGACTGGCCCTTATAATTCCCAAGTCAACAAAAGGGACTGGCACTTATAATACCCAAGTCAACAAAAGGGACTGGCACTTATAATACCCAAGTCAACAAAAGGGACTGGCACTTATAATACCCAAGTCAACAAAAGGGACTGGCACTTATAATACCCAAGTCAACAAAAGGGACTGGCACTTATAATACCCAAGTCAACAAAAGGGACTGGCACTTATCAGCACCTCTAAATTCAGTGTACACTGTTCGGCCATACGTGTTTTCTTGTTATGCTGGTCTTCCTTGTTGCACACCTAGGAAACTGAGCAAGCTCCCTTGGGTACCAACTTTCGAGTTATAGGATGGTCAGCAGAGGCAAGTATTTCACAAAGTAACAAACACATAAATCTAAGAAGCGCTACTTGGCGACTGTTACGAAGAAGCAGGTAAACAGCTGCTACACCACCAAAACAATGAGGGTCCAAGTCACAAAAATAGCTATCAATCTGCATCTACAGGTTTGCTCCCTCCTCTCTGTGGAAATTTTTTGAACTTGGAATTCTACAAACTTCCCCAGAAGCCACTTGGAAGCGCAATAGTTGCAGGTTTTTGTAAGTACTCTTGAAAACGTTTTGCGATTACCTAATTTTGTCTCTGCAAACACGGTCCTGAAAGCGTAAGGTACTGAGGGCAAATTTGTGTTGAGTCTAGTGGCGTTTCTTTCTGCCATTTTTTTATCCATGGGAAATGTCGATAAACACCTTCCTTTACACACCCACCAGATTTGAGGGTGTTCATTGCTATTACCACTCTTAAAACTGCTTAATTGTTGCCAATGACCGGATTAAATATGTTTCCAGGATGGGAAATCGAATGGTTGTATGATAAGTTTGTGACTACCCAAACACCCTCGCCCAGAATGACCCACCGCTTGTACCGGTTAGTAGGTTTACACCTGCATACTGAGATAAAGTTGCACACGTGTGAACTAAGTTCGGACTGTATTTTTCATCTTTTGTGTCTTGCTTAATGCTTGCACTTGTAATGCAAGCCACTTGCACGTGCCAGGTGTAAAGTGCTGTTCGTGTGGGGGCACGCACTCCCTTCAGGAAAGAAACGCGTATGCGTTTTCAGAAGGGCCCACCGGTCGGAGAAGAACAGCGTGATTGGCAGTTTAAAAAAAAAGATTTATGTCTAGTTATTTTTAGGTCACGTGAAACATTCCGTAACTGCTAGGATAATAACGAGGAGCTATAAATACTATAGATGCATTTTATCTAATCTAATGTTAAAACCCAGACGACCAGCCTATGACTGCTGGCCCACTCTGCCTTCCCACCCCAGCCTCTGGAGCATTCACTCATCTGTCCGGCGTTAGTGGCAGTAGGACAGACAGAAAAACGCAACCAAGCTGTATATAGAAACTAGCGGCGGCGAGAGATAACACCACAAAAGAGGGGCCATTCACGGACTAGGGGGGCGCAGCACTTGAGATACAGCGCACAGGGATTAGAGAACGCAGCTGCACCCGGATACTGCTCAAGGGCCCTGATCATAGTTCCGGAAATGACAACACCTCTGACGAGACCTCGAGTCCTGCTCGGAGCACTTCTGCTGCGGAGCGACGGGCTCTTAAGGCGAACGACCATCTCCAAAAGCTCCGGCACGGTTTACTTAATGATCAGCTCTAAATTGACTCCTCACTCTGTAGGTCAAGTCAGTATTTGGATTGGGCCCTTCCACCAGTTTGAGATGACCTTCCACATGGTTCGGGGGAATAAAACTTTAACATCAGAACACATCTGCTCCAGCATTTTCAGAAACTCCTTTTTGATGATTACATTCGGTGTTTGCATTACTCCCTCCCCCCCCCCGTATATTCCCTCACATTGCTTTTATCATGTGGTTACTGCTTCATTCTAGTGCAGCCTAAAGCTCTCAATATCTCCCTATATGTGTGTCCAGCCATTACTTCACGCTTCCAGCCCCTTAGCTGATCAGCTGTCCATGCTGAAGCCGTAGTCTACCAGCAGCCTGGCAGTGAAGAGACGGTTCTTCTGATTCTAGGGCCTGCCAAAAAGTACCTAATATAGCACTCTCTCACATAGAAATAATGATGTTTCTTACTACAGGTTTGCATCCTCAGTCTCAAATGTCTACTCTTATGTTCCTAAAACCCTGCATTGACGTAAAACCTCTGGTTGTCCCTTCTCTATTTTCTTTGAATGACCCTTCCCTTACTTTAGATCCTATATATGCCTCCTCTCTCTGGGTGCAGCCTACTATAAGTAATGTGCATACTGGAATTAATTTCTAGACTGTATTTCTGTAAATTGCCAACACCTCAGCTCAAAGATCACAACCTGTCCTCCTTTGGAAGTCATACCCTGAAACCTAGCGGTATCTAATCTACTCTAGCTCATCCACTAATCCCATCAACTATCTGCATGAACCCGTACACCCCCCACTAATGACCACACCAAACTACTAATAATTTAACCCACCACAAAAACGCTGGACTAAATGCATGGAAGGTTCTGCTTCAAGCACAAGAATAATCCCAATAACCAACAACAACCAATAACCACTGGATGAATCACTAACCCCGGGTTTCCAGAGCAGCGTGCTGCCTTCCATAAAGCGCTTTAACACCTAGTCAGGGTTAGAAAGCACTATATGAATGCAATTACAATACAATAGTTATATAGCATCTCTGTAGGTGGTGAACTACTGGGCTCCCTTGAAGAAGGAGCATGAGTTAGAACTGATTTTTTTTTTAACTTGGGACTTGAACGAAGTGAAAACACATGTTTCAAATCGTAGATTTCTAGAAGACGAATTTCAAGTTTGGCTTCTTAAGATGACCATGCTGCATTGTTCCCCTTTTAATACTGGCATTGCACTGGCCTAGTGGTTTGAGAAGGTTTAGTTCTCCTTTTCTTATTTACCCCTGCTGCTGAGCGAACCTCCACATCCTTTGCCTATTATCGTTTTGGTAGATATTGTTTCCCTACCCTTCAGTAATGCATGCGGGAACAGCCAATCCTTCAATTGACAATGGGTCAAATTGCTCAAAGCGCTATAGGTACCAGGCCTTCTGCCATTTTTAGACGGAAAAGAAGGTCCAGAATAGTTGAATTGTGGGTACATTGATAGATTTTTGTTGAACTTCTCCACTCCTCACCACAACTCTACTGGTAATAGCTGTTTTATGAATAATTAAGACAGAAACTTTTGATGAAGCTACGCATTAGGCAGCGCTTGTGCAATGAAGAAAATTACTTCTTCTTTGCACGCTGCTCCTGAAGCCACGTCCGATTCATGTATAATTTGACCTCTGACAGGCAATCAAACATGTTGCCATATTGATCAGCCATACTGCAAGCTTTGAAAAGGATCTGTGTGCCAACCATGTAAGGTTGATACACTAGGTCACGTTCATAAATTAACCCAAGGAGTGGCCTTATATAGATCTATCTTCCACATAGACTTTGATACAGGCGAACCCCAATGCTCCCACACTCCATTTGCCTATTGGCTAAAGTAAAGACTACCAACCTAACTAAACACAATCTGTAGGGAACTAAGAAAACCAGCCCAGCAAAGACCCCTGACTCATGTCATCTTTTGTAGGTGCTGGACTAACAATGAGTTGTCCTTTATGTCACTTGAAGCAGACGCATAAATCATGAGCAGCATAGCCATACTGTCCCCGTCCATCATCCGTAAAAGATAGTCCCTAACATCAATCAGCGCAGACTCCATCCAATGCAGGGTGCGGAACACAGGCTGGTACAAAGATGATTCCATGTCTATCAAAATGATTTTGCAACTGATTGCCAGCTATTTTTCTAAAACCTTACTGACTATAGGTGATCCTGACTTTGGTCTAACTACTGAGATGATAGCTCCCAACAGCAATAAGAGGCTACTTTTGAAGATGATTAGGTACGAATCCTTGTGGGACCGAACAACTGATAATGGAGGTAATTATCCAGAGGACTGGTACAAGTATTACCCTGAGACTGAGTCACAGACGAAATGGTTTACTTTACAGAAGCCAAAAGGACTCTCCTACTCACTAAAGCTAGGCAATAATTAGAATTTATTAACCAGCTTTATTTTGAAATGTCAATGCATTTGTACTTATATCTGTCTTATCAATTACCAACCCACTTTGGGAAGAAGTTGGCAGCCAGTGCCAGATTTAGCAGCTCACATACCATACCAACAAGCATTGGCATAGCCAATAGGTCTCGCCTTTGTGACCTTATAAGTATTTAGTTATGCAGCACAATATCCTTGGTGCAACAACATCAACTGTTGCATGGCTAAACACTTATAAGGTCCTAAAGGCGAGACCTATTGTACATGAAACATACAAAAGGTGATGGGAAGAATGTTTGCAATTTGTCTAACCCCTGGTAATCGCTCGGGTAGCATCCCAACCCATCATTCTTGGTAACAACCTTTTTAAGGACTTTGGACTAAACAGGCACATTGGTAATGTTCCTAAAGTGGGCGGAGGCAAGTTAAGTGATAATTCCTGTTTTCCGAGTCAGGGGGGACTAACACTTCTGAGACTGAGAGGTTGATCAGGGGTGCGAACAGTGTGGCATAATCTACACTGCAGGCATGCTAAGGCTGGGTCTATAGCAGCGTCAGAAGGTTTTAGAGAGGTAAGCGCAGACAGAAACTGATCTATGCAAGTTTTGGAACAGGCTCTGGGAACATGTTCCCTGAAATTCACTTTCAGATGAAGTGGTGTTTTGTTTGCTTTTATGGTTGTAATTTCAGAAGTTGAGCTTTGTTTCGCTCACCTAGTTGTAAATGGCGGGACTTGGTCGCAGGAACACAACCCTGTGGGTCAGTGTACCTACAGTAGAGAGGTGTTTGTGCCCTGTAGTCCCAGAAAACCGATCACTGACACAGTTTGGCTTCAGATAACGCACTGCACATTCTGAACTGTTTTGCAACCACGTTTTGCACTCAGGACGTTTTTTTTTTTGGTGTGAATAGTTTGAGGTTTTTTTTTTGTTCAGTGCCTAAAAATGGGATTTACCCGAGTAAGCTGCTTGAGTGGCGCCAGACAAACCCTTGGGCTCATTGTCGAGAATTTAGTGGTGTGCGCACTATCCACTCCAGGGTTGTAAGTCCAAACACGGGGGCATATTTACAAGCCCCTTGCGCTGCCTGTACGTCACTTTTAATATGGGAAAAAGTGACATACCGGCAGCGCAAGGGGCTTGTAAATAAGCCCCATGGTGTTCAATTCACGGCAGCACCCACAGGGTTTGCAGTTTTATTATAGCGCGAACTCGACCTGAGGGTATCAGAGCGCTTTACATGAGCACCAGTTGCGTTACAAACAGACACTTTATATTTTTGGGGAGATTAAGTGATTTGTCCAGAATCACAGGATGCGTGAGCCTCCCGCCAGACTGGATCCTGGTTCCCCAGCTTCAAGGTCGGCCGCTCTGACCGTTAAGCCACATCCTCTCCCCAGGTTTTCACCTCCTTGAGTTATAAAATATATGATTTACTTATTATTGTTAGTGCCCTGCGTAATGCGTTTTCTTCTGTGTGTGATTATTATCTCTGTGAAACGTACATTTTTGTACGGGAAGCAGAGCACTGAAGGATTTAAAGACTAACAACTGTCATTTACAATGCCTAGAAACTACAACGTGCCGCATGACGCGCTATGTGCAAAGCTATTGTGGTGTGTCCCTGCGCACGTCCAGTCTCGGGAACCAATATAGTGTGCGTTAGTGCACGTAAGAACTGAAGGACACCCCTCACCCCAATCTCACCCAACCCGCAGTGCTTCCTTGGTAGGGGAGGGGGTGCACAGTGACGCAATACACAAGCATTTGCAAAGCCAATAGGTCTCGCCTCTGCGAGAGCTATTGGTTTAGCCTATTTTAGCTGTGTTGCACAGCAGTGTGGTTGTGCTGCATGTCATAAAGGTTTGTAAAAAGACAGGTCTGTACATAGTAAACTTGTGCTATAATTCTCGCAGACTGGCTGTCAGGTGTGCGTTATTTTTGACTCAAATTTTTTTTTTTTTTTTTTAGACTTTTTAGCATTTCAGTTTCAATCGGACTGTGCCTGCAGTTCATCAGATAAGCATGTAAAAATCAAAAACTACAGTCAGTTCATAGACTTCAGTCCCAAGAGCCTCATATACCGAAGCAAGAATCTTTTCAGTAAGTGCATATAATGCTCGTGACATCACCAGTCTCCTACTACCATACATCTGGGTTCAGCTGTGATGTCATAAGGTCAGCTACAAGAGGCAGAATTGAGCAAAAGCACCTCGCAGCTCCATCTTTATCCCTACTCTACTCTACTCATGTGGACACGTATGGATGTCCATAATTTGCCCTCTTCAGCGCACTACTGTAGGTAAGTGCAGGAGGAGTATCTACAGTTACCAGTAACAAGCAAACTGTGTTGTTTTAAAGACCCCTAAAGACGACTGCAACTAAATTATGAGCGCAGATAGCAGTTTACTCTGGCCAGGACGTAGTTCTGCATTGTCCTGTGTCTGGACTTTGCAACAGGCTGCGTGGAAGATAAAGATAGGCTGCTGTAAATTTAAAAGACAAGGGTCGCTGAACTCAAAGTGATGAAAAGGGAGAACTGTTGCAGGCCACATGCCTGTCTTTATTACACACTCCTTTGTTCTTTGCAGACTCCAATAGCTGAGCTGACCTGACCTTACATCTGCTGGCTGAGAATGGTGGTGGCGGCGGCCCGTGGCACCGATTACAGAGGGGCCGGTTGTGAGGCGTCCCGGGGCAAGAAGAAAAGTAAAATTTGAGTGAAAACGTAGTCTAAAAAACAAACCACCCGGTAGCAAAATGCATCTGCAAGAAACTTAAAGAATGTGGGAACTTTTTTTTTTTTAGTTAAAATAAATTCAAGGATTGCAACAGCAAGGCTGGGGAGGGCTGGCTAAACACAAGAGAGGATGGGCAACAGGAATTAGAGGCAGTGGAAGTGCACTGAGAAGTGGATGGGGAGTGCGTGATGGAGGAGGCCAAGAACAGCAAGAGACAGAACAAGCAGCCTAGGATGAATTCGAAATGCACTAAAGGTAAAGGAAGAAGCCGCCATGCGCTGATGACATAGAATGATGGGAGGACTGCTTAAAATGAAATTAAAAAACAAGCAATGAGTGAAGCAAGTTGGCACTCAGCGATGGGAGGGAAGTGGTGGGGGGGACAGGGCAACAACGAAGGAGCAAGCAAGGACAACAAAGCAACCAACGACAACGGGGCAAAGAACAAAAAGAAAACAAGAAGCGCGAGCAACAAGCATTGGCCGCGCGGCCGTGAAACTGACACGGCTGCGCGGCCGTGAAAGTGAAAGTAAGCGGGTTTTGGGAGTGCAGACAGTGGCTTTTGCTGGCGACCAGCTTGCGTTCACGCGAGCGTCCAGATGGCGAGGGAAGCCATATGGCGCCTGATCGCGCGTGCACACTCGCGTGAACGCAGGCTAGTCCGCAGCAAAAGCCACTGTTTGCACTTCCAAAACCCGCTTACTAAAAGTCTCGCCAGAGCAGCGCATGCGCGCTGGCTCAGGCGAGACCTAAAAAGGCTGTTCTTACAGTTTATACCGGCCTCCCCTTGGTATCAAAATTTCAATATGTCTTTTGAGATAGTTTTGCGCCCAAGTACTATACTAAACAAAGGTGTCCCTAAACTAAGACTCAATGAGATTTGCACTGTTACTGAAAAGAGTGTCACAGCAGCTGCTGATCAGTCTATAATGTCTAGGCCCAGATCTCTGTACTGGGGTGAATGTATGACATTGTTCTGCATTCTGTCCATCAATTGTTCTTTTTGCATTTATCACCCCGAGTGGGACGGGTATGCCCAGATGTGGGTCCTGTGCTCTCCTTGCCACTGGAGTCAAGCTATCCTGGCTGATGAGGGCTGAAAGCCCGAAACCGGTCCTAGGATGCTTGTTTCCAGTCCAGGGAGGACCTGGCCTGGCAGTTCGGGCTGGACTGTTCCCATTGGGTGCAGGGTCAAGACTGATTTGCATATGGCTGGGTCCAAACTGGAATGGCATGGTGAGCAAAAAAACGATGGATTTAGGCCCAGAACTCTGTACTGGGGTGAATGTATGACATTGTTCTGCATTCTGTCCATCAATTGTTCTTTTTGCACAAGTACTATACTAAACAAAGGTGTCCCTAAACTAAGACTCAATGAGATTTGCAGTGTTACTGAAAAGAGTGTCACAGCAGATGTTGATTAGTCTATAATGTCTAAAGAATGCCATGGTTGAGTGGCAATTTTACCAGCTCCCCCGGAAATTGCTGAGGATGTCCTTGTACTAGTCGTCTACTATTTTCCACTCCTGACCTACTCATACTATTCTAATGTACTATTCTGAATAGCGAAAGCCTTCCAGCAACCACTGGCCAGTGCCACCGGGTACAGCAAATGAAAGAAAAGAGAAATCTACAAGCAGAAGTGCACGGTCATAGCCCGGGGTCTTCACACATCTCAACTTAGAAACAAAACCTTCATCCTACATTAAATAAATAATGTCAATATCTAGGCCTCACCTTCTGGACAAGCAAATCAAAGCACACTCAAAGTAAACACAACTGAAAAAGGATTGGGGATGGAAGACACTGTACCATATTATGGCATCAAATATAGATCAACCCTTACCCGTTTCCTTAACAGGACCTTCCAGGCCAAGGTAAACACCATGATGCTGTTTGGAGCACAACTATGAAGTTAAGTCCACAGATCACACACATGTGGATAAGTGTTGGATCTTCAAAAAGATGCTACCCTTATCTTGACAATGCAAAACTGCAGATTAACATCTATCGTGATAGAAGCAAGCAAGGCAATTAATAACTACACACCTGAACGCAACTGCTCCAAGTTATTGAGCCCGATAGATATCTGCTGAATAGTTGTCAATGAGAAGCAGTGTTCCTGAAAACTTTGCAAATAACATGAAGAGTGAAAGACATTCCTGTAAGAAGGACAAGGTGACCCATAATCCCTGAAAAAGGCATCACATGAGCAACTGACTTAAATTTTGAAGGCTAAATTGGACAACATGAGGATGGTTGCAGGGACGGGAATATTTTAAGGAGAACGTTTTTACGTCCACAAATCAGTAATATTTTAAGCCTAGAAAAGCACAGGCTCCCTGGCCTGGGAAGAATGAATCACATTGAGATAAGATAATGCAGTCCAAGACGCTTGATTGTTTTAGGAAACTGTGATCTCACCATTTCACAGCTGTTAAATCATGTCCTGCTCTGCTTCCAGGACTTATGGAATCAAAGAAAACTATGAGAAACACTAAACCTTTCTCACAAAATGAAATAACCAGCTACTTGCTGCACCAACACTGAGAAGAGACTGGAGTCCTGTAATGGACAGTATAAAACATTAGTAACTTCATGGAACGACCTGCACAGGGGAAAATCAAAGTAGGTTAGTGGTTTAAATGATATTTGTCTACCAGCAAGGGCAACCCCTACTTAAATTATAACGTATAGTTTCTTACCCGTCGGTGTAGTTTTGCAGCTTGAAGACTTTCTGGATTCACTATGCTGTACATTATTCCGCCATCTTGTGGTTGGGTCCGGAATTGTAGTATTTCTTCTCTTTTTTTTTTTTTTTTTCTTGGCCCAGGTGGGCTAACAATGAGTCTCATCATTTGGTGTCCTTCGTGACGTCGACGCGCTTCCTGCGGAAGCTCCCACCTCTGGTTGCCATCTTCGGATTCTTTTTTTTTTCTCCTTTCTTGTTTTGTTGTCCGCTTGTTTGATCCCTTTAGCTATGTAAGCAATTTTAGCCTCCTTTGTCCTTATGCCTCATCTTTCTGGCGGAGGAGGGTGGGATCGCTAGTGAATCCAGAAAGTCTTCAAGCTGCAAAACTACACCGACAGGTAAGAAACTATACGTTTTGCAGCGTGAATCTCTCTGGATTCACTATGCTGTGCATAGACTTAGTAGCGGTTTTTCCCTTATTGCGGTGGCTGGGTGGAAGATGAGCATTGGTTACTGAAAATATGTTGTAAGACCTTTTGTCCTACTTGCGCTTCTTTGT
This sequence comes from Calotriton arnoldi, assembly GCA_963921515.1. Classification (NCBI taxonomy): domain Eukaryota; kingdom Metazoa; phylum Chordata; class Amphibia; order Caudata; family Salamandridae; genus Calotriton; species Calotriton arnoldi. Next base: position 1,222,896 of record CAWUFW010000371.1, on the reverse strand, counting down.
TCATTTGAATATCCACACAGTAGTGCTTAGTGAACGTGTGCACTGAAGACCATGTTGCAGCTTGGCAAATGTCTTGGATAGGTGTGTTCGCTAGAAACGCAATTGTTGCTCCCTTCTTCCTTGTTGAGTGAGCTTGAGCTGCTCCCTGTAATTGTTGTCCTGCCTGCTTGTGGCAGAGTTGAATTGTCTGCGAGATCCATCGTGCAATGGTGTTTTTGGTGACTGGTCGTCCCAGAAAACTGCTGGCAAAGGAGACAAATAACTGCTTTGTTTTCCTGCACTCCTTTGTCCTTTCCATATAGTGCATTACCGCCCTTCTGGCGTCTAGTGTGTGCAGCGCCCTTTCGGTTTGTGTGGAAGGGTTTCGGAAAAAACTTGGTATTTGGATTGTTTGGTTAATGTGGAACCGAGACACCACCTTTGGCATGAAGTGTGGGTCCGTCCTCATTACAATCCTGTCCTTGTGTATTTGCAGGTACGGCTCTTGGAGCGTCAGTGCTTGCAACTCACTTACTCTCCGTAGTGACGTGATAGCCACTAAGAAGGCCGTCTTTAGCGTGAGCATGTGCAGTGTAGTTTTGTGAATAGGTTCAAATGGTGCTTTCATCAACTGAGTGAGCACTACGTTGAGGTTCCATGCAGGTGCTGGCATCCTTTTTGGGGGTGCGATTCTTTTCACCCCTTCCAGAAATCTCTTCACGACTTGGGAGGTGAAGAAGCTTCTCCCTGTCTCTCCTCTTGAGTAGGCCACTACCGCAGCCAAGTGCACCCTCAGGGATGTGTAGCTTAATCCGCTTTGTAGCAGGTGCGTTAAGTATTTTAGTACCGTTGATTCCCTTGTGATCTTCCGTTGAAGATTCTCCTTGATGCACCATTCGGAGAACCTCTTCCACTTTGCTACGTAGCACTTCCTTGTGGAAGGTCTCCTTGCCTCCCTGAGTACTGCCATGGTACTTGCTGGTAATTTGAGGTGTGCAAATTCTAGGTCTTTAGGAGCCATGCTGCTAGGCTGAGGCTCTCCGGTTCTGGGTGTAGCACTTTTCCGTTCTGCATTGCTAACAGGTCTTTTCTTCTTGGAAACCTGTGTGCTGCTTCTTGTGCCATTTCTACTATCTGTGAGAACCAGGACTGCCTGGCCCACTGGGGTGCTATCAGTATTAGCGTCATGTTGCTGATTCTGCATTTGCGCAGTACCCTGTGTATCAGTGGTATCGGGGGAAAAGCGTATGCAAATGTCTTTGACCAATCTATCCATAGCGCATTCCCTTGAGACCAATGTTCTGGTTGTCTGGATGCGTAGTGTTGGCATTTTGCATTCTGGTGTGTTGCAAACAGGTCTATTTGCGGTGTACCCAATTTCTGGAATAGCTTCTCTGTTTCCTGTTGATTGAGCTCCCACTCGTGGGACGCTGACGCCTGCCTGCTGAGTCTGTCTGCTTCCAAATTGTCCTTCCCCGGGAGATGTATTGCCAGTAGGTCTATTTGTAGCGGGATGGCCCATTTCCATATCTCCTGTGCTAGCCCTGATAGTGCTACCGATTGTGTCCCTCCTTGTTTGTTGATGTAGAACATGGTGGTTGTGTTGTCTGTTTGGATCAACACCCTGTTTCCGTACAGCTGCTTCTGAAAGGCTTTTAAGGCTAGGAACACAGTTTTCAGCTCCAGGTAGTTGATGTGTTTGACCCCATCTTGCTGCGACCATAGACCCCTCACCCTGAGCTTGTTCATGTGTGCGCCCCACCCCAGTTGGGAGGCGTCCGTTGTGATGGTCACTGTCGGAGTTGGTTGTGTGAATGGCTTCCCTTGTGATATGTTTTCCTCGTTCCACCACGCCACTTCCTGCTGCACTGCGTGTGTGACAACCACAAGATCTTCCCAACTCCCTGTTGCCTGTGACCATTGCTGCTGAATCCATTCCTGGAATGGTCTCATGTGTAGCCTGATATTTGGGACTAGGTGGATGCATGACGCCATCATTCCCATTAGCCTGCTCACCGTCCTCACTGTCAGAACTTGCCCCTTGCGGTAAGGACGTGTTTCCTTTTGTATCGCCAATGTTCTCCTCCTGCTGGGGAACACTTTGGCCTGTATGGTGTTGATCTCGGCCCCCAAGAATATCTTGATCTGCTCTGGGTTGGTTGACGACTTCTCCCAATCAATTGAGAAACCCAGTTGACTTAGTGTCTGCACGACCTGCTGGATGTGCTCCTTGCATTTGTTGTAAGAGCTTGCCTTTACGAGCCAGTCGTCGAGGTAGGGATATACGTGTATTCCTTGCCTCCGTAGGTGCACTGCTACTGCTGCTAGGCACTTTGTAAACACCCTTGGTGCGGATTTGAGTCCGAATGCTAGTACTGTGAACTGGTAGTGAGTCTTGTTGATTACAAACCGTAGTAGCTGTTTGTGCCTGTGGTTGATGGGGATGTGCAAGTACGCGTCCTTTAGATCTAATGTTGCCATGTAATCCCCTTGTTGTATTTGTGGTATTACCTCCTGTAGGGAAGTCATTTTGAATCTGAGTTCTTATGAATTTGTTTAAGAACCTCAGGTCTAGGATAGGTCGTAGTGTTTCGTCCACCTTTGGCACGAGGAAGTAGGTTGAGTAAACCCCTTTGTTCCTTTGGTTGTGCGGTACTGTCTCTATTGCCCTTTTGCTGAGCAGTTCCTTGGCCTCCAGCTGCAAGAGCGAGAGTTCTTTTGCTGAGTGGGTCTTGTTTCTTGGACTTTTTGTTGGGGGCTGCCTTTCCAGTTCTATGCAATATCCGTATTGTATGATGTTTAGTATCCACTTGTCTGTAGTGACCTTCCTCCACTGCTTGAGGAAGTTCTTTATCCTGCCTCCTACCGGTGTTACGTGTTCTAGGGACTGTTTCCTGTGGATTGTTAGGTTTTTGTTCTTCTGTTTGTTGCTGCCCCCACCCCGAGGTGTTGCTAGGGTGGTTGTGGGCATGATGGTGAAGTCACTTGGAGGTGGGCTGTTGGCCTCCTCTACAAGATTGTCCTCGTCCGTTTCCACGCCCTCGAAAGGACTGGCCCCGGGGCTGATACTGCCAGTTTTGCTGCTGTTGTCCTTGCTGCTGCTGGCCTTGGTTGTTCCTCTGGTAGCCTTGCTGGAACGTTTGGTGCGATGTGGCAGGCACGTTGCCTCCTCTACCGCCCGGCCTTCTGGTGGGTGCCCCTCTTCTCATCCCTGTAATGTAAATGTAAATGTAAATTCGTACTTGTAAAGCGCACTGCCACCCCAGCTGGGGCATCCTGGCGCTATACGCATACCGCTGTGGAACCCTTCCTGGCTATTCCCTGTGAAATGTCCACTCCTGGGCACCCCCAAGGTGAAGCCAGGCATCCCAGCGCTGGAGGGGCCGTTGTGGAGATTAAGCAAGCTATTGCCCAGAGTTTCAGAGTGGGACCCATGATTAGAATAGGCACCGAGGCGAGAATTATCAGGTCCGAGGAAATTGAGTCCAAGACCCGCCGAGGCGGGAATTGAACCCTGGTCCCGGGCCAGATCTCTGCATCAGGGTCTGCCGCTCTAACCATTGAGCCATACTTCTCCACTGAACTGCAGCGCTCCCATGGACCTTGCTGTTTCGTTGTCCTTTTTGAGCTGCGTCAGCTTTTCATCAACTGGCGTGCCAAATAGTTTTTCGCCGTTGAAGGGCGTATTCAAGATGCTACTCTGCACCTCTGGCTTGAATCCTGAGCCATGCGTGTCTCCTCTCTGTCACTCCTATCATCATTAGCCTGCTGGATGTCTCAGCAGCATCCATGGCTGACTTCAAGCATGTGTTTGCCATGCCTTTGCCTTCTTCCACCAGGTGAGCTGCCCTTTGTTGGTACTCATCTGGTAGGTGCTTGAGGAGTTGGCCCACTTCGTCCCAGTGGTGGTATGCGTGCCTATTGATCAGGGCGTTTGAGTTTGCGATACGCCACTGTATTGCCGCATTCCTCTCCACCTTTCTCCCTGTCAGATCCATCCTCTTACTCGCCTTGTCTGGAGGTGGTCCGGTATTAGTGGGCACATTGGCCCTTTTCCTGGCTGTTGCCGTAATTATGGAGTCAGCTGGCACTGATCCTTGTATGTATGCAGGGTCTTGTGAAGAGTGTTTGTACTTCTTCTCTGTTCTTGGAGTGACAGCCCTGCATACTGCTGGTTCCCTGAAGGCATCTCTCCCTTGGTCCAGCACACTAGGGAGCATGGGGAGGAATAGGCTCCTGGTTTGTTGAGGCAGTAGAGTTTCCAGCAGGAAACATGCCTTGGGCTTCTCTTCTTCCATTTTTACACCATAAGTTTGTGCCGCCTTCAGGACTACCGTGTTGTAGACCCCGATGTCGTCTGGCGGCGAGGGCCTCGAAGGGTAAGTGTCTACCCCTTCTTCCGGCGATTCTGCGTCGAGGTCTTGCCATTCCAGGTCTTGTGCCTCCGAGGACGTCGAGTCCCGGTAGGATTGCAGGTCTTCGTCGCCTTCTCCCTCGAAGTAATGGTCTTCGTCCCCCTGTTCCTCGACCGGTTCGGGCGTTTTCGGCGTCTTCGTAGTCTATTTCGACAAGCGCGGGCCTCGAGGGGATGGAGTATTCGCTCATTTTGTGGTCGAAATCCTTCTTCCGCTGTAGGATGCTCGCCATTTCGGCCTCGAGCCTCCTCTTCTTCCTCTCCATCTCTTGTGCCTGTTCGGCATCGAGGGCTGGAGCGGTTCTCTTCGGGGCCGTCGACGTGGACGATTGCCCCTCCCTTCTCGGCGCCGAGGTGTGCTTTTCGGAGGCAACCTTCGACGCCCTTGGTTTTTCGAGGGTTTTTGCCGATTGGGAGTCCTTTTCGAAGGATCCGCTCGGCTGACTGTCCTTGGTCGCTGTTGCCTTCGACGAATGTTTCGGCGGCAATGCTCCCTTCGAGGACCTGGCTTCACTTCTACGAGTGTCGCTCGGGGCTTTGGCTTCACCCTTTCGAGTGTCGCTCGAGTGTTTAGGGGTCGACGACTCCCTTACCTCCTCCGACGTTTTCTTTTGGACCTCGACGACCGTGCAGTCCTCCGGCCCTTCGGCGATGTTGTCCTCCTCTCCACTTGAGAGGCCCAGGTCTCGGAGCGATGGGGGTGGTCCTTGCCGCTGCATGTTGTGGCTCGCCCTTCTCTGCCTCTCCCTCACCTTGAGGGTCTTTGGTGTAAACGCCGAGCAGGCGTTGCAGTCCTCGCTGCTGTGGTCGAGCGGCAAGCAGAGGTTGCAGACTGGATGTTGGTCCTTCTGGGCGTACTTGTGGTGGCCGTTGGTGCAAAACTTGAACGGTGTCTTGTCCATGCCCGCGCTCAGGGAGCCCCCTGTGAGCGCATTCGCCGTAGGACGTCGAGATCTCGGTCGTAAACCTTCTCCCTCGTCGTCCCGGCTACTTGACCCGTAGCCCGGTGTACTTCAAACTGATTTTCGTCGGTTTTCTTCTATTTGCCTTGATTCCTCTTCCAAACTTCTGGAACTCTTCGGCGACGATCCAGACCTAACGGCGGAAAAAAGAATCTGAAGATGGCGACCAGAGGTGGGAGCTTCCGCAGGAAGCTCGTCGACGTCACGAAGGACACCAAATGGTGAGACGTCGCCACCCACCTGGGCCACGAAAAAAAAAAAAAAAAAAAAAGAGAAGAAATACTACAATTCCGGACCCAACCACAAGATGGCGGAATAATGCACAGCATAGTGAATCCAGAAAGATTCACGCTGCAAAACACTATTATTTTTTAAACCACCTTTAATGTGGTATTTCCATTTTTCAGGTCTCCAACCTATTACGTTTAATCACATATATCTTTAAGTTCACTATTCTATTACTCTCCCCCATATGCATATTAAAACAGTTGTTGGAAATGGCCCTTTTTGCAGGGTTATCCCCAAACTTTTTGCTTCTTCCTCCTATTTTTTCCTGACCTGTGTTTGTTGGCTATAGGACTCTGGGCACTTTACCACTGCTGATCAGTGCTAAAGTGAATATGCTCTCTGTGTAAATTGTTATTGTGATTGGTTCTCCCTGATTGGCATATTTGTTTTACCAGTAGGTCCCTAGTAAAGTGCACTGAGTGTGCCAGGGCTGGTAAATCAAATGCTACTAGTGGGCCTGCAGCACTGATTGTGCCACCCACATGAGTAGCGCCTGAAAAGATGCCTGTGCGCAGTCTGTTAACTGTTATGTCGACTTGGCAAGTGCACCCACTTGCCAGGCCCTAACCTTCCCTTTTCTTACATATAGGGCACCCCTATGTTAGGCCCAAGGTATCCCCCTGGGCAGGGTGCAGTGTATGTGAAAGGTAGGACATGTACTGGTGTGTGTAACATGTCCTGATAGTGAAATACTGCCATTTTCGTTTTTCACTATTGAAAGGCTATCTTGCCCCATAGGACAGAATGGGGAATGCTTTGTAACATTTTACAAGCATATCTTCCCATAGGGATAAGATGGAAAAATGGAGTTTGGTATCCCTGATCTCAGGATTTAATAACACATCTTTTAGTAAAGATGGTTTTTAAATTGTGTGTTTGAAAATACCACTTTTAGAAAGTGGCTATTTTCTTGTTCAACCATCCTGTGTGCCTCTGCCTGTTTGTAGATTGACTGTCTGGCTTTGGAGTGACAGGGGCTGGGGAGGTGCAGTGGCTCCAGGAGTCTGGCTGAGTCAGCACTAGGCTGAATAGGCCTGATCTGCATGTGGAGTGGTGGGAGGAGTAGCACCTGTACCTGAATAGGGCTGTGCCTGCCTTCCACAAAGCTGGCTCCGCCCCCCTGTGGTGTGTCTGGAGCCAAGGTTTACACTGACAATGGATGTTGTTGTGCACTTGCACAGTGCCCCCCAGAACTGGTTTGAACTGGGCTCAGAGCACCTTGCACAAAGAGAACAAAGACATTTTGGGGTATAAGTATCAGACCCAAAATCCCAGACTTTTAGATCATTCCTGGACTTCAAGAGGAACCTTTGCCAAGGAGAAGAGCTGGAGAGACTGAGGAGAAGTACTGCCCTTGCTGTGTGTCTGGGGTTGGCCTGCAGTTGCTGTTTCTGCCAAGGAAAGGAGAAGGACTTTGCTGTGTGCTGTGTCCTCTGCTTGAAGGAGATGTCCAAGGGCCTGAACTGTGCTGGCCTCCTGTTCTGAAGTCTCAGGGACACAAAGACTTCACCCCCAGCTCCCCTGAACTCCGCTGCTGTGAGTTCTAGCCTGGCAAGAGGTGCCTGTGCCAGTTTTGGGCCTCTGGAGGTTGTTGCTGCTGTTTGGGAGCTGGAAGAAAGAAGAAACTCCAAGAACTACAGAAATCGACACATCGCTCTTCTTGCAGCTGTTTTGCCGACGCATCTCCACGGCGCGAGAAGAATTTCCACGCATCGCTGCACCGCTGCGGAAACCTCCGCAGCGCCTGTCGCTGCTGCAAGAATCGACGCATCGAGGGATCGTGGCTGAAGAGGACCGACTCAGCGGCGCTCGACGCCGCCACATCGATCGCCGACGCATCCTGGATTTCCACGCATCGTACCTGTGCGGCAAGTCCGTCTGACGCATCACCTGTGGACCGGAACCGTCACGAAGAATCGACGCATCACTCCCCGTACAGACCGAATTAGACGCAACCCTTCCTCTGCGTGCAGCGGGACTGTCGTATCGCCTCCCCAAGGTCTCAGGAGTGTCGCATCTCTTTGTTTTCCGACTCTGCGGCTGTTTGGCTTTTGGAACTTTGACGCATCTACAGGTACTTTGGTGAAAAGTCACGCATCCATAGTTTTCTATGGTACCAGTTCTTGAAACCTTTTTAAAGTCATATTTTTAACCGTGTATTTTGGATTTTTGTCGTTTTTGTCTTGTTTAGTTTAGATAAAGATATTTTATTTTTCTAAACTGGTGTGGTGTCCATTTGTGGTGTTTTCACTGTGTTACTGTGAGTGTTGGTACACATACTTTACACATTGCCTTTGGGATAAGCCTGTCTGCTCGTGCCAAGCTACCAAGGGGGTGAGCAGGGGTTATCTAAAGTGTGTATCCCCCTTACCCTGACTAGAAGCAAGGGTCCCTATTTGGACAAAGGTACCTACCTCTGCCAACTAGAGACCCCCATTTCTAACAACAGTATATTCTGTTTTATATAATTTAATACGTAAATGCCAACACTCTATGACACCTTCATGTTTCTATTACTTTTTCACCAATAACATTCACTATCCTTATGTATGGCTTATTGCAAACATTTTATTTTGCATGATTCTTTCGTGCACTCACTGCCAGATACACAGGCGGTGTGTGGGCTTCTACAATGAGCAACTCTAGATCTGGCACCTAGGCTTCAGTGCGGCACACTCAGATAAATGCCACTGCACATATGTAACAAGACCCCGTAACAGCATGTTTTCAGTATCGTAAACATTTTTGCACATCTAAATAAAATATTGGTGAGCAAAAAAGTAATCTTCATGTGTCGTCATCGTGATCCTCCTTAAAAGAGTCAGGATCCGTTTAAAAATATTCCTGCTGATGCACCTTACCGCTGCAGAGAGCTGCTAGTATTACGTTTGGGGTTAGAGACCAGGAACAGAGTCTGTTGGGGGAGGAGATGGCCATAAAAAAAAGAATCAGGAAACAACTTGCAAGTTTGTGGCTATTCACAAACCTTACTCAGGACATTTCTCAAGTGGCTACTAAACGGAAAACTACTCCTGAAACCAGAAGTATTAAGCGTGTGACCAGGGGGAAGACAACACACCTGGATTTCTTGGTAATGAACGAAAATGGGGTTCTCCAGCTGGAAACTATTTTTGTTGTGGATAAACCAAGAGAAGCATTTTTGTTGTGTAAAGACAGAAATCAGAGAAACGTACATCTGCTGATGATCACTGTGCCCAGGAAAATCCACTGCTAGGTAGTTAAGCAGTTTAAAATCCCACCAATCAAAAATCAGGATTTCATTGTTAACATCAAGTGTAACAACACATTTTTAAAGTAACTTACTTTCCTAGAGAGCTTATGATCTGTGCTTTTTGCCCAAGTCCCTGCTGGATTGATGATTAATTCTCCGTACACAGTGTGCAGATCCAGCAGAACCTCTTCTCCGAGTGTGCAATTAATGCACTATGCTGAGTATGTATATTAACTTGCTAACTATGCATATTTCCCCTTATTCCAAGGTATGCAAAATCATAATGTGTTTTGTATGCCCTCACAATCTGTGCAGGGGTTTCCCAGCCAATCGTGGGGGCAAAAGCACTTCTAGAGGGAAATTAGTGCAACAAACTTTTGCTTGCGCTCAATAGAGATTTGTACAGCAGTTAGAATGAGACTCTTAGATGCCTCTAAAATCCTGAAAGCAAAAATTCTTAATGCTCTTAAAACTGACCGAAACATGAGCCAATGGGTTGGTTAAAGAGAAAACGCACCCATTGAATGAGTTGCTCTTGTCAGTTCTGCACTGGAAGGCACGTCCCGGGAGGACGAGAAAGAACCAACCGCTGTCTCTTAGGGCTATCTTTGGCTTCCCCGGGAAACTATCAGATTCCTATAAGACAAGCCGGATCAATTCAGCGTGAAACCAGACTCCTTCAGTTTCCACAGGTCCAAAACTAGACAAATGAAGCCTCTTGGCAGCTTCTTAGATTCCCATGCGGCCTCATCTTTTGTTTCCTCGCCCCTCGAGCGAGATGCAGGAAAGCTTGAAGTAGAGACACAGAAAGGTGGGGAACACTGTGCCCATAGGTAGCCATTTTAACTTTTCTATTTCAGTAAATAGGGTACGAGTTTCAACATCAGACCAAAGCAGTCTTACAAATTTCATTCCTACAACCATGTCCATTTTTGCCACTTAAGGAGAGGACTTAACTCGCACACATTGCATGTTGCTATCTATTTCTCCATGGATAAACAGCAAGAACCAGTGCTCTCCATTTAAAGCCAATCCTTCTGTAATCCGTGATTGCGGAGACTTTGATCTAAAAGCGATTACCTTTCAAAGTACTGAAATTTAAACCGCAGTCTGTGTCTACAAGGTGCAGGGAAGCTCCTGAATAAGTAGAAAGACATGGGCTACAGAGGTAACTTGAGAGAAAGATACTTGAATACAACCATAATGTGATCTCCCTGACCTAGTTTAAAAGTTTGTGCACATTACATTGGTGCATTACTTTATTTGTCCATGAAAGTGCTTCGTCCTCAGACCAACAGGTTGTTGAGACCTTCTATTCTGAGTCCCATTTTGCTTCTACATTGGGGAGTGTTCTACACACAGACAGACCAGTGCTATGGACTCTACCAGAAAATATTGCACTGGAGAAATCTTTGGATAGATTTAAACTCAGCTAAAGACCACCCTTTACATAATCCTCCACTTTTGTCTTGTAATTGTCAGTAAAGATTTAAACACCATCTGGTTATACTAAGAGGTTACAGTAATGACAAAGGGAAGTGTTTGGACGGGAATGGCCCCTGGATGATGTAGTGGCCTGGGTGGAGGGCACTAGGACCCTGCACTGGGCAGAAGGGCAGGGAGGCAACTGGAAACCACTTCCGGTCAGGGAGTGGACGGGCAGTCTGGGATGAGCAAGGCACGAGGACGGACGTGCATGTGGGCAGGGAACAAGATATAATAAACAAACATCAAGCAAGCCTACCTGGTCTCCTGCGTGGTCACTTGAAAACAACAACACGACAACTGGCGACGAAGGTGGTGGGACATCGAAGCGCCACCAAACGCGTGAACTGCAGTCCCCCTCGCAACCACCAAAGAACGGAAGAACGGAACCAGGAGCCCACCCTGGTCCGCCCGCTGCAGGAGAGTACCGAAGGCGATCAGCTGCGACGTCCGGAGCCCACCCGGTCGCAGGACACAACAGAGCCAGGAGCCCACCCTGGTCCGAGCGCGGAAGTCAGAAGAATCGCCCAGCCACAGAAGAAACACGGTAAGAAGCCCCCACTTGCCTGAAGACAAGCGGAAAACTGAAATAAAGTGAGGGCATCACGGTGCACCCGACCGCGTCCCTGCCGCCGCTGCACTAGGAAGAGCCCCGCTTTGCACGTAGATTTAAAGCCAAATCTCGCGCGAACGCAGCTGCCATCTTGGGGTCAGGCACAGGAAATCTTGGTCTCACGAGATCCGGTGGCCATCTTAAAGACAGGCGAATAAGCCAATAGAGAAAAGGGAGGCCATTTTGAAGTCAGGCAAAAGTGGAAAGAGTGCCGAAAAGTGAAGAAAAAGGCCAGGAGGCCGGTTCTAAGTGGAACAATAAGCAAGTAAACAGAAACACAAAGGTGCATAAAGGAAATAGAAACAGAAAGGTATATCAAAGAAGAGAAAGAGAATAAAATAAATAAAGTGAATGTAAAGTGGCAATAAAAGTGACAATACAGAGAGTAAAAGTACCGCTGTCGCCACAAGACAGAAAGGGGCTACAGAAAGAAGGCCTGCACAGGAGCCGCACCTCAATAAAGAAATGGTTGACACAGAAAGCGAAAAGAAGAGTCCACAAGCAATATTTAGAAGACCGCTATCATTCAGCTTATCAGAATCACAAGCTGGCATCAGGTGGGAAAGGTGGATTAGGCAGTTCGAGCGCTACATGCGCGCCACGGAAGTGGTAGACAGCAAACACCTGGACCTCTTTCTAAATCTCGCAGGGGATGAAGTGGAGGATTTGCTCATAACATTTCCCAGCGAGCAGACAGCGACATACAAAGGGGTGATACAGTGTCTCACAGCGAAATTTGACCCGCAACGGAACATTGACTTTGAGAGATACACTTTCAACACAGTGTGTCAGAGAACAGAGGAGTCCCTTGATGAGTTCGCAACACGACTGCGGAAACTGGTCACATACTGCGAGTTTGACAAGTTCGACAATGAGCAGGCAATACGACTGCGCATCATTGAAGGCTGTCAGTCTGTAGAGTTCCATGCACGGGTCCTGAAAGAACCGACAACGCTGGAAAAGATACTGACCATGGCTCGCGCGGAAGCAAGAGCAACAGCACATGCCAAAGAGATGCAGCTGGTAAAGGAGAAAAGAGTGGAACAGGCAAATCGTGTCACGGGAAATGTCAAGAAGAAAGAATACCCGGTGGCCTCACCCGCAAAGAGAAATGAACAAACATCATGCTACAGATGCGGACTCGACTTTAGGCATGTTGGTGCGTGCCCGGCAATGGGCCAGAGATGCAGGAAATGCAACATGGACAATCATTTTGCAAGCGCCTGCATGAGCAGGCAGTTCAGGAACGAGCGGGGCAGAGCGGCGAGACCACGGACGACCGACAGCCAATATGCCCGGCACATGGAAACGGCGAATCGCAGTTCCTCTGATGAGTCGGAAGAAACAGCAGCACCTGTGAGTGTGGCACGACTGTATCTCATGTCCGATGCCCCCAAGGCAGACCAAGGACCAGAGCACATTCACCTCATAGAGAAAGATAAAATAAAGAAAACCGCAACAGTGGACATTGCAGTAGAACGGCATAGTACTCAGTTCGTGCTTGACAGCGGGGCCACGTGCAACATCATGTGCATGTCAGAGTATGTGAAAATGAAAGTGAGGCCGCCGCTATCACCGTCCACGGTTGATGTGTTCACGTGGGGCTCCAAGAAGCCGGTAGAGAACATGGGGAAGTTCACAGAGACGCTAACGTACAAGGAAAGGTCCTGCCAAGAAGAGGTACATGTGCTGAGAGATGACGTCCCAGCACCGTGCCTACTAAGCAATGTCACGGCACAAGTGATGGGTCTACTGGCAATGACATACCACATGTCGGAAAAAGGGAACATTCTGCAGGAACATCCGGCCCTCCTGAAGGGCCTAGGAAAATTGAAAGGGAAACAGATAACATTGCACATCAACGAGGCAATCAAACCGGTAGCACAACATCATCGGCGAGTACCCATACACCTACAACCGCAAGTAGAAGAGGAAATTAAAAGTTTACTGGCCCAGGACATCATTGAGCCTTCGGAAGGGCTGACGCCATGGGTGTCTCCGATAGTGGCAGTCCCGAAAAAGAACACCTCCAAGATTCGCATATGTGTGGACATGAGGGTACCAAATACAGCAATCGAGCGAGAACGTCACCCGGGGCCACATCTAAACGAGATGATCAGCTGTCTCACGGGAGCCTGTAAATTTTCAAAGTTAGATTTGTGCAAAGGGTACCACCAACTAGAGCTGGACCAACAGTCAAGATACATTACCACATTCTCGACGCACATGGGGCTGTTTCGCTACAAGAGACTGAGCTTTGGCATCTCGTCGGCTGCAGAAATATTTCAAGAAACAATAAGGCAGGTGATAAGGCCGGTGAAGAACAGCCTAAACTATAGTGATGACATTCTAGTATTCGGGCGGTCAGATGAGGAACATGATAGAGCACTGCATCAAGTATGCCTATAGCTGGAACAAGCGGGACTAACATTGAACGCAGACAAGTGTGAACTGGGGAGAAGTGAATTGGTATTCTTTGGTCACATTTTCTCCAAGAAAGGGATGAGGCCGGATCCCAGCAAAGTAGAGACATTGAAAAACACGAAGTCTCCCAAGGATGTCGCAGAAGTGAGGTCATTTCTAGGGCTTGCCAGCTACTGTGCTCGTTACATCAAGGACTTCGCCACGGTGAGCACACCGCTCCGGGAGTTAACAAAGCAAGGTCAGAAGTTCTTGTGGTCCCAAGAGTGCAGCTGGGCATTTGAAGCCATCAGAGAGGCCGTAATGACTGTAGATCACCTTGCCTATTTTGACCCGTTGCTATGCACGGAGCAAACGGTAGATGCCAGCCCAGTGGGGCTAGGAGCAATAGTAGCGCAACACCTGCCGGGGAGAGATTCACCGAGAAGGATTGTTGCATATGCAAGCAAAAGCTTGTCTGACATTGAGAAAGCATACTCTAAACCAGAAAAAGAAAGCCTAGCAGTAGTATGGGTGTGTGAACACTATCACATGTTCATCTACGGGAAGTCGTTCACCATCATCACAGATCATCAAGCTCTGGTGACAATCTACGGCAATCCAGCAGCGAAGATGCCGCCACGCATTGAGCGCTGGGGCATAAGGTTGATGGACTATGACTTCAAAATTGTGCACAAGCCGGGGAAAGAACATAAACCGGCTGACTACATGTCGAGACACCCTCTACCACAGTCACCAGAGATCACATCAATGGTTGAGGAATATCTAAATTTCGTATTGAAGCAAAACACTCCGGCGCCAATAACAGTAGCAGAACTGGAGCAAGAAACAGCAAAAGATGCCACCTTGCGGCTAGCCAAAGAAACGACAAGGATGCAGAGATGGAGACACATCAACAACAACTGCACCTGGGGAGAAAAAGTAAACAAGGAGGAAATGCTGGCACTAAAGAAAATACATGAAGAACTATCGGAGACAGAAACAGGAATAATGATGCGAGGAACAAGGATAGTGATACCAAGTTCACTAAGGAGAATGACTGTCAACTTGGCACACGAGTCACACCGTGGAATGGTGGCAACGAAAAAGATGTTAAGGGAAAAAGTATGGTTCCCTGGCCTGGACAAAATGGTGGAAGACACCATCGCGACGTGTCACATCTGTCAGGTAACAGGACAGCCAGCTAGCCCAGAACCGTTACAAATGTCAGAACTTCCAAGGGCAGTGTGGACAACGTTAGCGGCTGACTTCTTCGGGCCACTAGACACGGGCAACTACCTGCTCGTGATCATCGATGAGTACTCACGATTCCCCATAGTGCGACATGTGTCATCAACGTCAGCAACAGCGACGCTACCAATCATGGATGACATATTTGCAGCCTGGGGCTCCCCAGAAATACTGAAAACAGACAATGGTCCTCCATTTTCAGGAGAAGAATTCAGAAAGTTTATGTTTTACCTGGGCATTCATCACCGAAAGGTGACACCGCTGTGGCCACAAGCGAACGGCATGGTGGAGCGGTTCATGGGGAACATCAAGAAAGCTGTCCAACGAGCAAAGCTGGCACAGATCTCCATTGGACAAGCGCTATGTCAGGTTCTGCGAGACTACAGAAACACACCACACAGCTCCACGGGAAAGTGTCCGGCTGAGCTGGTACTGGGGAGGACCAGCAGAACAAGACTACCACAGATAGAAGCAAAAGGGTCACCAGAGCACAGCAACATTGCAGCCAAAGACAAGGAAGCAAAGGAAAAAATGAAAGCATATGCAGATGCAAGGCATCATGCCACCCCGTCACACCTCAAAGAAGGAGACGCCGTGGTAGTGTGTCAGCGACAGCAAAGAAAGTCTGACAGCGTGTTCTCAAAGGAACCTCTCACGATCATAAAGGTGAAGGGCCCGATGATTACGGCTGCGTCAGAACATCACCAAATAACACGGAACAGTTCTCATTTCAAAGGACTGAAGACTTTGAATGAAGGTGGCCAAGATACTGCAAGTGGAGTAGATGGAGCGATGGATCACAACGGGAAAGGAAAGGACAAGGACGAAGGGCGAGCAGAAGAACTACAGGAAGAGACTTGTCCAAAGAGAGTGAGCAGAAGGCCAAAGAGACTTATTGAAGAAATGTAGTGAGGAATGCATACGTGTCGTTTTCCCACTGTGAGCGATCTTTTCATTTCTTTCTCACTATCTCTACAGTTTCTTTCTCTCTTTTCTCTCTTCTATCTACTGATTTCCTTTGTGACAAAAGGGGGAGATGTAGTGGCCTGGGTGGAGGGCACAAGGACCCTGCACTGGGCAGAAGGGCAGGGAGGCAACTGGACACCACTTCCAGTCAGGGAGTGGACGGGCAGTCTGGGATGAGCAAGGCACGAGGACGGACATGCATGTGGGCAGGGAACAAGATATAATAAACAAACATCAAGCAAGCCTACCTGGTCTCCTGCGTGGTCACTTGAAAACAACAACACGACAGATAGTATAGAGGCGTGTTACTCTGCCTTGACTGCGTGTATCTGTTGTCATGACTTTTGATATGTGGCCCTGGCAGTTTGTGCACGGAGGCCTACACCTGTCCCTGACAATGAGTAGGTCCTGGACCTCTCCTGGGACATGGAGGGGCACCCCAAGTGTACCCTCAGTTCATGACAGTGGAATACTGTTCTTGTCAACAGACTTAGTACATAGAGTGGTGGTGGCAGCATACCGTGGTTTAAAAATTGATAGTGTAACCAAAACTTATCTGAGTCACTGGAGTGGAGGCCTCCTGGTCCACTCATGCAAAGTTCCACTTCAATATTAACCCTGGGCGTAGTTTGCGTAGTAGCGCTACGCGTAGCTACGCGAAGTGCACTTCGCACTACGCGAGCTACGCGTAGCACTACGCGAACTGCGGTAGGAAATGCTGTTTGCAATGATTGCACAGTGCCAGATGCTTGTCCGCACTGTGCAATCATTGCAAACGGCATCTTGCACAGTGCAAGCGGTCGTTTTCTGCCGCTCGAGTAGATTTGTACTCGAGCGGCAGTTTTCTCAACGCGGACTGGTAGTTTCTCATCGCGAGCGGTCGTGAGCATACGCGACCACTCGCAATGAGAAACCCGACCTCCCCGCGTTGAGAATCTCGCTGGGAGGTTTATTTTCCACGCTCGCGATCGGCAACTTGATGTTGCTGATCGCGAACGAGGAAAAAGTCTCGCCGGGATGTCATTTTGCTCGCTCGCGGTGCCAACTTCACGTTGAGGACCGCAAGCAAGCAAAAAATGCCCGCTACGCTACGCGTTTTTGCACTGTGCTACGTGCAATTCGCGTAGCGCGTTGTTGCGCAAACTCCGCGAGCGTAGCGTAGTTTTCCGCCCAGGCCTATTCAATATGCTTACCCATGTTTTTAACAGGATAACATCCTCAGTGTGTGTTAAGCATGTTACTGTGTGTAGCCTGTGTGGTATGTGCATGCTGTGTGTCAATGAGCAGAGTAATTCTACAGGATGGAAATTATGACTGCTCCCAGAAAATGAAAGAGTACTGCTCACATTCTGGAAGGTGGAGGGAGAAGATCTAGACACTGAGAGGAGAGGCGACAGGGCTCCTTTAGTTATTCTATGAGGTCTTTTGGTTAGCAAGGAGCTGCTGATTCGTCTTCATAAACACGGACATTTGGTGGATGGTAGGGATGAGAGGTAGGATTGCAGATTCTGATGTGAAAGGTGAGGCCTGTCATTTTGTTTTTGCTTGATTACTCATTCAGTTGAGCCGATGACAGCCAGGTCCAGCAACCTCAGACCTCCTTGGGCATCTGTTGTAGGTGCTCTATGTCGGAGACTAAAATCTTGTGTCTAGAGAACAGCCTGTAAAGGAAACTTGAAAGGAGAAGCACCCTAAATCAATTCCACAGTTTACAACTGTGGATCCACATTCCCTGTCTGCTAGTTGTGTATAAAAGTGGGTCCCCACCATCCTACTTGTTCATTCAGATCTAAACCCTCCATGGCAAGGAAGAGAGTCTTCTGCAGAGTGCTCAGAAGAGCTGATGTCCATTCATGGCTGGTGTCTGCCTGACAGCCAATCTCACATAGGTGAGAGGACATCACCTGAAGTCTGGGTCTCTTGCTAGAGAAGCTGTGTATCTGTCCTGAAGTACTTAGAAGCTTGCCTGCTGGTAGAGGCAAGGAGCCAGCCTACCCTGCAGGTGGAGGTGCATTGTATCCCCAGCAGCTGTGGGTTGCCAGGAAGAAAAGACTTCTGAGGAGCAATCCAGGAAGACCTAGGCACCCAAAGGCCCCCAGAACATCTCAATGTCTCCAAGCAGGAACCACAACTCTACCATTGTCTGGACCATTTGGGGCTGCAACTAAGTTATGTCTAGACTGTGCAGGGCTGCATCTACCCCAAGATTGCCCTGTGGGAGCTTGAAACAGCCGAAGTTCTAACCGGCCATATGGGACTGCTACTGCTGAATTTGTGATCAGATCACAAGGGGCTATGACTCTTGAGCGTCTCACGGTCCTAATTGGGGCTACGCATGAGGACCCTGTTGTGGGCTCATCACCAAAACCCAGAGGCCCCAGACACTCACCATCAGGCTATTTAGGACCGCACTGAATTCAGACTGCTCCCACACACCAGAAGAGCCTGAGTAGGGTGCCGCTAAACAGAGGCCAGCGTTGCGATGTGAGAGATTGAGGACTACCTGCTAGTGTGCTGCCACCTACCCAAATGTGACGGCCCTAGGTACTGTGCGGGGCAGGTCTTTCTTGGACAACCTGAGAATCACCCATGTGTTTGGGGGTGATTTCATCTGTGTCTGATTCATTCTAGTCCTGTTCCTTCTAGGAATTATAAAGGGGAGCTACTGGGAGAGAGAAAGAACCTGGGACGGTCAGGGAGTGGGGTGAGCACAGCACCTGCCTAAACTGTATCCAGTATCATTAACTTGTGTTCTGCTGCTAGTAGTGTGTATTATTAGGTCTGATTGTGTAATAAAGTACTTTTTGTTCTTCTAAAGATAAGGACTTTATTGGATTTTTGAATGATTGTTGATCTCTGAGCTCAAGCACCCCCACTCTAACCCCTACAGAAGCCTTCGACTGCTCACCCTCCCTACCCGAGAGCCAAGTGTGTAAAGGAATTTACTTGGTACAGTCTACATAGCCATAGTAGGAGTGAGCTTGGGACATTAGAAAAGGGGAACTCAACCTCCACCACTGAGGCCAGTAGCCCGTGCTCACCACAGGCCCCCCCAAAAGGGGATTGACTTGAGGTAAGGAAATTGTGAAGGCATGCCAGGTAATTGCAGTTTGCTCAATCCCTTCATTTATGTATCCTACACAGAATTGTATCATCTTGCATTATTTTCAAACCTGTGCCCACATGCACACAGGGTCATCAACCTCACAAAGCTGAAGATGAACACAAGATGCACATTCTGCTGGTGGAAATGCGAGAACTGGTAGAAAAGACAGCAGAGCACATACCAGCTTGAAAAACTGTCAGTGGAATAAAAAAGCTTGAAACCTGTAAAGCTTTGCCAACTCTTGCAAACACATAAGACACACTAATTGAGAAGTACTGTACTGCCATGAGCAATACTGAGAGTAGACAGAATATGGAGCGTGCTTCTGTCTAAACTGACAGAAGTATTATCGTTGATCATCTACATTCCGGCCAGTGTGACAGTGATAACTAGAGATCTTAGTTGGAATTCATTGCATTGCTTGGCTGCAGGTCATCTCAGTTTTGGCAGGCATTGACACGAACAATTGCAGAAGACAGAAAAAAAAACACTAAAGTGTCCAGCCGTTGAAGGTACTAAGGAACAACCATCTTCCATCACCATCCATATTAATAATGCACACATATCGTGGGGGCATTGAGGCATGACGAAACCTAGAATAGTGTGCTTCCTGCATAAGAGAACAGCATAGTCTTGCAAGGATGGTCATGGAAGAAATCACTAAAAAGCACGTGGCTGTTTTCATCATGTCACCTAGGTAAGAAAAAGTTCTGATCTAATATCTGTGAGGTTCATTAGTACACTGCATTAATTTCAATTTGAGGTAATGCAAGGTGTAGTATTCGATTGGTTCCCAGTTCATTTGCACAGAAAGAAATGCACCCAGGGAGAGATCAAGAATGCTCAGAAAATGCAACACTGCCTCTTCAAGACGTCTACTATATTCATCCAACCCAAAGCTATATATTTGAATACACCACGGTACAAAAGGGGACAGAAAGTCAGAATTTCAAAGGTGATGGTCATACATTGCCCTGGCCATGGACACATGCACCAAAATAAATTATTCACCATCAGAAAAAAGCTTACACGTGACGTCTTTTTAGCATGACGACTCCTTGATGCAAGAACTGTGTTCCAGTGGTTACGTTTGCAGATACAGGTTTTCCATTTACTTAATGTATGGTTCTCTGGAGGGCTTGTGTCAACCATGGGTCTGACATTGCTTCAGCCCCGTTGGTCTGCTTTGATCTCAGCATCCTGCGTTTACATTTACTCTGTTTACTAAAAATGGATCTATTTCATTGATCATGTGACTGCTTAAAAGACTGAAATCTGTATGTATTCCAGCGAAGCTTACAAGATTTAGGTTGTGTCCTCTGCCCATGAGCCGTGGGATGTTTACTGATCCACTGCATATGTGTCAAGAACCTTAATAATGTGGAGTTATAAACTATATAACAAACATCTTAAAATTATGTAGGGTCATAGATGAACTTTAGCTGCACTATTCAGTGTTGTCAGCGCTACAGTCCAGTTTTCTTCCTAAACCTCCCTTAAAGACTATTAAAATACCATGATACGAGTTATCACCTGATATTTGTGATCTCAACGTGCACCATTCCACACCACCATGCTGACCTCTGCCAGGCAGTCTTACCATGGCATGCTGTGTATTCTATGCATATGCAGGCCAGAGAGGGCTGACAGATACACAGAGCGCCAGAAGTTTGCGCCAATTCTTAAGTCAGAGAACAAACAGACTCATTTTAATTATGGACTTTGTGGACAAAACAAGTGGATCATTTTAATAGATTTTAACAGATGCATTCATATTATGACATCAAGATATCCATGACCAGTGCAAACAATCGTACATACACAATGAGAGATGTGGGAACTGCAGTTCATTAGCCGAGAACTGATAACAAGATAATTATTTTTTATTTCATTATGTCTTTAACGATTTAAATTTCTAAACTTTGGTATGTAAAACACCCATGACTGCCTCAGAACAAGGTCTTTTTACATTAAACATTCATTTTTTTCCATACATTTTGGTAAACCTATTAAATCCAGCGCAATGTTAAAATGTACAACTTGTACAACGTTACACACCAGTGATAGCAGTCAAATAAATACACACATTACAGAAGGAGGAGCAACAGAGACGTCAAATGTAGGTTTCATCGGTAGGCACTAGCAAACAATATCACACCACAGGTATAGTACACACCTGAGATGCAATGGGGCATCTGGCAATTCGAGGAAAGCTTTACAGCCTCAAAGGCATAACACAACCACAAGTTTCCAGCTACTGTAAATGGGGGTTTGACGTTGACACCAGATTAAACAATCCTTTTTTAAAACTAAGCCTACAAGTCAACAAAGAGTCCTGTAATGCCTTTGCTTGTATCTCAGCTTGTAGACTCAATAGCTGTGTGCTTGCACAAGAGCATGCTTTGACAGTTGGATTGCGGCTCACCTCCTTAGGTAGGCGCGATGATGTCTGTGTTGGCAAGTGCGTGACGTTTATATCTGATATGTTTAAATTTGATGCAGTGATGAACCGTCTGAAGCTTAGCAATGAAGTGTGCACCAACATACCTCTTCTGAGGCGTTCAACATAACAGTTATCCTTTGACCCTACGAGTCATGCTTTCAGGTCACACATCAGCCAATACCTTTTGATTTTACTAAAATAATATGTATGATATACAAATAAGGGTTTCAACCAGCCCTCTTTATGCAATGATCTCTTATTGAGTCATTCACATTTTTCTTCGGCCGACTAAAACGTACGTAAGGGACCATGGCTCCGCCCACTTCAGCTATTGGCTGAATTCACACTAAGTGACACATTCCACCCTTTCACAAAGAGCATTAACCAGCACTGTATAGATTAGGAACTGAAAGCATAGGAAGAAGTCGGTCATGCTCAAAGACTTTTTCCAGGCCGCACTGCACTAGGAATGAAACTGAAAAAGGGAACAATTTTGAGAATCAATGAGACAAAAAGACAAAGGGACGGAATAGTCACAAATGTTTTCTGCAACATTCGAAGCAGGAGTATCCCGAAACTCTAAATTCTTTAAAATCCCAATAGCGTTCAGACTTTTATGGATTTTGTGAAGGGGTACGCGGCTGCAGTTGATGTGCTATGGTATGGACATGTGAAAATGTGTGCTATCTTTTAAGTTATATTTTCAAAAATAATAAATACTCAAAAGGCAAAAATATGAACATCGACAAAAATGTGCATGATGATCTGCCTCACCAAATAACGCAATTTGTGTAACAGACTATAAGCACCGATGGGGATAAAATTTCAAAACCTAAAAGCTCAATACTTGTAATGGGTGATGAAGCTATGATGGTGCATGAAAACTGGCAAAATAAAAATGTACCTAGTCGGTCACACCAATAATTTCAGTGGAATGTGATTTTAGTAAAATCCCTAAACCAAGGTGTTTATGATGCTTCAGTATCTACTGCAGTGGCTGGTGACATAATCACTAGAATGCCACAGGCATGGCCTGCCTTTCATTCACCTGAGCCTTACCTCCATTATTTAGCAGCTGGAATCAGGGCTTAAAGTGGTATGGAAAAAGTGGAGGTATCCAAAAGGGGTGTGGCATATGCAATTAAGGGTGTGGCTTACGCATGTAAATTACATTTCTGTGATTCCCATAGTGTGCCGCCCGACTGGTATTTTGGTACCTTAATGTTTTCTTACATTTATTGTTCAGAACTCGATCAGTCTTTTTGCCAGTAAAGTTAATGACAAAAATAGGGCCTGACAGGGATCAGTTTGAATGTCGATTGTAGTTACTACTGGGTCTGAGACCCGGCACACTTAAAGCCCTAGCTGAAATGGCTCCGCTGAGTCAAGGAAGGCTGCGGTGATGCAAATACACACCATGTACTAGTTCCTAATTATATCACTGCAGTGGGCTAAGACCAGAGATCAAGTCTCTCACAACCCACATGTTGTCAATGTCTGCACTGCTGGTCGCCCCAATCTCAGTCCTAACCCACTAGGAGTGGCTACATCCCTTATGACATTGATTCTGCTGCTTGCCGAATGTAGGCGAATGGTGGTATTACACCCACCAACACCCACTCCCAGCCAGTTGTCTGTTTTAATGAGTCTTCACCTGCAGGCTTGTATTGGTACTTATGTATAGAATTGCAGATAATTCCACCGTCACCGTCGCTTTAAAGATGTGTATGATTTGTGTATGATTTGCTACTACACCAAAGACTGAGAATTCTGTCCTGTATATGCATCAGAAAAGTCACCTTTGGTTTTGGAAAATTGTCCTTCCGTCGGCTTAAAACAGCAAAATGGATGGGTTTAGCGAATTATAGCAATATATGAAATCAGGCCTGGATGAGCGTAAAACACAATGCATAGCACTGAAAGAAGAGCAGATTCCTTTCCAGTTGGCTGCTACAATTGTCCACATCACAGTTAGTAGTAAAGTCTCTTAATTATGAATCCTTATGATATGGCAGTAAAAAACATTTGCTCTATTTCCAATTATTTTGAGCCATACATCATCATTGGCTATTACTTATACGTACTTCCAATGCTTGTGACATGAGAAGTGTTGGACCAAACATATGGGATACTGGGAGAAATTTTAGGGATGCAAGACAAGGGCCGCTTTGAAAGGTAAACATGATAAAAGGAGTGTTCTACACCGGACATCATGGCAACTCAGTGGTCTAAAAAGATGAGTTAGGCAACATGGGTCTTCACAGAATACCCCCTTGCCCACAGGGTGTGGCCTCAGAAACCACACCACACGTGGAACAAGAGCATGGGTACTGGCCATTAGGTATGGCTAACAGACATGACCTGCACTTAGTTCCCACTGGGCACAGCCACAGGAAATGCCCTGTGGGTCCTGTGGACAAACTATACAAACTTGGGAAATTCAATGCAAAATCTTTGCTAAAGGAAACTTATAGCTGACCTATTAAGATCACACACTAACCCATATTAAAAAACAAATCCCTTGAACAAATGGTTGGGAGGATGCTAGGCTTATAATCCAAAATAACTAAAATCCGTCCTTTATGGTTAGCTACAGCACCCTAACGCTGCCAATGCACTGCATAAGACTTTACAAATGTCATCACAAAAGACATGAAAAATGACACAATCGATGACATCAGTGATGGGGCATCACCTGCGACGCTGCCTGGAAAGGACATCCTGTAGGAAAACTGACAAATAAAATGATGTCCCATCAGCCTATAGATGTCGTCACAGAGATTAAAAGAGTGGAAAACTTACAACTCCACTGACAATGTACAGATACCTGCAATTCACTGACAGTCAGTAGATCTCCCCACTGACATTAAGTGGAAACAATAAGCCACAATTCTCCTAACAGTTCACAGATGTGCTCATATGCTTATTGGGGTTTCTCCTAAACACAGATAATTAATGGTGGCAACGATTATATAAAATGGGACATAAGAAACTATATTATGTTTAAATTGACTAGACCAGCCATTTTTTATTAGCATGTGGATTCCAAATATTACCACTGCCCCATCATTTATCCTCATTTATTCTCAGTAAGGTCCATTGGTTAGTCTGGCAGATACCTTTAGCGTCCTTGACTTAGTAATTATCTACATAGTATCCACAATAATAGTAACTGGAGTTTCCAGTGCAACAAACAATCAGATTGTGGTTCACAATTTGGGTCACCAATGAGATAAACAGAGACCTAGACAGTGTAGGGGTTCGTAAGTCTCCTCCCAACACCCAGTCCCATGTAAAGGAGGCAGTTAAAGTCACAAGATGTGAAACGAAGCAAAACAAACAAATGTACCTTTGGAAGAAGCCAATAACAAAGGCATACCAGGAAAAGAAACACTTACTTGATCAAACTGGGGATCTTCACCTCGTTGTAGAGATTTTGTCAACGGCTTCTCCTGCAGAAACAGAAAATAATTACTAGCGTGACAACGACTGAAGGGCAATACTTAATATTAGCTTGAATTGAGATTTTAAATGTATGTGTGTATTTTCATATGTTTTAAAAAGCCAAAACAGAGGGCCAAATGTGAAGGGTGCTTGACCGTGCATTCTAAGGAATTACCAATGACCACAATTAATTTTCCCTTTAGGAGTATGAATAGAATGCGGCGCCATTGACCTACACGCTCCAAATAGAGAACAGAGAAGAGGTTTAAGGTTGGTATGTCTAATAATGGCCCACTAAGGTTTGAGCCATGTCATATTTCAAAGAAAAACACTATGTAAACATCGGCTATTTGGATTAATTTTAAGCAAATGTATATACAAATATGTCATCGCTCAGGTTCTCTTAGACCAAAGCGTGGTGTAAGTAGAGACTGAAAGGTTTGCTCGTAAAGATACATATGGACTACATACAACTTAAACAAGGTGGAGAGCTAAAACACAATCAAAAGTAGAGCCGTTTCTGTACAACCTGTAAACTGTATATCCAGCCATGACAACACGCCAGGTATAAGATCTGAGCACAGTAACGCTGACTGAATTAAAAGGATTATAAGACTGATTAGTACGTAGCGGGTGCGTAAAACTAAAAAAATGAAATCGAATGTTAAACTAGACTAAACAATATGCATTAAAGGTCACATTATCCATCATACTTTGCATGAAATGCATTATGTGGTACATATATGTGCCTGTGATGCACTAAACAGTACATTCATACTATACATATCCATTCAACTCATCCAGTCTTGCACCTAGTCTACTCTTAATTCGGAATGGTTTTTCAAAGTGCAGACCTGGCAGGATATACATATTTTGCCACTGAGTAAGTGACTGTGCCAATCTGAGTCATGTAACAAAAATGAACTGCATGTGATGTTATAGTCTCTGAAGTGCAGAACTAGCCGCCTCCCCCCTACATCTTTATAAAGAATTCAGAACAATAGGACATGGGAAGTTGTCGCTTCAATGCCTGTACATCAATGGTAGAAGCCCAGTGTCTTTCCCAATCTCCCATTACGTGGTTATATTCTTCTGAGATGACAGCAAAACATGTGTCAGAGGCTGCTCGTCTTTATTCAAGGCAAACCTTATGGTATTATCCTACTCGAAATGCCTCTATCAGCTTCTAGTTTGGCATCGAGGTTTTTTGCTAATTCGAAACAAACGACTCTGCTAGAATGCAGAAAATGGGGACTATGTAGAGCGCACTGCTTCTAATAGACGACATGTTACTGTTGCAACCACGTTCTTTATATGAAGCCGGGGACACCCATGTTCTGCACAGATGACACGGTAAAAAAAGTCTCAAAAAAGTGTGAAAATGCAGAACGTCAACAAGGCTCACTGGAGGACATAAGGGTGAAGTGTACGAAAGCTGCTTCACACAGTACAACTCAAAAACATCAACAAAGAAAAATGTTAATTACTTAAGTAAATATTTTGGTTACTTAATCAACCAACTATTGATGTTGATGAAAAACAGAAAAGTAAATAGTCATACGTAAGGAAAAAACAAAAATATTCTCCAACCACTGAATGGGATAACTGGATCAGCCTGTCAAGTGAGATGGCTGAATCCCATTACCTCAAAGATTTGAACGTGTAGTAGGCTCCATAATGATCTTTTTTGTGTTTGCTGACTTCCCAAGGATTTGAGGGCTCTCTCTCCCTCTATGTGCAAATGTAATATGATATATAACTTGCACACAAAATGCAATGCTCATGACCACACCCTTAATATATCAGATGTAAGTAAATATGTTGTTAATTATTTTACATATCACAATACCCTTACCACTTTGACAGAGATGACAATGAATGTAGTGTCATTAATTGCTTTGTTTATGTGTTGTTGAATTACATTTCACTTTTAGATGTTGTTATTTATTGGCATAAATATTGTGAGGTCAACAGCATTGCATTTGGTGTGTAGGTTTGCATGGCTGAAGTATTTTTTCAAACATACGTTGAGGTGTTATACCCAAAGCTAACCATGACTTAACCCCTTGTTTGTTTCTGTGAATTTTTGTTTTTTGTTTTTGTTGAAACAACACATTCAAGAGTTCCTGCACCCAATCCTCCGTGAGCTGCTAACCCCCGATGCGCATGGCTGTCTAGCCAGTACCTGCACCCAACTCTCTGTGGGTGGCCAATCCCTGAAGTGCACTATTTTGGCAGGGGTTGTTTGCAGGGTGGATGGCCAACCCCTGCTGCGCTGAGCCTTTGGCCTTGAGCAGCAGGGGATTGTCCACAGAGCAGAACAATGGTCAGGCCCTGCTTACACCCCGCCGCATGCAGTCAACCCTCATGTGTGGGCAAAGGCAGAGCGCAGCAGCAGTGCAGTGAAATACTTCCTTTTTTCATTTGTTTTACATGATTCACAAATCCCACACCGTGTTCACAAATCATGGCCCCTCCATGGGTCCCACAAACTAAATCCAGCAAAGGAGTTGCAACTCCCACAATAAAAAACATTATTTTTTTGATAATTATTTTATTACCAGGGGTCAATTTGGTCTCCCTCACACAGACCTGGGGGTCAGGTTTGGTGTTGGGTCATAGTGGTCGCAACAAAAACGTCCTGTGACAGCAGCCCATCAGAGCATGGCATATTTGTTAATCAGCAACAGGACAGGAGAAAATACTTCCAATGGTATGCCTTCTTTCAAATGAATTTGAGAGTCATCTGTGAATTTGTGAATCCATGGAACATCTATAAATTAACAGTACAGATATCTCTAAAATGTAACCTCCAAGCCCAGACAGGGACACTTAAATGCTAATTACCTGAAAATAACTGAATGTAAGGCACTTTTTTTGAGTAAAGTTCTATGTACAGGAAGGGCCGGACTGGGAACACAAACCAGCCCTGGCAATTAAGCGGGACCGGCCCTGTGGGGGGCAGGGGGGTAAACACTGCTGCTGCTTTTGTTACAGGGGGTCGATATTGCAGCACTGATGCAAAACTCACCCCAGTAACAAAAACAGCCCACCGGGAAAGTGCCTGGTGCTGGCTATGGCCAGTCCAGCCCTGTGTACAGGCCAAGTTTGGGGTTATTCGATTCAGCTGTTTTTTTCTGTATCGAGGAACAAAAAATCCTTTGGAAGTTAACAATAGGTCTCCACTTGACAGAGTTGCCTAAAAGTTGCCATGAAGAACCCAAAGTAGATGTGATTTTGTTTTTTTAAAGTTTCGTGCAAATTTATTGAATTACACCAGAGTTATTACGGAACAAAAATGCCCTTTCAATGGAAAGTCTGACTTAACCTTAACTACAAAGGTCCTACACCTCTTCAAGCTGGGAGCCTCATAAGGTTGTTGTAGGCGGTGCATCTAAATTACACCCACCTCTAGGCCAAGGATGGGTCCAGGATGAGGGCTGTGTCCTTTCTCTGTGACTCTTCAGACAGGTTTGACTGCTGCAGCTTTTAACAAGCCGGGTTTGTTTTTCCAAGGAATGTTAATGTTAGCATTTTTAGTAGGTGGTGCTTGTATCTGCCTTTGAAAGGCTATGTGTATCCTCTCAGCCAGTGCCTGTTTAATCCTATCTTGACTACAAGAAGGTAAGGCAGAAAGGCGGAAACTAAATTGTATTTTCCATTTCACAAGCCTGCCAAGTGGCACATATGATACCATCGGTCACTCCTGCCGTTTCAGCCAAGAGCATGTTGCATTACAGGGCATGTTGTTTGGTTTTTAACACTGTCATTATCATCTCAAAACCCAGGCATGTAAGGTGCTGCTAGCTAAAATGCCAGATCTGGCTAAAGGTGTTACACATGACATGGAGCCACTTGTCAGCTTTGTTTTAAAATTTTACAAAGTCCGCTAGTCCGTTTAAAAAACTGCTTGTTTCACATGTAAAACCAAAAATAAACTCTGCTCACATATTTTGTGATGGTTCACAATTTCACATTGTGCACTAAACCAAGAACAGACAATGTGAATAGCTTTGTCTTTTGTGTAGTAGAAAGCATTGTGCTGAGCTCAACAATACAACAAAGGTACAACATGTGCAGGAGTGTAACCTTCCCTAACACAAAGAATAAGCAAAAAACAGATGTCAGTAGCACAGGGAACATCAAACGATTCTCTCAGGAACAACACAGGTAGCTAATACATCAAAGACAGAGTCACAGGAGTTAAAGGACTGTTGTGCACTCTCTGTAAACAGACGTAGATTTGAGAAGTACATCACATCTGGAACAAACAGCCAAACTTATTTCGGAACTACCATACATCCATAGGATGATGAACCCCCAACTTCCTAGTGTGGTATGCTACATCAATTAGTTCTACATCTACCACTGGCTCCCCGTCGAGAAGAGGGTCACCTTCAAACTCCTCACCTACGCCTACAAATCACTCAACAACATCGGACCCAAATACCTCAACGAGAGATTATCCTTCCTCGTACCCAAGAGAAACCTCCGCTCCGCCGACCTCGCCCTGGCAGAAGTCCCCCGCATCCGTAGAAACAGAACAGGCGGGAGAGCCTTCTCCCATATCGCAGCCAAGACCTGGAACGAACTCCCTGTGAACATCAGATGCTCCCCGAACCTGCACACGTTCAGGAAGGACCTCAAGACATGGCTCTTCGACTGATCCGGGGCTGCCCGCCCCACCCCCCCAGCGCCTTGAGTCCCTCACGGGTGAGTAGTGAGCTCTACAAACCCCTGATTGATTGATTGATTGATTGTGAAACATCAGAGAGTATCACTGTTCACTCGTTGTACAGTTCCCATGTTATGGGTTCCCCAGTTTGAGTGAATTTATATCCCATTATGCTCTCCCTCTCTTAAACTGATAGGCCTATATTAAAATTGTGTGGATGAGCTATAAAGTTTTTTTAAAGGTGTCTCCCTAACACAACAATAAGAGCAGGGCCCTGCTTCTCCTTTCTGTCACCATGTTTTAGTGCATAAACATATCCCTTAAAGGGTCAGGTGCATTCGTCAGCACCATGGATCTTAATATCTTAATCAAATATTGTGAAACAGTCCCTAGTTCACAGGTCATGTTATGCGAGTACACAGATCATATCCTTTATTTTTTCAGAGGGAGGAGCAACAACAGTGGATACCACCCAGCGCCCCTCCCTCGTTCCAGGACCTACTTAATGGAGTCCGCAGCACGACCCCATTGAGCAGGCTCAGCTCTCACGTGCTGCTGCACCCCTCGGCTTCCTCCCCATTTTTCTGGGTGCTTTCTCCTGCTTTTACCTCGTTTTTTACTGCTGGTGAGGCATGAGTGACATGTAGGTTTCAGACAGATTTCTGGAGCTGGTGCCCAACTCATTAAGAGGAGCGAATAGGTAGAAGAGTTAGTGAATATGTGAGTTCTAACACCACTCTTACTTTGATATTCCACGTCAGCATCCTGAAAGTCCTGCTGCTGTCACTAGGGAACCTGCTGACACCACTGTAACTCACATTGTCATATCCTGTAATCTTGCTGCTGTTACGACCGGTAGATCCACCTGCTCCCATGCACATTTGTCATTGAACATTAGATGTCAAAGGCTGGGCTTTTGTTATATCAGTACAGAAATGTTCCCTACTTGAGGTGTTTGAAAGAGGATGGAGGGAGAGGCATATGTCCAGTAGAGTTGGGCAAGCCAGAGAATTTTTTTTTTGAAATTGTATTTATTGGTATTTGCATATAATTTGTCATACAAACAAACAACAACAGAAGCCAGTACAATCCCAAACCCGTGTCGGATACAATCGGCACATTCCGAGTACAAAAGCAGTGTTCAAATCTAGCACACCCGCCACTCCGTTAGTCGACATACAGTATCACTAGATCTCCACCCTTTTCAACTGAGTAATCGATAGTGAGGCCTAATCATCCATGCCAACTGCAGGGTACACTATACAAGAATTCCCAATGCTAATCAACGTCTACTGTACATTATATCGGCTCACTGTACATGAAACTTAATGTAACCTGTTGCATGGGTTCACCCGGGGGAGTTAACCTGGGGCTGTGTGCTGCCATCGAGGCCCTGTTGTTCCCGTGCCCAACTTAGGAATGGTTCCCATATGTCTCGTGGTCTGGAAGTGAGGGGCATTAGTTCCCAAAAGGTGGTGAGTTTGGCCTGCCCATATGTCACATCCTGCAACCATTCCCTCGTGGACGGTGCCCTCCTCTGTCCCCAATGTATTGCTACCTGACGTTTGGCAAACAACAGCAGTAATGCATGTAACTTCCGCACCTGGGGTCGTGTGTCCCTTACGTAGCACAGCAAGCCTAGCAATGGGGTAGGGTCAAGCGACATGCCAAGTATTTGGTTAATTATCGTGAACGTTGTATTCCAATAAGTCCCCAGCGTCGGGCAATCCCAAGCCATGTGCAGAAAAGATGCTGATGAGGACCCGCATCGCCAGCAGCGGTCATCCTCCCTGAGACCCATACGGTGTAACCCCCTGGGTGTTCTGTAGTACCTGTGGATGAATTTAAAGTGGACCAGCCGAAGTCTGTAATTCGGCGATAATTCGGTGAGCTGGCGACAGCAGAATGACCATTGGTCTTCCGTCAGTGGCTCCGGGAGTTCCGAGTTCCAACCCTGGAGCGCTTTGGGTGTCACCAGCGGCGCCGAGATCTGCATCTGCCTGTAAAGTCATGTTACTAGCCTCCGTGGGGAAGGGGAGCGCAGCAGATTCTCCAGGGCCAGCAAAGGCGGAGGAGGGGCCGGGAAGGTAGTATGGAGTGAGCGACATGTGGCGCGCAGCTGGTGGTAGAGGAAAAGTTCGGTGAACGGCACTGTCTGTCCTTCATCCGCAGCTGGAGGGGGGCGGAACACATTGTCAAAGTATAGGTCTGCGAATGTGTGTAGCTTCATTTTCTCAGCTAGTGTTTTGCTAACTCCATCCCTCAGAGCAGGCACCATTGGGTTGTGTGCTAGTGGTATTGAAGGGGCGTACAGCACTGGCATCCCCGCCCGTCTGCGCAACCCATCCCATGCCCAGCGGAGAGTTTCCGAAGTGTCTATTCCCTCTCTAGGTCGGCGATAAGGCGTGTACAGCACTACTGGTAGAGGGACAGGCGCCACGACATCAATTTCCACTGCGACATGCGGCTGAAAGGGCGTAGGGTACGTCCAGTAGTGCAAAAATTGCGCTTGAGCACACAGCGCGTAAAGCTGCATGTCAGGGGCCCCCATCCCACCCTGTGCCAGCGGGAGCGTTAGTAGCTCCCAAGACACCCTAGCCTGACCACCTGCCCAAGCCAGAAAGATCAAGGACGCTCTGACCCTTTTAAAAAAGGACTGTGTGAGCGGGATCGGGACATTAGCGAACAGATACAAAAATTTTGGCAGAATGATCATTTTTGCCAAGGCTATTTTCCCTGCCAGTGATAGCGGGAGAGTCTTCCAAAGTCCCACCTTTTCCTCCAACCAGGTCACTGCCCTCCCATAATTTAAAGACCAGATATCCTGCATGTCCCGGCTAATCCAAACACCTAAATACTTGATCGCCATCGCCTCCCACCTCAAAGGGAATTCGGAAGCCACTGGTATGGTATTATTTGTGAGCGGAAAGATGACCGATTTAGCCCAATTTATGGAGACCCCAGACAGGCCCCCGAATCTAATAAATTCCCGCAGGATGGGGTCTAAATTTACCCTGGGGTTAGTGATATATAAGGTGACATCATCAGCGTATAATGAAATTATGAGGCTCCTGGTGCTGAACCCAATGCCCCTGGCCGTGTGATGTTGTCTAATGCGGGCGGCCAGTGGTTCCATCACTATTGCGAATAGCAATGGCGACAGGGGACACCCCTGCCTCGTCCCACGCGAGATAGGGAAAGGCTCCGACAATAGGCCATTCACTTTGATACGGGCTGTTGGCTGAGTATACAGTAATTTTATGAGGTTCAGAAACTGAGGGCTGAATCCCATCCGGGATAGAATCATGAATAGATACGGCCATTCGAGCGTGTCGAATGCCTTAGTGGCATCTAGGAAAACCGCCGCAGCTTGTACATCGGGGTGCAAGTAATGCAGCACTGAAAAGATCGTCCTGAGGTTGTGAGAGGTGGCTCTACCCGGAATGAAACCTGACTGGTCCGGGCGCGCGATGAGGGGCAGCAAGGGCTGTAGCTTATTGGCTATCAATTTGGACAGGATTTTTACATCTACATTAATCAGTGACAGAGGCCGATAGGAGTCCAGCTCCGTTTCGGGTTTACCTGGCTTTAACAGGGTGATGATGACAGCCTCTCTCATTGTTGGAGGCAAAATGGCAGAGTTGCAAGCCTCATCGTATAGTTCCGAGAGTCTCGGTGCCAATTCCTCCACATATGCTTTGTAAAAAGCCGTAGTTAGGCCATCTGACCCTGGGGCTTTATCCAAGGGCAGACTGCGTATAACCTGTGCGACATCTTCCACCGTGATTGGTAGATCCATGTAATCTCTGTAGTTTTTATTGAACCAAACCAGCTCGAGAGAGTCAAGGAAATTCTGCATTCCCTCTGGGCATGTGTGTTGGGTGGCTGTGTAAAGGTTGGTATAAAACCGAGAGAATTCAGGGAGGATGTCTTGCTGTCCTCTGACCATTCCCCCCCCTGCGGCCTTTAACTCAGGAATGTACGTAGTGGAGCGTGGGGCACGAATCACACCAGCCAGCGTCCTACCTGGTCTGTCCCCCTCTCCATATCGCCTAGCCTCGGCATACTTCCCCAGGAATTTGATCTCCCGTCGTGCTTCCTCCTCATATTCAATTAATTTAGCTTTAATATCAGCCAGTACAGATGTGTCGTTGGAGGAGTAGAACAGTGTCTCGAGCCCTTTTAGTTGAGATTCCAGTGATGCCAGAGAGCCCCGTATGGCTTTTAGTACCCCGGCTTGGCGGGCTATACATTGGCCACGGATAACCACTTTGAAGGCCTCCCATAGCGTGGCCTCAGTGTCCACCGAGCCCATGTTACGTGTGAAGTAATCAGTAATGGCCGTCCTAATTTCTTCTTTGAAAGCGTCATCTAACATGGCATGCGGTGGGAGCCTCCATGAAAACATGCTTGGGGGTGCATCTGGCAGTGTCAATTTTAGCAGACATGGGGCGTGGTCCGACAAGGATCTCGGCAGGTGAGCTATTTCAGTAGTCCACGTGGCCACATCCCGCGACACCAGCCAGTAGTCCAATCGGGACCAGGCACTATGATGGTCTGATATGCAAGTTCCTTCCTGGAGGTCAGGGTGTCTATGGCGCCAGACGTCGATCAGGGACCCATCCTCAAGTATAGCATTAAGGGCGGTGCTCGCCGAGGGGTGCAGAGTACGGGCAGCCCCCTGCCTATCCAACCCATCATTCAAGACGGCATTAAAATCGCCACCCCATAGGATAGTGCTACAGTCTGTAGCCTTTACTCTAGCCCATATGTCCTGGAAGAACTCGGGGGAATCAACATTGGGGCCATACAGCGCAACTATCGCAATCGGGATCCCTCCTAACGAGCCCAGAACAATGAGACATCTGCCATCCGGGTCTCTATGTACAGTGCCCTCCCTCCACTCCAACCCCCTCCTGATCAGCACCGCCACGCCCCGGGCGTAACTAGAGTATATAGAGGAATATACGTGACCCCATCTGTTGTGTTTGAGCCGTGGTGAGGGGTCGACATTGAGGTGTGTTTCTTGCAATAAACATATATCAATATTGTGACGTGAAAAGGTAAGCATGTACAAGTCGAGTTTTCCTACAGTCATTCAGGCCCCTAATGTTCCAAGAGAGGCATTTTAGGGTGGCAGCGTGCGAACATCATATGTGAATCCCAAAAGAGCAGTTAGGTAACCGAAACCGCTCAAAGACCCGAAAAGCGCCCATCGTGTTTCAAGGTGGCACATAGCAGTACTGGCTAAAAACATACAAACAACCCCCCCCACTCCACCCCCCCCATCCCATCACCCACTCCAACCCCCCAATCAGGTTGTGTATACCCCTGCAACATTAAACAAATCACAATCCTAACATGCAAAAAACCACAGCTCAAGAAGGGAAAGTTTCCCATGGGGCGAGGTATCGCCGGCGAACTGCCCTGTTTGCACAGGGTGGCCGGGAGTACTGCAGAGAAGCAGGTAGCTAACATCTAATATAATGTACCACCCAAGAACTCACAGGCTACGGGGTCCCAGGACACCCTCCATCAACTTTAAGGATCATTACAGAAAAATCATATTAGAGCAGGTACACATATTTAGCCCCAACACGCCCCATGACAACATTTTAATACAGTGAACAAAGGCGAGGTACCGGATCAGTCATTATCGCTTAGATGGCCCTCTCGAGCACCCTCAGCAGTTCCAGATTGCTTGACTTTTTTCCCACCAACATGTTTGGCAAACTTCAATGCGGATTTCGCATCAGTGAAGAAGTGAGCAGTGCCGTCATATGAAACTTTCAGCTTGGCAGGATATAGCAGGGAGTATGGGATCTGCGCCTGCAGAAGAATACGCTTCGCGGGGAGGAATTCCCTACGGGCCGCCTGCACTGCTGGGGTGAAATCGGGATAAAAGGAGATGGTATTGCCTTTATGGGAGATCTGGCCTTTATCCCTAGCCAAGCGCAATATAAGATCTCTGTCCTGATAGTTCAATAATTTTGCCAGGATTGGCCTAGGTGTTGCGCCAATCGGGGGTTTCGGCCCTAGAGATCTATGTGCTCTCTCCACCACGAACACCGACGATAGATGGGGGTCAAAGAGTTCGTGTAGGAGTTCCGTCACGAAGGTCTCCATCCTGGAAATAGCGGTTGTTTCTGGAATACCTGTAATCCGGAGGTTGTTTCTCCGAGACCTGGCCTCCAAATCTTCGTTCTTGGCCCCGATGACACCCAGCAGTTTATCCATGTGCAGCAATTGCTCTTTGGTGTCAGCTTGAAATTCATGAAATTCCGTTTGCCGATTCTCGATAGCATCCAACCTGGTCTCGTGCGTCGCCACCTGAGTCTTGACAGAGTCGAGTTGCGCAGTGAGTGTGTCCAGTTTTGTGTCTATGTTGCGTAGGCTGGAGCGCATCTCCAACATGAGGGTTCGCAGATCTTCCCCGTGATCCTCCGACATCTGTTAATGGGGGCCGTCTCCCTGAGTGTCTGGGTCCGGTTCCGCATGCCTCGTGGAGTGCTTATTTTCAAAAGTCAATTTTGGCTGCTTGGCATCCTGCTTACCCATTGTGGCAGCCGCCGAAAGTGGCCCCTCCGCCGAATGACTCACGAGTGTAAGCCGGAACGGCGCTGCAGCCCACAACCAGGCACGGCTTAATCCGGCAGACCCAGGGCATCAGGCCTCACCGGGCACCAATATTGCAGCTCTCCCCACCTCGCGGACCGGATCAGCCCAGGGCACCTCCGTTAGTGGTAGCACAGGCTCAGCACCACCACGATCGGTAGATGTAGACCGCAAGCTAGCTCACTACTGGGGTGCAGAACCAGATGCGCTGAAGGCACCATACGCCGAATGCGTCACACAATATCTACACAGCAGGCTTTATCTGCCTCGTTTGACCTGCGCTCTCGCACCTCGAGGGAGATCAGCGCCGCAGGAATCGCAGGTCGCACACCCAGGTAAACACAGTCAGCAGGCACCAGCAGCACCAGGCGCTCTCAGGTCGCGGCTCCCAGCATCGTGTCAAATAAGGGGCGGGTGGGCCCAGTGTATGTGATGGAGTGCGCACCGGATCCGCACAACGGCGATGAACACACCCCGAGAGCTGCACACTTCCCCTATATGCACCTCGCAGCACCGCACTCACCAGCCGGCCCCCAGCGCTTCCACAAGTCCGCGGGCGGGACAGCGCAGCTCGGCCGTTCCAGGCACCACTAGCGGCCGATGGCGGATTCACAAGATGGCGGCCGCGGCCCACAAGCCGGGGTCCCCCGGTCACCCACGAAATCCGTCACTCCGCCTCCAGGCACTGTGCAGCACGTCTCTCAGGCTATGGCTCCGCCGCAACCATCCAGCTGCCGCCAGCGAGCCAGAATCAGCGTCTCCGCCACATGTCTCGCCTCAGGCCTAGAGATTTCCCGCAGCCGCGGGCTCGATTTTCAGGAGCGCCCAGGCGCGGCAAGTAGAAGGGACCAGCCGGTCGACCGCAGCTCCAGGGACAGCCGTACGCCTCGAGCCCGAATCACAGTCGGACCACAGGCACTGCAGCCGCAGGGTCTAGTGTCACCCCGCCGCCCGATTGCTCGTTGTCAACGCCGCTTCTGCTCTCCGTTCGCAGGATTAATGCAGGATTTTCGTCCCGGCCGGCGGAGCTCGCTCACAGAGCGGCCATTCCGCAGCACAGCAAGCCACGCCCCCCGGGCAAGCCAGAGAATTAATGGCAGGAGCCGAGCCAGTGGTCCTGCTCAAGTCTTAATAGCCCAAACACCAGCCACATCAACAAAAAAATGAAAAGTAGCCAGGACAAATGACTGAGGATCTCTAGTCATACTCTAAAATAGACTTGTACTCAAACTCCCACAAATTTTTCTTTATACACACTCCCCCTCACACACATTCTTTCACATTTACTCATTCTTTTACTCTCTCGCACTCGATCACTCACTTTCTCTTTCTGTTCAGTCTTTATATTTTTGTCTCTCTCCCTATCTGTATCTTACACTCATTTTCTCTTCTCTATTCTATCTCTAACTCTGGGACTCTAGGTCTCTAGGTCTCACTTTCCCTGTCGTTCTCTTTCCACTTCTTTCGGTCTCTCATTGTTTTTTCACGCATCTCGCTCTCTCATTCAACTCTATCTCTTGCTCCTCTCTCTGCCCCATTCATTCTTTCTCCTCCCTCCTGCAAACCAGTGAGAT
Source organism: Calotriton arnoldi (assembly GCA_963921515.1). Taxonomy (NCBI): domain Eukaryota; kingdom Metazoa; phylum Chordata; class Amphibia; order Caudata; family Salamandridae; genus Calotriton; species Calotriton arnoldi. Next base: position 1,185,449 of record CAWUFW010000371.1, on the reverse strand, counting down.
GTAATAATAAAAACATTCCTGTAGTTAGATACTGATATCAGTGTGGCAACACTAGAAAAGCTGTGCCTAAACAGGAGAAGCAGAGCAGGCACTGTACAATGTTGAAAATCCCAAGGCACAGGGGCTCCTCCTGGGCACTGCAAAGGAGGTGGTCAGAACTACGGACTTTTTGCATTTTGATACCCCATAATGATAAGGCAAACACCATGTGGCTCGGCTCATTTTTGGTCCCAGTGGTCTCCAGGCTGAACCAGAGCCAGACATCACCTCCTTGAGTGCGGAGTCCAGCCATGTAAAGCCGAAATGGCAAAACAAAAAAACACAAACACACAACTCTAGTCTTCTCTCTTTTCTCTTACCTTCGTTGCCCCTTCTATCTCAATACTCATCCATTAGAAGCTCCTCCTTTCTCCCTGTTACTCTTTCTCTATCAAGTCTCTCACTCAATCCCTTCTCTCGCTTCATCCCTTTGCTCTCCTTGTCTTTCCTTCCCTCTCACGTTCACCTCTTCATCTTACGTCGCAGTTCTCATTTATGCTGTTATTTCACGTTTATTTGTCTCTTCACCCTGTTCTCTTATCCTAGGCTCCTTCTAACTCATAAATCACACTTCTCTCTCTCAGCCTCCTTTATCCCAACTCGAACTGTTATACATACCCTCGGTCACAATCCAGTCATTTTTCCCGGGCTTACATCCCTCTCTCACCTGCCCTCTCTTTTCCTTCTTCTACTTTACTACTTCTGTCTCCAACTGCAGCACCTAGGCCCAGCACAAAGTTTTCTGCCATTCTAGTTCCTGGTATATATTTTTGTACCACCCGCTCTAGCACTGCTGTCACATTTGCTGTTTGCACCTCCTGTTGGTAGCAGTCTATGCATCCACCTTGTATTCCCTTCTCCAAAAATTGCCCCTGCTCTCTCATCTCAAACTGTTGTCGCTTCTCACAGCTACTCAAACTCTTTTTTTATCATCCACCCTCTATTTTCTTCTCAATGTATGATCCTCATACTAGCCCTTCTCACCCATCCACCTCCCTTTCTCTATCTCACATATCACCCTCTCATACTTTGTATTCCAATACCTGTTTCTGTACCCTCTTCTCTCCATCCTTCTAGCTTTCCTCCAGTGTACCACACACACACACACACACACACTAGTCTTCCTGACAGCAATCTCACGATTGCACCTCATACATTCCTTTATCACATCCTATTTTCATATATCATATATCATATATCCTAGTCTCACCTTCTTCTCACACCCTTCTCTCAAAGATTCCACACACTCCTCTTGTCCAATTCTCATACACATTCTTACACCCTCAAGTCTCAATTACAAGCTCCTCTGAAAAACACACATGTATAATTTCCTCTTTCAAATCCTCCTTCCACCCACAAGCCCCAATTACTTGCCCTTCTCACAGACTTAACTTCTCACACTCAGTGCCTTGTCTTGCTCAGATCCCTTTTTTTCTCAGCTGTTTCTCACAAGCACTTTCAGTTTTTTACTCTCTCTCTTACACAGATGCACACAATCAAGATGACTGTTTTATGCTCCCTATCACCATTGCAATTGATGAATGATCATTTGTTTAGAATTACGCTGGTGAAAACAAAGGACCCGATTCACAAACTGCATTTTGTAATATGTAAATTAGTACAACGTTAGTACTACTTACTACATAATACAATTCAAAAACCTACAAGTGTAAATCTCCACCTCTTCTATTGTTTCCAAAAGGATACCTTCGCACATATAAGTTTACTACTTGGGGGCTGATTACGATGCAGTAGGATACGGCTCCGACCTCAGTCTGAGCCATTCCTACCGCATCGTAATCTGCTGGTCGGATTCCTTTCCGACCGACCCATTTGGATGGTGTCGGTCGGAAAGTCAGAATGACTTCAGTAATCCCAAGGGCGGCTCTTTCCACCCCAGGGATTACAATGTCGGATTCCCACAGCCATTCTGTGCAAGCCTTTCCGACACAGAAAGGCTGTCGGAAGTCGGCTTTGGGGGCCCCCAGCAGGGCCCCCATGGGTGCCCGGCCTCCCTGTTGATCCCTTCATCCTGTAGGAGGCACCTTGAGGTGCCTGCCACAGGGTGCAGGGATGAACTGCACCTCTTCGTTTTACAATGAGAGCATGCATTCCGGTTGGAATGCATGCTCCCATTGTAAAGAATAGGAGTGTGACCGAACACTGTTCAGTCGCATCCTAATTAGTCGGTCGGGACCGCCGACAGGAGGTTGGGCGGTCCCAAGACCGAAATTATGTTGTGCGGACTTAAGTTCGCCCGGCATTGTAATTAGGCCCCTAGTAGTAAATGTGGGGGGGACCAGTGGGAGAGGTTGGAAAACAGGGACTACTTACTACTAAATGGGAGGGGTTCAGGGAGGAATAAGGAAGCGTTTAGGGAGGGCTAAGGAGGAGTTTAGGGAAGGACAGACACCCACCCATAAAATAGCAAGTCCACTGCTATTCAAAAACTACACTTCTAAAGTTACTACAGCCAAAAAGAAACCAAAACAGTTAAATATGTACTCCAGATCACACAAGGAGTACATCCAGCACCACATATAGCCACCCTATGCCACAGAAAATAACGGAGGCAAGGAGCTGAAATTAAATCCTATACGGAATAATGTTAAAATAATGTATTCATAGTTTTTAAAAACATATATGAATTTATATATAAAAAAAAAAGGAATATTTTATGCTAAAAAAAATTTAAAAAGAAATAATGTCATTTAAATAAAATTGAATATATATATATATATATATATATATATATATATATATATAAATATATATTCAAACAATGACCTTACTCCACGGTCACGAACGAGGCGCACACTGGGGACCAACGCGGAGGATTGCACCCGTGACGTAAGGAGCGGCAGCCGGTGGACGCATAGAAAAAAAATTATATATATATATATACACACACACACACACACACACACATATACACATATACATATATACATATATGTTTTGTAATTTAAATGAATAGTAAGTAGATATAAACATTTTTCTCTGGAAAGGATTTTTAGGATTTTTTAAAATACATCTTTAAAAAAATCCTTTATTTTTAATTTAATATTTAATGCAAATTTAAGTTAACAGTGCTACAGGTATTTTTGTAAATGTTTTTCTAGATTTAAAATAAATCTATAAAATCAACTTACATTAATATTTAAATATTTAGCGTAAGAAAAATGTGTCTATTTTTTTTAAAGTTTAATAAACTTTTCACATTCTTCCTATAGTTTACTATAAAGAGAATTCTGCCTACATGTGAAAAATTGCCAGTAGTAACTTTATACTATTAACTTAACTCTGAATTAAATATTTATTTTAAATATCTTAATTTCAATTGATATTAAATTTCAAAGATTTTTTTTTTTTTAAATCCTACCTTTTATCACTGGTGTCATGAGGTTTAACCATTCTATTGAATCCCACACTGACCACCACATACACCCTGATTACCACTTGACGCTCAGAGTAGTGGAGTAGAGTAGTCAAAGGCTTGCTTAAGGAGGTGGTGTGGAGACTCATGACTCAATAAAACATCTGATAACAAGTAATAGACCACTGTCCAGCCAGTACTTTAGTTTGTCAAATAAACTTGTGGGCCTATTCACATATGTAAATTTATATGTGAGTAAATCTACACATGTAAATTTACTCTTACACTTTGTACTAAATGTACTACTTTTGGCTAATCACAATTTCAGAGTTTAAATTACTACGAAGTATAGTCTTTAGATGTCTCCGTCACCTAAAACAGAGGGTGCAGTCAAATGAATAAGTTTAAAGTTACTACTGGCGAGGCAGACACCTCCTTAGGGTGAGGTCTCCACCAGCGGGGCAGAGACCTCCCTATGGTAAAGTATGGGGAGAATTTAAAAAGTTTATTAAAATGTATCAACAAATTTGTAAAACTTTTTTTAGGTTCATTATTATTGTAAATGAATGTTATGTATTTATTTAAAATATAGAACACAATGCTTCAAATGCTACAGCACTATTAATTTAATTTTGAATTAAATATTTAATTAATTTTATTAAAATAATTTTTAAGTTGTATTAAAAATCAATCTGAATAAAATGTTTATATGTATTTAATAGGCATAAAAATACAAACAGTTATGTATAGAATGAATTTAAAGTAATTAAAAAAAGATTTAAACTAAATCTACTTTAATTTCTAAATTTAAAAAGTTATTCAAATATTTTATCATGAAATCGTTTTTATTTTTGATGTATATATAATTTCTTAACATTAAATTAAACGTAAATATATTTTTAAAAAGTCAAAATAAAAGAATTTAACATGCTATTAGGTTACTTTTTGAGGCCCTATCTCTATTTTGTTTCTATAGGAGGGTGTTGCAGTACCATTGGTTTACCATGTGTGGTGCTGAACTTAGTCCAGGTCTGAGTTGAAGAGCTACTGTTTTGGGTCTTTTTTGGTTGTAGTAACTTTATACTCCTAAATTAAGTGTCACTCCCTGTTTCAGGGGCAGGAGACATGTAAGTCTACACTTCGTATAAAATTTACACTCCGAAACATTGAATAGAAAAAATAAGTAAATTTACTACAAACTGTAAAATTAGACTTACTAATGTGTAAATTTAGCTTTGTGAATAGGTCCCAAAGTTGTGCCCCATAACTAGGCACTAGCTACTTAAAGGCCATACTGAGGCAGTCTGAAGGAAAATTCCTATGCAGGATTGTAGACAAATCAAAGCAATGATGATTTCAAGGTGAAAACATTGATATTTAGTTATGAAAATTGAGTAATTTGAAGGTTTGGTGCCCATAATGCTGTTCTCTTGATAGTTCTTTTCTTCATTTCTGCACTATGGGCAAATTGGTGTTTTGAGCATGGCGGGTGGCACGAGTTATGTATGTGTTGTGTTCACTGATAACCATAACTAGTGAATTTCAGTGATTTTCCGTGTTTGAGACAGAACCATACCTCAGTTTTTAGCCATGTTTTTTTCCAGAGAATTAAACATTTTTGTATGATGTACTTCATTTCCAACATTCCCTACATGCGGCCTATGGCCCTGCGCAGAAGATGCGGGGTTGGAGGGAGTTGGTTGCAGGGCCTGGAATGCAGTTCGTGTTCCTGAGCTGGGTAAATGCGAAAGAAATTACATAAGTCAAGGGATACATAAGTTGGGGAAGCGTGCTCTGGGTCTGCAGCTCCCTTTTTGGAAACATGTCTCCCCAATATCTAAAATGTGAGCAAGGGTTTGTATTAACAAGATAGGCACCACAGACCCCCAAACACCATTTTAGGTATCAGGGATTTGCAGTTCCAAAAAAGAGCATTTGACTCATTTGGCAGTGAGTGAGGTGGGGGCGGGGGGGGGTTGAGGGTCCTGCACTAAGGTCTGGATATTGCATACATGCCTCCTTATATGACCTTTTGTTTTTTTCAGGACACAGGGGCTGTGCCACGCATTCTTGAATGGCACAGCAAGTGACATTTGGTAATCAGATCACTCAAATCTGCAAATCCTACTTCGGAACCCGGGTCTGAAAGTGATAACAGGAGAAAAGGCTCCCTGCCCAATTGGATTCCTTCATTTTTTCACGTTCTGGATCCGCAGAGGATTCGCAAATCCCACACAGAAGAAATATACAAACAGGTTACCCATTTGTAGCCTACTTGACAACTTTTTAAATTCTTAGCACTCGAAAACTACTGAATGGATTTACACCATACGATCGAAAGCTCTCTTTCTGAGTAAAATGTTACTATCATGCTCAGTTTAGAGTAAATCCTTTGAGCAGCTTGGGATGAAGGTGAGTCTAAAACTTCCTATTGGATCGAACATAGGAAAATGCATCTTTTTTTTCACCCAGTCTCCAGCATTTGTTCCCCTATGCAGATCTGAGTGAAATTTGGAAGCCCGAACCTCAGCGGATTATGCCAAGTGATTGACAAATTTAGTGCAAATCTGTCCATGGGGGTCAAATTTATAGCCAAACCAAAAAAATAACTTTTCAATGGACAGTGCAGCTGAACCATGACTATTATATACATAGTTACAGTGAAGAACATATTAAGGTTTGAAATTCACTTAAAGTACAGTTATGATTAACTTTGCATTCCAAAAATTAGTCAACAGCCATGCAAATCATTACATGTACACCAAATGCAAAGCCCCAGGTTCTAACAACCGCACCATGCACATCAGTGGTTAGCATGTGGTCAACCTTTGCGACTGCGCAACAGGTGTTGGCCGCACAGGGGGTTTGGCCCCAGTGTAGGAGAGTGAGTAATGGTAGCATATCTAACCATAATTGGCAAAGATCAGAATGTGTGTATATACATATATATACACACACACATATATATATATATACACACACACACACACACACACACACACATATATTTTATATTGAATGCAGTATATAGTATATACAGCTGTACATCATTTTTACATTTAAGACATTGGTTCTACTAGCAGAACTATATAACACACAGATACACATCATCATGCGCATGTTTGCAATCGAGTATGTCCTTTCAGCATCAAACTACCATACTTTTGTGTTAGAATATATACTACTGCACTCGGTTCAACAGGCATGTGAAGTTCTAATCACATAGAAGCGCTATTCCCTAAGTATGTGCTCTAAAAATGCCTGTGTTTACAATGAACTCAAACTCCTTGCCCTAATGACCAATGAAGGCCAGTGCGTAGCTCATTCTGTAAACACCTCAAATCTCTGTAGTTCATGTTTCTCCTCTGCTTTTACCCTCTTCCAACCCTCTCTTATGTTTGTAAGATTGTTCTCTCCACTCGTTCTTCTAAAAAAAAAACGAATTCTCTCCATTTCCCTATCCACAGATCTAGATCTTTCTTACATGTTATCTGCACTGTCTTCTTGCTCAGGTATCAGTTGTGGTTTTCACTTTCCGTCCCAGGCGCAGTAGGCATGAAAGGTGGAATACCACAAACTGGTTGTCTTTTAGGTCTGGCTGTAGAGAGTGTAGGTCTGGCTGTAGAGAGTGTTAGCTATCTGCACAACCTCATGTCATCAATTCTTCGAAAAAGTATAATAAGAAAAAAGCAGAGAGAGGTTAAGCTTTGGGACAACTCACTTCAGCCATTACCTTTCATGTGTTTTTCCTGGGTTACCATTTGCTGGATGGGCTGCCCATCAAATCAAGGGTATGGCATTATGTGGGTTGTTGCATTGCCCTATTTGAGTTCTAATTCGGTTTTAGTGATCAGGGCATCAATTAGTCCTTTTGTTAGGCTGCTGATATTACATGGCAAGTAGCTTGTTATTTAGGGCTCCTCAATATATTTACTTTGTTTAAAATGGTTTATTTGCTGATTTAGGCTTTTTTTGTTTGGGAAGGGCTGTGGTTTTGATGCTGTAGCAGGTCATAAAGGGACAGTGCTATTCACTAATCATCGTTTTCCTTTGGAGTCAAGATAAAATGTTACACTTGCAGCTTTTTGTTCAGAGAGAATAACGACGACATTGATACTGGATCCAAAGGTTATTACTCCACTATTTTTAAGTGTGACTAACTGATCATTTTCCATCTTGAACATTCGTCAACATGTCCTTTTGTCAACCTGGATTCACCAATTTGGGATTCACTAAATGTTTCTATTTCCAGGTTGACAAAGAAGAAAAATCCGAAACACTTTTACTTATTTTTTTCTACTTCTTGTGGACCTTCTCCTTCATTCATAAAAGTCACTTGCAGTAATTCAATTTGCAATAACGTACATTTCTTTGTTCATTTCCAACATTTATCGTATCACTTTGCTAACATTATACAGGGACTATCTTTTTAAGATCAGAATATGCAACCCTGGGCTTACACAAGTCACAGCTTAAGCTATACAGCCTACTGAGCACCCACTGGGAATTTGTTAGGCATCATGTACAATGAGTGGTTTTAAAACTTACTCCCAAGTCTAAACAACACGGCCTTCTGAGGCGACAGAGAATGCATTTGTTTGCAATGGAATGTTACTAAATCCCAATGTGCTTTCAGAGTATTTTATATCTGAGCTTCAATCCTCTAGGACTACAGAAAACAAATCTGGACATGCGTGTATACATGTAGTATTCATGTCGAGGGCATAACTTCCATTAAAAGTGTGACTCATGCATCTGATGCAATAATCTGTGTTTCACCTCCTGGTCACTGGTTCGAAGTTTTGGCAGGTCCATTAAGCCTTTCATCATCCCAAATTCGATAAAATGAGTACCAATAAGCTGGGTAGCATCTGTTATTCTGTTCCAAGGTACCCGGTTGGGTGAACGTGTGCTTTACAAATACATATCTTATTTTATGTTATATCCTAGCCGGGATTCCAAAACGAGTCCATAGATGGGCTGCCCAAGAGAAATACATGTTCAAACTCACAAAAAAGACACTTTCTAATTGACACTTTAATTTCCAAGTCATCAAATGTGCATAATTGCACAACTGGGTATAATGGGACGATGTATCCACTGTACCAGTAAGAGAAATTCTGTCTCTGAATTCTCATTAAGGACTAAATACTGAAATGGCCTGCATTTGGGTGTGCATAAATTATTGGTCAAATGCAGCACCTCCAGAATTTAGCAGCTCGGATGGCTAATAGAGCACACTGACATTTGCAAATGTCTCCTGTACATCATTGCTTACATTGTCTCCCCCTAAACCACTTAGTAAAGATTTAAGGCCATTTGTGTTATTCTCAAGGTCATATATGGAATTGGCTCTGCATTTAATGCTATCAGACTTAATTTTCGAAGGTCTTTCATCGAAGGTCTAGACTTTGCCCTTCAAGCTGACTCCTTGTGGAATTGCATGCTTATCCCTTGAGGAGGACAACCAATTATTTTACATTCTGCTGAAAGCTGAAAACATGACTTTGCTCCCAATGATTTGATACTGTCGGACGTATAATTCTTTTTAGGTCTGGTCTAGACATAGGGCCCGATTCTGATGCGGGTTGGAAAAGCTTCCCGACCGAGGGCCTGATTCTGATGCGGTTAGGAAGGCCTCCTAACGGCATTTGCTCCTTCCAAATCGGATCGGGAACGTGTCTTCCCGACCGAGGGCCCAATTCTGATGCGGTTAGGAACAAATGTTCCCATTGAAGTCAATGGGAGTTCAACCAAATCGTATCTGGAAGCATCCAGATGCATCCTACTCCGCCGGTCGGACTTTCCCGATCCGAGTGGGTCGGACACCATTTCCCAACCGATTCGGTCGGGAAGCTTTTCCAACCCGCATCAGAATCAGCCCCATAGTGTTAGCTTTTTCGATAACCTCATATAATCTAAAGACTTCACACAAAAAGAAGCATTGGCAAAGCAAACAGGTGCTGGCTTGGTTGCAGAATTTTGGCTTTGCCAATGTTTAGTCCGTTTTTAAATGGTTTAAAAACTTTATTATAAAATCCATTAAAAAAATGCCATTCATCTTTGTACACATATTCCCAAACGGGCACATGCAGCCATTTTGAAACAGTTTTTGTAATAAAAGTTTTTCAAAAACCATTATTGGTTTAACAAAAGGGAGAACATTTTAAATACTTCTCACTGTAATACATCTAGTACAAGGTCATTCACTTTACAGTAGTTGGTTATCATTACAAACCATGCTTAAACGGGGAAAATTGTAGTAATTTTTATTGTTCAACTTAGGAACTCTCTCTTCCCTCTATTGTCCACACGCCGCCAGTACGATTCACTTCTGCCCAGTTTCAAAGCAGGCTAATTTGAAAAATGCGCCACGAAGTAGAACAAAGTTTGTTGGTTAATACCAAACCTCCACACATCCCCAACTATTCATAAGAATAACATGTCGACCCCAAATGTAAGGCCGAAGAAAGGAACATTCACCCTTCAACACACATAGGCCAAGAGGTAGACAAGTCTAATAAATCCAACAGGTTTCCATTAAACAATTGCCGGAAAGAGGCAACTACAAGCAATGACAGCTGCTCTTATTAAGTTCAGGGGGTAACAGAGCAGCAAAGAGATATTATGGAGAAAAAACACACAAATGCACTGCATATGTGTTCCCACAGTCCCATCACCAGGGAGGTAGCTCCCTGGCCCGCATCACTAAGGAGTATACAATGCCCCACCCTCTAGACACGTAAAAGTGTGGCAAGTGAAAATGTGCCACATAGCGTGTCATGTCGAAAGTCAGTGTGAATATCACTGTTCAGGGCCTTTAAGGAATGCCATGCCTAATTAACCTGAACTTGCATTTTTTCCTCTGTACGTCACCCTCAGTCCTGCTGAAAAGCTCACTGCTGCCTGGCATCCTTTGGCTACAAAGTCTTCCATAATGTCCAGCAGCTCTCTCTTCTTGAGCAAAGTGGTGGGATGTACTTATCAAAAATAACAACAAATGACACTCCACCATCATCGCAGTTCTCATCAGGACAGCAGCTGAGAGAATTCGCTCTCTGCACTCCATCAAGCGAACTATCACCGTGCCACCTATATCATCTTGGGTCTTCTCCGTAATGGGGAAAGTCGGTAGGCCTTTCCCACCACTTTCAGCTAATCATCTTGTCTGTCTCCCAGGGCCTCTGAAGAACAACTTCTTCCATAATTCCTCTAATGTCACTCCGTGGGCTTCCACCAGGGACACTCAGCACATGTACTTGGCTACCCCTGCTCAGACTGTCCAGTATTTTAAGTTTGTTTCCCTGCTTCGCTAGGAAATCCACATTAATGTCTCTAGGCCCGCATCCCATCTGCGGTCTCAGACATGGCTTCACTTTTTGGAGCTCACCTATTAGCATCTCCGGTTGTTTCTCACCTGACAAGACTGCTCTTCAACCCCTCTAATTTTAGCTCCATTCCACATACAGCCACCTCAGTGGTACATGTCCTCTTGTGGCAATCAGCACCCAAGTTATTGATAAAGTGTAGTAGAGTCTGTTCACCCAATGTCAGTACTGTTTCATCCGAGGATTCTGGAGATTAACCTCTTTCAGTGTCTCTGGATGGTGGCAGCAGCAAGGTAACAAAGTTCTCCATGCCCTTGTTTTTCTTCGCCACCATCTCCACTCATTTTACATCACAGTGATAAAATGCACTCTTCAGAATCACACAGGTGAGGCACATCTGGTGTTCTCTTCTCTAACCAACCTATGGGGCAGTGTCCTCAGTAAAATCATCCTGATAAGGGGCAGGACACCAATGGTGTGGGAATCCCACCATGCAAGCTACAGCAGTTCTTCACGTTCTCCAACTTTCCTAGGCACCTCCGAGTAAAAACGCACTTCTGGTCCACTGCGTCACCACAGGATTACTGATGTACCAGAGCGGACCTTTGGAAAACTGCATTCACCAGTGCTCCTTACAATGCCCCCTTGTCTCACTCAGAGGGCGGTCATAGCCAGGACGCCACCACCAGCAACAGTGATCTGTACCACATCATCACTCTCATATACGGTCAAAAAGTGCATAGGCAGCCGCTGTGCTGTAAGCAACAATGGGAAGGTCCAAAACTTGGCCTCTAGGGCACCGACCACTTGTCCCACGGAAAGTGATGGAGAAAGGATAGGACAGGTTTGGAACTGCCCTTGAAATAAAAAACTGAAAACTGCCCTGATATCCATTAACAAACAGTAAAAAAGTAATCAGAGCTTGAAGTAAAGGACATTACTTCTTAGACTGGCACTTGAGTGCTAGATCAGTTATTTTGTTTTTCAGGGTGACAAGCTTTGCAATAAACAGATAAACAATTGGGTATGGGAAAGCAACGTCAAAAAAACAAGTCTCCCAATTCCCCAGAAATACCCAGCAGCTGAGGTTGTAGCCTGTTCACATAACAAGCAAAATATAGACAGCAACTGGATACGTCTTCAGAGCACCAACAATGAAAAATACCTGCACTTTAGCTACTGTAATGCAGCTCTTCTTCTGACAGACACACAAGGATAGCGAGGACGCAACAAAGGAAACCGCGCCTCAGTGTTAAAATGAAACCACCACTTATCCTTTTTACAAGAGCTAAATGTCTGGCAGGCAGACATGTCACACATCAATAACAGCTTTGTCTCTTTGTAAATTATCTTTGCAGTAAGCTGAGTCCATGTTAATTATTGTTTGTAGACAAAACCACCACAAATATCAGCAGAGCACCTTTAGAAAGGTCCCTAAGAATGTAAAAATCCAAGAAATATGACATTTCTCCATTTAAACCATCCAAAGCTGATAAATTATCTGAGCATTATACAGAAATGTTCTAGGGCAGCAGTTCTTAACTTGTGGTCTGGGGACCCCCAGGGGACCGCACAGCCTACCCAGGGGGTCAGCAACTGCTTAGAAAATCAAATAATATTAACAGATTAATAAAGTGTATATAAATAAAGAAGCAAAGTCTAACATTGAAAATCTTAAAACGTTCTGTAAATTTGAAGGAACTTGAAATTGCAGGCTAAAAATTAAGTTGGTATCCTCAGATTGATTTGTGGGTCAGTTCAAGTGCATCAAACAGAATATAGTAAGGGTGATGGGTTACCTTAATTGAATTTAGAAAATCTTCAACCTTCCCATTAAAATTAAAATTGTGATTTTTTTTTTTACATGTTTGTGAATTAAATAAAATATGTTATAATTTAGGAGTTTTGTGGTGCCCCAGCTTCCAGTAATGACTCAGTAGGGGGTCCCTGGATTCCAATACTTATTCAGTGGGGATCCTCGTACTCAAGTAATGTTTTAGTGGGGGATCCACAAGAAAAAAGATTAAGAACCACTAATCTAGGGATTATTTTCAGATACTGAATGGAAGTGCTACAAAAGGACACAGCATTAAATCAGCAACTATGCAGCATAATGTGCATTTGTTCAAGAGCATTATGTTGAAGTTTATAGAGATGTAAAAATATATTGGTTTAATATTCGAATTGTGTAACAGTTAATATTCAGTGATGTAGGAATCAGCAGAACTGACCATCAAGCCGAGCAATTATTATCCACTGGTGGTTTTCTTCTAGAGTAACTGTAAGGATCGAGCAAGTGCCAGCAATTGGCGGTTGGACTCTATGGTAACTGTGTAAGGATGGAGCAAATGTCATCCATTGGTGTGATGGAGCAAGGTTTCATAAATGAAACTTGCTTGTATTCAATCCTCCTCACAGTAGAAATTTATTAAAACTTGTATTGTTAATACTAACCTTTGCATTCACGACACGAAAGGGAAGGAAGCTTGCCTATGTGTTTTACTAATGAATAACGCTTGTCTGTAATCCAAAATGGCCGCTATGCGCGGGAAAACTCAATGCGCATGTCGCAACCATATCACATGGTGTGACGTCTTTCTTTGCTTGGTGGGAAATTTCTGCTTCTGCTCATTGTGTAGTAAAATGGCTGCTTGATGTTTTCACATGCTTCAGCTTGCTCTCATGTCATTACTAAAGTGTTGTTTCCTAACGCAACTAACGCGGGATAGAATTTATAATTAAATGGGAATAGAGTAGGAAAAGTGGGCATACAGTGAAACATTTTATTTTGTGATTTTAATATTTGCTTCTTGCACTTTTACTAGTTCGTAAACTTGGGCCTGGGTTGGTGACCTGAAACTCGAGAGGCAAATGGTTCTGCGCATGTGTCCTGTGTGCCTGCCAAATGAAGTCAATCTGGATGTCGTCCAAGGCCGCGACCCGATGGCCGAAGATGCTGTACTTTTGCCTTTCCTGTTGCACATTGATACATTGTCTATGAAAATTGGTTTACATTTGTCATGAGACGGGTGGGAAATAAAGCGAATGTATTAATTTGAAGGGGTGGGAATTTAAAAACAATAGGCTTTACAATTTAGGCCAAATTGATATGGTGCGAGAATCCACCCCCTGTCCCTGTCCAATCAGAAGTAGTGGTCCCATATTTTAGCAACATTAAGGGGAGGTACATGGGCGTAGAAGGGTATAATATAATATAGCATTAGTTAATTAGTAAGAAGAGGCGAAGAACAGGCTAGTAAGAAGGAGATGCTGCAGAGAACAGGCGTCCAAGCTTGAAGCTTCTAGCTCAGACCACAGCACGCACAAGAAGAGCTCCAGACCGCTAAGCTGATCAATTGCAGACTGAATCCCTGTCCTGAAGAGGTCCTGAGGAGGGGGCGGCGGAGTCCATTAGAAGGAAGGCACGGGAGAATCGAGGAGAAGCCGAGTATCAGAGAGGGGAACGACGCAGGCGTCGTTGTAGAGAGGTCACCGGTCCTGTCCTGATCCTGGAGGAGGTCTTTGCTCTTCATCCTTCCTGTGTCCTATTCTTTCAACTCCTTGGCTAAGGGGTTTTGGTTCTCGCACTTAGGTAAGTATAATGCAACCTTTAGTTGCGCTGCTGTCTCTATCTTCTCCTTTTCTTTAAACACCGTCATTGCTTAGCAATAATCATTTCTATGCTTAATCTTAGGTATTGCGATTAAGTACCATGTGGCTCTGTATTTTACTCTGCTAAATCTTTAGATAAACATTTTAAAACTTCCTGACTCAGTGGTTATTTCAGGATTATGTACTATAATGAATGTCACTCATTTTAAACTTCCCAATTAGCAAAGGATTCATTGGTAAGTCATTACTCTTCAATCAGAAGGTAATTGGTAGCAGGGATTTTGATAGAGAGTAACAACTGATAAAACCCAGCGTAAGTATTAGCGTAGTATGAATGTATGGGCCCAAGTGAGTATCTGGTGTATGAATGCTGTTTGCTAATATCGCGCTGGATCAGGTGGTTTGCTTCTATGGTAACTGTGTAAGGACTGAACAATTATCAACCATTGGTGGTTTGCTTCCATGGTAACTGTAAGGACTAAGCAAGTGTCAGCCATTGGCGGTTTGCTTCAATGTTAACTCTCTAAGGACCCTAATAGGCTTGAGATCGTGAGAAAGCCCAAACACCTTATAAAATGTTTATTTGGTGTAGTGCTGCGCCTATTTGCTCAATGACAATAGCATACAGTTACACTTTCTCAAAAATGGACTGCAATGCAATAATTTTGAAAATAGCTTGCAGAATGCTGCACGATCCTCCTGAATAATAAAGATTTCCCTATTCATTCGTTTTAGTTGGGGAGCTGTGTAAGGAACGGATCTTGCTCTGAGAGAGGAGGGTCCAAGACCAGGTCTTGCTGGTGAAGGATACATTTCTCCCTTATGTTTGAATCTCGCTTCTCAGTAGGGCAGAGGGACAGGTTCTGCTCTGAAGAGTGGAGTGAGGTGGGCCCCATTCTGCATGTAGTTTGGGTAGGGGACAAATTAATAGTCCCTGATATTGCTGTGGCTGTTGGGGACTCTAGGTCCCAGGATCCCATGCACTCGTGAGCGTCAACGTTTGCTGAGCAGAGGAGGGAGGAGAACGACCTCTCGCTGCGATATATAGCGCTTTCGCTTTAGCTGCTGCGCTGGATATTGCTGTTGCTGTTGGGGGCTCCAGATCCCAGGATCCCATGTGCCTATGAGCGTCAACGTTTGCAGAGCAGGGAGAAGAAGCAGGACCTCTCCCTGCAATATATAGTGCTTTCGCTTTACCCACTGCAAGGGACATTGCTGTGGCTGTTGGGGACTCCAGGTCCCAGGATCCCATGCGCCCGTGAGTGCCAATGTTTGCGGAGTAGAGGAGGGAGGAGCACAACCTCTCCCTGTGCTATATAGCACTTTTGCTTTACCCTCTGCGTGGGATACGCCCGGGCCAAGAGCAGGCCCATCCACGCCTGGTGAAGCCCGGAGAAGTCTGGGCTGGGCCACCCCTCTTGATCGTTGTTTTCAAGACCCTGAGGTACTGTTTAATTGTTTCTGTTACTCTTTTACTTTTTGTGATAGTGAAGCGCAAAGCTCGTGTACCTGTAAAGCCCGGTTCAAACTCTTCTTTCCTGGACGGGTACCACTGGCGTAACGAAACTTGCGGGGGCCCCCATGCAAGGTACGTGGCGGGGCCCCCTCCGGACTCAATCAGGAGCTCTCCAGCCAGAGTATTGTGCTGAGGGGGCCCCATGGAGCTTCGGGGCCCCCGGCACCTCAGGGGCTGCGGGGGCCTGTGTTACGCCACTGACGGGTACATCAAACGCGCAGTCAACGCTTAAAGTAAGGAAATAAAACATGCGGAGCGTTGCCTACCTATCACCATGGCTGCAGGCCCTGGATCAACTTCACCTACAGAGACAGGCTTCAAGGCTGTACGTGGTACTGTCCAAATGCCTGCCCAGGGGCAAGTGTTTGTGTCATTGCCTCTCCATCCAGTCCTTCCCACTGACCCTGGACAGAACATTGGTAGAGCCTTAACTTTGCTCCACAATAATGACCCTCCAGCCAAATGGAATAGACGCCAGAGGGTTAGAAATTCACATCCCTCCTTAAACTCTCAACCTAGCAATCTTGATTCCAGCTCAGCAGGTTCTATTGTGTCTCGGACTTGGACCTGTTCCAGAGGAAATTACTGGACAGTGTGAGGGGGGATGGTCGAAAGTTTGCTTCCTCCTATCTGCACCAGGTTAGGGGTTATTGAAGAACTCTTAAGTAATATCAAGGCAAGGAACCTCACCTCCTCCGTTAATACAGCAGCCCAGCCTACTCACACGAATATAGCACCTTACATTGCATGCGTTTACAACGCATGCGATTACAACGCGGTCGTTACAACGACCGCGTTGTTACATCTAAGTACATTACAACACAAGTCGTTACATCGACTTGCTGTAGGGGGCGCGCTGGACTTAGGAATAGTATAATTTACTATTCCAACTCCAGTGTGCGCAACAGTAGGGAAGGTGTTGGAATAGTAAATTGTACTATTCCTTAGGTTAGCGCGCCCCTTACAGCAAGTCGATGTAACGACTTGCGTTGTAATGTACTGCGATGTAACAACGCTGTCGTTGTAACGACCGTGTTGTAATCGCATGCGTTGAAACACATACGATGTAATGGTTGTTTCCCATTCACACGCAGGCCCCCAGGGTTTTGCATTTGCGCCCACGTTGCCTTCAAATGATTATAGCCTCCCTCCTAGCTTCCCCTATGATAGTCAGATGAGTAGCCCTCCCTTCGTCCCGCATTTTTATCTTCCACAACACAGTCAATCCCAAGTTACTTCTGGTTCTTGCAGTGTGGGAGGACCCTATATTCCAGCGGGTGATCCAAGTTTAGGAAGGTCCCCCGGCCCTGTGGCGGGCTTGCAACCCCCCTCCCCGTCCCATATAGCCGATGTTAATAACCCAGCTAGGTTAACCAACAGCTCACTGGTTCCAGAAGCCCCCTTGAGGAGTTTATACCAGGATATGGGTGAATATGAGGGTACAAAACAAAGGGGGGAGGGGTTCTAATGAGGTTACTATAAAATGTACCTCTTGCTTGCTGTCCTTATGTTACGATAATGATAAATGTCCCTCTTCTGCTTCAGGGCACTACTGAGTCACCAGTTCAGTTAAGGAATAAAGTCCTCCACTGGTTACAGACTAAGTCTATTTTGCCGGTCTCCAAAACTGACCAAATTTTGCTGACACGCAGAGTTGGGTGGATTGGTCCATCTAAAAAAACCTTTGAGGGAGACTGTGTTATTGTTAACTTCAAGCATTCCAGATTTGTGGGCGAGGTCTTGCATAGGTCTTAGTCACAATTTTCAAATTCTGGCAATATCATGCTCCTCCCCCTGAGTTTTTCTATTGCCACCTAATTCAAGCAACCAATGGGTCTGTTCATCCATCTTTTGATCAGCTTACTTTTGTTAATCGTCAATAGGATGGAGGCCTTGAATATCTGCAGTTGGTTGATTGATGCCCTGATCTCGAGGGCACTCTCCAACCAGCTTGTTTGAACAGCCATACTTCTCATCCCCTTTGCCTCAATTATGAGCCTACAGTTGAATCCACTGCTCCGGTTTCTCCTAACCCCTCCCTGCCAGCCAAGGCGATTCAGTCAACGCCTTTTAGCCCCCCTGCTTTAGTCCCAATACTAGCTCACGTTGATTATAATGAGATTTGTTATTTCACTTCATGGAATATTTCCAGGCTTCATAATAAATAAACAACCCCTGATTGCCGTAATGTCACTTCCACCTCACACATAATTTGCCTCCAGGACACCTGACACGTGGAACCCATGCATGTTGAAGGTTTTTCTTCTTTATTTACTGCAATTCTGTCACTGTCAGGATGCGTCAAAGGTGGGTTTGCAGATCTTAATTTCCAATCTGTTACCTGGTATCATCAGAAGGTCTGCTATTGTTTCCCCATATTCCCAGTTGGTATTGTTGTCCTTAAGGGAGGGGTCTGATCCAGTAATAATTATTTTTCACAATAATGTGTTTGACTCCACCTGCAGTGATGTCGTACTTGCCCTTGATGTGGACCTAGAAACGTGTTTGTGTTCAATACATTCCACTTGCCCCATCTTATAGGCTAGCGATTTTAATACACAAAACTTTTCACTTCCAGCGAGACGTGTGTGGCATTACTAACTCAGCTTGTACGGGTGTCTTATATTTTCCACACAATGCATATGGAAACACTCTAAATTCTCCAATGTTTAAACATGATTTCTTGCTGTTGGAGAATTGTAATATTTCAAATAGTGAGCAAATCCATTCTTCTACTGGTAGAGGTGCAAGCACAACAATTGATCACATTTTAATCACTTCTTCTGTTAGTCACCTAATTTCGTAGTAATGCAAACCACAGTGAGTGATCATAATCCTATTGTTTTATCTGTGTCTTTCTATGCCGAAAATCCTACAGTTACAATTTGGGTAGCAAACACTGTACCTGTTAGGCCAAACTGTGTCCGTATTAGATGGTCTGTGGTTGATCCTATGTGTGTAATGCAGAGGCTGTTATTCACAAACACATCTGAGTTCAACTATTGTTTGGGCACCGAGGTGGACCATGTGGAATTGATTCACGCTTTCAATACAATTGCTAGGGCATTTAATAACTTATTGACACGTCCCCTTGGACCAAGGACATCCAAGAGACACTGTTGGTTTGACCATTCATGCACACAGGCATTTAAGATGCTGCGGATTGCTTTGCATAGTTCTCCAAGGGACTATTCTGCTATTAAGCACCTAAGGAAACACTATAATCTGGCATTAGACTCTAGGAAAAAGGTGCTTAAGGAAGAGGCTTGATTGAATTTGGCTCAGGCATCAGAGACCAAGGATGTTATCTTGTTTTGGGGCATGGTTAATGCACCTTTTCTTAAAAATTAATCTGCTCCTGAATTAACATCGCTTGTTTTTCTCCAAGCCTGGGTTGACCATTTGGCAAAGATCTTTGATCCACCCACTAGCATTTACTTGGAGGATGCTCAATCGGCATATATGGATACACGTAAGAATATCAACCTAACTAGTAGCAGGCCCATAATTTTTACCTTGGATGAGGTCCTGTTAGCTCTTGAAAGTAGTGCAAGGGGAAAAACTCACAGGCCTGATGAGGTGCTGGCCAATGCTTATAGAGGTTTGGGTGAGTTATGGGGTCCCATTTTTGACCAGAGTGTTTAATGTGGAGGGTACAATACCTTCTAGTTGGGCTGATTCCATCATTGTGCCCATGTTTAAGAAGGGGGATAGATCTGACCCGAAGTGCTACCACTCCATCTCCATTCTGAATTACTTTGCGAACTTGATGGGCAGGATTTTTCTGCAGAGACTGGAGCAGTGGGCCACCGATAGCTCTATTCTCTTGGTGGGCCAGTATGGGTTCAGGAGTGGGCTGGAGACAGTGGAGCAGTGCACAAATCTAGTTCTGCTCATTGGGAAATACACTAAGGCTAAGTCAGGTTCTCTTCACTTGTGCTTTGCTGACCTTAGCAGTGCCTTCGACCTGGTGGACCATTCGATTCTGTGGCACACATTACTCTCACTTGGGGCCCCGGACAATATTGTCTGTTTCTTATCTCAGTTGTCTGAGAATCTTTTTGCTAAGGTCCGATATGGCTCCAATGGTGAATGTTCTCCATCCTTTAGAATTAAGAGGGGAATCAGACAGGGCTGCGTTCTGGCACCATTCTTATTCTCCCTTTTTATAAAAGGTGTTGATGGTGCCCACAGACTCTGCAGGCCGAAATACCCGTAATTGCTGGTCGTCCAGTTCTGTGCTTCTGTTTGATGATGACACAGTTCTAATGTCTAGGACCACCGTCGGTCTGCAGAGACTGATGGAAACCTTTGCTGAATTTATGGATGCTAGAAAGCTAAAGATTAATAAAACCAAAACTTTTACAATGTCTTGTCAGAAAGAAACCCAGCAGAGAAGTACATTTTTCATCAAGGGCTTTCCCATTGTAAAGGTTAATTCATTTTGTTATTTGGGCATTCTTTTTTCTAATAACAGTTCATGGTCCCAACATATACAAAAAGCTCCATTTAAAATGAGTAGAGTGTGCGAGGGAGTTTTTCAGGTTCTCCTGTAAACTTGGCAGCCGCACCATTAGGTAAAGGATTAATATCTATAAGGCTAGAGCATTGTTAGCTGCCATGTATGGTGGGGGCCTGTGGGATCATATGTCCTGCGGTCCTCTTCAGGTCGAGGAGAATGCCCTTCTCAGGTGTCTCTTCTGTATCCCTGCTTCCATACCATCTTCAATTAACCACAAGAAAGTAGGGCTAAATCACCTGGAGGACCTGCTCTTGCTGAAGCCTACTGTACTCTAGTCCTCAATCTGGGTCAAAACTGAAACGGCCTTCACGAAAGCCATCATTTTGGATTGTTTAGCCTTAGACCAGGTCTTTAATATCCCGTAGCTTTCCTATATTAATGATAGCTCCAAATCTTTGTTTGGTTTCCCGGTGCTTCAAGGCACCTTTAGAATTCTTGCTTTCCGTAAGACTGAGGTCAAGGCCTCTTTTTTAGGTGTTAAGTTTGAAAACAGAGCCCTTGTTGAGGCCAGGAAACCTACTGTTACATACTTGTTGAATGCCTTCCCAGAGGGCTTTCAGATGTACCTGTCCCTGGTGACCAATACCCAGCATCTCTTTGTTTTAACAAGGCTGCGGTTGGGTATATAGTACATCATCTTGTTGCCTTCCCCATTAAGAACCAATGACACAGGGACATGGCACCGTGCCATTGTGATGGTATTTCGAAACAGAGCACTCAGGACTTTATATTATTTTGTGGTTTTCATGATGGTTTAAGGAAATATATTCTGAAACCGATCTTTGTTGTACATAACATCAGGGACTACAATGTTGCAGTACATTCATTACTTGTGCACCTTGGAGGTCCTTACTTTATATCCTAGTGTTGCTTCTTACATTTGGGGAATAAATTGAATCAGAAAAAGCATTTTTATCTAATTGTAGGACTTGCTTTGTATGTTTTTTTAACACTGTATGGGTGCATTACTGTTTTTAATCTATTTGATGTGCTGTATTTTGTACTATATGCTCTTTTATGGCCTAATGGGATTGTGCCGAATAAAGATTTTCTAATTGAATAGTCCCTGTAAGGTCAATGGAATCTTCTATATGTTCTCATGTAACATGGACGCTCCAATATAGGAAGGGCAGAAGTTGTGCCATGAGCCTGTTCTGTGGAAATATCTTGTGGATGAGTTCTTTGGGTTTATTAGAGGAGATCTGGAAACCGCAGCATTCACATGCTACTTGGTGCAATGACTGCACTGCCAGACTTTGCCTATTTTACCCAGTGTTGCACTTAGTACAGATTGACATTTTTAGCTTATCTCCCGTGGTGTGGAGAACTCAGGCCCCATTTTAGACCTGCGCCCTTTTAATGTCTAAAAGTTTGTCAGAAACCTACAATGCAATTAAATGTAAAGCTCTTGTATGGTACCGTCATTGCTAGCCAGCATGTTCAAGTAAGCAGACGAAAGCAGGAAGTTGATGGATACAATAAGCAGGGTAGTCCTTTTAGTTATCCCCTGCTCATGTATATATTACTGCTCCATCTTACTGGTTAAGACAAGTATAAAGACTGTTGCTAAAGTACTGGCAAATAGATTGGCACCACAGATAGAGCACTTGGTGCAGCAGAAAGATCATGAGGGTTTGTAATAAGAAGGCTGCTTGCTCATGCGCTCTGGGGAGATTAAGAAGAGGTGCCTAAAGTGGCAGTGTCACTGGATGCAGAAACAAGATTTTGCTAGGACTGAATGGGCAATGTTGTGTATTTTAACTTGTTTTACTTATTTTAAAGGAATAAATGCTTTGGCCGTTTACAACAAAGTGAATGAACTGTCTAGGTTATTTTACTGCGCCATTCTATCAACATTTTCATTACGTTGTGTTTGTACAATTACAGCAGCAAATAGATGGCATAAAATGTATATAGTGGATGGGATACAAGAGTTACGAAGAACCTAAAAATACATGACTTTTAGTAAGGTGAAGCAACAGCAGTGACCTGCCAAGACAGAACCCTGTTTCTATGAGCAACATAACAATATAAAAGCAAACGCCTTTGGAAGGATAATGTGTGGTGGCAAATCTCCACGTCTGAAGGATGACTATGCAAACCTCCCTTGCTGGGACAATACCAAACCCAACAATTCAACATATCGCCCCTGGGTTCATTAACCAACAAACAGATTTGGCATGTCAGTATCGAAAGCACCAGCCACAAACTCAAATCTAAAAGCATGTTAGATTGATGTAATCATGTTTAACTATCAAAACATCTTCATAAAATTTGGTAAATAATAATCACAATTATATTCATATGAAAACCGACAAAAGAATATTTTTGAATTAAGCACTGAAAACTTCACCTACTACCAAAACGTCAAAAATTGGGATGTTACACCACAAAACTCAGTATTAACAGAACCATTCAACGTGTTATTTGAATAGCTCAAAATTATTTTCACAACATCATTAATCAATTTTATTGACACACTGACACACAAAGAACATCTTAAGTCACAAGTACTCCAGTCGTAACTGGAGCTGTAGGCAGCTAGGGCCAAAGACATTAGGGTTTATGGTGGTTTGTCAAGTAATAGGATAATATGGATGCCATGTGGGATATGTGTAGGAATGTGGCTAGGAAGAGAATTGACAGCAAGGGTTGGCAGTGCTCGTATCAATAACTAAAGATCCGAAGCACTAAGAGACAATTCCCAAAATGTGATCGCAAATTGTGCACTGACTTTTTGTGATTCTACCCATAAACTAATAGGCCTTTTCACAAAATCTCCAAATGCAGGTGGTCGAAGAAAGGTCTGCCCAATTAAAAAATATTTAGGAAGGTCGCTATACCCCCTCCCCGAATATCTCCCCCCTCCTTGATTGGTTACAAACACAGTGATGGTGGCCTGCAAGAACACCAAACAGCCATGATTATATTTGCATTCTCAAATTTTTGAAGCAGCCCATGTTCCTTTAATGAGCGGATGTTGCTTTATATAAAACTAATATTCCATTTTCAACTACTGAAAGAGGAGCAAGCAGTGGTCACCTGACAATTTACAAGGGATGCCTGTCCCTTTAGTGAATCAGTTAACACCTCCTTCGAGAGGTCTAACTGATCAATAGTTTGCAATTGCCACCGCAAACGATTGATACATGCCAATGAGACGCTCAATTAGGATGGGACACATCTTTCACGATCACTCCCAATTGCTATTCTGAATGACTTGCAAAAACCATTTTGCAAATAGTAAAATGCTTTTCAGATTCACAAAATGGGTTAAATAGATTGCACATAATACTTTGGCATTCACAAACCTTGTGATTTTGTGACTCGTGTTTGCAAACGCAAAAGTGTTTAATACACCAGGCCTAGGTTTCGTAATAAACAGCATCAGGATATCATTTGGTGCAATCTTCAAAGTGTGAATCATTCATAATCCTCATGTTATCTTAAGTCTACCTACCAGCGGTTCTGCCATGATGATTCGAATCTTGCGTTCAGCCAGTGTAGTGAAGTTTGCAAACAAGCTTTTTAAGATGTATTCCCCTGGTTTGCTATCTGGGTCAATGTTGATGGGTAGCATGGCTGGTGGTCCCTTTTCTCTCTGTGTGCTGGAAACAGGTGTAACTGGTGGCTTGATGTATCCGTTACCCACCGGAGAGGCTATAAAGACAAAGAAAAGAGATCATTTCATGTTTCTGCAATATATACTATTCATTACGGTAATCTTTATATCATTCATACAGATAATAAAATATATATATATAATAAAAACAAATTGCTTTTCTATCCATTTAGCTTGAACATATTACAAGACCTTTACATGCACACTTGTCTTACTTAGTCATTTCTACAATTCACTCATTACAATGATCCCTGGAATGAAACTCAGGAGCTTTTCAGTAAACAATATGCATCTCTGCACTATCAGTGCACACTCATTGCTTTTATATCTAACCTGTGTAGGTATGGGGCTGAGATATACATTTTACACTGAATTAGTGTCATGAAAGAAAGACCAACTTCAGAACTGGCCGCCGAGCCTTCAGGAAGTAGAGATTAACGTCCTCTGAAAGTTAATATTTACTTTCAGTGATCTTAAAAAAGGGATTGGGGCAACCAAAGAGGGAGAGTGGTGCCAGACAAGACTGTATAATGTGCCTAGGATCAGAGTGTAAGCTAAATGTTATTTTCTTACAGTCATAGGTCACATACATGAACAGTGATGAGGGAAAATCTAGCTCGAAGATGGATGTGATGTGAGACGCACAGAGAAATTTGGATACAAACCGAATCAACGAACATGTACCGGCAACAAGCAAAAGAAGGAGAGACTAGTGTTAAAAAATTCAAGTACATCTGCGTAAGCTGTGAATCACAGATCCAGGGAGACAGAGGTTGACTGGTTAAAGCAGGTGGATTGTTCCCATCTCAAGTGGCGGTCTCACTCAGATGGTGAGGATGGGCCCTGCATCGAATGAGGCGGTCAGGAGTTGCACAGGGAAATGCTTCAGCCTTCCCTCGGTGAGTGCAGAAATGAAGACGTCCATCATCATAGCAAGTGGCAGCTATGGAGCAGTGGCAAGGAGGTGTAACCGCACAAAGAGCAGCAATCCTATAACATCTCTGTGAAGACCTACCGACTTTTTCCCTACCAATAAACATGAGTGCCACTACTCCTTGGGTCAGGGTGGCTTCAAAACAGTTTTGATATTGGTCACAAAAACAAACTATGAAGCAACCATTTTCCGGAGCATTTAGCTGGCATGCAAGCACAGGCCCAGAATCTGCCGGCACCGTCCTTGCTTCACCTCAGAGTGCAGAGGCATGCATGACCCAGCATGATCAGAGCAGGATACACCATCATATAACAAGCATTGGCATAGCCAACAGGTCTCGCCTTTAGGACCTTCTAAGTGTTTAGCCATGCAGCACATTATCCTTTACATTAGCCATTTAATACATCAAAGTTTGTGGTAAACTACTGCTGCGGGGCACCCAATGAGGTATGAAACTACCTTGTAAAAACGATGTGAGTATCAAACAGCAGTGTTACATGCAGAATCACACGAACGTTAATAGATAAGACCCCCATAGCTCGCCATGAAGATGTTAGGATAGCTTGGGCCTGAGTAGCCCAAATTTCTTAAGTGCATTGTGTAAACCAGCTGTGGCTTATTGCCAGTACACCTTGGGAGCAGCTGTATGTACATAATCACTACATCGTGAAAGGAAGAAAAAGGCACCCAGCATGCTGTACATGGCAAAACGAAGCAAATCACTACTTGCATAAGCTGTAACTACGTTGCTGGGCTCGTGGCGCTAAGATTAATAAAAATGCGGCAGCTGGGGACGTCCGGCACATCCTCCCAAGATGGGTAAATTGAGTACAATTGATTGTGTAATAGTCACTACTTAGAAATAGCAGAAGTGCAGTACTTAATGCTATGAAAAGAAACATACTACTAAAAATAATTTGACATAGGTATAAATCATTTAATAAAGCCATTTCGAAATGTAGCAGGTGGCATTATGTACGCCATTTACACACGGGACCAAGTTTAAAGCAACAGTACCACAAAATACTCTTTTAATCAGATTTGAGGCAGCAAGACTATCTCCCTAAAACGTAGCCATGTTTCACATTTCATTACTTTCCATAAATATCCCCAACCCCACCCCCAAAGCGAGTAAAATACCAATGTCATGCTCGCTGGAATAGATGCAGCAGTGTGGCCCACCGTGTACAACCAGCAGGGGGAATAAGGGGTCAGCTGACAAGGATGAGAATTCTCGTGACCTAATGACTATAACCCCCACTAGTCCTAACTGCCCCGAAGTGAGTGTCTTTCCGAAAATCAAAAGAAAGTATTCCAGCGGTATAACTGTAGGTACCATGGCAACACGGCTGGTTTGTGAAGCAGCATTTCACGTGTGTAGCAATGCAGGGCGCTCTGCGGTCAGCAGTCGAGCATTACCCCCCGCCCTTGAGGTGAAAATGGTTTCATTAGGAACCTGAGGGAATCGGTTGCCAGGGTTAAAGGGCAGGTTAATAAAAGCAATGAATGAATGCAGCACGAGAAAGTAAACAAGCCCACACAAAACAACAAGCGCGGCCGCGTAAGTGAAAGCGACCGCACTGTGTTTAATAATTAGTAACCTGATCCACGATGGCCACGACAAGGGAGGAATGCAGCTAGCACCCTGCGCGCCGCTGCTCGCTCCCGAGACCCAAACGCCGGGGGAGTGAACATTTCAAGAATAGGTTGGACATGCACCCGTCTTTGGCCAGTTGCGTGCTTTCATTATTGAAAGCCACACGCAAAGGCCAATCAAATGTGTGGGCGGAGTCACACCCACACGGAGAAGTTTCGGGGAAGTTTGGAGTGCTCACAAGAAGCCTCCCATAGAGCAGCACATGCGCGCTGCACTAGGCTCGACCTAAAAAGGACAGGGGGCTCCTCTGGCCATGGTGAGGCAGAGTATGCCCAGAGCCCGCCCCGCTTTCATGAGCTGTGTATGGACCAGCTACAAAGGGCGGGAAGAATGTTTTTGTGCAGGATGCTTGCTGCCCCTCAGTCTTTCACTACCGTAATGTGCCACCTAGAGTGTGGGTTGGAGCATTCGGAGGATAAAGTTAAAGCTAGCCCTTTGCTACTCTGGTTGAAGGTATGAGGCACGCCGGAAGCTCTTGAGGTTGATTATCTCTGGTTGCCTACCTTTAGAAAATGTGGTGGCCATACCCTGGCTTGTGTACGTGAAACAGCTTTTATTAATTTACCCCTTCCAGTGCTTTTTTAAAATCCTGAAAGCATAGGAAGAGAGGCCAAGGCCTTGGTGAAAGATATCGCCAACAAGCTATCCCCGCATGAGTGAATTTAGCATCACAAAGTGTGAAAACTACTATCAATCAAACTGACATTAGGGCTAGAACTTCTAACCCTCCGTATAGATTATTTTTAACTTGGCTCTGTTTGGTTAAGTTCCATTTTTTAGTGGCATTCCCCATCCAAGGCACCTGGTTTGCAGACTTACCAAAATGTCCCTGTGACGTTGCTACAGATCAAAGTACGGCCCATTTTTTACTCTTCTACGCACTTTATAGGTCCATTCAGAAACGTTTTTAGTACCCGTTTTAAATGTTGTTAACATTAGACAGCCTAAATCAGCATTAGTTTTCCTGCAGCAATTGAGTTCCCCTGGGATCTGTGTGGGAACATTGAATGTTATCAGAAGTGCATTGGTTGTTAGGAAAAGCTATGGAGTAGCTGTCATTATGCAGACTATATGTGCATTGTTTTTTTCTTATGCTATTTAGGTTTACATCTGATGACATGCTTTATTTTACTGAAAAGGTGATTTTACTTTGGGTTGTTTTTATCGTGTGCTTCTATGGTTTGTTTTTAAGCCGAATAAAGCTGAATTGACAGGACTGAGCTGAGGATGTTGTTAGTAGAACAACATGTGGGAGAAGGGGATAAAAATAAAATGAACGAATGAACGGATTTCAAGCCTGTTATACTGGTATGGCTGCTGGCAGCAGGTTGCATTTTCACATATTGGGAGACGTGGCAGAGGGAGAGCTTGAGGTATAACAAGAACACACACTCTGGCAGTTGCAAAAGGGCGAAGCACAATTGAGTTCAATGAAAACCTTATTTGGTTGAGAGTCAAACGAATGCACCAAACTACCTTAGTACACATTGTTGCCCGACTACAAAATTTTACATGACACCTGGTTGGAAGAAAAAAAATGAGATTTTTGTCATTGGATAATTGTTTAAGAGCGGGTAATCTTCAGAAAGGAAGAAAACATAAAAAGGAATTGAATAAATCAAGGCTCCAGGAATTTTCATCTGGATGGGCCAAGGGTGCCTTCAGGTGGGCCACAGCGGGCCCAATTTTTAGTCCTTCGGGAGGTAGCCTACAAGCCTTCTATTACATCATTTCTACTTCCAAACACGCACCACGATACAAACGGCAGATTCTGTGTGTATACAGAGCATATAGAGGGTAGAGTAGTGGACCGCCAATAGTTGAGGAAGAAGTTACAGTATTCGGCTATAATATTAAACTCGAAACACAAATGTAAAAAGCCTCACTTTCAAGAGCCTTCATCTCTGGCTGCTTGCTGTCAGTGGCGTAGCCAGTGTGTCATGGCCCTAGTGCAAGAAACAAAATGGGTCCCTGTTTGAACTGTGAAATACAGCAATAATCCGGTTTCAGTCACCCCCTCCAGCTTCTGGGCCCTGGTGCCACTGCACCCCCTGCACCCTGGAATCTCTTGTCTTCTGCTGAGTGATGGTGAATAGTGTGAGAGAGTGCAACGTGAGTGGTGCGAGTGTAGGGTGAAAACTGTGCCGATGTGTGTGTCAAGTGAGGTGCTTGAATGCGATATAAGAGGAGGGCCCATGTGAATGTCAGGTGAGAGGAGTGTGCAGAGTGAGAGGAGTGAGTGCAGGGTGGTGTGAGCAAAGTAAATGTAGGGTGAGTGGTGTTCCTGTGTGTGAGTGCAGGGTGAGCGGCAAGAGTGAAGGGTGAGCTGTTACAGTGACTAGTGAGTGCATGATGAGTGGTGTGTCCTGATGAGTTCTGGCAGACTATTGTGTGCAGGCAGGGTGAACAGAGTGCCTGTATGAGTGCAGGCTGAGTGGTGAGTCCATGTGAGTGCACGGTGAGAGGGGGGAGCGTCAGGTGAGTGCTGTGACTCCAGGGTGAGTGATTTGCTTGTTTTCGTGTTGTGAGTGCAGGGTGAGTGGTGTGCCCATGAGAGTGAAAGGTTAGTTGTGGGAGTGCTTATGTGAGTGCACAGTGAGCGATGTGCCAGTGTTAGAGTAGGGTGAGAGGAATCACTGCAGGGTGAGTGATATGACCATATGAGTTTGGGTGCAGGTGGACGTGCGGAGTGGGAGGAATCAATGCATGGTGAGTGATGTGCTTTGTTTGAGTGTGATTTCAGGGTAAGCAGTGTGATTAACAAGTGAGTGAATGTCACATGAGTGCAGGGTGAGTAATGTGCCAGTGTGACTTCAGGGTGAGGTCAGGGTGAACAGTGCGAGTGCATGGTGAGTGGTATGAGTGCAGTGTGATTACTGTGAGTGTCCGTGAGCGGTGAGAAAGAGGAGTGAGTTGTCTGAATGCAGGATGTATGCCCAGACTTGGAGTAACTCAGCATGTTAGTGACAGTTAGCAAGTAGGCTTTCAGATGTAAGTTAGACTATTGCTATTATGGCATCAATCAGGGGTGGAGGAAATAAATAATCTGCTGATCCTGCAACAAGCAAAATCTCGTTTTTAAGGTTGCCAGCTGACTGGATTTCTACAGGCACCAATGGTATTTTGATGTCCCAGCCAGTACAAAAAGCACACAGCCAGTATTTTTAGCCCTTATCTGTGCATAGTTCAAACAGCACATGTAAATAGAAAATACTTTTAAATTTGTTCCAGTTCTGCATTAATGATCCATGACTAATAATTAAAAGAAACAGACAGAAAAGTCATGTTTAAAATAAATACATACGATTTTTATTACAGCCCTATTTAGTATCACAGCCAGTCCTTTGCAGAAATAACAACTGCCCAATATTTTTCTCTTGGAAAGGTGGCAACCCTACTCCCGATATGCCTTTTCACTAAATGGATTCTCTCTCTGTGGCAGTAAAAGTAAAATACAAATGTAAGGAACAGGCAGAGTGGGGACCCAGGGGTTACTGGAACCAGTGAAAAGAAAACAAAGCCTCATTAACCAGTTCAGAAAGGCATGAAAATAGGCTTTTTAAGACCTGTGAAAAACTAGGGTGCGGCTGAGATAGGACGCCAGACACTGCCCAGCCCACAGCAGCTCAAGAACAGCACAGCGTTCGGCCCGATGACACAGAGAGAGGAATTTAACATGTGCATTTTGCATTTGGTTTTATACCGTGACTGGGAGGGCCAGGGGTGATGTTTGGGTGGGCCTGTCCCACCCTCTAGAACCAGGCCTGAAATCAATTAACCAAAAACAGTGAAATAAAGAAGGCAGAGCAAAGAGAAGGTACAAACCAAAGACTATGACCAAAACAGGTGAGTGCTATATTATGTTAGACAATGAACTGAGAAGAACTGTAGCCATCGATGATACAAGCACGAGTCATGAGTTAAATGTCACAATAATTGTGCAAAAACATGGGTGAACTTCCGCCTATTTGCTGGTGGGCCGTCTCTTAAGAAGAGGGCCTCCCAGTAACTCCTTGGGCTCAGAATCGAGACAGAACCTAAGCGAGCTGCGGGGACAGAGTGCTGAAGACTGCAGTAGACTTGGCCAGCATGGCTCGCCACTGTGCTGAAGAGCAATGACGGCACATTTCAGCGCGCTCCTTCCATGCCTGGGATTCCTGCCTTTAGATTCCCAGGCTGGGTGCCAGCAGAAGTGGAGCATGCTTTGAAAGGGAACGCGTAACACTTGACTTTGTAGGCTATCACTACTGCAAGCTTCCCTTGTCCCGCTCATGGCAGTGGCTGACATGGAAACATATAATCTGGTGTCAGATAAGGGCCACCGGATCCTTCCGGTCGCGCCTACACCCTCCTGACCCTCAACACCAAAGGTCTAATTTAGTCTGTGATAAATACAGACGCCCTGGGAATGCTTGACTTAATGCTGGGAATAGCTCTGGGCTGTCTGTGCATTCATTTTTTTTTGTCTTCCATCTTGTCTGTGACATTCCAAAGGGGACTAAGTTTGTGCAATCAGCCCAGAACAACCCGCAAGGAGAGTTTGGGCCCAAGGTGCAAGACTACATTCCCTGTACACGAGAAAATCCACCCCATATGCATTCCAGACTAACCAAGCTTCAGCGATAACGAATCCTAGACTAACCAAGCTTCAGCAGTAACATGGAGCTTTCATCTCTAAAGCCAAGAATATCCAACTTGGGTGCAGGAGTCGTGGATCCAAGCCAGATTTTCGGAATAGCCCTAGACAATGGACTCAATTTAGATTCATTGTATGTACATTTATCGTAGGTGGATATCCTGAAAATCTGGCATGGATTTGCCACTTACGGACCTATGCTGCTCCACCCTACCTACTCCGCAACCCCTCTGCCTACCCTACGCACAGGAACCAGCAAGCTTCATGCCTGGACACATCCAAACCGGTTGGAAAACCTTAAACAAACACTTCCAGACCTCTGTGAAATAGAAATAATCCTGTGCCGCATTTCCAGTCATTTTTAAATCGACTGTGCGATTACATAAGTGAGTCTACCGTATTATATAGTATCATTAGTGTGGTAGTGAAGTGCTGTATGAAAAATACGTAGTATTTGTTTCAATCCAATTTCCTTATTAGATGCACGATTTTTAAACCATAACTTTATTACACATATAAAAAGCACCACTTATATGTCCATAAAAAAAAGATCAGAATAAATATCCACACACAGACATCACTAAAAAAATTTATCCTTTACAGATTGTAAACAGGATTACGACAGAAGGTTAACAGCCGGGGCGCTCCGGACAGCTGAATACGTTCTAAATATTCAAGTCATCAGGAGTATTTCTTCCATTCCTACTCCGGTTTCACACTACGACGGAGCTCGTGCGCCTGTCCCGGACTACTGATGAAACAATATTGGCCTTTAATATGGAATGTATAAAGGTCAATGCCTGCTGCTATAGCAGGCCTTGTTTGGATCACTGCTCAGGAACACGGGTGACGGGGCGAAAATGTAAAACCAAAACAATCCAATTAAATCAGGGAAAGGAGCTGCGCTTCCAACCAGCCAGTCAGTCAGTCCCTTTCTAAGCATTATCCAATTACAGGTAATTCATTGGAAACTGCAGCGCGACGACGTGGCTCGTATTATTCATATTGCGCAACCACGCTGAAACACAGGACAATGATGGCCCCCGGGGGAAGTAAGGTCGCAGACCAGTCTTCCCCCGGGGTTTTCGCGCAGGAAGGACAAGCTGGGAGGTCAGGGGGTGGAGTTTGGGTAGGGGTATAAGGGCGCAGGGGAGGGAGGCTCTTCCTCTTCCTGCGTCCTGGCATCATCAGGGAGGGTCATAGTGTATTAAGTTGGACCACCCGCCCACCCTGCAATTTTTGGGGTTTGAGGTCTGTGTTGGTTGGAGCAAGCCAGTTTAGGACAGGTTGTAGGTTTGGTGGGGCGGTACTTTGGAGGGGTGGGGGCGTCACTGACGGGCAAACCCATCCCTCGGCGGGGGGAGAAGGGAGAATGGGGGTGCGGGATGCATGAGTGCGACGGAAGGAGATACAGGAGAGGATGTTCGAAGATAAGTGAAGAAGTGGATGGAGAATTGAAAGGGGTCACGGAGTGGAATGGGAAGAGAGATTTGGAGCGAGATGAAATGGTCTGAGTGAATGAAAAGTTATTGTTGGGGATTTTTTAATGGTTAATTAATGTTGGGGTCAATGATTCTGTTTATACAGCCTTGTCCTAATAAATGGCCTTTTACGCTCAAGAACAGCGTGGACTGGTTTATTGCGCGACGCGAGCTGTCTTGACAAACGTGGGCCTCCGTGGTGTAGCCCTCCTCCCCATTGTCTGGTAGTAAAAGACAGCCGTAATAAGTGTCCAGTGGTCCCCTCACTGGTCTGGGCCATGGTGCCACTGCACCTGCAGCACTATTGATGGCTAAGCTCCTGGGCGGGCTTTAATGAAAATATTCATTCGGTTCCAGAAAGCTTACAGCAATCCCAAGTACCTGCATGGTGACGTGGTCTAACTTCAGCATGCCCGTCTCGTCTGTGCGTCCTTCCTCGCTCAATAAAACTAGAGTGTCGATGAAAATGTACATTTTGGAACTCATAGGCTCTACGAATTTTTTTTATCGGTGCACAAATTCCCGTTTGCACCTGGTTATGACTAGTGTACAAATAGTGCACCTTCGTGGGTTTTGACTGAACAATTTCATGCAGGTAAATCGCCGTGGCAAGTAGTTTCCGCACCTATGGAAGGGGCACAAAGTGCTATTAATGCGTTAATCAGCATTTTGAATGTTAGGCTGACTGCTATGACTCCACACAGGCACGCAATGCCCTTTGGGCTGAAAGGGCTATTAGCAGGGCCACTGGAATGATGCGATTCTGGGACTGCAGCGTTTTTCGAATAATATTGGATTTGCTGCATTTGCCACATAATCCTTGGTCTGCTGCATAATCTGTAGATTTTAACAAAAAGAAAAAAAAAATCTAGCTCAAATGTATCAAAAGTTACTAAAAACATGGCAATACATGTTCCTGCGCTGTGGACGGCCCTTCGCAAAGGTTACATGGTCATATTTCGATTGCTTATTGCTGTAGTTAGGTGTTAAATTGGTAATAAGATGAAATCTTTTCAGAGACAATTACCACGTGTAAAAAATGACAAAATAATGTAGTAATACTATCACAAAATGCATGGCATTTAGCCACATAATTTGCCTGATGTTGCAGCAAAATGTAATTAGCGCCACATTGGCTGTAGCGGGCATCAGGCATTTCCACGGGAGGCTGGAAGGATGGGGGCTGGTATTGCAGCAGTGTGGGCCAGTTTTGTTACTAGGGGTCGGTTTTGCAGCAGTGCTGCAATATCGGCCCCTAGTAACAAAAGCAGCAGTGCTTCACACTTGCACCCTTCCTCCCAGTCTGGCCCTGAGTTTAATCAAAACTGCTGCATAATTTTGTCGTCCTCTGCTGCATAATTCCAGTGGCTTTAGCTATTACTGAATCAAGAGGGGTAAGTCGGTTGTCATGTGAACCCTGCTCAGATTTTTATAACATATGAGCAACATTAAAGTCTATTAAAACATAAAAGTTATGTTTTTGTAGAAGGCAAACCCTAAATTGAGTTTTTTTTAATGTACTCTTAAAAGGGACCATAAAAGATATGGAGGCACAGTGAAATAAGGCAATGGCTTAGAGTAAAACACATTTTGTCTACCAGGAAAACAAAGTTTGAAACCACGTTTCCTGGTCTTACGGTACACAATTTAGCCACTAGATGAAGGGAAGGGGGCTTGGTGACTGGCATAAGGGCGTGGGTGGCAGAACCACATGAAGTTTTGGCTCGAAGTTCAAAGAGGACTTTTCCGGAGCCAGAGCTCAGCTTCTGGTTCTGGCCTGCAATGGCTCTCCCACCTTTCCGCATGTCCAAAAGTAGGACATTTTGGTGCAGGATCAGCTTCGATAATCATAGTTCAAATTACACCTGAATCCCCACTTGCCAACTGTCAAGGACATGGTGAATTACTCAGTGTCTAGGAATAAATCGTCCTGCATTCACACAGTTCACATTACACTCACACAGGTTCCCTAGTCATCCTGCCCTCACATGGGCTCACCTTTTACTCTAAGATCCACTCATAAGAGCACTCTGGTCACCAAGTTCTCAAAAGGGCACACTGCTCACACCCTGCACTTAAACAGGCATTCCTTTCACTCTGCCCTCACCCTGCACTTACACCACTCACCGTCACTCAGCACTTACACACCACACGTCTAACACAGCACACATTAAACTACCCAATACTTGCGAACATACACACATGCCTACAAATGCATCCCAAGGAATACCTGATCTTCCTGCAGTATGAGATGCCTATTCAGTTCCATCCGTAACTACAGGTCCAGTGCAAGAGAGTGTAGTAAGACTGTGGGATGGTACGGGAAAGGAGATTCAGCTGAGGCTGTGGGGGCTGGTTTGAGAGGCAAGATCAGTCTTAGTTGTGGGGGATCAGCCAAGAGGGAATGATGAAAGCAGCTGAAGGCAGCAGAAGGGGGGGCAGCACAACAGGCTAAGGATGAAGCACTGCAACTGAGGCTGTGAGCTGGTATGGGAGTTGACTGGGACTGCAGTCTAAGGGTGTGGGGCAGGTGAGGAAGAAATTAAAGCTCAAGAAGCACGTGTAGGCCCTCCATTGAGCTATACGCGCCTTCATAACAGCCAGTGTGAAGAAAGGGAGTGGAGGGGGGAGAAATCACCTTTGGCCAGACATGCTGTTTTTGCTGCTTCTGAAGCCATGATGTAGATTAATATCAGAGCCCTGTTGGCTGGCATAGCAGTAGAGCTCTGCAGGGGCTGGTACTGGAGGGAAGAGCATGCTGAGGCTGCAGCTGTGTTTTGAGATGGGAGCAGGCCGTGGGGGAGCAGGTGAAATTGGGGAGAGTGAACTGAGGTTGTAGGTTGGTGTATGAGGAGGGACTGGCATAAGTCTGTTGCGACTCAGGACCACAGGCTAAGGCTGCAGTGAACAGTACTTCTGGAGTGCCAGGAAGGTTGAGTAAAGAAATGTTTTCGTTCTGAATGTCACTAGTGCAAATGGGGATGAAAAAACAAACAGATTCAGATGCCATTGGTCATCACCCTGGGCACAGCAACCATTTTTGATGAGGGAAATTCCTTATTGGGAAGCTCTCTTCACCAATACTTATTTCGATTATACTGCTGCTTGCTCACAGAGCAATATTCTTAGCCAGTACTATCACATCGTTGTGGAGGGTCTTTTTCTTGCACACTGCCACATTATTGTGTTTTAATGGGGCAGCCATGTAAGGTTAGAGAATACCACTCAGGAGTCAACAATAGTGCACCAAGCACTGCCCTCTTTCTCGTGAGCATCACACAAGTTCTGCCCAACCAAATGCTGTAATCAAGGTAAACATGTGGGCGGATGCAAAGACTGACAGTTGTGCTTCTTAAAGCTTTTTTCGGTTTATCACACAAGGTATGATGACAGCTGTGCTGTCAAGCCAGGCCTAAAAAGTATATCTCAGAAGTATTCAAACACATCCAATAAGGTGCTTAAACATACACATCATAGCACTATACATTAACTTAAGTACATTAACCCTTCAAGAATAACACATGGATTTATGTCACAAGTTGTGGAGTACTGGTGATTATCCAAAAGTATTGAAGTGGTTTTTTATAACTGTATTAGTTTTAGCCCAAATCACGCTGTTTTCATTCTTTTCCTTTAATGCCTTTAGTGCCAAGACTCTTGCATCATTCCTACCTGCACCCATTGTGCCTTTGACCGCCATTGACAACTTAGTATTATGTGAATGACACTGAATATACGAACTTAGGTGGCATACAGTGTACAGTCGGGCACTCTGAATACATAGCCTTTTTGGCAGAGGGCATGTGTCAGATCCAGTTTAGGGGACATGGGGCAAACAGGAGCTACTGGTCCTCAGCGGTGGGAGCAGGGGTGGTTTACCTCAGATGACCGAGAGTCTGTCCTACTATGGCTTCAAAAACTGGACCACGTATAACCCCTTCAGCACTTGATTCTCAGTGGTAGCAGTTTGGAGTAGTCACACACTTCTCAATATGTTAGTGTAGGGGCATGGAAACTAAGATTACCCAGCAGAGCAATATTTGTTTGTCCACCCAGTGCTTTATTTGGATAAGAAACATACTTTAATAGACACGCATAAAACTGTATACTGTCGCAGGTACAATAATATGCACTGACACTTGGGCTAATGCATACTGTCTTTACTATATTCCTCTTCTCTCTTTTACATGATTCACTCCTCTTGTGATTCTAGGCAGGTCCCAGTTAGGTTAGATTTGTGAGACATTAATCAAGGCTCAGGTGCAGTTACCCCAGTTTAATTATGCTTGGGTTCAGTTGAGTACAGTCTCCTATATACAGTCTCACCACAGTGCAGGGCTCTGTGTGTTTCAGTATCACGTGTCTCCGATCTTGCTCACTTCTAGGATGAGACGGCCTGGCTGCAGGAGTGGCTGTCGATCAGGGGAGGCCGCAGCAGGATGGGGCAGCTGTAGCCATGAGACCTTCAGTGAATGAAGGTAATGGAAGTCAGCGAGGGCTCATGGCAGGCATCAGACCCATTTCTGGGCCACTGGGGAGCAGATGGGCTGCCACTTACATAGGTTTCACAGCAGTACGCTAGCAGTCTCGGGATGCACTTTATAGATACTGCAGTGGTAACCTCTATGTACACAAATTTTGGCTTCAACGGCGAAGTCCACCACAGACACAATTCTTAACTTCTATGGTAACGTCAGCCATAGGAATAGCTCTGGGTTTTGGTGGCTTCATTCACCATAGGCATAGCTCTTCATTTAAGCAGTGAGGTCAACCGTGACTGATCCTATTGCATAGCAGCACGGTTGGCTGTCCGCACGCGATCCCCTTATGGAAATGAACTTCTGGAGTGACTGCATTCACCCTCTTCGGACTCGCATGTCGCTCTCTGCTGTCTTCTTTCTCCTGGTACCCCCCCGCACTAGTCTCGTGGGTTCTGGCATTCACTGGACAGTTCAAGTCAAACAGATTCTCTCCTTTTGGAAAATGAGTTAAGAATATATTCACATCTATCATCTCTATTCCACACTCAACAAGTTTCAACAAGGACCAGTGCCACAAATGTTTAGAATTGGTAAGGTCTTTAATGTCACCAACATCACATCACAATTAAAAACTCTTTGACAATTCAATCTGATCACACCTTGATCACATAATCAATATTAATAAATTGGAATGTAAAACACACAGTGTGCCTTGCGTTTAAAAACAATGACAATTAAAACATATGAATCAACAACAAAAAAAATCAAGGCTTCATCAATCCTTCCTATATTTTGTAAATGCCTATGGGCCAGCAAAATCACCTACAGACCCATGTTCTTATGACTAGCTCTGCAGCCAATCCAACCTTACCAGCCAACAACTCATTGAATATAGGTATTTTCCCAAAGGAACTCTAAATGTCTTACATAAAAACCCTCCCTAAACAAAACAGGCTTTGAGCTAACAGAGCCTTCTAACCGCTGGATAATAACAGACTGTTTTTAGTAAAAAAGATAGAACAATTGAAATATCTACCTCAAAATATGTACCTACATTCAAAGAAAACAACCTGCTTTCAGCCTACCAAAGCAGATTCTGATGCGGCTGACTCACAGAAGCAGCAGTAATTTCCATGTGGGATGATTTTAAAACTACAATTGCTTAAAAATAGAGCACTGTTAGACTTGCCATCTTTTGGCGTGTTTCCCCTGAGTTTTTGCTTTCTGACCTCCCGGTTTTGACTCTGTTTTTGCTGGCGTAGTGTTTCTGCGCACTTTTCTCACTGCTGATCAGTGGTAAAGAACAGTGCTCCTGTGGTAAATTGTGTTATGGATTGGTGTTTCCATGATTGGATATTTGATTTACTTGTTAGTCCCTAGTAAAGAGCACTGAGTGTGCCAGGGCCTGCAAGTCAAATGCTACTAGCGGGGCTGCAGCACTGATTTTGCCCCCACACGTGAGTAGCCCTGAAAAGGTAACTCAGACCCGACATTGCAGAGTATGCGCGCAGTTTGTAACTGCCATGTCGACTTGGCCAGTGCACACACTTGCCAGTCCCTCACCTTCCCTTTTCTTACGTGTCAGCCACCCCTAAGGTAGGCCAAAGGTACCCCTGTGGGCGGGGTGCAGTGTATGTGAAAGGTAGGACATGCCCTGGTGTGTGCGGCATGTCCTGATAGTGAATTACGGCCAATTTCGTTTTTCGCTATTGCAAGGCTACATGTTCCCCATAGGACAGAATGGGGAGTTTGTTTATAACATCTTATAAACATAACTGGCCGGGAAAGTAGGTAGGAAAATAAAGTTTAGTATGCCTGAACTCAGAATCTAAAGATGCATCTTTTAGTGAAGGTAATTTTTACATTCTGTGTTTGAAAATACCACTTTTAGAAAGTAGGTATTTTCTTGCTCAGTCATCCCGTGTGCCTCTGCTGGAATGTGGATTGCCTGTCTGGGTTTTGGATGAAAGAAGGCTGGGGAGCAGGAGTGGCTCCGGATAGTCTAGGTGGGTCAGGAAAGGGCTGAATAGACCTGGGCTGCAATTGGGGAAGGGGGAAGGAGATTTCCTTGCACCTCAAAGGACCTGGTCTGCCTCTGACCATGCCGTCTCCACCTCCTGCCAGGAAGTCACACCAGAGAAGGCAGAACTGGTTCTGGCTGGGCACAGACACTCTCTGCCGAAGAGATCAAAGGATTTTGGGATATAAATATTGGGGCCCAGACCCCTGACTTTTAGAACTCTTTTGGACCAAGAAGACTGCCAAGAAGAAGAGCTGGAGAAGCTGTGAGGAGGTACTACCACTCTGCTGTGTGCTTTGCTGTGTTGGCCTGCAGTGGCTGCTTCTGTCTTGGGCAGTGAAAGGACTGGACTTTCTGCAATCTACTTTTGTGAGTTTCTCCAAGGGCTTGAAGTAGAGCTTGCCCCCTGTTCAAGAAGTCTCAGGAACAGCAAAGACTTCAAGCTCTTCTGCCCTCAGCACTGGGGACTGTGTGTTTTGTGCTGCAACAGAAGAAAAGCAACCCGACGACGTCTACGGCGCCGCTGCCGACTCCGTGTCCTGAAGGCACTGCATAGGGCACCGCCGCAACGCCGCACCGCGACCCTGGTCTCACCGACGACGCCTGCTGACACCGCCACTGAGCCGCTGCTCACACCGCGACCTGTGGGCACCGCACTCCGCACCGCCTTGCTTCACGACAACGCCTTGGCCTCCCCGACGCCGCCGCTCCACACTGAAATCGACGCCGCTGCTTGCACCGTGGTTCGGGGGCACCGCTCGTAAAGTTACATGATGCACCGCCCTCATCCCGCACCGCAGCCTTGGCCTACCGACGCCGGTGCCATCGACTCCAGTTCGTCAACCGACGACAGCGCTTCAGCAACGACGAGGCCACTGCTTGCACCGTGACCTGCCAGCACCGCGACGAGCACCGCATTCACTTCGCACTGCGACCCTGGTCTCACCGGGGACGCCATCTGACGCCGCCACCGAGCCGCTGCTCGCACCGTGACCTGAGGGCACCGCACCGCTGCACTTCGTACCGCAGCACCCGACGCCTGGCGATGCCAGCGCTCCTGACTTCAACAGAGAGGAGTTCGATCTGCAACGCATGTGACTTCGAGGGCCCCGACGACTCCTGCACCGACCTCCGGAACCGACGCCTGCGGACGCCGTGCTTTCAAAAGCTCAACGAGAGGTCGCCGACGCCCTGCATTTCTAAAAGGTACTGTTTGCGGGTCTTCCCGACACCGTAGCTGGCCCGCGACGCCGCGGTCAGCCTGAACCGTTTGGATTTGTTTGCTCACAACGCCGTGATAGCCCCGGACGGAGCTATCAACATCCAGGAACTGTTTTTCATGCACATTTTGATAACTGAAGATTTTTAAGTACTGTATTGTGGATTTTTATCGTTTTTGGTCTTGTCTTAAGTATATAAAAATATTGGATATTTTTCTAAACTGGTGTGGTGTCCTTTTGTAGTGCTTACGCTGTATTACTGTTGGTTATGTGCAAATGCTTTACACACTGCCTCTGAGATAAGCCTGACTGCTCGTGCAAAGCTTCCAATGGGGTGAGCAGGGGTTATTTTAGGAGTGTAACTCCCTTATCCTGACTAGAGTGGTGGTTTCTGCCTGGCTTTGCACATGCCCTAGCCTACCAAAAATCCCATTTCTAACAAGCACCATCACACCTATTACTTGAACTCTTCCTTGCCTTTGATACTGTTCATCATGCCAAACTTCTACAGAGACCTGACAACTTCAGAGTACAGGGAGCATAACTGAAGCAGATTACACGTTTTCTATCAGACAGATGATCATCTCACCCCTCTCTTCAGATCAACTCCATTCAATTCACAACTAATGTACCAAACATTCTTACCCCCCTCTTTAACATTTACCTTAGATCTCTATTGTACCAAATCTCCTCCTTCAATTTCAAGTGTTACTGTTAGACAGATAATAAACAAATCGTACTTAATTATGAAAACCCATCTGACTTTGACTCATACTCCATCGGACAATGTCAAATAATGGATGATATCTAACCACAGCAAAATAAACATGTCACAAATCAAAATATCCATCTGCAGTAAATGGATTCAACACCACCCATCAACAATAAGGCCTCAGCAAGAGGCCCGCCACAAATCAACTGAGCCCAAGTGAGGAATCTAGGGATAAATAAGGACTCCAGTCTGTCAATAATAATAGGACTGTATTTGCTCAATAGTTTAAACTGCAGTTTGGCACTTCTTTCCCTCATATTGTCTATAAAGATATCCCCGATACATTGCCTATAATGCTTGTCCTGCCCCATTGACTAGAAGAATTAGCCCCCACCGAAAGTCGAGTCTAGTCGTGCCTCTGACTCTACATCATTTGATGCTCCACTCCGCAACCAAACACACTGCGGCTGATATTTCATACGGGTTCTCTCTACCCGCACTGTAGACGTATCACATTAAAGAGATCGTATAAGAAACACAGTTACCTATGGTTAAAAAAAAAAACAAAGTTACATCTGCTCCAGAAAAATAAAACACTTTAGTAGTTAACAAATGTCATAAGTGTTAACAGAAAAGCAAAGATCAGGCGTTCAAATCCTAAAGGCATTGTGCATTTATTGCAAGAGGAAAACTAGAGTTTATACCTGCCAGCGCCAGTATATAAAATTTTCTTTACATTTTTACTTTATTTGAAGAAATGTAAACGTTACTATGATTGAAATGTTGCCAGTGCTGTTGTCCACTGATAATCGTAATTCAGATTTGTAAAGAGGTTGACTGCAGATGGTGAGAGGTGCAGCCATGTTACTGAATAAACAGCACATCAAGGCCGCAGGTAGTGA
Source organism: Calotriton arnoldi (assembly GCA_963921515.1). Lineage (NCBI taxonomy): Eukaryota > Metazoa > Chordata > Amphibia > Caudata > Salamandridae > Calotriton > Calotriton arnoldi. The sequence goes on along the minus strand of CAWUFW010000371.1, from coordinate 1,143,391 downwards.
ATCCAGCATTCCAAACTAAAACTGAGCACAAAGGCAGTAGGCCAGAGAAGGAGGAGACTAGATCTGACAGGAATATGAGGTAGTGCAACACCAGTTAAGTCCTACCACACTATGAGTGAGGCACTAATTCTGAGTGTGTGGTAACGAGGGCACACAAGCAGTAGCCTATGACATTCAGTCATTACTCTTCCTACTGAATCCAATTTAAGAATGCCCATAATGCCAACACAGAACCTTTAATAACCCCAACATTCCAAAGCCTGTCCTGCACGCGCCAGAGCAGCATGGGAGCACAGAACCAAGGGCAAGAGGGGGGGAGAGGGGAATCCAATATGGAAAACATTCAAAGATAAGTGTAATACAAATACACATTTGATAATATTTAGGCTATTTCAGCGTACGTCAGCTCTGTATAAGAACAATGGCGCCACTAGGTTTGGGGCGGTATCTCATGGGCCCTAGTGCAAGGAAGGAAACCCCCCCGCCCCCAACCAAGCTGCTGTCTTAGTTATAAATTGAAGCAATAGTCATGGTTCTGTGGGCTCTTCAGACCACTGGGCCCCAGTGTGATCGCATCAGCAGCAATGATAGCTACGACCCCAGTATAGCCCACAGTGCCTAGTGTTACCAAACGAAATCGGGATTGGGTTAGCGGCACAGAGTCTGTCCTCCATAGGAACAGACTGATAGAAGTTAAACTTGGTCTCCATGCACTTGTAGTGATAAGGCAAGCGATTTTACTAAGTGCCCACATGGGCTTGATGCCATCACATCCATTTCCTCTTGCTGTGAAGCATGCTTGTCTGACCTACCTTGCAGCGCTTCTCATAAACACCAGCCATGTCCAGTAGCCAGGCCTTCATCATTGCACCTTGCTAAGAGGCTGAAAATGAATTTAAATGCTGCACCAGGCAAGCACATTGGAAATGAATTGCAGCATTCATGTCTGAAAAAGCAAATCTGCCAATAGCCAACATAAACCCTAACGCCCTTGGGAGGTCTCCGTCACTGTTCACAGCCGGGTGAAACATTGGGCGCATTGTGCACTTTTATACAAAAGCAATGTTAAACTCACACGTCAATAGGCAGCCGCCTGACAAGAGTACAGGCACTTAATGCTGGCATGGACAGCATTGTATGTTCTCTTATCTTGCACTGAGTTGGCATTTTCGTACAGCACTAAATTTGCAATAATTCACAATGTTAGCAGGGCGGGACCGAGGAACCAAAAGCAGCTCTGGGGAAAAAGGCTCAAACAAGCACCACTAATTTGTCTCCTCGCATAATCTCTTTCTTTACTTTCATCCATTCTCTCCTCTCTTCTCTACGGCTTTAAGTAGGCCGGTTCCCTCCGGGTCCCAGACCCAGCAGTAATTTAAAATGGACATTGAAACAGGTCCCCATCGGGCCCTATATTCATGTCCTTAACTATACTGGTAAAGACACTGGTGATTTCTGAACAATTTATGTAAATAAAATGTTAATGTAATATGTGTCAGTGATTTAGTTGCTGTTTATATGTCACATATTTTACTTAACCTTGCACTCCATAGGAGTGTTAGCTATTTCCAGGATGTTGTGTTTGTGCTTTTCTTTTAGCAGCATATTACGCTTGTATAGTGCATACTTTGAACTGAGTCACCTTGAGGTGTTTATAACAGCCCATGATTGAGAGCTTTGGAGTGGAGGCGGAAGGTTGTATGTGATTTCATAGAAAAAGGATTTAATGGAATACCATTACTAAAAAATCTTTTAATATGAATGGTTTAATGGAAATTTTCAGGATGAATGGCATTTTTCATTTCATAGAAATCAATTCATAGAATGACTCTTTCGAAATTGGTTTCTGCATACTTATTTTTTAAAGTGTAAACGAAATAGTTGCCGGTCTTACTTTCAAAAACATTTCTGTCAGGCGCGCGGCAGCGGCGATCCAAGATGGCCGCCACCTGAAGAGCTCCGCTAATCCGAGCTCCGCTCGCCGATGAAGGGACTGCTTTAAGCAACGCTTACTAGCCGCAAATCGTGGTTTCCTGCACAGGAGCGTTCCAGCACCATTATGGCAAGTTTTTAGACCTTGAGAAGGTCTCTTTATAACGTTATCGGCCCGATGTTTCCTGCTCGACAGCGGCCGCCATTTTGTGATTTGCTTCATGCAGCACTTCACCCGACCATCAGGGGAATGTTCTCTGGATAATTCTCCGCATTTCCGCAGCATTATCCCTATTTTTCAATGCTGACCTTGTTGTGTTTTTACACCAGAAGAGACAGACCTACATTTGAACCGACCCTTCTGTCCTTTATACTGTCAGCTCCGTCTGTCTCCGCCTGATAGTGGCCGCCATTTTGTGGCTTTACTCATGCAGCACTTCGCCCGACTGTGAGGAGAGTGTCCATCGGGCTGACCATGTTGTGCCTTACATTAAAAAAGGCAATACAGCATTCAGACTGATCCTCTTGCTGCTGTGTGTGGCAGATGATGGTTCTGCTGGATATATGCCTCTTCCTTATTACAGTGGATGTCACCGGATACAGTATTCAACTCTGTGGTATCTAGTGAAGTAACAACTTTTTTTTTATTTTATGTGCAGACCGCCTTTCTCTGTGGACACTTAGCTGGTCAATTCTTCTTGGCTCTTCTTCAAATACAATAATAAAGCCGTCTCCTGCTTTTCAATCCTACACTGTTGGTGCCTTCTCTTTGCCGTTATGGACTCTCATCATCCACACAAACCCCAGGGGGGTGCTGCGGGTGGACGGAAGGACACTGTGGCCGGTCCTGGTAAACGTACAAAGAAGGATCCACCCTCTCCGTCAAAATCACCGCTCCCTCTTACATTAGAAGATATAATGGAGGAACTACGCCTTATTCGTCCTTTTATGTCTGACACAGCTGCTACCCTGCAAAGGTTAGATGACAAATGGACTGGACTAGACCAGAGGCTTTCGGATGTGGAGCAAAAAGTCAGTGACGCTCAAGATGTTCTCGCCAAGGTTGACTGCCTTACTAAAGAAGTCAGTTTGCTCAAGAAATCTACAGAGGACTTAAAAAATCGTAATAGGCGTAACAACCTACGCATTTATGGTATTCCGGAAGGTTCCGAAGGATCAGACATGATTATATTTCTGAAATCTCAAGTCCTTCAGATTACTGGTTGTGCAAAATCCACAGACTTCAATATCCAGAGAGCTCATCGATTGGGTCCACAGAGTGCACCCTCCTCATCTAAACCCAGAGGTATAATTGCTTACTTTCTTCTCTACTCTGATCTCATGGAAATTCTCAACGCAGCTAAGCAACACAAGCAGATGTTCTGGTCCGGCCACAGAGTTTTCTTCAGTCAGGATGTCTCCAAGCCAACTGCTAATCGGCGCAAGGAATTCCTCGACCTTAGGCCTGCTTTGAGATCTATGAACGCCAGATATGGGTTAATACATCCTTGCTTCTTCAAAGTCACCTACAAAGACAGAACTTTCAGTTTTGAAGATCCGGCCGACCTACGGAAGTTCATCCACACCCATAAAGGAGAATCCATGGAACTGAGCAAGCCTTGATTACTTTACGTTATTTCCTTGTTTGTTTTGGTTTGTCTCAGTATGTAGCTCGTAACCTCTAATCAAGCCCTTGTCTGTTATTTTTCTCATTTCCCAGGCCTCCCCAGCGTGGAACTGCTGTAGCTGTTCTCCACTCTTGTCACCCCCTTGTATGTTATCTGTGACTCATGTTGCTGCAATTTCTTCCCAGTGTTTGGTAAGTTCCCTTCCTTTTGTTCGTAAGTTTGCCTTCCTGTTTTTACACCTGCCTCCTTACCTATTTTTAGAAGGCAATTTTGACTTTTCTCGGAGTCTCTTTGCCTGTGTGGTTGTCTTGTCTCTCACCCCCCCCTCAACCGTCATTGCTCTTCTACATTTTGTTCTTTATGACTAAAGCCGCTCGGCTTTTTGTCATCTTCTCCTTGTTATCTCTCCTTGGGAGACTATGTTCTCCACCCTTGCTTTCTCTATTCCCCTCTTTTCCCTCCTCGCTTGCCATCTTTTTCTTTCCATCTCTTAACTGGCGATCATGCTTTTTCTCCCTATTTTCACTCCCTTCTCTTTCTCCACTCTCTCTTTTCCTTCCTTCTAGATCTTTTCTTTGCACGGAGTCTGTGTTTTTTTTACTCTTTTACAACAAGGTTGCTACACTTACCTTCTCGCCTACTTCCTTCACCATACCAAAAAATGTTGTATACCTTTATTTTTTCCTTTATACTACTCTATTTTATCCATTCCTTTTCCTTGCTATACTTGTATCCTCCTGGTCTCTTACACTTTCCTTTTCTTTGAATCTCTATATTTTACGCATTAACTTTTTCGCACTTGTCATGTTTAGAGGTTGTTTATTCTCATATGAACCTTACTTATGAAAAGTCTCCGCATCATTTCATGGAATGTAAAAGGTATGCGTAATCCTGTTAAGAAGCAGAGAGTACTGTCCCACTTGGCTAAATTGAAATGTCATATTGCTCTATTGCAAGAATCACACCTCAGATTACAAGACTTGCCCTCACTACGTAAACATTGGGTGGGTGACATTTTTGCTCCCCAGCTGATAATAATAAGAACGGGGTTGTTATTTTATTTCATAAGTCATTGTCTGTTCAATTACAAACTGAATCTAAAGATACCAATGGTAGATGGCTTTTTCTAGACGTTACAGTTAACAATACTCCACTCTCCCTTTGCAATCTATATGGCCCGAATGGCACTGACTCATCCTTTTGGTCTGATTTCTCCACTCTCCTCGCCTCACATTCTGCAGATAATTTGATTGTGGGTGGTGATTGCAACCAACTTATGGATCCCTTTCTGGACCGAAAATCTCAAACCAGATATATCCCCAACAAGATGCAAAAAATTTTTATAAGGCGATTACTGCTAGAGGACTGGTTGATGCCTGGAGAACCTCACACCCGGATGCACTTGAGTTCTCCTTTTTCTCCCCTGCACACAGATCTCATTCCCGAATAGATTACATTTTCCTTACTCAACATACCCTACAATTCATGAATGAGATCGAGATTGGCTCCATTCTCATATCCGACCATGCCCCCATCATTTTAGATTTAGATTACCCCTCACCCATATCCTCAACTCGGCGCTGGCGCTTTAACAATTCTCTTCTCTTGGACTCTCAATTCGTGGAACAGTTTTCGCTTTTTGCTCAAGAATTCTTTCTTCACAACCTCTCTTCTGTCTCTCAATTTCATCTGATATGGGATGCCTTTAAAGCTTCTGCCAGAGGTTTTATAATAAACTTTGTGTCTAGGAAGAGGAAGAAAGCTCTCTCCGAATCTACATCTCTCCTCAAACAAATCAAAACGTTGGAACACCAGTATTTTTCAGCCAATTGCCCTGATACCTTATCCAATCTGATTAAAGCGAAAATGCAATATAACAAACAATCTTGGGATTCGGCTTGTAACAACCTTCTCAAATTCAATGCAAAAATGTATGGTGGACGGAACAAAGCCGGCAAAGCACTAGCTAATTACCTTAAAATCAAAAAACAAAAAGCTAAAATAGCTGCTATTAAGGATCCTTCCGGAGTTTTACATCTCTCAGATGCCAAGATTCTTGAGTGTTTTACTGATTACTATACCTCTCTGTACACCCCAGAATCGTCACCTTCTATTGATCTTATTGATTCATTTTTTCAACGCATCCCTAAAAATCCCGAAAATCAGGTCGATCTTTCCTCTTTAAATATTCCCATCTCCGAACAAGAAATTATCGCTGCTATTTCCCTTTTACCTAAAGATAAGACACCGGGTCCTGATGGTTTTACTGTTCGATTCTTTCTCCAATTTAAATCACTTTTGATTCCTCATTTCCTTTCCTTAATTACTCACTTTCTTACTACTGGTGCAGCGCATGGCACTTTCTCTCAGGCTATGCTTTGTCTGATACCTAAAAAGATAAAGATCTGTCCTTATGTAAAAACTATAGACCCATTTCTCTGATTAACACAGACTGTAAAATCTTTGCAAAATTACTCGCCATACGAATTAACAAAATTATCCCTGATCTTGTAAACATATACCAATCCGGATTTATCAAAGGTCGTTCTATTACGGATAACTCACGCACCTTTCTTAATATCATCCACTTGGCCTCTAAACTCGATTCTCCGTTAGCCGCCATAACATTAGATGCTGAAAAGGCGTTTGACAGGGTTGAATGGGAGTTTATTTTCAGTGCCCTAAAATGGCATGGATTTGGCCCTCCTGTCCTTCAATATATTCAACTACTTTATTCAGCCCCGACCACTTCAGTCTGGGTAAATGGTTGCCAGTCTCGATATTTTCCCCTTCTTAGAGGGACTAGACAGGGCTGCCCTCTTTCTCCTCTTCTTTTTATACTTGCGTTGGAACCCTTCCTAGAAACAATCAAACGGTCTCCTCACTATACAGGTCTTCAATTTAAATCACTCAATCTTAAATTTACCGCATATGCTGACGATATTCTTTTATACATTTCTAACCCATCCACTTCTCTGCCGGCTTTCTTTTCACTTCTGCAGGAGTATTCGGGTGTATCTGGTTATAAATTAAACGTGGAAAAGTCTGAAATCTTAGCACTTAACAAATTTTGCCTTCCTTCTATGTTTAAAAATACTGGTTTTGAGTGGACTTCTAGACATATCAAATGCCTTGGTATCTTATATGCTAACACCATCAGGGAAACTATCAAAATAAACCTGGCTGACATCCTCAAGAAAATTTCCGCCCTGACTGAGGGTTGGTCACCGCTATTTCTTTCATGGTGGGGCAGGGTAGCCACCATCAAAATGATGCTTCTTCCTATCATAAATTTTTATTTATCCATGCTTCCCATTTCTCTTCCTAACCCCTTTTTTCGGGTTATTAACAGTTCTTTATCCAAGTTCCTCTGGAACAAGCGTAAACCTAGGATTTCATTGGCTCGCCTTCAATCCTCCAAAGAATTAGGTGGTGTCAATTTTCCTAATATTCGCCAATATCACTCTGCTTTCACTCTAAAGCAAGTATGGACTTCTCTTTCTGAGAGTTCAGACCTGCCTCCAACTGCATGGAGACTATTGGAGCAAGCTCAGTATTCTCCTTTCTCCTCTGCTGTCTCTTTGTCCCAACCTCTGAAACGTTTCTCTTCCCCTATTTTTATTCACTCCAAAGCAATTTCCACCTCTCTGATTCATTCACACTTACCGTCTGCTGACCCCTTTTTTCGCACCCCAATTTGGTATAATAAATCCATTAAGATTAACAAACGTACTCTATTTTGGAAGGAATGGATTGACAAGGGAATTATTACACCACAACACTTAATAAAAGATGGTTCCCTTATGGAGTTTTCGGATCTTCAAGCCTTATATAACGTTTCCGCCTCTCATGCCCCTCATTATCCCATGCTTAAGGAATCCCTCACATCTCTCTTCCTTCAGGACCCTCACACCACTATTTCTAATCAGACATTCCCTACTTCCATTGATTTCTCCACTCAATTTAGTGCTTCTTCAATATATAAAATACTATCATACCCTGCGAAAATCAGAACCAAATCTAAATTAGAACTCTCATGGGAAAAGGATCTTGCCCTAGAAATCCCCTTACGCACATGGAACTCCTTATGGAAAAAAATTCATACCGCCTCACGCTCTGCTAGCACTACTCAGACTTCATATTATTTTTATAATAGACTTTTTCTCACCCCCTACGATATGTACAAATTTAAGTTATTAGACTCTCCCAAGTGTTGGTCTTGTACTAATAATAATAGTGATTTTATGCATATGTTTTTTCATTGCCCTTTGGTTAGATCTTTTTGGGCCCAGGTTTGGTTAAAATTGAATGATATTTTAATGTCTATTGTTCCTTTTGAAATTTCACATGTTTTTCTGGGAAGTTGTTCTCCTGTTTGGGTTGCTCATGGTTATGCTGGAAAATTTATTGATCTATTTCTTGCTATTACCCTCCAAATTATAACCACCAACTGGAAGGACACCTCAAAGATTTCAATCCAAGCATGGTGGAATTTATTATGCCATCACCATAGACTGGATCGTGCCTTTGCTAATTCCACTGCTCTGTTGATCAAAAAAGACTTGGTATGGTTACCTTTAACCTCCTTTCTTTCTAGGTCGAAAAATTAATTATATACATGTTACAATTTTTATTGTAGTTTATATTATTACATATCTTATGTTTCTTCTGATATTAATCTTTCTTCCGTTCCCCTTTCTTCCTTTCCTCTCTCCCCTTTCTTTTCTTTTTGCCTCTTCTCTTCCTTTCCTCTTTTATAAGTTTAAAAAACGCATTTGACTTTGTACAGTTTTTACAACTGAGGTGTGATTCATTCCCAATTTTAATACTAATGTTTATTTTGTATTGTTACTCCTCAGCATATAATCTGTAGTGATGTTATACTTTGTTTACCACTTCAATAAAGCTTTCTAAACTTTAAAAAAAAACATTTCTGTCAAAGGTATTCAAGGAGAGATTTCAGATTTATCTTTTGCTCTGTCAAACAATTACATAGCATGCTTTTAATTTGCTGAACCCTCACCACCCCTAAACACCATCCATCTCTAGTCCCTAAAAATGCCTCCACATCCATTAACTACACCCATCCCTGAAACCTAAACTCCACCGATTCCTGAATGCTAATAGCCCTTTCTAACCCTAATCTCCATCCATCCCTGAACCATAAAACCCCCTTACCACACCTAAACTCTGCCCATTTCGAACCCCTAACCTCCACCCATCCCCGAATCCTTGAAGCCCTTGCTACTCCTAAACTCCACCCATCTCTTAATCTAAAACCCTGTCACTACCCCTAAACTCCACTTCACTCCTGAACTCTAAATACCCCTTTCTACACCTAAACCACACCAATCCCAGATTCCTTACACTCCTGCACTATTCCTAAACTCTGCTCATCCTTGAACCCTAAAAAATGCTCACCACCCCTAAACACCACCCATTCATGACTCCTAAAATCCCTCACCACCCCATTCCTTAAGCCTAAAAAACATTCCCACATATAAACTCCACCTATCCCTGAACCCTTGAAACCCTACACCACCCTAAACTCCACCCATTCCCAAACACTAAAACTCCACCCATTCCCAAACACTAAAACCCTTTACCTCCCATGAAACTTTATCCATCCCCCAGCCTTAGAAACACCCACCAGTGCTAAACTCCAACAATCCATAAAACCTCCAAAAAAAACTCAACACCCTATCGCGCCACTCATCCCTGAACATTAAAACCCTCACCACCCCTAAACTCCACTAATCCGTGAACCCTAAAAACCCCTCACTACCCTAAACTCCACCCATGCCTGATCTCTAAAGAAACTTCACCATCCCTAAACTCCGCTCATCCCTGAACCTTAAAAAACCCTCATGGCCCCTAAACATCACCCGTCCCTGAACCCCAAAAAGCCCTCACTACTTCTAATCTTCACTCAAGTGTGTAATTTTGGATGTTTCCTTAAAATTATCTTTCCTTTAAAATGTTTTTTTAATTTTCGATTTTTTTGTATTTCCTTAAAATAGTCTCTTAGTTTTCATTTTCCATTAATTCACATACATCAGAGGCTGAAGGCACAGCGAGTTTCTCACAGTGCCTGTTAGTGGGCCAAAAGGATGTTCAGAAAACAGTCATCTAATCCTTGGGTTCTCTGCTGAGCACACAGAGACAGCCATTGACAAAGCCAATAGTCCTGGCTGGTTTTAGGTTTATGCCAGCTGGTGTGGTGTTATATATCTGGATGCAATAACAGAAAACTTAAAGAGACACCAAAATACCGATAAGGGTGGCACACTGTGGGAATCGCATACATTTAGTTTGTGTGTTTACGCCATGCCTATATTTGCATAGACCACCCCCCTCCTTTTGTCATCCCACTTAAAGTCCTGCTCTACTCCCTCTCTAATTGCTTCTCACTCCCTCCCTCCCTCTCACTCTCTTTTGAAGCATCCAGATCAGAAGCACCAGAGTAGCCCTGGGCTTTTAAAAACCATCTCCAAGCGCTTTAGTCCATCGGGAAAATGCCAGGTGGAATAAAAGGCCTGAATGCTATTAAGAGTTAATAAAACGGCCCACGTGAAATAACATTTTTAGCAAGGTAAAACGGACTCAGTGTTTCATGGCATATGGTGGTCACCAGTACATAACCGGCTGGTACAGTAAAAGTGTCCTTCGGCTAATCCATGTGCAGGGGGGCGGCGGGAACAGATATACAGACTGTTCTCCAGCAGTGTTCAGAGGAAGCGAACCCCAGTGGGACTCGCAGCAGCCTCGACGCTCTGCGCGGACATATTCGTCTTCCACACCCACACTTCCATTCCCACAAAGCTTTTAATCCTCGAGACGACGGACGTTCCCAAAACCTTTCCGCATTACCATATGGTTTATTATGTGGAAAGCACGCCAGCTTCCGTTCGAGAGATAAACAAAACAAAAAAAAAGCACCAGTCTCTCTAGCGTTGACCGCCGACTATTAATGCTCGAACCCACAACGCAGCAATGTAAATTGAAGCATTTACTCCCTGCAAAGGGGATGATGAGATGGCAACCAATTGTAACATGTGGCGACTGAATAAAGTCACACCGTCTAGCAATGCCAGCACGGTTAGGCGGTGGGTATACCAGCTATCTCTCCCTGAAACTTGATTGAAAGTCAGGCAGCTTTCCGTGCAGCCCTGTTTCAAAATGGTACTGTTCATGGCGGCCTCTCTTGGGACTGCTCATTCCACACTAAAGACATTATCGGCCTGAGACACAGCTGCAGGAAATCAGAACAGGCAAGGAGTCAAGCCAGGCCACGAGGCACGTTAGGAGCTATGCCGTCGTCGGGAAAGAATTTATGTGCAATGACATTTTCAAGGCCAATACTTTGTTCTACCATAACTGAAAAAACAAAACAAAAAACATTTTTGACCTTTCAAAATTATGATTAATTTACAAATAAAAATAAAAATATGGACAAATATAAAGAGAGTTAAAGAAAAGGCAGCTCATGTTTTTCTCCTTCTAGCACCTAGAATCATCCCTTATCCGGTCATAGAAAACACTGTACATACAGCTTATACATGTACTAGGTATGCCGCCTTTCCACTGCAGCCTTTCTCCAGCAGCAATAGTCAACAGGCATGCAAGGATACACCCCAACGCTAATGTAACACAAGCAACCCCCCCCGCCATCCTCCGATGCAAAATGTGGCACCTAAAGGGTAGACATCTACCCCAGCCTCCTTTTTTACGACCCCCGCCCAACTACTTTTAAAAAAACAACAACTTTATGGTGGCATCACAGAAATAACTAGTGTTTTTAGTTTTGTGTGTGGAGATGAAATGTGCATTGGACCTGTATAGTTGTTTAAAATTGCCATCGGTTTTATAGGGGGCTTGGGTGTACTCCCCAATAACATATGCATTATTCCATTAAGACCAATCAAATTTAGATAGAATCTGAATATAATTGAACCTGGAAGATGTTGGCGTTCTCCCCACAGTTTTTCGGTCGAGCCTGAGCCAGCGCGCATGCGTTGCTCTGTGAGGCTTCTTGTAAGTACTCTAAACTACTCTGTGATGGTCTGACTCCTCCCACACATAGGATTGGCTTTTGCGTGTGTCTTTCACTAATGAAAGCACGCAAATGGCTAAAGGCGGGTGCATGTCCCACGGCGTTTTGCTCTTGGGAGCGTGCAGCGGCGCGCAGGGTGGCAGCTGCATTCCTCGTGGATCAGGTTACACACAACGCGCCGTGCTTTTGATTTTGCTTGTTTCCACCTCGGAAGCCATGGCGCACCTCCATTTTTGTGCGCTTCGATGAAGAGCCGTTTCCGCTTCGGGAATACGCTCTGCGTTCATCGTTTCGTGTCTGTTCTTTCTTTTAAAGTGTATTATCACGTTTTTTGGTTATCCTTAAAAAGACACAGAAAAACAAGTGAATTTAAACGTTTTAGTGGGTTTTTGAGGTTTCTCCTCCCCTACTACTCTTCCGTTGTCAAAGAAGGATCATTTTAACCCCGGCCACACATGGATTGGGTATGTAAACAATTGATTTTGTTTTTATAAACGCTTTTCCCCTCTTTTCGATAACATTTTAGTTATATTTCTGTAACTACGCAGTATTTGAATTCAATTTTATTTACATCGTTTCGGTTTTGAAAACTTTTTTTCCGCACCATGCTTAGTTATGACAGGTTAACTATGCCCATATTTTGTTAAAAATACGTGACATCTCTTATTTTCCGTGTGAAAACATTGTTGCTTTGTTTTAGCCCCGGCGGAGCATTGGGGCTTGCTCTTTTCTTTCTTTGGATCTGCATTGACTGCCAACAGTAGCAGTCGGGACGCCTCACCTTTCTTTCCAATTTTTGACAGTAAATGCCTGAGCACCCCATTAGGAGCACTGGTATTTCCCACCAATATTAAAAGGATCCGAAGATGATGCAAGATGATGCCACTCCCTATTTGACCAAATTCTCAAAGTTGGAGTGGGTTTCAGGCCTTTTGAGTGTTTTAGAATTTTTTTTTTAAATTCGTTAATACACCGGTAATTTAAATTTGTAATTGCCTTCTTTCTGGACACGCTGCTTTTACGAATGTGACCTTCTCATTTTGGACACCACTGCATTGCACCATTTGACAGCCAAAGCAGACGAATTTAAGTGTGTTTTTAAGCTTTTGAATTGACCTACTCAAAAGAAACCTCGTACATCTATTTTAACTAGAAAGTTGTGGTTGATGTCTACATCGTTTCAGCTTTTAATGCCACATGGTTGCACGTTGCTGCCAAGTACCTAAATCGAAAGTTGAAGTAAATGTGTTTATTTATTTATTTTTTACACTTAATTTTTTTCAACGGTAACGAATAACTTGGGGTTCCGGAGCAGCGTGCTATCCGGCATAAAGTGCTTCGACGCCTTGTCAGCTGTAGTATAAGCACTGTATAAATGCAATTACAATTTGCACCCTTCTGATATTTTAAATGAAAGGATTCAGTGGTTTTGCAAAGAGAGTAGCTGCCACTTGGAGCCAGAACTTGTTGCATTCAAACATTGCTGCAGTGGGTTTTTATTTCATATAAAGCAATTGTTTGAACTTTTTCACCTACGCTGACAAAGATACTGACTTTCCCCGTATTGGAAATACCTATTTCTACTAAATATTGTAGTTTCCTAAGAGTATTTTTGTTATTTTAAATATTTGTTACTAAAAGTAGTTAAAAGATAAGTTGCTGGTTGCAAATTATTTTGGCAATTTGCAGGAACTACGGGCTCAACTTGAATGATGCCTCAGCAAGGGTCCAAACTAGTTTTGCCCTCCTTTTATTTTCACTGGCGTGACACTAATTTCTGCATTTGAAAAATTACAGTTATAGCACTCCTTTCCTTGGTCACAATTTAGTTCTATTCGAACATAACCTTAATATAGGTCAAAAACACGGCAAAAACTGACAACGTTCTATGATCATAAAATAAACATGACGTGTCCAAATCGCACACAGGTTCTCAAGGATTCTCCACCACAGATGAAACAGATCTCCTTTATTTATATTCAGCAAAATTCCCAGCAATTGATCGAAGCCAACACGTGTTTCGTCTGTACAAAAATAAGTATTCAGACTTTTTCAAGGCCATATAAACAATCGTAACAGGGTTCCACGTTACGCAAAGTGTGTTTTATGCAGATGGTATCCACGTCGTGAATACATCACCCACAGCTCTTAATAAAATGTAGTGAAACGGATATCATCATGAATAAAGGCCCCAACCGAGACACTAAGCGTATACGTCGTACCCAGGCAATAAATCTCACAAGCGGTAAATGAAAGTGTACACCGCACAGGGTTCCCAAACCTTGATAAGTTGGTCCCCTCAAGTCATCAGAGTCGTATATAACCTCGCGCCGTCAGAGTATCCGCGGGTGGATACTCTGACGGCGCGAGGTTATATACCACTCTGATGACTTGAGGGGACCAACTTATCAAGGTTTGGGAACCCTGTGCGGTGTACACTTTCATTTACCGCTGTGAGATTTATTGCCTGGGTACGACGTATACGCTACAGTGTCTCGGTTGGAGCCTTTATTCATGATGATATCCGTTTCACTACATTTTATTAAGAGCTGTGGGTGATGTATTCACGACGTGGATACCATCTGCATAAAACACACTTTGCGTAACGTGGAACCCTGTTACAATTGTTTATATGGCCTTGAAAAAGTCTGAATACTTATTTTGTACAGGCGAAACACGTGTTGGCTTCGATCAATTGCTGGGAATTTTGCTGAATATAAATAAAGGAGATATGTTTCATCTGTGGTGGAGAATCCTTGAGAACCTGTGTGCATTTGGAAACGTCATGTTTATTTTATGATCATAGAACGTTGTCAGTTTTGCCGTGTTTTTGACCTATATTAAGGTTATGTTCGAATAGAACTAAATTGTGACCAAGGAAGGAGTGCTATAACTGTAATTTTTCAATTGTCTATGTGCATGTTTTGTGACTTGCCAGCAGCACCGTTGGGTAGTTGGTGCCATTATTTATCTTAGCACCCCGTTTTATTACACTATTACAAACGATATTTACGCTATTACCAGTGAACTAGTATATTTGTTTTCTGTCTTGAGGTGCGGCTCATCCCCTTTTGGGATTGCTACTGCCCACTGTATGTATCTTTAACTAATTTCTGCATACCTGGTAAAAATCTTCCCTATTGGATTTCACACGACCTTGTGCTAAGTATGTATGCATAAGCTGTGTTTGATGTATTCGATTTGCTTGACATTGCACATTTCATGTATAAATGGCTAGGAAGTAAACTTGCCTTGAAATTTAAATACAATTAACTTTTTAACCATACCAATTAAAACACATCATACAATGAATTATGTACATGGCATATCTGTGCATTTGGGCTACTATTGGTATCAATAAATGTTTTTCATATATGTGTAAATAGTTAATTAAGAGGAATTAAGAGGAAAGCCGTAATGCCGTTTGTTGGAAACAAGCAACTGGCACAGTACTTGAAAGCACACTACAGTTTTTGGTCAAGTGCGCAAGTTTAAAGTTAAGGTGTTGCTGTTTTCAGACAAGAGCTCCTCAGCATTTACAACAATACGTTGTTACTCTCCAGCCCATTCTGGTACTTGCAAGTCTTTTGAATCACAACCTGTCATATTTGTCTTTCGATTTTAAGTCAGTGTCACGTTACAGCAAGCGCCAAAGCTTGGACTAGAAGCCAGGACTCTTGGTCCAGGGTCACGCCGTAGTCACCAGGCATGCCAAAAACCATTAGAGAAATATCCTACATCTGTATGGGAATGCCCATTATTTCTCCACTACAAATAGGACCTCTACTCAGGATACAATAGCAACGGTACATGGACCTAAACTTTTTTGGGCTTTTTTTAAATAGTACAAAATTGACCAAACGACACACCTTGGTTTTGTAACGAGGTCTTTGCCGGGACCTCCACATTTCTAGTGCATCTGTGGTTTCTACAGGGACCTCAGGCTAGCGAGATTATCCCCCCACCTCCCCTTTACTCATCCCAAAACTCCTTCTACTGCTGTGAACTCCAAAATAACATTTTCTAGACCCTTCTCTCTTCTACCCCTCCACTATCCTTTTCAATCCAAATAACACCCACATGTCCACTGCTCAAATTAATGTCATATTTCCTTATACTAATTCTTCACTAATCCTATTTGGGTTCTGGAATAGCGTGCTACCCGCCGAAAAGCGCTTCAGCACCTCATCGGGGGTAGCAAGCTCCATATAAATGCAAACCCTTCCCTCTTCTATTCCTCCAATATCCTTTTTCAAGCCAAATAACACCCACATGTCCACCGCTCAAATTTATTTCATATTTCCCTATACTAATTTACCACTAATCTTTTTTCGGTTCCAGAGTAGCGTGCTACACGCCGAAAAGCTCTTCCACGCCTCGTCAAGGGTAGTAAGCGCTATATACATGCAATTACAACAACACTACACGGCTCCAGTGAAAGCGGCTCGATGCAGGAGCTTTTTGGGCAACTGGAATTATGTGGCAGGAAAGGGCCAAATTATGCAGCAGAATTGAGTAAATTATACGGCAAAAAAAGGCAGTATAATGCAGCACATTTTGGAATAGTATTACTTCATTATTTAGTCGGGTCTAAAATGAAGGGCTCTATATTAAATGTGTTAACGCTTAAACAACACTTTTAAGTACAGGCAAGGACATCTCCTTAATATTCTCTTATAAGGTCCCAAAGGCGAGACCTATTGGCTATGCCAATGCTTGTTTTGGAAGTTGCTTGATATAGTTCATTTTAAGTACTTTGGACTTTGAATATAAATCAAAATACAATAGCATTCACAGATCGCCTTATTGAAGAGATTAGGATTCTTAGTAAAGTAAATATGAATCATTACCACTTGCTCAGTGCTAAATTACTAATACTCCCTAGGCGCAGACACATTAGATTTTGCCAGTTTACAAATGCGAAGTGATTCATATTGCCACCATCCACATGCTCAGCTTTGACCCACTCAGAAGGCCAAGTAACACGAGTCGCCACTTTGACATTTCTGTGATCTCACCACTTACTTCTCTTACATGGTCTCTCACTCACACTAACAGACATGCAGCTCCACACTGCCACTCATGTTAACACACAAGCACACGCTTCCCCAGCCACTGTCCTACAATTTGTTCCTCAAATGGAATAAGGGAAAAAGAGGAGTTCAGCCAGAGCAGCAGACTGTCTTTGAGACTAGCACTCACTGTTGTCCGGAATCCCTTTGGGTGGTTGTTATTTCATGGCCCACCAGCTCTGTCCATAAACGCATACACAACTTAGTTACAATTTGAATCAGAAGATCCTTCGCTGTGGTGGCATTTGTCTCTCTGTCAACAAAACTCAAAGAGAGAAAACGGGAAAAAAGGCAGCAAGACAAAGGCAGCTTCTTTTAACCTGTGCAATAACCAAAACTATCTCTATCAGTACCTACATCTTTGAGCGAAGGTATGAGTCCATGGGCTTTGAATCAAGCATTAGGAACGTCATACCTACAGAAGCTCAAATTGGATGCTAAAGACGTGGCGAATTTTATAGCAATCTCCAAGTTCTCTTTCTTGGTAAGGTCCATCCACAAGCCTTAACAGGCGAGATGCAATCAATCACATATGACTTCATGTGGTTTCAGTTCTGCCAAAAGTAACAGATGACGTAGGAGAGAAACTGATGCTAGGCATAGACCAAGGACAGGCGTCTGTTTTGCAGATACTGAAGATCTCTTCAGACTTTGATACTGCTGAGCATCAAGTCATGAAGAATGGCCTTCGGAAGTGGAAGGGTGATGCAGCAATGGGCCTGTAACAGAAATTCTCTTTCTTGAGCGACTGACACCACCAGGTTGAAATAACTAATTTCCAGACTCCGACATAAACTCAAAGTTATATGGTACCACAGGACTCTATAGTCTCCCATCCTTTTTTTTTGGTATAAAATCTCTTTTATTGAATTTATGCACAAACCGAAAAGTACAACATCGCAGTCACCAAACATATGGGAGCATAAGGTGTCACAGAAGAAACTTGACATAGTATATAGTTCGATGCATCATAGAAAACTTACTCCAGAGGGCCTCATACAAGGCCGGGTAACAGGGCAGAATGCACGAGCACTATTACAAACATCATAACAGAGATATGGGCCAACATCTAACAGGCAGTGCTACACCAATAATAGGGAACTGGCAGATTATATAGCATACGTGGTTGCAATTGGAGTCTGTAAGCATGCACCCTACAACAGCTATAAGAACCCCCCGTATCATCTGGCGCATAAGGTAAGCACAAGGAAGGAACCCCTGGGAAGCTCAACAAGGCGAGCATGGCAAAGGTGTCAAGATGGCAATCAAGGCACCCAGGGGACACTGCACGCCAATGATACTAGGTCTGCCCAAATCTATCGAACTACGAAGATAACCGCAACTTCTATGATCACTAGCCAAAGTTGCCATAAGACTGCAGGAGTCAATAGAAAGATAGAAAGGAGTAGAAGAGCAGAGGAGGGCAGAAGGCAAGAAAAAGAGTGAACAGGAACGAAGAGAAGAGGAGAGGAGAGAGCGCAGCGTGCCAATCCCTTGGGGCAGTGGGTATCCAGGTACTCTAGGTCCGCAGTGATGTAAACTTAAGCTGACCGAGGAGAGCAGTGCTCAGCCCTTCCGATCAGGCTGCTGCGTCATAAGTTTCCCCCCTTGGGAGTATGGGGTCAGCAAAAAGCTGGAGAGCTCGCAAACGAGGGGGCACAGCTCGAGCATGCTCCCCATCCTTTTTAAATTTCTGAAGGATCTGCTTGCAGCACTTCCACATTTGACATGCTCTGTACTTCCATAGGGACCTGAGTGATAATCTGCTCCAGTGTAGTTAGAGGAAAATGTGTTACTGGGAATGCAATTGCGAGATACATCCCAGAATAGTAGCAGCTGTATATAGAGATACAGAACTTGATGCAAGTTGACTGGCTTGTGCTAGAGCGTACTTGTGGTTGTTAAAGGTAGTTGACTTTTGAGGGTCACCGATATTCATTTATTCACATAACATACACAATTTCAGCAAGATAAGCTGTACATAGCAACAGAAGACCATACATGGGATATTTTAACCGTCTTGGGTGGGAACATAGAGCTGTGGTGTGGGCATGATGAGGGATGAATAATAGAGGACAGTACATACATTTATCGAATAGGCATGCATTCGATACTATGGCTATAGACCAATGTCCCAGATGTATCGCATATGTGCATATACCTGTCTGTTACACATTATTGCAAGCCTTCTTCCTGCTGCATCAATGAAGTCAGTGCACATCCAAACCCAAAATGGCCTAAGATTAGCAAATAACAAAGCCGCATGCACACGTTTCTAACTCTCTGGAAATTATTTTATGCCTGTGGAGATGCACAATAAACTCACCCCTATGCTACATTGCACCTTTTATCTCTGTGCTCCCCTGTGATCTAACATGGAGTTCAAGAAGGCACTCACATGGTAGATACTTGTGTCTAACCCGTGCACTGCATGATAATTAAGTACTCTATGTGCAGCTACTATAAGGCTCTTCATTTCTATTTGATATCAAAGGACACCTTCAAAGACATCATATATTCCAGAGAAATTCTACCTTCTCATAGAGGCGCAAATGAGGCGACAGCTATGGGAGAATGAGAAACGACGTGTCGCAAGTAACCGTAGTCAAAACAAGACCTGCTGCAATGCCAACATTACACTCAATAGCTTTTCTACTCAGTGCCAAACACATCAGTCTGCAGACACTGCTGTAGATAATTTGCATAATCATGTTATAATTAGAATTTTTTATCTAAAAAAATTAAGCAGGCTGGGCAGTGATTAACCACATAAGCAGAACAGCCGATTGCCTCTGGACGTACTTCCAATTTTGCAGTGAATGTGAAAAGGATACATTCCTGACGTGTTTCTAATCCCACCAATCACATGCTGCTGATATGCCTCGGGTCCTTCACACGATATTGCTGTACTTCTGTGTCTGAGTATGTAGATAATCAGCCTTTTAATGGAGTAGCTCATACAAGACAGTGATGAATACTCTCCATCACATTGAGCCATTTCCTTTACATTGTAACTTTGGGGTCCACGAGTGCCACAGTCACTCTGGGTAGTAATCTAAACACTCCACAGGTGGTACACGGGGTGCATATGACTACCTGGGGCAATGTCCAGAGGCTTGTCTGGGATTGAGAGCTATTAACCACAACTTTTCACGCTTTCCGTACTTGCATGAACTAAAAAATTAAACATGTCCACCAGCCCAACAAAAAGAGTTCCTTGGAAGCACAATCCAATAAACAGGGAGTACCTTTATGGTTACCTCTTAGTGGCAACAAAGTGTCTGTTCACAATGATACCAAGAATTAATCCCAGCCCTCAACTAGATCCCACATTATCTCGCAACAATTTTGTACCAACAGTATGGCATTCATCTGCGACACATTCACATGCATCTCAGACCAACCGCCCTCAAGAATACAGAAGCACACGGAATCCTAAAAAGTCTAATCTCAGCATCCTCAGCACTTCTTTCAAATGAGTTATGCTGGAGCAGATTTTTACAGCCATAACAATTAATGTATCCTAGCCCCAATGTCCTGCATAACTCCGGAAGCACTGCTGCTTCAAAGTAATCCCCTTACTTCTCAAGCACTATCCAGTTTAGAAAAGGATACATTACCCCCTCATCGAAACCGCCACCCAACTAGATGACTGGAAACACGACGAGATGGACCCCCTGCTGAAGAAACCGTCCGCCGACCCGTCAGACCTCAAGAAGTTCAGACCCATCTCCCTCCTCCCCTTCCCAGCCCAAGTCATCAAGAAGGACCATCAATGCCCAACTCTCCGAGTTCATCTAAGAGAACCACGTCCTGGACACCTCAAAATCGGGCTTCAGAAGCAACCACATCACCAAGACTGCACTCCTTGCTGCTACCGACGACATCCGCTCCCTTCTCGACCGGGGTGAAACCGCAGCCCTTATCCTACTGGACCTCTCGGCCACCTTCAACACCACCTCCCACTGCACCCTAATCACGAGACTCCACGACACTGGCATCCGCGACAAGGCACTGGACTGGATCCACTCCTTCCTGACTGGCCAAACACAGCGAGTCAGACTACCCCTGTTACTCTCAAAACCTACAAAGATCAGCTGTGGAGTGCCCCAGGGCTCCTCCCTGAGCCCCACCCTCTTCAACATCTACATGGCTCCACTCACAGCCATCGTCAGAAGTCATGGACTCAAGATCATCTCCTACGCCGACAACACCCAGCTGATCATCTCCCTCACCAATGAACCCACAACCGCCAGAATCAACTTTCACAACAGAATGAAGGCAGTCGCTACCTGGATGCAAGACAGCTGCCTCAAGCTCAACTCGGACAAAGCCGAAGTACTCATCCTGGGACCCACCCCCTCAGCCTGGGATGACTCCTGGTGGCCCGGCGCACTAGGAACCCCTCCATCCCCTACGAACCACGCATGCAACCTTGGCATCCTACTGGATCCCTCACTCTCAATGAACCGTCAAATCAACGCACTATCCTCATCCTGTTTCCACATGCTCCGCCTGCTGCGAAAGACTTTCAGAAGGCTCCCCACCGAATTCAGAAAGGCGGTCACCCACGCACTCATCACCAGTTGACTGGACTACGGCAACACACTACACCGGCGTCACCCAGAAACAGCTCAGGAAACTACGGAACATCCAAAATGCCGCAGCCAGACTGGTCCTCGACATCCCCTGCCACAGCCACATGACATAACACCTTTGACAACTCCACTGGCTCCCTATCAAGAACAGAATCACCTTCAAGCTCCTCACACATGCCTACAAAGCTTACCATGACGCAGGACCAGAATATCTGAACCACCGCCTCGCCTTCCACACACCCGCCAGACAACTCCGCTCTGCCCAACTCGCCCTGGTCTCCATCCCACGGATCCACAAGACCAGAACCAGAGGAAGAACCTCGCCGCCAAGATCTGGAACACCCTGCCCCTCCACCTCAGGCAATCCGCATCATTGACACAGTTCAGGAAGGTCCTCAAGACCTGGCTCTTCGACTGAACCTCCACACCCAGACGGATCAGCAGCCGTCCCCCCTCAGTACCTCGAGACCCTCATGGGTAAGTAGACGCGCTCTACAAACCCTTGATTGATTGGTTGATCTACATCCTCCTCTTCCCAGTCCTTTCTTGTGAGGCGACTCCGCCTCCAATAGAGGTTTTCAATTCTGGGGATCTGTGATTCCTACAGCTTTAAGCAGTCTTCCATTTCTAAAATAGAATAAAGGCTCCTCCCCCGCCCATCCTCCTGTATTTTTCTCTGTCCTCACAGACATGAGGTAAGCTGTGCTTTGCTGCATTATTTATATTTTTAAATTATACTCAATACAATTTTTTTTAAAGATGTGTTTAAGTACCTGGGCTCTTTGTCACAGGGTGCAAGGAGTGGGTGTGCGCTGTTTTACTGGTCTGCTTCCAGTCTGTGTGCTGGGCTGGGACGTAGAACTTGTTTAGAACGCCGATAGGCAGGCTGTTGATGAGCCGCGTGTGGCGGTATCAGAAGCAGAGGCCAGCGGCTCGATAAGCTTGCGCGGCCTCGGAAGGCAGCACTCTCTTGTTGGGCAGTGAGATCTTGTTGCTCTGCAACAGTATAAAGCAGGAAGAATGCAGCTGTAGGGTGTTCAAAACCTGCTAGCCAATATGGATCACAGAAAGGCTTCCAATAAGGAGCATCATGTGGAGCAGCCACCAGCCGAGGAGGATGAGGAAGTGCTCCGAATTTCTCGGTCAGAGCTGCAAACTCTGATTAAAGATGATGTGGATTCTGCTTTAACACAGTCCTCGTCTAAAAGACAGAACATAGACTCTACAGAGAAGGATGCAGAGTATGAACATAAGTGCAAATATATTCAGGGTTCAGTTAAGAGATATTCTTACCCACATTACAGAGGTCTTGGGGTTTCAGGAGAAACCAAAGCAAGAGGAGGGGTTTTATTCTCAGTATAGCGCAATGAACTATAATGACCTGCCGCTGCATGAGGTGATAAAGTCAATCCTGTGCAAGGAATAGAAGGATCCAGACAAGCAATTGATTCCTCATTTTTTGAATAAGCATTACGTATTTCAGGATTTTGATGAACTGTTTCTTTCCTCAAACATCAAAGGTGCACACTAAGTTAGCCGCTATGGCATCCACATCTAGTCTGGCATCTGAGGACTTAACATTATCCAATGTGGTCGATAAAAAAAGTTGTGGCATCTCTCAAGAGATCAGTGGCGGTGCGTCCATTGGGGGCGTTGGGGCGTAGCCCCCCCGCCCGCAGCTCCCTCGGCGTCTTTGAACCTAAGTAAACAATCAGTTTACTTAAGTTCAAAGAGACGAGGAGAACTGACAATCATGTCAGTCAGCATGACGTCGGACCGCCCACGCCCTTCAGAGTCTGAAGGGGTGGGCGGTCCTGCGTCATGTTGACTGACATGATTGTCAGAGGGACCAGGGGCAGCAGGCAGCACTGCAGCACAAGTGCGCATGAGTGGGGAAGGGCACCGAATTTTCGCGCCGTGCCCAGTCATGCGCACTTGTGTGTGCACTGGCTTGCGCATGCCCATTAGGAGAGCGAGGGTTGAGCAAAGGCTCAAACCTCGGTCTCCTAATGGGCAGGCGGGCGAGAGGTAACCGTGCCCTAAGCCAATCCTGCAGCGCCAGGATTGGCTGAGAGGGGCTGTAGGCAGGGCCAAACTGAGTCGGACCCGAGGCGGCGCGGACGGCAGACCTCCTCAGAGTCAGGTAGGATTTTCTTTTTTATTTCAAAAATCCCCCGGCACAACCCCCCCCCCCCGCAAGCCCCCCGCGAGCCGCGTCTGTATATATATATAATGCAGTGCGGATTGCTGTGAAAGTCAAGCATGTGCTCATCAGATTAGTGCACACCTTCAAATAGACACCAAGGGGTTTATTTAGAGATTCTTGCAAAACCTGGTGGTAACACTCAATCAGAGTAATAGCATCATGCCCGCATTACCTCATTATTACCTCCAGATTTAAGGTTAGAGAAAAAATGAGCTACAACTGTTGGTAAAACTGGTAGCAGCGACCACGGGCCAAGACTCAGCCTCAGTCTTGATGAATCAGACATAAAGCCCAGAAACGCGCTGGGTGGCTTGCAGAGTCCTTGACGGCTGGATTTAAGTGGAGGATTACACACATTCATTATTTATCACAAGAGGAGCCTATTAAGGGGTTGGAGGCATTGGTGAGATGTGCATTACCAGGGGCTCTTGAAATCGTCCAGTCTGAGATGATTGATAAGTGTGAAATGGCCACTTCTTTTATGGAAAGCGGGACTGCGTGGAGCGGATTGTGGCATCTTCATCAGTACAGTTAGCTTGGGGGACGTGATATATTTGTAATTTGATATAATTAAATGGGGGGTGTAATTGAGGGATAGAAATAATTGGCTACACAGTGCAATAATGCAGCTGATTATAATCCTAAGGCAACGGTATTTAGAAAGGGTGTTCTGACTAACAGTTTGGGACCAACATCCACTTTATCCTTCTGAAATAACAGCCCCATGCCATAAATGCACCCTGTGAAGCCTTTGCAAGGCTCTCTTCTAACAATTGGTAAAAAATAAACACTTTGACAATTCCCCATTTGCCAAAGCCAATAGCTCTTGCACAGACGAGACGTATTGACTTTGCCAATGCTTGTGAAAAATGTCGGACTCGTATGTTTCGCTCACTCCTGGAGAGTGAGTAATATAGTTCAAAGCGGGTGTGTTTTATTTCTCTCGACACAACCATGATATTTTTGAGCTTGCCTTTGACCACGAGCTTAATTATAGTTTTCTAAAAAGTCTTTACCACCATCGTGAGAATATGGGATGCGACGGGTTCTAAAGCTGTTTGTCTTGCAGTATGTAGCGCACAGCATACAGATTCTGCAACTAAGTTATCACGCCAGCTTCGCGATATGATAGTTCTGCAGCTATAGACGCTCAGTGATCCACCTTGTTTGGGTTGCGTGCGTGCCTTAGGCTTTCGATTCAAACCGGAAATGCCTGGAAGGATGGCAATCCAACATACGAGCCTGTGGAGGAGTGAAAGGGAGAGAGATACAGCATCCAGCCGGAGCACCTACAGGTAAACCAGCAGGACTAATACCCTGAGTGCTTGCAACTCGGTCGTTAAAACGGTGCTGGGAATTGCGTGCCGTACCCTATTTTTGTGTTGGTTTCAGCGTGGATATGTGATCTTCTCTATATCGCTGTATTGAGGCTCATCATTAGGTCGTTGGCGAAAAGGTGCTGGTTTAATGGGTGGAATTGTGGTGGCGAGTGTGCTGATATTTCTGAAGTCCCCTGTTTCTTTAGTAAAGGGATCGTTGGGCGCATAAAGTTAAGCATTGATCGTTGGAGAAGTATTGAGTGTCATTAGATCGGCGACCAGGGAGCCTCGAAATTGGAGTGATGCTCAACTAATCCATGCCTAGTCATAACACATTGTATGCGATCAATAAACATAAAAGACGGGGGACAGCTATTGGGTGAGCTCGGTCATTGCTGCTAAACAACTGTTTGGTTTGGTTTCGACAAGCCAAACACGGTTGCGTGGCAGACACTTTAAGTGTGAGAACAGCTGTACAAAGACAGGGTGGTGGCGCTGCGTGATACCTAGAGAATAGTCTTCTGCTTTTTCTCTTATCTGTCTTGTATCAAGACCCTGCTGGACTATGGGGTGAAAGAAAGCTTGAATAAGCAGCTACCTATGTTATATGACATCTCTTTATTAATGTAATAACTGCACTTTCACAATTGCTTTATTAACCTTCCTGCTTTCTCAAATTTGCTTGAAAATGCACCATTTGTCCACTCTTTTTCAAAATTTTCAAGGGGGGAGAACCCCCCCGAACCCCCCTAGGTTGTTCGGGCTCGCTCGCTACGCTCGCTCGCTGCGGTGCAGTATGCCAATAATTTTACGCCCCACCACTTTCAAATGTCACCAGCCACCACTGCAAGAGATCCGACGCTGCAGCCAGTTTTTCTATAAGAGTCAGTACGTATGCGGTCTATGCCTCACCAGCTTTATTCATGGACTTTCAGACCTTGTATGATGACCTGTAGAATGACAAGGACTATACTCTGATTCTCGCTAATATGGAGTTGCTATCTCAGTTTCTAGCAAACATTACTTTTGATATTTTATGGGCAGCTTCATCGTCAGCAGGGGCTTCAGTAACTGGCTGAAGAATGTTATGGATGAAGTCCTGAAAGTTGGACTGTAGTCAACGGTCTCTCGTTAGGAAACTTCCTTTCACCGGTCAGAAACTGTTCAGCCCAGAGCTGGTGCAGAAGGCAGCTGAAGAGAAAAAGATTTTGAAGCCTTTTCAGTTTCTTTGGGCCGAAAGTCTTTTATCACAAAGAAACCAAGTCAACCTTTTCTTGACAAACGTCCCAATCGTGGCTGGGCCCGTGGTCGGGCTGCGTTTGCTAGTAAAAGCCGACCAAACTTTCAGTTGGGCATAAACAGCCCACCAAATGACTATCAAAGAGTGGGGCACGCTTGCACCCGTTTTTTCATTAATGGAAGACAGTGATTTTGGGCAATTGGGTACTGAGGGTAATCCAGCACAGGTATTGGATTCCTTTTCAAGGTCCTTCTCCCCGGGGGAGAAGTCCTTACCCCATTACCAATCAACTGACTAAAAAAAGCAGCCGAGGCTTCAAGAGGTACAGGCTCTGTTGGACAAAGGGGCAATAGTTCCAGTGCTTTCTTCTCAGGTGCAGTAAGGATTTTATTCCCTATTGTTTTTGGTTTCCAAACATGATGGTCATCTTCATCCAGTTCTAGACCTCAAGACTCTGTGCTGGAACATTTCAAGATGATTTCAGTCCAGTCACTTCTGCCTTAGTTACCTCAAAACAAGTATCTGCTCACGTTAGACCTACAAAATGCTTATATCCATGTCCCCATCCATCCGAAGAGCCAAAGATATCTTTGATTTGCTGTTGGAAGTCGGCACTTTCAGTTCCGGGTCTTGCCTTTTGGTCTGGTGTTTTCTCCAAGAGTCTTTAAGAAGGTACTGGCCCAAGTCGTGGCCCTTTTTCACTTATAACACATTTCTATATTTCCATACCTTGACGATTGGCTCTCATCTGCTCTTTCTTTTTTAAAGGCTCAGAAAGATATTCAACTGGTGATCAAGACACTTCAAGGTTTGGGGTTCTTCATCAACTTTCCAAAGTCACAGCTGAATCCGACCCAGTTTAAGTTGTTCATTGGAGTCCAGTTTAGCACAGTGCTGGGATTGGCTCTTCTACCAGGCCAAAGAGTAATGGCTATTGAGGAGACTGTGGATCATCTTGTGTCATCCCACCATGTCAGCGAGAGCATGGATGAGATTTGAGAGTCTGATGACTGCTTCTACAGCAGTTGTTCCCTGGGTAAGATTGCATCTAAAGCCACTAGTGAATCATGTCCTTCATTATTGGTGACCGAGCGCTCTCAGCTACAATCATCAGCTCCCAGTTACTACTCCAATCGTTAAAATATTGAGTTGGTGGCAGTTAGAAGCAAACTTGACAAAGGGCATGCCATTCAATTACCTCCCGCCCATGCATCTCACAACAGATGCTAGCATGTGGGGCTGGAGAGCAGTGTTCAGAGATCAGAAACAGAAGGGTCCTTGGACAACTTGGGAAGCGAGCCAGTCCTTGAACTAGGGGAGTTATCAGATGCTTGGTAGACACTGCAAGCATTTGCACCAAAGCTAAGAAGGGAGAATGTGGTGGTTCGCACAGACAACCATGTCTCTCGATATTATCTAAATAGGCAAGAGGGGACCAAGAGCGCGAGTCTGAATCTCCCTGCATCTCACATTTTTGCCTGGGCAGAGACCCACCTTCTTGCCCTCACAGCTGTGTATAACCATAACCAGGGGTCTCTAAATGTGCATGCTGATGATCTTAGGAAGAATATGCCTTCATCAGTGATGTATTACATCTCGAGCAGTGAGTTCGATCAAGTGTGTGCACTTTTCAGGACTCCTTGTCTGGATCTATTTGCGTCGCCACACAATGCAATGCTTCCTCTTTTCTGCTCGGAGACTCCAGCTTCCTACGTTTTTTGCAGTCGATGTTCTCAGTCCCTTGGCCCAAGGGGATTCTCTATGCATTCCCTTCAACTCCCCTCCTCCCGAGGATACTGCAGAAGATTCGGGAGCAGAGGACATCTGTTATTCTCATAGCTCTTTTTTGGCCTCAGAGAGCTTTCGATATTCAGGCCTCTTGTAAACCATTCACTTTGGATTCCTATAAAAAGCACCTGGGTACTTTCCAAAAGTGGTGCCGTTCAAAGGGTTAGGATTCTTTGTCCCTATATAGTTTTGCTATTTTGGATTTTCTGCGGAATGGCTTCTTAAAGGTTACTCGCTCAGTCCACTGTCTGAATAGTAAATCTTACTACTCCTAAGTCCAGCGCCCACCAGTGCAAGTCGTTGTAACGACTTGCGTTGTAAAAACTGCGATGTTACATACCGCAATCATTTTGATCGCGTTGTAACATCACATATTCGTGCTCAATGGGCTGCCAAAAGAGCTTTTTATGTTCCAAGGGAGTTTTCTAAGATTTCTCCTTTGGTATCCAGGCTTCTGAAGAGATTCAGGTTTAAGAGGCCAGTTTTGACAAATCCTGTTACCTTTTGGGATTTATCAGTGGTACTGTGGGGTCTTCAATTGGCCCCCTGTGAACCTTTTGGACACCTGTCAATTGTCATGGCTGTCTGCTAAGACAGCTTTTCTGCAGGCCATTACTTCTGCCACACATTTGGGGGAGTTGGGGGCACTCCTGTCATCTTTTCCTTTCTTACGTTTTTGCCTCTGGCAAAATGATCCTCAAGTTGGAACTTACCTTTATTCCAAAGGTTTCTTCTCCTTTCCACTTAAATCAACAAGTGATCATACCAGTTTTTCCCTCTGAAGTTGAGGGAATTCCCTCTACACTTGATGTGAATTGTGCATAGTCAGTCTATTTGACTAGATCTCAAGATTTCCAAAACCCAAGAGTTTGTTTCCTTTGGTTCAGTTAATCAGGATTCCATGGTTTCTTTCCAGACCATAGGAGGATGGGTTAGACAGGCATATAATTCAGCTGGAGAATGTCCTCCATCCTACATCCAGGAGCATTCCACTAGGGCGGTAGCAGCATAATGGGCTGAAGCAGGAGGATCTTCCATTCATGAGATCTGTCGTGCAGCTACTGGGTCGTCCCAACAAACTTTTGTCCGACATTATCATCTAGATTGGTCTATTGCTGAGGGTTCTTTTGGAACTACTGTTTTAAGAACAGCAATGAAGTAATTGTTGTCTCAAAGATATTGGCATTCTAATCTGTGTTGGTGTTATTCTTGCTTGGTATATCCACACAAGTAGGAACTGAGGCAAGGAGGATGTAGATGAGAGGGTTAATGGTCCTATTACTTACTGGAAATCTTCATTATCCTGATTTGGAATCCTCCTCGTCCCAGTCCACTTCTCTCCATCCTGCCTGCTCGCGCACCTCCACATTTTCTCTCGGACTTGATACATTACAGAAGGATGAGCAGGCGGGGAGGGGTGGGGGCGAGCCCTTTATTCCTCTATTTTAGAAATATACAGCTTAACGCTGTAGGGATCACAGATCCCTAGCGTGGAAAACCTCTGTTGGAAGCAGAGTCGCCTCACCAGTAAGGACTGGGATGAGGAGGATTCCGAATCTGGGTAATTAAGATTCCCAGTAAGTAATAGGACCATTCCTCCTGCACACAAGCAAGCCGTGGCCACTGCCTTCTAAAGAAAACACGTCTGGGCATCGTTTACTGCTACAACTAAAATGAACCAGAATGTGCACATTTCCTTCTTTCATGACCGGGCATTTCATTTAGACAACAGACCAAAAGTCATTCTCTATTTATGTAATGCACTTTAGTTCCATGGAGGAGTAACCAAGCATCCTGAAGGTTCCAATTTCAAATGCAATTCCAATCAACCCCTACCTAACATGCAAGAACATTCTAACAGCCAGCCTCACTGATCTCACTTTTTGAAGCAATCCACCACCTTCTGTGACATCAAGAAGCTTTTTAGACCAAATTGGCAGGCACAGAAACCAATATAAGGTTAATGCCTATAGGATTGATCTGAACATTAAAGCTTCAACCAGTTCTTGACTTCTAAAAGAATGAGTGCCAGTGGCAAAGGCTCTGCTCAGAAGCCCACGGCCAGCGCTATTATATGTTGGCATGCCTAATACCAAAGCTGGGAGTCTTCAATCCATCTCATGCCTCGTTAATCCACTACCAGACGCTGCTGCCCCCATATCTCGCTCATGGTTTTTCCATTTATGACGGTTTTCTGTCTTTCTCTTCCTCCGTTTTTCTGCTTGGTTTATTTTCCCCCTCCTGCTCTCGGTAAATGCCTGATTCAGAATAATAAGTGCAAGTCCCAAAAATGAGTGCCTGGTGCCCTACCAGCGACCATCCTCTCAAATTAAGCACGAGCTTCAACCATCTCATGTCCAAAAGCGCTTGGAACATGCTGCAACTGTCAACCACCATGTGAACAATTTTGCATGCAATGACCAACATTATCACATGGTGATGTTAGTAACACACTACCATCCTCAAAAGTGGTTTGATAAACTCGCACTCTGCATGCAAACATATGTTAAAGAACGCTTTAAAGTACCATGACCTTAAGAATGATGAAAACTGTTTTACACTCAGCCTGACTGAAAACTAGCTCCTCATAACTCCATGTTCATATTTATTGAACTACTTCCTTAGGTACAATAATCATGCACAACATAAAGTGACCAGGATAGACAAAAGAGTAGTACTAAATCACACAAACGAACTAATCTGTGCAAAAGTTGTAGGCACTACAAAAAGAATTCCAACACATGACTTCAAGACACTCAGTTAACCCATATACCCTCTTTAATACCAACCCTTGTTTATCAAAAGTTGAATACAAAAACAAATTCCTACAGCAGATTCTCTGCTTTGCATTTCCCTCCAAACATCGTCCCAAAGAATATTCCTTGTGGGTGAATTTATCCTACTGTTCAAAGAACAAGACAACAATCAAACCTCAGAAATAACAATCAAACCTCAGAAGTACTAGACAAACTGGCATCCCTGAACTTAGCTCAGCTAACAAAAGACCCTAACCTATAATGCTGGTCACACACTAGTCTGGATGCTCACCAAGGGTATTTAACCACCCAATTTAGAAATTAATCATAGACAAATCACTTCTTAATAAGAGTCTACAAAACCATCTTCTCACCATCCGCATATGCGGCCATATGGTTGCATGTTATGTGCAGTCTTTTTAGGCACTTTCCATGTTATTAGGTTTGTGTCCACCAATGTCAACAGTGAAAGAGATCCCAAATTGCAACATGTTCTTGGTTACACCTTATTTGGGAATACTCGGCAGTGGGAACACCACAGAACCACTGATCCCAGAGCATTTCAGGCCCCTGCAGAAAGTCCCAATCAGATGCAGGTTGAAGTTAAATGGGCAGTCTTGGTGCAACCTTCCTGCAATCTTCTGCATAACCATTATAAGCATTGTACTGAGGGCGGCAAGCAATACACACCGTAGAAACATTGCACATAATAATCATACTTGTATATAGAGCGACGGTGTCTGGCTATAACTGAAAGTAGTAATCAAATAAAGATACCTACAAAAAAATTGTTTCATGTAATGCTTCTATTGTGCTTTCAGTATAAACTGTTAACTCGCCTACAGCATGTTTTTAAAAAATAATTTTGGATTTTATGTGCAGGTTAATGATGTTCAAATAATTAAGAGGAAAAATTGTAGACAAAACATGCATATTCAGTTCCTTAGATATTTGCATTACGGTCAAAATATATATGTCCACCATACTTTTCCTGGCTGCCACAATAAAGTCATCGGAAAAACAAGAGCAAACCACTATTAGGCACAGAGGTTGGTTCTCGAGTATGGCGTCATGTAGCCGCAGATCACGTACATCTCGCAGGAGTGCCAATGTCGTCATTAAGTCTGCCAATGTTATCCCATGAGTGTGGGAGGGAGAGTCGGGGTGCAGTCTCCCCTGTATCATTAAATGAAGCAAGCATTAATGAATACAGTGTGGCCCACTAGCACATCTATTGCTCTTTACTATTTTCAATGGTTCATTGTAGGCCTCCTGCGCAATGCTCTTTTCTCCTCCCTGTACAGCGCCATGCTCTCAAAGTTGGCCCATCTTATTACTGGGTTTTGCCATTATGTCTGGAAGGGGTGCAATGGAGACTTCCATTCCATGGCAATCACTTTCTTCGCCAGTAGCAGTTAGTCTACAAATCTGGTGTTGGGTTTCTTTCCCTTGGAGTAGGGAACCGTCCCAATATACAGCTGTTCGGGTTACCCAAGTTCTTCGTCCCAGTAATTTTTGTAATGCAGCGTGTGAGCTCTTCCCAACTCCCCTTACCATCGACTGGACAGTTCCATATCATGTGAAAGAAGCCTGAATCTCAGACGTTTTAAGGTATGTGCAAAGTGGGCAATTGCCCATAGTCCCCAACTTCCAGGGGGGTCCCTTGGGGGAAATGACCTTTCTAGCTCACTTCTGTGTGTTTTTGTATCTTATCTTTTAAAGCATAATTCAATATTGTTAGCCAACATAGGGGCTTGAATTAGCAAAAAATAAGTAAAATTCAAAATTGTTTCAAACAGGGTCCTCCAAAAGACTTCAGCAACTCAAAGTGGCTGTGGTGGACATTTTGTTAATTTTCCGCAGGCTTAGGTAAGGCCAATGTAAACCATTGAATTTAATATATTTAAACCTAGGGAATTGAGAAGCTTTATGCATATGTTTTTCTAGTCCCCCCTGTTCAGCTCTCGTCTCAGGTGAGTGTTCCACTTGTCCTTCAGTCCCTCCATGTTCACCTGGATCATGTTTTGCAGGGCCTTTTAGAATCAGGAAACCATCCACCTACCCTCACCTATCTTAAACCACAGCTGCCTTCTTCATATGATTGGTTCAATGGTCTCATTATACCGACCCCTTACGAAATGCCCCAACACCAAATTTGAGGAATTACCCTTGAAGTAGTCCGTGCTGTTCTTGCCTGAAGCACACTTAAAGAGGAAAATAACTTCTGAGAGCGTTTTAACTTCACAGAAATTATAGTGATTACACAAATTCAAAGCAACAAGGCAAAGCAGATTACATTGGAGGCACTAAATATGGTCAAAGTTGAATGCAAATAATACCAAGCATTGGCAAAGCCAAAAGGTCTGGCGTTGGTTGCCAGCTTTCTGGCAATTCTGGTTTTGTTTTTTCATGGTTTTGCAAAACTTTATTGTTTAAGAATATGCCGGGCCCTCATCAACCTAAAAGATAAAACAAATCTGTTGCTACAGGCAAAAACAGTTTTTTGTCTCTAAAAACCCACACATTACCACAGAACTTCCTGGCACTGAAGGGGACTACCATGTGTGTGGATGTGTTCCTTAAGAAAAAGCGCCATGCCGTAACTCATAGAAAAGTCAGCCAATGGAAACAAAGAAGAAAAGAAATAAAGGCACAAAAGAATAAGCAAGAAAGAAGGAAAGGCAAGAAGGATGGAAAAAGAAGGAATAAAGATGGAAGGCATGAAAGAAAAAGAAAGCGAGAAGGAAGGAAAGAAGGACAAGAAAAGAAAAAGAGGAAAGAAAATAGGCAAGGGAAGGAAAGAAAGAAATAAGGAGTGAAAGAACAAAAAGTAAAAAGAGGATAACTATTCCGAACAGTTTCAAATTAACACAATCTGCGATGCTGTGAAGTAGTAGCAGTAGAAAAAGCAAAACACTCCAAAAAGAATTTACAACAGTATTGGCAGGAGATGGGATCTGATAAAGATGGAATGTGCATCACAAGTGTCCTGTTATCACATAAGTCTCTAAACACAAAGGTAACACTAAAGTAATTATAAAGTCTAAACAAAAACACTGGCACTGAAGGGAACTAGCTTGTGTGTGGATATGCTCCATGTGAGAGAAAAATGCTGTCACTCAAAGTGAAGTTCGCCAGAGGCTTAAATAGGCTGACCCATGCTATATGATGTAGTGGATGGAAGCAAAATGTGAATGACAACAGACCAATGGATAATGAGAGGTGGCTGAAAGTCACTATATGCAAGTATATTATACATATTTCAGCAAAGTCAAAAGGTCTTGGCTTACATCAGACCTAAAAACACAGAACAGCACTCAAGGCAAATAAAACACACAAAAAACACTGTTCAGAAGACCATTAATCCCCATGAAAGGAACATAACGAGAGCTCTGGTTTAGAGCCTCTACATTGTTTTTTGTTGATAGTTGATTAGGAGCTTTGATTATAAGAAGTCCTGAGCAAAATTTTATTTACGCTGTGTACTTGGCTTAATGTTGGTAATTTTTTGTAGCAAAATTTACACAAAATTACAGAAATTACACCATTTTGCCACAAATTGCAATTTCGGGGAAAAATTCTAATACAAGATGTACCGTTTGGGTAATTTTGTAACGCGAGCAGCATTTCAGGTAGCTTTTTTACCCAAGCGCATTGTTCGGATAAATTCTGAGCACAAAACTAAAAATCCGTATGTGAGCGTTGGTATTTTGAACGTGAGCAGCAGTTCCTTTAAGGTGGGAAGTCAACAAACATTGAAGGTAGATTTTTTTTTACCCGAGTGGACCATCCAAGTATTTTTGCACGCACAACTACAAATCCAAAAGCGCGCAACAATATTTTTAATGTGAGCAACTGGAAACCAACTCGAAAATACATTTTCAAGATTACATTTTACCCAAACACAATGTTTGGGTAATTTGTTTGAGTGCGAGATTAATTTTGCATAATTACACATAATTTCATGTAATTTTGTATTAATTTGGCATAATTACGCTACAGCAAATTATGCGAGTTTTGCACACCCCTTGACTGTAAGATGTACCAAGACAAAAAAGAACCTGCCTTTAGGTCTGTGCACACATTACAGGTTTGAAGAAACTAACAGCATACCTAGTGAGGAGAAGCAATGCAAAGCTCCAGCCCCTTGTATTCAATCTGGGAATATCAATCAATCAGGAGTTTGTTAAAGCGCGACTACTCACCCGTAAGGGTCTCAAGGCGCTAGGGGTGGGGGGGCGGAGGGGGTGCAGGTTCCATCCATCAAGGAGGGGGTCTGTCGAAGAGCCAGGTTTTGAGGTTTCTTGCGAAGATGGGGAGCGATGTGGTCTGTCTGAGGTGGAGCGGAAGGGCGTTCCATGCTTTGGCCGCGAGGAAGGAGAAGGAGCGGCCTCCCGATCTGGTCTTTCTGGTGCGGGGGACCACGGCGTAGGAGAGCTGGGCTGATCGTAGGGTCCTTTGGGGTGCGTGGAATTTGAGTCGGCTGTTCAGGTATGCTGGTCCGGTGCCGTGGAGGGCCTTGTGTGCGTGGGTGAGCATCTTGAAGGTGATTCTCGCCTCGACAGGGAGCCAGTGGAGTGTGCGCAGGTGCTGGGAGATGTGGCAGTGTTTTGGCAGGTTGAGGACCAGTCTTGCGGCGGTGTTCTGGATGTTCTGTAGCTTGCGGGTGAGGTTTTTGTTTATTCCGGCATAGAGTGCGTTGCCGTAGTCGAGTCTGCTGGTGACCAGGGCGTGAGTGACGGTCTTTCGGTGTTCGAGGGGGATCCATTTGAAGGTCTTACGAAGGAGGCGGAGGGTGTGGAAGCAGGAAGACGAGACAGAGTTGATCTGGCGGTCCATTTTGAGCTCGGAGTCCAGGATGATTCCCAGGTTGCGTGCGTGGTCCGTGGGGGTTGGCGGGTTTCCGAGGGCGGGGGGCCACCAGGTGTCGCTCCAGGCATCGGGGTTTGGGCCCATGATGAGTACTTCTGTTTTGTTGGTGTTTAGTTGTAGGCAGCTGTTTTTCATCCATTTGGCGACGGCTTCCATGCCTTCTCGAAAGTTGCGTCTGGCGGTGTTGGGCTCGTTGGATAGGGAGAGGATGAGCTGAGTGTCGTCTGCGTATGACACGATGTTGAGTCCGTAGGTTCTGACGATGGGGGCGAGTGGAGCCATGTAGACGTTGAAGAGCGTCGGGCTGAGGGAGGAGCCCTGGGGGACTCCGCAGGTGGTAGGTGTGGGGTCCGAGAGGAAAGGGGGAGTCTGACCCGCTGCATCCTGCCGGAGAGGAAGGAGCGGATCCAGTCGAGGGCCTTGTCCTGGATTCCTGTGTCGTAGAGTCTGCGTATTAGGGTGCGGTGGGAGACTGTGTCGAACGCCGCTGATAGGTCGAGGAGGATGAGGGCTACTGTTTCTCCTTTATCCAGTAGGGTGCGGATGACGTCTGTTGCGGCAAGGAGGGCGGTTTCCGTACTGTGGTTTTTTCTGAAGCCGGATTGGGAGGAGTCGAGGATGTTGTGTTCTGAATATCCTGTCCGATTAATATCTCGCATGTACGCAGATGCAAGGCCCAGCCTACAGAAACCAGCTGATGCCCTACTATGCTGCAGTCATGCTGCCTAATGACTCATCCTCCTTAAGTGCACCACAGTAACTTCAAAACACAACAATCCTATGACATGCTGCACCCGTCATCTTTCACCTCAAGAGGAGAGGTGACTGGGCTTCCTTGCCTAACACAGGTGTGCCAAAAACGATAAAGACACACTAATATTATAACTTTATTGTACAAAATCGCAGCTTGCCCAGTCTTAGTTAGCAGCAGCGGCCCGTGCAGGTAAAAGCGGTGGGGCCGGGTGAGAGGGGGGGGGGGGGCGGAGACAAGGGGAAATTTATTATTTATTTAATTTTCCCTCGTGGTCTGTCGAATCCCCCCCCAACCCGGCCCACTGATCACCGCTCTTACCTGCACGGGCTGCTCCTGTTTGTTACTGAACAATTGGAACGTACAGGATTCTATTCCACAAACACACCCAGCAACCGTATTGGCACACCATTTTCACAAGTGAGAGTTGTGGAGCATCACAGTGTCCCCACAGGCTCCCACAGGAAGTATTAACCACACAGCTCTGAAAGAAGCACGCCTTAGCTCCCTAAAAGAAGATTAAAGTGGCAAAACGCAAGTCACACCCTTGCTTCCTGAAGAGTTTATTTTTTCTTTAATTTCCAGGGGCTAGAAATGATATAAGGACTAAGGAAGCAGGCTCGCTCGCAGTGTTCAACTCATATTCGAATCCATGTGAGGCTGGCTCAGCCTTCCATCTTACTGAAGTCAGTGAATTGAGTGCCAATAAGTTGAGTATGTAGAGCATCTATTACTTGCAGTGGTTAGAAGGAGCAGAGATAAGACAAACTCACACATACAACCAGAAAATAAACTACGAACCAGCTTAAAGAGACAAAATCACACCATTTGATCATTACGGTTTTCTTTTTCTATTATTTCCAGAGATTATGTGCAATATAAGAATTAATTTGGTTCTTACCTGGCACTTTCCGCCTATATATATTACTTGGCACATTTTTATAGCCTTTGTTTTACCAGTTAGTAATAGAAAGGGCCAGAGATATCTACCGCAAAACATCTTCTGGCATCCTCTAAGTTCCAGCAGTTTCGGTGGTGCTGCTGCCTCCCATCCCATAACAAAGGGACTGAAAGGACATAACAAGAGCATCCTTCAATGAAAGCGCTCTTTGTCTCCAAGAGATGCCACTTAGAATGCAGCGGTGCTATGTCAACAATAGCACTTTATCACAAGATTGGGCACTCTGCACAATGTTGAATGTTTTTACTCACATTTAAAGGGCCGGGAAAAAAACAAAACCCCAATGTGGCTGCTTAAACCACAGTGGCCACTTTCAGGACAACCTTCATGTAAACAGCATTTACAATGTCTCAAGTACTCCGCGCACTCTTTTCACAATTTATCTTGCACAACTGGCGCTAAAATGACTTCAGTACAAGCAGTCTGTGCAACCTGCAGACGTGCACTCGCACTCTGGACGCGCGCGCCAGGCGTTTACCTACCAAGCCCCTTAATGAAGCTGATGACGCTCGACCTCCCCCAACAAGCCGCTGCAATCTCCATGAGTTTGGGAGTCGGGTCTCAAAGATCCAGGGTTTTAGAACTCCATTGTGAAGAAATCAACTGGCCGGGGAGGGAGCCCTGTGCCCGGAACCACGGCTGGCCGCGGCAGAGGCTCGGAAGAAGTCATGCTCGCAGGAAAAGCGGCAGCAGGCCACCCTGGCCACGGACAGCTTCCCATAGCCAAGCTACGGAGCAGGCCATTTTTAGCCCGAGCACACGAAGGCGGCCTGCAGCCAGCAAGCACTGCTCGGCTATATTTACCCACAAGTGCATGCTATGCTGACAGATGACAGAAGCCACTCCGAGGATAGGGCACTGCCCACAAACCACACACACATACCACAAAGCCTGACCAGGACAGGGCACCCTCGGTTTGTGGGCAGGCACCGAAGGCGGAGAGGACATTCACACAGGGGGTTTGGTGGTCAGGCCCTCCACGTGCAACTACCTGGGATTCTGGGAGACGTCTTGTTCACAAGCGGAAACTATTTGTATATGGAAAAAGAATAAACAGAGCGAGGACGTGTTCTGTGACAAGAGCGTGCGAGAAACCATCTGCCCTGAGGGGAAACTCACACAGCACACCTGCTCCAGAGGCTCTGGCTATTTAGTTTAGGCAGTTCAGTGAATTAATGGGGACACATAGTGAATAATGTCACTCAATATCTAAAAATCGCAGCTGACATCATCAAACAAAGCAACATTCTAGAACAGTGGTAATTAACCTGTGGTCTGTGGACCCCTGGGGGTCCGACACCTTCTCTGGGGGTCCGCGACTGAGTAGAAAATTAAATATTAATATGATTAATAAAGTATATATAAAGACGTAAAATGGAAAAATTTTAAAACGATCTGTTAATGTGAGGGAATTTAACACTGGAGGTTATAAATTAAGTTGGTATCCATAGCCTAATAGGAGCAGAGCAAGTACAGCCAACATAATATAGTAGAGACAATGGATGGATGGCATTAGGTGAAGCAATGACAAAAAGAGAGCATACATTAGGAGTAAAAAAAAGAAAGCGATTTGCTAAAGTTTAGCATATCTCTTCATCTTTAAATATTAAGAAACACATTTAGAAAAGCTCTAACCTTCCAGTTAAAAGAACAATTTTTTTTTGTATATTTGATTGTGAATTAAAAAATATATATATATTTGTTTGTTTCATGTATAGTTGATTCTTTATTTTTGTGCATTGTTTTGAGGTTCAAATCACAGAAATTGCTTAGGCTGGGAGCTTCCAGACATCTCAAGTGGGCCAGGATTCCAGGAATGATGCAGTGAGGGGGTGGAGGTACGGGGTCTACAGAAGTCATACTCAGTCGAGCCCTGAATGTATCCGATTGTTCTAATCGAAAAAGCGTGTTGCTAGAAGATTGGCAAAAAGCTGCCATTGTACCTTTCTGTCTGTAACAAATGAAAAGGTCTTAATTTATTTTTAACACAGCAAAAAAATGTCACTTCTTAAAATAACATTTGCACATGCTAACAGTATTTCCCTTTACGCAGAAATGATGGGGGCACTTGTTCGCTGTCTTGAGATCCGAGAGCCCAAAAGCAGAAAGAAAATTCGAGGCCAGTGTGGCATCAATTTTGGTAAGATTGCCCATTCCATAGACATGCAGAGATCCCACAGTCATCTGAAGCTGTAGCATTGCACTGGCCATTTAAAGATAGTTAGCAAACTAACAGGGCTTAATTATTGCCAGTGGTGTCGGGGGCTGGGCGCCGGTTCTCACTTTTGAGGGGACAGAGCTTATTTTTCACCTCAGACTTTGCACCAGAGAGAGAAATAAAGGGCCAGAAAAGGGAGACAGAAGGAGGCAGGAAAAGATTGGAAAATATTTACAAAGGGAGAAAACAGACGTGAAAGAACCTGCAATAACGAGATAAAGAGTCAGGAAGAGTACGGTGGTGGAAGAAAGAGGCTTGAGGTGGATTCAAGACTAAACAGCCTTGGTATTCAGCAACCCGCACATCCAGCAGCACCTGGCTCCTAAGAAGAAAAATATTTATATAATTTTGCAAACTGAGCACAAGCTTCCACCTTCTTGTTGCGCTCCCTTTCTTCTGGGACATCTAGACTGATTTAAATGGAGCAGGATTTCCTTGTCGACTTTACTCTCGTCTGCTGTCCTGTCTTCAGTAGCCAACTCGTACTAGTTCTCTAAAGGACATGGCACATGAATCAGATTGCGGGTCACTGCAATGTTGTCAAAATCTGCAATTCTATCTGACTTATCTCAGTGAACACAACACTGCAAATGGATTTCTTATCCATCTGATAACATTGCAGACACTTAGTGATAGCCTGCCTAAAGGGCAGTGCATATAGTTTTCTAAGGGGCAAGACAATTGCAAGAACACTGGCGTTAACTATAATGTTTCATGAAGGGAACGCAAACTTTAAGCACTGATAATCAGGGCCACTGGAATTATGCGATTGTGAGGCTGCTGCATTTTACCCCGCATAATTTGTGATTTGCTGCATTTGCCACATAATTGATCATCTGCTGCATAATCTGCAGATTTTAACAAAAAAAATGTTGTTTCTAGCTCAAGCGGTTCAAAAGTTACTAATGACACAGCAACATGTGTTGCCGCGCTATGGAAGGCCCTTTGCAAAGTTTGACTGGTCACCTTTCTGTTGATTATTGCTGTGTTTGGGTGTTAAACCAGTTCTAATGAGGCGCAATCAATGCTCAGACAGTGTTAACAAGTGTGAAAATGACAAAATAACGAAGTAATACTATCACAAAATGTGCTGCATTACGCTGCATCATTTGCCTTTTCTTGATGAATAATTTACTCAACCCTGCCGAATAACTTGTCCCTCCCCTTCTGCATAATTCCAGTGGCCCTGTTTATAATGAAGAAATAATAGTGGAAGATGCTAACACGAATTTACTTATTTACAAAAAAGTTTTAATAAAAGTGAAATGTGCAGAATTTACATTTAAAAATGATGAATGTTTTATACAAAAATTTGTAGTAGGCAACCACACCTGAAACCCAGTAATGATGTACAAATTCTAATATTGGCTTATGTAAAGACGCCATATTTATAAAATGAAGGTCTATTAATACTGAATTGTTTGCTTTTCACTTTAAAATGTTAGTTGTGCAAGTTGTTTTTCTTCTCTTTACTACAGATGTTACAAATTTGGAAGCTACTGTTTATTAGCTAATGAAAAGACATTTGCTGTATTAGACGACTGATAGCGAGGTTCTCACCACAAAAGATGTAGATGAGAGGGAGGACGATTCATGTAAAGGCGATATTACAATGAAGAAAGGATGTGCCCACAACATTCAAGGACCCATAGTTGAAAGACGATTGTACTCTGATGAGATGATAGGGAGTAGACCTGTTCCCAGGAGCGTGCTGAAATCTTATATTGGTCCACATGAAAAAGAAAGAATATTAATGTTGCAAACATCGAAAATGTCTGTTTATATTAGTGTGTGTTCCTAGACTAGGCAAGGCAGATTCCGGCAGAGGATTCTATCCTGTGACACAGAGCAGACCCCCCATTTTTCCACTCCTTAGACTGAGAGCAGCTTCTCATTCTGATTCTTTTCTGACTTCCTGAGAGGATACTCTGTATTGAGTTTCCTGGGCATCTCTTTATGAGCAGTCTTTGTTATTTTCTGATCTGCTACCATTTGAACTGAGAAAATCTCTAGCTTATTCTGCTAAAGCTTAATGCTTATCCTCGACTCTCATCAGGACTCTTCATGGGTTCCTGAACTGGCACCTTTAATCCCTTCCGTATTTATCTTGACTTAGCTTAGAATAGGGATACTTCCTAATGGAGCACGCTTATCGCACATTTTATTCATGCTCAATTTGATTTATTGAATTCATTCACTTTATTACTAAATATTGATTGATTGTTAACCTACTGGTGTCCTTGGAAGAATAATTCTTTAATAAAGATAATGGATAACTAAGAGATTTAAAATAAAACCCTTCAGCTCAACATAATTCTCTTTATTGACTGAACTAAGGAAATGATAATTGATAATGATTTATATGGAGATTTAATTTCGACGTCTCAGTTGACATCAAAGACCCATCGACCTGATGTGTTCTGGGTTCACATGGATAAGTAAGTGAAGAGTCAAACCCCTAACTCCAGCAAATATGTGAAAATAGCTTTCAATTTCTGCATACCATCAATGAGGAAACAGGATATCAGCTCAGATAGCTTATCTAATTTTAGGCACCAAGTGGAGCGGATATCCTCTTACCTGACTAGTGCTATGCGGAAAAGGTCTGGGCTTTCGCCAAATCTAGAGATGCTCCAGGAGGCCGGGACTCTGCAAGACCGTTCATGTATCTGGAAGTGTCACAGACTATGCCCAACATGGTTGACATTTGGAGGCTCCTATTCTGCCAGGACATCTTCCAATATTCCTTCAGGCCAGGCCTGAAACTATGCTCTACTTCAGCAACATATTCTGAAAGAGTTACTGGAGGTAGAGATTGAAAAAGCAGATTGTTCCAAAAAAGCTAGAGCTTTTGATGAAACTAATACATTACTTTAAAAGCCAACTCAAAAATGCAGATAAGTGTCATGCATTGGAGTCACCAGGAGGAGGTGTCAAAGCTGTAATTTCTGGTGGCCCATAAATGCCAACCCGCTATTGTCTAAAGTCGGGCAGAATGGTTAGCCTTGCTGGTTCCTGCATGAGGGACACGGTACACACATGCTCTTCTTCAGACCTTAGTTTGGTGTTAAAAGCTCGTCTTAAAGCCTCTGCAGCCGAGGGGCTGCTACGGAAATGATTGAGGTTGCAGTTTCAATTCATGATAACCCCAGATGACGTTAATAAAAATAGAACCTCAATATTCCTGGTTAACTCTTTGATCAAAGCAAAGGAAAAAGAAAAACGACCAAGTAGCTGCCAGTGTTTCCATGCTCCAAGTAGTTGATGCAGAATTCCTGCTGCATGACCTGCACAACATATCACAACAGGTTTAAGCACCCAAGTTATGCATGACGGGAGGAGGAGTGTTAGAGACCATAGGACGAGAGTTTCAAAAATAAAATTTGCCCCGGACACAGAAAAGTGGCAACTTCTAAAAGAGATCATGAAGGAGTGATAAGCGTTAGGCACAGGGGAATGTGAAGATATGGGATCCCTCGCTCAAATGACAAAGAATTTTCTATCTCAATGCCTGAAAAATCAGCGGGAACACACATCTCATGCAGAAGTATGGCACATAAATAACACCTTCGCTATTTAAGAATAAAGATAGAATATTTTCATATGAGTTAAACTGAGAATAGGGGTAACACATACTGGGTTATTGAAAAAGCAGGACATGAAACACCATGGACAGACCTTCCATTATAAGGGTTGCAAGAGACAGCTAGTCAACTCAACAGAAAGGGTTAAATCATGAAATGAACAGATGAAGGGTTAAAAAAAAAAACAGGTTTTCTGCTGTTTTAAATGCAGAACACTAGCCTAACACATCACAATTCAGAACTCACTTTTCTTCTCGCCATAAAACTCTAACACCTTGAAGCATTGAACCGGTGTATCAGAACTTCCTGTCACTACCTTCATTTTTTAGGCATATGCTTATAAACAGAGGATAACCTCCATTGCACAGATTTTTATCTAAATAAAATAGAGCAAACATTTCTTACTTCTATTTCAGACTTCAAGTAGAGCACAGAATAAAACTTTACTGACGTGCTAGTTAATGTGATTACTTGGTATGGAAACGCAGAGAGGAGATGCCTGATCTTCAATAGTGCCATCAGCCACATCTGAGCTTTGTCTGCGCTCTGACCTCTACAGTGTAAATCCCCTTTCTGGCTTTTATAGAGTACATTCTGATACTGTACTTCAGTTTTCAAACCATGGGCATTATCCGGGGACTATCAGCCTTCCGCTCATTGGTGTTCCTCACTTGTGGCCAATTATCCCACAACAATGCTTGCTTCTACACTCTAACTTGGTAATAAGTTGCCAAACTTATTACCAAGTGGTCAAATCTAGCAATTGAGTCATAATTTTATTTTTTGCAGCGGACGCACTCATTTCAGTAGAATTTCACTCAAACTAAACACATCTACTGAACTTGATTTCCTTTGAAAATTGGCGGCGGTGGAGAAATGTTGCAGCAAACGTCCCTCCAAGGCCTGTGAAAATACATACCAGCCGCATACTTGCAGAATCATTCCCTGGCATGGCAAGTAGCTAGGCCGGCCCTGCTCTAGAATGGTTGGTTTGGGAGGGCAGATAAATGGGGTAAAGGGGAAAAAAATAATAGGCTTGTGAGATATTTAGAATTTTAGATGTTTAAATCTGTCCATTTTTAATTCAAAAACCACCACCCAAGGACCTACATACTTCGCTTTTTATGACCCAAAAAATTTACTCCAGGACTTCCAGCTTTGGGAAAGGATAGGAACACTGCTTGTCGGAATGGGTGCAATGCATGTCTAGCACAGCATGCTCCCGCCCATGAGTGGCAGAAGAAACTTTCCTGATACTCACAGAGCTCCATTTTTAGCTGCTTTATTTTTGTTTTAAAACGTTGTCAGCTGTGAA
This sequence comes from Calotriton arnoldi, assembly GCA_963921515.1. Lineage (NCBI taxonomy): Eukaryota > Metazoa > Chordata > Amphibia > Caudata > Salamandridae > Calotriton > Calotriton arnoldi. The sequence goes on along the minus strand of CAWUFW010000371.1, from coordinate 1,099,098 downwards.
CCCCAAAAAGCTATCAACTTTTTTTTTTTAAAAGTTGGTGAAAGACTAAGTGTTGTAACTTTGGACACCCCTATATAAAACCATAATAAACAGACAGATATTTATTCTCTCTTTACATATATAAATGTCTACGGGAATTCAAAATCCATTCATGGATAAACATTTGAAATCTTTGAATAAAGTGCACTAAATTCCAGATACCATCATGGGATCTGCATGTGGCTACAAATAAGATGCTTGGTGAAACCAGATCAAGGATTTCATTGTTTAGAGGATGAAGACCATTCTTGAGCACTGTCCTAACATGGGCTTTTCATAGGTCACCTTACAGTGAACGTTACTCAAAAACATTTGCATCGAATATGACAAAACGTGGCATGTATATACAATATACCTCACTCACATCTGCATTAAAAAATGGTAAAAATTACCTCCTCTACTTGAGAAAAATATTAAACATATTCAAAACTCAACTGGAGATTGGATGTGCACAGAAAGAACAAATTCATGTTCAGAGATTATGCGAAAAACATCATGTGGGCAACACTCCAAAGTGCCATTATCAATGCTAGTTGGGTTAATAAACAGTTAAAATGTAATGGGCACTCCTTGAAGAAACTGGAACACAGTTCTCTTCATTGATTCTATGGGACACATAAAACTTAGCCTAATCAAATGTAAAATCGCTCTAACTAACGTACATTAAGGCAAACAATTGCAGATTAGGTTCAACGCGCACACGCGAAAGACCAAACTAGATCTGAACCTACCAATGTACACATTACCAAAGTATGTACAGTTACACCAATGAATATACAGTCACAAAAACAAATGGATATTCTTACAGTATCTGCAGAGCATCACTTTTGCAGGATTTAATTTAGCATGAACCCAGTGAACTGGCCTTAAAAGAAACCTTACTCCTTCTAGAAAATAAAATGTAATTGGACTATACTAAACAAATATGGAAAGCAGACAAACTTAGACTTGACAACACCATACTGTGTGCTACATAACACTGCTTAGTCACCGTCATTCCTTTAATACCAAGATTTCAATGGAGTTTAGTGCATCTTAGGTGTAGATCACTAGACTTTAAACAAATCTCTTAACGGTACTGAAAGACGTCAATTAAGGCACTTATGATAAAAACAACATACGATAATGCAAAACAAAATACCCATCTGCCTTTGAATGAACATTCAATATTCCACGATATAACTTTCCGTATAATCCAAGAAGAGTGCTATGAGGGGTTTCCTTTTGAAAAAGCACCTCAAATGATGAGTCTTGCTACTTTCTAAATGTGTTCTTTTTATTGACTGTAGTCTACAGCAGGTTTATGTTTTACTACTATTGAAACCCTTGTTTTCTAATACTAAATATTTGGTGCTTCCTAAAGCATACTTTGCCATTTAGCAGCAATGTAAATAGCAAATGTTCCTATTTGTCGACTAGGTGATACCAGTTTTATCAATCGCATCCTGAGATGACCCAGTTAATATTCAATCAAGTGTCCTGCAGGTTCCACATAGATCCCTGTAGAAGGCACAACGCTGTTACATATCCATCTACATACACTAGGAGTTCATGTGAATTAAGCAGAATTATGCATAAAATGTCTTTCTTCAACCAAACGCGAGGATGCAACATTTCTTTTGCCTGCATTTTATTTAATGTATTTTTCATACAGTGCTTAAATTCAGGAACAGCTTTACAGCAGGAAGAACATAAACCAAACCATATACATATTCTATTTGGATGGACATCGTCGCTTAATTTTCTCTGGAGGGTAAATGTATTTTCAGATTGTTTCTGTTATATGATTGTTTTTGTTTTTTAGAGACCATGCGATGGGTGTTTGTAGTGTCCTTTGTTTGAGTGGGAGTGTTGCTGGATACATCTGCTATTCATTTATGGATTAAAATAGCAGATTTTATCACTGGTGACAAGTGGCGGCTCGCACAGGTAATGCTGTGGGGTGGTGGGCGGGACGGGGGTAATGGAGTCCGACATACGACGGCAAAGATTAAAGTAAATAAATAAATAAAACCACTTACCTTGCACTCGCCGCATTTATTTATTTACTTTAATCTTTGCCGTCGTATGTCCGACTCCACTACCTCTCCACCCCGCCCCACAGCATTACCTGTGCGAGCCGCCACTGCTGGTGACCTCAGACCTCTCACAGGTACATAAGATATCCCAGGTTATTTGTGTTATTCATGATTAAAGACTAGGGCGAGCGGGCAGGGCTGCATTCTCCTGTGAAGCACTGAGGAAAAAGAGGAACCGCTTATCTTCTGGTTCGGAACGGACCGAGGAGGGAGTAGCAAATTTAAGGGAGGGACCTGGTGCCAGGTACAGTGCAGAAGAAAGTGTACGTGAATTGAAGCCTAGACTTTGTGCAATTAACTTGGTTTTTAAAAAATATAGTTTTGGGTGCAAGTCTGATGAGAATCAATAAACATTGCCAGCATCATTGTCAGACTGAAAGTATCACAGATCAGAACTCAGAAACTACTGCCCCATGTGAAGAGATTTTCAGACATCTAAAGATAGAAGGTGCATAAAAGGTTCTCTAATAGTAAGTTTGTACTTAAAAAATTAAGTTACCTTTTTTCTTTCCATTGTTCCAGGAACATTTAATTTCATGGAACAATATTCCCTCCTTCACCAATTTTGGGTATTTCAGATACTGCTTATTCCCACCCATGTGCAAATTTACTCCTCACCTTGATAGCAGTACATTTCTGATGGTGTCCAGGGTGTGAATCTTTGCGAATGTCAAACTGTAGGTGTTTACCTACTTTGTAAGCCATCCACATATTCAAATGCCCACTCCCCGCACCTGGGAGATGATTTGTTCATAAGTAATATTACACCACACTGGTATGATATTACTAAAGCTTTCAGTTTTCCGTTTTTACCTATTTTTACAGATAAATACAGAAAACTATCAATTTGCTCACCTGTATTTATTTTTAAATATGTATAAATACGGAAAATAAGGTGTTTTCGGACGATACTCACTACTATCAATCACGAGTGCTAGGTCAATAGCTGTGCAGATTGACAGGTAGGGGAAGTAAAAAAAAATGGCTTAAATCAACTGGACATTCAAATATAAGCAAACATTTGTCAGTTAAATAAATGTGTAAACATATGTATTGCAGCATTTTTTTTTTTTTTACACAAAGCACAAAATAAATATGGATAAACACAGATAAAATTACCAACAAATAAATATGGATAAATACAAAGCAAAGTGTCTGAAAAAATCAATACCATGAAACCTGGAGCCCTAAATATAACGTGCTAGTCAATACATTTTTGCTCACAAAACACGAATGTACACTTGTTAAACAAGCCATTTGTTCACAAAGTTTTCCCTCAAAATACTCAGTGCTACAGAAATCTTTGCCGCTTTCTAAATGTTACAAAGTTTTTCATATTTATTTAAAAGGCTTGACTTTCGTGACAATTTATGTAATAATATATACCCTTATTTCACACTAACGCACTGGTTCTGTATAAAATACACTTTGCAGAAAACCGTGTTCTTCATCTGCACAACACCACTGCGAATAGAAAGCTTCATTAGAGGTAAACTTTCAGTGAAAAATTCTCAATACATTTGCAACAGTGCCTAGGAAATCTCCGCAAAAGTTAACCTTGCAGAGAAAAAGCTGTATACATTTCCTAGAGTGCCTCTGTTCGATTACCGCCAACATTACCTGGCTACCCAATTAACAGTACCTCGCAGAAAATCTTTGTACAGGTGAAAGCAGACCTGTGACTTGGCAAAACTGTGCAGAGAAAAAAATCCAGCGCACGCCCAAATCTTAGAACCAAATAAGACTCGCAAATGGCTTTGTGAATCGAGCTTGTACGAGACCTCCGGAAGCCCCTGGAAACGCATCATTCTGTGGTAGAAAAGATTGCACTCGTTGTCCAGAAGCATATAATCCGCCTATGCGTCATCATTTAGATAATAAGGCACCTACCTGCATCCCTCCTCAGACACTTCCCAGCCAGCCTGCTCTTTCGTCTAAAGCACACACGCCGGCCGCAGTAGCAGTGTTTAACTTAAGTAAATAATTAATGGAGAACCCGGCGTGTTTAGGACATGACTTCATTTTTGGGACGTTTCCTCTTTCTTGTGATGAGGCTGCTAATAATAGCCGTGTTGTGACCTGTGCTGGAGACACGTTTCCCTGCACTTGCAGTCATTACTAAAAGTTTCCCATTGAAAGGCCGACCCCAGCTTAAGAGGCTGTTGTAGGAAATCCTGACATCTTTCAACGATTACTGTCAAAGGGCCCGGCAGCTTCACTGACCTTTACTGTTTGGAAGCAGCTTATTCTGAGGCAATAAAGAACTACTGAAAACTCATCGAGATGTCGTTCATTGCACGGTTGACGTGGTGTAGGTGAGCAGGCCCCGCTGGGCTGCACATCCGAGCTGTCCGCAGGCGACCTGTAACTCCAGCTTTTATACTCAACACAGGTACACTAAAATCATTAAAGGAATGCGGATAAAATATGGGAGGGAAATTCATGTGGAAAAACACATTCGTGAAACATGCAAGACCACACCCTGGACAACACAGGAACCCAGTTGAATGCCATTTGGGGAGTGTATATGAATGCATTTTAATCATACCAGCAGTGATCTGCCCACTTTTCGCATGCCAAGACTACTTTTATGCTAATCATAACAAACTGGAAGCACAGGGGTGTAACAGTGGCAAATAGCGAATACGCTTGGGTCACCCCCAAACCACCCACAGCTTACTGCTCATGATTTATCATTATTCCAGGGCACCACATCCTGGCCAGGCCTGGCGAGCAAGCCTTCCCATCAAATCCCTGGGCTCAGTTATTTCCTTCCAAGGACACAGAGCTACACGAAGGCCAGTGTGGGCAGCAGATTTATGGCACCAATTTTGCCTATGGATTCAGAAATCCTTGCACCTGTCCTGGGTGGACCTCTCGTACACTACTGCAGACGTGCCCGCTTCTTACAGAGATCTGCAAGTGAAAATCATCTGCTCGGCCAAGATCATTTACCTGCACTAGGTACTTCACAATCACCTATGAGGATGATGGCGCAAAATGAAAACGTCAGAGCACTAAGGAAAAGAAAGAAAAGGAGGGTAAGAGGTGGAGAGTGCAAGGGGAGAAAAGTAATTTCAGAAAAATAAATATAGTAGAGGCGATTACAATAAACTACAGAAAAATGATCTAGAGAAAATGAGAAAAAGGGAAAACACAATGCTGAAGATATCTGCAGAAAAATACACAAAGATGAGTTGGAAGATAGAGATGATAGAGATAGACGAGTGAAACCGAAAAATAGCAAAGGAAAAGAACAAAAATAGAAATTGACATTTGTAAAATAATACATATATAATACAAGGCGAAAGACGAAATGAGTCTGTCAACAAAAGGAAGTGAAGCTTGGAAAAAGAGGGGCACAGTAGGGAAGAAAAGGAAGGCTATTGACAACATTGAGAAAACCAGCAGAATTTGGGATATATCATTTCGGATTGATGTGCCTATTGCAGAGTTGTATGTGTAACGTGCAACTTGCCGTTTCTAATCCCTGTGAGGTAGTGTCTTGGGTTTATACACAAAAATCTATGTGCAGTTTGTAGATTTATTGCTATAATTTCAATCAGAATATTGTGGGTAAATATAACAATGCACAAATCTCCGTGCATCCTGAAGGCCACTGATTCCAATCCCAGTGCGAAAGCTATTGGGGGGGTAAATGCATCGACTGCTGACACGCGTGCACACGTGTGTCTGTGTGTGCACCACTGCCAATATCAGTGAGATAAATCAGCTAGTGTTGCAGAGATCAGGGTTTAACTTGTAAATCCATTTCAAATTGTAATCATCCGAATGAGATAGCTTCCTCCCAGCAGTGCACCGAAAGCATACCTTTTGTATCAAAATTCCCAGACTTAAAAAGATTAACCCTAAAACGCAAACTATCTATAATATTTACTGCTAAAAATGAACCAATGTTTCACAAAAGGCTACCCAAACGCCAGTCACACTACGCCGTGACCCTATACAACATCAAGCCAACAACTGGGGCCCTCTATTCAAGTTGCTGGTCAAGCCCTTTGACTTCAAGCTGCCACCCTTGGTATTGATACTGCAGACTATCTACGTTTCTTCCTCTTAGCACAAACGTTTCTCTTACAGCGGTTCATCCAAATGGTTCAAGTTAGGATCAATGGGCGTTTTGTGTGCCTTCGGATGATAGACAGTCTTATTCTACCGAAAATTTCAAATAGGCTTTCAGATCTTGGTCTTCAGGTGAATCCTGCTGCGGTGGTCCAATCTATTTTCAGGCCGTTGCCTGGTTTTGAGGCCCTTTGTAAAGATGACCACTCTGGATCAGACTATATTGCTTCAAAACTTGCCTTAAACCGATTTAGTAATATTTTTTTTTTTATACCAGAATTAGAAAAAGACAGAGACCGAGTCTGTATTTGTAACTGATATTCAGCCCAATTTTTGTCCAAATTCCATTTATACTCCTCTTTGGTAGCACGCTATCCCAAATGTCCATAGACTAGTAGAATGTGTTGAAAACAGATCAGGCACAGTATTGTTCATGAAGTCAGCTAGAGAGAGCAGACAAGCATCACCACACACCTTCACTAAAAAGTGTGCATTGCTCAGTTCTACTCATCAAAGATAGAGAGGTTTAAGTATATCACCTTTAAATTGTAGAGGCAAACCTCTCGGGTGAACGTTTACATTATTTTATAATATAAAGATGGAAATCTACTTAGGAGGCAACATGATAAAACATCTTGGGAATGCAAAGATAAATGGTGCATTATAAACAGAAGAAAAAATGTTAATTGCTTGTTTGAGAATTCTCCTACATTTTCTCCCATAAATGTGCATCTTTCCTACTACATTCTTCAGTAGAACATCAATATGCATTCCGTCTCGTGGTTTCAAGTGACTATATGGGGAAATGCATTCAACAGTAGTGTTTTATATCCAAAGCAGCAACCTGCACTTGCTGCCACTGAAGTTCTGTATCAGATTTCGTGTACTCGTTCTGTATGGTCTTGGTTTCAGGCATCTTTGCCTTGTTACTATAAAAAACAAAATATTGTAGTCTCATGCCTCGCAAGGGATATAAATGTAAGAAACACTCTTGAATTCAATTATCCAAGTTAACTTTACTTATACTTTTCAACACTACCTGGCCTCGGTGGCTAACAGGATGGGGGCATGTCTTGCTACCTTAGTGAAGCCATGCATTTTTAAAATGAGCCTGTAGCTAGATCACAGGATCCCTTCCTGGAACTGTTGAGTTCAGTCACACTCACTTTCATGGTACAACCATCCCTAACGAAAAAATTCTGAGTCGGACTAAGGCTAAATATTGCAGCCTTCGGGATAAAATCTTGTATATACCGAATGTTATTGCCTACAAGTAGGCACTTTTTAAGCTATACATGGCTTGAAGGACATTCAACTCAAAGCCAAAAATCGGCCGAGGTAACGTTTCATTCAGTAATTCAATAGACAAATCCTCATTGAAAGAAATCCAAAATCATCCTTCTGGTGCCATATAAAGCCATCTACTCTAATTCCTCAGAGAAAAAAATATTATTATAAAAAAACATCGCTATTATTAACAGGCAACTAATTTTGTAACAATCGACATTCTACAGCACTAAGCTTGATGCCTTTTACAGAGTTGGAAATCTAAGTAGGAGATGCATAGCTACAGACTTTACTCCGGATCCTGCTTCTGGATATTTGATGCATCATCTCTGTCTTTTTGGCACATTTTTACAAAAATTATCAACTAACCTTTCGCTCCCATCATGCACACCTGCCTGACCCTAGTTGAAGTCAGAAATAGAAACTTCAGAATCAAAGGATGCCTTCACCATGAGATTTCCGATTACTAGCATCACATTATCCAGTTTCTTTCCTCTCAGACCATTTCACAGGATTCATTTCTGCTACACTGCAGACTGCCTTCAACCTCATGTACCATTCCGCTCTTCTTGATCACACACAGAGGTCTGGGGCACTTTTGACTGTTTCTCATCTAACAATAACAGAATGTGACATTGGGTAAATTGACATTAAGATGAATATCTTTTCATATGCTGTCCCCCCAAAGATCACCACTCTTACGAGTTGTATTCAACTGCAACACAACCCCCTTGTTCTAATCATTCCTATGCCGACAACACCCAGATTTGTCTAAGGCGATCATAGGGCTTAGACTACAGAGAGGGTTGAGTTAAGTTTGGAATGAGGTTCAGACAGCTGCTGCTATCTATAAGAAGCCACCCACAATGAACACTTGGAAAACATCCTTTTCGGGGGAAAATTCCCACGTAAAAAAACAAAACAGTCAACCCCAAAATGACAGTGATTTTTCTTGGGTTCCTTGTTTATTAAAAGATGACCAATATCTCCCACTATTGCCAACACGTTTCGTCCAACAACAGTGGACTTCTTCAGGGCATAGATATGGTAAAAATAGTATAAGTTTTGTAATCAGTGTGCTTCCCAAAAAGGAAGTGCACTCGATTCATCGCATCACGGCACCAAGCGCAGTGCTCATTGTAGGGGCGGCTAAATACCTTGTGTAATGCACACTGGATCCACATATGTACCATCGCTGCCGTGGCGGGATGTTAGCTAACTTTTGACTCCCGGTCTTTCTATCATTGGATTCTCGACCGTGGTCATTCTTCCATTTATCACACCAGCGGACTCATATGCACCGCATTGTTTTTACCGTATCTACCCCCTGAAGAAGTCCACTGTTGTTGGACGGAAAGTGTTGGCTGGCTTTTGAAGTATATTCAAGAAGAATCAATAAACAAAGATTACTTTGTTTGGATGTATGTTTGTTCTTAGAAAAAGAGCCCATTTATAATCACTAAATTGGTTTTGAATGTGGGTGCCCCTTTTGCTGTATTGTTTAAAAGGCTGAAACCAATATTGCTACTACTATCCATTAAGGACAAAGCCTTAGTAGTTGGAGACACATTCAATTCCATTCTGGATTATTGTAACGCTCTGAATGCTGGGCTCCCAAAAACAAACTACTGGGTAGACTGCAAAGATATTTGAATGCAAATGTTCATGCCATCTATGATCTAAAAGAGAGAACATATTGATGACTGCTGACACTCTCTCCACTGGTTTCCTTTTCGGGCTTGAGACACTTAAAATGTATGCTTGGCATTTGGGTGCCTACTTCATGAGGCTCCCAGTTAGTGATCGGTTAATATTACCCATCAAATCACCCAGGATTTACATGGCGAAGATCAGATTTTTATTAAAGATCAGGTTTTTAATGCCAAAATATAACTTGTTTACAAGTGTAGGCCAATCTTATTCTGTAGAGACACCATTACTCTGGAATGCACTTTAGTCTTAGTGTAGATTTTCATCAACCTTATGATTTCAAGAAAAAGCTGAAGAACCACTTGCTCATGAGGAAGTGCATAGACAAGCTCCAAGAGACCCTTTCATGGCAATGGACGATTTACAAACCCTGACACTCACTCATTTTTATCTATACTGGCCTTCCTAAGACACTCACTACCAGTTTGCAAAGGCTACAAAAGCACAATGCCAGCACCTGCCTCCTTAACGTACACAAGAATCAAATTCAAGGTTCTCTGCATGGGGGCGTGGCCACGCTGGCAACCAAGATGGCTGCTTGGCACTGAAGCTCCAGCAATTTTGGCCCTCACCCTTTAGAATCCGGGGCACAGCCTTGCAATCCCTGATGCCCCGGGATAAGGAGATTTGGAGTGCATGATCGCTTTTCTACACTGCCGTCTGGAGCGAGGAGCCAGCAGCCCGGCCCACACCTCAGAGCCCCCGTGGCGATAGGGGCTGTGAAAGACCCCGAGGTTCGAGTCTGCAGAGCCTCGCTGGCCTTTCCGCGCTCGCTGCTCTTCTCACCTGTACGACCCTTAGGCATTTAAGACCATGTCTGGGGGTGCATTCCTGTTGCGGTGTTGGAGGGCCGTATTAGTCTGCTGACCATCCCTGGAGATATCGCTGAGGCTGCCAGGTGTGTCTGGGTTCGGCCAGACTACGGGGTTTGAATTATCCTCCCGCCTTGGCTGATGGCTCATGGGGCACCACTTCCGGCATGTGGCTGCTCCCGGTAAGACGCCGCGGCATCGCCTGCATTCGCTGTGCGGCAGTTACACCATCTGCACGCTGGGCCGGCCGAGACTCTCCATCATCACAGTGCCTCTATAGTCAGGGCCTGTTGTGTGCACTTCACCTGCTGCTTACTTCTGCCAACTGCTGCTGCTTGGGCACCTTTGGACCAGTAGTGACTGCTCATTTACATGCTTTACCTCTTGCTGCCTGCCTGGAACACACACGGTGCTCCAGTTGGTCCCCACCTGCAGCTGCACCTGATTGGGGCCCACCCTTCACATAAAACACCTAGAGGGGACATTTTGACTGGTGACGCCATACTTCTCCTGACTGTCTGCTCCACCTTTGCTGCTTACAGATCCTTACTGGGGGAGCATTTATTAAAGCTGGTGTGCGACGACCCCAAGGAGCGCAAACTATAATTTGAGCAGCAAAGGTGACTGACAGATCGGAGGCACCACCTTTTTTTTGCTATTCGTCCAACATTCAGTGGACAACTTGCCTCAGATTATTCAGGAGATTGTCTGATTCGGTGGCTTCTCCAGTCTTAATATCAATTGAAATAAATCCAAATTATTCCCTCCTTACAGATGCCACTACTCTTGCATTGTGGTGTGATGGCCCAGTTAAGTATTTGGGCATTATATTGCACCACGGAAAAGAACAGTAATCCGGTTGAACTACGGCCCAACCATAGATAACCTGATCACTCAAATAGAACTATGGCTTTGGCTTCCCCTCTCCATGGTGGGTCACATTGCAATAATTAAAATGGTCATGCCCCCTCGTGTTTTATATCTCTTCTTAAACATACACATTCCCATCACTAATGCTTTTCTTGCTACCCTAATGAGCCTTATTGCGGCTCATCTGGGCTGGTCGTCTTCCTTGAGTGGGCTGGAACACCCTAGTGCTCCCTTATGATCGTGGTGGTTTTGACGTTCCACATTTCCATTTCTACCACCTGGCCACGCAGTGTCAATTTGCTCACCATGATACCATGCGGATGCGCGCCTTCCATATTCCAAACCTGAAAACGATCAGGCAGGACCAGTGCCCTTGCCCAGCATACTCCCTAAAGTCCTCCAACTAGAATCTGCAGATATCCAAACACTGTATCACACAATACAAAGGGGGAAAAAGGTATCTCTCCTACAACATGCTTCATGGGGTGCAGAGAGGTTCGCGGTGGCGGAGGCCTCACCTTGACAAATGTATGACAATAGGGAGATGCTCCTGCTCGCACACCAATATGAGCAATTGATCTCTTGAAACTCTGTAAGACTGCAGTGTGGTTACAGGTACCTAGACCGGATATGGTCGGGCCTTGATCTACCAACTAAGAAAGGTAGGAGAGTAGGGGTTACACAGGACCTCCAGTCCTGAAGAAAGTCGGATGACCCATTTGGGCTAAAAAACACAGTTGAAACATGTTGAATAGCATGCAGATAGGAGGGGTGTAGGGCTAATAATTCGCCCCATCACCACCATCCTATATAATATATTTTAAACCCGACCAGGGAATCCAGGAATAAAATATAGAGAGGATATTCCTGAGTCCGTTTTATGTTTGATTTCTGCACTTCTTTGATCCCTCTCATTATTTGTTTGTATTGTCTTCCCCACCCGTATGCTCCATCCCAGGCGTTGGTCTGCGCAGGGATGTCGTTAGCAAGCCTGATGATGAAGCATGCCACAATGTGTGGGTGAGGGCATTTTTAACTAACAGCTTGTGTACCAATTTCCCCATTGGTATACTTCTTTTACCTCCTACACCCTTGTGCGAGTACTTGGATATCCAAACACTCTCAACCACCGGCTGGGCGTGGAGAAAACTCACCTGATTACAAGGGTGGTGGGGTCTACTTTATTCCCCTGCACTACCTTTGGCAGACAACTAGTGGCCCCCCATCACACTGGAAAAACTGGTCCAGCGCACTTCGTCACACCACAACCTGCATACACTCAGATCTTTTTCCGGATGGTCACATTCTTTCACATGCTGATGATGCTCGGTTCATGATTGCTACATACATGGACCTTTTCGTACTGCAATGCGTCCATAGCGCACTGCGGGCCCAGGTTCCCTCATATCCCCTGGCTCCTGAGTTTACCTACCCTTGACGTTGGTGATCACAGATGCTGAGGGAGGGAGGTTGATTCCCAAAGTGTACCTTGCAAGCATGACTCTGCTGCCACCACAAGATGGGAAACTTAGGGACTTGGGAATACGAACTGGGACGTACCCTGACCGAAACAAATTGGTATTACTGTTGCAGCCAAACCCACCTTGTGTCATTCAATCACAGACACAAACTAATGCATTATAAATTCTTATGTAGAACATACATCACACCTAGTTCGTTCACTAACAAGAATTGATCCCCACAAGATCTTCTAGCTGCCCCAAGTGTCATGTCGAAGGGGCCAATTTTGCACACCTGACATGGACATGCTGTCATATTGGGGATTTTTGGTGTGCAATATTCTCCCGGCTCTCCTTAATGACTGGGACTGACCTTGCGCCCGACCCGCTCCTGGCCTTGCTGAACTAGGTTCAAGGTATACCGAAGAGTGTTCGCCGGTTCAATGTTATTGCATTTCTGCTGGCTAAGCAGGAGATTGCTCTTCATTAGGGAAGCAGGCGTTTTCCGGCCGACACAGCTCGACTAAAAAGCTTGACATATTGCGATACCACCAGTGAACTCTATGTCATGTTGCAGCCCCCGACTTCAAGGCTAAAAGACATTTGGCAACTACTGTGAGATTACCAGCTGACATTGAAGCCCACTGCCCTGGACTGGTTTGTACAGATGCTGTCCTTATTTATGTTCCCCCCAAGTTATACGACATTGTGTGCATGCACGCCCTGCAACAGCCGTTCTGAGCTGCGCTGAGTTCCTTGCCGCTTACCCAGCCCGCCCCCACTCCAAGACTCATATACACTGTTGTACTGTGCCTGCTGTCGCTTAATGACCCTTACAACACAATGCTACATTGTCATGTACTGAATGTTTCCCCACATCTGTGGGTTATCGGTCTGTTCTTGCTAAACAAAATGATAAAGTTTAAAAGAAAAGAAAAAAGTTCTCTGCACTGTCCACACAGCCTTCTGAGGAAAAGGCTCAAAATACTTGTAGACATTACCTCCATGCTACAGCTAGTGACCCTCTGTCCATCAGCCTCCAACCTGATTCAGTAAGTTGACGAAACCCATAGGCAGAGCTTGGAGAGTACAAGGCTCTAAACAGGGGAATGACCCCAATCCTTTTTTCAAATCTTAACCGATCTACCTGCAGTTCAGACCAATCTAAAACTCTGAGCTACCAGACCCTGCAAGTTAACACAGAGCATCACTTATGGGTATTCCCTCTCTCTGCTTTGATGCTTTCTCTTACGTTTTTTCTGCAGATTGCACATTGTTTTAACAATTAAATAATACTGCACCAACAATGTCCTTAATCTGGGATGAAGACTTTGTAAAACTGTACAAGTAATTATTTACTAAAGCCAGCCTATAGCTATTACAGTCAACTCATAAGGTGCTGGAAGGGTTTGTCACAAAATCACAAATTGAATGAATGTCCATCAACTAAAAAATAATTGTGACGCCCATTTCTGCGTCAATTATAATATGAATGTGAATGCACGTTGGATTCATTCCATTACCTGTGAGTTATTACATATGGTAATAATAAGAATGAGTCTCATGGGACCACTGCTCTGATTATTAGGATTACCCTGGACCAGGTGGGGAGATTGGATTCGTCTTTGTTCATATAATACTGCGCATTCAATGGCAGTCATTATGCCTCAGTTCATTTAATTTCGTCTCAGAACCCGCGCCTAGTACAGCACCACCCTTTGCTCACCTGTCCTCCACTCTCCCCCCGCTGTACACCATATGGCTTCAGTACTCAATGGTATCGTCTACCGCTTAGACGTACAGCTTTTCTCTCCCCTTTCCTTATAAAAAATCTTTGGTATATAGGTTGGTAATCTGTGTGCCGCCTAATTGGCAGTATGAAGCACAATGAATGAGTGGATTGATGCCAGCCACAGTTGCCAGCGGTTCATATTTGTTTTGCTCCAAGTCCTTAATTATTTTGCATATTGGCATCAGGTTAGCCCCTGTAGGTTCCCTTGAGAACTGTGGACTACACCCAAATGCTTGAATACCCTCTCAGAAAATATTTTATATTTAATACATGCCGACACCAAAAATGCTGCAGTCCATTCTCAACTACACTGTTTCTTGCTCTACAAATTACTTTACTTTTTATCTCTAACTACTTACGGACCGGTACAAACTTCCTCACTCATATCTTTGTTTTTATTATACGCTCATACATGCCTGTCCACAAACTTGCTAATGCAAAGGTCATGCCTTTTCTCCTTAATGCACCATCTTAAGAGGCCTTCATCTGATGGGATGGTGTTTTTTGCATTGATTCAGTGCCCCTTATTTTGCCAGTGGTGCCACCGGGTCTCTCATCCCTTTGGGACTAGTCAAGTCCTAAGTATCTTAGTACACAGCTTTCATTCAGGTCACAGCAGTCAACAAAAAAAGGAAACCCAGGATCATAAGAATGGCCCTCATATTTTTCAGATCCTCCAATGACTCAAACCTCCTAGGGCTTGGGTTCTCAGCTGGAGTATTGTAACGATCTAAGATGGGCTGCCAACGAAAGAAATTCAGAAACTCGACAGATTACAAAATTAACTAGGCATAACAAAGAAATTTGATTACGTGATTACAGCTCAGAATGATCATATTTGTTTTTTGCAATGGGAGCCACAGGAACATAGAATTAAATTCATGATCTTATGTATGGCCAACAAGACACCCCATTACATTCCTAGAGGTTACAATAGGTCATGTGACAAAAAAGTTATCATACTCCCTATGCGGAACCAAAAAAAGGCTTAGGGCAGAGCTTCTTAGTACTGCGTGGCAAGTCTAGAGCACCTTGATCCCAGACCAGAGAACAATCATAGCTCCTGGGAAGGCCACCATTTTCAAGAAAGCATTCGCTTTACACTGCACAGTCGTGTCTAGTATGCAGGGAGTCCAACCTCCCTGCAAAACGGGACTACTATCCTCCTACAATTACTTATCTTCTGCAAAATCAATAAAACACGCATCCAAGTTGACTTCCTATCTACTCGTGTATGATGTGTCACACAAAGCTCTTGAATGGCACCGACAGTTTTGAAAACAAATAAAAGACTTGTTGTGTGAGCTCAATCACACTTTGAATTATCTCTGAAATGCAGTCACCTACTCAATGTCCTCAGACGAATGTCAGGAGAGAAGGAATGGTTCACCAACGCTGTGACGAGGTCCAGCATTTTTAAGCCATCTGCAGCTTGGGGACTTCGATCTTCTAATCAACAGTGTGTCGTCCATCCAACCCTCCAAGCCTTAATGAGAGCAGAGCAGGCAGGTGCCTGTGAGTGGCTGCCAAGCTCCTGGGTGTTTTAAAGCTAAAAGTGGTGGACATGGATACTTTAGTCAATTGTAAGTACTTGGAATTCTGGAGGTTGGAGTTTAGTTGCATAATTTCTCAATCAGCTATGCCATTAAAAAGTTGATAAGCAGATGCAGATCAGCCGTGGCCCTGTCCCAAAAAACAGGACTCTATCCTGAACGTCTGTAGTCACTTACTAGCCTACCTTAGACCTTCTCACAGCTGGCCAGCCCTTAAGTTACTTTGGTTCTTCTTGGTGTAATCTTTACTACCACTTTATATGAGCTAGGTCAATAGGTTTATTCTGGCTTCTCTTTTCCCAAAAAGAGACATGCACAGTTCTCATTTCACCAATTTACCCTTACTTAAATCAAAGGACGTTATTGATCCTAAGATGTGTAGGACAGCAGGGGAGGAAAGACGGCAATCGTAATGCACTCCTGCACCCCGGTAATAGGAGCAAATGTAGGTTACCTGAATATCATCACAGAAAATAATAACTTATGCAAATATAGAATTCATCAAGGTCCAACCCTGTGGCATTTAGGTTACAAAAAGGGGCTCTGTCACACTAAGATGGTGAACCAGGTGCCACTTGAAATCTACCTTCCCCCTCCCTCGAGTATTAAATGATGCACTGGAATAAGCATCTCAGTAGAAATCAAGTTGCAGAATGTTCACCTGCTACTCAACCAAAGAACTTGCCACCTGCTGTGAATTAGTGAAGTAAATATACATGGGCCCATGGAATCCCCTTCAGAAGACAAAGGCATGGGTTGAGTTTCTGACACTAATCTCTGTGTTTGCCTCTTTGATGTGAAAGTCACACTTCCCATGGCAGCTTGCATGCTTGCCATAGTCTGTTGACCGACTTCCTCCTTCCTATGGACCTGTCCCCAAAACACAAACAAAAAATCTACATCAAACGCATTCTTTGGGATTTTAAAGAGTGGGATTTGACTTTTCAATGGACTAGATTTTTTTGTACAATGAGTGGCTGCTCTGTTTTTCGAAGCGGAGGCTAGAATTTTCTGGGAACTATACCTTTTCTAAACAAGAAAGACCTTTATAAAGCAACAAATGCATTTATTTTTCCTAATAACCGGTGTGTTTTTGTGCTGAGATCTCATTCAATAAAGTTAAGACTATAAACTCGGGCTTCAGAGCACTTTTGTAACTATGTTTTCAGCACAGACTTTTTCAGTGTTATTCCTTTATCAGTTTATGGGTATTGGCCAAAGTAGCATGTCTGAAAACATCAAGGCCAGAATGTTTGTCCAACTATATTTTTGTGTTAAAAAAATAAAATAAAAGATCAAATAAAACGTACTTTGTAAAGGAAGTTGGGAGTAAGGTTATTTTTTTTATGTAACCTTATACATGGGGTATTTGTGGTCAATATGTGACAGCCACCCCATCTCAGAGATGGCATTTTGCTGTGTAGCAAATGCTGTAAGTTCAGTTGTGTTTCCTTCAGTCTCCTCACTTTTCCAATGGTGTCACTGGGTCATTTCTTCCTTTTGGAGCTAGTCACATCCTGATCTTCCTTTTCAGGTAAAGGGACTAAAAATCCAGAAAAGCCTAAAATCACGTAATGGAAGAGGAACAAAAGGTTAAAAAATTAACCCAACGGGTGATCACAGTGTATACCAGGAATGACACTATTGGAATGTTTTATCTCAGAGAGAGAGGAGTAAATTGTCTGACCTTTTTCTACGCGTCATTTACGCAGTGCTTGAAATGTAAATATAGAAGTGCAGGTACTCTATATACCACAGTGCCTGCTTGCTTCTGAGAAGTGCCGGTGCTGTTTAATTAAAAGTACTGCACCTCTGCTGAAAAGTGCAAATAAAGAAGTGTAGGCACTGAGTACCTGACAATACAAGACCATTTAAGCTTTGTATTTACCACTGATGGAACCATTTTACTATGGTAAATACTAACTGTGCACTTTAAAATAAAACGCTCATATGGACTGTGGGGACACTTACGTAACTGCACTATGTCACAAAATTCTTTTGCAGATTGCACATTGTTTTAACAAATAAATAATACTGCACCAAAGATGTCCTTAATCTGGGATGAAGAATAGATAAAACTGTCCAAGTAATTATTTACTAAAGCCAACCTATAGCTATTCAAAAGGTGTTGATGGGTTTGTCACAAAATCACAAATTGAATGAATGTCCATCAACTAACAAATAATTGTGACGCCCATTTCTGCGTCAATCATAATATGAATGCCAATGTATTCTGGATTCATTCCATTGACTGCGAGTTAGTACATTTGGTAATCATAAGAATGAGTCCCACGGGACCACTGTTCTAATTATTTGGATTACCCTGAACCAGGTGAGGAGATTGGATTTGCCCTTGTTCATATGATACTGCACATTCAATGTCAGTCATTATACCTGCTTATTTCATTTCATCTCTGACAATCCGCGCCTCTCTTTGCACTGTCATGCTCACCTGTCCTCCACTCTACACCATCTGGCTTCCGTACTCAAAGAACAGTATGTTCTATGGTATCGTCTGCCTGTTCTACGTACAGCTTTTCTCGTCAAAATGCTTCAGCAATCAATAAGTACTAATAGCCGTGCTTCCCATACGCAGAAATCCAAAAATACCATTTAATGCTTACCTAATGACTTATTTCAACAAATTAGTTTGCTGACATTCATCTTTTCTAGCTCTGAAATAAATTGGAAGACATTAAACCACTAAAGCTTCAAAGAAAATTTATTGTAGTCCCTGTGATTTCAAGTTTACTCTAATGGATAAGCACTATCATTACTTCAGATACGAACAAGGGCTGATGTTCATTTTAGGATGGAAGAGATAGGTGTTATGCTTCAAAAGTTATGCTACCCATGTTTCACAGGTTTTACATCAGGAGTCGTTACATTGCAGGAGTTACATCAGAAGTCTTTACATCGCAGGTAAGTTTTCAAGGTCTTTAAATGGCAAGTAAGTTACTTTTAAGGATTCTAACTTTAACAAAATATACAAATGTCCTAACATACATATATGTTGGTAAAGTTATACCCCTTAAAATATTTTCATTACTTAAATTAAATATAAATTAATTTTAAGTGTTTATTAAGTAAAAACAATTTGATCTTAAGTAATTACTTTAAATTAATTAACAAATATGCATTTAATTTAAAAAAAATAACAACATTGAAATATGGATTTATGGTTGTAACTAAGTTTATACAGGGGTAGTAATAGAATTTTAGGGTTAAGGGATGAGAAATGTATGAAGGATATTGAGGAAGTTTTTAGGAGTCAGGGATGGGTAGTCTCTAGGGGGAGTAAGGCGTTGTTAGGGTTACAGGAAAGGCAGCTTAAAATATTACATTAAAATTATATTAAATTATATTACACTAAAAGTAATATTAAATTAGTAATGAATGCATCTAATTATTATTATAACATAGTTGAACTTAAATTAAAATATTGATTAAATATCAGATTTGAAATAGGATACACATATATTTAGTGGTTAAAGTAATACTTAGACTTACCTTTGATGTAAAGGTTTCCCTGATGCAATGACCACAATGTAATGGCACAGTTGTAATTACCTGCGGAGTAAAAGCTGGCCTTCGTCTCGGAGAGGATTCCAGCCTAAGATGTATGTCAGCACGTCCACTTCCTCTCCTTCATCTTCCCACTACCTCGTCGATGCTTTCGCTGTGCCCACGCTTCACTTCGACAGTTGCTTCCTATCACTACAAAGAGTGAAACCTCAACTCCCCTGCTTCACTTGGCACGCACCACTTCGTTTAACTTTTTGTAATACCTTATTTGTATTTCTTTTTATAAAGTAACATTGTACGCATGTATGTTTTTTTTTTTATTGCATGCCCATAGTTCGAACACACACCCTGACAGCCCAACACTTTTTCACTTACTTTCTTGTTATACCGCTATTGGGGTTTGGCCGACTTTAATTCCCTTCCAAACTCGCCCCCTTCATTTTTTTTCACAATTTAAGTTAAGCAGCCTATTTATTTAGAGCATATCTACACTATGCTGCTGCTGATGTTCCTTATCGGTGCAGACATCTGATGCTCTGACTTACACAAACTGTAAAGGACAGCAAAGAAAGACTTCTGTTTTGCACAGTGCTCCTGTATTGTACTGTACTGTAGCTACATATATATACTCCTGACAAAGTGCCGAAACGCATATACAGGTCGGTAGTGCACTGCCCATGGGAGTGCTTGGAATGCAAGAGTTTCTGCTGGTTGTGTGGCTGGTGTTTCAATGTTATGAATGGTTGTGCTCCTAAGGCGCTTTGTTGCTGCTTCTTGGCATGCACTTAAGTGAAACGGAGTGAGAGGAAGGGTGCCTAAACATTAGACGTTAGTATCTGAACGGACAGAGTGTGTGTGTGTGTGTGTGCGTGTGTAAGCAATGTAGATCATCTGGAAGTGTTTTGGTGTTGTGTGTGTATGGTAAAGACTGCTCAAGCCATGTTGCAACAAGTGTGTAGCTGCACACAAACACAGATGTAGGCTAAAAGTGTAAAAATAGAAGCAGCTGCATGTGCAGATATTTACCACCTTTTGAGTGGTCTGTGCCACACATTTTAAAGTACATTGAACACGGAGCATAGGTGAAGGATGCCACTCTTGACATGTGTGCACTCCCACCGGCCATAGAATATGCTCCGCAAGTCCACCCCGGAGGAGCAGAGCAGCAACCCATAGGCATGGACATTAATTATGCAGCTTGCCATAGTATATGCTCTGAGGGGCTCCACCATCGAGTATCAGAGAAGGAATAATTCAAGTCACAGTATATACATGAGAAGTCCACATTGGAGCGATCCACAGGATGACGTATTAGACCATGAGCTATGGTATAGGGCCTGAAGCCATCACCCCACCCAGCAGATGAGCAGCTATTATACAACCAGCCTTAGCATACGCATGTGGAGTCCACCCTGAAATGTAGGAGGAGTGACCCACTGGAATAGGCACTATGCAACCAGATATTAAATGCTTTACAAAACTCGGTTTTGTTCCTCCTCCTGCACTGCCCTCAATTAAAGACTTTGTTAATAGGCATTTAAGACGGTTGCAGAGACTTAACAAAGGAATAATATAAAAAGAACAGGATTGTGAAATGCAACTGAATGTAGCAAGTAGTTCACCATTCTAAGTGGTTGATAAACAGATCAAACTGGCCGCAGGTCCATTTTTCTTTTGCGCTCCAACCAGGATCTATCTTTCTGGGGCGAGAGGCTTACAAAGCCCTTCTAAGCCAAGGGATGGGAGGCAAAAATCTGCAAACCACCTGGGTCTTTAATATTAATAGAGTGGGAATTAGTTTCCACTGGGTGGAAGACTTCCATTCCAGGATTCACTTTTGCAAAATGCAATTTATAGGATGTTGTTGACTGAAGCCTCTGAAAGACGGACAGCAATAAAAACACTGACATAATGCAAAGGGCTTTGGGGTGTGTTGGACTTGGGCCTTTTTGCAGGGTCATCCCTGAACTTTTTGCCTTCCTCCTAGCCTTTTTTCTGACATGGTGTTGGTGGTTTTAGGACTCTGGGCACTTTAGCACTGCTGTCCAGTGTAAAGTGCGTGTGCTCTCTGTGGTAAACATGGTAAGATTGGTCTACACCTGTTTGGCATATTTAATTTACCTGTCAGTCCCTTGTAAAGTGGTATCTCATATACCCAGGGCTGGTAAATTAAATGCTAATGGTGGGCTTGCAGCGCTGATTGCGCCACCCACCAAAGTAGCCTTTCAAACCTGTCTCAGGCCTCTGCCATTGCAGGGCCTGTGCGCGCAGTGTTACTGCCGCTGTGACGTGACACCTAAAGTGTGTGCCATGTCGGTGACCCCCCTTTTACTGCATGTCAGTCACCTCTAAGGTAGGCTCTAGCAAGCCCTATGGGCAGGGTGCATTGTAGGTAAAAGGTAGGACATGTACCTTAAATGTGTGACATGTCCTGGTAGTGACAAACAGCCATTTTGGTTTCTCACTGCGGTGAGGCTGCCCTCCCATAGAAATGCATTGGGGATTCCCAGATAAGTGTTTCAGTGGTAATTCCTGATATGAGAGGAGCAGCGTGGTCAAGTTTGGTATGTTTGGAATAGTAATAATAAATGCTGCGCAATGGTGTGCGCAGATTTATTATTACTATTTTAGAAATGCCACTTTTAGAAGTGGGCATTTCTGTGTGCTATGTGTCTGCCTGCCTGATGTGGATTGCATGTCTGGCTTTGGAGTGACAGGTGCTGGTGAGGTGTGTGTGGCTCCAGGGAGGGCAGGGTGAGTCAGCGCTAGGCTGAATGGGAGATCTGCATTCAGAGTAGTGGGAGGAGTAGTCCCCTGACCCTGAAAAGGTCTGTGCCTGCCTGGGTGAATGCTGGCTCCGCCCCCCTGTGGTGGTCTGATGACTGGGCCTCCACCTGACAATAGGGAAGAGGAGCCCTGTAAACAGAGTGCTCCAAAACCCCCCAGAACCAGTTCAGGCTGGTTCCCCAAGCCCTGTGCCAAGGGCAGACAAAGCAAAATGTAGTATAAGTACTGGGGCTGTGACCCCATTGGAGGTGTGCTTGCTGGTACCTGTTCTTGGGCAAAGGACTGCTGGGCGGCAGGAGGAACCGCCGTGGGACCCAGCTGCTGGCTCCTGAGGGTCCCTACGTGCTGGCCTGCCTGCGCCCAGCTCTGCCCCTCTACAACTGGAGGCTTAGCGCCTCATGAGCGCTATCTTTTCATTGCTGGGGAAGGGGAGCGTGTGTGTCCTGCAGCCCTGGGCTGCGACGTGCTCCGAGGGAATCCCGGCGTGTGGGATTCCCCCTGCGCTGCCTGCCAGAGGAGCGGGAGCCCACCCCGCGTTTATTCCAGAGAAGCGGGAGCCCACCCCGCAATTGCCAGCTTTTAAGGAAGCGGGAGCCCACCCCGCATTTGCGTGCATTTTAAAGGGGGGAGCCTACCCCGCGTCTCGCCCGTTTGAAAAGGGCCGCCGCACCACGAGCGGCGACCCGGTAGTTAGGCAAGCTGCCTGGTGGTAGGCGGGCCGAGGAAGCGCAGGAAGGAGGGCGGGAGCCTACCCCGCCTCCGTAAGCAGAAGAAGTAGCCGAGGCTCGCGGCCTCCCATCAGCTGGGAACCGCCGGAGGCTCACTAAACCCAGTGATTAGCGGGAGCCTACCCCGCGTTTGCCTAGGAGAGAGGGAGCCCAAGAACAGGAGACTTCGCTCCAGGCCGGCCTAGGCCCGGGCCGGAAATCAGGCAAGTCCGCCTGATCAGGGGCGGAGCTTCCCCCAACGCCGACGGAGGACCGGAGCCTTGCGGGCTCCCTGCCGGATGCTGCGGTGTCCCAGA
The DNA here is from genome assembly GCA_963921515.1 of Calotriton arnoldi. Lineage (NCBI taxonomy): Eukaryota > Metazoa > Chordata > Amphibia > Caudata > Salamandridae > Calotriton > Calotriton arnoldi. The sequence goes on along the minus strand of CAWUFW010000371.1, from coordinate 1,076,078 downwards.
GGGAAGTGAGGAGAGGCCCATCGAGGCACATTGTCGGTGCCTGGAGCCAGCAGAGATCTGCCCCGGTGAGTGGGGGCAGAGCGGAGCAGTGGTGATGCTCCCCGAGGCACCGTGGTGCCTGTGCCAATTTCTCGTTGGGGGCAGGAGGCACGGTAGTGCCAGGGCTAATTTTCCACAGCTGCCCCACCAGACAGCGGGCAGCTGCAACGTCGGGGCAATTGTTGTTCCCCCAGTGGTGCCTGGTCTCAGTTCCCCAGCTGCACCGCGAGAGCGCGGGCAGCTGCACCGAGGGGGCAATTTGTTCGTAGGAGTCCCAGAGTGGGGCTCCAGAGGCACTGTAGGTGCCAGTGTTCATTTTGTTCACCACAGCTGCACCGTGAGAGAGAGCGGGCAGCTGAAACACGGGGGCATTTTCTTCTTGGGTACCAAGAAAGGAGTGAGATACACACCCCACGCCCCCAGCGCATTGTGCACTGTGATTTCGCTGCATTGGCAGCTACGCCCGGACTGTCTGGACATAGGGCATTGGAGCCCCAGTGAAAGGCCAGTCGGCCTGGGGTCATTTCAGTGTGTAGGCTAAGGTGCTGTGTGCACTTTCGCAGTGTTACTGTAGTGCACGGTTTATGCCTAAAGTGAAGCCTACTGCATAATGTGTTTATGCCTCTGGTGTTTATGCTAATGTGTTCTATGCCTAATGTGATCTAAGCACCATGTGTTGATGCAGACATAATGTGTTTATGTTACAGGTGATAAGGCTGAGGTCATTATTGTGCCAGTAGTTACTGGTTGTGTTTTACAATTGCTACTTGTGCTTTCTAGAGGTTCTGACAGTGGCCCGATTGGCCCCGTCATGTATATAATCCCCTGTAAATTATGACCTAGTGCCAGTTGGCACAGTGAATATTGTGTGATTAGTATTCTAATGTATTTTGGATAATACAAAGGCTATTTTGATATAATCTTGTGTGGAGTTTCTTTTGTGGCGTGCCTAGTGTGTCGCTGATGTATGTGTTGCGCAAACACTTTACACATTGCCTCTGGGATAAGCCTGACTGCTCTGCCAAGCTACCAAGGGGGTGAGCAGGGGTTATCTTGCGTGTGTAACTCCCTTGCCCTGACTAGAGTGGTGGTTTCTGCCTGGCTTAGGCGGTTGCCCTAGCCAACCAGAAATCCCATTTCTAACAGGGTGCATAAGGCAGTCTCTCTGGACTGATGCATGCTTCTCCCTATGCCCGAGCACAGTCTCAATTAAAACCTCTCCCTCGTGGACAGCTTTCACTTTGCAAATCCAATCCCAACCTCTTTTAAAGAGGTGGTGCGGCACTGATGCTTTGCGATTGCAATTATGGCTGCAAAGCACGGATCCATTTCATTGTGATTTGTGAGGAGGCAGACCCCTCCATCCTTACCACAAAGGGCACAATGATACTCGGAAAGAGGTTTCGACTCCCTGTGCCTTTGGTACATTGTGTTACAGAGCTCTGCACCTGCAAAGCCTGAGATGTTGTGACTTGCCTGCTTTGCGAAAACAAAACAGCTTTTTTACATCAGCCCCTAAAGGTCATACATTGTAGAAAGTGCCTCAAATAGAAAAAATAAAAAAATAAAAACTTTTTCGCTCCTCTCCATGAAATCCTGCCTTTAAGTTCTCTGCGGACTTCACAAACATTGTCACTTTCTTGACCCCATAAACAATTAATGGAATAACATTCTGTGATGTTACTGCCTCTGCCTCCAGCCACCCGAATGGAGATGGCGAAAGTAGTAAGGATGTCATGGGACCTGTGCAAGTAAGGAAAATGACCCCCTAGGCTGCTGCTAGGGTAGTAGAACACAGCGATTATCAGGGTTCCACTGACCCCAGAGGGCTCCCGGGCGCCGCTGCACCAATGGTACTGATAGAGCGCAAAGATATTCTGAAAATTGTAGGGGTACATTATATTCGTAGTAGTCCGTACCCGCCTATATTCTTATGTGTGCGCTAACATTAGTTAGAATTCGTGTTGTAATAATCAGTGGTAATTGAAATGTTAAGTCATTCAAGAAACGTAAAGTGGCATTTAGAAGAAACTATGTAACTTTCGATGTTCATTGCAAATGCATAATGAGGTAGCTATATGTGTAATGTAATGCAGTAGATTTAAATGTGCATCATGTTGAAGTTGCACATGCATAGGTGACTAATTGTGTTTAAATGTGATAAAATGTAGTGCTTACAGATGTAACATTTTAAATGTGTTTAAGTGATGTTAAAGGCCTAGATGGAGTACCTGCTCCTTCGCGTTAAGAAAGGCCTATTCGTTTCCTTATGTTAGCTGGTTTATGTAGGCCCGAAATGTATTTTCCCCTGGTGAGGCTCTCATTTGGAGACAGTCAGCGAAATTCATCTGCGTGCAAGGTTGTTTCGTTCTCATGCATTCGTTGCAGGTGCAAGGACATCGTCTTCGTTAGTTAGAATAATGCTTTTGTTTTAGGAGTTAGGTATGGAGGAGATCCGCTACAAAGTCTCCAGGAATGCTGATAATTAGAAGTTGCGCTGAAGAAGCCTGAGACCCAAGGACATTTCAACCGTCGTTGAACCGAGTTCAACTTTTAGTGGAAAGTTACCTAGTAGAGGTGCTTGGCCAGGAGAGGTGTTACCTGGGCGGGCCTATCGAATGTCCATTTTGTATTAGGGACAGTGCCCCGAGGGAAGAGGGGGCAGTCAGCAGAGAGGGCAGATTGAGGAGAGGTAGAAAGAGCAAAGTGGGTAAAAGGAGGGGATCGATTCTTAGGATGAAGACATAGACGGCCTTTTACAACGTGAGTGCACTTCTGAGGAAGTCATCACGAGCGGACACCTTTTCATGATCTTGCTTGGGCAAAGTTAAGTAGGGATGCCCCTTTAGAATAGTGTAGGGATAGACTAACGAATTTCCTTTACAGATTTCAATGAAGACTAATATAGATGTTGGTGCAGTTATTGCTTGCTTAGTATTTTTGGAGTTGCTCATTCTCTTTATGTTATATCGAATTAGATTGGTGCGTAGGATGGACTTTGTATTAGTGCCTTTGTATTTTTGCAACCTCGTTCTGAGGTGTCTGTATGTTCAGTTATTTTTGGTTTTGTAATAAACCTCTAAACTTTGAATTCGGAGTCAGTGATCTTTTCCGAGAATTAAATTGTTTCATGACAGGATTGGAACGAATGTATTGTTTCTCCCCTTTACACTTCTCAGCAGGTAATAAAGGTTCAGTCGGCCGAGGGTTCCTAGTAAGTTGTACAGTGGAATCCAGCGTTATCAGTTGGTAGCGAGAGGATGGTTACCTCTGTATTAAGGGGAGAAGTAGAGAAGGGTAGTCATTGAATCCCCATAGAGCCCAAGTGATGGTTATCCAGTGGATTGTGAGCGGAGGACGACGGCGTTTGATGGAAACCGACGGCAAGTGACGGTGCGGCGGAAACAGCAGTTCGTGGTGGAGTGAGTATGAACAGGGATGTGTGTCTGTTCGATTGCGGTGTTGTTTTGATTGTGTGGTGTCTTGCGGAGTTGGAATGAGAGTTGAGTGATTGTGGTTTCGGGCCGAACGCGTGCGGTCCATGAGACTTGAGTTATCGATATCCCGGGATAAGAGATTGTGGTGTAGAAGACACCCAGAGTTGAAATTGTCTGACCAGAGATTGTGGGAGTCATGAGATGTCGTTGACTAACCCACCGGTGATGGGGAAACGTGTGTGTGAGTGCGTGAGTAACCGACGCAGGTCGGTGGTTACTGCATGTGGAACATCGAGTGATTGGATCCTATCGATTAAGTACATGACTGTCCGGCCGTTCGTGGGCAGATAGACTGGGGCAATTGTCCGGTCGTTCGCGGACAGACGGTTGCCAGAGTTGAGGTCAACAATTACGAGACTGTCTGGTTGTTTTGTGGACAGACAGTCAGAGAAGTGACTGTTCGGTCATTTGGTGGACAAACAGTTATTTCAGAGCATGAGTGAGACGCGTGAGTGTGCGAGAGACGAATTGTAAAGGAGGGGAACTGCTGCACGAGGAGGAAGTGTGACGTCAGAGAGTGTCGCGCTGTGATAGGTCGGTTGGTGTGAAGCCGCGCTGGTATTGGTGGATTGTCATCAGGAAGTCGAGTGAAAACAAGTGAAGAAAACATTGATTATCATGAAATGTTTTAAAGTTTTACGAGATATGTGTAGAGGAGACAGACGAGTGGTTACTCGGGGGGGAGAAGAAGCTCCACCCGAGGATACCCCAGCCCATTATATGGCTACGAATGTGGGATTGCACAATATCATTTGGCTTGAAAATTGGCATAAAATGACTGAACATGAGGGAGAATTGACCTTTCCGCGTTATGGCACTTTCAGGTTGGAAGTGTTGTACCAATTGAAAATGGTGATGTCCTCATTGCGACCTTTACCCAGACACACAGTTTGAGGCGCTACACGCATGGATAAGAGCAGCGCATGATAGGAAAAGAGACAGAAGCCAGGAAAGGGTGAAAAAGTCAATCAGGGCGTTCCAGGATGCGCGATGGGACGCATTGGAGAAGAGATGGAGGGTGGAAACTATTGAAGGGGATAGGCTATTTCTGTTGCTGATAAACGTAGGAGAGGCCCAGAAGAAGTGGGGTGAGGAAGACGATAGTGACACAGATGACAGCCTGCTAGATAGATTGCTATCAGAAAGACCACCTCCATATAATCCAGATTCCGAAGAGGGAAAGGCAGTATCAACAGAGGGAACTGGAGAATCACAGACTCAACCTAGAGCGAGAGTAGTCGGAAGAATATCAACTGGAACAGAAGGGATGGGAACACACACACCAACAAGCATCGAAGCTAATGGAGTTACAGTTGTTACAAGGCTACCGGATGCTCTTACAGTACCGGTTACCATTGGCCCCATAGTGTCAGTATATGACCCAGATCAGGCAGGAAATGGAAGTCTAGCACGATCGGTAGCAGAAGGGACTGGCTCTGGAGGGAATGGCATAGGTCACCTTCCGAGGCCCATGGAATCAAGTACTCCTTTGCCAGCCACGGCAGACTCCTCTAGAGGACAAGTAGAGGCAAGAACGGCGAGACCAAGGTCTTTGGCCGATTCGAGATCTGACATAAGGATGTGGGAACCACCAGTGAGAAACCCTAATGATAGGATGACAGGAGACTGGGATCGCGGGAATACAGGAAGTCGACCAGTCCTAGGGAATATAGCGGAAGGGAACCAATGTGAGGATCAGGACAATGAGAATGGAGAATCAAGTGGTACATCAAGTCGAGGGATGCTTAAAACTGCTATAAGAGCAAAGATGCTGGATGTGATATTAAAAGCTGAGGTAGATGAGATAATTAGTGGGAACCTGCCATTGGAAAGAGTAGAGCTTTATGGACCCGACGAGTTACTGTTTGTAGCAAAAGATGTGACCCGCAAAGCGAGGTCAGCACATGAGAAACTGACAGAATTGGCAAAAAGACACGAGGTGGATCTATCCAAAACTAAAACACTGCAGGGAAGTCACAGGTTGCAGTACAGTGACCAGGAACTGGAAGAGAAGAGAGTGATAGGGCTAAGAACTCACATTCGAGAACTGATTGTAGGGATACGTGCATGGAGCATGCTTGACAAGTGGGAGGAAAGATGGTCCAAAAAGAAAACCACTAAAAAGAGTATAGGAGAGATACCGCCTCCAGGAGGGGGATGACAGGAGTAGGGAATTTTCCTTTGCGAGAGATACAGAATGGAGGGTATGTGCATGTGCCTTGGAGTAGAGGAGATTTGGCAGCGTTTACAAATGAATTTCCTCGGCTGAGGGAGAAACTTGTCGAGTGGTACAAACAGGTCGATCGTTTTGTTAAAATCTCGAAGGTGTTGTGGGTTGACTTGAATACACTGTTTGATATTGTGGTACCAAGTGAGTTGTGGGCAGCTTGTAAAGTTGCAGTTGATTGGCCAATTTCCGAACCAGACAGGGATTTGGTTACCAATGGTCCTTCACCAATTGTTATGAAAAAGTTTGAGCAAGTAATTACATGGCTGAAATCCAAAATCTCACCACAGAACATTGATTGGGTTAAGATAGATCAAACTGTTCAGGAACCAAAAGAGTCTGTACATGAATATTACGAGAGGCTCTTACAAGCCTTTAAGCAGTACAGTGGGCTAGACACGTTAGACCCCAAAGACATGGGACAGTTTGTTTCCAAGTTCGTCTTGGGTCTAAGATCAGAAATCAGCTTCATGATTCAGCAGCATTTGATCTGCTGGCAGAACAAGTCAGTGGACGAGATACTGCGGTACGCCAGGTACTCCAACGATGAAGTGGACTCGAAACACAGGAAGCTTAAGGATAAGCTAATGCTAGTCCAGATGCAAAGTGCTGACAGGGAAGTTCAGACACAGCCAAGTGGAGGAACATTAGGGAGAAGACAGGGAAACAATCAAGGAGGGACCCAGAATGTGCAGGGTCAGGGTAGGGGGAAACCTATAGACCCTAAGACAGAGATGGATGTGGCAACATTGTAAAAGACGACTGCGTGTCACTTTTGTCAGAAAATCGGGCATTGGAAACGCGAGTGTAGATCGAATCCAGCGAACCAAGTGCAACAAGAGGGAGAGACAGTGCAGGTATATGAGGTGGTCAATACAGTGACGAGACCCAGGTCCGTGCAAGGGGGAACATTGTGCCCGCAGGTGCAAGTTCCGCAACGTCCAAGAATTCCACAGGGAAATCGAACGTACCAGCAAATGCCCCTTTTCGAGGATTGTGATGATTAAAGCTCAGACCCGTTGGCATGACGGTGCCTGAGGGGGAGGAAGATTGTACTCTTGGGGCAGTCTTAGAGGTAGACCAGAGGGGACCGTTTGTCGAGGCAGATGTCATCCCACCACCTTTTTGGTTGATACTGGTGCTACCCGTTCTACTGTGAGATCTGCAGTAGTTCCCAACCTACCCCTCTCGGGACAATCAATCCAAGTAGTAGGAGTGGCAAATAAGAAGATGAATAGCCCTTTGACCGAGCCGATTCCTGTGAGAATAGGAACTTTTCGAGATCGACACCAATTTGTTGTGTGCAATTCAAGCCCAGTCTGTTTGCTAGGACGTGATCTGTTGTGCAAACTGAATTGTACCATATATTGCACCCCAAAGGGAGTGGAATTACAGACAAATGATGATGATGCCACCTTCAAGGTTGCAAATCAGCATTTCTGTATAGAGATGTATCCTATGTTAACAGTGGAAGAGCTTCCACTTGACCTAAGAGACTCTGTTTCATTGGATGTGGGGGACTTTACAGGAGAGGAGATCGGATTGATCAGAGGTGTTGTGGCAGTTAAGATCCAGGTCAAGCAAAATGCTGAGTTTCCGAGAACACCTCAGTATAATCTGTCGCCTGAAACGATTACAGGGATAAAGCGTGTCATCGAATCCATGATTCAGCAGGGAATTCTTAAGGAGATAATGGGCAGTCCATGTAACTCACCCATTATGGGATTACAGAAACCAAGTGGGAAATACAGAATCGTGCAAGACCTGCGAAAGGTCAACACGATTGTGGTTCCATGTTGTCCAGTGGTACCGAATCCATCAGTGATACTATTCCAGATTCCATGTGAAGCCGAGTGGTTCACGGTGATTGACTTGTGTCAAGCATTCTTTTCGATACCGTTGCACGAGGGGAGCCAATTTTTATTTGCTTTCCGTCTGGAAGATCGTGTGTTAACGTGGTGTCGTATCCCTCAAGGGTATACAGAGAGTCCATCAATCTTTAACCAGATTTTGAAAAAGAATCTTGACAGTCTTGTACTGCCACAGAATTCTGTTCTCGTGCAGTACATTGATTATCTCCTCATTGCGTCCGAAACGGAGGATGCTTGCAGTATTGACACGATTGCCTTACTGAATCATTTAGGGGAAAATGGACACAAGGTGTCCCCGAACAAGTTGCAGTACTGTCTGAGTGAGGTTCAGTACTTAGGCCATCGAATTGAGAAAGGCAAGAGAAAAGTGTCCACACACACAAAGATACAGGACCTAAACTTATCAAAAAAATTCTAGCTGTAATGGGGGATACCCAGGTGTATAAAAACTGCCCTCACACACAGGAAGCTGTGTCATGCTTCATCATAGGGCTGCTAACACACCCCGCGCTAGCCAACGCTGGGGTGGAGCAATAGGGAGGGGGTGGACAAAACAACATAGAATGAACACCTCTGCCAAGGGGATCAAACAGTGAGGGAAAGGAATAGCGCAGAAAAAATGTGATTAAAAACAGGTGAGAGCAATCCTACTCATAACTTTATTGATGGACACTCTCACCTGGATTTAAAATATGGGTCTATCCGTCAGACCTGTGGATGGTGGTAATGTGGCCAATAATGGGTCACTTACCCCTCCACTCTGCTTTGTATGTCGACATGTTTCAGCCGTATGAGGAATTAGTAAATAAGTATACCGGCTTTCATCAGGACAATCCTCAACTGATCCCTATTATACTAATCCGAAACCCAAAATGTGGAGAACAGGTCAGGAAAAAAAACAATCATTCAATTGTTGTAAAATCCGTGTCCTGCACGGTGCCGTGAGTGACGACTTAGTCAGGCAACAACTCACCTTGATGAAAGTGTGACTACAGGGAGTTGTTCTCACTCTGACGCCTTTTCAAGCCGGGTTCCACAGTAAACTCGGTTCCACACGGATTTTACAACAATTGAATGATTGTTTTTTTTCCTGACCTGAGGTCTGTCTGAAATGCCAATTAAATAACTATATATGTACATGCGTTGCTCCTCATGAGGTAGGGAACTGTGTTTGGCAATCAGGGCTTTAATAATAACGAGTAAGCATTGTGGTGGAACTGGTCTGTTCTTTCGGACAGAGATCACGTGCATTTAACCTAACTGTTATTTTGGCTAAAAAAAAAAAAGCAATTTTGAAATTTTCAACACAAGTAAACACGCTATTTTAACCAGCTTTAATGTTTACACAAGACTATAACAAAGCGTCAACTCCAGTAACCCAGATCAGGCAGGAAATGGAAGTCTAGCACGATCGGTAGCAGAAGGGACTGGCTCTGGAGGGAATGGCATAGGTCACCTTCCGAGGCCCATGGAATCAAGTACTCCTTTGCCAGCCACGGCAGACTCCTCTAGAGGACAAGTAGAGGCAAGAACGGCGAGACCAAGGTCTTTGGCCGATTCGAGATCTGACATAAGGATGTGGGAACCACCAGTGAGAAACCCTAATGATAGGATGACAGGAGACTGGGATCGCGGGAATACAGGAAGTCGACCAGTCCTAGGGAATATAGCGGAAGGGAACCAATGTGAGGATCAGGACAATGAGAATGGAGAATCAAGTGGTACATCAAGTCGAGGGATGCTTAAAACTGCTATAAGAGCAAAGATGCTGGATGTGATATTAAAAGCTGAGGTAGATGAGATAATTAGTGGGAACCTGCCATTGGAAAGAGTAGAGCTTTATGGACCCGACGAGTTACTGTTTGTAGCAAAAGATGTGACCCGCAAAGCGAGGTCAGCACATGAGAAACTGACAGAATTGGCAAAAAGACACGAGGTGGATCTATCCAAAACTAAGACACTGCAGGGAAGTCACAGGTTGCAGTACAGTGACCAGGAACTGGAAGAGAAGAGAGTGATAGGGCTAAGAACTCACATTCGAGAACTGATTGTAGGGATACGTGCATGGAGCATGCTTGACAAGTGGGAGGAAAGATGGTCCAAAAAGAAAACCACTAAAAAGAGTATAGGAGAGATACCGCCTCCAGGAGGGGGGATGACAGGAGTAGGGAATTTTCCTTTGCGAGAGATACAGAATGGAGGGTATGTGCATGTGCCTTGGAGTAGAGGAGATTTGGCAGCGTTTACAAATGAATTTCCTCGGCTGAGGGAGAAACTTGTCGAGTGGTACAAACAGGTCGATCGTTTTGTTAAAATCTCGAAGGTGTTGTGGGTTGACTTGAATACACTGTTTGATATTGTGGTACCAAGTGAGTTGTGGGCAGCTTGTAAAGTTGCAGTTGATTGACCAATTTCCGAACCAGACAGGGATTTGGTTACCAATGGTCCTTCACCAATTGTTATGAAAAAGTTTGAGCAAGTAATTACATGGCTGAAATCCAAAATCTCACCACAGAACATTGATTGGGTTAAGATAGATCAAACTGTTCAGGAACCAAAAGAGTCTGTACATGAATATTACGAGAGGCTCTTACAAGCCTTTAAGCAGTACAGTGGGCTAGACACGTTAGACCCCAAAGACATGGGACAGTTTGTTTCCAAGTTCGTCTTGGGTCTAAGATCAGAAATCAGCTTCATGATTCAGCAGCATTTGATCTGCTGGCAGAACAAGTCAGTGGACGAGATACTGCGGTACGCCAGGTACTCCAACGATGAAGTGGACTCGAAACACAGGAAGCTTAAGGTTAAGCTAATGCTAGTCCAGATGCAAAGTGCTGACAGGGAAGTTCAGACACAGCCAAGTGGAGGAACATTAGGGAGAAGACAGGGAAACAATCAAGGAGGGACCCAGAATGTGCAGGGTCAGGGTAGGGGGAAACCTATAGACCCTAAGACAGAGATGGATGTGGCAACATTGTAAAAGACGACTGCGTGTCACTTTTGTCAGAAAATCGGGCATTGGAAACGCGAGTGTAGATCGAATCCAGCGAACCAAGTGCAACAAGAGGGAGAGACAGTGCAGGTATATGAGGTGGTCAATACAGTGACGAGACCCAGGTCCGTGCAAGGGGGAACATTGTGCCCGCAGGTGCAAGTTCCGCAACGTCCAAGAATTCCACAGGGAAATCGAACGTACCAGCAAATGCCCCTTTTCGAGGATTGTGATGATTAAAGCTCAGACCCGTTGGCATGACGGTGCCTGAGGGGAGGAAGATTGTACTCTTGGGGCAGTCTTAGAGGTAGACCAGAGGGGACCGTTTGTCGAGGCAGATGTCATCCCACCACCTTTTTGGTTGATACTGGTGCTACCCGTTCTACTGTGAGATCTGCAGTAGTTCCCAACCTACCCCTCTCGGGACAATCAATCCAAGTAGTAGGAGTGGCAAATAAGAAGATGAATAGCCCTTTGACCGAGCCGATTCCTGTGAGAATAGGAACTTTTCGAGATCGACACCAATTTGTTGTGTGCAATTCAAGCCCAGTCTGTTTGCTAGGACGTGATCTGTTGTGCAAACTGAATTGTACCATATATTGCACCCCAAAGGGAGTGGAATTACAGACAAATGATGATGATGCCACCTTCAAGGTTGCAAATCAGCATTTCTGTATAGAGATGTATCCTATGTTAACAGTGGAAGAGCTTCCACTTGACCTAAGAGACTCTGTTTCATTGGATGTGGGGGACTTTACAGGAGAGGAGATCGGATTGATCAGAGGTGTTGTGGCAGTTAAGATCCAGGTCAAGCAAAATGCTGAGTTTCCGAGAACACCTCAGTATAATCTGTCGCCTGAAACGATTACAGGGATAAAGCGTGTCATCGAATCCATGATTCAGCAGGGAATTCTTAAGGAGATAATGGGCAGTCCATGTAACTCACCCATTATGGGATTACAGAAACCAAGTGGGAAATACAGAATCGTGCAAGACCTGCGAAAGGTCAACACGATTGTGGTTCCATGTTGTCCAGTGGTACCGAATCCATCAGTGATACTATTCCAGATTCCATGTGAAGCCGAGTGGTTCACGGTGATTGACTTGTGTCAAGCATTCTTTTCGATACCGTTGCACGAGGGGAGCCAATTTTTATTTGCTTTCCGTCTGGAAGATCGTGTGTTAACGTGGTGTCGTATCCCTCAAGGGTATACAGAGAGTCCATCAATCTTTAACCAGATTTTGAAAAAGAATCTTGACAGTCTTGTACTGCCACAGAATTCTGTTCTCGTGCAGTACATTGATTATCTCCTCATTGCGTCCGAAACGGAGGATGCTTGCAGTATTGACACGATTGCCTTACTGAATCATTTAGGGGAAAATGGACACAAGGTGTCCCCGAACAAGTTGCAGTACTGTCTGAGTGAGGTTCAGTACTTAGGCCATCGAATTGAGAAAGGCAAGAGAAAAGTGTCCACACACACAAAGATACAGGACCTAAACTTATCAAAAAAATTCTAGCTGTAATGGGGGATACCCAGGTGTATAAAAACTGCCCTCACACACAGCAAGCTGTGTCATGCTTCATCATAGGGCTGCTAACACACCCCGCGCTAGCCAACGCTGGGGTGGAGCAATAGGGAGGGGTGGACAAAACAACATAGAATGAACACCTCTGCCAAGGGGATCAAACAGTGAGGGAAAGGAATAGCGCAGAAAAAATGTGATTAAAAACAGGTGAGAGCAATCCTACTCATAACTTTATTGATGGACACTCTCACCTGGATTTAAAATATGGGTCTATCCGTCAGACCTGTGGATGGTGGTAATGTGGCCAATAATGGGTCACTTACCCCTCCACTCTGCTTTGTATGTCGACATGTTTCAGCCGTATGAGGAATTAGTAAATAAGTATACCGGCTTTCATCAGGACAATCCTCAACTGATCCCTATTATACTAATCCGAAACCCAAAATGTGGAGAACAGGTCAGGAAAAAAAACAATCATTCAATTGTTGTAAAATCCGTGTCCTGCACGGTGCCGTGAGTGACGACTTAGTCAGGCAACAACTCACCTTGATGAAAGTGTGACTACAGGGAGTTGTTCTCACTCTGACGCCTTTTCAAGCCGGGTTCCACAGTAAACTCGGTTCCACACGGATTTTACAACAATTGAATGATTGTTTTTTTTCCTGACCTGAGGTCTGACGGATAGACCCATATTTTAAATCCAGGTGAGAGTGTCCATCAATAAAGTTATGAGTAGGATTGCTCTCACCTGTTTTTAATCACATTTTTTCTGCGCTATTTCTTTTCCCTCACTGTTTGATCACCTTGGCAGAGGTGTTCATTCTATGTTGTTTTGTCCACCCCCTCCCTATTGCTCCACCCCAGCGTTGGCTAGCGCGGGGTGTGTTAGCAGCCCTATGATGAAGCATGACACAGCTTGCTGTGTGTGAGGGCAGTTTTTATACACCTGGGTATCCCCCATTACAGCTAGAATTTTTTTGATAAGTTTAGGTCCTGTATCTTTGTGTGTGTATACTTCTTGAGGAGGCTGATACAGGACATACTATTTCCTCTTCCCCTTTTCCTTTGTGTGGACACAAGAGAAAAGAGTCACCAGATCGAATTGAGGCGATCATGAACATGACTGTGCCCACCACTCAGAAGGAAGTCAGAATGTTCTTGGGAATGGTTGGTTACTGTCGCCAATGGATTCCCAACTTCTCATTGAAGGCGAAGCCTCTGTAGAGGCTGACGCACAAGGATGTGAGTGATCCGGTACCATGGGATAATGACTGTCTGATTGCGTTCTTGGAGTTGAGAGAGGGCTTATGTCGTGCTCCGGCTCTGGGAATGCCGGACTACAACAAGTCCTTTTCCTTGTTCTGTTATGATCGAGAAGGTTGCACATTGTCAGTCCTGACTCAGAGTCATGGAGGTGTCCGTAGACCAGTTGCCTACTTTTCAGCTACTTTAGATCCAGTAGCTTCAGCGTTGCCCGGATGTCTCAAATCCGTTGCTGCAACAGGTGTCAGCATTGAAAGGTGTGAAAGCATTGTTACGGGGCATCCAATGACTGTCTATGTTCCGCATTCTGTTGAACTGTTGATGACAAGGACTAAAACACAGCACCTGACGAACAATAGACTCACACGCTACGAGCAAGTCATACTTGCCGCAGAGAATGTGACTCTGAAGAGGTGTTCTGTTTTAAATCCTGCTACATTGATACCATTGCCAAATGTAGATGATGAAGATTGTGAAGACCATGACTGTCTTTATGTGACTGAACTTTGCACCAAACCAAGACTCGACATTGTTGATGAACCTCTGTCTGACCCTGATGAAATTTTCTTTGTTGATGGTTCATGTTTAAGAGACAATGTGGGTCATTTGAGAGCAGCATTTGCTGTATGTACCATTACTGGAGTGGTTGAAGCTGCTTGCCTAGAAGGAGTATACTCCGCCCAAGTGGCTGAAATCATTGCTTTGACTCGCGCCTGTCTGGCAGCTGATCAGATCCGAATCACCATCTATACCGACAGCCAATATGGGTTTGGTGTGGTTCACGACTTTGGACAGCTATGGTCTCAGAGGGGTTTCTTGACCTCATCTGGATCTTCCATCAGAAATGGAGACTATGTGAGACGATTGTTAGAAGTGTTGCAATGTCCCAGAGAGATAGCAGTGGTAAAGTGCGCTGCACATGGGAGGGGGACGGATTTTGTCTCGATTGGTAATAAGTACGCAGACGAAATTGCACGTTTCTGCGCTGAACAAGGGTGCATATTTACTGGAGATTACACTGGAGAGAGCCAAGAGGGAACCGAGCTCAACCTGATGTTAGCCATGGCAGACACTTGGGAGGAACTCAAGAGCCTGCAGGAAGGAGCTCCAGGTCAGGAAAGGGATGTATGGGTCAGGTCAGGATGTGAGAAGGGAGACGATGGAATTTGGGTTTCAAGTGATGGTCGAGCAGTGTTACCAGATGACCTATTGAGCCCGATGGCAAGGCAAATTCATGGTGCTGTACATCTAGGGAGAGATGTGATGGTGCGAGTGTTTAGACAAACGTGGAACAAACCACGGTTTCGTGCGTTTGCTGAAGCAGTGTGTCATAGGTGTGTTACCTGCCAACAAATGAATGCTGGAAAGAAAACTGTGGTCGCACTGAGTCACATTGGGAGGTCAGGAGGACCTTTCAACAGGGTACAGCTTGACTTTGAGATGCCAAGGTGTAATGGATTGAGGTACATTTTAGTAGTGGTATGTGTCTTTTCACGATGGGTGGAAGCTTACCCCACACGAAGGTGTGACACTCTCACAGTAGCCAAGCTATTGTTGAGGGAGTTGATTCCTAGGTTCGGTTTTCCAACTTTGTTGGAGTCGGATAGTGGAAAACACTTCCACAGTGAGATCATGAAATTGCTTTGCATGGCTTTAAATGTTGATCAGAGACTTCATTGTAGCTATCAACCAGAGGCTTCTGGGATAGTGGAGCAGATCAATGGAACTTTGAAAGCACGGATGGCGAAAGTGTGTTCGTCTACATCTCTGAAGTGGCCTGATGCGTTGCCTCTAGTGTTGATGAGTGTTCGCAGTGTCCCAGATAGGAGGACCGGTCTTTCCCCGCACGAAATCATTATGGGTAGGGCGATGCGATTGCCAGCAATACCGTATTCAGCCTTGATAAACATCACTGATGACTTAATCCTGGATTACTGCAAAGGACTAGCTGATGTGGTCCGTTCTATGTCTCAGCAGGTGGAAGCTGCTGCCGTTCCGGCTTCAAGGGATCTCTGCCACGACTTGTGCCCGGGAGATTGGGTGCTGGTCCGGAAGCACGTGAGGAAGAGCTGTTCGGATGCTCGGTGGCGAGGCCCCTACCAGGTGATACTGGTAACGAACACAGCGGTGAAGTGCGGAGGGTTGCCGAATTGGATACACGCTTCCCATACTCGTCGAGTTTCAGAACCCTTGGAAGAGACAGTTCCCCTCGTGAATGAAAATCCAGCTGTGGCGGCAGGGCCACAAGAGAGGACAAGCCAAGCGGTGAGGGTTGCTGACGAAGCTGGTTGCTCACCAGACCAGGCTGAGGAGGGTTACGCTACACCCAACCCAGGTATTGACTCCGAGGAAGAAGATAACGTTGCGGGTAATATAGAGTCAGACTCAGCCGCAGGAAGTGGTGTGCAGAGGGTTCGAGAGAAAAGCAAAAGGGCTAATTGAACAGAAGAATCGTGGCCTGAAAGACAAAGGAGGTTGAATCTGAGGTTGGCCCCTGAGAGAGATCTCGCCCCTGTGTCCGAGACATCAGAATCATAAGTGAGTGAAGAAGAACAAGACCAAGAAGGTCAAGAAGGACGAGAGTGCCTTGCCAGAGATATGCTGCCCCGGAGTGGACTTACGCAGTAACTGATGCCGGGAGTAGTGAGTTCCGGGAGGCTGAGGTCCGTGGGAGTGATCAGCATGAATCCTCTACTGAAAATTGATGTGGGACTGATAGTTCCAGGACTCGAAGTTGAAGGAGTGCTGACAATCACGGTCCCAAAACCTCCAGTTTTGAGCAAGGTGCGAATTCTGATATTGCATAAATTAGTTTTCCCAACGTTTGGATTTGAAGCATCACCTCATGAACTGATAGATGTTCGTCTTGAGATTTTGCAACATGTTTTAGCTGTAATCGGATCTGAACTTATCGTAGATTGTGAATGAACTGTACATTGTAAATAGGTGTTCCAAAGAAGATAACCTAGGCCCGAGTGGAAGAAGAATAAATGTAGGGCTTTTTTCAATAGAAGAAGAAAGAGGGCTAGGGAAGTCTTTTCGGACTGTGTAGATAAAACCCGGAAAAACTGAACTTTGATCGAATTTCCAGAATTCCAATGAACTTTGCTTGAACTTTTGAGCAACAGATCGAGGTGGAAAGAAGAGACTTTTGTGTATCCTCTAAATTGAACGACTAACAAGCAAATGGAGTCTGGAAATCCGAACCATAGATCCAAGTGTGTGATAGGTACTTTTATAGTGGGAGTGATAGTTTCAATAGTTATAGTTATTATAGTGTCAGTTACTATTTCACATGAGCCAGAAGTCGTGGAGGTGAAAGGAACACCCACACCCAGTACTTCTAGCAAAAAGGAGGATATCATAGGAGCTGAAAAGGCTATGCTAGATCAAAATAGTCGTAGATTGCATGTAGATTTGTCTAGAAGTGATTTTAAGCTTAATGCGTATACCAAGCTGCTATATGAATACATTGAAACGATGGATGTGAGTGATTGATGTGTGTATGCAATTTACTGCATCAGTGGATGAGGGCATTAGATATCATCATCTTCCGTTGACTTATGGGATTTCATGTAGTTTGTTGCTTAGCATGTTTTATGGGAGAGGTCATTATGAATACTTCTTTTCCAATTATGATGCGGTGCTTTCAGAGGTTCCAGCATATAAGCACCTGAATAAGTATGACTATTACAAGCAAGAAGATAGAATTGGGAAGTATTTCATACCGACTGCCTCACTAGATACAGCTTATGCACATAGACATAACCTAACATGTTCACTAACAGAGATAGAAAAGAAGTTTGTGGATCAGGTAGAGGATATAGACAGCTAACACAAACACGTAACACTGGAGAAAGTCCATTGGATTGGACGAAGGAGGAGTTGGCTCACAGAGCGAAAGGGAGCTATGGCCCTATAGCATTAGATCTGGTGCAAAAAGGGAAGCTGTGTGTGAAACGTGTCCAGACCTATTATGTTAAGGTTTATGTGGGACAGAGTGCGTGTGATCACGTTTTCACCATGGAAGAGTCAGCGAAGAACTTTTTGCAGGGTCCGGTACAAGTGGTGCCAACAGTATACTTTGTATGTGGGAAAAACGCTTATGTGAGATTGCCTGCCAATTGGTATGGTAATTGTTACCTGGCAGCTATTTTCCCCAAGATTTACCATGTAGAGGAGCTAGGACTCCTCGAAGGAGGAGTACATTCTAGGGCAAGGAGAGATGCAAGTGTATGAGGAGTGATTGGAGACATTTTTGGAGTTGTAATACCAGGTTTAGGAGTGATTTTGAATGATGTGAAGATTAGGAAATTGGCGACTGTTGTGGACGAATACAGCTAAATCACTATTGCTCGTGGATGGAGAGATGTTGTCGATAAGGACAATGGTGATGCAGAACCGTCTTGCTTTATATGTTTTATTGGCAAAAGAGGGCGGAGTCTGTAAAATGCTGAAAGTGCAAGAGTGCTGTACTTATATACCAGATAATAGTAAAGATCTGAAGAAGTATATAAGTAACATCACTGAGACCCATCATGAAATCCAGGATCTGACTGAAGAGGGCGTTTGGGAGAAAGTTGGAAAGGGATTTGGTAAAGTGGGGAGTTGGTTTGCGAGCCTGGGAAAAGGTATTCTTGGTTACATTCTGAGACCTATCCTTATAATCGTGGTCTGTGTGATTTGCCTATGGGGTTTTGTGAGGGCTTATCAGTGGTACAAGGCGAATCAGGTCGATAGGTCCCTTAGGGAAAGAGAAGTAAGGATGACTAGACTGCAGGACAGTCATTATGAGAATATCAAGAACCTGGAAAGGTTCTGACAGGGAAGAATGGCTACGAGCTCTGTTTAGGTCGGTTCTTTCTCCAGGGAATTGTGTTTTGGTTGAGGACACTAGTCATCAGAGGGGGGAACTGATAGAGCGCAAAGATATTGTGAAAATTGTAGGGATACATTATATTCGTAGATAGTCCGTACCCGCCTATAATCTTATGTGTGCGCTAACATTAGTTAGAATTCGTGTTGTAATAATCAGTGGTAATTGAAATGTTAAGTCATTCAAGAAACGTAAAGTGGCATTTAGATGAAACTATGTAACTTTCGATGTTCATTGCAAATGCATAATGAGGTAGCTATATGTGTAATGTAATGCAGTAGATTTAAATGTGCATCATGTTGAAGTTGCACACGCATAGGAGACTAATTGTGTTTAAATGTGATAAAATGTAGTGCTTACAGATGTAACATTTTAAATGTGTTTAAGTGATGTTAAAGGCCTAGATGGAGTACCTGCTCCTTCGCGTTAAGAAAGGCCTATTCGTTTCCTTATGTTAGCTGGTTTATGTAGGCCCGAAATGTATTTTCCCCTGGTGAGGCTCTCATTTGGAGACAGTCAGCGAAATTCATCTGCGTGCAAGGTTGTTTCGTTCTCATGCATTCGTTGCAGGTACAAGGACATCGTCTTCGTTAGTTAGAATAATGCTTTTGTTTTAGGAGTTAGGTATGGAGGAGATCCGCTACAAAGTCTCCAGGAATGCTGATAATTAGAAGTTGCGCTGAAGAAGCCTGAGACCCAAGGACATTTCAACCGTCGTTGAACCGAGTTCAACTTTTAGTGGAAAGTTACCTAGTAGAGGTGCTTGGCCAGGAGAGGTGTTACCTGGGCGGGCCTATCGAATGTCCATTTTGTATTAGGGACAGTGCCCCGAGGGAAGAGGGGGCAGTCAGCAGAGAGGGCAGATTGAGGAGAGGTAGAAAGAGCAAAGAGGGTAAAAGGAAGGGATCGATTCTTAGGATGAAGACTTAGACGGTCTTTTACAACGTGAGTGCACTTCTGAGGAAGTCATCACGAGCTGACACCTTTGCATGATCTTGCTTGGGCAAAGTTAAGTAGGGATGCCCCTTTAGAATAGTGTAGGGATAGACTAACGAATTTCCTTTACAGATTTCAATGAAGACTAATATAGATGTTGGTACAGTTATTGCTTGCTTAGTATTTTTGGAGTTGCTCATTCTCTTTATGTTATATCGAATTAGATTGGTGCGTAGGATGGACTTTGTATTAGTGCCTTTGTATTTTTGCAACCTCGTTCTGAGGTGTCTGTATGTTCAGTTATTTTTGGTTTTGTAATAAACCTCTAAACTTTGAATTCGGAGTCAGTGATCTTTTCCGAGAATTAAATTGTTTCATGACAGGATTGGAACGAATGTATTGTTTCTCCCCTTTACACTTCTCAGCAGGTAATAAAGGTTCAGTCGGCCGAGGGTTCCTAGTAAGTTGCACAATGGAATCCGGCGTTATCAGTACGTAGGCCTCTGGAGGGCAGGTGAGCACTGAAACTGCACCTTTTCCCCCCCCAAACTCAGAAGTAGGCAGAGTAAGCGAGCACTCACTGTGGGGAGCAGGGAAGGGTCCGCGCGAGCAGCGTGTTCTCTGAACGCTTTCGATGTAAAGTAGGTAAGGATTCTCTTTTAATGAAAAGCTGGGCTGCAAAATCAAAGATAATGTAATGCCCGGCGTTTTTAACAAGCAGCAGATAAGGCTCAGGTACGTGGAGAGCCCGTCCTAATCCCGTCTCGCTGTTCCTAAGGCAGGATCAGTGCGTTTCTAAAGCGGGATCAGCAACTCAAAATTAATGAGATTTCTAAACAACAGCTGAATACAAAACGGTTTAAAAGGAAAAAAGTAAAAAGCAGCTGCCGATCACACAGCTAATTCAGGGACCCGGGTTCAGAGTATAGTCAATTATACTAGCAAACCAACAGGAAGGAGTGTTAAACGGAACACGCGTCATATTATTTACAAAGGTAATATCTGTATGATAGTACTGGCGGCCTTTTTTTTTTTGGGATTAGGCCCTTTAATCGAGCTATTGTTTAGTCCGGGGCCGTTGCCTTTCAAGAGAGACTGGGAGGCAACTGCTGTTTATAGCAGAAGGGTGCGTGCAGGGGGTGCGTGTGAGTGTGTGCAGCATATTGATGGAACCCCGTCCCTTGGGCCCTGTGAGCTCACCAAGTGACTTCATTGACAAGCAGAAAACAAGTGCGGAAAAACACGAGTCCCTGGGGGTGCCGCAATGAGCCAGGGCAGGAGGGGACGAGCAGGAGCTGCCCTCTCATCCCTTCACCCTTCAACGAAGGCAGTTTGGAAGACAATTGTAAGTACGCACTTGCATACATGAAACATGCGTGGAAAGTGCTTAGAAATGCTTTCAAACAAACGTTATGAAGCAAACACCAATTATAAATAAAGTCAATGTCTGAAATGCCAATTAAATAACTATATATGTACATGCGTTGCTCCTCATGAGGTAGGGAACTGTGTTTGGCAATCAGGGCTTTAATAATAACGAGTAAGCATTGTGGTGGAACTGGTCTGTTCTTTCGGACAGAGATCACGTGCATTTAACCTAACTGTTATTTTGGCTAAAAAAAAAAAGCAATTTTGAAATTTTCAACACAAGTAAACACGCTATTTTAACCAGCTTTAATGTTTACACAAGACTATAACAAAGCGTCAACTCCAGTAAGGCGTACATTTGCTACAGGATTACAGACCATGTTCTCGATGGTGTATTATTGTTAAACAGCCTGGTGCTGCATGCTTATCTTATGGAAATTTTGGGAAACATATAGAAACCCACCATAATAAATGTGCTCACAAGTCTTCCAATGGCACATGCTCTTTCAGGCAGAAGCTGAGTGTATGGAAAAGCCGGTAGGGCTGGAGCGTCATCAAGCACATAATGGCAGGGCCACTGGAACTATGTGGCAGGGGACCACCAAATTATGCGTCAGGGTTTACGAAATTACGTGGCAAGAAAAGGCAAATTATGCGAAATGCAGCACATTATTTAATAGTATTAATTCATTATTTTGACATTTTTACACAGGGTAATACTGTCTGGGCAAAGATTTCACCTCATTAGTACCAGTTTAACAAATCATATGCAGAAATAAGCAACTGAAAGATGACCAGTAGACAGACCCTTGCACAGGCCCTTCCACTGCGCATAACTACATGTTGCCACTTTTTAATAACTTTTGATTCGTTTGAGATCAAAATATTTTTGTTGTTGTTAAAATCTGCAATTTATGCAGCAGATGATGGGTTATGTGGCAAACAAATATTTATGATTAAAAGCTGGAGAATCACATTATTCCAGTAGCCCTGCATAATGGTAAACAAGAATGACTAAACCCACAAGACTACTACAGCAACTGCTCCATAGGGAAATGCACATGTTTCACCTAATGCCAGTAGCCCAAAACGTTTAAATATATACAGTCTAATGACTAATTTGGTGACTGTTGTCCAAGATGATCCAGGTTCAAACTCTGGCTCCTCAAATTCACCACAATTTTGATCTTGGCCAAATCATTAAACTACCATGTGCTTCCGTTTTGTGAGCTACTAAAATCAGAAATGCTCATAAAAGTGTGAAATGTTAATATTTAGCATCCCTTAAACAAATGGACATTTATTTTTTCATTAGTCTTGGGTATTGTAAGGAAATGTCTCTTTCTGCATGATCACCCTCAAGTTTTTGGACTGATGATGCTGCTTTTTCAACTCTGAAGGTGCTACTGAGGCCTGAAAAACAGACCTCAGTACCAGTGCCCTCAGGGCCGTTTCTAGGTGTTTTGCCGCCCTAGGCGAGAATTGAAAAATGCCGCCCCCTCAGTAAGATTTCTTCAAATATACATTTATTTTCAAGAGTAAGTGAACAGCGAGCCACCGGTAGGCACACTCAGCAGCAACTGTCCCAAATGTCTCTCCTACATTCACTAAAGGAACTTGGAATCACCAAATGGCACCATTCCAATTCCCAGCATTCCTACCTAAGCTACTACATGGGTTTCCCCTCTTATATTATCTGGTACAAAGATATAATCTATAACAAAATAATAAATGACTTATACATGAGCATTAAACAAAATACAGCCAATGCAGACACACCAAAATATTATTGGATGAAGTAGTGTCAGATTGCCACCTAACGGACAGACATGTGGAATCACTGGAACATCAGGAACACCTAGAACACCACCTAAAGCATACTGTAAAATGCGACGGTACATTCTTTACTCTACCACAACGTCTTATAATTCCACCTGGCTGCACTCGCTCTTTCCAAATCTTCCCAAGCATCTTCCTCCTCACACTCTTTGTCCCTGCCACGCCTTTCTTCTACATGCTCCACCTTGACCACCTGACAGATATTCTACAGTTGACTACCTTCAAGCCGTGCACTGTTGCTGCCTTTTGGCATTGGTACAGCGCGTACCTGACCAGGCCTTAAATAATTAGCCCCCTATATTTTTTTTACATTTGATTTGATCTACCCTGGCAGTGGCTGCCTGCCGCTGCCAGCCGACCCGGTTCCATCCCATCCCGGCCTCCCCCCGGACCCCGGTACCTGATAGGCCTGCAGGCGGGCCGCAGCGCCGTAGTAACTCTCTCTGCTGCTCTGCACTGCCTGCCTCTTCTTGCCGGCCGCGCGCGCGCGCGCATAGGCACAGCCCCGCGCAGTGTTGCCAGATTTTGAGACCCATCCCAAGCCCAAAGCCGCTCAAATATAAGCCCAAATCCAGCCCAACGCAGACCAGTTTCAGCCCAAAAACCAGCCCAAAGTAGCAAGTCTCAAATTATGCAGAAATAGTCATCAGAAACAATTTTAAAGACAAATATACGTTCTATTCAATATACAGATAGTGGGAGGGAGTTAACTGGGCACCTGCCTTAATGCTACTCATTTTTAAGACCAGTCCTCACTCATAGCTGCTAAGGTTTGAGATTGCTTATGTGTGACATTTTCATAATTTAAGTGTAATTATGAGTGACATTCAACAACTATGAGTGACACTTTCTCGCGAACTAAATCAAGCAATGAAAAAAAGGGAAACATATAAATATCAGGATTTACACCCAGTTGAGCAAAAAGAAACTCTAAGAATACCTTTAAACTGCTGCAAAGCACCAGAAATGGAAGGGCACTAGGATGTGAGATAGGCCCCAGCGTGGAGCCTGAGCCTCACTGACGCTGAACTCAACGTTGTGAAAACTGCAGACAGTGACTGCAATGCAGAGCTCAGCTCAGGCACTGTAATTTTACTTAGAGCAAGTAGGCACATTTACATAAACCATGTGCCGAACAGGGTCACAACCATGAGCCAGAGCCAGAATCAAATAACTGAGGCCCCCTCCACCTAAAAATATTTCTATTCACGTATTTTTGCAAATAACGATCCCGCCATTAAGGAGCATGTATAACCTGAGCTGCCTTCAGGCATGGATGATGCATGCTTTTACCAAACTCAATGACACTCGGACCCCTGAATCTGAGCCAGAAGCATACACAGCTCACGGATCTCTAGTCTGGGTTAGTGCACTAGCCACACAAGCCATCTTGCACTCCATAGTTTCAATAGCTATCGTTTTTCAGTGAAATGGGATCAATTAATAGACCAGACGTAAATTACTGATTTTTCATCTTATCTCTTTGACCCAGACCAAGATGGAAAAGGCAGAAAATGGGAGAACGGGGGAAGCGAAAGCAAGGCAAACAAACAGAATGGGAGAAAACAGTGATGAACAATGACCTGCATGATAGAGTCAGAAATTGTGGACTGGTGGAAGAAAGAGTATGCAAGGGGGAATCAAGACTAACTAGACAGACAGGCTGCTAAGAAAAACTTTGGGGCCCTGCACTTACCTTTTTCACAAATTAAAGGTTGGTTATTAGTATTTACTAGATACTTTAGTAACCCACTAATACACTTTGGCACTCTTACGTTCCCTGTATGGCAAGAAGTAAATAAAGTGCCTGCTCTTATAATTCTAAATATGGCAGGTTTTCTCTTGTTCAGCTGCAGCACAGATGTGCTGCTCAACTCTTGTTTAAAAACACAGTTCACCTTTAGAAATGCTACTAAGAAGCAGTATCCTTAAATGGATCCTAAACCAGCAGGGTAGTAATTCAAAACCATCAGGTAAAGGCCCCAGAGCAGCATTAGCCAGTTTGTTTTATTGCTTAGTCTCTTCTGTTTCAGTCTGCCTGTATTCCTCCTGAGTCTGCCCACTGTCCCTAGTTTTTGTCCACTGCAATCTCACCCTGCCCTCTTTCCCAAACAACCCGTCGTTTTCCCTTCCCAGGTATCCGCACTTCCCCCTGAGCTGGCTTGAACTATCACAGTACGATGAAAATACATACTTGCTTTGTGAAATATTGCTTGCAACTAAACAAGATGACTAGAAAATTGATCGAGGCAAAGTATTATATACCCGTCGTACGCGTGGAACTCACAGCATCTTTCTTGTTCTTTGCAAAATGTTGTATTTTTACTTTAAATTCCTGTTTGTATAGAGGTAACATGGGTCCGTCCAATGTGCCCCTCCCCCTCTCAACGCCGCCTATAACCTCGAAAATGGAGTCCGTTGGAAAGTGAGGGGGGAGAAAAGAGGTCGAATCAGGTTTGGGGTAACCACGAAACTGGATTTTTTGTTTAATTCAAACAATCTTAAGAAAAAACAAAAACAGACCAATTGAAAGAACGGTGCGTTTTTAGAGCGCGGATCGAGAGCTTGTTTATCGATTACTGTAGGGGGTTGCTTGAAACGCGATGTAAAATAATTGGCGAAAATAATTAATACACCAAGACCACCCGTGGCGCGTCATTTTATTTTTTGTAATGAAAATAAATGCAGGTTCGGCTAGGCCACGGAGGAGGCGGGGTTGAAAAGCGGGAGGGGTGAAGAAAACAACTGAAACTATTAAAAGGGGTATACTGTAAATGAATTTTACGTTAAGAGGCGGGAACAGCAGCGTGTGCAGCAGAGGAGATGGCGCCCTCCATTCGGACCTCCTTTGGGGAGGACAGTTCACAAAACCCGCTGCTTGCATCAAACACAACAAACTGCTAATGTGTGCGTAAAATATCACGGCCTTGAAACGATGGGACAAAAACAATTAAAGTACACACATTTTCACGCATTTGCAATCACATCTTATTGTGGAGGAAGCGACGTACTCAAAGCAGCTAGCATATCATTCATTGGCTAAACACATAACCCAGTATTCGTTTCTGAAGAAGAGCACAGGGAGCATTTCCTCGTTTTGGTAAAGAACCAAAGTTATTTATATCTGGCCCAGTGGACGCGGTCTACTGTTGTGAGCACAGCATCTGGTGAGGTATTCTTTTACTTACAGGCTAAGTCGACGCTGCACCTTATCCGTCTGGAACCCTTCCTCGTCCTTTTCTTTCCTGGCAGGGGGCAGGAGGGTAGAGAGGGTGGGGTCAAATGCGCACAGGCAGGTCCTGGTCGGCACTGTTAGCGCGCGCTACGCGATCATTTGCCAAATGGACCCTTCTGCGCCATGATAGGCGTACGCCACAGACTCGGCGCGACGGCGCCCGCCCAAGCCAGAAAATTGCGCACACTGCACTGATTCCAGCCCAAAAAGTAGCCCCCCGCCAGGTATGGGTTTTTCCCGCACAATTGAGAAAAATGTCGCCCAATTGTGCGGGAAATAGCCCAATCTGGCAACACTGCCCCCGCGGCCGCCGTGGCCGGCCGAACGTGACCTCACGTCACATCACCCTGCTCATGATGATGTCGTGTCGACGCTCTAATTTGAAGGCGAGCCGCGCCCACGCTACAGTCACCGACACCTACACTACCTACCTGGTAGATTCTTCATTCAATAGAACGAAGTCAGGACAGAGTCAAGAAGAGAGTAAAGAAGAACTCTCATGTTTTTAACTTTTGCCAAATTGCCACGGCACGGCCGCCCTCCACATTTTGCCGCCCTAGGCAGCCGCCTAGTCCGGCCTAGTGGTAGAAACGGCCCTGAGTGCCCTGACCCTTGAAAGGTATATGTCTTAGTGGTTCATCCACAATTGGTATAAGTTAACTTACTAATAAGTCCCTAGAATATGGTACTAGTGGCATCCAGGGTCTGTAAGTTAAAGTGTCTCTCATGGACTAAAACACTTATTGTGCTACCATGAATGTGACAAAGCAAAGTGCGACTCCCAGTCTGCCATTGCTGGCTGACTGGGCAGGTTTCAACTGCTAACTCGACTTTGCCATTTAAAGTAATGGCAAAGCCCAAACCTTCTTTTTTAGGTTGAGCATTCAAGACCTTATATGTGTATGTACTTTGTGGGCTCTGGAGATCAGCCCTAGGACTTGTCTGCTTCCGCTTAGGTTAGGCTTAGATGTGCCTCTATTTAACTGTCTTGATAGAAAACGACCAGTAGAGGTCAGTAAAATACCAGAATTGCTTTCTGCTTGTTCAACTGCCTCTATTTAACTGTCTTGATAGAAAACGACAAATTGCTTTCTGCTGAGGGACTTTCTTTTTTTAATTTTTCTGGCAACTGCCTCCATTTAACTTTCTTGATAGAAAACGACCAGCAAAGGTCAGTAAAAACCAAAATCACTTTAGCATTCTCTAGATTCCAGTCCATAGAAATTGTCTTCCACAAGCACCCGTAGACAATAATATTTTTTCAAATCTTGTATTTTCAGTGTATGACCACCGAAGGCCCTGATTTTATATTAAAAACAGAGCTTTGGACTATACCATTTGCCGCTGAAAGGCAATATTTCTCTCCATGTGTACCCATACCTGGCGTGTTCCACAGTTTGGTGCTTACTTTCCCTCCATGTTAAAGAACAGTAGATGTTTCAGCACCCAGGCTACTGTGCTGCATAGCTAAATACATATAAGGTCCCAAAGGCGAGACCGATTGCATTGCAAATGCTTGTTCATATTTGTAACTCACCATAAGGCAGACCTACTGAGCCCTAAAGGCATGGTGCATTACATTAAAAAGTTGGACATGTAGCTCTTAACTTTATGTGTCCTGACTGTAAACAACCTGCATTATCGTTTTTACTGCAGAAAGGCTAGTATCCCCATTGGAGAGTACGGAGTTACACACTGACAACATAGCAGTGCTAACTTCTGAAAGGTACTACTAAATATGATTCTTCAAGGTATCAAAAGGATCATTGCATTAAGTCAAACTTAATGCTCAAGTCGAACTATTGCACAAGTGGCAACTTTAGTTTACCCTAAGATCCCTTGTTGCCATAAGTTTTCCAGTGACTTTTTATGGTTGCTGGCCATGAAACAGCCGTATGCCCTCTCGGGGTAGGAAGAAGTGAACAAGTCAGGAAGGAACACAAAGGGCCTGCTGTTGGGAGAGGTGTTACTTCTTCCTGGAAGGAAAGCCAAAGGGGGTGTGAGCCCAAAGTTCGAGGTTCAAAGTGGAAGCTGCCTTTGAAGGGCACATGGTGGGCACCCAAAAGAGAGGATGCTCTTTTGTTCTTGCAGACAGATTGGCGCCAAGGACAGAGAAGGGTAAGCTGTAGCCAAACCTTTTTTTACTGTGGGTGTGTAGCCCCCAGATAGCCACATCTCTGGGGTGGGCTAGGAAGCTCCACAGACCAAAAGCAAAAGAATGGTTCTGCCATCTTGGGAGTGGGCAAAATAGTGCACTCTCAGATAACTAGATGCCACAATTCGTAGGAAGTCCACACTAGGTTCGAGGGGACCTGGTACCCCATTAGCCAGTAGTCGTCAATTCCCCGTGGGCACAAACCAGGCATAAAAATGGCACCCCTGGTACCCGGACCTCAGTTCACATCTGTTCTGGAGAGAGGACCAAAGAAGGACTGCCCTGCTGTTCCCTGGACACAGCAAAGATAGGCTGCACTAAGACTGGACTGCACCTGCTCCTTGAGCTAGCAAAGAGAGGACTATGCCAGTTGTGACCTACTCAAGAAAAAGTTGTCCGAGTCTCAGACAGAAGTGAGTCTAAGAGTGAGTTGGCTAACTTCCTGTAACAACTACAGGGCTGCAAAAGAGTTGGTAGCCAAGAACACCTGTCGCTGACCACCAACATGCAGCCTGGGAGATCGAGATCCAACCCTCAAAAGTTGCATTTGAGTCTACTGGACCCAGGAGAGTATTCCTAGTGCAGTTTGGTTGACCAAGACTTAGGTTATCACCAGTTAAAGGGAGCCTCTGGTTTCACTGTACCCAGAGACCAGTAGACAAATGACAACTGTTTTTTGGCTGGACTTCAGAGTTCGAATGCCCTGTGGCCAAAGTCACCCTACAGTGCTTGTGGGCCAAGAAGCAGCCCCAGGAAGAGCCCTGTCACTGGATCAACATGCTCAGCAACCTTCAGTGTCATCAGCATCCTGTATCCCTTGCATCAGGACCCCTCTATTAAAGTCTATGGCAGTTCACCCATAGATCCTAGACCTGGTCAGGAGACTGCTTTGACTAAGAGGTAACTGTTCAACCAAGTCTCTTTGCCCTCTGCAATGCGTTCCCTGGTCACCCAAAGCGGGCCAGATTAGTAGTTTACAACTGTATAAAAGTGTTCCAAAGTTTGCAAAGTTTGACCGCAAGCGCGATCCACTAAAATGATTTATTGGGTCTAATTGAAAAGCAAGAATTTTTGAAGGAATAATAAGTCTTTATCTATGGAACCTTCTAGTCAATTTTTAACGTTGAGGTGTCTATTTGAAGATAAAAATACAACCGAGTTTTATAAATTGGTGTTGGATTTTTATCGAGTTTTGTTTATTTCTTATTCAACTGTTTTTGTACCTCTTAATGTTTTACACTTGTTCCTTTGATAAAGCTGGACTGCTCAGAGCCACAGCTACCCAGGGTTGAGCTAAGGTTTATCAAATGAATCTGACTGGATCCAGTACAGGTAGTGCATTTATTACATAGTGAGGTCTCACAACCACACCATATAATAAACTGCTTTCCTCTCAGGTACTTATTAGCAGCATCTGGCATTGAGATGTGCATCTCGAGGGCTATAGGGAGAACATAATAAACGTAATATTCAGTTTTGAATAATTATGAAACTGTTCAAAACCAAAATACTAGGCAGTTAAAAGGGCCAGAGGAAGCAAATGCCACTATTTAGGGAAAAAATAAAAAGGGTTTCCTTAAACGTATAAGTTCCTTTTTGTGTACAAAATGTATATTTGACAGTGTGGTGAAAAAGTGAGAAATATTCAACAATTGCGGATTCTTGTTCCCACATGCTGACTGCCATTGGGCATATAATTTAGTGACACAATTGAAAGGTTAGCACACACAGGGGCTAGAGTAAGGGAAAAGACGGGAATTTCTGTCAAAGACAGAGCACCAGACAGAAGAGAAAAGTATGGCTATAAAGAGGAATGAGGATTAACACTGTTTGAGGAAGGGAGGGAGGCATGGGCAAAGGGAGACTCTTCCATCTCTAGTTCTGGGACTGTACTGTGAAACAAATCAGCTAAAGGAATTTTATGCAGGCAGAGTGAAGCGCTTCGTGAGTAAGGATACAAGAAATCTCAGGGGAGAATACTAAGTTGCAAAGATAGATTGACATTTTCTAGGCAGTGTAAACTGCCTTGAAAACGACAGCGAACTGAGCATGAAAACTAAGCATGGTCTAGGCACCATGCTGGTCCAAAATCAGAAGGCTTGGCCTTCAGTGGAAGATTCTCCTACATAAAGAAGTCCCTGACATACAGATAAGAACCAGCTAAACAAAACTAATGAGCAATACACATGACACCAAACCAAACCCAGAAAAGAGTTGCGAGGAGCAGAGGAGGTGATGCGAAGTCATCGATCCCTTGGAAGTAGGTGATGTGTTGGTTCCGATCTGCGCATCCGCTTTGTCGGCAGACCCCTATGCAATGCAGGCAACGTGTCGTTGTCGAGCTGTGCAGTTCGTTGTCAGAGTCACACAGTTGTCAAAGCACTGTCCTCAAGCAGCAAATGCGTCGGAGAGGATGAGTCGGTTCCGATTGGCGCAATGGAGACGATGGATCGATTGTACTGGGTCAACACAGAAAACTCACTTCCAAAGGCCCAGTACTGGGTTGGCACCACATGGCAGGTTGGGACTCACAGATGGCAGAGACCAGGTGCTATGGCAGGGTTGCAGGAAGTCTTTGATGTCCTTGAGACTTCGGAACAGGGAGCAAGCCAGCATGCCCTTTGGAGTCACTGTGGGGTCAAGTGAGGTGGGTTCAGTACTTTCGTCAGCAGGGCAGATGGTAGCAGGCAGCAGGGCAACACAGCAGAGAAGAAAAGCAGTTCTTTTAGGCCAGCAGTCCAGCAGTATGGCAGTCCTTGTAGCACCACAGCAGTCCTTCCTCCTGGCAGAGTTCTTCACAGGTCCAATAGTGCCTAGTTTGGAGGGGGTCAGAGACCCAGTGCTTCTACCCAGTTGTGCCTTTGAAGTGTGTGGTTGACTTCAAAGGAGGGTTTTTGAAGTGCACAGAGGTCCTTTCTTCCCAGCCATGACTCCAGACTATCAGTAGGGGGTAATCAGCCCTTTGTGTGGGATCAGGACGCTACCTATTGAGGTGCAAGTGTCAGCTCTTCC
Source organism: Calotriton arnoldi (assembly GCA_963921515.1). Taxonomy (NCBI): domain Eukaryota; kingdom Metazoa; phylum Chordata; class Amphibia; order Caudata; family Salamandridae; genus Calotriton; species Calotriton arnoldi. Next base: position 1,045,238 of record CAWUFW010000371.1, on the reverse strand, counting down.
CTCCCTTCCTGCCCAGGAAGAGCCATCAAAATGCATATGAGTACTCAGACAACCTAACCTTCCTGTGTTTGTACAGGGAATGCACAAAGTGAAGCAGTCACCCACCCCAGATGTGTATTTGAGACAGGTACACAGACCAGTAAGAGTAGAGAAATACCCACTTGCTAAGTGGTATTTCTAAAATAGTAATGTTAAATCCAACTTTACTAGTAAAGAGAATTTATCATTACCATTCCAAAGATATAAAATATGGCAAAGCTACTCCTTTCTGATCAGGAATTACAGCTTAAAAGTGTATTACAGAATTCCTAATGTTAACCTATCAGAGGAGTAGGCCTCACAGTAATGAAAAACGAATTTGGGTGTTTGTCAATACCAGAACATGCAATACTTAAAAGCACATGTCCTAATTTTTACTTTCATAGCACCCTGCCCTAAGGGCTACCCAGGGCCTCCCTTCGGGGTGACTTATGTGAAATAAAAGGGGCCTTTAAGGCTTGGCAAAAGGTTTTAAATGCCAAGTGGAAAGTGGCAGTAAACTGCACACACAGGCCCTGGCAGTGGCAGGCCTGAGACAGGTTTGAAAGGCTACTTGCGTGGGACGCACAATGAGATCTACATGCCCACCAGTAGCACTTAATTTACCGGCCCAGGGCACATATAGTGCAAATAAGTGTACTAGGGACTTACAAATAAATAAAATATGCCAAACAGGTATAAAACACTTATACCATGTTTAGAGGAGAAAGCACATGAACTTTAGCACTGGTCAGCAGAGATAAAGTGCTCAGCATCCTAAAGCCAACAAAAAGAATTCAGCAAGAAGACGAGGAGGAAGGCAAAACGTTTGGGGTGACCCTTTAGAAAGGGCCAATTTTCAACAGTCTGTGTGACAATTTGTTCCTCCTTAATAAATAGTGTCACTCCCTGGACACTACGCTGGTTCAAGGACCACCAAAAGTGTATTCTAGCTCCGCTCAAAAGGGTTTCACCTCTGGGACAATTGTGTCTGTTCATAGGATAATAGGTCCAATTGCATAATAATGGTCATCCTTGACATTTCTGGCATTCTGATCTAGTTATCGCATACTGGCAGCCATCATTGCCAAATTAAGAGTCTGACTGGCCTACTTTAAGCCATCTCTGACATAATGGTGACTGCCCCTTGCATAACAATGTCCATGACGGAGATATGGTGGGCATCTTGGTTGTTATGGTGTCCAGCTTTGGCAAAATGATGGCCCTGGTATAATGGCGGGCATTATTGGCATAATACAGGCATCCTTGGTTTTATGGTGAGCGTCCATGGCCTATGATTGTAATACCCATGCATTTGAACCAGAATCTGTCCCTGTGAGGCATGAATATAGGTGACTACTTGAAAAAAATATATGCTTATGTTTGGGGACTGTGTATTTCTTAAAACTGCTATTTTAAAGAAAATTATACTTTTTCCAGAAAAGGTTTTTCTTCTGGAAAATTGAGTTTGCCTAAGATGGGAAGCGGTAGACAAATTTGTGTATTTTCAGAAACTGATATGCTGATGAAGACAAAAAGATTGCAATTCCAAAACACATTTAAAGTTGATAGTGGAAAATTCAAGCTGAGCTAGGGAGCATTATTGCTGTAATTAGGTCATTCATGCCAGAGGGTGTAAACCTGTGACAAATACAGTGGGGAGGAGTTTTACATTGTAAACTCTCTGGCAAATACATTAAGAAGGGATTTACATTATGAACTCTATGACAAAAGCAACAGTAAAGAGTTTTATACTGTGAACTGTGTGACCATTTCAATGGGAATGGGTTCAACATTATGAACTCTGGCAAATGGAATAGGAAGAAGTTTAATATGCATGTCCCTTTTTAGGTATAGCCAACATAAAAACTTAATGTTCATGTCAATGTATACTTTAGTTTTGCTGAAATAGTTGATGGATTTCTCTAGCTAGAGAACACATGGTCAGGTTTAGGATCTCGCTTAAGCCTGTAGGTTTGCTTTATTGGCTATTAAATGTGTCGACAAAGGCAGTAGGTTTTTCATTTTACACTATAAATGACTTGACAAAGCCTAGAGCCTAATCTGGTTGATTGTGAAAAAGCTTTGCAATAGGCTTATACTGGTGCACAAATGTTCACATAGTGTCCACGGATAATAGGAGCAAACTAGATTTATAGGGTTAGTTGCCAAGTGTGATACTTCTTTAGGGAATGTGATTTGCACCCTGATTATTCTGTAAAGCCCCTTTAGGAGGGGCTCCAGTTAGTAATTTCACTGGAAATCTTTCAAATGTTTGGAATATTGTATATAGTATTAAGGTGTATGTGCATAAAGTACTTTTCAATTTTAAAGAAAAAGCACTGGATGGGCAGTTATTTATTAAATATTAGTTTGTGCATGGAGGAGTTCAGAGATACTAGCCCACCACACTTCAGTGAGCCAGCCTTAGATTAGGCTGAGAGTCAAGTGCCAAAAGGGGTACATGTCCCCAGTTGAAGGGTCCAGGGTATGGTGGCCCAAATCCTTATTTGAAAGACCCCCATTGACACAGTTGAGGCCAAGTAACTGTTGACTGTTCTGGAGCAACCCAAACAGGATTTTAAAAATAAAGTATAAAGGGCTTTTAATTTGTGAACTCTAACAGATACAACAGGAGTAATCTTTTCATTGTGAACTTTCTGACAAGTGTAATGGTAAATGATTTTTCCATGTGAACTCTGGCAAGTACAAAAGAAATTAGTTTTTTCATTGTGAACTCCATGACAAAGACAATGGGAAGGCTCTTTCCATTATGCACTCTACAATCGGAATGGGTATTACAATGTGAACTCTCTAACACTAAACAAAAGGGGCCTTACACTTAGAACTATCTGACAGATAAAATCTGAAGGCATTTTATACTGTGAACCTTTATACATATGGAATATGAAGGGGTTTAATATACATGTCCCTTTTTTGGTCTGGTCATTTTAAATGCTTGATGTTTTAAGAAGGAGTTGTAATATTCATGTCAAGGCAGAAACTATGTGATTGGCCAAGCCTATTTTCATGTTTAAGCCAATAGGCTTACTTAATTGAATATTAAAGGTGGTGAAAGGAGCAGTAGGCCTCTCATTTTACTTTGTGAAAGAATTAAAGCCTGTAGGCTTAACCTTTTTGATTGTGAAAAGCCTTATGTGTTGTAATAAGCCGACATACATTCACTGATGGTTTTTAAGGTTAGTGCTTTTTGGTGCATAAACTGTCATATTACCTCGCAGACAATGGGAACAAACTAGATTTATTTTGCGAGTTGTCCCTTGTGATATTTCTGTAGGGAATGCGATTTGCACCCTGGCTGTTTTGCAAGGTCCCTTTTGAGGGGTTCCAATTTGCAATTCCACCTGAAATCTTTTAAATATTTGTAATTTTGTGGCAAGAATAATTGTGTGTGTGCATTAAAGCATGTTTCTTTTTAATGAAAAAGCACAGACTGGATGTTGATTCATCACATTTTCAATGCACATTTTTATGCATTGGTGAGTTCTCAGTTTCCACTCACACAGCACCTCCCCGAGTGATCCTTGAGCTGCTCTGCTTGTTACGTTGATAGTTAAGAGTTAAAGAGTTAAAAAGGCTACTTGGTCCCGGGAAACATAGTTTACAACTCATGCGATACATCGCATGCCATTACAACGCGGTCATTACAATGATCGCGTTGTTCCATCGCGAACCATTACAACGCAAGTCGTTACAACGACTTGCTGTAGGGGGCAGAAGGTGTTGGATTTAAAATCCAACACATTCCCTACTGTTGCACAGACTGGAGTTGGAATAGTAAATTATACTATTCCAACATCCAGCGCCCCCTACAGCAAGTCGTTGTAACTACTTGCGTAGTAATGGTATGCGATGCAACAACGCGGTCGTTGTAATGACCGCTTTGTAATGGCATGCGATGTATCGCATGCGTTGTAACGTGGCCTATTCCTTGGTCCCCAGTTTGAAAATTTGTGGTACAGAGGCTCCAGGATGCCAAAGGGAAAAGGACCCCATTAACAAAATTGGTGCCCGGTAAATTCCAACTGGCCAGAGATCATGATCCCGATTTATCAATACATTAGGAAGGGCATTTTCATTCTGAACTCGGACACATACATTAGGAAGAGAATTACACTGTGAATTCTCTGAAAATTGCAAAAGGAATAGGTTATACTTTGTGAATTCTCTGACAAAAATAATAGGAATGGATTTCACAATGTGAACTCCATTTCAAACAACATTGGCCAGGGCTTTAAAATGTGTACTATTTTACAAATGCAACAGGAAGGGATTTTACATTTTGAACTCTGCCCAAAACAATAGGAAGCAGCTGTACATTATGCCCTCCATAAAAAACACCTGTATTTAAATTTAACTCAAAGTGATTATGTTAAATGCCAGTTGGGCTTACTTTAAAGTTATAAGTGCATAAACAGTACTTGTTCAAGACACTTTCATGGTGTATGAGGCACTTGGATTAGGAATCTAAACTCTCAGTTTCAACCCCACATAATCTTTCACATGCTTTGTTCCTCTTCTCATGCACTTTTGGTTGAGCCCATGGTCAATCACATTCAAACATGTGAACGCTCTTTCGTGCTTCTTGTTCCCATTTGCAGTGACCACAGGTAGTAGACTGTGTTGCAGTGTGAATGCAATGTGAGTGATGTGTAAGTGCAGGGTGTAATACATTAAGGCCATGCCTATAGACGTAGCCAATTCTTGTTTTTTTTTCATTTTCAGGAGTGCAATAATACGTTTGTGCAGTTATTCGGAATCTTTTTGCAGTCCCACACTTTCCACTCTCATCCCACCATTTCCACTACATTTTGTGTGTATGCCACCATGTGAATCCCAATAGCAGCGAGTACATCTGTTCAAGTAGTGCATTTATTGTGCCCCGCGCATGTACTCTGCACTCACAGCTGCCACTCTAGTTACAGTGTAGTGCTTTTGTGTCCCTTTTGACAAAACTCATGTTCACAGTCCAAACACGTGCCTGTGACGCCTACGTTCGAAGTCAGGCCAATCGCGTGTACTTCCCAATTAGCTGAATGAAAGGTATGTTCTTATTTTAGCATTGCTTATACTGTAAACATTACATAAGTGAACTGTTTGCCAAAACACATATTTATTCTGAGTTTGGCTCACAGTATAAGATCATTGGAACAGCTGTTCCATTCAAGCACTGCTCAATATTGTACCTGCTTTTAAGGTAAAAATGCACGTAGTGCTCTGGATAGAGGGAACTAAAATATCCTTCGTATCACAAAGCAGATTAGCTATACAAACATACACATTTCTGAAATTTTAGTCTCAACCTTCCCAACAACAAAAGTCTGTGGGAATCTTTAATGATGGAATTATTTCCCTAGAATCAGGGCCACTGGAATTATGCGGCAGGCGAAGACAAAATTTTACAGCAGTGTTGTCTAAATTGGGGTAGGCTCCTCCGTTATGGCGGAGGAGAGTCGCGCCCCTACCAGCAGATGTAAACCTGGGAAAAATAAAATGATAATAAAACAGGTTTATCATCATTTTATTTTTCTTCACAGAGCAGTCTTGGGGGCGGGGCCATCATGACAGGCATGGAGGAGGAGTGGTAGGCACTGCTGCAAGTACGCATGTGGGTTTGGCTAGCCGTCTTAGCCCGGCCAAACCGACATGCGCACTGAAACGTCTCCAACCCAAGCTGCGTTTCCGATACAGCAGGCACAGGTTCCCAGTCCCCATGGGAGCACAAATCCAGCCCGCTCAGGCCAATCACAGCGCTTCTCTCCTGCTGCAGCATCTGGATCGGCCTTAAGGGAGTCTGTGAGCCTCAGCCTGTGCTGCAGTGGAGCCAGAGGAGCAGAAGAGCAGCGAGGTGGCAGTAAAGTTCTTTTTTTTGTTGCATTGTTTTATTTTGTTAGTGTCCAAAACCTTGCTGCCCTACCACTTTTCCCTGACACCTGCCGCTACTGGTCTAAATTTTGTGAAACTATTACTTCATTAAATTGTCATTTTTACACATGGTAACACAGTCTGGGCAAAGATCTCACCTTATGAGTACTAACCTAACACTGAAATACAGCAATAAACAGTTGAAAGATGACCATTCACCCTTTGCGAAGGGATTTCCACTGAGCGGGGATACATGTTGCCACATTTTTAATAAATTGTGATCACAGAGGAACACCTCAACACCACCCTCTTCCACGACCCCCCCTCCGCCACGACCGACGCCAACTCTGCAGCCAATGAACTACACCGCTGGATCACCAGCTGCCCAGACAAGCTCGCACCCCTCCGCCACCCTGTCAGACAACGCCCCCTGAAGGCCGCCTGGTTCAGCACCGACCTCCAAGAAGCCAGGCGCTCCTGCAGACGCCTCGAGAAACTCTGGAGAAACAGGAAAACCACCAAAGACCAGAACACCTACAGGAACGCCATGACTGAATACCACCAGCGTATAAGAGCCACCAAGAGGACCTTTATCCGGAACAAAATCCACACCAACGCCAGTAACGCAAAGGAACTCTTCAAAGTCATACAGCAGTTCACCAAACCCCCCAGCGAAGCCACGGACGTCACACCATCCCAGGACCTCTGCAACAAGCTCAGTTCCTACTTCCACCTGAAAATCAAGGCCCTCTACGACAACTTAAGCGAACAGACTCCAGACACCACCCTCCTCTCCACCATCGACAACCAGCCCACCATCACCACCTGGAAACTGGCTACCACCGAAGATACTGCCACGACCATAAAGAACACCCACTTAGGAGCCCCCACGGACCCCAGCCCGCCGCACATCTACCACAGAGCCGCCGCCGCCATAGCGCCCGAACTATGCCGGACCATTAACGCCTCCTTCGAATCCGGCATCTTCCCTGACAACTGGAAGCAGGCAGAGGTCAAGCCCCTCCTCAAGAAACCCTCGGCTGACCGGACGGACCTGAAAAACTACCAGCCCATCTCTCTCCTTCCCTTCGCAGCCAAAGTCACCGAGAGATTCGTCAACGCCCAGCTGACCACCTTCATCGAATATGAATGCCATCCTCGACTCCTCCCAGTCCGGATTCCGCAGCAACGACAGCACCGAGACCGCCCTCCACGCTGCCACCGATGACATCCGCATGCTACTCGACCAGGGCCACACCGCAGCCCTCATCCTACTAGACCTCTCCGCAGCCTTCGACACCGTCTCTCACCGCACTCTCGCCGCCAGGCTCCACTATGCCGGCATACGGGGAACCGCACTCGACTGGATCCGCTCCTTTCTCCCCGGCAGAACCCAAAGGATCAGACTCCCACCCTTCCTCTCCGAACCCGTAGAGATGAACTGCGGAGTACCCCAAGGATCCTCGCTCAGCCCCATGCTCTTCAACATCTACATGGCCCCCCTCGCCGCCATCGTTCGACAGCATGGGCTCAGCATAGTATCCTACGCCGACGACACCTAGCTCATCCTCTCTCTCATGAAGAACCCCGAAGACACCAGACTCAGCTTCCAGGAAGGAATGAAAGACGTTGCGGCCTGGATGAGCAACAGCTGCTTAAAGCTTAACTAGGAGAAGACAGAGGTTCTCGTCCTTGGACCCTCCTCCACCGCCTGGGACAACACCTGGTGGCCCTCCGCCCTCGGAAACCCACCCACTCCGACAGACCACGCCCGAAACCTCAGCATCATTCTAGACTCCTCCCTCACCATGACCCGCCAGATCAACACCGTCGCCTCCACCTGCTTCAACTCCCTCCGCATCCTCCGCAAGACCTTCAAGTGGATCCCCCCCGAATGCAGAAAGACCGTCACCCACGCACTCATAATCAGCAGACTGGACTACGGTAACGCCCTCTACGCCGGAGTAAACAAATCCCTGCTACACAAGCTCCAAACCATCCAGAACACCGCAGCCAGACTCGTCCTCGGAACCCCACGACATGAGCACATGACCCAGCACCTATGAGACCTCCACTGGCTCCCCATCGAGAAGAGAGTAACCTTCAAGCTACTCACCCACGCCTACAAATCCCTCCACATCGGACCCAAATACCTCAACGAAAGAGTCTCCTTCCACGTACCCAAAAGGAACCTCCACTCCACCGACATTGCCCTGGCAGAGACCCCATGCATCCGCAGAACCAGAGCAGGTGGAAGAACCTTCTCCTACGTCGCAGCAAAGGCCTGGAACAAGCTCCCAGTCAACATCAGACGCTCCCCCACTCTGCACACTTTCAGGAAGATCCTCAAGACCTGGCTCTTCGACTGATCCGGAGCTGCACCCCCCCGCGCCTTGAGACCCTCACGGGTGAGTAGCGCGCTTTAAAAAAAAAACGATTGATCTGTTTGAGCTAGAAACATTTTGTTTTGTCAAAATCAGCAGATTATGCAGCAGATGAAGGATTGTGTGGCAAATTCATGATTTATACAGAAAACGATGTGGCCACAGAATCACAATTTCAATGGTCATGCTTCACAGTTTTGTATATTTACTAAAAAAACAAAAAGACAATTTAACAGACTAGGCAGGTTATGGGGTAATGTGTATGTATTTTAAGAAGATTTTCAGCAGATGAGCTGTTCGGGCTTGTAACAGAGGCTGGAGTGCTTTTGCTACCTAGAAGGACTGCGCAGTTAGGCCTATTTGAGAAGACCCATGGAGTGACACCAATAGTGCTCTGACTTATCCTCTTCTAATTGACGTTGGCAGACTCAAATGACCACAGGCACCTTCTTCCACACAGCAAAGCTTGCTCAAGATTGAGACTAGACAAGACCTAAGAGACCATACATTTTATAGTACACCAGATAATGTGTTAAAAGTCAACTACGCTACTGAATACCCTCAGGCAAATACTTTATTTATTCATTTTTAAAGTTTTGTAGAGCGTGAACGTGACCCAAGGGCATTAGAGTGCTTTACATGAGAACCAGACGTTTTACAAGAGAGCCAGACGTTGCACATTTTTTTTCTTGGGCATGGGGAGGTTAAGTGATTCTCCCAGAATCGCAGGATGTTGAGCCGAGGCCGGGATTCGAACCTGCTTTCCAAGTTCCAAAGTCAACAGCTCTGGCTGTTTCTACATCCATTCTTACCGTTACAAATAATGACCACAAGTACATAATCAAGGGATATGGCTATGTAAACCTATTTTGACTCGCTAGCAACGAAAATAGCAGGTACCGATAAAACATATATAATAAATAAAACGACTGGGCAAAATAAAAAAAAAACCTAAAGGAAGTGAATACAAACTTTGGAGGATTTCAAAATGACGTGCACTTCAATGAGAGCGAAGAAATTAAAGAGTCTCTGAAGCGTTGAAGGCGCATCAGATGTATGCATCCTTGATTTCCAGATATCAGCAGCAACAAACACATGAGAAGTCAGGAAGTGCACATGGGGAGTTGCTAAATATGAACATACAGAGCTCAGCATGACAACGTGATGTCCGTGATACACAATGGAATTATTCTTGTTCAAGCAAAAAGTCGGTGCTCTGGCTTTTTCAGCAATAATAAGAAACAAGAAATGGGGAACAACAGAAATCGTAGGGTGACCCTCTTTCACATCTGATCTGATATCATTCAGTAAGTGGCTTTTGGGTCACCAGCTCTGACAGGGTACCACCGATGCAATGGATGAGATGATATGGGGTGACGAGATGGCTCAAATCATAAAAATATTTTGTTATCAATTCAAACCCCATCCTTGATCTTAATACAAATATAAACTATAGCTTAAACAGCTAGTTTACATAGGTGGTTTATTTATTTATTTGAGAGGTTTATAAAGCACTAGCTAGACCCGAAGGTATCAGAGCGCTTTACATCAGTAAATGTTCACATCAAAGATAACAGATTGTTTGATCAATTTCAACAAACATTTAAAAATGCTATATATATTTAAAAAAAGAAAACAGATGTTTTAAATAACAAAAATATAATAGAACATAAAAAATTCATAAATTAAAGAAATTAGATTTAAAATAAACAGCCCCCTTCAACCACACTCTGACAAGCCAAACATAAAAGAAAATAATTTAACATGTTATGATAAAAATCTCACTTTGTATTAAATTGTAATTTAACTATAGTTTTCTAAAAAAAAAAGCCAATTCCTCCAACATACCACACTCCTCCCAAAAATAAATTATAATATAATAAAACATGTAAACAAATAAGTGTCAAACATTAAAAATTTAACATAACACTTAACAAAAATGCATCCTTTAAAAATAATTTACCCACCCAAACCCCAACACACCCTACATCTACATAATGCTGCATTGTTCAAACATGACTCCCATGAATCCCCTCAAACCTCCTGCAAATGCCATCCTACAACATCAAAGCACTTTGATACCTTAGGGTCCAGCTAGCACTATATAAAACTCAAAATAATAATAAAGTATTTATTTATTTGCGAGTTTTATATAGAGCTAGCTAGACCTGAAGGTATCAGAGTGCCCTACAACAGTAAATGTTCACATCATAAAGAACAAGTCGATACAGAACATCTGAGTAAGAGGCCTCTATTATTTTGAGTTTTATATAGTGCTAGCTAGACCCGAAGGTATCGGAGCGCTTTACATGCCATAAGACAACGTTCACAAGAGGCACATGGGGGGCCCCACAAGAGTCATAGCTCAACCATACAGCATTAAATGGTTACAAAGTCACACAAGTATAACACAAGGACACACCGAGGAATGATATCGGGGGCAGAACAAGTGACTGAAAGAGTCATGTGTCCATCTTGAAGGAACTTAGATTATTTTTTAATTCATTTTTACTAAAATCGTTTTTGCATTTTTATGATCTTCATAATGTCTTATAGAACTACTGTAAATAGAAGCAATGTAACTATTTCTAATAAAATGTTAACACAGGTTAACTTCACTTAGTGTAGAAACAAACATGCATAGAAAATAATTAGCTAATAAAACACTAATTCTAAGTGTCTGCATTCAAATAGAAAGTTGAGGCACTCCACTTATGTGCATAGCACAACTAACCAGCATTAAAAATGCAATAGGTCTCGCCTTTCATTAAGTTAAAGCCATTTGCTTTGTTATACAATACCATTAGCAAAGCAAATGGCTTTAACTTAATGAAAGGCGAGACCCATTGCATTTTCAAAGTTTTTTTTTTTATTATGGCGCGAAGTCGATCTGAAGGTATTGGAGCGCTTTACATGAGCACCAGTTATGTTACACAAGGACACATTCATTTTATTGTTTTGTAGGCACTGGGAGATTAAGTGAATTACCCAGAATCGCAGGGTGTTGAACCGATGCCGGGACTCGAACCTGGTTCCCCAGTTCCATAGTAGATTACTCTGGCCCTTACGCCACACCCTCTCTCTGCCCTTTTGGCACATTTAAAACTCATATCTCCGTATGTAGGCTCCAGTATCCCGGAACCCCTGGAGTCTCTCCAAACTTTTGCCATGGTGCTGTCTCGCTCTTGCCCCTTCCTTTAAAGGGTGTCTGACTGCACCCTGCCCAGTTTGGGGCGCTTGGGCCGCTGGGGCTTTGTGGGACCTTTGCTGCTCCCAGGCACTAGGGAGGGGGTGCCAAGGTTCCCACGGGGTGTTTGTTACTGAAGGTGCTTAGGAGAGGCTTGGCCGTGTTAACGCAATTTCCTTCGGTTTAAACGAACTGTACTTAAAACCACTGAAATTACTTGACAGGATTGGACCAAATTATGCGCAGAGTTGCGTATCAATGGGGTAACCCGAAAGACCACTGGACTCGGGTAAATAGTGGTACACAAAAGATAGACACAGTGGAAAATATTCACAATGTATCTGCAACCAATACATGGTCTATATACAAAGAATATGACAACACCAAATGGCTCATTCAATAAATGATTATGATTTAATAAATATCACAAAAATTGTCATCATAGATCATAGGCTCAAAAATTGTGAACTGAATATCACATTTAACATTTAGTAAAAACAGGTGCATACAGCGTGAAGTGATAGGCGCGTAGTTAGGATAAGTGAAAGTGATGTGCAGGGGGAAAGGTGGTGCATATATATACATCAATATACAATAAAGATAACCTAACCTGCCAAATTACTGGCAAAACATACAAATGCAAAATCATAAACAAAAGATGCAGATATAGATCCTCTGTCATCCAGGTTTGATAAGTGAAGGGAAGGAGATGTCGACGTTTCGACCCCTATAAAAACCAGCAGATTTGACGTCTTGGAGGTGGGGTCTTCATCAGGACCAACGGGGAAGGGGGAAGGGAAGCGAAGGGTATATGTTGCACCAGTGACAGCACAGGTGTCTTCAGGCTGAAAGATAGTGATGTGGGCCAGCAAGGCTCTCACGATAGGTACAGCAGTCCGAATAGGAATAAATCAAAGGTACATAATAACCTAAGGCCGCGGATGTATCCGTATAGAAAGAGCAAGGGTTCAAACGTAACCCATAGCTCTGGGAAGCGTCGATACTTCTGACAGCTAAGAAGTATTGACGCTTCCCAGAGCTATGGGTTACGTTTGAACCCTTGATCTTTCTATACGGATACATCCGCGGCCTTAGGTTATTGCGTACCTTTGGTTTATTCCTATTCGACAGCATCAGGCTCGGCCGGGAGAGGCCTAGAGGGCTGGGGCAGGAAGCCACATCAGGATTTCTCTGAAAATAACTGGCAGAACGGGGCTGCTGGTCATTCAGCCAAATTTGGCAAATGCTGGTAAAGCGCAGTCAGGCTCAACCTCACCATGAAGAAGAGGCTATAGCAGCTTGAGGCACACATGTGAAGTGTCAGGAGGGCTGGGGAAGGTAACTCCTTGCACTTGGGTGGATCGTTTGAAGCTGGACACACCTCTGAAAGGCTCTAGTCATAATACCTGGTTTCACTCGATGGATGGGAGGAAGCCTGGAACACTATGCGGAAGGGTAGGTTGGGGGGTGCACAGTGGTTCCTGCGTAAATTATAGTGTTTTACCGACACACAAAGACGTTAAGCCCCAGTGAAGCATCGCTGGAAAATAATCGCAATGAAAATTAAAATTGGCGGGTTTATAAATAAAATATTACACAATATTGGGTCATTAAAGTTCTGCCACAAGTATATTCTGGGAGTCAGTGAACCAGTAAGAGCAGAACGCACATCTTGGGCACAATTCCTAAGCAGTGAGTCCCGCGCACATAGGCGTTTTCCGGGAAGCTTTGGAAGGGACGCCCCGCGTGACTCACTCTCAAAGCATAAGATGACCAATCCTAGCCGGCGGCTGCTGAGCACTGTGGTCATTTCCTTTCTGGAGAATTCCCCTGGTCACGTGCTCAAGCTGTCGCCAGTGTGAAGCAAGCTTGCGAGGAGGAGGGGGCTGAGGACAACGCTCCACTGTGTGAGCAGGCAGGCTGAAAGTGCGAAAAATATAGTGCGTCCGTCTCACACCGCGAGTAAAGTGGCCAATCCCCGCGTGCACATCTTCGGTCTCTTCTGTCTCTCCGCGTGCACATCTGGAATCCGTATTGATTCCAAAAGGCCCTCGCATGGCGAGAGCAGCGCATGCGCGCTGCCAACGCCAGGCGAAACCTAAAAAACATAATCCATCTCTTTTCTGTGAGAATGAAATCGACATCCTCTGTGTAAATACAGACAACTCAAAACCCACCTGTTTTTGTAGCACACAATGAATATTGGCATTGTCTGACCCAGTCGATGCCCTGCTCTCCAGCCCGCCACTACCTTTCATGGTGCATAAAGCATGCCTGCATGTGTTGACCTCACATCCCCATTCAAAGGGAAGGTCGGACACAACCTGACGAGCATAGTTGTTCCATTGTCTGCTACCTGCATTTCTACCATGCACACGATAATTGATTACAGGTAGGTTCACGCAGTGTGGAAGAAAATGCACACCAGCATTTGCCAGAGCAGCACCTTTAAGGTAAATGAACTAAAAGCAACCCTACATGTTTCTTCTAGACCTTCCACAGCTCGTGCAACCACAACATGAGTATATTGACTCCATTGCTCCATGTCTGCACAAATGTCGTACCACATGCAAGTGGCCATAGACGGCTGTTGCCACTCGGACTACCACTGATTGATAGGATGCTATTTGACGTTCTTTGACGTTTTCGCTGAAGCTTGTATTGATTCCCAAGAGGTGATTTGCTGCTGTTTTAGTAATTGTGAGGAAAGTGCTCTCCCGTTTTTTTAGTTTTTTTTAGCTCTGGTCAGTCTCTGGGCTCAGCAAATTGCTTGAATTCATACAGTCAGCTGTCCACTCAGCACTTCCCCTGAAAGCTTTGTCAGCACTTAAGAGATTCCATAACATCAAAGTAGGGCTGAATCATGATGCTGAAGTGATGACGATCATGCCAGAGATCCAGGGCTGAACACATGTTTATTTTGGGTTTAATTTTAGCAGCAGCATCAACTGTGACTTCGCTAAAGCAGGCACCAGGGCATTTATAATGTAAGATGTTGGAGCTGTGCTTCATAGTAGGAAAACGGGTTAAAAAGAGCAGACGCCATTGGCCCGCATCTCACATCTCAACAGAACAGATGGTACATACATTAACTAACTTCTTGCTGAGCAGGACGAACTCTGATGTACCACTCTCAATACTCAGGTTCAATGGAGAGAATGCAGCACATAAATTCAAGACAATTTCTGCATTGTAATCATTTCCCTTAATTGAAGTCAGCAATGTACACAACACTACTTGCTTCTTCAAGTTGAGAAAATATAAAAGTATCTAAGATGCCTCTACCGCCCTTACGTAAGTTTTACCTTTGAGCACTGATCCATCTCTCTCTACTTTGGACTTGATGGCTGTATATTCTGATGCTGTGGTCTGCCCCGATTGCTATTTGAATGGTCAGCAATACTTTCCAAAGTTTATCCCTATATTGTCCATCAAATTCTTTCTTTTGCAATGATCTTCAAAACTTTTTAAAAAATCATCTGCAGAGGGCGTTTCTTCAATTTTTTTCTAGTTTCAATATGCAGATCAGCAATGAAAATGTAAACAGACACACAGCACCTGGCCATCCTCGTCCCCTACCTACTCCTGCTAATGTGATGAATGAATGCAAATGCTCTGTTGAAGTGCATGTGCAATACCAAGAATCCTCATGAGCCCTGTTTTAATAGGACTGAGAGACCTTTGTTGAAAAACATGACACACCACGACCACAGTTTACCAAGGCATTTCACTATAGGGCAAAAACAAGTGTGTCAATCATGTAATGATATTAATAAATGATTTGTAAAGCGCCTGGTTTGTCCATTTGGAGTGTCCCTGCGCTAAGGATTCTTACTCTGACTAGAGAGGCCTAACTGCACCACCTTCTTAAGAATTAGATCTTTTAAAAAACAGGCTTTGAGTCTTTTCTGAAGAGTGGTTCTGAGTATTCCTGTCGTAAGGCCAGAGGCATAGTGTACATGTTGGAGGCAGGGAAACTAAAGGAACTTACTCCCGTCCCTGCTTTCTTGACCAAGGGCATCGCAACAGGTGAGGCCCCTGCAGACCTCAAATTTCTTCCAGGTTGATATGCTTTCACTTATGAAGCCAGATATCGGGGTCCTTTCCTATGTAGAATTTTGTGACAGAAACACAGCTTTAAAAACAGCTCTTTTACGTACCGGAAATTACGTGAGGGCCGCGCCCATGGATGAATGCCTAGGGTGATTGAGCAGCAAACGCGCTGCTTTCTTCTGCACCCTTTGAATTTTTATCACTCTGTTTTGAGATATACTAAAATAGAGCATTTTAACAATAGTGCAGCCTAGATATAACTAGTGCCTGGACTATTGATTTCCTAGCTGCTTCAGGGAGGAGGCCAAAGATTTTGTTCAGTATGGTCAGAATGTCTAAGCATTTTCTGGCCACGCTAGAAACCTGGCTATCAAATGAAAGGTTAGCATCGAACCAAATGCCGAGATTTTTCACGTGTTTAAGAAAAACAAAAAACACTTGACACACTTGCCCTGTAAAAGTGCCTGCAGAAAATATGGGTGATAAGGCATAAATAACAAATTTCACACTAGGTGCTGAACAGGCACATCACCTTTACACTACTCTGGCAGGCTGCAATAGGCTACACGACTCTCGGAGATCTAACCTTGCAGTGTCTGACTCTGCTTAGGACATTGAACCTATGTCTTTCAATTATCATGTTAGACTACATCTATGTTGATGATGAGGGTGCGGGAGGGAGTAACACCCTGACAGAAGAAGGGGTATTGCAAAATGCTGTGTGTCAGTCCAAAAATGGTTGGATGTGACATTGTGTGGGATGCTACGTGGTGATAAGTGGTGGGTCCAGGCACACAGATTAATGTTTTACTAGGCAACCTCTTTCCTCTCACCTGCTACTGTAAGGTACCATACCTTTAGAGTACTTCTAAGTGCTTACTTCTAAGTAAGGGAAGAGGTGTGGCGCAGCGGCCAGGGCGCCTGACTCCGGAATATGGGGGCTCACGGTTCGATCCCTGGTGCCTGCGGCAGGTCAGCCAAGCACCATGTGACTCTGGGCAATAGCTCGCTTAATCTTCCCGACGGCCCCCAGCGCCTTGACACCCTCAGGTAATTGTTCGCGCTTTACAATACTGGATTTACATTTACATTTTTTGACATGTATGTGTTTTTATTGTAAAACCTCAATACAATTAATTTTGTGAAAATTAGTAATGAGACAAATTGAAAGAAACTTGCTGCCAGACAAGCCCACTGTACTTGTACACAAGAAATACCTGGCTGAAACCCAGGCTTTCCATTGAATGTGACATTTTACTGTTTCTAAATATCTTGCAAGGGCCTGATATTTACGAAACAAGCACTGGGCACTTTTGCCAGGACCTGTATCTCTGATCACCTTATTTCAACGGATGTATTTTGTATCTACATATGAATAGTCATTGCCGTTTGAAATATATCCTTATGTAACTTAGCCAAGCTTTGTGCCGTCACTAATGCGTACAATGAATCAGTAATTGTAAGCTCCGTTAAATGATTGCAAAAATGGCATTTGATTGCATTGTTTTAGGCAGAGGGGAGAATCTCGAGTCTTTAATTCCTTAGTATAGCATGAGTCTTTAATTCCTTAGTATAGCACAATCAACAGGTGAAACACAACCAGTGAAGTGTCCGGATATACATCGCATTTCATATGCAAAGTTTTCGCAACTTTTCACTTTTGAACTAGGAAAACGATTCTCGTTGAAATTTGCAAGTTATAAAGTATATGATGATTTGTGTAGCAAATTATGCAGCGATCCATAATTTATCATGACCGCTGAATCAAACCCTTCTGTAGCCCAGGTCGTAAATCAAGCGGTCCGTTTTTCATACTGCTTGAGTGGTATTGTATTGTAATTTCATTTATATAGCGCTTACTACCCCTGACGAGGCGTCAGAGCGCTTTTTCAGTGAGTAGCATGCTACTCCAGAACCCATAAAGGATTAGTGGTGAATTAGTATAGTGAAATATGAAAGTAATTTGAGCGGCGGATATGTTAGTCAGTTATTTGGATTGAGAAGGATAGTGGAGGGATAGAAGAGGGAAAAAGGTTTGCATTTATAATAGTAAATACTATAGAAAGGTTAACATCCCAAAGAAAGGCCTGTGGCCCCATATCAGAACCGATATGTCCCAAAGATGTGGAGGACAGCCAAGTGCACAGGAGACAGTACGGGCAAAGTAGACCCAAAGACAAGACCTCAGACTACTGTGCTCTGCCTCAGAGCCTCTCGCCCTCAGCCAGGAACCCTTGCTGATTTAGCATATCTTGCATCAATGCTCTCTGTCCACAGCTCCAAGATGCTGGCAGCTGGCAGCTGTCATTACAGCGTTCTTTCTTTGCTTTGTCTAAAATATATAATTGTCTTCCTTGTTTAAAATATATAAATATATACATGTGTATACATACACATTCATATATATATATATATATATATATATATATTTTTTTTTTATTTGTACAGTGCTTATTTGGTTGCACAAAAGGTCTTCGATGAAGTGTGCTAAATAAACAATAAATTATCAACAACGAGATAGCTGCAGTGGGCAGGCACACAGGGAAGCAAAGTGACCACATATGGAGACAGTGATGTACATACGTATCTTATTAGAATGCTGATCCAGCAGCTCATGCAAATCACTAATTGATGATGGAGTGCGTTTGGACATTTAAAATAATACTAATAACATTAGAACCTAAATGTTACCACTTACTATCGCTGTAAACAGAAATTAATGTCGTGCAATTTAATGGTACTCGATACATCATCATCGAAGGGTGAAAGACTGAGTTGGCCCTGACAGAATTCAAACCTGGAACCTGCAGGTAACACCTCAGGTCAGAAGAGAGAACTTTACCCAGAAATCCTGGTTGCCTTGCTTTGTAAAATGAAATGCTAGGAGCTAGTTGCTTAGAGGTGGGCCTGTTTAGATAAAACACTGTTTCAGTGACTCTCTAAATAATGTTTGACTATGAATTGTATGGAGTGGCAACCAAAGGCATTCTACAATTTTGTCCTGCAACTTTCATTGGAAACCAACACCAATAGTTAATCTGAAGTATGCAATTCTTTCTGAGGTGTATATCTCGCTAGCATCCTTCTGGTATTTGTGTCTTTGACAATCCCAGATTTTCCACAACGAGTTGATGTAGATATGTGTTATGTCCTTAAGGAAGGTAGTCCACACAGGAATGGATGAAGAATAGCAGGTTTATTCTTAGATAAGATAAGTCAGCACCAAGGACCCTCTCAACACAGCTCCCATCACGAACTCCAAGCAGCAACTCACTTCACTGGAGTTTCCAGGAATCTACATTCTAGTATCCTAAGCAACAAGTAATGGCAGATGATGCAACATGCACCAGAGCCACATAACAAAGAGTAAAACATAATAAAAGAGGAACATGTAGGATATAACACACCTTCCCCCTTCAAACAATAATAGACAAAAACAAAAAGTATAACAGAATAACAAAAGGATTAAATGACAATCTTTAAGATATTTAGGCATACATCTTGATCTTCCACGTGTCGATTCCGAAGGATCAACACGAGGATCATGAGAGAAACCTCCAATGCCAGAAATATTCTCAGGCAAGGAAAGAGCTTCTTCACTCAAAGTGGATTTCAAAAGACTTTCCTGCGAACCAGAGGGCATCCTAGGCAAAGAAAGAGACTCCTTGATTGAACAGGAATCTGCACAACATTCTTGTACCTCTTCTTGATCAGAGAAAGACTGAGCTTCTTCATGTAAGCTAGAATCTAAACAAGACCCCTGAAATTCAACTACATCGGGTATAAATTTTCCATCAGATACATCAAAATCAAAAACATTATGTGCATTAATTAATACACTATCAGAAAAACAATCATCCTGACATGAATCAGGAATTTTAACAACAGAATCTAAGTTTGAGATCAGGAGTTTTAACATCAGATTCTTTAAGTTTGGCAATTCTTCTTTTGTTCCACCATTTCCCACCAAGAAACTTTTACAGCATGCTTATCAACTTGAATAATTTTAGTCTCAGGATAAAATTTGGAGCCACCTTTCTTGAATGATCTCCTGATGCGGATAAATTCACCGACCACAAAATCCTTTTCCTTAACTTTCTTAATATCATCATATCTCACTTTAGATTTAGTTTGACTCAGCTCCACACAAGATCTAATTTGATCACTGTTGGGAATATTCCCATCAACACCTGAATTAGAAATCACCCACTCAGGAGAAAGTTCATTAAAAGAATGCCTACCCTTCAAGAAAACAAATGGGGAAACACCAGTGGTGGAATGAGGGGTATTGTTGTAAGACCAGACTCTCTCACCAACAGCATCTTGAATTTGTAGGCCTGAAGAGATAGCTAATTGAATAGTATCCTTCAAAACACGGTTAACCCTCTCAACTAAACCGTTACCTTGAGGACTATAGAGGGCAGTGGTAAGATGTTTAACCCCAAACTTGAACAAGAAAGTTTTCATATTATTGGAAACAAATTGAACTCTGTTGTCAGAGATCACAAATGCAGGAATACCTTCAGAATGAAATAACTGCTTCAAAAAATGAATGACATTTTCTGTGTTAGGTTCCCTCATAAATTTGAATGAAACCCACTTGGAAAAGTAATCAACTACAGTTAAAATGTACCTGAAAACCACCATTCAAACCACCAATGGGACCAAGAAAATCTAAACCTAATTTTTCCCAGGGTCTCTGAGGAAACACCACCGGGCACAACGGAGAATTAAAGGTGCGAAGGGATTTCTCAGCATGGTAACATTCCGTACAATTATTTAACATGGTCTCAACCAAACTGTCCATGCCAGGCCACCAGTAATACAAGCGTAATCTCTTCTTAGTTCCAGTAATACCCACATGTCCTTTATGAGACAGTGCAATTAGTTTAGAGTAAAACATAATAAAAGAGGAACATGTAGGATATAACAATATGTTCTTCTCTTTATTTTCTATCAGGACTACAAGATAAATCATAGCCGTCAGTTTATTACTTTGTTGTTCTAATCCAAAATTATCAGCAATAATTTTGGATTAGCACAACAATGTAATAAAGTACGGATGGTTATGATTTATCATGTAGCCCTGATGAAGTCATTGGTATACCTACCATAGACAAAACACGTGTTGGCTACTTTTCGTATTGGATGTATACGAAGATTGAGAATAAAGACAAGACCATATCTACATCAACTCGTTGTGGAAACTCTATGATTTGAACATTGGTGCTCAGGATTATTCTGATTGTGATTGGGGCAGTCTTGTTGCCGGCTTGGAAGCTTTGAGTGGTCGCTTCAGATCCCTTGAGCATAATTTTTGGACTTTGTGGTTTAAATATCTAATACGATAGAGCGCACAAATTTTCCCTGCCAAATCACTTTTGTAATGAACAATATGCTCCAGTTTCGGCAGGTGATGAATGTACACAAGGAACCATGGCTTCAATACTTATGGCGAGATCAGGCTTACAGTCACTTGAACTCTAATTCTTATTTTATTGATCCTAAACTAATAAAGAACAGCTCATCACAGAACATATTGGATGGAATGGATTTATGTAGGAGTGCTTGAAAGCAAGGCAATATATAAGTGGTCCTGGAAAATTTTCACTAGAGATGTCAGCTTCCTTATTTTTAACGCAGTAAAATAAATGTTTCACATTAAAAGTAGCTTTGTGGTATTCACTGATTGCTGCCTTATAATTCGATCTGGTTTATTGGATGTTTTGTCACTTCTGTTTCTAGCCTTTAACTGAAGGTTAAACCATGTCGCAGAGTGAGTCAATTCCCTGAAATGTTGAAATGTGCCACATTTGCATAGAATGGCTTTCACTTTAAGGAGCAATGCTACTATTTTCTTATAAACTTTTTGTGTGTTGCTAAAATCATCATATAGACAATCCCACGTGGTCTCAAAATAGACGACAGACAATCCTATCCTGGTAGAGTAGACAGAAAGAATAACCCAAAGCAGAGTTTAAAATGCGGTGTTCCTATTCTTGCAGATTAATTAATTTGGTTTTACTTTATGCCACCTATATGATACAAAACCCAGTAGTCCCAGAAGTATATTATAGCCTTAGAGCCTGCCGTAGCGGCCTCTACCGGCCATTAAAATCCTGCTCCAGCTTTAAAGGCCTGAGCCGAAGTCAAGGGCCTTTAACAAGGGAGCGGGCCTTTAATGGCCGTTAAAGGCCGCTACAGTGGGCTCTAAGGCTAATAAAACATTCCACCCCTAGAGGGCAGAATGTTTTAATTTGTCAAACAAAGGCCTCACAGAGCCAGATGGGGGTTGAAATTCCCTTGGGTTCCGTGAGGCCTTTGTTCATAGCTGTTGCTGTGAACAAACATTGGAATGTTGATGCTCCGGGCTTCTGCCGGCCATTAGAAGCCCGGATCACTCCATTGTCTTCAATGTAGCGCTCAACATTCCAATGTTGTAATTAACATTAAACACAAGAGAATGACTATCCTGCTTTGAGTGAATAGGCAAGTTTATTTGATTGAGAACATCAAGTTGGACTGTAAATCCAACTTCATCAGATCGCTTAGGAGCCTCTGCTTTAGCAATGTACTGTCACGCAGGAATATGCGGAGTATGTCTTGGTAACAAAGTGGAGGTCAGAATTTTCCATGAGTGGGAAGCCTATGTAGGGACAGAGAAGAGTTTAGGCGAGAGATAGATGAAAATAACAAGAATGACTAGAATATGCATCTCTAACCACAAGTAACTTGACCCTGTGCCCTTGGATACTAGGTGTTAACTTGGTCTAATACAACAGCTTTTAATAGACTGACCTCTGAACGATTAAAGACTAAGAAAGCTGTGTCGGAATTCAAACAGGTCAACTGTAGGATTTTGGGGATTTTCTCAGCCAAACTGAGCTAAGTTATTATCAGAAAAGAATTAAGTACTCGAAAGATAGTGAGCTGCAGGGAGAGAAAAGACATTCCAGATAAACAGAAGAGAGTGAATAAAAGAACAGAGGCTACATTGAGAAAAAGGATGCAAATTAAAAGAGAGAACAGAACATAAAATGAAAAAGCATATTAAACAAACACAATGGGGAGTTCGCTCAGTGGCAGAAAAGAGGGACAAGAACATGAGGTCTAAAATTTACATTTGTTAAATTGCATGACATGGAATATTGCTGGAGAAAAGGGAAACTTAAGTTCTTAGGACACAAGGAATACATTAACAAACATGTGCCATAATACGGTCAACATCATGGTGTTGGTATCACTACAACTGACAAAGCCTGTCACTACTAGGCCCGATATCTTGGAATTGCTATTTTTAAGGTTCCAGTACAAGGGTATGATGTGGTGCCTGGCGCACCAATACACTCTCACCACCAATCATCACAAAAAGTACATCTCAAACGAAATCCAGGTTTCCAAGGAGAGTGAATTTTCAGAACATTCACTACAGTACCAAAAGTTACTTATAATTGAGTTGGCCCAGTGTTTGGAAGGAGACACAAGCCTGCTCCAAGATGGAAGTGGCTTCTCCGACAGGGCTCTGCAACAGATGATGTGAACACACATGCAAGCGAGTGGGAGCTCGTAGCATTGCTCTGCAGCACAAATAACCAAAGGTGGCAAAGAACAAGTCGCTCAGCAGACTAATGCATACACTGCAGGAGTCTGTATTTAAACCCCTGGTCTAAGGTTTGAATCCTGCCAGCTTCATCTAGACTTTCATCCTTCATGGTCAATAAAATTAATACAATTCAATAGGGTGACAAAATCTATTATATGTCACTAGTACCAAGAGATCCACTCGGGGTGAAAGTCTGCTCTAGAAATACCTCGATTAGGTCAGGCTGGGTATAAAGTTCGAACCTCAGAACACACACAAGTTGGTCCAAATAATGAGTTAGTGGAAAAAGTGTTTGATAGTTGCCTTTGAAGTATTGTAATGGCCGCAAATAACATTCTCTAGCTTCATTTTCCCTAACTATGATGGCAAATACGAAATTCTGACGCATTTGGCACTCAGCAATTGGGTGAGTGGTTGTTAAGCAGTTTACTTTGCAATCAGTGGTTTTAATATTTTACCTAAATTTGTTTAGGTGTGTGAGGTTATCAACGATAAGGACCTTTCACCTATGGTCGTCCCAGTATCTGTAGGTGAATAGAAGACTGAACATATTCTTGAAAACTCTTAACTTCCAACACGAGAAAAAAAGTCAGTTTTTCTCATTTATTTATTTTCTATTTTTTATTCTATATCTGATTTTCCTAAATTTATGTGCTTGCTCCAACAGATTGGAATTTCCTGGTACAGTATGAAACGTGTTTACTAGTAATATTATCATTTTAGGATTAAAAGAGGTTATGGTTCCAGATTAGAAGCAAAAAAAGAAAAAAAAAAATCATAGTTGTGAGAAACCCTCAAAATTATATTATGAGAAAACTCGCTCGCTTTGCTCTTTTGAAGGTAAAATAGATAATTTTGACATGTTGTTTAAAACCCGAAAATTGGCTGGCTCTTCACATTTCATAACTCTGCTGCTTCAGTTACAGGAACAAGTTAGAGGAAAAATACAATTTTCTGCTACCAGACATTTGAACAGAGGGCTGCTGTTTGCCCGACATTGCATTATAAATGCAGCAGAAACACCTGCCAACGGGGTAAGTCATACTAAATACTGAAATGTTTCCCTGCGTATGTTGGGGTGTTTCTCCTGTTTCCATTGTCAGAGTTTCAGGGGAACCATCAGAAGTATAGGGGCAGTAGTTGGTGCTTCCTACGCCAGGTGCACCAGAGCATTACATTTGTAATCCAGAACTCTAGACATTTCCCTTAACTTCAAAGCAGGGGCACATCTATCACTGCTGCTGGAGTTGCAGTGTCACCAGAGAGTAGAGGTGTGGGGGGCACATTGCACCCCAACAATGTCTGCCTCTACTATGCTACGTTGGGTCAGAGGAGTTTCCCCTGTAGTTGGGTTCCAGGCACCCATGCTACGCTAACAGTGCAGGTTTCCAATTATTAACAATATTTGCTCTTGGTCCTAGAATCAACTAGAATGTCCTGACTCCAGCATGCAAATGCCTTGTAAAGGAAAGGCTTTCTTCTATGACATGCAAATATTCCCACATTACTCCTTGCTGCAGTGAGAACAGCTTTGTGACGGTTACCCACTGAGACTAGAAATTTATAAAGCACATGGATGACATCAAATCTGTGCATTACAGTCACCAGATCATTGGCTTGATATCTTATTTTTCTTCTACGTTTTTTCTAAAACACTACTTTTGGTGAAATAGTGAGAAAGATGTAATATTACATATAACATGTTATACACAACATATAATATGATAGATACATAGATAGATAGATATTGCATAAAGCTGTCTGCTAGCTGCTACATAAATAAGAACAAAATGGGACATTTTGTGAAAACCTAACTTCAAAACTTTAAAGATAAATAACATCCATCAGACTTTGCAAAATAATTGCACCAATAATTGCTAAGCAGGGGTAGCTTGATGAGTTGGCTGTTGATATCTTCCTCGCTCGTGAGCTGTATTCAACAAGGAGTAAGAAGTACCTTCTGTCTTCAAAATTTCCCTGGCTATTGCTCAAGTCACCAACTTGTGTTCATGTCCATTTGGCATAATTTTTTTTGTCTGAGAACATCTTTGCTTTGAGCATGCTGCCACCTGGATTAGTGGGCCTTCTCTGATTGCTCCCTTTTTTGGTGTAAACGTACGCAGCACCCGGCTGCCCCCTGGCTAGGTTGGTGCTGTCTAGCAGCCTATGTGCTTTAGTCTCCTTGGCCCCAAGAGGACTACCTATAACACAGACCATCCAGATTCATTATTTGCCTTTCACCTTGACTCTAGAATTACAGAACCCATGGACGATAGATTATACCTGCGGTATACAACCACCAGCTAATTACAATGATATTTTACATGCCTATTTCTCACACCTCCTACTCCATTACACTGCTAAGCGCTACAACTCAAGACAAGATAAAAGCACCTCTCTGGTCACTCACACAAGACACCAAAATGCTTCCCACATAGGATCACAACCTATACAATTCTCTACTAACCATACCCTCTCCTTATGGTGTAGCATGCTACCTGTTCAAAAATGTGCCCTGGCACCCCCAAATTGGGCACAAAGCACTACATAATGCTACAATTAATTTAATTATCAACAATATATGGAGGGGGAACTGGCGACATGTAGGCCTTGGTTGCGGCATTTAAAAAAATTAGATTTTCAGTTAGACTCTGCTTCAACAATAGTTTTTTAATCATTTGTTTTGGTACTGCCCTTTGATATATATTGCCCGTGTTGAGAGCAACATCAAATTACCAGTTTTATTATAATGGAAAAACATTATGCTGCTCTTAATTTTCATTTAGCGCTTTTTGGGTATCTTTATTTTACTTTCTGCGACTTAGCTCAGCCTAGAAGACTTGGAAGCCAGGCCTCGCCTCAGTGCCTTGTTGTAATGTGTCCTGGGGCTTAAAACGCTAAACCTATCTTTCATAAATGGCTGGAATCTGCGTCGTTGGGGTCTCCTGGGACCCACGGGCTCCATTACTGGGGAAACTCCCCCGAGCCAAGGTTGTATAGCAGAGGCAGATATTGTTGGCGTGCAATGACCCCCACACACCTCTACTCGCTGGTGCTTCTGCAGCTCCAGCAGTAGTGACAGCTATGTCCCTGCTTTGAAGTTAAGGGAAACGTGTAGAGTTCTGGATTGAAAATATAATGTTCTGGTACACCTGATGTAGGCAGCACCAACTACTGCCCCCATACACCTGATGGTAGTAGGGAGTCTTGCCGCACCGCTCTCTGTTTACATGAGGCTTCCATGTCTGCGTCAACGCGCCTTCACTCTTATACTCTCAAAGGCCATTCTACACCGAAGCCCCCTGCGACAATGCCCGGTGCATCATCTGTGTAAACAAATTGAGACTGTTTCAGACCTATTCCGTCGATCCTGGTCCTCCCTGAACAGACACAGGACGCTGCTTTCCAGGGACGGCGGCTCACCTCCCAATGAAAAGGCTAGTCCTGGCCTAGGAGGGCAGGTGCGCCGCTCCTGGCCTCATCCCCCTAACCAGACAGTCAAAGGCTGGGGATGCTGAATGCCACCAGCCTGGCAGCAGATAATCCCCCCAGAGCAGCCTGGCACAGCCCTGGACAGGACAGCAGCGAGAGCTGTCCACTGGATGAGAGAAAAGCATCGCTATTGAATTAAAAACATGAAAGCCGCAGATGGGCCAGGTCGGGGGAGCTCCGCCGCCTGCCAGTTTACATTGCAGCCCGTATCCTCTGCGTCTGCAAACTAAACAGGTTGGCCTTTCAGCGGAATGACATGACGTCTGGGGTGAACTCCCGCACCAGAGATGGGCGAGGAGAGCGGGCTGGAAATACCACCCTAACCCCGACACAGTCCACAAAGCAGGGCGGACATGGGTGTTTGCAGAATGGCTCTTTTTGTTAACCAAATCACAAAAGGCGCATAGCCATGCCCATCGCAGCCTGGAGTCGGCATATGCGGGGATGTGCGCATCTGAAGGTTACCAGATAAACATCAGGCAGGAAGTGCGCGCGCGCATCACCAGCGCTCCATCCATGCATCCACGCACACGCGGGAGCTGGGAGAAAGGGGCCTTTCGGGCTGCAATGAAGCAATGTCTGCGCTAATCTCACAGGACTTTTACTTAATGAAGGGCATTTAAAAGCTCGGACGTGTTGGCCTTTCACAAAAAGGCCGAAGGACGGTAAAACACAGAACATGTTCCCAGGCACATCCTGCGAACGTACAATTCCCTGACTCACGCGCTTCCCCCACGCCCCTGCACCATGCCCCCCTGCCCCGGCCGCGCCGCCCTGCGTGTACTCACTGCTGCTCCACGATTTCAGAAGGTATTTGATGCTGATCTCGAAGAAGCCCGAGTCCTGCTGGCTGGCCATGGCTGCCGCATGCAGAGAGGCGCCGGGAGGCCCCGGGCAGGTACCCGCCGTCTGCAGAGGAGGCTGACAGAGGCAGCAGGGGATGGGGAGAGCCCGGCTGTGACGTACGGGGCCTGGGAGGGATGCAGCCCCCCACAGACAGCTCTGCGATTCCTCCTAGGGAACTGTCATCGAAGGCAGCGCCGGTCCTGCGATGCACCTCCGGGGGTGGTACCCGCGCTCTCCTCCTCACCGGCGCGGTTGTCTATCCCTCCCATGCAGACATCATGGGGGCAGAAACAAAAGGCGGCTCTGGGACCCGGGCATCAGCTGCCTGCCATCATCTCACGTCCGTGGAGTAGGGTTGGGAAGCAGCTGCTGGAGCGCACACTCGTCCGCGAGCTGCAAACCCCGGCCCCGTCAGTGCCCTGCCATCACGGCCGGCTGGCAGCTGGAGAGGACGTGCCCACTGCACGCGCCTCCTCCGGCCCCTCCTCCGGGAGCCACCCAGCAGCAGCAGCAACCTGGAGCCTGCCTGCGCGCAGCTCTGCTCCTGCAGCCGGGAATGTCACAGGTCCAGGGGGGTAGGATGAGAGCCGAGCCTGCGATGAATGCGCCTCACTGTGGTGCTGCCCCACCGCTCCCAGGACAGCATGCACACACACACACTGCGGTAAAGCGGAGCTGCGCCCACGGATCTGGTTGCAGTGACGTGAAGCAGAAGCAAAGCGCTTGCAGCAGACCCGCAGCCGCGACACACACCTCGGCTTTCGAGGTATTACTAATTAATTACCGCATTTACATCTATCTGCTGCATTCCAGCTAGACAGGCATGGATGCTGCTGACAGGTCATTTGTTACCCCAATGACGACCACATCATTGCTACGCCCCTTATGTTTTTTTCTAACACACGTGTGCTGCTGCTGCCCACTGTTTGTTCATTTATTGGTTTGCTCCTCTCATGGCTCTGGGGATTTTAGCACCAGTGTAAGAATAACACACCACACGTGCTTCCCTGCAAGCAGGCCCGCTTTCACCTGCAAGTACTTTTCCTTGAAGGGGCCACAAAACCTCCTCCTTAATACCACCGTCACGGTGGCATTCAGGTTTTGTGGATCTTGACAACACGGTTATGCTTGATTTTCTCAGCAGTTCTTTCAGAGCGAGCCCACTGGATGCCTTTTGCTCATATGACACTGCATGCTTGGGAACAGGTTGTAGTAGGCATGGCATTCGACGCATCAGTGGTACCTTCATCCCAAATGTACAACATGTCAGCTCACAGATGTTAATACCAACTGATATTTTGGATAATGTCCTTTACTGGTCTTTTGACAACTAGCTCACTGCTGTAGATTCACATTGCCTCTTAGAACTGGGAAGAGGTGCCACAGTTTGCAACAACTTGTGGGTCCCCAGCTACTGCCAGCTGACTAGGCTCTTCATCATTACGTTCTCTAATCATCATCGTGTTTGTTACCAATTATCGAACTACAGCATCTATATTCCTTGGTGCGCAGAAAAATTCCTCCTGTCCAGATGATGACCAGCATAATTAAATAGGCGTTGAAACACCATGGACAGCCTTACAGAACCTAAAGACATTAATAACTCACTCTTGAGAGGGGACTAGATTTGTCCAGAATTTCTTCAATTTTACAAGTGTCTCTTTTTCCTGAAAATTATCAACAGTCTGTTTTGCTCTTATTGGATTATTTTTTCTGCAATCACGTTTTTGGGCCACCAGTAACTTCTGAGCACTGTGTTCACTATATACATGGAGTACAAGCTTTAAATTATGTATTTACTGATCTATGAGATTATTTTTTGTTTGGCAAAATGTATGCAATTATTTCCTTTATAAATTTATCAGTATGCTTTGAACAGGTCATGTCTCCTACCCTTTAGATTTTTTGTTTAACATATTAATTTTGCTCACAAAACACCATTTTGGGCACTGACAACATATTCACCTTTTCCGCTTGGACACTGTTGAATTAATCTCAGCCAACGTCAATCACTCGGACCATTTTCCAGTCCATTGTTTTTCACCCACTATGCCTTTCTAGACAGAGACCAGCCAACATTAAAGCAGTCTTGGTCCTGCTGCAATAGGAAGTATCCAGCCAAAATGGCCCTGTCCCCTCCAGACGGCAACTCAAGCAACTGCAGACTAGTTTTCTGCCTACATAGGCCTAGTCAGTGAGGAACAGCATGAGTCGTGTGGCACAGTGAGCAAGGGACCAAAGTCTGGGCACACTTGTTTCACTTAGGATGTGGACTACAAACAGCAAAGCAACAGGAGCATTAATCCCACCCACCAGTGAAGGCCTGGGCGCATGCACCACTTTACTTTACCGGTTAGTGGAACAATGTTCAGACCAGGAGTTGTGTTCTGCAGCTATTACAATCGCCAGGTTGTAGTGTCGGTGAATGGTCTACTACTGGGATGTTGCGGGGCATTTTAGTGTGGCTCACTGAAGACCTCAAGGGGAACATTCGATGGTTGAACACTGCTCCTGGGGGCATTGAGCCAGTGGTGCCGGACTGTGTGCGGAGAGATAATAACGTACTTACCAAAACTCACTGCACACATTTCATTCTCTCTGCAGAGGTGAATCCGGCATCTTCAAATTTGACATGCTTGGCTCAAGTGATATTCCTTTGCAAACCATCTGCAGCCTTGGCACAGGAAGCCTCTACGATGCATGCATGCCATTGAATGCCAAACACCAACAGGAAAATGACTATCATCGCAAATTCAAAGACTCGGAGAAGAGAAGACAACAGCCAGACACTTCCAAAGCTGATGCTTGTTTGTTCCCCGCATCCAACTGAATAACAGCATAAAATGGAAAATATGTACAGCTCTGTGCCGAGTAACCTTGCCCAAAAAAGCAAGAATCAAAACGAACAAAAACCACACTTTCAGGCCAGTTCTCGTAGACCCAAAGGGTTCAGAGGTAATGGCAAATCCCCGTGAGAAGCACAGTCTGTTATCTCTGTAACCCAAGAGATTGGTACTACGGTGCAGCTCATTGAAGTGCCAAGTATGTCTTTTTTAGGCTTTGACTTACAAGGAGCAGCAAGGTAAAACACTTAATACACCTTACTCTTGAAAGGCGATATCATCTTCTAAAAAAGAATAAGACTATTATTTAATAAAGGTTTAATAACTCAGTGTCTGCAACAGTTCTAATTTAAATGCGTTTCTGTACAGAAAAGGAGCTCTCTCTTTTTCCTGGTTAGGATCAAGCGTAGGCACACCTATCTTACCAGGCACAGGAGAACATAGCTGTGTTTGTACTGTGATTAGCAGCTTGGCACTATATGTGTGGCAGGTGCAAACAGTTGAAAAGGTTTCTGTGAGATTGTTGGTGTGTGTTTAGTGTGTGTGGACTTGAACCTTCCATTTTCATTTATTCACCACTTGTCCCCACACCACCTCTTGCCCATTGTCCCGCTCTCTTTCACTCCTCCCCTACTGCCTTCCCATCCCTTCCTGTTACAACCCTTCCATTGTAATAACGTAATCGTCGCATTATATACCCACCTCCTACATTATTTCCTTTTTCAGTCTCATCCACTCCTTCCCCCATCACGTTTGATCTCATCCAGAGTACTCCCTTTAACAACCTGAGTCTACCACCTCTGAGCATCTCATCCCACAACATTCCTTTTTCTTCTCCCTCACTATGGTATGGACTGAGACTTTAAATCCCATTATTTTTATGTTTCTGTACAGTGCATCAAAATCTCTCATAAAGTAAGTGGCAGAAACTGGCCATCCCCTGCAGTGCTTGACTATCATCAATGCCAGCCCCATGAAAATACCCATCAACTATGCACATGGATACAACGATGCACGACTGATCAACAATCAAAGAAATATTCTCCAAATGCCTGTGGTGCACTATTAAATTAGACCAAGGGCCCTACGGCTGCTCACACAGGTGCAATAGCGTGAGCAAGGTAGAGTTCTGCACAGTTGTCATCAGTGGGATTAACTGATGGTGAAGTAGTTGTCCAGTTAGCTGATGTGATTTTTTTTGATAATCAAATTTTATTGTTTTGTTAAAACTCTCACAACAAATCAGCCAACGCACGAAGGACAGGGAATTGATTACATTGCCACAGTTAAAATCTCCCACAGTGCCACTCCACATAAGACTTACATCGCCACAGTTAATAATGAACCAAATCAGTCTGGCCCGCCCATAGCACCCACCCATTTCCCCCACACCCTTTGATATTTCTTGGGGCACCCTCTTGCCGCATAAAGAGTTTTTCCTGGGTGGCACACCAATCCACCCCCTCTGCCACCGCCCAATCTCCGGCGGATCCGGACATGCCCATGCCGCCGCTATGTCTCGCTTAGCCACTATCATGGCTGTGTTGTAAAATAACGTGTCACTCCTGGATCCATCCAACCCATTTGTGATTCCCAGTATTGAGTGCCTTGGGTCATGAGGAACCTCCCATCCCAGGACCTCCGTAAGCTCCTCCTCGATGGCCCCCAAAATCCTGCCAGCCGGGGGCATGACCAAACCATATGAAAGAAGTCAGCCGTGGCCAATTTACATCTCGCGCAGGATGCATCGGGGCGTAAGTTTGCTCTGTACAGACGCTGAGGAGTGAGATTTGCTGCATGCAAGTAGTAGAGTTGGATCAATTTGAGCCTAGCCGAAGTTGTGATTGTCCTGGGGGCCATTAGGGCGTCCCGCCAATCCTCCTCGTCGAGGGGACCAACCCATTCCACCCATTGGTCCCTCAACATGTCTAGGGAGGTGGGAGTGTTATTGATTAGGGTGCGGTATATGCGTGAAATGCCCCCCTTGCCTAGATCTCCCAACATTATCTGCGCCTCTGTGGGGCTGTGGTCTGGGAGCCTCGTTCCATCCGGAATGTGTATCTGAAGGGCGTGTCGCAACTGCAAATATTTGTAGAATTGGGAAGGTTGCAGGGAGTATTGGGTCTGGAGCTCCTGGAAGGAAAGCAAGTGGCCTTTAGCCCATATGTCCCCTAATTGCGTGATGCCGATGAGGTCCCACGGTTTAAACCCCTGCAACCCACTAACCTCCCTGAGCCAATCCCCCTGCCATAGGGGAGTACACCGAGTTAGTTTACGCGTCCACACAGTGTGGCGCAACGAGGCCCGCCAGGCCAGGAACACGGAACGGGTCGCCTCGGGTAATCGGGACGGGACGGGTCGTCCATATAGCATTGCTTGGATTGCCGGCAGTCCCAGCTCACTCAGCTCAAGCCGATATGCTGGATCGGACCAGCCACCGTTAAACCAGTCGTGAACCACCAGGAGGCGTGCAGCCAGAAAGTAAAGATATAGGTGTGTCATTCCCATGCCCCCGTCGAAGGAGGGGATCCGGCAAGTAGACAAGGCTAGGCGAGCCCTTCCCCCGCTCCAAAGGAACTTGGTGGTGATACTGTCCAGTTCCCGGAACCAGGTTCTGGGGAAGCAGAAGGGGGTATTTTGAAGGACGTATAGAAATCTGGGGAGTATCAGCATTTTAAACAAGGCGACCCTCCCCAGAGGGTTGAGAGGAAGCGTTTTCCATTTAGCGAGGTCTTCTTTGACTTTCTTAACTAGTGGAGCGACATTAAGCGCCCATCCCAGTTCAGGCAGGAGGGTGATCCATATCCCCAGGTATTTAAAGGATTGGCGCCGAAGCGGTATAGAGGATTGCCAATCGAAGCACTCCCTAGAGAGGTGCAGCGGGATCAGGACTGACTTCCCGGGGTTCAGCCGGAGCCCAGAGGCCTGTCCGAAGTAGTCTAGGGTCTGGAGGCAGTGTGGCCCCGACGAAGCTGGGTCGGCCAGGAAAATCAGGACATCGTCCGCATAAAGCGCGATCTTATCCGCTTCTGTATTGGGCCATTTCCACCCAATGATACGGTCCTCCGCCCTCACCAGCGAGGCCAGGGGCTCCATGGCCAGGGCGAACAGCAGTGGTGAGAGGGGACACCCTGTCTAGTACCTCTGCTGATAGGGAAGGCCTCTGACAGCGCGCCATTGACTAACACCCTTGCTCGCGGGTGGGCGTAAAGGACCTGAACCATGGCCCGGAATTTGGGCCCCAGTCCCATCTCGGCCATCACATCCTGCAAGTATTCCCAATTCACCGAATCGAACGCTTTTTCAAAATCTATTGATAGGAGGGCCAAATATGGTGTGAGCAAATGTCGGTGGGCTAGGGCCAGCTGCAGTCTACGGAGACAGTGCCGGGTCCCACGTTGGGGCATGAAACCACATTGGTCCGGGTGGACCAAGGAAGCCAAATAGGGCTTTAAACGTTGGGCCAGAATTGCAGCGTACATTTTCACCTCCGTATTCAGGAGGGAGATAGGGCGGTAATCCGCACAGCAACGCGAGGGAGGCTGGGATTTCGGGAGAACCACGATAGTGGCGATGTCCGTTTCAGTCGGGAAAGAACCTCTTTCCACTGCTTCCTGGAACAAATCGGCCAACCGGGGCGTTAGAATTTCGCGGTATGCCGCGTAATACTCTTGTGGAAGGCCATCTGGGCCCGGTGTCTTGCCCGAGGATGTATTAGAAATCGCTTCCTCGATTTCTTTATCAGAGATAGGCCGTTCCAAATCCTTTTGGGCGGTTTCTTCTAAGCAAGGAAGCAGCGCTCTACCAGGCGCCAGGAGGCCGGCGAGCGAGAGGTCAGAGGCACGTGCTGTATATAGACCCCGATAATAGGAGGCGAAGGTGTTGGCCATCATCATAGGGGTGCATTGCACCGTCCCGACTTCATCTATCACCTCCGGGATGATGCGGTTCGCCTTGGGGTAGGTGGCGAGCCTATGCAGGATCGTGCCGTTCTTGTCGCCCCAGCCGTAAATCCGTGCCACCGAGGACCTCCACAAGAGCTTGGCGGCGTCCAGCGATAGTTGTTTGATCTCGTTCCGGAGGTGAGCGAGGTGCCGGGCCTGGGCGGCATCGTTGGACAGGGATACCGTTTGCTCTAGGCGAAGCGCTTGCGCCTCCCTCGAGGAAATTTCTTGCAGCTGCGCTTGCCTTTTGCTCTTGAGCTGTCCCTTCGCGACCCCCGGATGGTTGCCTTACCTGCCTCCCACAGGGTACCTGGAGAGGCCACGGAACCCTCGTTGGTGAGGAAGTAGTGCCCGAGTTCCGTCCCCACTGCCTGCTTAAATCCTTTGTCCTGGAGGAACCATGCGTTCATTCTCCATGTTTGGCGGGCGGACGGAGGGGGTGCCTGTACTCAGAAGCACCGGGGAGTGGTCCGAGATCCCACGCGGAAGGATGCGGACGTCAACGATCTCCGAGCATTCAGGTGCCGAGACAAAAATCGTATCTATACGCGCCTGCGTGTGGTGTGCTGCCGAGGTGTGAGTAAATTGCTGTGTGCGGGGGTGCCATATACGCCACGCATCACAGAGGCCCAACGATTCCGACCAGTTCCGGAGTTGCTTCGCTTGTGCCGTGCGGGAAACCGTAGGAGGACCTGTGGTGTCAATGGCCGGGGCTGAGACTGCGTTGAAGTCACCTCCTACAATCAAGGTGCCCAGAGGCATAGTGGTCACCAGAGCTGCGGTGTGGGTGAGAGTAGATGTTAACATCGAAGGGGGGGCATAGGCAGACACCAAATTGATAGGGACGCCGGCGAGTGAGCCACGAACTGAAACAAATGATCCCTGTGGGTCATGGGTCACCTGGGAAGCGACAAAGGGTAGCATACGCCTCATAAGAATTGCCACCCCCCGGGAGCCCCTGGTGAAGCCGGAGTGCCATATTCTGTCGTAACCATAGCGTGCCAGAAAGGGACAGTGGTTCCCGAGGAGATGTGTTTCTTGGAGCATGAGGATGTCTATGTGAAGGCGTTGTGCATAGCGCAGGACCGCCGTGCGTTTATGTCGGTCAAGAAGGCCATTAACATTCCACGATAACACGTGGAGGGAGGCCTTAAGTGTATCGCTACCAGTCATATCCGAGGGCAGTGATCTGTGAATGAACCATTTGACACGGATGTGCACGGGTATGTGGGAGCCCGCGAATGTGTGGAAAGATGCTAGTGATAGGGCCACTCCCCTCCTTTGTATGGGGACCCTGTGTCATTCCGTGGGTGCTGATACAAACAATCAACCAAATATTAACATAACAAAAGAAACTTTCCCAAACCTCCCCGCCCCCCACCCTACACTTCATGAACGGAAGCATCTGTCGACCCCCCATATGAACAATACCAAACTAGAACGTTCGTGTTGGAAGCGTGGAGGACCCCTCCATAAGTTCGGATAGGTAGCGAATCGGCAACATTAGTAGGTGGTAGAAGGAAAAGTCTGCCCGTGGCATGGAGCCCCAGGTGGCAGCACACCACCCCGGCGTTCAGTGATAGTTTGACAAGCCTACCATGCGCTCAAATAGTCGGAGTACGAGAGAGGTCTGAGTCCGGTTTGGGCGAGCCCATCCGGGATGGCGACGAAGGCTGCACCGGGAGATCTTCTGTGGAGCGGTGCCTGCTGCGTGGCAGGGACCCCGACTGGCTGGAGGAGTCCCGGGACCTCCGAGCCGCCACGCTCAAGGATCTGGGTGCTATTCGGGACTGGCGTCTTCTACGAGATTGCGTACGGCGCCGACGCCGGTGCTCCTGCGACCTCGGCCCCTGGGACTGAGAGCCTCCGGGCCCCGGAAGCTCCTGCCGGGTAGGGCGTTCCTCCGTCAGCCAAGTCCAGGCTGTTTGAGGTGAGTCGAAGAAGTAGGTTTGACCTTGAAAGATGACTCGCAGACGTGCCGGGAATTGAAGTTGGTACTGGAGACCGAGGGCCCGTAGCTTTTGTTTAACGTTAATGTATGAGCGTCGGAGTTCCTGCACCTCCCTAGTGTAGTCGGGGAAGACCATGATGGTATGGTTTTGAAACTTGAGTGGCCCTGTATCCCGTGCGGCCCGCAGGATAGCGTCCCGGTCCTTGAAGCTAAGGATTTTCAGGATGATGGGGCGAGGCGGAGCACCCGGGGAGGCCTTGGCGCCAGGGACCTATGGGCTCTCTCTACCACAAACCATGACGATAGGGTGTCTTTAGGCATCCAGGCTGTAAACCAGTCTTCGACGAAGGTGGCCGTCTGTCCCTTCTCGACCCCTCCGGAAACCCCACCAGGCGAAGATTGTTGCGGCGGGCGCGGTTTTCAGCATCTTCGGCCCGTCGGTGAAGCTCCTTGGTGTGAACGTTGAGATGGGCCACTTGTTCCTTTAGTTGGGAGATGTCATCCTCTGCGGTGGAGATACGGGATTCGGCTTCGGTCAGCCTCGCAGTAGCGTTACGGAGGTCCTGCCGGAGGAGGGACACGTCTACTTTAACCTCCCCAATCTTCCCCTCAACGGATGCTTGGGAGGCACTGATGGCCTGAAGGATAGTAGCCAAGTCCCTGTCTGGAGGAGGAGGGAGGCCCCCTACAGCTCCCCCAGGGGGGTCCTGCTCCGAGGTAGTAAACCGGTCCATTTTCGTCTGTGTGGGAGCCGGTGTGGCCTTGGAGGCCCTGTCTCTCCCCATGACCTGTATTGATTTTGATCGCTGGGCGGACGATAAGAGGTCGACACAGGGAGGGATGCAAGCCAGCCCAGGGGCCCCGCCAGGAGGCCGGGACCCCGCCGGATCACCCGAGGGTCGAGCTGTCACTCGGGGTCCACCCAAATCGCCCCGGATTACCACCCGATAAGATGGCCGATGGCGGTGACCCCAGGATGCCCCGTCCCGTCAATGCTCCACCGCGGACCCAGGGAGATGTGCCACAGCGGGGGGGCTGAGGGGGGGAGCCCTCGATTGCGTCCTCTCACTCACCCTGCCGCCCGACACGACAGCCGATCACCCCCCTCACATTCAGATGGGGGACGGGGACGTCTTCAGGCCAGGGCAAGAAGCTAGCAGTGCATGTCACGAATGACCCAGAAACAGGGGCCCAGCTCCGCCCGCGGGGCAGGGCCCACCGCAGGCTCCCCCGTCCCTCACCAGGCCCTCACCGTCCACAGTCCTGGCTTCGCTGACCCGGGAGCAGCCCCTGATGGTAAGAGGCACGCACCCACCTGGGATAGAAAGGGAGGGGGGGGTTTGGGGGGGCACCAGCAGTAATATCCCCCAATCCGCTACCCGATCCGGCAGCCGATCCCCCGCCCCACTCACCGGATGATGCGGGTACCCCCAGGAGCGCTGCTCAGTAAATCCGGGCCCAGGACAACAGGAACAGGCCACCAACGCAGGCCTCAACCCGTGGCCGCCAATCCGGGCAGGGGGGGGACGCGTTTGGCAGCGTCACTGCCCGACCCGGCAGTCGGTCCCAGCAGGATCTGCGGTAGGGGCCCCGGCCCAAGGCCGAACCAGTCGTCCTCGCTATGCCTCACCTCCCGCCAGCCGCGCCGCCGGCCGATCGGGGGAAGGACGCGGGGCAGGATCCGCGATGCCGCTCACTTCGGGTCTGTGGGCGGGCGGGACCGCAGTGCTCACCAGAGCCGTCCCTGCCCGCCAATCTGCAAGACATCGGCCGCCCGGCCGCTTTGTTCACGGGGCCCTCCCGCGCCCCCTCCGAGTCTCCCAGCGCCACCAGCAGGGCGCCGCCGCCGCCGGGAGAGCAGGCCGCCGCAGGCCGCGGTCCGCACCAGCCACACCGGCCCCTCACCGAGGCTCCGGGTTCCAGCAAAAGGATGCCACCGCACCGGGGGGGCTCCCCCACTCAGGCAGAACTCGCGGCAGAGTGCCGATACGGGCAGGAGTCGAGGCGGATGACGGAGGGGTCCGGAGCACTCTTAGAGTGCGACCGCCATCTTGACGCCTCAGGCCACGCCTTAGCTGATGTGATTAATATACAGCATTGTGGGCACTCTAGTAGCACCTGAAATGCAAACATATCTTCTTAAAGCTTATCAGTAGCCAGTGTCTGCGATGCTCAACAACTTTTTTCAGGATGCGTCTCAGAACGAAAGAGAACGGTTTGACAAAGCAGAAAAGAAAGAGGTTTGTGGGTGTGATTGCTTGTTTGTGAGACTGTGTGTTTGAACGTGAGTGTGAGTGTGAGCGCATACGCATGTACAAATATAGTGTCACGAGGAAGTTGCCAAATAGATGAGTTTATCTCATCTAAAACTCAATGGCGATAAAACTGAGCTTATGTTGCTGGGCAACCATTCAAGCTTTAAATCAAGTACCATGTGGCCAGTTTGTATGGGCCCGGCACTGGTCCCAAAAACCGAGATAAAAAGCTTGGGCATATGGTTAGATCAAGACCTTACATTCAAAGCCCAAGCCAGGAAGACCGCTGCCTCGTGCTACGGCCTGCTCAGAATGATCCGCAAAGTACTCCCCTTACGGTAGTAATGCCAAGCAAAAAAGTTGCTGATCCATGCCCTAATTCTTTCCAGGATAGACTATGGTAATGCTCTATACATAGGCGCCCCAAGCTCAGTAGTCGCAAAACTGCAGATCGTTCAAAACTCTGCAGCAAGATTGCTCACGGGTACGAACAGTCGCTGCTCAGCAAAGCCCGCCCTACGATCCCTTCACTGGCTCCCGGTGCAGGAGAGAATCTATTTCAAGGCTCTCTGTGTTGCACACAAGTCTCTAGAAGGGAACGGGCCACCCATCATCAAAGCCTTGATTAGACCTTACAAGGCCACTAGAAGACTTTGCTCAGATGAGCTCCACTTGGACGAAGTGCCCAGAATTAAGAGGGCCAGAACTGGCGACCGTCTTTTCTCACATAATGCCGCTAAACTCTGGAATTCCCTCCCGCTGTCCCTCCATAAGGAATCTAACCATCTTATATTCCGAAAACAGCTAAAGACTTGGCTCTTCCCATAATGGGTTTGCCCACTATAGTTTCCGCTGCAGCGCTGGGATGCCTGCGGGTAGCCATGTGCTATATAAAAGCCTATTTTATTTCATTTCATTTCAATGTCTAGGGATCAGACAAAAAATGGTGCAATTAGCTATTCTATTTTACTGTGAAATAACACCAGAAACTTTATCAAATAAAAAGCTAAACGTTTTTCAAATTTATTTCAGCACTCCTTTGTAGATTAATATCTAATTTACACAGTTCATTAATCCAGAAAATAATAAAGCCAAATCCAGTACATGGTTAATATTTTTAAATCTATTCTTGAAGATATGTAAGAAATTATTTCACTAATTTCTGTGAGGTTTTAGGAGTCACTTATTGCACTTAACACTGCAGTAGCACCAATATCAATTTTTTCATGGAAAACGTTTACCATTCAAGACAGATGACACAGATGGAATGATTTCTATAAATCGTATTGAAAATAAATCACGATAATGGGAGTTGAGCCACAGAATTACTAAACAAACCAAACACATTGTTCAGCAGCATAAAAGTGTTAAAACATCAAAACGTCCTCAATTCGCTAAGTACTGGGAGAACTGGACTGAAGGTCTATGTACGAACTGCGTGCCACCTACCGAAGTTCCATCCACCTCTTTCCCTTTGCTAGTTCATTTGAGACATTTCTTAACATGCTCGTTGAGAACCACCAATCCTTGCTTTTCGTGTCCCTAAAATAAAACAGATTCTGGGGATGCATGCTTTCTTCTCCTGAACATCTGCAGCCATAGATTTTGCAAATATCCCTGCCAGACCATGAACCCTATAACAAGGTTTAGATCCCTTGTTCAGAGTGGGAACAGAGATAGACTCAGTCACCTGAAATACTACACTTTTGGAAAAGTGTGGGTGTGTTTCACAAAGGACCCTCACCTTCCATCCCTGAAAAGGCACAGCCATTAATTCCAGCAGACCTGGAACAGTTGTTTTGGTGTCTGACCACAACCATTAACCAAACCAAGTGACTCCTCCTGCACAGTCCCGAAAACCAGGAACCTACAGTCCAGCAAACTCTAAATAAGGCCATAGTGTTGCAGTGGATAGAGCAAGTGGCATTGTGAATAACGACTGGTGATAGAGGGTTTTGTCTCGCTGTGAGGGGAAGGCAGTGTCGGGGCTACTTGAAAATTATGGTCTGCTCTATTAAGAAAAACAGCAACAGAAAACCATCCTCCGCCTGTTACACAGCAGTCAGCATAACGGCCCACTTTGCAAAGAAAATAAGGGTCAA
The DNA here is from genome assembly GCA_963921515.1 of Calotriton arnoldi. Lineage (NCBI taxonomy): Eukaryota > Metazoa > Chordata > Amphibia > Caudata > Salamandridae > Calotriton > Calotriton arnoldi. The sequence goes on along the minus strand of CAWUFW010000371.1, from coordinate 1,004,674 downwards.
GGGACACAGTGTTCCAGAACAATCCCACAAGTGATAATCCCCACTGAAAATGGACGGAACCGGGAAAAACATCTGAAACAAAACCCCAGCTTTGAAGTCTATTTTTTCTCCTTTACTTTACTTCCGCGGATCTCAGAGTTTCTCGTTCGAAATCAGTATGTTTTCATCAGACACCAGAACATTTCTCTGATAGCAGCACATTTTTTGGCAGCATTTCGGAAACATTCTTCAAACAGCTGTAACAAGCTGAATGGCCTATAAAAAACACGGGGGCTTATTCGATCGGACGGAAGCTCTCTCTGCCAGTCTGAGTTTAACAGGAATAAACTTGCAAAAACAATTTCAGTTTTGTTAAGTATTAACTAGATTTGTTAGATGTTTTACATTTCTCTCATGGTTGGATTATGGTGGGAGGTGCATTTGAGAGATGAGGTTTATTCTTTTTTTATTTAAATGGCTAATTTTTTTACCCACCATCACTTAAACCAACTGAAAAATGCAAAGATTGATGCTTTGCCATGGATATAAAGATCAGCTCATCGGGAACGAAGAGTCAACTTAATTAGAAGGAACAGCACAGCTGTGACATTGTCAAGTTAACTCTTCACCATTCAACTCACCCAACAAACTCAACAATGCTTCGACGTCCAGCCATACCGACCATCTGACACGCCTACCTTCAAGACACAGGATTTCTCTCCAAAAGCATGAACACAAAGAAACTCATTAGTACCAAATGCACTCACACCTATAGGATTCCAATTCCAAGCAATAATTCAAATTTAAGTGCATGCTACTAAATGCCAGTTCAACCAATGTTCATTATCCTGAAACCTCGTTTTACACCGAATGCAGCTATGTACCTACCACAATATATGGCGAATGGGTGTATGCTTGGAGCCCCTCTTTGCACCTCCTGCCATCCTGACTATGGACGTGAGAGTTGCACCAAATCAAAGTCCGAACGTACCCTGCCCCATGGCTCTGCCAAACAGCAAATAAGTCACTCACTCAACTCCTTGGACCGAGGAGCAAGCAGGGATGACAAACCAAAAAACACTGAACAATTAATGGCAGGGGCCGCTCCCATGCTAAATAACAACCTAATGAAACTGCAGGCTCCTACCCTGTAGCTCTAACCACAGCCTAAGCAAGTAAAGCCAGGCCGGATATATAGTGGCAGGCCACAACACACAAAGGCCACACTAAGTTAACACAGGAAAACACAAAAAGGACCACGACTCAGCCCCCAAGCACAGCTCTCCTACTGCTGCTGATCGTTGTTTCAATCAATGATGTGGCGTCGTAGGTTACAAAAGATGTGGGTTTATTAGGTTCAGATCAGTTTACAAGTAAATCAGGTAAAGCCCCACCAGGAGCAGCATCCTGCTGCTCAGCCTTTCTCCATCCAACTGTCCACTCATCCAAGCACAAACACTCAACATTCTAACCATCCAAGGACCTCACTCATTGGCTGAGCAGAACCAAAAGACTGCCTCCAGATCACCCAAACCTACTTAAAATGGAGTGCATGCCAAAAAGAAAAAAACACCAAGACAAGGCCCCCACTCAAGCCCCAGCACCGCTCCTCAAATACTGCCAAACAGACTGCCTCCAACCAAAAATCCTACAATAGAATGCAGCCAATAAACCACACTCCTACACTCTAGAAGAGGGGGGCCTCAATAAAACCCCCACACCCTCTTACCTCCAAAGCCTTGCTATGGCCCCCACGCCTCCACGGGGCAATGAATGAACTCGGGTCAGGAGAGAAACAAATCTTGAGCCTGTGCGGCTCTCAGGGACGTCCTCGGGACTCTTGCAAAGCCTGCAGTGCAGAGCTGCTGCAGCGGTGTCAACTGTGTTGGAATTCAGCCAAAAAACAAACCTCGAGCCAATTAGTCCGTGCGCAGGGTGAGGAGCGAGGAGGACTCATGTCGGGCGTCTCGGGGGGGGCGAAAGAGGAACCAAAGAGGCCCGCTCGCTGTGCGTGCTGCCTTTAAAGGGGCGGGCCGACCCTTCTCGTTGGTCGCACTCCCATTAGTGCTTCCGGAAGTTGCGCCCGGCCAGCCACAAAGACCACTGCACTTCTGCTACGCGACCCCTAGAGCAGGCCCCGGCTCCCTGCCATACAGGAAGCTCCCCCGAGCTGGGTGAGCCTCTGCAAAATCTATGACTCACCCGAATGACTCAAAATGTCATCCCATTACACCCATGCAACACCATTTACCTATATATTTTCACATGCTCAAACTTAGAGCTATTTTTGCCAGCAAGTCCTTAAGAAATTTTAACAAATGTTGTCTGATAAAATAGAGTGCAAATTTTATTCTGTCCTAGATAGCGTAGCATTAATATCAACATTCCTCCAACCCTAAAATTCTCTAGTTAATCGTCGCTGAGCCAGAAATCATGAAATGAGTTTCTTCCATTCCAGTTGACATGTCAGACCATTTTCTCAATTCCTTTGACATTCTTACCTCAACATCAGTCTTGACCAACAATACCGGTGATGGAAAGGTAGCTTCGTCATGTAATTAATTTATATCAGATGCTACACTCCAAGACCTCATTACTCCTAAAATAAAGCAACTGGATCCTTCAGCTGACATCAATGAAATTACCAAGAAATAATATTATCATTTTAATGGTAGTCAACTTCGCGGCCACTCTTGAGCTAAAACATTCTAAAACAAGCACTGGCAACACCAATAGGTCTTGACTATACAAGATCTATTGGTGTTGTCAATGTTTTTTAGACATGTTGCTCAGTAACATGGCTGAAAGTAAAGAAAAAATGCTCTAAGGTAGGGCCAGCATTGCCCGCATCATATCAGTTTTTTTTTACTTTCATCCACTGAGGGCTGCTGCGATACTAGTGAGGTTGACTATGAGGTGAGTAAGATTACTGTAATTCTAGCAAGAGGGTTATGATGGCACTCAGGATTATTATGATGCCAGTAAGGGTGCATAAAATATCCCTGAGGGGGACTATGATGTCATTGGGGTTGTTATGCTGCCAGCAAGGGAGATTTTATGATGTCTGTGTGGGTGAATGTGACATCATAAATGGTTTTATGCTGTCACTAAGGGTAACTTAATATGATACCGAGGGGATTTATAATGGCAGTGATAGCAACAACGACGTCAGCAAGGGGGACAAATATTTTTCAAAGGGTGTGATGTCAATGAGCATGGCTAGTATGTTAGTGAGGGTCATAGTAATGCAGTGGCGGCTGCTCTGCAATGGCAGAGGAGCGTCGCCCCACTGCCTGGCGCAGAGCCAGCAAATGAAAAATAAAATGATGCTCTAGCATCGTTTTATTTTTCCTTTGCCAGCTCTGCGCCAGCTTGTGCATGGATGGGGGGCGGGGCATGGGAGGGGGGAGGAGGAGTGCTACGTGCACTCTACTCCCTAAGTGCTCATGTGTGTTTGGCCGGCCTTCCCACATGTGCACTTGGGTTTCTCCAGCCTGGGAGAAACCCCACAGACCCCATGACCTGCCCGCTCAGGCCAATCCCCGCGCTGCTCTGAAGCATGAGGATTGGATAGCAGTCTGTCCCAGGGGCCGCTGGGACCAGGAAGAGGCCAGCAGGAGCGACGCGATGAGGAGGCGGCCGGCGGCGGCAGGTACTTTTTTCAAATGATTATTATTAACCCGTCCCCCCCTGCACTCGCTCTCCCCCCCTCCCGTGCTCCCCCCACCTGCCACACCACCCTTGTAGTAATGTCAGTGCGGGTGATGCCTGCGAGAGTGCTTTTGTGCAGTAAGGGTGAAAGGGGTCAGTAAGGGTGAAAGGGGTCAGTAAGGGTGAAAGGTGTCTGCTATTGGGTCAATGTTTACAGTCTGCAAACCATTGATTCACAGCCCGAAAGGCCGGACGAGGTTGGAGGTGAAAGCAGGATTGGTGCTTCCTTTCCATAGGTGAGAGGAGCCTAGTCGTCTAATGCCCTGGAGCTGAAGGGCGAGGCGGGTGGTAACGTACGGGAGTGAGGTGATAGGCATGGTGTGAGATCTGAGTGAGACTTGCAGTTCCCTCCGCACCCAGACTAAACTCTGGAAATGGAGCTGCCACTTCCAGGAGCCTGGGGCTGCGCTCTGCTCAGTGGCATTGAAGGCAGGAGATGTACTGCTCTGGCTGCCCCTCTCCTCCGCCTCCAGTTGAAAGAAAAATGTCTATTTGGGGTCTTCAGTGCACACGTTTGTAGACAGTCTGAGGAGTGTCAACGCCATCACAGTTGTGAGCAGAAGAAGAGAGGCAGCAGGTGGGCCAGGAGTTGTGTGAGGGAAAGAGAGCAGGCAGGTAGAGGGGGAGAGACGGAGTCTGAGAGGTAGAGAAAGGAAGAGGAGCACAAGATCAGGAGAGAGAAGGGGCGGCAGACTATTAAACAAGCAGAGAACAACAAAAGCTCTTGGACCATCAAGCATTGGCAAAGTCAATAGGTCTCGACTTAAGGACCTATTAACTTTACTAATGCATGTGCATCTACAAAATGACACGTCCATAGAGTCTGCATCATCATGCCGATCGATAGATTTAAAAAAACAAGTAGCACAAAAGTGCGTTTTTGTAAATAATATTTTCTGTGCTAAGTGGATGGAGAAGGGCTGAAACAAGGGGAGGGTAGAGATAAAAACAAAGACGAATCGGAAGAATACGGAGAATGGGGGTGAGGGGCAGAGAACCACAGGGTCAAGAGAGAACAATAGGCTTTCAATGGGGGGGTGGCACAGAATCACACAGCAATGTGGAACGTGGTTGTACACAGAAGCACACACAGTGTCAGAGCACAGGAGGGGAGAGAAGCAGACAAGGGAGATAGATAAAAAAACAGGCACTCTCATGGAGTGCTTCACAAAAAAAGAAACAAGCATTGGCATGGCCAATAGGTCTCGCCTTTGGGACCTTATAAGTGATTAGCCATGCAACACCTTATCCTGGGTGCTGTGCCTCCAGGGACTGAAGAGCTATACAATTACTACTTACGCAGTTTGATTCAAGAATACATTCTTGCCTCAGGAAACATTTGACACATTCGCTATCTCACCACCAGTGCACTTCACTCTGAGATCTCACATATACCACCAATGCACTTCAGTCAGAGGTGTCGCAGGTGCCACTGCGCACTGCACTCAGATCTCAAATGTAAAACCAGTGCACTGCAGTCAGACCGGTCTCAGGCACCACTGTGCACGGTACTTAGAGATGTCCTGCTTTCAGAAACGTCACATGCACCCACAACCTGCCATAATGTGAAAAATCAGAAATCCAAAAAAAATGCCCTGGTGTCACAAATGCATTAAGGAGACATGACAAGATGGCTGACTGATTAAACACTCCCTGCTGGCATCTGCTTTACTTGTCTGGGAAGCTTTGGGCAGCATGTAGTCCCCTTGTGTAACATGGCATGCACGGTAATCCCAGGCAGTAGCTACTTGGATTGCATGGATGCCATGGGGAATAAGCTTAAAAATAGTTTTGGGCACATACGTTCATCTCCCTCCCCTAGCAAAGCAATAGCCCTAAAATATGTGAATATGCACAATGTAAAAGGCTAATGAAGTTATAATTCAATAGGTTTGAAAAACATGAGTATCTTATATGCACACATTGTCTGAATTGTTAAAAAAAAACATGTGGAAGGTTAGGGTGACGAAATGGTGCGCATGCAGTTTGTGTGCTAATAGTGAGGGCAAGGGCAGACAGTTTTAATGCACCTTCACTGTGTGCTAATTCCTAAAAATAAGATGGCCCAATGATTATTTATGCATATGAATGGCGTAGAGTTTGCATGTGGTTACGTTATTAAATGCCTACCTTGCTTTTGGAACATCCCTCAACTGTCAACAGAGAAGTAGTCCTTAAAACATGCACCTGATAAGGAGCTTATCCCAGATGCAGCACTCGTTTGACGTGCTGTTAACAAGACAGTATCTGTATCTTTTTATTGTAACTTTGAGTTTGGAATATGATTGTGTGTGCTTGAAAAAGTGCACGTTTTGTTTGTGTTGTGCTTCTTAGTAATATGCTTGTGCGGCATATTTAGGAGAGCTTACCTTGTGACTTTGTCGCTGTGCATTTATATTGTAATTGTCAAATTCGGTGAAAAGAGACAGGCTGCCAGCATGCAAGCTGTTTGGTAAGCGCTGACACCTTATTGTCTTGGCAGTGAAAAAGGTGCGACACGGAGGGAGGGGTAACTGAGCAGAGCTGAACGGGCTCTGGTTAAGATAAGAACTGAAAGCAGAGGCATAGCTATAAAGATTGCTATCGCTCTTCCACACGACATATGGGCCTTGTTTGGTAATCTAAATATTTACTGAAGAGGCCATACTTACAGGACAGGAAGCTTCACACTGTGAAATAACCCTGGATGAAATAAAACAAGTGATAGGCACATACATTTACCAACCACAAAAATAGAAACAAGCTGTTACTAATCCTGTGAGGTAAGCACGGTCACAAATACATATCTCAAATAAAGTGTAAATGCCTTTAGCGTGCGTGCATAATTTCAGTGCACCAATGCTGCTACTAAGTTTTAATAAAGAAAAACGAAAAATACATATTTCAAATAAAGTGTCAATGCCATCAGTGTGCGCGTTTAGTTTCAGTGCACCAATGCAGCAACAAAGTGTTGAAAAGTGTTACTAAAGAAAAACTAAACTAGCACGAAAACATTCCATAAAGCGCCCAGAGTCGGTTTTCCTCGTGCCTACCAAAACAAGCAAGATACACAAACCAAAGGAAAACAGAACAAGACGTGCGGCCAAGAAACGCGCTCTCTGGTGAGGGAGGGGGAGGAGGGGTGAGGGAGGGGGAGGAAAGGCAGATGGCACCTCGCCAGCGATGCGAGGAATGGATGGCGCGCGTGAACGCAAGCTGGTCGCCAGCCGAAAGCCAGTGGGTTTGCACTTCCAAAACCCGCTTACTAAAACTCTCGGCCAGACCAGCGCAAGCGCTGGTGCAGGCCGAGACCTAAAAACGAGTTCCTGGAAAGCAAGCACTCATGGAAGAATACAAGGAGCCAATCAGAGAGGTTGTAAACAGGCTAGGCTCCACGGGAGGAACAAACACAAGTTGGACAGGCACAAACAAACAAAGCCAGCAAATTGAAAGTAAGCAAATAAGGATGACAAAAGGCAAAGCCAACGGTAAGCAGTGGGCGGAATGCATTACTAGGTAAGCTTTTAGCATATTCGCAAGCAGACAGCTGTGCTAAAAACAAGCTGATCGTGGATTTCCAGATTTCTAGGGAATAAAAGACTGATTATAAACATGAAAAGAATAGATGGTTGAACAGCCAATTTTGCAAATAGGTTTAGCTCATATATGGAGAGACTAATGGGTGGAGTGTTAGTAGATCAGTCACAAAATGTAATTGATTATCCAGAAACCCTTACACGAGTTACCTTCCCAGTGCTGTGACAACTCGAGGGATATACCCTTAAACAAAGTGGACATCAGGTAAGTCCATGCATGTAACATAAGATCACTCTCCCGCTGTTGAGGCTAAATGCCTCTTTCTCATCCAAAAAACGCACGCAGATTGTCAAGCACTGTTTCATTTTATGTCTACAGAAAAGGCACCGCCCAGCAACACACTTGTAAGTTTAATTATAATGAGTACCTTGAATATGAGATGCTAGGCTCCAAGTATGTGGTGCAAGTGACCTCACAACGACAGAAAAAGTCCTACTCAATGGCTAACTGGTACTCAAGCATCCGGTAAGTATAGAGAACGCTTGCAACCATGTCAGAGGAAAAAAAAAAAAAAAAAATGTAAATCCATATTTGTAAAGCGCGAACTACTCACCCTTACGGGTCTCAAGGCGCTGGGGGCCGTCGTGGAAATTAAGTGAGCTATTGCCCAGAGTCACATGGTGCTGAGCTGCCGCCGGAGCCAGGGATTGAACCGTGAGCCCTGTGCTCCGAAGTCGGCTGCCCTGACCGCTGCACCACACCTCAAAGAACCCAAAAAATGTGTGCAAAAATGTTCGGAAGTAATTTCGCTGTGGCCGTTAACAAACCTAAGGCTATGACAAGAACAATAGCATATCAGCCTTGCAGATCAGCAGACTGTAGTGCCATGTTCTCAGCATTGTACAATATGAAAAATGATATTTTCACAGCGCCGCATTAGTCAATTGTAGGACCAGAGTTGCTACACCAGCGTCTGTTTAAAAAAATAAATATAAAATTAACAAAGATGCCGGTTTGCTGCTAGTGAATTTTCTGTCTTAGAGTCGAGAAATATTGCCCTTGAAGGGTTAAACAGTGGGAATGATAACTCAAAGTATGTTTTAAAAGACAAGAAAAGTCTAGCGTGGTAATATCTTTACCTACGCAGGGTGCTGTTTACGGACCCAACAATCTCTAGATACCAGTATTAAGGAACTCAGAGGTCAAGGTACCTTTCTATAGTGCCGATTTTCAACATTTTGATAATAACATAAGTTTTGAGAGCATCAGTTTTCATCATTCATAATAAAAAGGGGAGTATGGCAAGCACCGTAGTGCATTAAATGCCATCTCATTAAACAAAAGACAGTGAAATATTATTGCCTACTAGGATCATACAGACACCGATCCCATATTCCCAAACAGGTAGCAACATTTCTAGGCATTTTGATTGACAACATGCTCAGCATGAAAAACCAAGTGGGCTCTTTGGGAATTCTACGTATATTATGGAAAATCTTTAAATGGATTCCATTCCACTGTCGTAAGACAAGTACTCAAGCCTTGATTACCAGTCGATTTTGACTATGGCAATGCATTTTGGTAGCCATTAACAAGACATTGTCAGGCTTGCAAACTGTACAAAACTCGGCTGCCAGGTTGGTATGCCATCGGCCACCCTGATCGTCTCCATGTCCATTATTAAAAACCCTTCATTGGATCCCAATTAAGAAGGGCAGCATTTTCAAAGTGCTCTGCCAGACACACCGAGCCCTACATGAAGCTGGACCATACTATCTTCGTTCCTTGGTCAGTTTTACCAACCTTTAAGAAATCTTAAATCTTCAGATGGGTGGTTGGCTACGCTCAATTGCATTCGCAAGGTCAGAAGTGGTGGGCGCTCCTTTGCCCCCTTCACTCAAATAGGCTCTCTCTCTTTCCCTTCGGTCTTGCAAGCCCTTGCCCTCATTTAATAAAAGGCACAAAACATAGCTGTTTAACTTTCCTTCATGATAGTATGAGCTCTCTTTCTTTACTGCCTCTGACCTGTTGAGCTGTGTTGCCCCCTAGCACTTAGATACTCCTTCGGGCATAATTGTTGGCACTCTAGGAACTGACATAACATAACACAGCACAGAGGAACTATGCAGGCTGCTAAATCAATTGAAATGTAAAGAGTACCTCCAGAATACCAATTAGAAGGTCTCCAATAGGAGTGGAAACATCAGTAGGACAAGAGACAAACAATTGTATAGAACAAGTGTCATCTTCCAGTTCTTGCCAGGAAGGAGAGTGGTGAATAAGAGTATACTAGTACCAATACAATACAAATCAATGTAATACACAAGATCACACATAACAAAGACACTATGGGCCTGGTTTAGAGTTTGGGGAGAGGGTACTCCATCGCAAAGGCGACAGAGTATCCTCTCAGCCAAACTTAAGGTCCGCCTGCCTGATTTACAGATGGAATACTTTAGAATATGGACAGTGGACCTAAGAACAAAAGCAGCACCCACACCGTTGGTCACCTACACTATTTATGTTAAATAATATTATATATCCTTGTGTGCACTTCTCCGTATGCACCCCCTGGACAAGGGTGCCTCCCTTCCCAAGGGAATATGGAACAACAAAGCACAATCGGAGCTGCACCACAGAGCGTCAAAACAAATAAATAGGAAAAAACATCAACATTTCTCAATCATTTGTAACACTTCTGTGTAAATAACAGTGTCTATACGGTCCATATATTTTTCTCTTCCTTTATTGTCGTATACTCCATTCATAAAAAAACCATCAGCTAACGCGTTTCGTCCATTGAACATTGGACTTCTTCAGGGCAAGCAAGATAGCAAATCAAGATGAATGTCCAAAAGGCGATATGTTGCTGTGAACCATACAGGTGGTATATTTAGATGAACTATTCCAGATAACTGTACCAATCACGATAAAGAAAGCACTTCGTTGTGGGGATTATCCACCAAGGTGTACGCACAGCTGTTGAAGTGCATCTGGTCGAATTAACGACTCAAGAGACAGTGATCGATCAACAGCAACATATCGCCTTTTGGAAATTCATCTTGATTTGCTATCTTGCTTGGACTGCATTTCTTTTTCCATACAGATGCCATTTTGGCAATCGTATTGATACGTGCCCTTTGACCTTTGGTGCACAATTTGGTTTGGCACAGACGTTTTACATCTTTGCTGCCCTGAAGAAGTCCAATGTTTAATGGACGAAACACGTTGGCTGATGTTTTTTTATGAATGGAGTATACGACAATAAAGGAAGAGAAAAATATATGGACCGTATAGACATTGTTATTTACACAGAAGTGTTACAAAGGATTGTGAAATTTTGATATTTTTTCCTATTTACTTGTTTTGACGCTCTGTGGTGCAGTTCAGATTGTGCTTTGCTGATTTACAGATGGGCAGACATTCAGCATGTAGAAGGTGAAGACTACTCTGTCTCCACCGCCTACATACCCCTCCAACAGCCCGACAGAGTATTGGCCATGGGAGGTTTGACCGGGTCTCTACTTGCCCGATTTAGAGTAGGCAGACATGGCCAATTTTTACTTTTACAAATTGTCACCCAAAATGTAGCAGTATGTAAAAGTAAAAACTTTTCAATCACTCCCATGCCAGGGGAGAGAACTCACATGGAAGGGGGTCATTGCTTTTTTTGTTTTCAAAACTAAAATATAGCTCTGGAATTTTGTTTTTCAAAATACACAAAAAAAAATGAAAGTGTGCATTGCGATATCATGTTGACAGAGGTGCTCAGCACACTTTCAATACAGTTACAGGAACCGCCTTAATGGTGGCCCTGTAAATGAAAGGATTTTCACTGGAAGGCAGACATCTCTAAATTTGGTGGGAGGAGTACCCTCGCCATGGCAGGAGTAAAGTACTCTGCCATTGCAACGGCACTAACGCCATCCGCTAAATTCGAATCAGGCCCGAAATTGAAATTATTTTTTATTTTTTTTTGCTGGCGGTCAGCCAATTGAGTGCCACAGCGATTCTGTGTTATAGAAGGAAATATGTCTTTATGAATTATGTAATGACAACACCGATGGAGTGTATATTTTAGGAATCCCTGATGAAGTCCCGAGGTAAGGACGAAACCCGTTGGCTGAGCTGACTGATTGTTTTGAAGAATGAAGGATAAAAACGGAACACACAATGAACAGATTTCCTAAAATATATTAATGGACTGAATGTGGCAGGAGTTGCTTTTGGACTCTAGAAACCAAATTCGGTTGCATTTATACTGAAACTGTGAATTGGACTCAGTGCATTATATATTTTTATCGAGTGCTCCTCTCTCTGTTGTATGTATTTATTTGTGAATGATATGGAAGTTCATTGGCATTAGGACTTCCGGGAAGTGAGCACCAAAATTGAAGACGTTGAAGAATTACAAACAATTGCAGTGGAATACAACCACTACTGCTCTGATTCTACAGAGGGACTAGATTAAAAAGAGCCAGATAGCTGTGATGTCTGGTGGGCTCGACCTAAACAGGTATAATCTACAGAGGTAGGAGTATATAAAGGAGATACAATCTACAGAGGCACGAGTATTTAGGGATGTATGGAGCAGTCTTCAATTATTTTGGCCAAAACAATAGCAAGTTTAGGATTTAAACTGTGCCAATAATAGAAATATTGTTTTGATTGAAAGTGTGTACAAATTCCAAAGAGCATTTTCGGCAGCAGTACATTAGGACAATGGGCAGATAAGAAGAACAAAGTGGTCTTCATTTATATGCATAGCCTAAGTTTCTTTCTTGAGTTTAAGCAATACTAAAGGGGAGAGGATGTGGTCTAACGGCTAGAGCGGTCAACCTCGAAGCTGGGGAACCGGGTTAGAGTCTCGGCAGGGATGCTCAATATCCTGTGAGTCAGGACAAATCACTTAAACCCCCCGTGCCTATCAAAATTAATGTGTCGGTCTGTAACGCAACTGGTGCTCATGTAAAGCGCTCGGATACCTTCGAGGCGAGTTCGCGCTATATAAAACAAAAAACCTGTAGAAACAGCGGACACATGATTAGTATTCAGAAATATTGCATTGCCCAAGAAACACAGTGACTTTCAGTGTAGATTGGAATTAAATAGCAACTACTATAACTTCATAAACCCCATGAAAGGTAATGTGTACAATCCGATTTATGGTCAAGTACAGCCTCCTTTCCAAGTTTTCCTCCCTAATTAATTTGTACATTTCCATGGATTATTGTCCTTTCTTATGACTCAGTGAACTGTAGACGTCTTATTTTAGCCAATTAAATGCGTTGTATTCCCCCATGACTTGAACTGAACTGTGGGGGATTTTCGTCAGCTGTGCACAGCAATGTGAAATGATGCGCTGGGGCTTGCATGGGACTTTTGAGCACTCACAGAAGGCAAGACATACCTCCTGGTAAGCAATTAGTATATAATATAAAACGGTACATAGAAAATAAAGCAGTGATATGTAAAGAGTAAACTACAGTTAACACTAAAAGCAAACTATTAAAATCAACTGTAAAGAAGAGAGGAAAATCAACAAAAAATTCGCACTTTTGAAGTAATTATTCAGCCCAACAGCACTTGAAATTGACAGCCGTTACTGTAAATGTCAAAAATGACAAAACAAATCTCATTCTTGACAGTTTTTTCTACATGCCCTTAGAACAAAATGTATAAACATTACACTTGTCCGTGTCATATTACTCTAATCCGACTTAGTCTTAATTTTTTAAAAATCTGCTATGAAAGGTGACACATTTAAGCAGCTCCCAAAATTATATCGCTTATACGCTTTCGAATTTTTGCCATCACTTCTAAGGTTTCAACTTTGTGCTTCATTTCCGCCTTCCTTTATATTCCTCTATCACAGTTTTCCACATACTGATGTTTGATGGCCCCAGTCTAGTTTCTTCATGCACCTTTTAAATTGCATCTTCAGCATGTTTTGTCAATGTTTAGAATTGTTTCACCTTAGAAGGAACAGTAAAATAAGTTTTTGTGTTTCCTACCATTTGACAGTAGAGAGACATGACTAGCATCCACAGGTGTGGAGGGAAGTGTATTGTAGGAGTTAGATTAGTAAACAATTGTAAGCCCCACTATTATGGAAAGATGCATTTGTGGATCCTCCGATCCATGGAGTATCTGGGGAAGCTGTCAGGATATCTTTACATCTAATCCAGGGGAGTGAGTTCAACATCATGTTTAACACAAATATGTCAAAAACTACAGAATGGATTTACTCCAAATGCCAAGTAGATCTAGTCTGAGTAACTTTTTTGAGTAACATTCTACTTTCATAAAATTATGGTGTATTTACATTCATCTGTTTTTGCTTTAGGGGCTGTAAAAATTCTGGTAGAACCTAAAATAGTACACCCTTCTTTTTTGACCCACCATTTAGCCTTTCACTCTATGTTATGCCATACCTTATGAAACTGCACTAATGTTATTACTAAAATTGGCCTTTTCAATGTTAAGTGAAACGTAACCATAACTATAGAGCAACTGTGGCCACGTCTGATTCTATATCTGCACATCTTTCAAATACTTTCTCGTGAAATGTGGCCCAAGCCAGTAACTTACTTTATATGTGCTTCCTTACACCACCAACAAAAGAAACTGTATGCCAACTTCCCAGCTGGTTTCTGACATACTGGACCTAGTCCAGTGCATTCCTCTGATCAACAGGCAAGCCCTCAAGGTGACTTGAACATCTGAGATAAGAGCCCTTCCAATACATATGCAATGGAAGCATGGAAGGCCTCCCAGCTAATAAAGCAACCAACCTGCTCAGGACAGAAAGAATTGTCTTAAACTGCTGATTTCCCTAATCCCTGAACTAATTTAATTACATGGCCTTCGGGAAGAGGGAACACTCAATATCTTAGAAATAGTCCTTCTTTACACTATCAAAATGAACAGTTCCAAACTTATTTTTCAGCTTCTGATCCAAGTACAAGGAGGGAGCCAAACTTTGATTTTTTTCAAAAAGATAATTTTTATTCACTTTTATCAAATCTGTACATTCCAGTCAGCCCAGCCATCGCGTTTCATCCTGTCAAGAACTTCATCAGGGTTTGCGCTTGTACAGGTGGTAATCCAAAAGAAGTTAGCCATTGGAAGTTCACTAGTGAACAGTTATTCCCTAGTAGGATTTCGTCTTTGTGTAGACAGTATTCTACAGGAGGTGACTCCTCATGAAATAAATAAGAACAGTCTCTCCCTAGTGGGCTCTATCAAGTCGGGTCCATGAGGCATGCAGTAATGCCAGCAGCAGTGCTGGTGTTGGACAAAGGGTAATAAAATGTGCTCTGTTTGTGCCAGATATGCGAATTTGGAATATTAGCCCCTTTGAGGAGATTGCCCACAAATCAACAGTGGAATGCTGAAAGCGTGGGGTTGTCAGACGGTGGAAGATCTATACCAGACTAGGCTGGATGAGAAGATCGAGGAGGAGGACCTTATGACCTGGGCCGAAATGGTTTGACTGTTGGTGGATCCTCTGGATGGTAGACCTTCCTAAGCAGGCCGACAGACATGGCAGAGGGGAATGCACTACAGTAATGATCTGAAATGGTGTATATTATTTTATTTTTTTAGAATAAGGGCTGGTTTATTTCAGCCAGTAATGTTTGCAGGATATGGGGCGGCCACGTTGCCACTTGTGGGTTGTGAGGTGCAAGGAAGACACTATGTGCCAGTAGCGGCTCCTGGAGGGAGTGCTGCGGGGCGGTGGGGCGGGGGGTAGTAAACTCCGGCATACGGCTGAACGGAGGTAAGTACATAAATAAAACGAATTACATTGCGCACGCTGCATCGCTATTTGGCGTTGCAGCGCGCGCAATGTAATTCGTTTTATTTATTTATGTACTTACCTCCGTTCGGCCGTATGCCGGAGTTTA
Organism: Calotriton arnoldi; assembly: GCA_963921515.1. Taxonomy (NCBI): domain Eukaryota; kingdom Metazoa; phylum Chordata; class Amphibia; order Caudata; family Salamandridae; genus Calotriton; species Calotriton arnoldi. The sequence goes on along the minus strand of CAWUFW010000371.1, from coordinate 989,558 downwards.
CTACCCCCCACCCTGCCCCTCCCCCGCCCCACCGCCCTGCAGCACTCCCTCCAGGAGCCGCTACTGATTTGTGCGTACTGACTGCCATGGGGAGAAATGAGAAGCAAGCAGCATATTAAAACTGTGTGTGGGGAATGTCAGGGTAAGTGGTTACTGCAAGCAGGTTCTTGGATTTTTTCTGTTATGTTTTTCCTCACAGTTTGAATTGGATCGACGATATGCTATGTAAGAATTGGGACAATTTTGAACCTGCTATGGAATTTGTATGGCAAATATGTGTAAGGCAAGATGTAAAACGGAAAAAAGACAATAAAAAGATGCAAAAAAAACAAAACAAAAAAAACCATTCAAATCCCTATACTATCCCAATGCAACTAGCACACTGGAACGAACAAACTCAGCAGTCTTAGTGTGCTCCATCTACAACAAGTGCTTCTTCTCATAAGCCCTGTACTGCACCATTTAAACTCTTTCTTGGTACCAGTGGAGCCCACTAAAATTTTTTAACCTGTGCATACATGCCAAGAGACCCAATTCAGGCAGGAGAATCCCGATTTTTTAAAGCCAAAAATGTTTTATATTTAGCTGTCAGCCACCGCTTTAATACAAGTCAATGGACAAAGTCTCACACGTTCCAATTTTGAAACGCTGGCATGTACGACTGTGTGGCCAGTGCCAGCAGTCAATGCCTTCCGATTACCGTATCGTACTTTGTGTACTGCACGCATGTGTGTTGGGGTGACTGGTGTTCAATAAGTCTGTCATGAGAACAGAGCCCATGGCTCCAAGAAGCCAAAATGAAAACACTGCGTAAAGGTCAAGAAAGAATCAAAATATTTTTGTTGGAAGGAAGAGCCTTATGTTTGAGATTAGAAGTTAACATCTAGTGGGAAGTACAGCTTAGGAAAAGTCCCAACTTCATAGAAAGTACAATAACTGCAAGGACAAAAATGTTAATTACGACCTTACATATTGCTGAAAATATACAAAAATATAATACAATCGTGCTGGCAAACACAATTCAACGTGCAATAGATATTTCCATCCACAGAGACAGGTAAAATAGTCTAATAAAGTCATCATATTATCGTACAGTTACAGACACAATTATTATTGAAATCTCAGTCGTAAAAGTAAAGCTTGGCAATGTGAAATGCACAGGCTTTAATTAAGATATACTACTCATCGTCTGCTTACAGCCACATTCCTGAGACTGGGGGCAGCCTGCCTGCTTTAGACAGTTTAGAAAAAAAAACAAAAGTCAAATGAGAATCTGGAATTGCAATATATGGATTCAGTTCGGTGAGGCAAAAGTGAACCATGAACTTGCACTAGAGTATTTAAGCGATATTTTGACGGCACACATTTTTTGGTGCACAAGGATGAAGAGGTCCCGACATTAAACTTAAAGATATCAACTGCATCTCGCTACCTCTCTCTTCCTGTTTGACAACCTGCCTCTCACAATCTTTTTGCGTGCATTACTTCTTTAGTGTATAGAGTATAAATAGTATCTCATGAATAGCTCAAAGAAACGCCATTAAGAGCGTAAATTTAGCAACCAGTGGATATCTAGTTCAGCATATAGTGCATTCTAGGACGTGCAATGTATCAGCTTTCAAAATAAGGGGCCATCAAAGCTCCAAAGTGGTCAGAACCACTCACCTGCCACACCTTTGGTTTGCGATGCTGGGACCCCATCACACCTTATTCAGTAACAAGGCGAGAGCTCAGTTAAAGTGCATCTTCCAAAAGACACTTCATGGATGCATCCCAGCATGCTCCTCTAGAGGTTTTCAGCACTACCAACCAACCAAGCTTCAGACACTGGCCCTTCTGAACTGGCTCACCATCTAACCAGTACAACTAACCAGTAGTTCTGAAAGCAGATCCCTACATGCACAGGGCTCCCAAATGTGGAAACACACACCACACATGCAGACACATGCACACACACACACATAGGCACATATTTGAGAATAGGAGTTACCTTAGGTTTTGCAAGAGAAATACTATGACTACTTCAAATTAGCACATGATTAGATGCACCGTCCTCTATTAGCCAACTGTGTTCCTTCTTCCTTGGGACCCATCACCATTGTACATTGCTGTCCAGCCAGATGTCTAGGAACAGTCAAAGGTCTGCCCCACTTTGCTTGGGCTGTTCCCTAATGCCCCATAATGCTCTCCGCCAATGTTTTATCTTCTGAATACATTATTTTTTTTTTATTGTTCAAAATCTTTATTGGGATTTTTAGCATAATCCAAACACAAGAAAGTACAAAGAATATAAATAGCAGAACACCTTCGGAATACGTCCTTACTGGTCAGTCTCTCAGGTGCCCCGACAAAGATGCCAGATAATGACACCTGATCCTTTAAAATTAAAAGTATTATTCAGTTGGCCTGTTATTCAGACTCCCCTGCTTATCGCAGTATGGATCTTAAACTAACTAATCTATTTACTGACCACATCAAACATTGCAAAAATACTGGAACCAGTACTGACTTCAGGCAATGTCAATAACAAGCGAGGAACAGAAAATATATAAAATAAATAGGGTGTTTGGCATCCACAATTCTATTAAATCAGCAAATGTTAAAAAATTTGACCTTTGAAAAAAATAAATGCATATTGGATCAGAAACGGAATAGGCTTGTGGCCAACAAACTTAGTAGATCGAGAGATTTTAATAACCCCCGCCCCCCGCCCCCCACACACTTTCAGACAGGTCTTGGAATCACACAAACTAACAAATCAAAGGACACTGAATTTACCGCTGGTATGAAACAGTAAACGTCATTTTATACATCCCTACTCTTCCTCAAGGCATACCTATGATGGCAAATGGTCAACTGTGCTAGTAAGCCCATTAAAGTAAAGAAAATTTAGCCAGTCTTCACCTACCCCTTTGCCCCAAGGACAAATATCTGACAACTAGCCTAGAAATTCTGTTTGTAATACCCAAGCAACAGCACAGCAGTCAAAGATCTAGAAAGCATTGGAGGGAGGAAGGGAACTAGGATTATGAAGAAGAGAATGACATGAGCAATGAGAATTACCGGTAAGTAACCAGAGTGCCACCACGTTATTCCTCTTCTGTATCACAGCCCTTGCTTAATGAAAGTGTTTCAAGAAGTGGCAAGTATTCACCAAGCACACCTGCTATTGGTCAGGAGTCATTCATTATTAGGCCTGGATGAAATTTAAATTACATCTGCGAAATTCACAAAATTTGCAAAATTCGCATATTTTAAATAATTGTGCAAAATTCACAAAGTTACAGAAAATTCCTTTAAACTGTTTTGTTGCACAATTTCCCATTATTTTTATCCACTGGAGACTGGCTCATGCAGAAAAAGTCTCACTGAGAGAGATTTTCTGCTCGAACCAATCTCCTGCCAGTCTATACACAAGGAAGGTGCACTCTAATTGAAGTCATTCATGAAGCATGTATAGTTCAAAATTCTTCTTTTTATTAAAGTTGTTTGCTTTAAAATTCTTCTTTTTATTAAAGTTGTTTGCTTTAAAATTCTTCTTTTTATTAAAGTTGTTTGCTTTAAAATTCTTCTTTTTATTAAAGTTGTTTGCTTTAAAACCGGCACACAGCCAACGCGTTTCGTTCCCTAGTGCCACGGGAACTTCGTCAGGGCTGTAATAATTATAACATAAATATACATAAATATACATAAAAAACTTACATTTACACACTATACAATAGACAATAGACTGTTTAGAGAGACAATAACACACAATACATATAAGATGACCCAAAATCCAAAAGAGAACGTTTAAAAGGAAAAACAATATTCAAATTAAATCACATACCAACAGTACAATACCAATAAAAAACACATACAATACAGATGGGGGCACATATATCCATACAATATGGACGAAACATAAAAAAGTGATAAAATAATAAGAAGGGTGGGAAAGACTAGGATCTAAAAGAGAAGAATAATACATATCAATTTCCACAGTAGCGGAAAAAAGTTTACATCAACATGACTAATGCATACTATCTGGGGGTTCAAGCTGAGAGGCGGGAGAGTGAATATTTAGAAAATAAAAAATAGAAAAATAAATAATAGAAATGACCACAGAAGATTCAATAATATGAGAAAGCATCTCACCTTGCTCATATATAAAAGGATCACAAATTGTCCATAGAGGTATGAAGTCACCTATTTTGATCACTACATATAATCAATCCAAATGCGATTGGTCCAAGTATCTCTAATGAAAAAACAATACGTCAATACCATATAACAATAGGACACAAATCACCAATATGGAGCCTTAAGCCAGTAAGCTAAATCGGTGCCAGACACAAGGCCAATTTGTACCCATTGCCAAAATTGTAGTACAAGGAGTGACATTTACCAGAAACCAATCTAAAGACTGTTCATATTTACAGTAAATAGTTTAAAGTTATGGACAAGTGGGAAGTTTCTCACCTCAAGTATTTTTGTAAAATCCTCCAAAAGGTATGTTTATGTCTGATCCTAGCACAATTTTAAAAGCTGCCGCTCCTCTTCAGTATAAGAGGACGCGTATGAAGGATAACAAAAGGAAAGCACAAACACAATATCTGCAAAGTAATTTAGAAAAAGACGAAAGATACAAACGTCTATAAATATATTCAATAATACAAAACAAAATAATAATATTAAAATTGCTACATCGTAACCCCAATCGGTCTCACCTTAAAATCAATCAAAGGGCATCCGAATTATCTAACCCAAAGTTCACTGTTGTCCACAAATTTCGAACACACAGTTATAATAGGAACCACAAATGGAGGTTCTGTAAGTAAAAATTGATTTGAAAGTATTAGAGAATTCGAGGGGAGAACAGGTAAGCAGGTGCGCCTAAAAATTTGATAATGTATTTCAACTTGCTCTAAGCAAATGATTAACTCGTAAGTGAAGTAAATGCGCCACAAATACTAACAAAAACCAGGGCTTGGTTCTGTGTATAACCACTAGTAAATACCTTGTGGTTATAATGCCTGAGCTTGATAGGCGACAGGCAAAAGCAGAGATGTTGCCTAGAGTGACATAAAAGATGTAAATATATCTCCGCCATAGAATAATAAAAATTACCTATGCGCTATCACAAATAGTAAGGGCACATCGCAGAACATAAAAACAGGACTTCGTTATACGTGAAACCACAATCTCCTGCCAGTGTCTTGCATGACTTTTTTACTCGAGGAGCACTCACGTGAAAAAAGTAGCACAAATCACCAGAAAACCACACATCTCTCTAAAAGATCTGACATTTTAATGAAATTTCATTACTAAATTTCACAAACCCCAGTCCATCGCTCAGAAGCCTTGTTGGAGCATTGATTTCATAACATCATTCAGACGGCTATACAGTAATTGATGAATAGATACATCAACAGCCACAGAAGAACATAACCTTAAGACCATGTTTAGGACTGAATTCATCCATCAGTAGACAAAACAAAGCAACTAAGTAAGATAGGAAGCAAACTACAAACTGTAGGACATAAGTTACATAACAGAATGCCGATGTGGAAATCACATTCAAAGAACCAAGAGGGAGCCCGCCCCACCTAAAACAAGTGCACATCCACCCAAACCACAAATGGTCAAAGAGCCAACCAATGCCACTTATACATATGAGGAAAAAGTAACATTGGAGAGAAGCCCCAGGAAGCAAAAGGACCGAAGAGACACCAGCACAACATAGTAAAGAATTATGTAGAGTAAGGGAAAAGTAACTAAAACATACAGGATATCACTGTGCTGCATAACTTCCTGCCTGAAATGCCATATGTCCAGCCTATAATGAAGAGAGGATTGCACCCCCCAGCAGAGTGGCCTGGGAAAAGGTAAAACTGAGAACACTATTGCCACATGCAAAGAAACTTGAAAAGCACAGAAGAACATAAGGGTCAAGCTCTGTGCTTCCTAGTCACAAAGAATTGAAGCAAGATTAGCGAACAACAGTCAACACATGGTAGACTATTTGAAACTAGGGAAAAAGTCATGTCGGACTGCAAATAAATCAAAGGGACCTTCTATGCACCACGCTCACAAGTGGGAATTTGTAGGTGAAGTACTACCCATAAAGATGTGCTGAAAACTCCTAGGACCCATTTACGCTTGTCAGGATTTCACATAAGGATTCCTGAAAGGTGGAAACAGTTATTCTACAGTGTAATTCTACACCACTAGTGCCTAGAATTACACAGTAGTAAAACCGATGCAAAGGGTGGGAACTGGGCAAAAAGGCCTGGTTTGCCTTGTAAATTTGGGAACACCTACAAACATGTACATTTGGGAACAATGGCTAACTCCAATCTCACCCTTTCCCACCCTGGAAATGGTTATAGCATTACTACTGCAAATGGTTGTAACTCTCCTTCCAGGATGGGATGGGAAACAGATCACTGCGAAATCTGGAAGAGAACATAGAGAAAGTGGTGTCTCCATGGGAAATCATGTTTCTCCATGGAGAAATAAGCATTGGCATAGCCAATAGGTCTCGCTTTTGTGACCTTATAAGTATTTAGTTTTGCAGCACAATATCCTTGGTGCAAGAACATCAACTGTTGCATGGCTAAAAACATATAAGGCCCCAAAGGAGAGACCTATTGGCTATGCCAATGCTTGTTTTTAGAAGCCTGGCATGCAGTTTTAAATGTAGGCTGGTAAGAAAGGTGCCAACCCGAGGGGCAAGGTCTAGAGAGAAATAAGATAGGAAGAGAGGCGCGTTATAATGAGATAGCACGAATAGAAAGGTGAAGCACAGAATGACAGGTCAGGTAAACAAAGTAGCGAGGCAGAGAGGCAGGTAGAGCCGGTGGGATGAAAAATAGAAAGATATGAGAAGTAGAGAGAAAAGAGGTGCATATGAGGTAGAGAGATGAGGCTAATACAGAGGAAGGGCGAGGGAGAAGTAGAGAATGGTGAAATAGGGAGAGAGAGACAGAGGTAAGACAGATGTATTAAACGAGCGAGACATTGGAAGCAGAGATAGTGAACGGAAACAGTGATGGAGATAGAAAGAGAGATGAAAGCAAAGGGAGTGATAGATGGAGTGGAAGAGGTAGAGAGAGAGCATTGTAGAGGAAAATAAATAAAATAATGGGAAGGTTAGGGAAAGAGGACATCAATAAAACGAGAGACATAGAAGGCCAATAGGTGAGGTAAATTGAGAGGCTAGATAGTGTATGAGAAGTGGGGAAGAGAGAGATGAGGCAGTGAGTTGTGAGGCAGAGAGAGAAATGAAAGAGAATGGTGAGGTAGAAAGAGGCATGCGAGAGGTAGAGAAAGGTAAAGATGGCAAAAATGATAGAAAGGGTAAGATAAAGAGATGAAATTAAGAGGGAGATGAAGTAAATGGAAGAGAAATGAAGGGGGATGAGATGCAAACAGAGCAGCAAGATGCAGAAAGAAGAGAAAGTGTAGAGAGAGAGAGCGAGAGGCACTTGAGGAGAGGAGAGGGGCAGAGAGCTAGAGATCTAGAGGTAGGATCGGAGAGAGGTGGCAAGTTGAGGTCATGAGAGTGCTGTGGGGCACTGAGGTTTATTGAAAGAGAGTTGTGACGGACATAGCGAGTTTAAAGGTAGAGCAATAGTGTGGTAGGTACGTAGCCATGTATAAATAGACAGGTAAAAAGGGAGTGTTTAGGTAAAGGAATGAGACATGGGACAGAAAGGTGCGACAGAGAAAGAAATGTATTGGGTGGTATAGAGAAGTGACAGCTAGTCACAGAGTGTGGTATGTAAAGAAGTAAGTTAGAGAGAAGGGCAGGGATTTAGTCTCTGGTCAGGTAAAGAGAGTTAACTTACAACAAGAGAGGAAGAGGGAGAGATGAAGGAGGGAAATGTGAGTAGAGGTGGGAGGTAGAGAGGCAAAACAAACAGGAGCTAAGAGTAAGTTAATGGGAGGCAGACAGAAAGTAGAGAGGTAAAGAAGGGTTAGCAAGACAGGGAAATAGATGATAGAGCAAGATGTAGGTGAGGTAGAGAAAGAGGTGGATAGAGAGGTTGAGAAATGTGGGATGACAAGGAACCCGTAAGCCAGGAACACACCAGGTCTTTGTCTTTAAGCTCGCTACCAGTGCAGTAAACATGGATCAGCCATTTGTAGATAAAGAGTGTGTCTTTATTTCAGGTAGAATAGTATATTTCGTCAGCCATCAACTGCCCGCTTCCTCACTCCAGCCTTCCTTCAGCAACTGTCCACACAACTCATCACATATAATGACGTCTCTGTTACATCAGATGAATCTAACAGAAGACTGTACCATATGAGCAGCTACCACAGAGAGCGACTTTTGTTTAAATTGCTCTTTATTGAGATTTTTATAACACAATACTAAAATGACACTCGTATCATATTCCTGTCCTGTGCACAGAGGGGACACCACACAATATACAAGTTGCAGCACAGCTCCAGGAGACAAACTGTCATTAAAAAACATTCCAGACAGTGTTCTGAGTGTGCTGTGGTGCACAGATGGGGCTTACTTGTTGAACTGAGAATTAGCACACCCTGGTCTCAATTGGAGGGTGGGTACTATAGGACGGTCTGGATGCTGTGAGCGAGGAAAGAAGGCCGGGGTCATCTGCTTCATCGCTGATGTATTTGGCAATGTGTAGCACACTAGAATATTCCTCGGCCTGCGCAGTAGTCTACAAGGGTCTTAAAATGCATACGAGATCCACTAAGAGCTACATCTAACCAATGAAATCCATCCAGAGCTACAGCCTAATAGTAACTTAAATGCTCTTAAAGAAAGGAAGAAGAGAAAGAAGAAAGGAGATGAGAAAAGGAAAAAAGAAACAGAGAAAAGTGAGACAGAAAGGAGGGGAGGGACAGAAATTAGTGACGAGAGGGAGAGGATTGGAGAACCAAAGACAATAAGGGTGAGCGAGTGAGGGAAAAAAAAGACAGAGAAAGGGAGGAAGCTCACCAAAAGGGTGAGAGAGTCGGTTAGAGGAAGGTAGAGAAGGAAGACAGGCAGGAGGGCGAGAGGGAAACCGAATGGGGGGGCAAGCACAGGAGAGGCAGAAAGATAGAGTAGAGTGAAGGAGTGTGGGAGACAGGGGCACAAGGTTGGAGGAATGAGAACAGAAAGCCAGGAGAGATAAAGATGGGGGGAGGGGGGCGGAGGCTGACCGGGAGGAAGAAAGGGGCGGGGGCGCTGGAGGGGCAGAGAGACGCAAGAAACACAGGCGGAGAGAGAGACACTGTGAGAGAAAGACGATATGAGAGGAAGGAGGATAAAGGAGAGGCAGGGAAAAGAGGCAGTAGGAAGACACACAACCTCTCCAAAGTATGATCAAACATTTCCCTTAACAAAACGAGAAACCTAATGGCTTTGCTGAACTTGTTGAAGCAGATGACACAATAACCCCCACAACTTCACATACAATATGGCATGTTTTGTAATGACTAAATCTGGAATGTAAACATGAAAATAAAAACAAATGAAATACATTAAAGGGAAAAACAGACAGGTCGTGTAAACATGCTGCCGCTGCCTCATTCAGGCAACATTTCAAAGAGCTGCAAAACGGTTCAACTATTGTAAGGGGTGTCGTTGGTGTAATGTATGCATTTGCCTCAGAAGAGGGTGTTTAACTTGTCACGCTGCTAAAGTACAGTGCTATTGAATCAGCTGAATAGAGATTAAAATTGATAAGAGAAAGGGAGGAGCATTATAAGAGAATGAACTGAAGGGCACCTTGTAAAGACGAGCCAGCGAATAAACAGCAGCACGGGGAGGGGGGGGGCGGAGAAACGATGGGGTGAGAGAAGCAGGAGAAAGGGAGGAAGGACAGGGAGGCGCATGGACTTGGAAGGAGGGTGAGCGAGTGAGGGAAAAACAGAAAAGACAGAGAAAGGGAGGAAGCTCACCAAAAGGGTGAGAGAATTGGTTAGAGGAAGGTAGAGAGGGAAGACAGGCAGGAGGGCAAGAGGGAAAGAGAATGGGGGGGCAAGAACAGGAGAGGCAGAAAGATGGAGTACAGTGAAGGAGTGTGGGAGACAGGGGCACAAGGTTGGAGGAATGAGAACAGAGAGCCGGGAGAGATAAAGATGGGGGGAGGGGTGCGGAGGCTGACCGGGAGGAAGAAAGGGGTCGGGGCGCTGGAGGGGCAGAGAGACGGAAGAAAGAAACACAGTATCCATCTCGCACGCGCGGCTGCTGAGAGGTGTAGTCTGACTGCAGACAGTGGTCGCTGGTGGAACGTAGCATCATGGTAAGGGAGATAACAATGTCACATAGAAATGGGATGGTATTGTGAAGGGCCGCATAAAATAGCATGTGCATGAAGTCTCCCTACACGGTTGCAACCCCGCCATAAGGCGCCCTTATGGCAAAAGAACGCGCAGACCGCCCACAGCAATGGGATTTTAACTCCCGCATGGTAGAAATCTCTTATCCCCGCACGCCAGAATTCCAGTCTGTTTGAAGAATTCTTCCCCGCCCCCCCCCTCCCCCGCCGCCGCCAGTGGGATCCATACTCCTCAATTTATCTAGTCTCCAAAGAGTGGGATTGAGGGGTTTTGGAGGGGGCTCCCATTGAAATCAATGGCTATTAAAAAGTTTTTTGACGCGGTGAAAGTTTTTAGAGCAAGTGACAACCCCCTGTTTGAAGAAGGTGAAGATAAGAGTGATGCACCCCTTGGTCCACTCTAAATATCGTTATTAAGAGATATCCTACTATTGAACCCAGTGCATATGTTAAAACACGTACAAAGATATTAAGCAAGCCTTCATAAATTATTCCCTAAAATACGAAGCCTTTTTTAATAGAAACACGTCAAAAGCGCATCGGCATAGAAGAAACCTGCAAAGTGTAGCACGTCTCTGATAGTGGTCGGGAGCCGAGGTATACGACGTGTCCATACTTTTTTTAGCCTCGCGCTGAAAGTTTAAACAAGCTGTAGCCCGGTAACTGACGAGGAGAGAGAGGGAGAATGGAGGGGGTAGTAGAAGGGAGGGGATAGTGAGAGCAAAGAGCAGGGGGTGGAGGAGCATAGAAGGAAAGAGAACAAGCTGTAGCCCGGTAACTGACGATGAGGGAGGGGGAGAAGGGAGGGGGTAGTGAGAGCAGAGAGCAGGCACGCAAGGCTTAATGAACCTTGACAGACACCCACATGGCGGCTGCGCGCGTGCACGCTCGCGTGAACGCAAGCTTGAGGCCAGCAAAAGCCTCTGGTAGCACTTTCAAAAAGCCACTCACTAAATTTCTCGCAGCGCATGCGCTGGCTCAGCGAGACCTAAAAACAATGGGCCTTTCTAGATCAGGCTCCATTTTCCCAATGCACACTTGTACACTATGTAGAATTACACATTGAGTAAATAAGAGTCCGGGGAATATAGCAAATGGCATTACCAGCGGCACAACTTTACACAAGCAATCGTCACAGCTTTCCAAGGGTACAAAAGAAAAAGGTTTATAAATTCCAAAAATCACTAAATGTGCACCCATTCAGGGGAGTACGTTTATGGATGTGATTCACTCGTTTTTTCTGATGTGGGCCCCTGTCCGTAATAATATACCTTCCAGAGGGAAGGCACCTGCTGACAGGGAAGAGCAAGCAACAGAACTAGCGGAGGCCTGCACTGAACAATTCGATAACACCATGACTTTGTGCAAGTGCAACCAGAAGGAGAACCATTGGTAAGCAAGAAAGGACCGCACAAAGCCCAGTACGCACCTTTTAACCCGGGAATGTGTACTGCAGCCTACAAAGACAGCAATTCTAGGGAGTGTACCAGTCCACCGCTGACTACCTCATACTATAGTCCAGCGATCATGCCCCATACCTCCATAATGGAAGACTGGATTGTGGTAGGAATCTCACTTTAGTGAGAAAGAACCCTAACATCATTTCACCAAAGCAAGGTCCCAACTGAGTTCCCAAATACAATAACTTTTTTGTGTTGATGGAAGTAGGGATCGGAAAGAGTGATACCCATTGGAAAGGCGGCCAGCATATTTACAGGCTGGGTTCAACAGTCCATTACATTGAGTGCAAACTGCATTACTACCACTATAGTAATATGGGTCAATGCTTCCAGTGAAATCCTAAACGAAAGTCACAAACCTCAGTATAGCATGACATTGGTGGGCATAAAATGTGTCTGTGATATCAAAAAGAGGCAGTATTAGCCCCGTCTGCACTGTAAAGTGAAAGTCTGTACTCCTGAGCAAACATTGATGTCTGCCATGCCCATACAGAAAACGCTGCAACTTTTCTTTGTGCTCCTAAATTAGAAACATGTCATGGAACACAGTCACAATTCAACAGGTGGCTCAAAGGACTCAAACCCCTTGTGCAACAGGGACTTAGCAATTAATGAGTGAGTTATTTCTGCCACAAATTCCTGGAAAACAAAGCCACCGCCCTAACAGGACATAATGCTGCTCAAACGCAAGTACAGCTAGACCAGGTGCATCAAACACAAGATGCTGGAAGAAAATAGAGCCAATACTGGGTTCACAAACAACAATAGCACTGTTCCTTATAATATTATGCAACTATTATTTTTTAAACAAGCAACAGACAACAGCAAAAAAATCTCTCTCTTGCATAAATAGTACTTCAACATGTATGTAGTATAAACCAAATACCCTTGGGTGTGGCGAAAATTGTAGAAATGTCTAGCAGGGTAAATATTGGGGATGGGAGGGTGAGGGTCATGGAAATACAACTAACCATTTTCCTTTCAAACTTTATTATTTGGCTTCACATTTGTGATTTATGCTTATTGTATGGGTCATCAAACCAGTTTCATTCTTAAATCCAGGAACTAACCCCATACTGACGCCACAGAGCTAGTTGTACATATTCCTTGACAGCTTCAACATCCTGACAAAGCTTCAAACATCTCATTTCAAAACCAAATTTCTACCACTACAAAATTGACACATGTGGTCTCCCACTTGGTTTAGAGAGCCTTCGGTGCTAGGGGAGACTGAGGCCATAGTGTTGTACATCAACATAAAAAAGAAATGCATCCGAGTCTTAGGAACAGGATCACAGAAGGACCTGTAGAATCCCTACCACAAGCTCCTCGCATCCTGAAAGTGCTAAAAATGGGAGTACTACAACAGCCCTCCTCTGGTTAATAGTACTCAAGTAATTTACAACATAAGCACAAAGGCCTGACGCATCCCAATCTAGGTTTGCCTCAAATCTGACTGGCAGGTCTCATGCTCATCTCATCTACATATGCTCAGCCAGCTGAGCTAACCTATCGGTTTCTGGACATTAAAGTAGCATTAAACGAAAACATAAACGTGTTTTTAATAAACCAAGCCTGAGGTGCCAAGGGGTATCAAAACACTATTGGTAGTACTAAAGAGATTACTCTGAAAGTTGCTTAGTTCTCAAGAGGGGACCTCAGCTACTCAGATTCCTTGTTGATGACTCACAGTGACTTGCACTGTAGGGTGTGAAGCTTATTATTCTTATAGACAAAGCACATTTCTGATAACTGCTCCATGAGTAGGATGCAAGACTTACATTTCCCGAAATGTAGAATCAGTAGATTAATAATAAGTAATAAGTAACCCAATTTTCCCATTTGCTTTAACTGTATTTTCTGGTTGCATAAAAACAAGAATGATTCAGTTCCAAGTTGGAAAAAGTCCCGAGTTGCCTTGAACCATGAGGCTCTTCACTTGATGGGGAAGGTACCTCTCAATCCAGCTATAAGCGGATGACACAAATATAATGGAAGACCTCCTCAGCCAGTGACATATTTAACCTTTGATCTGGTTTGTTTAATGCTCAAAACTGAATGCCAAACAATTCCGGATGCTAAATCTGCAAAAAAGAGTATCTACTCATTACGTCTCGACCAGGCTTCTCCAAAGAGTAGGTCGTGAGCTACTTCTAGCTCTCCAGCTACCTGTAAGTAGCTCTCCTGTGTGCAGCCCAGGCTACTTAATTAGAAACTTTTGTTTACCTATATTTATATATGTATAGCAAAAATGAAAAGTGTGTACTCTAGATGAAAACGTGTTTTTTTTCAGAGCTCATGAGCCGATGTTTGGAGATAAATGGTTGAATTTACAAACTATATTTATAGCTGATGTAGGAGTGATAAATGATGCTTCATTGGGGAGGCATAATTACTAATATTATTACCTTGATGTCGGCATCTCCACCCAGCTCCTCAGAAGACTCTAGTCTAGACCATACAGAACGCTGCAGCCAGACTCATCCTGGACCTCCCCAAAAGCACCCACATCACCCTCCACCTGAGAGAACTTCACTGGCTCCCCATCCAGAAGAGATGCCAGTTCAAGATCCTCACACACACCTACAAAGCCCTCAATGACCTAGGATCTGCCTACATCAACCATCGACTGAACTTCCACCAACCCTCTAGACACCTGTGCTCCTCTTTACTCGCCCTCACACACACACCCCATATCTGTCTCAGCCGTAGAGGTGGCCGCTCCTTTTCCTACATCACTGCCAAGACCTGGAACGACCTTCCCCTCCAGCTCCGCACAGCCCCCTTGCTGGCAGACTTCAGAGAGAGACTCAAGATCTGGCTCTTCGACGGAGACACATCGCCCAGATACACCTAGGGGTGTCAGTGTTGTGCTTTACAAATGCTGGTTGATTGATGCCAGTAGCATTGCAGCCATGGCTGTTATGTATTATCCATGTAAAGGCATTCCAAATTGATAAAACGTTTTTGACATTATTGCTGGCAACTCTGCCTGATGCACTTAGGTAATCAATGCTGGTACTCTTGCATAAATTGGGCACTAATGTAATCTTGTTTGATGTTATCACTATTACAACACTAATAATATTAGTAGCTCTGAATAATTTTAATTGAATTTAAGTAGCTAAATGTTAATATGGATATCGATGTGTTCAATGATAAAAATGACCTATTGTCCTTATTAATAGAATCGCCTGTTCTGAACTCCACATCTACCTCAACACGCAAGTATGTACTCAGGCAGGCCCTGTGACCTAAGTCCAGGATTACTGCTTGATAGGGCACAGGTGGAAGGGTGAATAGCTGGCAGTCAAACACTCAGACAGGAAACTCTTGATCAATTCCATAGACAGGCGAAGCAACATTACGATTGTCAGAGGAGATTGCCCCAATAAAGCACACATGGCCGGAGGGGGTACGTGCTCCTAAAACACCATAAAATCAGATGCAACATGAGTTAGGAACACATAGCCAATCAGGGATAGCACACGTAGTGTTCACATGCTCCCCATGCCGGACATCTGGACACATTCATCACTGGCCACACTGTGTCCACGCAGGTCAAGACTCACCTGTAGTAACCATTGGCCAATAATTTATGATTCTAAAGGCAGCAACCAATATTCCTCACCATATATGGTATGCCAGAAACCTTTTATTACTTGTTATAACATTGTATATAAAGATAGCACAAACTCGATGTAAACTGAGACAGTCCTCAGACCTAGTTCCTGTAACTGTTCTCCCGGCCGAACTGTTTAATTAAACAAACTGTTTCCGTTGTGCCAAACGTCTCTGGTCTTTTGCTTTTCAAGAAAATCCAATTCGAGAGACATTTTAGCAAGCCACTATAGGATTGGGACCTCGCAACCGAAGGAAGGTGGCCCTGCCCAGACAGATTCACGCTGCGCTACGAGAAAGGTGGGCAGAAATCGCAATTGAATGGAAGTTCTGCTGAATCCCCGGGGCGGAGGTCCGTCCTGAAGCAGCCATCACAGAGGGTAAGAGACTACATCCGCACCTAAAACATAGTCTAAAGCATTTGGCAAATGGCAAAGTAGGGAGAAGCGTAAAAAGATAACCTGATCGCCCTGCCACTGACAGGGCCTGGCATGTTACCTATTTTATATGTCCTAACTGTATCAGTGTAAGGCGGCTAGCTGAGGTGAATACAGTGTAATAATATGTATAGCCCTTGTTAACTCTCAGGATGCTGATTTTTTTGTGCCATAGCTAACTTGATTGGGTGAAGTTGACACCTCAGTCTCATAGTTTTTTAGTTCAACGGTTTCCGTGTGCTAAAGTGGTTTCTTAACACCCATAGTATCTGGAAGGAGTGTGGGAGGTGCATCTAGTTTGACCATGGGCGTGACAGGGCGGAATTCGTATAGGGAAAACTTGGACCCATGCAACTGGGCGCAACTTGTGTGTGGCTAAGAGGGGCTGGTGATTCCAGAGTTATTACTAAACGGTGTCTATGATTACCACCTTTGTCTAAGAGTGGATAGTGGCAGACTATCCGGCTCACTTAGGAACGTGCTGCATGATAGTCTTCTCTTGCTAGAGGATAATATGTGATGAATGTACAATTGTTTTTACAAAGGCATTTTTTCTGTCAACTATTATTGAAATGTATTCTTGTATGTCATGGTATTGTATTGATTGTCTTTGAAAACTGTATCGTATGAAAATTTGAATTTGTGCAGGTTTTATTCAAACATATCGCATATTCACCCTGTGTTACAAAACTACATATGAGTATAAGTGCTGAGCTGATAGTACGTAAATTGTAAGAGTGCACCACGTACAAATTGCCCCAACGATTCGACAAACCCAACTAGGATAACGTTATTTGAATTGTATAATCCAAATTACTTAAATAGTCATGGATTCTCCACTAAAGCATACGGAGACCAGGTTCCCCAAACAGATAAAAAGACTTAAGTATTTCCAAAAGTGGAATTTACACACAAAGGCACACACATTTCCCTGATCTAAGGAAGGAACAATTGACACAAATATAATTGAGCATACTAAAACACATATAAAAACCATATATATAGGACAGAAGAGAGACTAAAGGGAGTCAGTGTTAGAATTGTGGGCCATCTTTGAAGAGATTCAACCTGGTAGCCCCACGACGCCGAGAGCGAGCGAGGCATCAGCATCTCCTCCATCATATGCAGGGATGGATTTACTCACACCAGCTCCCCCTGCATTAGGATAGTCGAACCCAATAATAGTAGAAGCCGACGAGCCGCACACCGAAAGAAGGTCAGTTAGGTCTAACCATGAGAAATCTAAAAGCAAGCCTAGATGTCATTAGCGCAGCTTACGTTTCTAGGGAAGGTCCCCAAATGCTTGACTTCCCTTCCACCACACTCGACACATGACAGGCAGGTATAATACACATTCCCACTGGGTCAGGCGAGCGCAAACGTGGATCAGGAAAATTTGTGGCGGTTCTAGTCTCAGTGAGCTTGGGAGATGAAGGGAGCTCCAGTCCCCTGGAAACAAATGATGAGGGTGGGGCTACAGGGTTTGCCCAGGTAGCAGAGTGAGTTTGAGGGTGAAGCCAGATAACTAAAGCAGCGTGTAGCTCTGAGCAGAAGGGCTAGACCGCGCGAGGAAGAGAAGCATGAACGGAGGCTGGAGAGAGAGAGAGGGCGTGCAACCGGGAGTTAGAACGAGAATATAGAACAGTACACTCTCCTCATGAGGAAAGTGAAGCCAGGTACAGTGCGCAGTACTGGGAAGAGTCGGAGGTCGATGAAAGGCTACTAGCAGGGCATAGAGCCACATCGTTCGGTCGACATAGGAGAGGGGCTGACCAAGAGAAAAAAAAGAGCAAGGCAGCCTGGTACTTACCCACCCGCGATGCAGTAAAAACAAAAAGGCACCAGTGCATGCACACGAGGGAAGCAGCAACACGGATACGCATTGCTCCTCAAGGGTGCACAACAAAAATTACACAAACCCCGAGGGAGAGAATAGCTAAAATGGAAGGTAAGGCATTTGTATACCTGTTTTGCGACCTATTAGCATATTGGACTGAGGAAAGGGACCAATATGACAGGTCTTGGCCAAGGCAAGGATTGTTTGAGTGAGAGGACATGGCAGTAGCGGAGGACTGCATCAGGCATGAAGGAGGGAACCCTAAGTAGGACTTACTCTACATGCAGCGACGCCTTGCAAGATGGGAGCACTATCTTGAGGAGAAACCCGTAGTCACCTAGCGTGAGAGTGTGCTCATTACTACATAAGGGCACGGCGGGGATTATATACGTGCCTTGCACCAAGATGGATAAAGAGGGGTTGAGAACCAAGTTACCACCATTGCTGGATGGGGCAGGGAAGTGGATTACATGCTTCGGGAAAAACACAGCAGGCATCAACCGAGCGATAGGAGACATTAAGAGTCTGCTAAGCAGTCTAATTGGGGAGCAGACGAACACAGTGTTTGCCCGAGCTCGCATTCCAGTAATCACACTAACAGATACCTAGCATGATGGGGCTGCACCAGCATTGGATCTGGACCACCCTGAGAGAAATATTCCCGGACTGCCCAGATGTAGGAGAGCTAATGGCAGAGACCATGACGCCAGAGGAGAGCATAAATGATTTCCTGATTAGAATGAGAGAAAGATGGGGACAAGAAACTGGACAGCCGAGGACAGATATGGACCCACAAGTCACATTTTTCTACAATATTCTTAAGAAACGGTTACCCACCGAGATACAGAGCGGGCTGGACATAATAGTTGGTTTAGATAACAAACCCTGGCAAGTGATACAAGCTCATATACTCCACTATGATAAGAAAAAGCAAGCGAAGGATAGAGAGAAGCAAGAGCAGGCCCAAAGAGACACAGCAAAACGAGTTCAACACAAGTTGAAAAAGACTGCCCCTGAGGGGGCAGCGATGGCCGCAACCATGCAGATGGCATCAATCACAATTGGGGCTCCACCGCAAAACTTTAGAGGGTAACAAACAGGCTGTCCAGGAGCATGACCAGGATATGGTAGTGGAGGCCAGGAGGGCTGGTCGCAACCAAATCCTAGAGGGTGCAACTATTGCCATTGGCAGGGTCACCTGGTAAAGAGGTGACTGATAAAGGCATACCATGAGCAGCAGAAGCAGCAGAGGTCAGTGAACCACGGCAAGCTGCCACAAACACCTACGAACACCTCTCCTCAGAACCAAGCACAGGGTAATCAGAACGTACCATCCGCTCAGCTGCGGGGATATCCGCTGATCGCCGCACAAGCATGTGGCAGCAGCAGGCACAGACAGGGAACCCAGCGCAACAGGGACTGGGGCCACAACCCTGGCAGGGAGGGGTGACCGTGCGGAGAGGTAGCGCCTTCTCGCAATCACAGAGCCAAAATACACAGTAAAATAGGCCCCCACAGCAAATAAAAACAGGAAATAATAATACCTATGACATAACCCCCAGTAGTCCATCTGTGGATCGAGAGTGGCTCTTAGTGTATCCGGGGCAGTCTTCTTTAACAAGTAGTCTGCCGACAGAATTCCCGGGTAGGGCCGTCCAGCTCAATGATAAAAGGGGGAATGGAGCACTTGGGGGATGGTTTATTGAAAGTATGGCTAACCCATGTCAGGAAATCTGGGACACCGAGGTGGGTGGATACACTTGGTTAGAAGGGAAGGGTCAACCCCATATTATACGGAAACGTACCCAGTATTCCTTATGTTTTAGAGTAAAAGGAATGCTTCAGATGGGCACGAATGCCAACTGCGGAGTGATTTTACATATTCTGGATATGGAATGGCGCACCTCCATGCTTAGGATTTATTATTGGCAGTGCAGCGAGCATGCCTATGCTCAGCTGGTTCCCGGATGGAGAGGTTTGTGTTCCCTGGTAACCTTGCACACCCCTACCCTGGTCATTCCCGGAGAAGATCTAATGGAGTTTTAACAGCACCTGTTAAGGAAAATGACCACCTTGCTGCACTACGCCCGCGAAAGGAGAGTGGCGGACTATTTTGGCTGGGATCAGTTTATAGACATTCCAGATGAATTTAGGCTGTTCACAGAAGCACAGCTGGGGGCATAGGGGTCAATACCTTTCTTCACCCTGCAGACAAAAGCTATTGCCCGCTGGCTCCAGATCACCCAGTGGTAATTGCTCAAAATGATTAACAGCACTGAGCTTGGCCTCAATTCCATCAAGGAATAAATGTGAGCTATCCGCCTCATGGTAAGGCAGCACCGTTATATGTTGGACTTAATGACCGCAATGGAGGGAGGGGTCTGTGCCAAGAACGGCGCCGCCTGCTGTACATTCATCCCAGGGAATGACATGGACAATGGAACATTCACACTTGCAGTCCAAGCACTGCATAATCTACAGAGAAGCATGCTTGAAGAGGGAGGTGCCCCTGAACAGGAGTGGTTTTTGAACTGGTTCTCCTGGCTCCCACGATGGATATCTGGTCTATTTAAATCACTGTTGACAGTTATCAGTGTGTTTCTATTGGGTTGCGGGGGTTATACAATTGGGGATTACCTACTGTAAAAACGCAGTCCTCAAACTAGGTAGAATGCAAGTAACTCGGAAGGTTGTCTCAGTCAAAAGTGAGCATAGGAAACAAGACCCAAATAAAAATAATGGTACAAACGCATGAGTTAGACAGTGTAGTTGAAGAATCAACTAGAGGGGGGGAATGTTAATATGGATATCGATGCGTTTAATGATAAAAATGAACTATCGTCCTTATTAATAGAATCGCCCTTTCTGAACTCCACATCTACCTAGACATGCAAGTATGTAGTCAGGCAGGCCCTGCAACCTAGGCCCGGGATTACTGATTGATGGGTCATAGATGGGAGGGTGCATAGCTGGCAGGCAAACACTTGAACAGTAAACTCTTGATCAATTCCACAGATAGACGCTGCAACATTGCAATGGTCATGGGAGAATGCCCCAATAAAACACATATGGCCAGAGGGGGTACGCATGCTCCTAAAACACTTTAAAGTCAGATGCCATATGAGTTAGGAGCACATAGCCAATCAGGGCCTAGTACACGTAGTGATCACGCGCTCCCCATGCCCGACATCTGGACACATTCACCACTGGCCACACTGTGTCCACGCAAGTCAAGACCCACCTGTAGTAACCATTGACCATTAATTTATGATTCTAAAGGCAGCAACCAACATGCCTCACCATATATGGTACGCCAGAAAACTTTTATTGGTTTTTGTAATATTGTATTTAAAGAGAGCACAAACTCGATGTAAACTGAGACATCCTCAGACTTAGTGCCTGCAACTGTTCTCCCGGCCGAACTGTTTAATTAAACAAACTGTTCCTGTTTTACCGAACGCCTCTTGTCTTCTATTTTTCAAGAAAATCAGATTTGAGCAACCGTCTTATTACAGAAAGGTATGGAGATGCCTAGTCTAGACAAATAATTCAACCTCTCATTGACTGACAAACTAAATGTAGGAGGTTTCTCACCTTCCACCTCGATCAATGTTAAATCACTGGGCGTTACTCTTCACTTCACCTTCTCACTAGGCACACACATCAACAACAAAGCCCAACCTGCTAATTATCTACAGCATTCACTAAAAACTAAAAAATGTTAAAACGCCTTCTCTCCCGACAATTTGAAAGCTACAGCATACTCATTATTAATTGCTCATCTTGACTGTAAGAATGCCTCATTAGCAGGGATAGCTCAGTCCTCTTCAGCACATCTGAAATCAGACCTGCACTCCAGAGGGGGACTTCTAATCCTGACAAACGTTTGTGACCCAACTTCACCTATTCTAAGAGGCCTGCACTGGCTTCCCTTGGAGACCAAAATGAAATTCATGATTGCTGCCTGGCTCATAAGTCTAAACATCTGATGCAGTATTTCTTAACCTGGGGCCTGCAGGCCCTAAGGGTCTGTGACCTCTATTCAAGGGGTCTACCATTGTTTAGAAAATGAAATAATATTAGTAAAGTATATATTCATTAAAAAAAAAAAAAAAAAAAGAACTGAAAAATGTTAAAGGCTCTGTGAATTTGAAACTGGAAGCTAAAACGTAAGTTGGTATATTAGTGCAAGTACAGCACATAGAATCTAGTATGAATAAAGAAGTACTGTTATGCACCGACAAAAAACAGAGCATGCATGAGGAGTTAAAAAGATAGTGAGAGATAAGGTAGAGTCTATCTAGTATATTGATTCATCTTTTAGAAATAATACTACATTTTGAAAAGCTCCTACCTTCCCATTAAAATTAAAATTGTGATTTTTGTATATTTTTTAGTTTGTGAGTTAAATAGAATATTTCCTTATTAGAGCACTTGCTTGACATATAGCTACATTTGAATTTTTGTGCATTGTTTTGATGTTCAAGTCAAAGGAATAGGCTAGGGCTGTTACTCCCCTGGTTTCAGTAGGGATTAATTGATGGATCCACACACAGATCAAAAGATCTAAAGAATTCTTCCTTACCATCTTACTATTTCAGGTGGCCAAAGAGGACTTAAAACAAGTGCTTTTTTCCCTCCTTGAAATCCTGAAGTTCAAATCATGTCAAGTAAAACCTCTCAATGGTGACTACATCACACTGGACTCCTGCCTCTTGATTTAAGAACCCAGTCCTTTCTCCTCACCTTCAGGAAGTATTTCAAGGCTTACAATCTCAAGTTACCCGTGAATTAGCGTGATACCCATCCCAACTGCAACATCTGAATTATCTGTCTTTCCCATTCAACAATGTCTCATTCTTCTTTCTAGTAATCCAAGGCCTGATGTACGAAACATTCTAATGATCGTAGATGCTCCACTTCAGTGTTTGACATTTAAAATGCATTTTGCTTGGTACTAATCCTATTTTAGGAGCCGGAAAAGGCTTTCCGACTCCTAAAATGGGATTCCGAGTGGCTACCAATTCAGTATGTGGAAAGTGTATGCCGCTGGTGCCCTTTCCATATGTATCATATATATCAATATTTTACGACTGAAATCAGACTGCAAATCATTGACATTTTACCAACCTCCCCCAGTTGCTCTGGTAACCCATTTGCAAAAGGGAAGGGGTTCATCTGGGACCCCTACTCTTTTGTGCATTAAAAAAAAAAAAGTTTGTTTGCAAGTAGGTAGTGATCCACAAGACTACTGCCAACTCTCAAACAAATACACAAAAAAATAAGCTTTTCTTTTTGAAAGCAGTCCTGGTTCCTTTAAGGAAAACAGCTCTATTTAAAAAAAAACACCACATTTATTTTATTGAAAGGCAGTCGCATACATAGTGGACTGCGGACCACAGTAGGCCACCATTCATGTGATGGCCATTAATTGGAGTGAGTTGCTATTTGGGACCTAACTCATGAATATTAATGAAGTAGGTTAGACTGTGTCCCTCTCAGAATCTGAAGTTATTTACTGGTTGCAAAAATACTGGTCACAAATTGTGACCAATATTTTGCAAGCAGGAAATAGGAGATCTGGTCTCTGGTAACTTGTTCCACTCCTTGTACTTATGTAAGTCATGTTATAAAGTACACTAATTCACTTTTATCTAGCAGCGCCACATAAAAATGATAAATAAATGTGTTTTTATATCAAAATCACTGTATATGCACTTAGCAAAATTATTCCAGAACTACCAGTTAAAAATTATTTTTCAGCAAAAAATACAATTGTGAGTTTCGCCTTTTAAAGACCATTTTAACACAAAAATAAAGTTGAAAGAATGCCAAGAAAGGAATTCCGAGTGAGTTCCTCTGCTTTCAAATTTGACATTGAGTGGGTTTGTTTGCATTCCAATTTTTGCGTGCTATGTCAGAGTGTTGCATTGTAGCACTCTCTGTCACGAATGCTATGGAATAATAAAAAAACAGGCATTTATATTTAGAAACAATGTGGGAGAACAGTTTTAAGCAGACATAAATGTGTTTTCATTTTAAGCTAAACACTGGTTGCCATAGAAAGCGCTGGGTGTTTCAAGCTTAACACAGGTCTCCACTAGAAATATAAACCACACAGACAGCACTCCCATTGTTTCTTTAATACTGAAAGACACCAACCATTCACCTTTTCTCTATGAACTGGTGGATATCTGTGGATACAAACACGTGCATATATATATAGAATATATAAATATGTATATTATATACATATGCTAAAAAGTAGTAAGGAACCCTGAATAGTTTCCCAAGATTTAGGTGGAGAGTAGCTCCTTTATATAGAGCACTCAACACTCTAAAGGGCTCATTACTAGTATGTGATGAAGGTCCGACCACCTTGACACTGCAGCCCCGTCCGCATAATTCGAAGTGTGACGATCGGACCGCCACAAGACCGCTGCGTTGTGCCCCCTTGGAATTACACCCATGTTGAAGAACGGTTTGACATGCACAACATGGTGCATGCCACACCGTGCAGGAACGTGCTGCAGGTGCTCTCATGGTGGCAGTCCGCATATTAGGTTCTCCTATGAGCTTAACAGACCACCACCATGACATTGTCGGGCAGCACTGCCTGCCCGACCAGGATTAAACTCATAATCCGGTGGGTGGGCGCACCACGGCTTTGGCGACCCTCCTGCGGACGGCGCAGTGGCCTGCAGGAGCACCACCAAACTCACAATGAGGCCCTAAATACGCTCACCTCAAATATTTGTTTTTCTAGCAGTTTTTAAGCAAATGATTAGCATAATATCATCTACGCCCAACTAGTAAGCGACAGTCACTTGCCATTTTTGCAGTGAAGCATATTTACCTATTTTCTTTTTATATATAAACAATTTTATTGGTTTTTGAAACAGGGAGAAAACCAGCTAGACGTCAAGTACAGCATTGCACAACAGTTATGAGGCATCAACACGGTACCCATACAGAGAGGCCCCCAAGGTACACCAGTGCAAAGAAAAGAGTCAAAACGGAGTTTCGTACATGCCCCACACCCCAGCGAGTGAGGTACCACTATTCCAATGGTCCCAACCATTTGCCCCAGACTTTGTGTTATTTCGCCGGGCACCCTCTCGCTTCATACATAGGTCTTTCTTGTGCAGCGCACCAGTCTACTCCCCTGCGCCATTGCGTTACGGTTGGTGAGGCGGGGTTCGACCAGTTGGCCGCAATGTCTCTCTTGGCCACCATTATGGTTGTGTTTAAAAACAACTTGTCGGCTCTAAACCCGTCCAGCCCGTCAGTGACCCCCAGGAGCGCAGTCAACGGCCTGTGCAGGACCTCCCAGCCCAGGACTTCTGTGAGTTCCTTCTCGATAGAGTCCCAGTATCGTGTGATAACGGAGCAGCTCCATACCATGTGAAAGAAATCTGCTCGGTCATGACTGCACCGTGAGCATGAGGCATTGCGTCATAGCCCTGCACTGTGGAGGCGGTGTGGTGTTAGGTATGCAGTGTGTAAGTAGTATAGTTGGACTAGATGGAGTCTAGCGGAAGTGGTGACTGTTTTGGGTGCCATCAGTGCGTCTCTCAGGTCCTCCACCTCCAGGGGCCCAAGCCATACCTCCCATTGATCCCTCAGTCGGCCCAACGTGTTGAGGGTGTTATTCGTTAGGGATCGATAGATGCAGGAGATCCCACCCTTCCCCAAGTTACCCGTCATGGTCTGCGCCTCGAGTGGACTATATTTCGGCAGTGAGGTGCCATCCGTTATGTGATTGTGGAGGGCGTGCCGTAGCTGCAGGTATCTGTAAAACTGAGTAGGGTGCATCGAGTACCGAGTTTATAGGTCTTGAAAGGTGCGCATGTGTTCACCTCCCCATACATCTCCGAGCTGCGAGATGCCTATGAGGTCCCAAGCTCTGAAACCTTGCAGGCTACTGACCTCCTGGAGCCAGGAGCCTTGCCAGAGCGGCGTGTATTGGGTTAATTTGTTCGACCAGTGGTTGTGGCGCAAGGCAGTGCGCCAGGCCAGAAGAACCCCTCATGTCTCCGCGGGCAAAGATCTAGGGACTGGCCTCCCGTACATCATCTCCTGGATCCTAGATAGGCCTAAGATATTCAGCTCCACTCTGTATGCCGGATCCGACCAGCCTCCATTGAACCAATAGTGTATCGTGATTAGGCGGGTCGCCAGGTAGTACAAGTATAGGTTAGTCATCCCCATTCCTCCATCGAAGGATGGGATCCGGCATTGGGACAGGGCCAAACGGGGCCTCTGACCATTCCACAGTAATTTGGTGGCCAGGCTGTCAAGTTCCTTAAACCAAGTTCTTGGGAAAGAAAAGGGTGTATTTTGAATTATGTACAAAAACCTGGGCAGTATCATCATTTTGAAGAGGGCGACTCTTCCCAGAGGGTTCAATGGTAACATCTGCCATCTATGGAGGTCAGCTCGGGCTCTCTTCACCACCGGGGTCGCGGTAAGCGCCCACGCAAGATCAGGAAGCAGGGCCACTCAGATTCCGAGGTATTTAAAGGATTGCCTCCTAATAGGTATTGCGGACTGCCAGTAGAAGCAGTCTCTCGAGACATGGAGAGGAACCAAGACGGATTTGGTGGGGTTTACATGGAGGCCGGAGGCCTGTCCAAAGAGATGCAGTGCCCAAAGACAGCGGGGCCCAGACTGGGACGGTTCAGCCAGAAAGAGCAGGACGTCGTCCGCGTAGAGGGCGATTTTGTCTTCGTTCAGTCCTGGCCATTTCCATCCCCTGATTCAGTCGTCAGGTCGTATGAGACTTGCTAAGGGTTCCATCGCTAACGCGAATAGTAGCAGTGAGAGGGGACATCCCTGTCTCGTCCCCCTTCTAATGGGAAACAACCCCGACAAAGCCCCGTTAACAAGGACCAGTGCCTGTGGTTTGGAGTATAATATCTTAACTAGAGTTCGGAAGTGTGTCCCTAGGCCCATCTCAAGCAGCACCTCCTCCAGGTATCGCCAGTCGACGGAATCAAAAGCCTTCTCAAAGTCAATAAGGAGAAGTGCTAAGTAAGGGGTCAGTGACTGGCGATGTGCGAGTGCTAAGTGGAGGCGACTGAGGCAATGTCTAGTGCTTTGAGATGGCATGAACCCACATTGGTCAGGGTGGACCAATTTGGCGAGATAGGGCCTCAGCCGGTTGGCCAAAACCGACGCGAATATTTTGACTTCTGCGTTAATGAGAGAAATGGGGCGGTAGTCGGAGCATTGCACTGAGGGGGGTTGGGATTTGGGAATCACCACTATGGTGGCAGTATCCATTTCGGGCCGAAACGATCCATTCTCGACACCCTCAGCATATACGTCTAAAAGGCGGGGAACAAGCGTTTCTCGATAGGCCGCGTAGAACTCCTGTGGGAGCCCATCGGGGCCTGGGGTTTTGCCTGAGGCGGTGCGGGAGATGGCATCGCTGATCTCTTCTCGAGTGATAGGCAGGTCCAGGTCAGTGCTCTCAGCTGCAGTAAGACAGGGCAGAGAGATGCGCTCCCGGCGGAGCAACTCGGGGAGTGAGAGGCTAGGGCGCTGTTCTGAGTAAAGCCTAGAGTAGTAAGCCGCAAAACTCTGGGCCATCGCCATGGGTGAGCATTGAAGGGTGCCATCTAGGTCCCTAATCTCTGGGATTATGCGATTGGCCATAGGGTACATGGCCAGTCGATGCAGAATCTTCCCATTTTTGTCACCCCACTGTTGGACCTGGCACCATTGGCGTGGGTCTCCCTTCCATTTTTCGCTGTTGTCTCCTCTGTTTTTGCTGGTGTTAGATGCTATGGGCGCTGTGCCACTGCCATTCAGTGCCACAGCGCGAATGCTCCCTGTGTAAATATGACATGTGAATTGGTATATCCGTGATTGACTTATTTGGTTTACCTGTTAGTCCCTAGTAGTGTGGCCTGTGTGTGCCCAGGGCTGGAAAACCAAATGCTGCTGGTGGGCCTGCAGCGCTGGTTTGCGCCACCCACAGAAGCAGCTTGTAAAGTGTGTCTCAGACCTGCCACTGCAGAGTCTGTGTGCAGTCCAGAACTGCCATCTTGGCTGTGAAGTGCACCCACTTCCCAGCCCCTGAACCTTCCCTTGGCATCATGTAAGTCACCCCTATGGTAGGGTGCATTGTGTGTGTAAGGTAGGACATGCCTTGGTGCGTGTAGCATGCCCTGGTAGTGAATTTCACCCAATTTTGTTTTTCACTACTGTAAGGCTACCTGTTCTCCATAGGCTAGAATGGGCAGTTTGACTATTACATCCTATAGTCCTAACTGACCCCAGGAACATGGTAGAAAAACGAATTTAGTATGCCTGAGCTCAGAATATTAAAATACATCTTTTAGTGAAGTTTATTTTTATATTCTGTGTTTGAAAATACCACTTTTAGAAAGTAGGTATTTTCTTGCCTAAGCCTTCCAGTGTGCTCTGCTGTTATGTGTATTGGCTGTCTGGTTTTGGAGGGACAGGGCAGGCTGAGTCAGACCTGGGTTGAATAGAGAGATCTGCATTTAGAGTATGGGGAGGGGTGGCTCCTTGACCTGAATAGGGCTGTGCCTGGCAAGGTGAATGCTGGCTCCACCTCCTACTGTGTGTCTGATAGCAGACCCCCTCTTTCTGAAAGGAAGGATGCAGCCTGGTAAACAAAGTGCTCCAGGACTGACCAGAACTGGTTCTGGCTAGGCTCAGTGACTTGTAGCTTTTGAGAACAAAGACTTTTGGGGTATAAATATCTGTGCTGAAACCCCTACAATTGGTATTGCTCCTGGATGTCAAGACGAACCTCTGTCCGTGTAACTGAAGGAATCTGCAGGAGGTGACTGTCCTTGTGTGCTGTTTCTTGGATTGGCCTGCAGTAGTTACCATTGGACTTGGAAGAAGAGGGAAAAGGACTTTTGAGAGAACTTTTATTAATCTTGCTAAAGCAATCACCCAAGGGCTAGGAGAAGAGCTAGCCTCCTGCTGAAGTCTCAGGCACATCAGACTTCACCACCAGCCTCCTGATTCCTCCCAGCGAGGATTTCTATCTGCAGGTGAGGCTCCTGTGAGTTCCAGGGCCTCTAGTTCTACTACAGAGAAGAGAGTGCTGAAATCGTCGATAACGCACGTTTGCGAGCCGCTGCAGCCGAGAGCGCCCGAAAAATCATCGCGCTGCTGCCGCCGAGTACTCGCAACCAAAGATCATCGCAACCGCACGTTTGCAAGCCGCCGCAGCTGAGAGCGCCCGAAAAATCATCGCGCTGCTGCCGCCGAGCGCTCGCAACCAAAGATATCATCGCTTCACGACATCGCATTGTGGACGCCGGGCGTCCGCCATTTTCATCGCATCGCATCCGGATCGTCGCTCCCTCGCGGAGCGCCATCGCATCGCAATCTGATCGCACACGCAACAGGATCGTCGCATCGCCTCCTCCCTCGCGGCAAGGAGTCATCGCATCGGCGGCCTAGCGTACAGAAGTTGGTCGCATCGTCTCCGCACGCATCAGCAGATCGGCGCATCATCCTCCCTTGTGGCAAGGATTTAACGCATTGCGTGAGGAAAATCATCGCTACCACTTCTTTGCGACATTTTGTTGGTTTTGCTACGAAATTCAGGTACTTTGTGAGTAAAAGGGTCGCAGAGACCACTGCTTTGAACTGAACTCCTCTTTGCACACTGTGACTTATTTTTACAGCATTTCAAGAATAATCCTATTTTACAGTATTGTGGCTTTTTGATCGTTATTGGTCTTGTGTTAAGTCTATATATAAAGATACTTATTTTTTATAACTACTTGTGTGGTGTCCCTTTGTAGTGTTCCTCACTGTGTTACTGTGTATGGTCATAAATGCTTCACACACTGCCTCTGAGATAGGCCTAGCTGCTCGTGCTACGTTACCACAGGGTTGAGCAGGGGCTATCAAAGGGTGTGGCTCTCTTACCCTGACTTAGGAAGAAGGGTCCCTACTTGGACAGTGGCCAGCCATTGCCAACTAGAGACCCCCATTTCTAACATTGGTGGTCAGTGGTGAGGATCTGGACTTGCATTTATGATCGCATACAGTAATTATAGTGTACACTACTAGTGAGTGCAGACCATAACGCAACCACATACGTTTTGAGGTTTTTTGATTCTATTTTTGATTAATATTGCCAGTTATTGCCACAATGGGCAAGCCCAGATCCAATGCCTCGGAGGATCTCTCCTGGGAAGAAGAGAAATTAGAAACCTACAATGCCAAGCAGCTCAAATATTTTTGCAAACAATTCACAGTCCCTATCACAGGTCTCACTAGAAGGGAGGAGTATTACAAGGCGCTGAAGGCCTGGCTAGAAGCCAGGGATGCCCCTAAGAATATGGGAGAGCTTGTGGAGGGGGAAGAGAATGCAGGAGAGCAGCAGGGCGAAGTAGTAGACTTAGTAGGAGATAAAGCAATTTCCAGCCCGGGCACTAGTGTGTCCGCTAAGGGTCTGTCCCCAGAAGAGATGGAGGACAGGGAGAGAGATAGGCGGCATAATATGGAGATGGCTAAGCTTAAAATGGATGGTCACAGGGACCTAGAGAACAAGAAGTTAGAATTTGAGATTATGAAAATGAAACTTGAGCATGAGAGAATATTGAGGGAGTTGGAGATTAAAGCAAAGAGTGTAGAGATCTCCCCTCTGGTGGCAGCATACCTGTAGTGCATACTGAGCATAGAGTGTATATACCCAAGGAGGTTATTAAGGATTTCCACAAAAGTGAAGATATTGGGAAATGGTTTGCCGCTTATGAATTAGCCATGGTGTCCCACCGGGTCCCTGAGAAGGATTGGGGAGCGGGGTTGTGGGGACGCTTTGTGAGTGAGGGGAGGGATACCTTGTTGGACCTGCCCCCAGAAAGTAGGATGGTTTATGCCATTGCCCACATGAAGGAAGCGTTGATGACCCGCTATGGTTTGACCCCTGAGATGTATAGGCAGAGGTTTAGGACCTGCAAGAAGCTAGAGGGTACCACGTGGGTTGAATATGTGTCTTTTTTTTGCAGAGCAATGGAACGCTGGGTAAAAGGTAGCAAAGTAGAAACTTTTGAGCAACTTTATGATTTGATTGCATGGGAGCATTTATCTAGTAACTGTTTGCCCGAGCTACGCCAGCACCTGATTGATTGCAAGCTGACTAACCCTAGGAAACTTTCTGAGGAGGCGGACCGCTGGGTGAGCACCCGGGTTCGCAAGGGTCCAGTGGGAGACTTCGCCAAAAGTGGGCAGGGTCCTCAGCAGAGAAGTGGGGGGGACAGGGGTAAACCGAGGGAGTTCCAAAGAGGGCCCCAAAGTAATTCCCAAGGGAACCAAGCAGTGGTGTCCCAGCCTCCCCAAGAAAAGAAGCCAGTGCCCCCGACAGGTAGGCCTGTTCAGAGGGGGCCCCTTACTTGTTATAAGTAAGGCTCCCTGTTTTCCGTTTTTACAGATTTTTACAGATAAATACAGACAGAAAACAATGTGTTTTCTGTCTGCATTTATTTTTTAAGGTGGATAAATACAGAAAATAGTGCTTCTTTAAGTGAACCTCCGTGCTGTCTTTCATGAATTATAGCCCAACAGCTGAACAGCATGGGAAATGAAAAAGAGGACGAAAGTTCTTTAAATAATGGCATATGTCAATATACATTTGTGGTATAATGTTAATATTTACCAGTGGATGTATTTTTATGTAATATATGGCAGCTTAAATAGCTAAAACACGAGACATCAAAGTATGAGTGCACGTCGATCAGTTAAATAAATATGGAAATGTACAGTTTTACAACTTCATTTTTACCCAAAACACTAAATAAATATGGATAAATACAGATAAAATGACCATAAAATAAATATGGATAAATACAGACGGAAATGTTAAAAAAATAAATACCATAAAACCGGGAGCCCTAGTTATAAGTGTGGTCAAGTGGGCCACAGATACTATGATCCCCAGTGTCCCCAGAGGGATACTAGTGCACCACCCCGTGCACCGCCCCGCCAGCTTGCAAGTGTAGCCCTGGGGGGGGGGAGGAGATGGGTGCCCAAGAGGGGTGGGATCCGGTAGAGTTGACCCTTGTCTCATTAGGAGACTTTGAGATGGTCCCTAAGCCTGCACTGCCTGATAACACTAAAAAGTACAGGCAGTGGGTGACCATCAATGGCCATAGAGTGGAGGCTCTAAGAGACACAGGAGCCAGTGTAACTGCTGTCCGCTCCCGGTTGGTGTCCAAAGAGCAGGTTGTCCCCCATGCATTCTACCCAGTAGTGTCCACAGACAACTCAGAGAGCCAATGTGAGGTGGCTCAGGTTCCCTTTGAGTGGGGGGGGGGTCTCAGGAACTCTTCAGGTGGCTGTGAGGCCCGCCATGCCTGTAGACTGTCTGTTGGGCAATGATTTAGAGAACTCCCCATGGGCTACGGTGGAAAGGAAATCTCACTTGGAAATGTTGGGTCTGCCTGAGTGGGCGTGTGCTACCACTCGGTCCATGGCAGCCAAGGAGGGTGTTGAGAAAGGACCTGGAGCCTGAGAGTATGGCCCAGATCCCTGCCTTAGAGAGAAGGGGCAGAGGGCGCGGGGAGCCGGCCCCCTTGGTTCCCACGGCCCAGGAGGGAGCAGACCCTGAGGGGGATGCCCTGGAGCCTACCGAGGAGCAGATCGCTGAACTGGGGGACCTGCCTGAGCTGACCCATTGGCAGCAGGAAGGGGGACCCACCAGGGAGGAATTTTGTGAGCAGCAGAGAGTTTGCCCCTCTCTTGAGGGTATGCGGCGACAGGCTGCAGCCCAGGCAGAAGGTGACATGTCTGGTTCACATCTGATTTATTGGGAGAACAGTCTCCTGTATAGCGAGCCTAAGGCTGCTGAGCCGGGGTCAGCCCGTGTGCTGGTGGTACCCGAGTGCTTCAGAGCCTTCCTACTGGGGTTGGCTCACGACATTCCATTGGCAGGACATCTGGGGCAGACCAAGACCTTTGAAAGGCTGGCCACCCACTTTTATTGGCCCCAGATGCACAAGAGTTCAGACACTCATTGCAGGACATGTGAGACTTGCCAGGCAAGTGGGAAGAGTGGGGGAAGATCAAGGCCCCACTCCAGCCCTTTCCAGTTGTTAGTACCCCATTCGAGCGAGTGGGCATTGACATTGTGGGGCCTCTGGACCCCAAGACAGCCATGGGCATCAGGTTCATCCTGGTCTTGGTGGACCATGCCACCCGGTACCCTGAAGCCATCCCGCTCAGGACAGTGACGGCCCCCGTGGTGGGACGTGCACTGATGGGGATTTTCTCCCGTGTGGGGTTCCCCAGAGAGGTGGTGTCTGACAGGGGGACCAACTTCATCTCCCAGTACATGAAGTCTCTGTGGAAGGAGTGTGGGGTAACTTATAAGTTCACCACTCCTTACCACCCCAAAGGTAATGGTCTGGTTGAAAGGTTCAACCGGACCTTGAAGGGCATGATCATGGGCCTAGAAGAGCCCCTGAGGCGTAAGTGGGACGTCCTCTTGCCATGCCTGTTGTTTGCCTACCGTGAGGTGCCACAGAAGTCCTTAGGGTTCAGTCCCTTTGAACTCCTCTATGGCCATCCGGTTAGAGGACCTCTGAGTATGGTCAAGGAAGGCTGGGAGCAATCTCCCAGGAAACCTCCCCAAGATGTATTTAGCTACATGTTGGCCTTCAGGAACCAGACTCGGCGTTTCAGAAAGATTGCTGAGGCAAATCTGGAAGCCAGCCAGGAGGAAATGAAACGTTGGCACCACCAGAATGCCACTCTGGTCGAATTTCAACCTGGTCAGAAGGTTTGGGTACTGGCCCCAGTGGAGCCTTGTGTGCTCCAAGATAAGTGGACCGGTCCATTTGAGGTGGTGGAGCGCAAAAGTCCAGTTACCTACTTGGTGGACTTTCAGTCTCCCAGGAACCCCTTGCGGGTCCTGCATGTGAACCGCCTGAAGCCCCACTTTGAGAGGTCTGAAGTGGGCATGCTTCTTGCCACAGATGATGGGATGGAGGAGGAGAGTGAGCCTCTTCCTGACCTCCTGTGTGCAGGAGAGAAGGATGGGTCAGTGGAGGGTGTGATCCTCTCCACCACACTGACCCCTGAGCAGCAGAGAGGTTGTCACCAACTGTTGGGGCAATTTTCTGATTTGTTCTCCCTGCTGCCTGGTGTCACTGATTGGTGCGTCCATGAGGTGGATACCAGGGACAGTCCTCCTGTCAAGCACAAGGCTTACAGAGTGACTGACAGGGTCAGGGCTTGCATTAAGGAGGAGGTCTCCAAAATGTTTGCCCTAGGGGTGATTGAGTCCTCTAGCAGCCCCTGGTCCAGCCCCGTGGTCTTGGTACCAAAAGTTGCGACGCCTGGTGCCACTCCTGAACTTAGGTTCTGTGTGGACTACCGAGGTCTCAATTCGGTCACGAAGACCGACGCGCACCCCATCCCCAGAGCTGATGAGCTCATAGATCGGTTAGGGGCTGCCCGGTACCTCAGCACGTTTGATCTGACGTCTGGGTACTGGCAGATCGCCTTAACTGATGGGGCAAAGGAGAGGTCAGCATTCTCCACACCAGATGGGCACTACCAGTTCTGTGTGATGCCCTTTGGGATGAAGAATGCCCCTGCCACCTTTCAGAGGTTGGTAAACCAGGTGTTGGTTGGGCTGGAGGATTTCAGTGCCGCCTACCTGGATGACATTGCAGTGTTTAGTTCCTCCTGGGAGGACCACTTGTGCCACCTCTGGGAAGTGTTGATGGCGCTGCGCAGAGCAGGCCTCACAATCAAGGCCAGTAAGTGCCAGGTTGGGCAGGGTTCTGTGGTGTACTTGGGACACCAGGTGGGGAGTGGCCAGGTGGCACCCCTGCAGCCCAAGATTGAAACCATCCTGGCTTGGGAGCCCCCAAGGACCCAGGTGAGGGCCTTCTTAGGACTCACGGGTTACTACAGGAAGTTTGTCAAGGGGTATGGCAACATTGTTGCACCCTTGACTGAGCTGACTTCCAAGAAGCGGCCAAAGATTGTGAACTGGACTGACACCTGTCAGAAAGCCTTTGATGCCCTCAAAACTGCCATGTATACAGCACCCGTACTCCAGGCGCCCAATTTTGCTAAGGAATTTGTTGTCCAGACAGACGCTTCAGAGCATGGGGTGGGGGCCGTTCTGTCACAGATAAATGAGGAGGGACTAGACCAACCTGTAGCCTTCATCAGTAGGAGGTTACTTCCACGGGAACAGAGGTGGAGTGCAATTGAGCGTGAGGCATTTGCTGTGGTCTGGGCACTGAAGAAGCTGAGACCATACCTGTTTGGGACTCAGATGGTTGATGCAGATGAGGGGTGAGAATCCCAAGTTGTTGAGGTGGTCCATTTCCCTACAGGGTATGGACTTCACGGTGGAACACCGCCCTGGTACAGAACACGCCAATGCTGATGGTCTGTCCAGATTTTTCCGCCTTAGTGATGAGAACTTCCAAGGGGATGGGTAGTTCTCCCCACATTTCAGCTGGAGAGGACACGCGTTAGACCTGGCACCATTGGCGTGGGTCTCCCTTCCATTTTTCGCTGTTGTCTCCTCTGTTTTTGCTGGTGTTAGATGCTCTGGGCGCTGTGCCACTGCCATTCAGTGCCACAGCGCGAATGCTCCGTGTGTAAATATGACATGTGAATTGGTATATCCGTGATTGGCTTATTTGGTTTACCTGTTAGTCCCTAGTAGTGTGGCCTGTGTGTGCCCAGGGCTGGAAAACCAAATGCTGCTGGTGGGCCTGCAGCGCTGGTTTGCGCCACCCACAGAAGCAGCTTGTAAAGTGTGTCTCAGACCTGCCACTGCAGAGTCTGTGTGCAGTCCAGAACTGCCATCTTGGCTGTGAAGTGCACCCACTTCCCAGCCCCTGAACCTTCCCTTGGCATCATGTAAGTCACCCCTATGGTAGGGTGCATTGTGTGTGTAAGGTAGGACATGCCTTGGTGTGTGTAGCATGTCCTGGTAGTGAATTACACCCAATTTTGTTTTTCACTACTGTAAGGCTACCTGTTCCCCATAGGCTAGAATGGGCAGTTTGACTATTACATCCTATAGTCCTAACATGGTAGAAAAACGAATTTAGTATGCCTGAGCTCAGAATATTAAAATACATCTTTTAGTGAAGTTTATTTTTATATTCTGTGTTTGAAAATACCACTTTTAGAAAGTAGGTATTTTCTTGCCTAAGCCTTCCAGTGTGCTCTGCTGTTATGTGTATTGGCTGTCTGGTTTTGGAGGGACAGGGCAGGCTGAGTCAGACCTGGGTTGAATAGAGAGATCTGCATTTAGAGTATGGGGAGGGGTGGCTCCTTGACCTGAATAGGGCTGTGCCTGGCAAGGTGAATGCTGGCTCCACCTCCTACTGTGTGTCTGATAGCAGACCCCTCTTTCTGAAAGGAAGGATGCAGCCTGGTAAACAAAGTGCTCCAGGACTGACCAGAACTGGTTCTGGCTAGGCTCAGTGACTTGTAGCTTTTGAGAACAAAGACTTTTGGGGTATAAATATCTGTGCTGAAACCCCTACAATTGGTATTGCTCCTGGATGTCAAGACGAACCTCTGTCCGTGTAACTGAAGGAATCTGCAGGAGGTGACTGTCCTTGTGTGCTGTTTCTTGGATTGGCCTGCAGTAGTTACCATTGGACTTGGAAGAAGAGGGAAAAGGAATTTTGAGAGAACTTTTATTAATCTTGCTAAAGCAATAACCCAAGGGCTAGGAGAAGAGCTAGCCTCCTGCTGAAGTCTCAGGCACATCAGACTTCACCACCAGCCTCCTGATTCCTCCCAGCGAGGATTTCTATCTGCAGGTGAGGCTCCTGTGAGTTCCAGGGCCTCTAGTTCTACTACAGAGAAGAGAGTGCTGAAATCGCCGCTAACGCACGTTTGTGAGCCGCCGCAGCCGAGAGCGCCTGAAAAATCATCGCGCTGCTGCCGCGGAGTACTCGCAACCAAAGATCATCGCAAGCGCACGTTTGCGAGCCGCCGCAGCTGAGAGCGCCCGAAAAATCATCGCGCTGCTGCCACCGAGCGCTCGCAACCAAAGAGATCATCGCTTCATGACATCGCATTGCGGACGCCGGGCGTCCGCCATTTTCATCGCATCGCATCAGGATCGTCGCTCCCTCGCGGAGCGCCATCGCATCGCAATCTGATCGCACACGCAACAGGATCGTCGCATCGCCTCCTCCCTCACGGCAAAGAGTCATCGCATCGGCGGCCTAGCGTGCAGAAGTTGGTCGCATCGTCTCCGCACGCATCAGCAGATCGGCGCATCATCCTCCCTTGCGGCAAGGATTTAACGCATCGCCGGCCTCGCGTGAGGAAAATCATCGCTACCACTTCTTTGCGACATTTTGTTGGTTTTGCTACGAAATTCAGGTACTTTGTGAGTAAAAGGGTCGCAGAGACCACTGCTTTGAACTGAACTCCTCTTTGCACACTGACTTATTTTTACAGCATTTCAAGAATAATTCTATTTTACAGTATTGTGGCTTTTTGATCGTTATTGGTCTTGTGTTAAGTCTATATATAAAGATACTTATTTTTTATAACTACTTGTGTGGTGTCCCTTTGTAGTGTTCCTCACTGTGTTACTGTGTATGGTCATAAATGCTTCACAAACTGCCTCTGAGATAGGCCTAGCTGCTCGTGCTACGTTACCCCAGGGTTGAGCAGGGGCTATCAAAGGGTGTGGCTCTCTTACCCTGACTTAGGAAGAAGGGTCCCTACTTGGACAGTGGCCAGCCATTGCCAACTAGAGACCCCCATTTCTAACACCCACCCATACACCCGGGCTACAGAGGATCGCCATAGTAATTTGGCGGCCTCGATTGAGGTCTGTCTAATCTCGTCCTGAGGGAATGCCAGTCGCCTATCTTGGGAGTCGTCTCTCTGCTCTGGCGCTCGGTTTTCAAGAAGGGTCGCCTGGGCGTCCAGGAGAGTGATCTGGTAATTCTGTGCCAGCCGTTGGAGCTTAAGCTGGCCTTTGGCGAAACTGCGAATGGTGGCCTTGCCAGCTTCCCACAGAGTGCCCAGGGAGGAGACGGAGTCGTGGTTAGTGAGAAAATATTGCTTGAGTTCCTGTCCTACGGATTTCTTAAAATCCTTGTCTTGGAGGAACCAGGTGTACATCCTCCATATTGGGCGCAGCATGTCCGGAGGGTCTCCCACTGCTATAGCTATAGGCGAATGGTCAGATATACCACTGGGAAGGATAGTGATATCCCTAATTTTCTGACAGTCAAGGGCGGGCATAAAGATATAATCAAGTCGTGCATGTGTGTGGTGCGCGGCAGATGTGTGAGTGAACCGTTTGCCCTGGGGGTGCCAAACCCTCCAAGCGTCACAAACTCCCAGGGTGCTTGCCCAGTTTGCCAGGAGTTTAGCGTGGGTGGACCTTGTGGTGGAGGGGGGCTGGTGGTGTCAAGGGCCGGCTGCATGACTGCATTAAAGTCACCTCCAATTATTGTCATTGCGGAAGGCATGGAGGCGATGATGTCCGCGGTGCGGTTGAGGGTACGAGCAAGCAGTGATGGCGGGGAGTATACAGATATTAAATTGATGGCAGCGCCTCCTATGGTTCCTCTCAGGGCGACTAAACATCCCAAGGGATTGTTAGTGGCTTTGGTAAGTGCAAAAGGGAGATTGCGCCGCATAAGGATTGCCACGCCTCTTGACCCCCGGTTAAACCCAGAATGCCAGACTCTGTCATAGCCGTATCGCGCCAGAAAGGGGCAGGTGTTACCCAGTAGATGGGTCTCTTGGAGCAACAGTATATCGGCTGTGTGGCGCTGTGCGTACCGCAGGACCGCTGTCCTCTTAACTCTGTCCAATAACCCATTGACATTCTATGAGATTATATGGAGTATGTCCCTGCCATTACGTGCGTCTGTCATGGTGGGTGGAAGTGAAGATAGGAACCCATGGGCATTGAACGAGGCGTGAGATGCATCGCCCGGAGAGCAAGCCATGGACTATAAGTGTGTCTCTGCGACTTGGGTTGTGTGTGCATGTGTCGTGCTGCTGAAGAGGAGTGCTGGTGTGGTCGACAGGGTGTACTAACAAGAAACCGGGACAACGGACCCCCCCTTTCCTACCCCTTCCCCCCACCCTTGGGTGTGGATATTCGTGGAGGACCCCTCCTCACTTAAAGGATATTGTATCACAGCAATCAGAAGAAATGGAATTGCGACAGACACGGCCAACAGGAGTGAGCCACGTCATGTGTTTCAGGCAGTCTGCCACTGTGCAGAGTTATAGTGCTGGACTCCGAGAAAGGTCTGAATCCGGCAAGTCTACCAGAGAGGGTCGGGCGAGACGCTTCCAGGGTCTGAATGGCCTGTGGAGCCAGCTCGCGGCGGGAGTCGCGTGAAGGCTCTCGTGTGTTCAGATGCAGTCCAGGACCCAGGGGCGATTCCGACCTAGCCCGGCTTGCTCCTTGACCCCTGCGTGAGCGTGTGTGTCTGTTGCTTGGCTTGGGTGATCTAGCCCGGCCGTCCTTGTTGCGGGCCTTGGGGGAGCGGGCCGAGGCGCTCAGCCTCAGGGGGCACTCCTCCGTCAGCCACGTCCAGGCCGCTTCAGGAGACTCGAAGAAGGTTTTGTTCTGGAACACCACTCTGAGACGGGCTGGCAAGAGGAGCCGATATTGGAGATCCAGAGCACGTTGAGTTTGAACCTCTCGTGTGTAGCCGGGGAAGATCATTATCGGGTGGCTTGGTACGTTAGAGATTTGAGCTTACGTGCTTCAGCAAGGATGGAGTCTCTGTCTTTATGTTAGAAATGGGATCTCTAGTTGGCAAGGGCTTGCACCTTTGTCCAAGTAGGGACCCTTCTTCCTAGTCAGGGTAAGGGAGTTACACTCCTAAAATAACCCCTGCTCACCCCCTTGGTAGCTTGGCACGAGCAGTCAGGCTTATTCTAGAGGCAGTGTGTAAAGCATTTGCACATAACCAACAGTAATACAGTGTAAGCACTACAAACAGACACCACACCAGTTTAGAAAAATAACCAATATTTTTATATACTCAAGACAAGACCAATTACGACAAAAATCCACAATACTATACTTTAAAAATGAATGCTTGATAAGGTAACTTCTTCTTTGCAGGAATAACACAAAAGCAAAGTTCGTACGAGTTGGTAGCCCCGTCCGGGTCTACCGCGATGCTGAATTACACAGAGTCCAACAGTTCCAGCCGACCGCGTCGCTACGGGCCAGCAGAGTCGTGAACAGACTCGGTCACAGTACCTTTCTTGTGGTGGCTGGTACGGAGTGTACGAGCCGGTCGGCGTTCGTCGCGGTTGCGGTGCAAGACGGAGCGATGCAAGGTGCGGTGTCCCT
This sequence comes from Calotriton arnoldi, assembly GCA_963921515.1. NCBI lineage: Eukaryota > Metazoa > Chordata > Amphibia > Caudata > Salamandridae > Calotriton > Calotriton arnoldi. The sequence continues at coordinate 949,581 of CAWUFW010000371.1, read as the reverse complement.
CGATGCGGTGCAGGCAGCGGCTTGATGAGCGTCGTGCAGACGGAGTCGGTGAGTCCAAGGCGTGCGGTGCAGGGCGAGACAATGTACGATGCGGTGCTGACAGGTTGCGATGCAGGCGACCAAGCCGGAGTGCGGGAGCTGGCGTCGGACAGCGGTGCGAGTCGGAGCGGTGCGTCGCAAACGTGCGAGCGGTGCCCCAACTGCGATGCGGTCACGACTGTTGAGCCAGTTGCAGCGTCCGCGTCAGTCGGGTCCGGCTGGTTCAGTGAAGCGATGTGATGCGAACTGCGGTGCCCACAGGTCACGGTGCAAGCAGCGGCTCGGTGTTGTCGGACGTCGCCCACGGTGAGACCAGGGTTGCGATGCGAAGCGGGGCGATGCGGTCTGCGGTGCAAACAGGTCACCGGTCAGGGATGGATTCGGTTGACGGAGTCGGTTGCAGTTCCCTTCCTCTGTGGCAACTGAAACAGCGTTCCAGAAGCGGTACCCAGAGGCTTGTGAAGTCTTTGTAGTCCCTGAGACTTCTTAACAGGAGGCCAGCTCGGTTTCAGGCCCTTGGAGATACTCAGCACAAGTTTGTAGAAAGTTCAGTCTAGTCCTTTCACTGCCCAAGGCAGAAGCAGCAGCTGCAGGCCAACCCAACAGGCAACAACACAGCAAATGGGCAGTACTCATCCTGGCAGCTCTTCCAGCTCTTCGTCTTGGCAGGTTCCTTGATTCCAGCGAGATCTAAATTCATGGGGTCAGGGCCCCAATATTTATATCCCAAATTCCTTTGTTCTCTGAAGGCAGAGAGGCCTTTGCCTAGTCCAAACCAGTTCTGGAGCACTTTGTTGACAAGTCTCCGTCCCTTCTTTCAGAGAGTAGGCCCGGGACATCAGACGCACCACAGGAGGTGGAGCCAGCATTGTGGAGGGAAGGCACTGTCCTATTCAGGGCCCAGGTGCAACTCCTCCCACCCATCTACATGTAGATCTTGCTATTCAGCCCTGTGCTGACTCACCCTGTCTCCTGGCATCCCCCAGCCCGTGTCACACACACTCCAGACAAGGAATACACAACCTCGCAGAGGCAGGCTTGGATGGTTAGACAAGAAAATACCCACTTTCTAAAAGTGGTATTTTCAAACACAGAATGTTAAAACCAACTTCACTAAAAGATGCATTTTATCATTCTGAGTCCAGGCATACTAAACTCGAACCTCTACCATGTTCCCGGGGTCAGTTAGGATTATAAGCTGTAATAATCAAAACTGCCCGTTCTGGCCTATGGGGAACAGGTAGCCTTGCAATAGTGAAAAACGAACTAGGCTGTAATTCACTATCAGGACATGCCACACACACCAGGGCATGTCCTACCTTTCGCATACAACGCACCCTGCCCACAGGGGTACCTTGGGCCTACCTTAGGGGTGACTAACAGGTAGAAAAGGGAAGGTTTAGGGACTTGCAAGTGTGCGTACTTGCCAAGTCGACATGGCAGCCCCAGGCTGCGCACAGGCTCTGCAATGGCAGGACCGAGTTACTCTTTACGGGCTGTTTGCGTGGGTGGCACAATCCAGTGCTGCAGACCACCACCAGCATTTGGTCTATAGGCCCTGGCACTCGCAGTGCACTTTACAAGGGACTGACACATAAACCAAATAGGCCAATCATGGAAACGCCAATCCGTAACACATTTTATACAGGAGCACTTGCACTTTCCCACTGGACAGCAGTGAGGAAAGTGCGCAGAATCATTACACCAGCAAAAACAGAGTCAAAACCGGGAGGTCAGAAAGCAAAAAGTCAGGGGAAACACGCCAAAAGATGCCAAGTCTAACACTTTAAAATTGAGGATTCTGACAATTATCGGCCTGTGTGGTGCTCCCGGCGGGGGTTTTGGAGCCAGAGAGCGATGGGCCCGTTCAATCGCAAACCACGGGGAGAGAGCGTCCTTGGGCACCCATGAGTGTATCCAGTGTTCAATGAAGTTGCACATCTGCCCTTGTTCTGAGCCCTCCGGAAATCCTACCAGACGGAGGTTATTGCGTCTTGATCTGTTTTCGGCATCCTACGCCCGTCTATGCAGTTCTTTAGTGTGGGTCTGCAGATGCGCAACTTGGTCTTTTAGCTGGTGGATGTCGTCTTCTACGGTGGAGATACGGGACTCGGTCTCTTTAATCCAGGCCGTCGCATTGCGGAGGTCCTGTCGGATGAGAGCCATGTCGACTCGGACCTCGCCAATCTTGCTCTCCACCGAGGCTTGCGAGGTGTTAATTGCTTGAAGGATGGTGCTAAGGTCGGTGACAGTGGGGGCACTCTGCTCCGTGGTGCCGCCCGTTGCTCCGGTCTCTGTGGTCGTGTATTGGTCTATTTTGGTCTGTGTTGTGGGAGGCTTCGGGCCTCGGTCCCTTCCCATGGTGGCGGGATATATTTAGTCCCCTCAAAGAAGATCAGTGCTTCCAGTCGTTCCCCGTGCGGCCAGGGGAGGAGAGAGCGATTCAGGCCGTGAGACGTGAGTGGGGTAGGGGAGACCGACCAGGTCCGGTACTCAGATGCCGGTTTCCTTGTGCTGTGTGCGGTAGGTGAACACAGGACAGGCGAACCCCCACTGCGCAGTCTCGAAGTTGGCTCCTCCGTCGTCAGATGACCAAGTGTTGCCGCGCCCGGAGAGGCAGAAGGGCCATCTGGAGGGTCACCCCCGAGCGCTGTCACCGCCCCCACCCGACAGGTCGCAGGGGGGTGTGGTCGCCCCCGTTCAGGCGTTGGATCAGCAGATCTCTCCAAGCCACCTTATGTCTGTGGAAGCAGGCGGAGGGACAATGATGCCCGGAGCGGCAGCCGACTCCTCAGCCTCCACGCACCAGTCCGTCAGGCGCGTCCGCCTACTACTTGTCAATAGTACCCTATTCCCCTGGTCTGAGTTAAGGGGTCCCTCTTATTTTTATTGTATTACTTTAAGATTGGACAAGTGTCAATTTAATGCCCAAGAGTTTGATTATTTGGGTCATTCTATAAGTGCAAAAGGTATTTCTCCAAAGCTTTTGCTTATCATAGCTATTCAGGATGCCCCCATTCCCAGGGATAAAGATTCCCTTCGCTCATTTTTAGGACTGAGTGAATATTACTCCAGGTTTGTGGATGGGTACTCCTTTATGGTGCAACTCTTAAGAGAATTGTTAAAGAAGGGTGTAAAATTTATTTGGAGTGATGATGTACAGGTTGCTTTTGAGACTGTGAAAAACCTAGTCGTTTCAGCACCTGCACTTTCTCCTTTTCAGGCTGACAAAGAGTGCATTGTGACTGTGGATGCTAGTCAAATTGGCCTGGGTGCAGTACTGTCGCAGATCATTCAGGGCAAGGAGCACACAGTTGCTTTTGCCTCACGCTCTCTCTCTACTGCTGAATCACGCTACAGCACCATAGAGCGTGAGGCATTGGCATGTTCATGGGCTGTGGAAAAAATTTAAATGGTTTTATGGGGACAACAATTCACTATGTTTAATGATCACAGACCTTTGCTACATTGGATGAATGGCAACGGCTCTGGTAAGGCCTCCTCTTGTTTGGTAAGGTTGTTATCCCGGTTACAAGAACACAATTTCACGTTGAAGTACATTCCAGGCGGGAAAAATGTTAGAGCAGACTGTCTTTCTAGACTGCCAATTCAGAGCGATTCTGCTGAGGGAGTGAGTCATGAGGAATGTGTGGTTGCACTAGTAGATGACGTTATTTCTAATTCTGCTCTTGGTTTGCATGAAAAATTGCTTGAGGCTACTGCTTTAGATACTATATTGGTTACTGTGGCAGATGTCTTGGAAAAGGGTTGGCCTAAGGAGAGGTGCGTGGAATCCTCTTTACGACCTTTCATTCAAGTGGCTGATGAATTAGCTTTGGTCGAAGGGGTACTGGTGAGAGGTGATCGTTGTGTGCCACCTTCATCTCTCAGGTTGTCTCTTATCAAGGAGGCACATGGTGGGCATATAGGGGTCTCTAGCACTTGTAAGGCTTTGAAACAATTTTTTGGGTGGCCAGCTTTAGAGGAGCAGGTTGAAAAATTTGTGGAGGCATGTTCAACCTGTTTGGTTTCTGATAAGCACTGGAAAAAACATGAGACGCCTCTCATGCCTGTTCCCTTGCCTGAAGAAGGTTGGAGCAAAATTCCTCTGGATTTTGCAGGCCCTTTCAAACTGTTACCTTCTGGACAACATTTTTTGATGGTGGTCATAGATTATTTTAGTAAGTGGGTATACTTCAAATTCACGTTTCATCCTGATACTGAGTCGGTTATTGGTTTTCTAGGGAGTATCTTTCTTATTGAAGGGGTACCTAAAGAATTGGTTTCTGACAATGGCACACACTTTGTTTCCAAAAGGATGTGTACGTTTTTGGATGAACAACACATTAAGCACATAACTACAGCATTCTACTCACCGTCTGTCAATGGTTTGGTTGAGCGCATGAATCGCTTTCTCAAAGAGGGCATTCAAACTGCTTTAATGATGGGTTGGGATGCCAAGGAATTTATGATAAAAAAAAACTCTGGTCGTATTTAATACCTCACATAGCACGACAGGAGTGTCTCCTTTTCTTCTGTTGAGGAAAAGGTTACCCAGGTGTTCCTTTTGTCCGGATTGGATCAGGAATATGAATAAGCAAGGATCTCATAAATTGTTAGAAGGTGTGACTTCCCGTGTGTCCAAGAAACAGTTGCAGTCTAAACTAGCTTTTGATCGCAGACATAAAGTGCGTACTTGTGATTTAGTGATTGGTGACATTGTTTTGGTAAAGATCCCCAGAAGAGTAAAGAAGGGAAGAGTCCAAATGGTCTGTTCCAGTGGTGGTCGAAAGAGTGACGAAAGGCTCAGCGTTTTTGAGAGGCAAAGGATAGTGGAGCAAAAGGGATTTGGTGAAGGTATCTAAAGAGCAAGCCATAAAAATATCTCGCATAAAGAAGGAGGATTCGGACTATCTGGATTTTTCTGGGGCTGATATGGCTGGTCCAAGCTCAAGCAGTTCACTTTCTGAACTCCAAGGAAATGGTAGTAGTTTGGACAAGTCTGGCTTATCACATTGCACTTTATAAACCAGGCCAGAGTATACACTGCTTATTTTGTATTGTGAATAACTTCTTACATTGATAACGAATTTTGGAGGTAATATGTATTTTGTTTTTATCTTAAGAATGAGGTTTGTATATTTTAGTTTTGGCTAGACCTATGCACTTTGCGTTCTTAAACAAAGTACAGTGCTCAGATTATCCAACCTACGGAATTATGCTAACTGTGATTTTAATTAAGTACCTTTTAACTGAAAAACTAGGTGCACTCTGTTTATTTTAACCTAAAATTGTTATGGTCTTTATTAGCTATACAATAAAAATGTACTTACTTACATTGATATATCAAACTTTTTAATCCAAAGCATTCACATAGAAGCTATGTCCATTACCTACTATACTGTTTAGGAGCAGAGATACGTGCTACCTATTGACATTCTGGGTCTCCGGAGCAGATACAACGCAGTCAAGTAGACAATAAAGTTGATGGGGGCGCTAGAGGGCGCACGACGGAATGGCTGCACCTTAGTGCCGCTCCGCTGGTCGGGGGAAATTATCCTTAAATAATAGCGGACCGGCTGATTCTTGCCGCGAGAAAACCTCAAAACGCAGCAGCGGAGTGTCGGCGCCACGCAACGATACCAATATTGTGGGGTAAAAGCAGGAATTCGACTGGGAAAATCGAGTGGCGATAGCGGAAGGCTGGAGAGCTGTGGAGGCACAAAATGGCGGCGCGCTTGTACGGATAGCGATCTGCAATGTACGCAACGGAACTGTAGAGGTACCTGCCATCCTACGCCCGTGCCCCGAAGTTCACTGCTGGCTTCTCTCCCTCAAATGCCCGCGGCGATGTGGTTGCGGATGCCGGCGACTCAGTCGACAACATCTCTGACGCGGCGCGGTAACCGGAGCAGCGGTGGTTCTAAGGCCGGCGTACATGCAGGGAAGACTCGCTGGGGTGTTGTGCCTTGTGAACAGGACACCGTCGTCAATGTAAGTGAGTGCGCCCGCCCTACAGGGCGTGGGAACTGGACATAATTTGCAGGATTTCCCTTCCCGCATGGGCACATTAAAAACATAGCGCGGCCCATTGTGGAGATTGAGTCTGCGTTGTTGGGCACCGACGACACGCGCGGGAAGGGCGGGGCCCTCCTCAGAGCGATCCCCTGGGTGGAACACAGAGCATTTCGCCGCAATCTGCAGTGTGCCCTAGATCCCTGATTCTGACCTTCAACAAATTATCTCAGTCTGTACATTCTGGGAGGCATAGTCAACCCCACGTGTGCTAATCGGCAGTGCCTCTATATATATTCAGCAGTTGGGCTTGTGAGGACATTCCTGTGAGGACGCCCTCTGGAGTGTGCTTCTACTTGACCTGTGGCACAACGGTCGGAGTCGCAGATGGAATAGTTCAAGCATATACAGCATAGTGTTATGCGAATTGCACATTCCAGCTTGCACGCTTTTGATGACCCCATTGTACGTTGGAGGCTGACCACTCGCATTACCAGCCATTATATGTCAGCCATCAATAATGCACTCTCCGATGTCTAACTTTGCCTAGCTATACAAGCAAAACACTCCTAACGACATAGACTTTCACGACCACGGTACCAATCCGGATTGCGCCAACCGTCAAACAATCCGAAAAATATTCTTCAAACGGTTGGATTGATACGCTCTGTGGTGCATACGGTTGGACACAAATTTCCACAATGGGCAAACAAGACAAACAGCAGCCTAAATTGTCCTTCGACACGCGCCGGACACCTAGGACCACGTCAGCTCACTCGGATACTGAACTGGACGCAGGCAGTGCCAAAAAGACAACCATGGAAGACACACTGCAAGCTATAAAACACAGCCTGCAGGCCATAGACAGCAAAATTGACTCTCTTACTCGCAGTCTCGACCATATGGCGGCTAAAATTGATAAACAGGGGGAACGCCTTGATGATGCAGAACTACGACTATCTGCGGTGGAGGATGAGTCTAACAAAACAACACGCAAATGCCTGCAGATGGAAAAAGTGCTGGAAATTATAAAAAACAAGAATGAAGATTTGGAAGCACATTCACGGCGTAATAACGTCCGTATTACCGGTATTCCGGAGAGCGCTAACACAGGGAAAATGGAATCCTTCGTGGAAGACATGGTGCGGGACATTTCTGGCGCCGATGCATTCTCGCCTGTGTTTATAGTTGAACGTGCACATAGATCACTTGCACCGAAACCGATACCAGGAGCCCCGCCACGACCCATCATTGCCCGCATACTTAACTACAAAGACAGGGATCCGATACTACGACTGGCAAGGGAAAAACAGCAAATTAATCACCATGGAAATAACATCTCATTCTACCCGGATTTCACGATGGCAGTGCAAACGGCTCGTAAAGATTTTGCGCCTATGAAAAAGAAATTGCGAGATATGGGCATTGAATATGCTATGCTATATCCGGCGAGACTGCGTGTGTCACATGATGGCCGTACTAAAATACTGTCTACACCTAAAGCAGCATATGATTTTGTCAAGCTGATTGCTGCGAAAAACAAGAAACCAGACCGATCTGCGGCTGATCCGGAATCAGACTGATGCAGTGGGACGATATGGTAACAAGTACGCTATATACAGTGCTTGCTATGTAGGACAAAATGTGCTCTTGTAAGTCAGTTACGTATACGGTCCCGGAGGGACATATTGATCATTTCTGTTATAGGTATTCATTTATATTGGCCTGCATGTCCGCTATTGGTGCATTGATAGCTATTTCAGACTATGTAAGCTATCGACAACTTTTTATGGCACAAACAACGAAAGGGTATAGGTGGGCTACTGCCATATAGACTGCATTTTGGAATAAGCCCGATGTAGTGGGATAATATGATAAACGTAAGATGCGTATTGTGCCTGTTATGTAGGGCGAAATGTGTTTCTGTGAGTAAGCTACACTTATATCTCTGGCGTAACAAATTGATCCTTTATGCTACAGATATTCATTTCTATTGGTCTATACGTCAGCAATTATAACGTTGACAATAACTTTGGAGTATGTAAGATGTAGACAGCGATTTATTGCACAAATGGCGAATTGGCATGAACAGGCTATTTAAATATAAGAGTAAATTTAGGTAATTGCCACAGTGCAGTTGGGTCACCTCCTAATGGTATCGGATCTCGCAATACCAAAGCGTTTATAATGGAGGTCATATTTGACTATTAGTTACCCGACCACATCCGTCTCCATGGATGAGTTAGCGTGCTCTTGGCGGCCCCCCTGTGGGAGTACCCCGCAACAGTTGGTATAATGTTTTTTTTGTTATATGGGAGGTGTCTTTGGCACGATTGGGGTGCCAATGTGGGAGGGGGATTTTGGGAACTGTTTCTTATAATTTATTTCAGGCACCTGTATAGATGGCAAAGGGCAAAAAGAAGTAGAATTACTGGATGTGCATGTGTACAACAGACTATAAATTACCACAGACGATATATGTGTAACTGTAAGATATACAAATTGCTGTATATAGTAAATCATGACCCAGAACAGGCAGTACTGTAGTGACATCTAAAGTCAATTTGTTAACCTGGAACGTGCGTGGGTTATATAACCCCAAAAAAATACGTCAGGTGTTTGCATTCCTTGATAGACATCAAATTGACGTAGCCTTATTACAGGAAACGCAATTAGCAAAAACTGCCAAGTGTGGGTTGGGACATAGATGGGCCGAACATGTCATTACATACTCGTCCTACTCGAGGGGTGTTATCGTCCTAATAAAGAAAGGACTCCAATTTATAGTGAACCACACAATCCCGGACGACTGCGGTCGATATGTCATAGTCACAGGGGTACTTCGGGGCCAACACATAAGGTTAATAAATGTGTACGGGCCGAACATAGATGACCCTGAATTTTTTAATGATATTAGATCGAAATTGAGAGAATTGCCTGAGATGGAAACACTGTGGGGAGGGGATTTCAATCTCGCACTTAATGATTCCCTTGATCGATCGGGTATGACTAAGGAGCCTCATACCAGGGCAGCCCAAGCAGTACGAGATGGGATGAGGGAATTCAATCCGTCGGATGTATGGCGACTGCGATACCCGCACACTCTGGCTACTCATAACTCCACTATACATAACAGCTGGTCACGCATAGACTACTGGTTAACGACCACAGTCGCTAGTACATGGACAAGCAAAATACAGCACTTGCCGAAAACACTATCGGACCATAATCCGATTTTGCTTTCTCTAGACATCCCTAAATATGCACCACCGCCGTTCATCTGGCGCTTCAATGCCAAGGCCCTGATCGACCCAATCTATAATGATGCTATACGATGTGCCATCATAGAATACTTTCAATTAAACCAGAACTCTGTAGACGATGCCGGCTTACTGTGGGAAGCCTTCAAGGCCACAATACGGGGGGTGTGCATTGGCACGAATGCAGGCATATTAAAAGATATACGTACCCAACTTACCAAATGTGAAGACACACTAAAAATTCTTGAGCAGGAATATGTACATACACATAATATTGCTATATTGGGCAAAATTCGAGAAACACTGTCAGAATACCAAGAACTTGCGGACAGTGAACTTAAATACATCTCGAAACGACAAGTAGCAAGAACATATGGCGAGGGCGGCAGACCTGGTCGGGTACTACCGCGTAGAATTTCGCAAGTGCATACCCCACACACGGTAATTAAAATTCGCGATATGCAGGGCAATGCACAATATGACATACAGAGCATTCTCTCGGCCTTCACGACCACTTATGGGGAGATGTACTCTGCACGTAACACAGCTGACCCGCATGAAATACTCCAATACTTGGAGGATGTTGAAATAGCCTGGCTATCAGATGCACAGCGGGACTATCTAGCACAACCCATCACAATTGAAGAAATCACAGAAGTAATTAAATCCCTACCCAATGGGAAAGCACCGGGCCCGGATGGGTTTACGGGTGAATTTTATAAAGAATACGTCGACATACTAGCACCTCATCTTGTAAACATGTATGGGGACGCTCATGAAAAACAGATTCTCCCACCCACACTTCGGGAAGCCATGATTATAGCCCTATTAAAACCAGATAAAGACCCTGAAATCTGTGAATCCTACCGCCCACTGTCTTTAATAAATACAGATACTAAAATATTGGCCAAGCTTATTGCTAAACTCCTCCAGCCCCTCATGGTTAATATTATCCTGCCAGACCAATCAGGATTTATCCCCCATCGTTCCACAGCTCATAATTTGCGTACCCTCTTTGCATTATCCCATCAACTTAACCCGGAATTGAAGGCCGCAGCGGTCTTATTAGACGCTGCCAAGGCATTTGACTCAGTCGACTGGCCGTATCTTTTTACAGTACTACAAAAAATGGGCATGCCCCCGATATTAATGCAGTGGATCAAAATACTATACACGAAGTCCGTGGCACGTATCAAGGTAAATCAATATGTATCTAATATGATACACATCACACGGGGCACTAGACAGGGGTGCCCTCTCTCCCCTTTATTATTCGCTATCGCTCTAGAACCATTAGCTTGTAAAATCAGACAACACCACCAAACCGCAGCCCTGCAATTTCTTCAGCGCCCTATAAATATCTCATTATACGCAGACGACATGGTTCTCTATGTCCGTGAGCCTCATGTACATTTGTCACCCATTCTAAGGGAATACATAAAATTTGGTAGACAATCGGGACTCCAAATAAATTGGAGCAAATCCATCATCATCCCTTTAACGGAAGTTACGGTACCACACCCGGTAGAGTTCCCATTGGAATGGCAACAAGACCCCATCAAATATCTTGGTATTTGGTACCACAAAGACCCCGCAGTGGTTATACAGGCCAATTATGGCACTGCCATTAGTAAAATAGAGGAAAAAATAGAAAGCTGGATCCATTTGCCATTATCCCTGGCGGATAGAATAGCTTTGGTAAAAATGGTCCTACTTCCCAAGTTCCTCTACCTTTTTAATAACATTCCCATTATTCCACCAAAGGCTGTGTTTCAAAGTCTGAAAGCAGCTGTAACCCGCCTCATTTGGGCTGGTAGGCAAGCGCGCATTGAATTGTCCTATTCTAAAGGAGGGTTTAAGGTTCCTGATTTCCTGCTATATTATCTTTGTGCGCAAGCGCAATATGCCCACTACTGGTATCACCCAGTGCGATACTTGCCTCATATGGCAGTAGAAGATGGCGATGCCCACCCAATACCGCTTCAATATATTTTGCCACACTCCCGCACACATGTATTGAAACAAGAAATAAACACTATTCGTACTACCAATTTGGCCTGGCAGAGAATGGGGAACTTAGCGCATAAAATGCCTCTCTATGCTCCAGCATTACCCCTACTACACCATCCAGCCCTATCCGTTACTCAGGAAAAAGTGAGTATGACACTGTTAAAACAGGTTGGGATAGACGAGATGGGAGATTTATATAACGACGGGGTCTTCATAGAACTAGATGAACTAGGTTACATTAGTAATCAAACTCTCCTCTTTAAATTTGCCTACCATAGATTGAGTTGAGCAATTAAGGATTTATATCCGTCCTTTCCTGCGGAGCCAGAGACACTCCAAGCATTACAAATGATTATAACTACTCCGCACAATAGAAATTTGGTGACCAAATTATATGTGCTATTACAATCTGATATAGCGGGTACTACACAAAAAGCGCAGGAGAGATGGTCTGCTGTTCTGGAGACACCATTGGTAGACGAAGAATGGGCCACTTGCTGTGCACTAACAGACATACTTACCCCGAACGGTAATTTGCGAATTATACATTATAAATATCTACATCAAACATATCATACACCGATTAAACTAAAGAAATGTGGACTCCGCTCTGAGGCATGCTGTAAACGATGTAAAGCCGATGATGCTGATTTCATTCACTTAGCGTGGCATTGTCCACAGATCAGAGAATACTGGGAAAAGATAACTGAACTTTTGAGCGCTATATTGGAAATCAGAATAGACTGTACAATCCGAGCATGTTTATTGAGTCTTGTACCAAATGTAAGATCAATCCAACGTAAATTCTGTGTAATAGCTCTATTGTTGCCGAAGAGACGTGCATCTATGTACTGGAATGGCAAGACCTGTCCCACATGCGAACAATGGCTGCAGGACATGATCTATTGTAGGGACACACTACAGACCTATGAGGAAGAACTTCCTACAGGATCTAAACCCAGAGACTATTGGGTGCCCTTAACGACATATCTACAAACTCACCCTAATGGCGCACTGAGTACCAGTGTGTAATGTGTGGTAAATGTATCTGTACACGATGTTGTATTGTGCACAATTGACGTGAATGTAACTGTAAAGACGAGTGCCTTTGCCAGCCTGTATGTTTTTTCTTTTTTGTATGTTGATTATCTTTGATCAATAAAAAACTTAATAAAAAAAAAGTAGACAAAGTTCTTCGATTTAAAACTTGAAGAAGAAAAAAATAACTCTATGGCTCACTTCTTGGAGAATATTACTGCGAAAAATTAAAAGGATGTTGCATAAAGCTTGGATTCCCATCTCTGCAGACATAGCAGGAGAAAGTCAGCCAAGTTTGACCTATCTCTCTCCTTGATCAGTCTGCCGCTCTCAGTAGTACAGGTCACAGGGTTGGCAGCTCTAGGCATTTTGAGGATGTTTTAGATTCTGCTAAATCACTTGTGTTTTGGCATCCTGCGCCAATCACCCGGATCCCTTTGCCAGGCCAATGCACACCCACAGACACCATTAATCCATCACAGAAGGACACGGTGCACATAACATGTTATCTGACAATAAAATGGATGCAAAGAAGCAGAATGCAGGGGCACGTATGTGAGCAAAGGTGACACGTTCAGATCATCAAGTTCTGAACACCAATATGACACTTATGAACCAAATGCTCTAAAAACTGGCACATAGTCGGCATGTGCATACTCTCTTTCCACTGCTCTCTGTTTCTCCCTCTCTCTTTCTGCCTCCACTTTTTCTATCTCTTGGCTCCCTCACTTTCTCATTCCTCCATATCTTACTCTTTATCCTCCTTCTCTGTCCTCTATCACTTTCTTTCGTAGTCGCGGACAGTGTCTCACTACTCCTCTGATCCACTGCATTTCTCCTTTCTCTCTGTTTTTTCACTCTGCCCAGTGCTTCTCGTTTCATTTGAAATGTCTCCATCCAGCGTCCACTGGTTACACAGGAGCCTACGTCCTTCCTTTCAGCCTCTCCTGCATCCCTTTTGTGCACTACTGTGGTACAGGAATCCAGGATGAAAGGTACCACTTCTGGCATGAAGGAAGAAACAACTCCGGAGGTAAAACATCCAAAGGAGTTTATTCTAGTATCCATGAAAAACGGAGCCCACAGCAGCATGTCAACAGTGCACATAAGAAAAGTAAACTAACTCAGCTGACAGAGACCCCGGTATAAATAAAGCTACAATAGTTTGAACAGAAACATGCATCCGCATGCAGATTAATGGCATCTGCACGCAGATGCAAGTTCAAAGACAAAAAGGATGTGCCTCCGTTCTGGCTCTCGCAAGAAGCAGAGCGCGAGGGAGGTGAGAAAGAACAAAGGCCACCGCTCTCGTGCATGCCGGAAGCCGAGCGCGAGAACGGTCACATAAGAATGATACATCAGCAGTGCTTTAAATGGGGAAAAAATAGTGCAGGTACTCATTTAAATGTGGTGCGTGGGCGGGGCGCTAGGGGCGGGGCTAAGAGCAAGACATGCTGATACTTATTGACTTCAGTACTAGTTGCAGCACGTACCAAAACACATGAGAAATGCGTTTCTATAAACAAAACAGGTTAACTTCGAACACAAAACGAAAGCCAAACGCGGTGATGTTTTAACATTTCCTTGTTTTATAATATTTGAAGTTTCCATACTGTTATTTGCTGTTGCTTGGCACAATACTATATATTCTCGAGTGTGCACACACACAGAAAGAAACAAGCAGACGTGCACACGAAGCACTCCACACATCTCCTTTAATATACCTCCCAAGAGTGTCTCGATTCTCCCCTCACCTTTCTCTCACTTTTTCTCTCACACAAAAACGCCCACAGGCAAACAGACAAACATAAGCAGACACTCACGCAAAAGAATCAGGTAAGATTAAAGCCATTTTAACCTCGTTACCTTCTTTGGCTTTCTTAATTGCGCTGTCACCGTGCTGCCTGATTCCTGTGTTTGCAACACAACATGATGGTGAACACCAGACGTTATGCAAATGAGCCCACGCTGAATAGTTCAGCGGGGGCTCAGCTCACCAGTCACTGCTACAGAAGTGCCTTGGCTGGTCACCAGCACTAGCAGCCAATGCGCCTACCGTTTCATGAGTACCGGTACTCTCCTTGGCAGCAGAGAAGTGCCGGTACTCAGAGTGATAAAAATAAGAAGTCCCAGTACTCAGTACCTGTGAGTACTGGCCCATTTAAAGCACTGTACATCAGTACAACACCTTCCCCTTCACAAAAAAAACAAAAGAAAAGAAAAACACCCACAAAGAAGAACTGTAAAAATACAAAAAACTAGTCCACGTAGAAATCTTTGAATTTTGAAGGCATCCCCACATTGCGCACAACCCTCTGTGAAGCACAAGAAGGCAAATCTGCTTCAAAATTACTTCCAGTGGGAAGTGAAGAGCATCTAAAACTTCCACAGGATGGAATTCAATGTACAAAAATAGGAAGTTGTTATTATGTGCAAAGTGTACAAAGTATGCAATTGCCAGGTTTGCGAAAGGTATAAAGTGTGTTGTATTATCTAAAACTATCACACCCTTTACCTCCTACGTGCCCCCCTGGTACCACCCTGTTCTATGGGTAGATCCAGAGTGCAGAGATGAGAAAAAAAAGGGAAACACACAGATATATATATCAATGTCTTTTTCTTGATTACAGCTGTGCTGATGTCCGTGAATGGAGGCTTGATCATAGCGAGGAAGGTGAGGGAGGAGTTAATATTGGGTTGGAGGAGACCCAATACTGTTGGTGGGTCTCAATAGGCACCACCCCACTTCCCCGCACCATTCCCCATTGTTGATTAGGCAAGATACAAAGCGTGTGGAGACACCCTAACAGAACACTAACAATTGCAGTAATACAGTTGTTCAGTCCTTGAGTTCACTGGACTTGTCCGATTTTTTTATCTTCAAGAAAGATGTGTTTATCCATAAAATATACACCCAACTTGAGGGACATGTTTCACAGTCTAAAACCGCTTTTAAAAAGCTGCAACATAAATAAATATAAGCATCAAGGAAGGCTTGGGAGTAATTGTTTTCTTCATATAATCATGCTAAAGTGACACAAAGCAATTCAAATCGTAAATAGAAATTACGACACACAATATCTCGGAGTTACAGTTACCATGATACCCATTACATTGTAAGTACTTGAGATTTTACTCAATTTCTTTAGTATTGGTTTGTAGTGGTCTTTTTAATTACAATGTCACCTTCTGATGTTGCAGTACTTATAGCGATATAGTATCTAGGCAAGAAAAACTGTAACTGCAATTAAAACTAAAATTATGTTCTAAATTTGTTTCATGCATATAGATGTGTGTTTATCTCTCTCTATATATGTGTGTGTATATAAAAATAGGTAAGGGGGCGTGGCTTGGAGCGTCAAGATGGCGGTCGCACTCTAAGAGTGCTCTGGACCCCTCCGTCACCGTTCCTCCATCCGCCGCAATCGGCACTCATCCGCCCTGTTAACGCACCGCCTGCAGTCTGCCGCAACCCCTACCGATCAGTGACGGCGGCCTTGGACACGGCGGCTGGCCCTACAACCAGATCCTCCGGTCGCGCCGCTCTCAAGATGGTGGCACCCGCTCCCAGCTCTTCACCACCGTGGCCCACAGCTGGGCAATGAAACCAGCACGGGAGGCCCCCTGCATCGGCCCTGGGTCTCCTCCGGCACGGCCAGCTGGCGAACCAGACACTGATCGACCTGCACGCTGCGGCTGAAGAGTGGAGCTGCGATACGCTCTGGCCCCACACAATTCACCGCGCAGAGCCTCGGCCTCCACTGAGACCCTCCATCCCCCTTCTGGAGCTGGGACGTGATCTGGGCCCGTGACGACCGCGTCTGGCCGCCAGACGGGATACGCAGAAGGGATCGGCTGCCAATTCGGGCAGCAGGCAGATGGAGGCCTACGGACTGGGCTCACTCCCCACACGCTGAAATCCTGTAGCCGGGGGCGTTTTCCGCGCTCCGGCCTAGGCTGCTGGGACTCGCCTGAAGTGCTGGACTGCGGTTCCCTGCGGCCGTGGGGTCCCGCCGACGTGCAGATTATCAGCAGTTAGTCGAGCCCCCCGCGGCCTGGTGAGTGAAGGGGCTGCGCGAGGGGAGGAAGAGGCCTGCCCTGTCCACGCTCTCGGGCCGTAATCGGCTGGGCCTGCGGCGGGGGTCTAGCCTGTGACGGATCGGCTGTCTTTGCCGGGCAGCGAGAGTCCCTGCCATCCCTCCGGCTGTGGGTCGCTCTGCAATCCTGCGGCCCTTGAGATCCATCGGCCAGAACATACTCCTACCTGTCGTCGCTGCAACCCTGGGCCCCCCCGGCCGGCACATAGAGGATCATCAGCCAGTCGACCCTCCTGCGGCCTGGTGAGTGAGTGGGTGAGTGGGTGAGTGAGTGAGTGAGTGAGTCGTGCGCGGAGACAAGGAAGAGGCCTGCCCTGGACACATCCCTTGGGCCGGGAGCTGCCGCTGCTTCGACAGGGGTGGAGGTCTAACTTGTAGCGATTCAGCTGTCTCCACTGGGCAGCGAGGGAGTCTCTGCCTCCCCCTGACTGTGGATCCACTGGCCACAACATAATCCTGCCTGTCGTCGCCGTGACCCTGGACCTGGAGCCCCCCCCGCCGGCCCAAGCGGACCTCTCAGAGATTCTCATTGTCGCCGGGGGGGGTCGCCGGTGCGGGGGCGACCTAGAGCCTGGGCCTTCTACCCCCCCCCCCCTCTAAATTCCCAGCACAAAATTGTAGCCCATATGTTAGAAAATGGACGCTCCATTCAACACAATCCATGGAAATAGCTCATCCTATAGATAAGGATTATAGATTGTATCTAGGATTTGCACTTGAATTATTCCGATCGGATGTGTTTTTAAATGACAAAATGTATTGTCTATATTTGTCTCTCTGTTGAATGTTTGTTGGCATATACTAGAGATCAAAGCTCTTGTAATCATTCCTGTGTTGAATTATTGTGTTGTACTATTAGTTTGTGTTGTTTTCTGAATGTATGTATGTAACAAAGTATTTTAATGGTATATGAAATTGATGTCATTTTCAGTGTAATCGGTTTTATAATAATTTTTTTTATATCAAGAGATAAATTTTAAATAAAACAATAACTTTTAATATACAATTCATAGTTGTGTAGGAATATCTTTAACTCAGCATTTTCTAACATATGGGCTACAATTTTGTGGTGGGAATTTAGAGACCCAGTAATAGTATACATCTTCACCAAGGGATTTCTCTTTTCTACTTACCAATCTTAAAGTAATGCCAAACTCTATGAATTTACCAAGCACCTGACAGAGGATAGCGTCATGCTTAGCCAGTGTTTTAGCAAAGATGAGGACATCATCCTGGTAGGCCTGTACTCCAACGATACCCTCCAAGATTATGTCCAACCGCCTCTGAAAAACACTGGTGGCAGAAGCCAGACCAAACGGAAGCCTGGTAAACTTGTAAGCCCCAAAAGGAGTAACACACGTAGTGAATAGTTGAGTCAGACTGCAGGGGAATTTGGGGATTCGCCGACTTCATGTCAAGCAGGGAAAAGAACTGTGCACCTCCAATATTAGCCAATAATTCATGAATCCTAGGTAAAGGGTGACTCTCAACTACTATACACGGACTAAGACTGCGCAAGTCAGCACATAACCTAATACTTTTGTCATTCTTGCGTACAATGACTATGGGACTGTCCCATTCGGACGCTTGCGCCTTTTCAATCACGCCCTCAGACATCATCTTATCCAGTAAGGACTTAAGCTCATCTCTGATGTTCAACGGAACAGGGCGAACCTTGTGAGTTACAGGACTGGAGTTTTTCTTTAACACAATAGTTTATTACACAACCCAAAGAATTTTTCTTTCCATAATGCCATACCAGCATAAGCACCGGAATGAACAGAGGTGACAGGAAAATCATGGACCCTGACTGGAGGATCCCCACCAGGAACCAAATAAATTCCCAACTTAGCAAGATCCTTCCAACCCACGATAAATTTGCCTTTCCTTGCAACATATATCTTAGTCTGTAGAGATCTACCTAAACAGGCTATGAAGTCATAGAAAAATCCCAAAATATCAATTTCCTGTTCCCCATAAGCTTTGGGCCGTACATCAGAAGTATGCAAATGTGCACCATTTCCCCAGTTGGAATAAAATAATATATCTGAAATAATGGTGATGGGAGCACCAGAATCACACATCATGTCCAGCGTAAGACTCCCACCCATCGTCACTTGACAAATAGGATCCGTGATCTCTGTATCAGAAATTTGCAAGACATCAAGACTGAGTAATAAATTGGATAAGTCCAATGTTTCAGTGTCCAAGGGTGGTTCCAAACTATTAATTCTTGTCTGATTCTTGACCATCTTATATACACCAAGAAAATTACCCATCTTTTTGCATTTCACACAACGTTTCCCAACTGCTGGACACTGTGGCGAATTCCCTATGTGAGATTTAGACCCACACCTGAAACAGTAAACAGCAGTTCTGTTAACAGATTTAGCAAACTTGTTCTTAGATTTAGCAATATTGACATCCACATCATTATCTACATTATGCACAGCAAGTGGAGCAGAGGTAATTGCTTCCTGACCCATGACATGAGAAGACTCAATGGAGCGTCCTATGCTTTTGGCAACTGTTAAAACATCACTAAGAGATGAATCCCTAAAATACAACAATTTCTCCTGAATTTTCTTAGATGAACACCCATAAACAAATTGATCACGTAAGTAAATGTCTAATGCAGGTCCAAAATTGCAGTTGGTAGCTAAGTATCTTAAAACGGACAAATAATCCTCCATGGACTCATCACTGCCGTGTCTTCTCTTGACAAAATTAAAACGTTCCAGAAGAATGCTTGTTTTATCGCTAAATTTCTTCTGAAGACGAGCTTTCGCTACAAGAAAAACATCCCACTCATCCTCCTCATCAGTGGGTGCAGGTATTCTGGGTAGATTATCAAACACTTGTTGACCTTCACGTCCCAAATGACTGAAGAGAATAGCTGCTTTTCGTTTAGGCACATATTCATCAGCACCAACAGCAATTAAATATTTCTCAAAAGCTCTAATCCATAGCATCCATTTCAATGGAGGTTTGCCAAGAGGGTCGAGGAATAAAGCCAATTGAGCCAATGCATTAGGAGTAGTAGTAGAAGCAGCCATGAAGAAGGTAGAGCCAAAAACAGAATAAGAACAAACTGTGCAAAGAAGGCCCAAGGAGAACAATGTATCAAGTTGATGTCTGAGGAGAGGAGCAGGAATGCCAATAACAGACAGGGTGTGACCGTCATCAAAGAAGAACAAAGTTGAAGAGCACAGCAGGAAGCAGGTAATAAATACTCAAAAGGTGTGCCTGTCACCGCTGTACAATGACAAGCAATTTACAGATGATCCATGAGTAACCAGCCAATCCTGGATGAAAATGTCATCAGCACGATCCAGAAAAACTTTAGTGAATGCTGCGAAGTAAGCTTTGAATTGTCAGAAGAATGTGGTGCCAGCAAGAAATCCAGGAGAACGTAAAAGAGCACATTACTCCGGAGCACTTGAGCGAAAAATAAAACTTGAAATGTGCCTCAAACCCAATGACTCATGGAAATAGGCGCAGCAACTTGAAGTTAAGTAAGTGCCAACATTAATGAAGAGTTGTGGACTCTGTGATGCGTGTTTTCGTCTCCAATCGTCGCCAAAATGTGGTACAGGAATCCAAGATGAAAGGTACCACTTGTAGCATGAAGGAAGAAACAACTCAGGAGGTAAAACATCCAAAGGAGTTTATTCTAGTATCCATGAAAAACGGAGCCCACAACAGCATGTCAACAGTGCATATAAGAAAAGTAAACTGACTCAACTGACAGACGCCTGTATTAATAAAGCTACAATAGTTTGAACAGAAACATTCATCCGCGTGCAGATTAAAGGCATCTGCACGCAGATGCAAGTTCAAAGACAAACAGAACAAAGGGTGCGCCTCCGTTCTGGCACTCGCAAGAAGCAGAGCGCGAGGGCAGTGAGAAAGAACCAAGGCCACTGCTCTCGCACATGCCGGAAGCCGAGCGCCAGAACGGTTACATAAGAATGATACATCAGTACAACAGCTACCACATCATGCTTCAAGCCCCCTGGGTGCAGCAGAGGAGGAGCTGGTCAGTGTCATTGGTTGGCCATCCCTCCTGTGCTGGACACAGAGGGGCTTGAAGACTGATGTGATGGTACAGAAAGGGATGCAGGGGAGGCTGCTACAGCTTTTTAGTTTGGCTTGCTTTTGGCTTGAGAATCACAGGGCATCTCAGGCAGAGTCAAAGCTGTACATCTGGCTTCAGCCAGGCTCAAACTTTCAGTAGCTCGCATCTCTCTTATTTTTGTGGTAGCGCATATTTGTTTCCCTCTGGTGGCATATTCTTTTCCTGCAGAGTGTAATCCAAAACAGCTTTCAGTCCTATTTTAGTGCTTCATGGCTTATTGGATTTTGCAGGGGGGGTACGTGGTAAGGGTTGTAAATAAAAATATATTTTTCATTAATATTTCGAATTATACTATGCTTGTGTTTATAATGATTAAAATATTGTAGCATATTTTGGTGTGTTGTGTTTGCATGGAACTTACCTGAATGTATTTTTATGCATTTTAAAAAATCATTTATTAATTGGCGAAATCATTTATTAATTTTGTGAATTATGTGTACAAATATTTTATGTTGACTTTATATATTTTTGTCATTTGGTTACAATATTTTATTTATTTATATTTTTAATTAAGTTGCATTTAAATGTAACACTTATTTTTGTATGTTGTATAATTATTAGTATTTTTAAATTTATTTCTTTTTTATAGGTGGTCATTTTTCATGGATATGTTTGATTTATATTAGTTAATGAATATGTTTAATAAAGATGCATTTGATAGGATTCTAGAGCCAAATATTTCTTATTTGTTTACTTTTATATTTTTTATATTTAGTCAGTTGGATTTTATGTCATTTTATTTTGTTTGCCAAGATTTAGGATTGGGAACAATAAATGTGATTTTACTTAAGGTGGTATGCTTTTCATAGTGTTTTAATGTCTATTAGATTGAAGTCAGAATTGTAAGTATTTCCCCCTTTCAACCAAGTTGTATATATTTTAAATGAATGTTTAATGGATTTTATTTATATTAGTATTTGTGAATATATTTTATTATTTTTATTTGAATTTTGTTTGTAGTTTTAGCATTTTTAGATTTTTTGTAATTGACTTGAAATATATTTAATTTAATTTTACATTTTAATTTTATATATTTATTTTTTTGCGTTTTCTTTGATCAGTTTAATTTTAGCAATGTATAACTTATTGGTTATTTTAATGATGTAAGAGTTGTATTGTAGGATTTACTTTTTGTACAATTTTAACTTTTGTTACTTTATTCTTATTTAATTATTGTCTAGATTTCATATTTATATGTTCATATTCAGGGGCATAGCTTGGTCAGTAAGACTGGGTGTGGGGGATGTAAGCTTCAGTTTTTCTGACAATCACGTAGGCATATCTTGTTAATCATTTTATGAGAAGCAGCACAAGGGGGGGCTTAAGGCCCAGTGAAAAGGAGTGCGGATTGTGAGGTGGTATTTAAAACACAGTATTTTGTAAAATAAC
The DNA here is from genome assembly GCA_963921515.1 of Calotriton arnoldi. Taxonomy (NCBI): domain Eukaryota; kingdom Metazoa; phylum Chordata; class Amphibia; order Caudata; family Salamandridae; genus Calotriton; species Calotriton arnoldi. Next base: position 927,595 of record CAWUFW010000371.1, on the reverse strand, counting down.
AATGTCTTATGACCTTCAAAACAGAGATGAGAGTATAGGTGTGTGTGTTTTTGTCTGAGTGAGTATTTAATAATCACAGGTGAAATTCGACAGACACTTTATCATACCCGACTGAAAGCTCCTGGACCCAACTATTTATTAAATAATACATTGATTAGGAGGTATAACACCCCAAACAACCCCCCTGAAGCTACACCCCTGTTCACATTAATTTTCAATGTTTTGTTTATATTTTAAAGTGACATTTTCACATTATAAGTTATTAAATTTAGCATTACCTCTAATTTATTATATATTTTACATTTTTTTGAAGTTATGTTAAATACTTTTAAAATATAAACTTACCTAGGTAATGTTGATATTTGTGTCCACTATATTTTTGTAGTTGATATTTTCCCACTTTACATAATATGATTTTTGTCGCAATATTTTTTGTTTTGTGATATTATGTTTTGTGACCTCCAAAAACCTTAGTGAGGAATGGGACAACTCCAGGCAGAGTTTCTACATGGGATAGAGTAAAAACAATCGTAATTTGCACATAGTGAGGTAGGACCAGGGATTGGAAAATCTTCCTGGTGGTTTGGAGGTGGACAAAAAAACATTTTTACCAACCAGAATTGATTAACTGAGATTAATGCTAGTCAATTAGTACAGCACCAGAATCTCTGCTTTTGTTGGAATCAGTTTTGAGTTAGTCTATGCCTTCCATTAATCAATAACCATCAACGACTGACAATTTGGAGGTGTCCGTTTTTGCTAGAGTTTTTGCCTGCAAGATAAGGGCACTGTCCGAATAACTGAAATATGAAAAACCTAAAATCTCCTCAGTTTAAGGAGAGGGAGTTGATATACATAAATTAAAACTGGTGGCAGAGCAGAGCCTTTGAAGGCACTGCAGTTCTGTTACTTGACTTATCGTAGAAGTGGATCACGATCAATATCTGTCTTAGGCCAATCTAAACGGAAAATATCCAATAGTGAGCTACATCCCACGTCACAAATTCCCAGAGTTAATCCAAAAGTACTTGGTGATGGTTCAATTAATGTCAGGGTTCTGACACAGTTTTATCCACCAGCACTATTAGAATGTTGAAGGCAACCATTAGTGATGGGTGCCCGCATGCTAATCGACGAGAATTATGGGGATTTCACCAAAGTGCTGCATTTGATCCACACCTAGTTGTTCAACAGTTTAGAGAGATATAGCTGAATAGCGATGGTTCAGATGTTTCCTGTGTGTTGGGATTTTCAGCATTAACACAATTTCCTTTGGACATTTCGCTTCAGACCTTCAGTAAACTAAGAATTTAATAGACCACACATAAAAGGCCCATCTGCTGGTCAGTAGAAGTCTTTTGAATAAAGTTGGAAGATATATGGCAAGCCAGCAGAGACTTTGTCATATATTTAGTGATTGTTGCTTTGAAATTAAAGACATTTGGTAAACACATGGGGCCCTCTTCACAAATGTATTTTGGTTTATGTAAAGTAGTCCTCCTGTAGTAGTTTACATACTGTTGCATATCTTTGTGAATGTCTCAAAACATCTAAAATGGTAATATTTAGAGACTATTCATAGATGGTTAGCACAAGTCAAAAAGATTGTTCCCTCTTTCCACTTTAACAGAGAGTTGGACGTTTAGGGGCTGATTATTAAAGATATGCAAGTGTACGTAAAAAAAAGTGTACTCCTGTCACAAAATATCCCATAATCATAAATGTTTTTGTAAATTGTCCCTCGGTTATGTACCCCAGTTAGATTTGATTTGGCTACTGCAGTCTCTGGTGCACCTTAATGCCTCCGTTAAGAAATAAACTTAACATGTCCACAAATAAAATAATAATATGCCACATATTATCAGGTTCTCCCCTAGCACAAACTCGTATCTTATTTAGTAGGTTAAGGACAAAGGCTTTCCTCCTTCATAAGGAATTCACCCAAGTATCTTATTCTTGGATTAACCCAAGTGCCAAGGTTCCATGCCAAATAAATTCGTCAATGGGGTTTGTTTGCTGTAGCGGTAGTTTATGACGGACAGCACTGTCTAAAGAGCTTGACCCCTCTATGATTTATCCTCGCCCTGCCCCAGGGCAGCATGCTTTCAGAGCCTTCGTGGTTGTGACTAGTTGCCCTTGAGATCTAGTAACTGATTCCACGAGAGAGACTTTCAAGTCAAGAGGGTGAAGAGCAAACATTGTATTGTCGCTTCAGAATGTACCTGGAAATGATCCCACAAAAAAAACACACACACCCTCCACTGTGGCTAAGTGAAGTCAGCTTGTCAGTTTCACATCAGCAAAGTCCTCGCAACTGCCCTGCGTGATATGCGACTTTCAAAGTCTTACAGATCAATCGCCTTTTCTCAGATTAAAATTTACTCAGAGCAAGTGTGTGCCAAACCCGGCCCCTGTGCGAGAGTGTTTGTGTTTACGCAGGGATTGCATTGCACGCCTCATTAAACCTTACCGCAGTTTGCAAGGCTGAAGAAGCGTCACTCACCACAACCCAAACAGAACTGGCTCCGTGCGATTGTCAAGCGAAAAGGAGGGCGTGGCGAAGCCATCAGCTGGAACGAGGCTAAAGTTATTTGTACACCTGGTGGGAAAACGCAAGGAGCGCAGCGCGCGGAAGTAATTATAACAAGGTGCGAGAGAAGGGTGAATTGCGATCGCAATAAACTTTTTTAGTCTCGTCATTGTACCAAACTGGTCATGTACAGATGAAGGCAAAATTATGATTTTTAAATGCTTTGTGCATAATAAAAGGAAACTTCACCTCTGTAGTCAAAAACAATTGGCAAAGTCAATAGACATTGATTTAGCCACGTCTTTTGGCTTCGTCAAGGCCTGTTTTGGCATGGTTTTTTCAAAACTTTTTTGTTGGGGGGAGCTGCCTCGTCAATATAATAGAAAACAGTGACTAAAATTAAAATATGCTTTGGTCTCAAAAATAATTCATTGCCGCAGTAGTACCTGGCACTGAAGGAAGTGAACGACTCTGCGTGTAGCTGTGCTCCTTTTGGAAGGGCAGAATGCTGTCCCTCACAGTGAAGTTAGCCAATGGCTGTGCTGTGCTGTGATGACGTCCCATGCTGTGTGTTGCAGCGAGTGGAAGAAAAATATGAATGACAATAGACCAATGGCTGAAGAGGGTTGGCTGAAGGGCCTCATAAGTATACTATATATAAAATGTTGGTAAAATCAAAAGGTCTTCCTGTCTGAAAGCCCCTACAAGCAAGTATATTATACACATAATTTTTCTAAAATTTAAAGGTCTTGCCAACTGAAAGCCTCTATCAATAAGTACATTATATAAACATTTTGGTAAAATCAAAAGGTCTTGATTAATGCCAGACCTAAAAAGCAGAAGCATTTTAGTAGGTGGAGTTTAGCCCTTTTAAAAGATTGTGTAGTTCTGCTCAGTTTGCTAGCCTTATTCTTCCACTGCCGTCTTCTTTTACAGGGTATATTTTTTTCAGCATTAGGCAGCATCCTTGCCTTTAAAGTGCTTCAGTACACCACATAGGGGTAATAAGAGCTAGACAAATTTTACAATACAATATAATAAAAAGTTCATACGAATGTTCAAGTCTTTAGCCTTCCATGTGCATTTAGGCATTTGGGCTTCAGAGCGGAATAAAACAAAGTAATGATAAACAGACTGATTGATGGTGGTGTTAGCCCTAATAACAAATACACCGCACAGCTTGAGGTATTTTAATATGTATTAGCAAATGAACTCTGATACCACCACGATCCACAGATCATTCCTGCTATACCAAGGAACAGTGTATGTAAATCCAAGGAACTCTCTTAATAAAAGTCAAGGTGGGGCTTGCTGACCCACTAAATAATAAGTCCAAGTGGCTTCTCAGAATGACCAATACATACCCAAAACTTCTTCAATAAAATTCAATAACTAAAATGGCCTCCTACATATTCATTGTACATCTCATGACCATAATTGTTCTTTTGCTACTGATGGGTCGATGTCTCTGGCTCTTACAGACGTTACTACCATTGACCATAATGTCTCATAGTCATGCTAGTTTGTATGTATATGGCATTTCTATAGTGTGAACCTAGCCAAAAGGCAGTTGAGCGTAGTACATGTCCAATAGTAATGTTGCTCAGATTGTACAAACAAATAACATAGACAGCTCCACACATCTTCACATAAAGCCAGTAGTCTAAAGACCTTGTTTAAAGCTGAATCACCCTTGGAGATTGGTAAATACTAATATATATCATCTAGTCTTAATATCCGATTGTTTGAAGAAACAAAATAGACCATTCCCCTAAAAAAAAAAAATTAAAAAAAAAAAAGTACCCTGAACATTACATTTTTTTGCACCTGATCTCTAGCTTACCATTTCTTATTAATGTCAGCGCATCAGTCTGCCGCTTATGAAGGATCAGATAATTTCAAACTTGTAGATGCCTCAGCTAGTCATGCCAGAATGTTGATCAACAAATTGCTGCTAGGCTATTTATGATCCTCCATCCTTTAACACATTTTGGAATTCTATTTGTGACCTTTCTCATGTTATCAGGCAGTGTGGGTTCTCACACCTATGACAGCAACCCTTGGTTTGTTGTTAACACTGCAAGTATTGACCTAAGAGATTTTACTCATCATGGCTTTAATGGCATCCCACCGTTATCAGGAATGTTAGTGTAAGGGCTTGAATGCTAAGCTTGGGCAAGCATAGTCACCAATTGGGTTGGGATTACTGGATGTAATGCCAATAACATTAGCCGTACGAGGGAGTGTGGATTTCAACCATGCGGCAAGCTGGGCTGGGTTTCCTGCGGTTTGAAGATGAAATGCTTTGCTCCTGCCCTCTCTGGCTGTTTATTGTGTGGTCTCCAGCACCACCTGGCTCTCTGGCCTGTCCTAGCTCTCTGGGACTCTGGCCTGTCTGGGGTTCGTCTTTACCCATATTCTTACTGCTGACCAGGTGTGGTTTTAACAGAGGTCAGTCAGAAACCCCAGAGGGGAGAAGGACCAGCCAGTGCAGGGGAGAAAGGGTAGATATAGCCTTGTTTAGGCTGGTACCACCAGCAGGAGCCATTAATGCTCGTTAATCCAGGCGCCAGGAGGCATTGGCATTTCTCTCATGTTTTGGACTGCCTAGATTCTCAGAGTGGGGGTGACCCGTGCGGGAGGGTTTACAGGGCCCTTACGGAATTTACTTTAATCTTACGCTACTCATATATTCAATTGGCCCTCCGATGGATCTTGCTCTGTACTGAAAGGAGTTGGATATTCGGGGAATGGATAGTTACCCAGTGAGGACCAGGAATAGGATAACTGTATCTAAACCCAATTTCAGCATCTCATAGATTAATTTTTCCCAATACATTGATAACCCAATTAATGTTCACTCTCAAGGAATGACGAGACAGAACAGCAGCATCAGATTAAATATTAAGGTTTAGTTAGTTATTCAAGCTAAAAAGTAAAGAACATTTGCATTCAATAAAGTGGCATACAGCTCTAATAATCAATCGCCTGTTCAACTGCTGCTGTTGCACCTAACTGGGGGCCGGGAGCCAGGACCACATCTCCCAGCAGCCCTTGCCGCCAGCCTGCCACCGACGCACGTCACAGCGCCTGGAGGCGCTTTGAAAATCGTCAAGGGCTCCTGCAGGGCGGGACGCCCGTTCAACTGCTGCTGTTGCACCTCGCTGGGGGCCGGGAGCCAGGACCACATCTCCCAGCAGCCCTTGCGGCCAGCCTGCCGCCGAACATCACAGCGCCTGGAGGCGCTTTGAAAATCGTCAAGGGCTCCTGCAGCGCGGGACGCCTGTTCAACTGCTGCAGTTGCACCTCGCTGGGGGCCGGGAGCCAGGACCACATCTCCCAGCAGCCCTTGCGGCCAGCCTGCCGCCGAACGTCACAGCGCCTGGAGGCGCTTTAAAAATCGTCAAGAGCTCCCACAGCAGGGGACCCGCGGGGCGTGCGCGGGCTAAGCCCGGGCCAAGGGTGGGCCCATCTGCGCCCGTCCGCGGCCAGACGAGGCTGGGCTGTGCCCCGTCTCTTGGCTTGCTGACACAGCCTGGTGGGCTATTCGAGACCACAGGTAAGAGGTTAAGAGGATGGGGAAACGTAAACTAACTATGCCTCCTACCAAGGACCGCCCACTAACCTCCACCATTACTAGCTTCCTTACCACCGCCATGGGGGCCATTAATAGTGAGATCGAATGCGTGGAGGAGAGATTGGGGGCCACAAAGCGGGCACTACACACAAGCTCATTTGTAGAATTGGTAAGCCCTTCACAGAGTCAACAACCTAGGGGTCCTAATTCACCCATGGGTGTTACAACACCCAATGATCTGTAAGACCCTAATACCAATACTATACAGCAAGGTATCTCCCTCGACACCTCCCCCCCCCCCTAAAAAGGCAAAGGCAAGCAGCAAATCCAAGAGAGAGGTGTTGCCACCTGCAACACGTAAAAAAACATTGGCGCCCATCGTGAGGAAGAGCGTGAGGGCTCCTGATTTGGAAGCTGATGCAGGTTCCAAGGACATTGGAAACAATGGAGTTTCACTCTCGCATGCACAGTTCGTCAGTTCCCTTGAATCAGTAGTGAAATCCCTTCTTGACCCTTTTTTAAGTATTCTTAATAGTATTGACATGTCATTGAAAATTCTGATCGGCTCAAGTCTTTCCAGTCTAACTACTGGGTCTAACAACGCAACAGACTTTGATTCTTTGTCTCTGCGTCGCACTACTTTGCCCCCCTCACCCCCAGAGCTCAGCTCCTCCTGACCTGGACCAGACTACTGGTCGCTGCCCCGCTATTAACACTAATACCTTACCTCGCCCTTCTCAATCACAAACACAAGTGGCTTCTGTCTCGGCTGGAGGCCACTCAACTATTTTAAATGGGGTAAATGATGCTGGAGCCTTTAATCCTGCTGTCAATCGCCAGGTTAAACTAAGGAAAAGTCATGAAAGAATCCTCCACCTTCCACCGGAAGCTACTCTGCTGGTAATAATTCTCAAGAATGTACCACCTTTGTCACCCAACAAGGAGGAAGACTTGCCGCAGTTAAAGAACAAAACTGTACACTGGCTAGCAAAAGCCACGGATTGGCTGAATAGCGAAGACTTATTCTGGAACATAAATAATGTTGAACGTGTTTCATGGGTGGGCACACAACCTAAAATGGATTTAGGCGACTGTGTTGTTGTCGTCAACTTTAAAAACAGGTCATTGGTTCAATCCCTCATGGACAGGCTTTTCTTGAGTAGTAACGCCAGCGGCCCTATTGTGGCCGTACCCCTTGGATATTTTTATAAACCAAACTTATTCACAGAGCAGAGGTCACATCATACAACTTACAATGCCGCGCATAATTTTGGTATTTTAATTTCTAATCGTTTCTCCCCTCTTGATTATGTGGATTGACTGCATTATAGGGTGCAGGGAACTGCTTTGACTATTAACTGTGACTCAGACAAGACAAATGCCGAGGGTAGTACCGGCGGGTTTGTCAAACTAGCATTAAATGATCCGGCACATGTAGGCAGCCCTGTTCTCTCTGATTCGGCAAGGATAGCATTGATGGAATCGGATAGTACTCCACCAGTTGAGCAGGCCCAATTTTCGTTGTCTCCTTACATAGCCGAGAATTTCCAGGGCGACTGTGAGATAATTGCTCATACAAGTAAAGAGGGAGCATCTCTTAGTCATAATAGCACAACTGTTCAGGGTAGCTTATTTAGGAATATTGCTGGCTTGCCAAACAAGCTGAAATCTAAACAATGGCTTGATTTTATAAAAGATTATAGTATTATATGCCTCCAAAAAACCTGGATGAGAGAGACAGCTCACATTAACGGTTATGCCTCCATACATACTCCGGCTAATGTAGCCCTGGGTGGCCATTCCAAGGGTGGCTTATTAACTCTGGTAGTGACAACACTGTCAGACAGAGTAGGTAAGACCGAGCTCCATTCACCACATTTTCAAATTATTAATTTTCTCTTCCGACAGAATGTGACGCTGGTTGTTGTTAATTTTTATCATAATAATTTTGTTCAACAACATTGCCATTGCCGAAGACCTAGAGAACTCATTAAGCAGACACATAAAGGAGTTAAATACAGATTTTATTGTTCTCTGGGTGGGAGGGGGGGTGATTTTAATTACAAATTATGTCCCTTATCAAAGCAGTCTGCATGTTGCTTATTAGATGAGGCTAGGGATAGTGATTGCCACTTTCATCATAACCCATGTGGGAACATTTTTAATTTGCTGCTTTCAAAACTTTCTTTTTCTTACAGTAGATCTCATTCAACCATTAGGCCCAGACCTGGTTTCCTTTATGGGCAGAGGTCAAGGCACTCTAATTGATTTTATTGCCCTTTCTGAATATTTTAAACCTCAATCTGTGGCTTTTTCCATTCTTAAGGTTTGTTTCAGTGACCACTATCCATTGGCCATTTATTTAGAGACCCAAACTGGCGATTCCTCTGGGACAATTAAATTATGTCCCATAATTTATAACAAAAACACGGGACTACTGCGCAAGTGGTCTACCGTTGATCCAGATTCCGTTCTCCAACGGATTCTGAATACTAATATGAGACAAATTTTAGAGAGCCTGGAAGATAGTGCAAATCCTCCATCCATGTTAAAGGCTTTTGCCGCAATAACTGAGACTATTAATGCTGCTCTACGAAGTGACAACAAATTAAGACCCCGGAAGCAAAGTAAATGATTTAACAGTGACTGTTCACAATCTCATAACAATCTTGTGAAGGCACTGAAAAAAAAACCCAGGGTCAACTTAGTGGTAAAACATCTTCGAAACGAATATAAACAGGCTTTAGAGAGACGTAAACTGGATATAAGAAAAGAAGCCTGGGAACAACTGCATGTAGCATGTCAAAATAAAGATCCCAGACTCTTTTGGAAAACTGTCAACTCTGATTTTTTCCAGAGCTCCCACAATAGCAGTCTTGATGTCACAATTATGACTGATGTGTGGGTACAGCACTTCGCCAGTCTATATAGTGCCAATGGTGAGCACTGTCCCAATTTAATTCAGGGGACCTCAGAGTTGTCCCAACCAACGCTTCCTGAAGTTGAAAGGGCATTAAACCAAACAGTGAAGAATAAGGCCCTGACGGCGCCCCCGCCGATTTTTTTTGGCCAGCGCTGCCCTATGGCTCCCTCTGCTGACCAATATTTTAAGTTGCATAGCATCCCAGGGCCCCCCTAAATCATGGGGATCAGCGATAATAGTCCCCATTTTCAAAAAAGGGGATAGGTCGGACCCAAAATGTTATAGGCCCATCTCATTAATTGACTGTACTTGTAAATTGATGGGTAGGGTCATATTAGAACGGTTGGAAGCCTGGGTAACCGAAAGCGGGAAGTTTTCGGACGTACAATATGGCTTCAGGAGGGGCCTGGGAACCATTGAACAATGTCCTAATCTGCACCTGGTCATAAGCAAGTACAGAATAGCCAAGCCCGCTACGCTTTCCCTTGGGTTTATGGATCTTATGTCAGCTTTTGACTGGGTGCAGAGACAGAGATTATGGGGGAAAATGCTAGATCTGGGCATCGAACCATCCATAGTCTATTTTTTAGCCCGAATGCATCAAGATGTGACTGGGAGGGTCAGATATGGAGCGGGTGGGGAACTCTCTGCTCCCATCAAAATGAATCATGGGGTGTGTCAAGGCTGTGTCCTTGCCCCCTTTTTATTTTGTCTGTATATCAATAACTTAGAAAGTTATATCAATCATGGGAATGTGGATGCTCCCAAGATAGGCACCAGAAATCTCCCGGCGTTACTTTATGCCGATGACTGTGTTTTAATGTCTAGAACCAGTGTGGGCCTGCAGAAGTTAGTGACCAGGTTTAACAACTTCATGAACGAGTTGGGTTTAAGGACTAACATAGCGAAATCTTACACCATGGTGGTGGGTAAATTACCCACCATTTTAAAATCATGTTTTATCAAAAATGAAAAGTTGTCCTACGTCCCTACCTTTTCGTACCTGGGAATCCCGTGCGATCAGAAAAGTACCTGGCACCATCTAGTCGAAACAAGGGTCTGTAGTTTTAATCAAAACTTGGAGGCGGTATTTAGGTTCACGAAGAAGTTAGGCTCAAGACCATTAACACAATAATTAACATCTATAAGGCTCGCTCGTGCTCTATTTTGTATGGGGCGGGAGTATGGGGCTCTTGTAATCGGGCGCATCTCCAAAGAGCTGAGAACACCTTTATGAGACGATTGTTGACAGTCCCCAATAGTCTTCCCGCCATTGTTTGTCACAGTGAACTTGGTTTGACCCCTTTGTCTTTTCGTATACAAATCGCACCAACTTTACTGTGGCACTCAATTTGGGTGAAGGAAGAGCCAGCCCTTAATCGCGCAATTATTTTAGACTGTATCACATGTCGAAGATACCCTGGCTCAGCTACATAAAAAAACAGTTATAGTAACTGGGGCTGGCGGACTCTTTTTATAATCCAGCTAATATTGCTAAGATTCCAAAAACTAAACTGAAGAAGGACCTCCTGACCTGCCTAAAGTCATCTAGTGAAAACCTAGAGATGGTAAAAAAAGAGTCTTGGAACACTCCTCTAGTATGTTCTCCAGGCGTTGAGCCTTACCTTTCTTTTTACTTTAGTCATACTAAACTGTTTTATCTCATCAGATTCAGGTTTGGCATTTTGCACTTTTCGGTCTCTTACCCCCGCAAAGCCTATTGTGATGCTAAACTGGATCTGTGCCCTTGTGATTCCAAGTCTACACAGAGCACGCTTCACTTTTAGTTTTTTGTCAACTTTACATCAAACCAAGGCGTGATTTTATTATTCCTCTTTTAAAGTTTTTAAACATCAGGAAGTGTCGGCCAGCTTTATATCATCTTCAGCTTGTAAATGATGAATTCACCCGTTTAATGATTTACAGATATATTCCTGCAGTCGTTCGTTTGTGTGACATTGTTGGGAAATGATCTTCTTTGTCTTGTTTTAATGATTCATCTTTGGATTCTATGGCCTACGACACGGGGGCTTGTCATGAAGTTCACTATACACTACTTTTAGTTCATGCTGCTATGTCATAGAAATATCAATTTATTGATTTACTCCTACTATATCCTGATTATGAATTACCACTGTTTTGAAGCACATTATCTATTGTCTGTATCATTTTTTTTTTTAATTCGTTTTAAATGTTTTTTTTTATGATGCATTCTTTTATGGCTGCAAGGCAGCCGAATAAAGATATTTTGACTGACTGAAATAAAGGATTTAATTAAATATACCAAGCCTCTGAGATTCAGGGAGAATAAGATGGGGAAATCTTCCTCATCCGAGGCAGATCTGATCACATACAGCGTATGTATTGATAGGGATAGGTAGCCAGGAAGAGCCTGAGTAAAGACTCTCAGGAGAGTTCAGCAAGGTTCAAAGCAGCCAGTCCAGTTCGTCAAGTCATCTGCCTCAGTTCGTGGCTGTAACAGCGACATCCGAAAAGGTTCAATCTGCAATCAGGACACTGTCAGCAGTAACGAGTGCAAGTCCCCAAAGTCTCAGAAACCAATAGCGCAATAGCCCAAAGAAGCTCCGACGTTCTTCCAAAAATGACCAATTATACTGGAACAGTTTCGGAGGTGACACCCCTTGACATCACCTCAATTTGCCAGACCATTCAGTTCATTGGTTAATCTGCAATAGGGTGATGGTGATGTGGAAAAAAGAAAACACAAATCCGGAAAAATTAAGTGACTCAATTACGCAGTTTCTTAGGTCATGCAAGAATAAGAATAACATTGAACAATAGGGCATTAAAAAGAAAACATAAGGGTTCAAAAGGACTCTTTCCCAAGCAGCTGTTCCAGAGTGTAACAAAAATTGTTGCAAGTGCACTATTCAATCCTGCAGATGTCAAAGGAAACCGTTATTATTTCAATACAACTTGCAATATTGCAAGAAGTTCTCATACGCTTTGGAAATGTTCAGTCCATGACTTCACTGGAAAGGGAAATGAGGCCTACCTGAAATTTGGGCTAATATATGACAAGATCATGTTAAATTGTGAATTATACATTAATAGGAAACTAGTATGTGAATTCAAAATATGACAGAAATACATTAGTAAACATTTCATTCTGATCATAATTAATACCTGTCAGCATAATGTACAAAATTTTTCGTTGTGTCAACATTAATCATATAAGAAAATGTGTATAAATCTTTGTCGTTTGTGTTATTCGACTAATACATATGTGAAATACATGCTAAAGAAGTTTCATGAGAACACATCTAAATATAGTTGTGTAGCACCTACTTTTCTTTTGTCATTTTTGGTGCACACGTTATTACATGAAATGACAGTTAATTTTCACATGGAAACCAAACTAAATCATAATAAATTTCTTTTAGTCTTATTAATTTCATATTCTTTACATGAAAATCAAATCAATTAGCAATAATATTCATAGCATGAGATTTTTCTCAAACATTATTCTAACACATAAATGAGTGAAAAGTGTTTCATGATTAATAGTCACCCCTATATTAATTAAATGAATAATATGTCTCAAATCTATCTTTTCATCTGCATGCTTTTATGATGCAGTAACTAAAATTCATATTTATGTAAATTTTCAGAACGTGAAACTTTGCACATGTTCTTTGTGGTTTACACAGAGGTTGTCAATCATTTCTTTTATCATTTGATGTAATCTCTGCTCTATCACCCGTGACGGGGTGAATGCTGGAATCTTGTTTCCATCACTACCGGCCCATATCCCTCCTTCCTTTGCTTAGTAAGATCTTAGAAAAACATATAAACTCCACCCTATCAGCCTTCCTAGAAACCCATGAGCTACTTGACCAATCTCAGACGGGTTTCCGCCCACTACATGGCACGGAATCCGCACTAACGGCTGTGGTTGAGGAAGCTAGGAGGATAGTGGGTCAGGGAGGAGTGGCGGCCATTGTCCTTCTGGACCTCAGTGCGGCCTTTGATACGGTCAACCTCAATGTTCTCATTGAACGGCTAAGGAGAGTCGGGGTAGCAGGAAGTGCTATCTCCTGGATTCAATCATTCCTTAATGGCAGAACTTTTCAGGTCTTTTCGGGGGAATCCATTTCCAGCCCTCTCCCTTTGAATTATGGAGTGCCCCAGGGATCCTCCCCAAGTCCTACGTTATTTAACGTTTATATGAGGCCACTGGCGGAGGTCATCCAGCCATATGGGATCAAAGTGGTCACCTACGCGGATGATACTCAGCTGGTGATATCTTTAAATCATCCACGGACTGACCCTGCAGACCTGGAGCTCTGCCTAGGAAAAGTAGCCACCTGGATGCAACACTACTGTCTCAAATTGAATGGAGAAAAAACAGAAATCATGTATGTGGGCAACACTGCCAAGCTAACTCCCACACTATCATGGCCTCAGTGCTTGGGCGCCCCTCCAATTCCGAAATCCAAGATCAAGAGCCTCGGTGTGTGGTTGGATGACTCACTTAAATTTGACCAGCAGGCAGTGGCAGTGACAGGGGCTTGTCACGGCATCCTTAGAAAACTATGGAAGGTCCTCCCCCTATTACCCACTGAAGCCAAGAAAATAGTAGTCCAGGCCCTGATTCTTTCGCGGTTGGACTACTGTAATTCACTGTATCTGGGAGCCCCAAAGTCCACCCTAAGGAAACTCCAGGTGGCCCAGAACTGCGCAGCACGACTTCTAACAGGCTGCAGTAGCACGCAGTCAGCTAGCCCCAGTCTGAAAGCCCTTCATTGGCTACCAATAAAGGAAAGAATCTCCTTTAAAGCATTATGTACTGCTCATAAGACCCTAAAGGGCACAGGCCCCAGAATTAATCAGCCTCTGATCACCGCCTACCTCCCCAGGAAATCTCTTTGTTCGGAGAATTTAAATTTAGCCTGCACTCCTAAAATTAACAGGCAGCGGAGTGGAGGCCGCTCCCTTTCTTATAATATAGCTGGACTGTGGAACTCCCTCCCTCTCAATCTCCGACATGAAACTGCCCACCTCTCTTTCCGGAAGGGTCTTAAAACATGGCTATTCCAGAAGAGTGCTTGCTAGCCTTCCCTTTCAGCCTTAATTGCCGCTAGCGCTGGGATGCCTCAGGGTAGCCATGCGCTTTTATAAATGCTAATTAATTAATAATAATAATAATAATAATAATAATAATAACACTACTGCCCACTACGATGCTGCCATGAAGTGTCATGTACACCCTGACACCAACTGGACTGACTAACTGCAGCCAGCAGCGATGACGGAAGTATAAATGGCCACCCGCCTGTCATTTTCTTTATGTTTGTGTAATAATCTTCACAAATCTTCCTGGTAAAGACTTAAACTGTCTGTCGGAATTTGTCCTTGTGTGCAAGGTCTGTATTGACTCGTAACTGTGCAAACTGTTGTTAAACAAAATCTATGTACCTGTTATTTTTTAAACTGCTTGCATTCAGTAGTATGTAAAGCACTCAGTTACCCTTTTGGGTCTTGTTCTTGTATATACATCTGCAAAAGTAAATAAATAAAATTACATTCTGCAATGGGTGCTGATTTGCAGCCAGTGTAATTGACCGGTTACTGGCAGGATATACTACTGCTCTTTCTCAAATGAAAGAAGTCAGTAAGTGAGGTCACTGTGCGGGTTATGTTACTAAGGAAAATGTACCAATATTAAAGAAAAGAAAAGGCCAAATGGATACCATCAGTATTTGATTCCAGCAACAGCTTGTACGCTGTATTCTTACAGAAGCTGCAAAATATGCTTTGTAAGTCTCAAGTACTCAAAATAGGCCAAAACGAGCAAGGGAAGTAAGCAAACAAATCGGACCATAAGCACCTCGTATTATTTTATATCTGAATTGAATTCCGTCCAGACTGACACCACCATATAAAGATATCAGCCAACACAACCATTCATTAGAAAACCAAACTTAAGTAGCACCTGGGAGGAAACAACATAAATGGAATGATGCTGTTTATAAGATTATACCCTGTGGTTTCTAAATAGGACACAACATATGGGATACAAAAGACTAATGGAGATGTAGGATATAGAAAGTTATTGAGGAGCCGAAATGAAATTCAAACTCAATGTAGGACCAATTTGGAGGTTTTGAGTCGAGGGGACTTCAGGCCTGATTAGGAGTTTGGTGGTGTGGGAGCAGACTGCCTCGCCACCGCCCCGCTCCCACACCACCAAACCTCACCGCTGGCCGCCCGCCAGATTACGAGTTATCTCGTGGCCTGGCGGGCGGTCCTTTGGCGTGCCTATTAAATTGCACCGCAATGGGAGCGTCAAAGCCCGTTCCTGCATCTCATGGACTGTAAAGTCCATGCCGTGCTGGTAAGTGGGTGCATGGAGACAGGAGGTTACACCATGTGCTCCCTTGCATGCATCCCATGGTCCTGAAGGAACAGGGGGCCCTGTAGGGCCCTCTAAGTTTCCTCACCGCCACCCTTTTCATGGCAGGCTCACTGCCATGAAAAGTGTGGATGTGAGGAAACTCATAATATGCTTGGTAGTGTCACCGCCAGCATATTGCAGCCCTCAGAGCGCCGCGCCACCGACAGGGATCGTGGATCCCAGGCAGTTGCGGCGGTTCCATTGCGGTCCGACCACCGCACTTGTAATAGGGCAGTCGGACCACTGGTGAAGCGGTCCACAACTGCCACCGCACCTCCACCACAAGTTTGGCAGTCCTATGGATCACCAAACTTTTAATCGGGCCCTTAGTCTGTGCCTTACACTAAATAAAATTAAGCCTCTATACTAATACTTATTGTCAAGAAACCCTAATCCAACTAGAGCAATGTGAATTTTCATTCAAGTACTAGGAAATTTTCTCTTATGAATTTCTATAAAATTCAGAAGTAATTTCTTTTACTACCAGACAGAGGGAATTGAACGCGAAAACTTTTTTGAAGAAAAAACTAAGGGCCTGATTAAGAGTTTTGCGCAGTTGCGCCGGCACTTCGCCGGCACAACTGCGCCAAACCTGCGCAAGGACTGCCCGCCGTATTACGAGTTGAACTCATGTACGGCAGACGGTCCTTTGCCTTTCCCATGGCGGTGCCTGGAAAACAGGTACTGCAATGGGAACGGCAAAAAAGTTCCAGCATGGCATGGGCGATGACACTCATGCTGTGCTGTAACTTTGGGGGTTTACAGACAGGGGGGCACATACTGTTCCCCCCTGAATGTATCCCCATGGCGGGGGGCATGGGGGCTCCGGACATGAAATGGCTGGCGGAACTTGTAATATGCTCAGCGAGACTGTGCCAGTCCCGCTGAGCATACTACATTGTGGTGCATCTCATAAGGGAGCAGGGTAAGGATACCCTGATCCCCTAGGCCTGGTGGTGGGGTCCCAGGGAAACCTTGCCTGGGGCCAAGATGTATTTTTTTTTAAAGTTTTTAAATTTTGCTGCAAATCCGCAGCAAACAAAACAAAAAAAAAAAAAAAAAACAAGTGCGGGCTCCTCCACTTGTTTACTAAAACACCCCTGGGGTGTGCTAGGGCCCGGAGAGACAAGGTGTTTTTTTGGGGGAGGAGGGCACACGTGGCTCCCCAGGCCGATTTTGGCCCCAGAGACCCCATCCCCCAGGGCCTGTAGTCTTTTTAGGCGAAGAGGGTCTACGGCCCCCTCCCCGGGCCATATTCGGCCCCAGAGATCCTATCCCCCGGGCCCACTGTACTTTTAAAGTGGAGGGGGCCGGGCGGCCTTCATCCCCTAGCCTCTGAAGGCCCTGGGCCGCAAACCTTTTGAAAAGTGAGGGAGGCAACGTAGCCCCCCACCCTGAGCCATTAATGACACCGGAAACCCATCCACCAGGGCCGACTCTCTAGCTATGTCCCGGGGAGCATTTTTTAATCTTCCATCAAGCGGAAGCAAAGAAAGTCTGCTCCCAGCAGGCAGGAGCTTTGAAAATGCTCCCACCAGCTGAGAGCAGACATTTGATCTGCCAGGGAAAACAATCAAAATGTTGCTCCTGCCTGAAGTGAGCAGCATTAGTAGCTGCTCCCTCCAGACATGGAGCAATGCTGGCTCCCGCTGCAAGCGGGGGGGCTGGCTGGGGCCTTGGGGCTCCCGCTGCAGGCTCAAACAAATGTATGGTGGGTGCGATGGGGTGGGCACCAAGGCACCCACCTTTAATAGTGCAGGCCTTACTGAATGGGGTCCCAGGGGCTGGAAAAAGCTCGGAAAGGGGTACCACGTGTCCCCCTCCCCTTTAAAATAAATAAGGCCCTAGGGGATGGTGTTCCCAGGGCCCAATGAGGCTGGGGGGGGGGGCACGTGGCCCTCTCCCCTTTAAACTATATATGGCCCTAGGGTTGGGGTCCCCTGGGCCATAATAGATTCGGTGAGGGGGGCCATGTGGTCCCCGTCTTCCTTAAAAAAAAAAAAAAAACGGGTCCTGGGGGGAATGGAGTCTCCCTGTGGCCAACCCCCACAGTGCATTGTGCGAATTGTTGGGTTGGCTGCCTTTAGGGAGGTTGGCACAGCATGAGTTTGGCTGCATGCGAGGAGTTGGCTGCAAGGCCTGGCTGCGACCAACTCCCTGCCATGCATGACTAAAGGCCCTGTGCAATGTGGGGTTGGCTGCCTTCCAATGCGTACAGCCAAAGGCCATGTGCAGCGCGGGGTTGGCTGCATGCAAATGGCAGCCCTAAGGTAACTCTAACTTGCACCCTCGCCATGCAATTTTAACTACCCCACATATTACATCACTTATGATGTCTTCTATGACATCATTAATAGTATCTTTGCAACATTTGCAGTGAAATTATGGAGGAGAAAACTGTGCATGGCCGGGGCATGAATTACAGTTAACTTAGGGCACGGGTTTAAGTTATTTGAGATAACTATAACTGGTGAATTCAGTGGTTTTTAGAGTTTAAAACGTTACTTTGTTACTGAACATGTCACCTAACTATAACGTTAATATAACCTTTGTTTTGTTCAGTGGAAAAAAAATATATATATATATTTTTTTAATGATAGATAGATAGAGAAAGGGGGGAGGATACGATATTAAACATTTGTTTTCATGCATAACCGAAGATTTAAAATAAAATAAAAAAGACTCAATTTTCTTTACATATTTATATAAAATACTGAATTTTACCATACATATATTTCGGAATGCTACGAGTAAGAGTGATGTTGCGACATCTGGGTTTCAACAGATCAATCAGCCACATCATGTCTTTACTCAATACTTTCTGGTAAACTTATTTATTCTGTCTGGGTGTAATTTGTTCTCCAGTTTTATAAACAAATACACTGCATTTAAATATATACTATGCGAATATTAATCACTGTTAATTTCTGATAGTTTTCTGAAAAGGTTAGGACAGCACCTCCATATGTCACAACTCTGGGCCTGCAGCCTCTGCTTCGTGCAGTTCCCAGCAGACAATTTGCAGTAGGCGGCGTTGCACAACATTTTGCTTTTTTGTTGCTCACAAACAGGAAGAACAAGTATTGCACTCGCCCTAACTGGGTAAGATTGTTCTGCAAGGATGGGTCTCTAATATTTGCACAAATATGGTATTTTAGATTGCTAGCTCAGAGCCCTAATAAGATGATGCATGCAGTCACGCGCAATAAGAGCTCAGTGCAGCTGTACCAAAGCAATGCAGCCATTATCTGCAGACAAATCTGATAGCACTATAATAGGCATTACATTAAGCACAGGGACAAGGCTACTGAAGAAGACATTACAAACCCAAAACGAGCCGTCTCTGTGTTTCTTTAGCAATAACTTGATTCCATTGAAGAGCAAAGTAGAAGTGAATATGTGTAGGGCACTGGAGGCAATAATGCAAGCTAACTCATTTCTAGTATAACTCATTACAAATACAAACTGTGCATACAAATAGCAAACCGCTGTAATAACACCGTGCAATAACGTGCAGTAACTAAGATCTGCAAGATTCTAGCAAAAACTAAAGTAAACACACCAAGGAGGAACTAATTACAATGTCCACACCTGGAGAGGGTAGATTTGGAAATAGGAAGCGAGTGACAAAATTCCATGTTTAAAGATATAAATCATCCAAAAGCCAACAAGGACCCCTTACCGCCATCGCTAACCTAGACTTAAAAGGCTATGACACAACCATCTCAGTTTCCGAACCGAAGTTTGTCCGTTTCTTAAAGATACCTGAAGACGAGTAAAGCCGACATGATGGTATTATGCGAAACAATAACCATTAATAAATTCCACTAGCAAACAAGTGATAGGTGGATAAAAGGATCCGACATTGAAAAGTCATCAGGGAGTGTTTCAGTAGGATTATTTGCCACAGGTAAAGATGCACATTGGAAATGAATTTGTTAAAAGTTCAAGAACTCTACTAGAAAGTCCATGCGTGAAGTAGGTTTACTTTAGGTGTTGATTGATCATAAACTCTTTTATATGTTTATAGACAAATACTGCCACAAAATACCTTAGCCCCTGCTTGCAGCGCCACTAGGCTCCCAAGCAAAACCTTTCCTTTCACTTGCTCTTGCTGTAGCAGGCACCAAAGATCACAGGAGGAGTATGGGGGTGCATATATTAGAAAGCAGAGGCTATTTTAAGGGTTTGGCTATGCACATAAATACCTTCAAAGGGAATCTACTGTTTTCTTATATTTACCTCGTTTTTAATTTACACGTTTCCTTTTATAGGGTTCAAAGAAATAGTTGTAGTGTTAGCATAGTCTTGCCTAGAACGTGAATATTGCTTACTGTTGGGTATTACTAGCATTAGATGGTGCTACTGTTCATCTTAGAAACCATATATGTATATATCTTAGGTTCTAGGAAGAATGAGATACAGATGTGTTCAGGAGCTATGTCTGTATTTATCCTAGGCCCAGTCCGTCAACACCGCTATGACCTCTGGTCTACTCCGGAGAGCCATTGTGCAGCAACAGGGACAGATGTAAAGAAGGTTTATAGCAGCCCGGATAGTTAGTCCCTCCCAGCAGCAAACAAAATGCTGTTGACATTATACCGGTTGGGAAGGGGCTACCACCCGCTGGCTCCTTTCTAACCACAAAGCACCAAATAGGAAGCTACTGACATGCTAAGTGTTGGAAGATGTGAATAAAAATTAAATCCCCTGTGCCTTCTCTAACGATTCAGCGCCTCCTCATATATGTTTGCCAAAGTGTTGTGTGAGGAACAGCAGATGGGAACATTTCCTAACTCGCCCATGTCACTAGGACATGGGTGAGGAAAAAACAGAGAAGAAAGACTGCAACCAGTGCCATGTGGAAACCACCTGAAAGAGTGAGTGAGAGACAAAGAGAGAGAGAGAGAGAGAGAGAGAGAGAGAGAGAGAGTTTTTTTTTTTTTTACACAAAGAGGAAGATGTGTGAAATATGTAGATTTTCAAAAAGATGTGGGGTGTAAATCACTAACAGAGTGAGAGCCTGCAGAGGAAGTGGTGTGATTGAAGGCTCCGCAGAACTTTACCCCTACAGCAGACCTTAGTAATATTTAAGGCTCCTAAGTTCAGAATTTTAAACTTTTTCTATTAGAATTATTCACAAACAAATTATTCTTGTTACTCATTTATTTGATGCTTCTAGCATTGGCAAGGTCAAGAGGTTTGGTTTGTTTTAGGAGCACATTGGTTGTCGTTTGAAATATCTAGATTTAATAGCAGAAAACTCAGAGAGGCACCCAAGTTCTGGTCAGGCGTCATGATGTGAGAAGCACAGGATTTCAATTTACATACTTTAAGTCACACCCTTCACTACAAAGATCACGCCTCTTGGAAAAGATTCCTAATTATGTTTCTTTGGTCACGTCTCCTTTAGAGACCCGCCTCACCTTTTTGATCCTGCTTAAATTACTGCTGTTCTCCTACCTCGCCCTCCATGGAGGAAGCATCAAGGAGACTCTTATCCATCATGTCTCCTTCACTGCGGAGTGGTGGAGATACTGTGGATAGAGGGATACAGCTAACTATCTCTCCTCCCAAACTTGCACTGCAAACCACTTCTGCAGACCCTGCAATCCACCCTAGGAGAGGATGTGGCACAGCGGTCAGAGCTGCCGACTCGGGAGCTGGGGATCCGAATTAGAGTCTCGGCGTCTGCGCAACACGCTGTGATTCTGGGCAAATCACTTAATCTCCCTGTGCCCATGGACAGAGCCTGGATACCCTCATGGGTGATAAGCAACGCTATATGAATAAACTAACAAATAAACTAACAAACCCCACTGCTGGACTCCACCATCCTAACCCGTGCTTCCACTCAACTCAAAGACTGATAAGAAAAGTCGGTCAAAATGGCAGAAACAAGGCTGCAGGGCATATGGGGTCCATCTGTTGATACAAGGCTGTAACCAGGTATTTGAGGGCATGCCTAGGTATTTGAGGAGGAAGTTGCCCATCTATGGCTGTGCTATTCTTAACATCTGTGTCTAGGTATATGATTGTTTGTCAGAGGACTGGAGGCGGTGTCCCGCCATAGGATTTTTCTCTTAGGCATAAGGCCGTTATCTTAGGCATCAAATGAGACTGTGCATTTAAGGATATAATTGGGCACCTCGAGCTATTTCTGGGCATCTGAGACTCTATTGATTAATAATATGATGCATTTGTGTATGCTTGGCTGCGCCGCTGGCATATCAAGGCTGATCCGTCAGTTAACACATTATTGGTACCCAAAGTAGATCTGGTATGGCAACTTCACTGCCTTCATGTCTTGTGATATCATTGGGGCAAAGGGCAATTGATGCAACTTCCTGTAATCTCATAGGGGGATGGGCAAAAAAAGTGTCAGGACAGTACTTCGGAGTTAAGGAACATAGGGGTAACTCGGCAATCCTTGTAGCAAGCCAGTGTCTGTGGAATCTCAGAGACTATATGAAAATGGCAGGACCTAACCCACTTACCACAATGGAAAAGGACAGCTTTTGAGAGGTCTATCAGGAGAGGTTTTGAGAGAAATATGGAAGGTGTGTGTGAGGGACAGCCCTGAACACCACAGTAGTAGGTTTGTACAGAACCATGTTTCTGCCAGGCATCCAAACAGCTGGTGCGAATAGGGAGAGGTGGATGTTTGTCTGGAGAAGTCAAATAAAAGCTGCACATCAACGTTAATAATAATAATAATAATATTTGTAGTAATTATTTATCACTTCATTAAGAAATTCATTTTTTTAAATTTAAGTAACCGGTATTCTAGGACCTAATTTCACTGCACTACATTTACCCACCTTAGGCCCTCATTCTATGCCGAGCATATTCCGGACACAAGTTCTGCCCCCTGTAAATATTGAGAGCGGGGTCCAGTATTTAGCACGTGTGCAAATTGTTCTCCATTCCAAACTATGCACCTCTCATATTATTTATTATTCCCCATTGTGAGGTGCGCACCCTCGGGTTTTGTGCCATTTGCTTGCACAGTTTGCACCAGGTTTTATTTGATGACTATCATGGAGCCAAAAGACCCCATTGTGCACAATTTGCATCAAGGTTACAATTGCAATTCAGAGGTAAATCGAAGTTTGCAACATATCGGGATTTGTGCCAGACATGGAATGAGGGCGTTAGAAGGGTGAACATCTGAGTTTGTTTCACCAGGGTTCAAACTCAAGATCTGCAGATTTAAGCAGTGAGAATTTAACTCTTTCAGACACTTTGCCAACAGACGTTGTCCAAGGAGGAAAACGGGTGCTGTAAAGGGTAGACTAGAAACACTTCCAGGAGTCACGTTTTCTCATTCGGAACGTGGTTGTTTGTTTACTTTTATTTACAGCCCTTAAAAGTGGCGGCCAGTAATTTTAGGATGGAGGGGGGTGGACGCGACACACGCACACATACACACTCACTTACACCCATGTATTTACACGCGCGCGCACCGACACATCCATTCGCAACACTCATTACCAAATATTGAAACACACATGCACGCACGCACCAAACATTAATTTCAAAAAATCAACAACAAAAAAAGAAAAAAATCACACATAACCTGCAGCTCTGCCTCAGAGGTCCCACGAGGGTTGGGATTGCTGCCTTTCCTCATTGGTTAAACTTAGGTCAGCCAATGAGGGAAGGCAGAAGTTCTGACCTCGTCACAGAGTGGGATTGGGTCAGTGAAACTGCTGACCCCACCCCATGCTGTGACGAGGTGTCACTGATTGACACTCGGCCCTAGGCGCTTCAGGGCCCATGCCCGAGGCAATTAGTGACGCTCCCTCTCGTCACGAGGGGGAGGGCCTTGAGGAACTTTGCTGAGCTAAGGAGGTCACGCCCACAGGAGCCGACACATCCTCACCACCGAAAAGTTCAGCTCAGGCAGCCAGGAGCCTGCACATGTCTGGCTCCTGGCTCCCTGAACTTAAAATGAAGTCTGCCAGGCGGATAAAAAATATTTATTGGAGGGGGAGCAACATCTAACACACGGTGTGATATTGTAGTCTCCAGATGAAGGAGGAAAAGTGGGAAGTATTAAAAGATTTGTATTCCATTACTCAGAGGTAGGTGAAGCAAAAGATAAGATAGCGCCCGGAGAAAAGAGGGGTGGACATGAGACGAATCCATGGGGGACCCCAATATGTAGGGGAGCAGGCAGGGAGTGTAAGGTACACCTGGAGATGGAGAAAGCAACTGAAGTTTAGGTGGCCAATCCAGAGCTGTGCTGGTAATACCTAGGGAAACATTGTTGAGCCCCGGAGCCGTCCATGAGTTTAAGGATGGCAGAGAGGTAATATGGAAGTGATGAGATGATAAAGTACCATATGTATGTAACAGCAGTTAAAAATAAATGGTGATGCAGGACACATGCACCCCGCCTCATGAGCATCAAAACTCTCTTCATAGGTTTTCAAGTGCTTGAGAGTCACTATCCATGCACGAAGCTGAAGAAGGGGGGTTGAAAAGTATTTTTTCCTTTTTTTCCCTACCTTTCTTAATTACTAAATCTCCACACGTGCCTTGGCCACCAAAGAAATACAAGGCCTGATTGGCAGAAAATGTAGATTGCAGCACATTTTTTCCATTAAGCAGTCACCAGCCTCTCCTATGCTATTCAACATCCTCAAATTACAAAGGGTGTTTTCACAAAAAAACACAATCTTCCTACCTCATGAATATTAATAAGCCAGGAATAGAATTAGGACTCCTTGGGTAAAGTAGGAATGTTGGGATGAAGGCCTGCACGGATCATCAGACCTTCACATCACCATTCCCCTGTACAATATGCATGCCCTGAATCCCCTGACCCTCAAAGGGATAAGGATTATAACCACTATCTGCATCTCCCAATGTCTGCAGTCTCCACAAGCAAAGTGAACTCATACAGATTTTGACAGTTGACACTTAGTGAATGGCTTCTGCTTGCACTTGGCAGGCGCCATCCTTTCCATCCTGGTGAACGCAAAAACGGTAACAAAGCATTTCTGCCTTTCCTTGTGAATCGCAAAGAGAAGGCACGTCACTTGGCCGCCCCTTCTCCCTTGTGGCTTGCAAAGGATTCCAATGCTTGCCTATTAATTGCAATGCTCTTTTGCGCACAGCAAATTCAGACTTTGCAATCACAGTTAGTTGCACTGGCTTTGTGGCAATGTCTTCTGGAATTAAGCCCATGGTCTGTACAACTGAGGCATTTTTTTTTATATCTTTATGAAAATGGGATTGGTGCAGACCTGCAGGACAAACGCAAAACAAGGAGACTTTTCATACATCTGCAATACACGATTTAAAACCAATAAAGAACAAAACCTAATGAGAGAAAACACCAAAGCTATCATGTTGGTGAGCCCTCAGCAGAGGCTGTGCTGGAAATTGCACTAAGTGAGAACCCTTTTTAGATGGAACGAAAGGCAAGTGGCAAGAAAATATTTCTTGGATATGCCTTTCATTAGTGTAACTTACTAAGTTTTTGTACATTAGCAATTGTTGTGGAGTGAAGATGAAGCGAAGCACACAGAATTCTAGGACACACCTAGGCCTGATGAATTACTTGTTGTTACAAGCACTGGGTGATTAGTCTAAGATGACCTCAGAGGAACAAGTTACTAAGCCTCAGTGTGCGCTCGCTAAGCTGGTTTCTATGACATCATCCTCCTGTCACTTAATAAGGCCCAGGAGGCTTAGTAGCATGTCAGAACAATTACTGTGCCATCCTTTCACGCGTGTTTACAGAAGTATGGCACTCTTGTGTCAGGTGTTATTGCCTCAGAAACAAGCTGGCAGGGAAGCATGGGAGCCTTTGGTGTTCTCCGTTATGGTATCAACACCCAAGCAGCATGTGGAAACCACGCGCTGACATTTATATGTTATATTGGTCTGATGACGTCATGGGGCTATCACGTACTCATACTGCGACTCTTGTTTACATGTGAACAATGTGAAGAGGTATGGCTGCAATGCGTGGATATGGCATGATACGTAACTGGGAGGTAGTAGAGCTTTGCTTTGGAGGAATTGAATGGACCATACAGGGAATGTGGTTCTGGCAGAGGTGTTGGGGCCACTATGACTGATTATAGGGCTCCTCATGTGGCCATAGCTGTGCTGTATACAGACTGCAAGCCTTATTTGATCATCAAAGCCAAGTCCACTGAGCATTTACAAAGATACGATTTATCACAGACTTCCTTAAAAATTCTAGGGTGAGAGCAACTACCTAGTTTGTAAATAATTTGTAGCATTTGCAGTGGTGCTAGATCAATTTTTAAAGTTGTGTGTGTGTGGGGGAGGGGGGAGGGGAGGTGATCCTTAGTGTCACCTCACAGAAAACATAGGGTTTCTGGAAAATAACGATGATTCAAGAGTGAGCAAACCCCTCCTGCAGCAAAGTGTCAGGGAGCAGTGGGATCTAGTGGTGCATTATTGCTTCATTTTCCCAAATATGCAACTAAAACATGTGGTACGCCATTTCATTTCTAGATAACACGTTCGCAATCGAAATTATATCTTTGTGCACATCTTATCAGTCATATGAAGCACTCTATATATGTTCCAGGAAATACAGTCACCAGAAACAACCACTGGCCTGCCAACTCCGTTTCGACTGAGGAACAGTGCGGCCTTCATCATGTTTCCTAAATTAAGGTCTGTTTTAAAAACAGATCTGGAGAACCGTGCCTTCTCAACATAATTTGCCCCGTTCTAGAGGACTTCCAGCACAGACTCTATCCCAATCTCCACCGATGATTGCTCCATGAAAATATTAGAACTAGGTAGAGGCTTTTAGGACCCCATTCCTGGTCGGTGTGCTCAGTCTGCATGGATACTGCTGTAACCCATGACAAAAATGGCCAAATCGGTTTGCACTTCCTGATAATGAATTGTTCAGAAGAAGGGCTAGAGTATACTGCGGCTGGTAAATGATATTTTTAATCTCTCTGACGCTCCTAACAGTATTTCTCAACTAGTCAATCTTAAAGCAAACAAGGTGTGGCAAATAATGGGGGAGTGACAACTGCCACAGGCACTGTGGAGAAGGATACACATTACTATGTTGTTGGAGGTGCAATAGTTCTAAGCTCTCGCTACCCGCCCGCTCTCCAATACAGACAAATTCCCCCGAAACACAAAGAAGACACATTTGATAGTGAGCTCAGGAAATCACTTAATACTTGACTATTGTCAAAAGTAATTTGCAAGCATTAGTCTTTTGCAGTTTCAAAAATATTAATATCTCATTAGGAATATGCGCCCATTTTATGTAAATTCAGAAACTGACACACCGAGCCGCTTCTGAAGTACACTCCAGTGTAAATGCTGCTTAGGGAGAAGTGATGGCACTCAAAATGAGTGCACATTTTTGTAAAAGAAAAAAAAAAAT
Source organism: Calotriton arnoldi (assembly GCA_963921515.1). Lineage (NCBI taxonomy): Eukaryota > Metazoa > Chordata > Amphibia > Caudata > Salamandridae > Calotriton > Calotriton arnoldi. Next base: position 900,746 of record CAWUFW010000371.1, on the reverse strand, counting down.
TCAAGAAGGCCAACTCGGATAGATACACATTTCTAGGAATGCACTCGATACCTGGTAGACTTCATGTGCTATAGCGTTGCTATGGAATGGAATGAATGTCTCCACCATCTTATCACAAAGCTTTAGTTCTCAGAATATCAGACCACCAAGCACTCTTAAAATTGTGCTAGAAGGCAATTCCACCCAAGCTGAGGTAATTCTCCCTAACCAGTGCTCCCAGATTGTTCCACGTCACAGGACACGATGTTGCCGATCGGTTCCTTTTACAGATCATTGTTTTCAGGCCTGTTGGGCCAACTGGCTTCATTGAAGCAAAGGAGGAATACCGTTTAGAGAATCCACTGCTTTCTTAAATGAAAGCCCAAGTCTAGAAACATGCTGACGAGTCGTCATCTGACACCCATATCCCTAACACTGCCAAATGCGGTCAGAATCCTTACAGTCTACCGCCTTTGCTGAGAAACCCACTCATCCCGCTGTCGACAGCACCGTAACGAGATTGGTCCTGGCAAGTGTCAGAATGAGTGTTCAGGCTGCTGTAGTAAGCTGAACCAAGATTGGGCCTTTTGTGGGTTGTAAGAGGAAATCATGTTGGGCAGAGATGTATCCTTTGTTGGACCACTGCTTAACCCCTGTAAGTGTTACACAACCTGGAATTGCAGGGTGCAGGAACAATGACAATTTTTCCAGCCAAAAAATCTGGCTAGTAAAACTGAGTGCCGAACAAGCATGGGCTGCTGGCATGACTGTAGCCCAACCCCCGAAGAACCCCCTCCGATGGCACAGTGGGAGCATTGAAGGCTTTCTACTGCCTGGCACCAGCCAACCTTGCTCATCCGGCCTCCCTGCCTGCTGCCCCCAGGTCCACAACGATACCCTTGTTACCATTTACCTAATGATAAAAGCCGCTGGTAAAAAAAAAAAAGAAGGATGCAGAAAATTGCCTGGTGTTCGTCACGGATTGAGAACCTGCATGTGGATTTTTTTTACCGAGTACAACGGGACCTGACTTTATCTCCCATTAAGGGCAGCATTGCTTGCAACTGGACCGTGCAGGAGAAGAATTATTAGTTAGAATTGGTAATTTATAACAATGTGATATACTGCAAAAATTTGAAATATCTGAGATCACGAAGTTAAAAGAAATACAGTAAGTCTCAGTTAGAGCACAGTTCTAAATAGAAATTGAAAAACTGTTAGTGCAAATATTTTGGCCGGGAAATGAAGCACTACCGTATTTTTGTGCCACGTTTCACCATTAGTGTTTTGGCAGTGGTAACATGGAACAGTGTTTCACATCTTTAAGTGGCTATACCGTGTTACACATATGGTAAAGCCACACCACACAGTTGATTTTAGAACTCAGTGCTTTAATTGGGCGGGTACGGTCCGGTACTGAGTACCTGCACTTCTTCCAAATGGAAGGCATAGTCCTGCACTTCTCAGCACTGCTTTAATGCTTTTAATGAGAGAGAACCAGCACTTCTAAGCAACAAACAGGTACTCTGGGACAAGAAGTACAAGCACATATATTTGCATTTCAGACACTGGCTAAACTCATAAATGTGTGTGTGGTGTTGTTCCAGAGTAAAATCATGCCAGAAAAGCTGTACCAAAGGAATATGTATTTTATTCCATATTTACGGAATCTAACTTCTAATAGATTTCCTCTTCAGTCACCTCTCTATTTCCTCCACTCTCTTTCACATTCCACAGAGTGGAGAGAATGCGGAGATCAGAGGATTCTTTGGTTCTGATACATAAGCAAACCAAACCTCACCCCCCCACCTCAAACACAAAACTAGATACCTACTCAACAATGAACAATAAAATAAATATACATAAATGAAGAAACAATAAGTTGCTACAAAGTTACAAATGCAATAATTAAGGCAAATGCAATAAATACATGTTAAAGAAAACATTTCCTTAAATACATGCAAAATTATTAAGTACTGCAGTAGGTTTCACGTTCCATATATGTCCATCTTGAAGGTTTACAACACCCGAAACAATTTGATCACTCTAATGATGTTTGCTAAATTGAGACGCATTGTGACTTTGAATTGGTGATTTGACAACCATCAAATTTCTTCCAGTTACCTTCACATCAGACATACCCTTACGTATGTCCTAATTGTTTTTCCTTCGAGCTGGTTTGATTCTTTCATTCACAAAACACTCATTAGACATTTTCCAAATTCAATCCAAACAATCAACACCACTGTTGATGGTATTTTTTCTTTCCCAAAACGGGCATGTGTTGGTACATGGATGTCTCCTACTAAATAACTCAAAGGGAGTTTGTCCAGTAGCGGCATGAGGAGCAAACCTATAAGCTTCTATTTTTTCCACATATCTTCCTTCCAGTCTTTCCCACGACTTGCAGATCTGAAAACCTTTTTTTATCGTTCTTTTACATTGTAATACCATACCATTGATTTGAGGCTGATAAAGTGAACTTTTTTGAGTGAAACATAACCCTTTCTCTCAGAAAATCCTACACAGTAGGTGATGTGAATTGAACCCATTATCAAGCTAGAATGCCTCTGGGGTTATCCTCGCTACCTAACACTTTTCCAAAAACTTGATCACTTCCTTTACAACTGCCACCTAGAAAACATATCCATTAGGAATAACAAATGTGTGGTAGTAGATCACATTCCAATTGGTCCTGCAATGTCAAAGGCTACCTCTACTCGGCGTATCCTGCCACTCTGAGCACATTCAGTACAATCTCTAATCACTCTTTCCAGATAAATGTTCATCCCTGGTCACCAACAGTCATACCCTAATCTCTCCTTAGTTTTGCTCATATCCAGATGTCAAGGATCTATCAACCGTCATCTTAAAGTTTCTGGAGTTACTAACAAATCCTCATTTACAGATATCTCACAGTGCACCTTACCAAATATTTTCTCTGCTTCATTGGAAGATTGTGAAGCTCCTCCTTTAAGAAGTATATTCCAAATTTCTATGAAAACACAGTCTTTATACAATTCTCCCAACTATTCAGATTCCAAAATACACCCATCTGTAATTTTACATACCTTGAACTACTCTTCTACCCACCAATCATCAACCAAACCAGCTCCATCGTCTTCCTTCACCAATCTCAAGAAACAGCCAGCTGCCTTATTTGCAGTACCAGGTACACACCTTACATTAACTTGAAACTCCTACAAAACCACAATCCACTTACAAATGCAGCTATATACAAAATCTAACCCTTTATTCTCAAAGATCTCATGTAAGGGTTTGTGATAAGAAAGTAAGTTAAACCTTGCTTCCCACAAAAAAATCTCAAACTTCCTTACTGCCTAGTAAACAGGAAGTGCTTCTTTTTATATAGTTTAATATTTCCATTCTGAGCCCATCAGTGCTCTGGAAGCAAATGCTATTGCCACCTCCTCCTCACCTTGGTTTTGCTTCAACACTGCTCCAATCCTTTTGTCACAGGCATCTGTGAAATCCGTAGAAGGCAAACCTGGGCTAAACCCGCCCAAATTTTGCGCTGCCTTCAAAACATTTTTAATATCCAAAAATTCCTTCTCACACCATTCATTCCAAATAAAATCAGACCCCTTTTTCAACAATCCACGTAAAAAATAGGTCCAACTGGCAAAATTAGGCACTAAGCGAGAATAAAAGTAATTTGTTTCTGGTTAGTTCATTCCTGTATGGTACTGACAAGATCTTCTTTAGGTTTAACACGCTCACTAGAAATAACTTGCCCTAAGTACACTATTTCCTCTTGAGCAAATTAGACTTCTTTGATGTCAGAGTAAGACCATTTCGCTGAAAACATCAAACATGCCTTTGACCCTTTCTACATGCTGCTTTTCATCACATCCAAATATGAAAAATGTCATCTTGGAAGTACAACACCCCTTCTATATTTCCAAAGACTGGTCATCAACCTTTGGAAGGCAGATGCAGCAGAACAAAGTCCAAAGGTCATGCGGTTGAAACTATACGTTCCCAATGGTGTAATAAATTAAGTGTAATCTTCAGATCGTTCTTTAAAAGTCTTATCTGATGGTACACAGAAGTAAAATCTAATGTAGTGAACTATTTTGCTCTTGAAAGAGTTCCTACCACTTCCGAATTATTAGGTAGAAGAAATGTATCCTCCACCACTCTTTTACTATGTTCCCTCAAGTCAGCACAGAGTCTAATCTCATTGTTGTGTTTGTAGGCCACAACGATAGGAGATAATTACTCTGGTGCCCCAACCGGCTCAATAATACCTTCTTCATACAATTCATCCAGCTCCTGCTTTACCGATTCTCCTACACTATGATGTATTTTCCTCACTTTACAAGAGGATGAGATTCAGTCTTTCTTGAGTTTGAGGTCATGTACATCATTTTTTGAAACAACCAACATTGACAGAAAATTCTGTGGGAAATTCTGCAATGACATCCAAGGGAAACGGATTGATTCAGTTAACCTGAACTTGTCGCCAAATTTGTGGTGTTGTTCCAGAGTAAATAAATCACGCCAGAAAAGATGTACCAAAAGAATATGCAGTTTATTTATCCCCAGTCATCTCTTTTTCCTCCACTCTCTCACTTATAACAGGCCCACTGTGCCTCTATGTAGCCGATATGTATTTTGAGATGGTTAAGTAGAAAACACAAGCAAATGTTGTTATGAATATGTTGACATATGTTTGGCATTCTGTAGCCTTCTCCTTTTGCACTTGTGGCCCAGCAGGAGTGTTACTAAGTTAAAGTTAGAAAATGTTTTAAACTTTGATCTCAAGCAAATTAAAGGTAAAAACAAATCTCCTTGTTAAGAGAATTAGCAGTACTTTGTCAGACAGACATCTGACATTGTTTTTGGAAGCACAGTCAGTTTACCATGAAAGCCAGACAAAGGTTTCCTTGTAGTCATCTGAATTCCATCTAAGTTATGTGGGGGCACTGCCGCACTGCTACTTTCAGTACTGGGCAAGCACTGTGGGAATGCCAGTGACAATTTGCCACCTCATTTCACTCTCCCAACCTCCATGCACATTTTCAAGTATTCCTTGTCAATCTTTCTGTACTTGGTTGACCTGCCAACCCACTTAGAGAGGATGAGGGATTTTCCACCCAAAATGTCAGGCACCAGAATACAATCACTACAATATGCAGACAATACTGTGCTCCTCGACTTGACTCCTATTGGGCTGCAGTGACTCCTCAATGTACTGGCAGGCTACTGTCAAATTAAGAGCCTGAAGATAAATGCAACAAAGACAAAACAAAAGTCCTGATAGTTTCATCTAAATTGAAAAAAAGTGGGGCCTGGTCAATTGAGGGGAGTTCGGTTGAAGTCGTAGAAACATATAAATATCTGGGAGTATGGCTGGACCATAGGGGCCGCATTTCATCTCACATCCAGGTGCAGTTGGCAGTCGCTAACTCACTGGAAGGGGCCTTCTGCAAATTACTGAAGTCACTGGTGAAACCTGAATTAAGGCCACTGCTAAAGGTGATGGGCTGCAAATAGCTTCCTACAATAACGCACGGAGCAGCCACTTTCAGAGAAAAGAATGGCAAATTGGCTTGATAGGGCCCAATCCATTTGGCATTCTTTCCCAACTGCACGGCACATACCCAAATTCGAGAGGAGTTCTGCTTGGTCTCGCAGCACTGGGCATAATTTGGGAAATAATAAAAAAATCCCCAGACCAAACAGCACAAGTATTTCAGCTCTGCATTGGACACAGTAGAGGTCTGAGAGATTTGGTCTTATGGCCTCCCAGTGCCAATAGTCTCTAGAATAATAACCAAGCAAACAAAAGCAATTTCAAGGGAACAGGATGCCTTGACTATTAAGAAATTGGCCCAGGGCAGCTGGGCGTCTACACTGTCCAAACCAGGGCCCCTGCCGATTTATCCATCTCTGCTTCTTAGTTTAGCCCAAAACAGGTGCTAATGAGAATGCGATTAGGCTTAATTCCATTAAAAACTTTTTGGTATGGCCAGAGAACCTTTAATGAGCATGACTGATGTTGCCGACTCTGTACAAAGCAGGAAGAATCATCAATCCACATCCTTTGCATTTGTGAAAAGCTGCTCCATCTTAGGATATTCTGGGGGCGTCCAATATGGCATGCCCAAAACATCAGAGCTTGTTGTGCAGCCTTCTAAGCGTGCCTGAAAAGCGAGTCCTCACAGTTGGCAGCTCGATTCCTGAGAGCAGTTTTGGCATTACCAACATGTGCACCGGATACCACGCCCCAATAGACTGCTAAAGATATACAAATCTTTTAATGCCTAACTTCGCTGGTGAGCCCAATGTCCTTTACCCTCTTTATCTTGGCTCTATTGAAAGACCATTTATTTGTGATAAAACTTGTCGCCTATGTTTCCGTGACACTATTTAGTAATTGCATTTTTATCTGGGCACAGTTAAGAGGCACCGCACATGGATAAGCACTTTTGAGCCCAAGGCGCTTTCCCTTTCTATCTTTAGCTTCATAGGAAGACTGCTTGTGACAAAACGTGCCCCCTTTGTTTCTGTGACACTATTTAGTAATTGTATTTTAACCAGGTCCCTCTTAAAAGCCACAGTTCATGGATAAGCATCAGTCTGACTAATCTATCCTCTAGACTAGACCTTCAGCCAGGTTTTGACTTTGAGAAACCATCTAGCAATTGCACTTTATTCTGGGCTTTGGGAAGATGCACTTTGTATGGTTATGGGGCCAGTCTGCTACTCCATTTAGGGAAAAAACTGCATGTTAGATTTCCCGTGTACCGCATTATCTGCACCTTATATTTAGGCACTTTAAAAAGATACAGTGACCTTTTTAAATTCACATTTTCAAAATTTTAGTGACTTTTAATTTGCTCTAGCTTTTATGCCCCTTCAGGACTTGGTAGCACTGTTATGTTTTTGACATGTAAGAAATGCATCTATGGCTTTTATTGTAATGATTTTAAATAATCGCACAATAAAGAATTTATCTATCTATCTTTCTGTGCTTCACTGTCCCCTGTACTCATCTCCTGCATATACATTTCTGTCTGCCTCTTTCATGTCTCTTCAAACACGCCTGTCAGTGCATGCCTCGCCTAGCTCCCTTCTCTGCATTTATCCCCCACTCACCAGGCCTACTGTACAGCCCTAATGAATGCACATTGTAATCGTGATTGACAAATTCAAAGAACAACTTAGAGAGCAACGACTCCTATAAATGTGACAATGTTAAAGAAAGTAACAGTGAAACAAGTATCCTAGGGAAATTGTGTGTGTGGGCTCTACAGATCAGGGCAGTGGACACCGGTGGAATGCCATAGGTATTAAGGCTTACACAGACACAACCACCACTTGCATGTCCTGCAGTTTGCTTCCGTGTCAAATTGGTGCTGAGTGGTGCTTTTTCACCTTGGGCAGAAAGAATGAGCTTTGGAAGACGGAGATCGATATGGGATTAAGGTTTCGGGATGGGAGGGGCTGGGGTGGGGGGAGTGGAGTTAAATGGCAATCTAAAAGCTCAAAAACAGGATGGTTTTTAGAAAAATACATCAATTTGGCAAAAACTACTTTGAGAAGCCCAGAGTTGGCACATATTAATTATTGTAGGAGTTCCCTTGCTGGACTACGGAGTGACATTCAGCGATAAGCCATTCAGACACATAAAAAACAAAATACCGCTGCAAAAATAACCTCAATCCGATAGAATAGGTATAGCAACCAATTTACAATGGATAATGAACTAAACAAGGCACCAAAAGTGAAGAAATGATCCACTTAAAAAAATAAAGGTTAGAAATGTGATTTTAGAAGTCGCATTAGTAGCCAACAACTCCTATGCCATCCTCGAGCAGCAGAAAAAGTACTTCAGAATCGTTCCCTAAAAATTCTCTCCACTCTGAAGTCTTATTTCATGCATCTCTATTTATCATTCTGTTGAATCAGCAGAAATACTTGGACTTTGGACTTTGAGCTCCTACTTTGTATTCCATAAGCATGCACTGTGAACATTGCCACAAGGCGAAGGATGCTCTTGGAGATTCTGGATTTGGAGCTCCCTTGTCTCACCTTGTTTCTTGCCATTTTACTGACTATCCCTTGTGCCCTGTATCCTCCTACATTTCCCACTTATCCCTGCAACGCTTGTGTTGCCCCATATTAGCCGAGTCAGCAGCAGAGTTTAATGTGTAAAAGAATAAGTGCCATGCCTAAAGTTTTGGTCAAAACCCTGTGGCTGACGCCACTGTATTCTGACATGCTGAATAGCAAGGCTGTCTTGATCCAACTATGCATCCTTCATCCACCACTAGACACTTCCTGCCCCCTTATCCCACTCTTGCAGGTTCCTGCTTTCTATCTTTGTTACAGTTTTTAAGACTTTCTCTTCCTCCTCTCTTACCCTGTATGTGTTTTCCCTCTTTTGCTGTGAGTCAAAGACTGATGAGACAAAATAAGTGCTGGTCCCCAAAAATGAGCATTGTTGGACACCACCTGCAACCACCAGCTCAAATTAAGCATTGTTCGGCATGGGTCTAGATTTTCTTGTCTATAACCTGGTTCTTTATTCCTCTTCAGGTCTCCCCTTTGGTTGTCCTGGTGTCTGTTGGATTCACCTTGGAGTTCCTGTTACTGTTTCACTGTACCACCTGGGCATTAGATGTCCCAGTGGCTGTTGGGGATACTAGCTCTTGAACTCAGAATTCCTGTTCATTACTTCTGTAGTCCTGCCCATGATTTCTACTCTAGTTTCTTCCTGATTTCTTGCCATGTTTAGTGGCTTCTGGGCCAACCATTAGTGTGATTATTGCTGTTAAATATCGTCTCTAATCCTTCCATATTTTCTACATTTTATGTGCATTTAATATTCAGGTAATTCTTTCCAATATGGACTAAGAACAAAATACTCAAAAAGTATATTCATGTTACAAATACTGTAAGACTAAGGGGGAGCAGTGCAATGTTTAATTTGAAAATAATGACACTAATCAGTTAAGAAAGGTTTCAGCTATGAGAGTGCCAGACCAGATATTTCCATACACCACTGAAGTTTTTGGGTGAATAGAAGATGGTCTTTCATATTCAAAAGGTGCACTAAGGCCCAAAAGGGGGAGCAGTGGAAACTGAGTAGAGCCCATGACCTTCAGTTAGTGTTCACTTAGTTCAAGGTGTACAGTTCCCATGCAACGGAGAGGACATTTTCAACAACTCTAGGCAGTTCTAAATGGGTTTGGTAAAGTAATCCTTATCACAAAGGAAGTCCTGTCCATCGTAGCCTCAAAAAACCGGATAATGACTTCATAGGCTCTGAAGTGGAGCTCCAGGTGGTCTAGTTGCTCAGAAGCAAGAACCCTCACACACCTATGTGGGTGTCATACTTCATCATCAGGCAGCTCCTTGCTGGGCTGGCGCTGCAATGCCCAACTGGCCCCTCAAGGGGGCTCTTTGCCAGAGGTCTTTTGAGCAAGAAGTGCCGATGTGCGGTGTAGGGTGGAGATGAACTCCAACTCCCTAAAGAGTCTGACTTCGATGGAAGCTGAGTGCTGCCATGACACACTTTCCTTAACACCAGAAGCCTTATTTCCTGGTGGGCGTTTCTACATGATATATTAGTACTTGAACTGTGCAAACCTGGCTTGGAAGAAATGGAGCACTGAGCACAGCTGAGAGCCCAAGGCGCCATGCATTTACATAACAGAGATAGCTGACAACTCCCTGACATAAAGCATGCTTTTTCCATGCTACCCAACCAGCAAAACACTAACCACCAGACCAATGCTCCTCTGAAAATTGTCACTGCCAACAATTACAGATAAAATCAGGCCCCGAACTTTCAAAGTATAGCACGCGCACAAACTTATTGAATTTAAAATGACTTCTAATGTCAGGAAAAATAAAGACCAGCGATCTTTGATGTCAAAGCAATAGACATTCTGCCGTATGCATATTTAACACAAATGCATTAAAGAAACAAAATAATCAAAGTGTATGGTTACCTGTTAGTGTAAACACTTGTAGCTATATCAATCTACTACTTGTAGCTATCTTAATCGGACTACTTTTATGAAGATTTACTTAGCAGTGTGGGAAAGGTCTTCCTTCTAATGGGCCTACAACGCACATGCCCATTCACGCAGCTGGCATGCCTCCAGGAACATGCCCTCCTGCAGCAAGTCACAGGCTCTTAAAAGCTCTTGCGTGTTCAGTCTACCTAGACCTCTGGCTGAAATGAATAATTTCTATATAAATCACACCATTAGCAGCAACTTCGAAGCTACTGACGTTGTTCTACTGAAAGAAAAGGACTATAAAAAGACACAAATTGCAACCAAAAGAATTATATTTTTATGCAAAACACATTTGTTTACAGAAATTGCAGGAGAAATAAAATGTTCCCGTGACAGTCCATGAAACACTTTGGTTGCTTTCCTCCGCACTTACAAGTATTCATTCACGTTAGAAATGGATCAAATAAAGAATGAAAGCTTCAATAAAGGCCTGTGCTGTGTCAGACCTGGCCTGACTCCTAAGCGGCGCGTGACTGCAGGCAGACATCCGATGGATGGCTTCCCTGTAGCTTATTTTGGGAGGCTCTATTGTTTTTGTAATGGCTTCAAATAATGCAAGTTAGATCTTTCTCTGCTTTGGGTGCGCTCTTACCTAAAAGCAAACTAGATCAAGCGATCACTTAGGAAATCTAGAATACAAGAATTGGCAAAGTCAATGGATCTCGCCTTTTGGACCACTTGGCTTTGCCAATGGTTTTTAGCCATGGAGTATGGCATCCCCGGTGCTGTACAGCAGAGCTACAGAAGAACAAGAAAATACCCTATGAAATGGGCGGCTGCATCATTTTATAGGCACATGGCCAAAAAATGACATAGGCGCTTATATTTTTCTTTTTCTTTTTAGATTGGAGTCGAATTGGCAAATAAAAAGGAAAAAAAGAACATGACATTTTTTTTTTAAGTTGGTGAGGGAATGGGGGTAAATAACATAGGGATGGGGGAAGTAAGACAGAGGGTGCGGGAAGTAACACGGAGGGTAGAGGGCAAAATAAACACGGATGGCATGGGTGGGGAAGCAAAACGGACAGCCGTGGGGGTAGAAGCAACATGGACGGCCAGTGGCGGAAGGTTGGAAGCAACACTGAGGGCAAGGGTGGGATTAAAGGACACAGAAAGAGAGCAGTGCGGAGTGAGGTGGGGCAGAAGAGATGTACATGGGCGAGAGAGAGAAACAAAGACACTGGAGAGAAGCCCAGGAGTCAGAAAGCAACGCAGGAGGGGAAACACTCTGGCAAGTGCATCACAGAATTGTGCAAAGGAGAAGCACATGGGTAAGAGATAGCAACGAGGAGCTGCGGAAGGGGCAAGAGGGATACAGCTGGGAAACACATGCACTCTCATGGTGTGCTTGAACAAAAGAATAAAAAAAAAGGAGCTTGAAAATTAAGCAGTGGAAGGACACAAGTAATCCGTTGGTGCTCCAGGGGAGGGACAAACAAGAAAAGGAATGAAAGCCCACACAAGCAAACAAATGAAAAGCAAGCTAACGATAGTGGCCATAAAGCCAACTAATGGTAAGCAATGGGCAAGCTCTAATCCAATTACAACAGGTCTCTACGCCAAAAGAGAGCTAGCACTGTCTGGTAGGTGAGACCTATTAAATTAGTCAAAGTCCGAATCATGCGCTGTTGATGCCGAATGTGAGATCTCAAAACAATATAAAACAAGCATTGGCATAGCCAATAGGTCTCGCTTTTGGGACCTTATAAGTATTTAGTTATGCAGCACAATATCCTTGGTGCAACAACATAAACTGTTGCATGGCTAAACACTTATAAGGACCCAAAGGCGAGACCTATTGGCTATGCCAATGCTTGTTTTATTAGGGTTTACGCTGCTAAACTAGTCTTTTTGAAACCAATGCAGGGTGCCTGGTGAGTGTTCAGTTTGAGAAGGAAGATTTCTTTCTGCATGCAACCCCTTCGTATTTTGTTATCATGGAAAGGCTGGGTGCTGTGCCAACTCCATGTTGTTTTTAGGTTGATAGGTTAAAGTCAGTAATAAATGAAGCACAAGTAGCTGGAGCCTCACCAGGACAAAGTGAAGGGTATGGATATATCACCAGTGCGTGTATGGTTGGGGAAAGAAGTAATGCATGGGTAATCATGCTATACCATAAAAAATAAATATGTAGAAAAGACAAAGAAATGTGCACCATGTTCAAGAAGATATAGGCCCACTATTACGACACCAAGGCAAAAGAAAAATAAAGACGAAGACCCAAGTGCAATAAAAAGTTACTTGTAATGAGGACACCAATAGTCTTAAGAGAAGACAAAGATCTATATACACACACCTACTGGATGGAAACAGAGATTAAGTCGTGGTGATGATTCTTATGGCTGAGATGAGCCCGGGACTAGAGAGTAGTCCCTAGTCAAGTGTGGATTCTAAGGATAAAGGGCATAACATAAGGCTGATGCGAAAGAGCCTACCATAAGGTACAGAAGGCTCAAATATGGCTATATGTCTGGAGAAGATAGAGAATTATAAATAGGCCACATCGTAGGATACGCACGGCCCTAGGGTTAATAAATAAGTGTGAATGGTTTAAAAGAAGCTGATGTGAGTGATGAGAGATACCGGTGGAACACATAAGCATGTATTTAATAAAAGAACGCTTACCTTTAAGGTGAAGCAAGATAGAGTACACTATGGAAAGGTACATAAAATCCCAAGTAGCACCGGATTAGGGCTGGACTAACTGGTCTGTAACAATAAAGAACGAAAAATTGAACCGCAAAGATAACAGAAAAATTGCTAAAAGAGTACAAAACAAACAGGGGCAGGGTCTTACCCGGTTGTCTCAGATGAGACGCAGTCACTAAGGGCTATCGAGAGAGAGTGCTACGAGAGAATTGTGCACTCTGCGGGTCGGGAGGGTACTGCCCACTAGAAAGAAATTTCCTAAATGAAAAAATGGACACAAACCAAAGGAGAAAAATGAAGAAACATGAACGCAAATCTGAAGGTGGAAATGACTACAAGGTTAGGACAAAACTTACTTGTATTTCTCGACCAAGTCACAAACTCTGGGTCCACAAAGGAAGCCGAACATCCACCATGTAGTCGGTAATCACATGGGCCAAGGAAGCTCTAGAAGTAAGCAGGAATGCGCGGACGGTAAGCGGTAGATAGCACTCACCTGTGAAGCGATTAGCGCATGGAACGTGTAAACAGATGAAGCCGTCACACTATGGACGCCATCTTAAGCGTGCAAATAGGAAAGTGGCCGCCATATGTAAATGTACAACCAAAAAGAATAGGCTAATCGGTAGATGTACTGAGCAAATTGGAAAATAACACATACTAAAGGGGATAGTGAAACCCATAAGTAAAAAGTACCACAGGAGAGAATAAAATATATACGGCCGACTGGATACGGCCGAAACGAATAAACATACTAAAGCAGAGTAAGGAAAATCGTACATACAATGAATCCCAATATAGGGAAAATAACCGGCTGAGTACATACAGAATGAATCAACTGGAAGGCCGTGTTAAATATAACCAATAAGGAGGCAGACCCGAAGTGGTGATGTAGGGAAGATAACCGGCTAACTACCAAGGGAACGGGACCACTGGGGAATGTATTGTGCATTGCTGGTTTAAAGTTAAACGCAAAATGGTAAAAGTATATACAAGAGGTCTTGAATGCTCGACCTAAAAATGAATGTTCAATCCAGTTGCTTGACCAAGATAATTTTAAGTACAATTATTTAAAAAATAAAGAACACAAAAGGTTGCACGTCTATGGTTGTTCACTGAATATTTTTTGGGGTACAATTATATGTCTTTAAAAAGTGTCCTGCATCCCACATATTGGTGGAAATGTTCAATGCTTTTGAATAATAATGAAGATCCCATGAACGTAAATGCATTGCTGGAATCTCCAGGAAGGCATGGAATTTGTACAGTTTCGGTCATGTTGAAAACCATTAGTCCAGTCTACTGCAAACTCTGAAACGATAATCTGCTGATCACACAACCCAAAAATACAACCTCAAAAATTATTGCACTGAGCTGTAAATGACATGGAACCGCACAGTCAAGACAACAATGTACATTATTGAAGAAGTCCAGCGAAAAGCAAGCCCAGCAACCAGCGCAGTGGCCCAGTTTCCACCTTTTGAAAGTGCAGTTTGATACTGTCACACCTTCCATCAGCAATCCCTGTTGGCTCCCTGTACTTTCCTTCACAAGCATCCTTTGTTTGCACCCCCATTAGGTGCTTTGAGCCTCCTTACTTAGGTCATAGCTTCAAGTTGCGCCACAGTTTGCAGTAAGATTTCTCTTCAGTGTTCAGCAATAGTTTGGCAAATCTAGTCTTGTTCGTCCTTCTGCTTGCTTATTCTTCTGGTGCCATCATTGTATTTCTACTTTATGTTCTATTGCATCTAGTAGCAACAATATATGTTTTCCATCTCCAAGTGTTGTTCTTTTGCGTACTTTATACAGATTTTCGACTTGATCTCCAATGGAGCTGTGCAAGTGGTGCAGTATATGGTGCCGAGTACCAGGCGTGCAACGCCCATAGAGCTCAAAGGGCTTCAGCCCCAAACCCCCGCCCCCTCGTGTGTGTCAGCCCGGGCTGAGACAGCTTCCCGGGCACACACACAGACAGTTTTTGAGCTGCTGTAGGCTGGCTGGTCTGGCGTCCGTCTTATTGCAGTTGCACCCGAGTACTTCACAGGTCTTTAAAAGACCATTTCCTTGTTAACGAGGCTTTGTTGTTTTTTCACCCCTTCTTAGAGCCCCTGCATCTCCACTATGTCTATTGCTGGAAGAAATAGCCCCCCCCCCCCCGAAATTTTTATTAGCTATCCCCCCCACCGAAATTTGAATCTAGTTGCGCCTCTGCTGAGTACTGCCCACACAAAGCAACCTATTCTCACAGCTGTAGTCCTTCTACTTATATCTAGAGGTATCCTAAGTGTGTTTGTTAGTACCTTAGACTAGTGATAAGTATCGGGTAACCTGCACTGTTTTTATTTTATGTTTATCATCTGTAATGAAATGCTTTTTTTTTTATTGGTGTACTTTCACGCATCTTTGAGGAGCGAAAAAAGTTGATGATGATAAGTATCGGGCCCTCAGAATCACTGTCAAAGGGAGGTGTTTCTAAAACATAATCTATAATGTTGTTTTAGTATTAATTTACAGGACTGCTCAATGTTTAAGACTAGATACGATAGTACTGGCTTATGTACAGGGACCTAATAATGGTATACTTCGTTCTATTGGCCATGGTGATATCAAGAGGGGCTTCAGCAACTGGAGAGAAAGGTTATAGGAGAAGCACCACCGTGCACAGCTTAGAAAGCATGGTGCACAACTTAAAACTATACAGCGATACTGAAGCACCGTTTTTCTGCCCTTTCTAACAATGTATTCCCTCTATAAGTGTAAATGTGCAATGCAGCAGGATCAAACACTGGGGCACATTTAGCATAACTATTATGGGATAAGCGCAATCACGGAAAAACAACAACGGCATGTACTTGTTTCCAAACATCTCATGCCAACTAAAACCATGATAGAACTGCTTGAGTGATGAGAATGGACGGAAGAAAATCAAAGGACCTGGAGAAATGTCAGGGGAAGTAAAAACATCAGGTATTGATGTAGGCAGGAAGTAAACAAACACACACTCTCAACACGCAGTTGAAAAGCAGACACTCATGAAGCTGCGCTTTTGGGGTTTTTGCCCTCTTGCTTGGCCTATGACAGTCGGTGACCAGTGTGCTTGGTCAGACGCCTCCCTTACCTCCTCTCTCGGCATTCACAGCAGACTCCACAGAATCCACAGAAACCTCCATGAGAAAGCCATTATCTGCCATTCCTAAGGATTAAACAAACTAGAACACAAGCTGATCGCAGCAAAAAGACAGAAGTGGATGCCTGCTTGTGCCCCGGGGAACTGTAGGTCAGCAAAAAGACAGAAGTGGATGCCTGCTTGTGCCCCGGGGGAACTGCAGGGTGCGTGCTGGTTTGGAGCTATGAGCGAAGCGGCATTTTATCGCCGCCAACGAGGGAGCCCGAAGCGGTGCGCGTGAAGGCGATGCCAAGGACAACAATGGAGGAGCGGGGGCGAGCGCGGCAGCCTGCTCAGCTGACCAGACGCTCGTGCGTCATGGCCTTTTGCCGGCATGTGTTTACAATTATCGCGCACGCGTCTGGGCACGATAATTGGAAACACATGTTTGCCGCGCGTACCCATCCCAAAAAGGCCAGCCACGACGCACGAGCGTTTGGACTGCTTTTGAAACTCACTTACTTAAAGTCTTCGCCTAGCAGCGCTTGCGCGCTACTCGAGGCTCGACCTAAAAAAAAATCAAATCAAAGTAAAATATTCCCGCATAACAGCTGCCGACTGTTCCTTGTGTAGTGAGCATTACCTTCACCAACTTCAGGATATTTAGTTAAAAGGCTTTGGATTTTGTTGGATTCTGAGGCTTGCACTACATTTCCGGGAAATGCTGTTGACAGATTCCAGACCTGGCTAAATGTGACTTTCGTGACACTGTGACAACTTTGGATCAGTACAGGGGTTGGGTTAATACAATACAAGAGTAGTGCACAGATAGGACCATACTTGAAAGGGTGTCAATAAAGTTTAACCTCTTAGATACAGTGTAACAAAGGCGCATGTTTCTGATTTTCAGCAATTCTTGCAGATTATCAAAACCAAGTCCTCACCTACAATGCAAAGTAAATATTGGGAGATGACATTGTCTCTTGCTCAAATATAAGGAACATAGAAGTACAGCATAGAAACTATAAAGTGTTAAAGGATACGTTTATTTAAAGCACACAAGCACCAACCACAAGTTTATTGCACCATGAATGAACTGCAGCCTCAACTCATATTTGAATAAAAGGGTTGAGCACAGGCAATTACTATCATTTGCTTAAAAAAACCTTTTCAAACACGACCATAAGCATTCTTTATAGACGTATGGTAGGCGAGTCTGTTTCTTTACTGATGTACACAACTATTGCACAATGAAAGGAGTGTTTGATAGCTCCTGCGTCTTTCCTTGTAGGTTGCTACCTTTTGCTGTCCTAATGAAGCCCCCATGAGGCTCAGATTAAGGGGTCCAAATGTCGATTTAGCGGGTTCCGCCCATATCACTGAACTGTTGGACTGTTCAAACCCAAATGTCTATGTTATTGGATTTTTGAGAAATCTTTTCATCTTAGGGGTGGGAACTGATCATATTGTAAATATTGCCAATGAAATATACGTTTGTTATTGTGTGGCTCAGTTATTTGTCACTTGGAGCACCTGCATTGTTAAGACTATTTTGACTATCCATTGGATTTATGTTTTGATACGTGAATATAAAGCATCGACCACCATTGAAACTGTGTTGATTGCTTTTATCATGCATAAATATTTGGCCAATTGTATCACATATCAGTTATGGGTTGAATGATTCCTAGAGGAACACTGTTTTGTAGGCGTTTATTACCCGTGTTCCTTGGAATACTGGGTGTCGTATTTTGATGAGCTACTTTTAGTAAGTTGCCATTTTCCTGCCATAAACTTTGAGTCCTTCTAGGAGGTTTCAGCTGCTTAGGCCTGCTAATATCTTCCCCACCAGGAATGTCTTTGGGCATAGACAGTGAACAATAGGACATGGGTGTGGCTGGGAGAGGGTCATCCTGATAGGATGGGAGGGGCGGAGCTGTTCCCTGCCCCACTTACATTTCAAAGGGCTGCCTCCAGCACACTCTTGACACCAGTCTTTTGTCACCCTAGACCACTTGATGCCTAGACAGGGGAAGAAATGGGAAAGGTGGAATTTTCCAGAACCTGATCTGAGGGTGGCTAGAAGCTTCCACCACTTCAAAGGGTGGCACCAGTTATAAATATGGAACCTCCTGAGCAACTAATCAGTTCACTCCTGGAACTCAGAGGACCTTCAGAGGACTGCCTTGTACTACCAGAGTATTGCCCTGCTGCTAGAGGCAGCCCTTGCTGCTTGATCCCAGGACTACCAAAGTGACTTCAAGGGTCAGTTGGCTAACCTCCTGTTCTGAGCTACAGGGACACAACAAGCTCCAGAGGCCTCCGTGCAACTGCCCATCTGACCTGCTGCAACTGGCCCTGCAACTGGACCGGCCTAAGCCCTGCTAGTCTCTGCTGCTGGAGTGAGTTCCTGATTCCCCAAGAGATCCTTCGCCGGGACCCGAACCTTTGGATGGCATCAGTTCAGTTCCTTCTCTGAAAAACTGAAGTTTTGACTCTGAGAAGGTAACTTTTTCAGCTGGACTAACCTGGTTCCTGTATACCGCCCACCCTTAATCGCAGTTGGCCATGGTACCCACAATTAGTGCTTTCTGCTTCTTGGCGCTAGTTTTACTTACACTTTTACAATTGCATATCTCCGGTTCTCCTGACTGGATTGTTGTCATTTTGGTCTCAATTTATTGATGACATTTTACTCTATTTTTCTAAATTGGTGTGTGCTGTCTCTTGTGTGGTGTTTTCACTTTATTATTGTTTGTGTGCTGCATAAATGCCTTACACATTGCCTCTAAGTTATGCCTGACTGCCTTTGTGCCAAGCTAACAGAGGGATAAGGACAGATGCATTTAGTGAGTTCTTTGGTTCACCTCTACAAGGATTGTGGTTGTTGCTTGAGAAGGGGTAAAAATCCTTCTCAAGGAACAACCACAATCCTTGTCAGGGTGAACCACAATCAAAAAACAATTTCTTACACATATACATGCAAAAATACATCGATATGTACATATATGAACATCTTTGAAACATTCCATAAGAGGAAACTGCAACCTAGAAGATGTATAAAAATGAAAAGCTGACCAGGAAGTCACCGAAGCCATCTCACTTGCATCACATCGTGTGAACTCAGTTGAACTTCTCCAGAGGAGCAGGATGTACATTGTAAAATCTCTTTACGAACCCACACACCTGCGTGATAATGCTTAGCACTTCTATCTGAACAGGGCCAGGCAGTCCCACGACTGTGTGTAGTAATTCCGGCTCCCTTCCAGGCCACTTCATGCAGGAAAAAACAAGGGCTAACAATCCAAGGCGATGAACAGTCAACCACTTGCATTGCTCAATCGCTGCGATTTATAAATGCCAATTCAATAAATATGTAGCTTCTTATATGTACCCACGTCTTTACTTCGCAAACAGAAAACATGTATTGACAAAACCATTAAGGGCAGAGTTTTAATGAGTAAACTGAAGATTTCCATATAAAGGCATCAATGGTAGCGGAGGCAACATATACAAGGAGGGGGGCATGTGGGAAATGTTATTAGAGAAGCAGGCAGCATGTGCTGTTAAAGGTTTATAGTTTATATAGTTATTCACAATACAAGAAACATTAGATACAGCAGAGAAACATATTGAATGATCCAGTTAACATAGGCTAACATGGCTATGAGAGCACCGTGGTGTAATACAGTAAACGCTGCACCTTTATTTGTAGAAAATTATGCTCAAAGGTCTGCGTGTAAAGTTCATCTGTTCATGTAAAACAGAACTAGTAAATCGAGGTAGACACTGAAAAAGATACTTGCCAACTTGATACACATACAGAAGAGGTTTATACCCCAGTTCTGAAACATGGGATGCGCTTTTGGAAAAACTGCGCAGGGGTGTACCCGCTAGCTGACATTCCACTTGTGAACCCTTGCGCTCCACGCCCACCATCCCTCCCACCCCCACCGCAATGCACTACAACACGTGATGGGCAACTGATGTGGCCCTGTTGCCATTCTCACAGGACCTGTACGACCCGGAGGTATCCCGCGGATTCTCGGTTTTTTCCCATTCTGCCCTCTTGAGAGAATGCAGGCTTACTTAATATTCTACTGATTCCCATTTTCTTTATTTACACTTTTTAAAATATAATGTTATATACACTCAATGTTTTTTGGCATCTCTGTCATACAACAGGCCTCTCTCTCACCCATGTGCCCTGATCTATAATTTACCACATTTGTTTCTGCTTTTGCTGTGTTCATACTAGCTATGTTAATGTAGGCGTGTAGCCTGCTCTGTGTGTGCTGTAACATGTAGCTGCACTTCGTACACCTGTTTTCTTTAGGCACACGAACTGAATGACCAACTCTTTGTAGCACATGATTTGTGTTGTAACGAAAAAACTTTTAAAAGCCCCCCAAAAAAACATACAGCAGAGATTGCACATGGGTAAGAGTAACTGATGCTTAAGTCCCATAAATAGGACAATCTGCCCTGTTGCTGCACGTATTTATTTGTTCTGTGTGTGAAAAAGCTTATTCTGCTGCTGCCTGCCCTCTGCGTAATGGAGCTTTAGATCGTTACAGTCCCTGCCCTAACTATACTGCGTGGTAGTAGAACTTGGTAAACACCTTTTTACTATTACAAATGCCAAAGTGACTGGCCCCATCAATAAGGTAAAAGTAAGCGCATAGTGTAAAGGGGTATGGGTGTGCAGAGTGCAATGTGGAGTGGATGCGAAGCGGATGTGCAGGGTGAAAGAAGCGAGCACAAGTGCACGCGCATCAGGCAGTTGTGTGACACCCCCACTTGCCTTTCTGCAGCGCACAGTGCTCCTGACTTGTGACAGACCTGCCTGACACAGACAATCACTCTTTGCCTACCACTGGAGTCCTTATGTTTGAATGGCATTGCCCCTCTCTACTAAGGTGCACCTGACACGTGGCTGATGCTGCGGCAGACCTACCAGTCTCTTTAGAGTTGTGACTCACGCATGACTGATCCTGCCTCTACTTTTACCAACATGTCAGCGATGCAACCACTGCATGACTGACTCTTCCCCACACGCACCTGCCTGTTAAAGGTGTGTCCGATATGTGACGAGTCTTCCCCAACCTACACAGACTTGGAGAAGGGTGTCTAGAGTGTGTTGACTTCTGTCTCAGCCATACTAGCTTTCAAAGGTCTGCCTAACATGTGAGTGACACTGCCCCAGCTCTACTCAGCTTTTGGAGGCTCGCCTGGAATGTGATTAATATTGCCCCAACTCTAGCAGCAAATCAGATGTACAGCTGGCATGTGACTAACTCTGCTCCAATCTTACGGCCCTGCCAAATATGTGCCTCTGATGTGACTGACTCTGCCCCAGCAGAACTAGACTAACGTGAGGTGTGTGACTGGCATGTATCTGACTCCGCAGAGGGTATTACCTTTTCAGAAGCATTGCCAGTCAGGAATTCTGTCACCTCACAGGCCAGACTTTATCCACCACTACTTTCCTCCCAATCTTTTACTCGTCTTTCAACACTCGAACTTGGTTCATTAAAGGTATTAAACGGGTATCTTTCAGCACAGAAAAAGACGTAAAGTGCCCTCCGTGTATGTTTTTAAACATAACGTGTATTTGTAAAGCACATGTTCACGAACAAGGGTATCTTGGTGCTGAAATAACAGATGTTTATTGCCAACCAGCTTAATGGTACACATTTTATCGACCTCATAATGATGAAAGGGTGAGTGGACCCACTGAGATTTGAACTTGTGACCATGAGGTCAAACACAGATCCCTGCAGTGGATCCATTAGCCCACTATGCCACCAGATTTTTAAATATAAGTCAACAGCAGAATTTATTACCACACATTGTCATTTGTTTGACTGAAGAAAAATGCAATACATTAGTGCACAGTTGTATCACTTTACAACGCAAGCCTATGATACAAACTTTGCTACAAAAACAGACATTTGAAGTGAGCAGATTTGGAGTGTCACTGGTGTTGTAGGGTGCTCTATATAGGAGCTGCTCTCCACCTTAACATGGGAACTAACCAGCTATATGCTTCTTTTTTTATATATATAACGTTTGTAGGTTAGGTGGCTCACCAGTTTTATCCGTAGGCCAGTGGCGGCTCCTCCGCTATGGCGGAGGAGCGTCAACCCACTGCTTTTGTGCAGTGTAAAGGAAAGGAAATATAAAATGATAATAACTTTTAGTTATCATTTTATGTTTCCTCTGCGGGTGGGCGGGGCTGCTCTGCTCACGGAGCAGGGGAGGAGTGGTTTGCTCACTCCTAAGTGCGCAATGACTGTCATGCGCACTTTTCCCGTTCTCCATGCAGGTTGCATTACAGCCTACGTGGAGAACAAGCCCAGGCCTCCATTCCCTGGTTGAGCATCAAACCAGGATGCTCAAAACCAATCACAACGCTGCATTGCAGCGTTGTGATTGGTCAGGGGAGCCTGGCTGTTCTTCCTGGCTTCCTGTCACATGAGGAGAGCAGGAGCAAGAAGCAGAGACATGGGACCCGGCGGCAAGGTAAGTGCATCATTCCCCCCCACAGCGCAACCCCGGGCCCACCCACACCCCTCTGCGCCCACCCTGCCACCGGCCAGTCATGCCGGCCGCCACTGCTGTAGGCCAATTTGTGCCACCCTAAAATTCACTTCTAGAGATGCCATGTAAAGGTAAACCTGCATATCTCAGGAAAGACTGTTTATATACTTGTATGTGGTACATGTAATTTGTTTAGAGCGAACCAAACCAAAAGACAGTGGGGCACTGCACAGGGTCAAAGTCAAAGGTACATTCATTGAGCGAGTGTGGAAGGCGTGATGCAGTGTGCTTTAACGAAGGGACTGGTTTATGTGATGGATGACTCAATAAACCAATGGATGAACTCGGGATATTAACATCACCACCAGGACGCCTCTTTGTGCGCAGATCACACGAGTTATGCGAGGCAGCTGACGGAGGCGCAGTGTCTGAATGTGCTTCAAGTTGAGCGGTGCAGTCACAAGAAGGTGCCAAGTGGTTTCCTGCTTCCCACCAGTCCTAAAGATGAAGGAATTTAGACTCCCTTTAGTGTGCCTGAGATTCTGCGTTTTGGCATTTTGTTCCTCCAGGAAGCCAGTGCAGCCACTGAATAAACACTGATTTCCAAGTGCCTTCCTGGATTGTTTTTTAGTTTCCGCTGGTACCCTACTCAGTCTTTGGAACCAACCTGTAAATTTCTGAAATAATGCAGGTTTCTGTACATTGAGCAGACTAATGGAACACAAAAATCATTCAAACTCTGTGAAAAAAATAAAAATACACAGAGAAGGGCCTGAGCATTACTTAACTGCTGATTCTATTTGTATATTTAGCTTTAAAAACACCAGCCGGATTTGCTCCAACACCAGAGAACCATTGTAACACAGGGCGCTCACAATCTTCTTGCTTAAATTGAAGGAATATCGACGTGTGGGGCTTTCTGCAGGCTGGTAGCTCATTGAACTAATGAACGCATCCACCGCAGGGATCTGTGTCTGACCTCATGTTCACAGGTTCAAAACCTAAAAGCCTTTCATCCTTTCAAGACTGATGAAATGAATACCATTAAGTTGGGTAATATTAAACATCTATTATTTAGTGCCAGGATGGGGTGTATGTGCCCATCACTGTCACAAGTTATGTTATATCGCATATGGTTACAAAACTGCTGCTGCTTCAGAAGTGTACTTTAATAAACTCTGATGATACGTCCACATGTTGGTTAGACCAGTTCACAGGACGCTATGGCACTAATTACGAGCCGCATCGCACTGGGGCAATTTTACCACATGGTAAACTTGTGAGCGATTTTACCTTTTCCATCCAGTAAAATTGCCCCTATACCATGCAATTGTGATTATAAAGCCATGAAATGCGGAATTACAGTGTAGGGCCGATTTTTCCAGCCATAAAACCACACCGAATCCTCGATTCAATTCTCTGAGTAGGTGCTAAATATGTGCGAGACCAGAACATAGGGTGAGGAAGCGGAGAAGGTTTTTTTTTTTTTTGGGGAAAAAGGAGGCATCGTATGCTTCCCGTTAGGAAAAACACACAGACTTTTGCGCTGCTGCAGCCAAAGTCTCATGTGATTTTTCTGTTCAGAAAAATCATGTCCAGTTCTTCGACACCCAGTAAATTTGGATGCGGAAAAACATTAACAGTAACAATCAGGTGGATCAAAACTAACATATGCAAGCATGTGTTTGTTTTGTTTCGTGTGAATTCTGATGAGGCCCCACGAGGTTGGCTGCCAAGGAATGATCATTCATGGTTACTGAGGTTAGGTGTGCTGGCAAATAATAAACCAAACATAAGGCTAGCGGTGTAGCAAGGGTGCCAATGCCCTCATGCAAGCAAGGAAATGGACCACCATAGCTAAAATATAGCCATCATTAGGGTCCAGTGGACCCCTCGAACGCTAGAACTGGTGTCACTGCGCTTATTGCCCTATTGATAGCTACACACCTGCATAATGCTAGATTAAGTTGGCTGCAGTAACCTAAAACAAAGCGGTCATGGACCAAACAACAAATTTTTAATTCAACATGTTTCAGTTTTTGGTAGAACGTCTTTGTCACCTGTCTTTGCCTCACCCTTTGGTCATTTAAGAGCATTAGTGGAACATGATCTTCAGATCCGAATAAGTGTTGTACACCCACTCTAATATTCTGTGAATATATAGCTGAATGGGTTCAATTATAAGGTTACTGAATAAATTGGCAGTTGAGATGATAAAAAAGCAGCAGTAATGTAGGAAAACAAATCCCATACTTCAGAAGAAGAGCATGGGCAACCATAAAAACCAAGATGCGAGGCAATGTCAAAATGCAGATGGTTGATAAATACGGTATTATGGGAGTTCCCTATAATTTCTCCAGAGCTGGATTCATTGATGAATAGTTTAAAAGGAGAAAGTTGAAATTACAATATAGGTTCCATTAGGGTTTGATACGTTGTAGGGTGACCTTCATTAACACCAGTCACCAGGACACATACAGCTTAAAATCGATCCTTTTATGAAACTAGGCTAAATGTCTTTGTTGAAGTTTAGCTTCAAAGAACCAGATGGTGGACAGTGCAATGAGGGGAGAGGTACACATACAAGCGCTTGATATGTCTCGTTCTTAATTTTTGTTGTTATACTGGCTTTTTTTCCACAAAATGTTAAATCACCGACTGGTAAATTCTAGAGAAAAGAGAAATTCCTCACCACGACAGCACATTTCTCTTTAACAAAAGATGATGGAGCTGGGTTCTCTAGATGTTATCTACTGCACATCTGAAACATTTTAGTGCATGTTGTACGTATCCTTACCCAAAAGAGGCATGAAGCGTTAAATCGTGCTGGGTACTCTTTCTCCCAGTTGAAGCTAACAGAAGCCTAGACATTACAGATTATTTGAAGTTTGTACTGGTCCCTTAGCAGCAGGGAAACTTTAAAAACCTGCATCTTAATTAAACTGTAAAAAACATTCAAGAGGTTGGAAAATCAAGATCAAGATTCCGTTATAAATATTACCGTATAATAAAGGATTCTGAACTCATAGCATGTGTTGTGTGATTGTGTTAAATAGGAATCAAAAGGGCAAAAATCAGTGCAGTGGTCCTAAAGCAAGTTACACATACAAGTTTCTAAGCATAATTGAAATGTGCCTTGAAATATAAACACAAACTGGCAATTAAATTGACTGCAAATTTAACAAAATGGAACTCGCCTTAAATTTCAGTAAACATATAGCATTTGCCACCAGAAGCGCTAACCTACATCTGCGCCTTTTAAGAAAGCTAAAACCATTCATACTTCCAGGAGACCTCAAAACAGCTGTTCAATCTCTAGTGCTCTCAAGACTGGACTATGGGAATGACGCACATATGTCTACCCAAAGCCACCCTAGCCTCAATCAAAGCGACATTAAAAGCAGCTGCAAGACTTTTAACAGGCACATATCGCTACAATCGCATCTCTCCATCACTCAGAGCTCTCATCTGGCTTCCAGTTAAAGCCAGAATCCAACTGAAGGTGGCATGCATCCCAAACAAGGCCATTCACAATCTGGCCCTAAATATATAGCAAATAGGATCAAGCTATCAGGAGACAGAAGGGATTCTAGAAGTGCTAAATCCCTCATACTTGAACCTCCCAGATTTATAAAACTGGTCGCACTTTTGCCAGATCTGCCCCCAAAATTTGGAACTCCCTACCACCCTCAACGAGAGCAATTACTTCACTCGAGATTTTTAAGAAGGAAGTCGAGGCCATTTTGCTTGAAAGACATGTTGCATAAAATAACTATTTCAAAGCTTTTATCTCCCCCTATTTCATACTGTATCCTACTGTGTTAAAATCCTTGCTTGTCGAATTCTATGTACTACGTATCCTGGTTTGTTCTTACCATACTGCAACCCTCAGCAGCGCTCTTCCTGTATAGCGCTCTCTCTGTATAGCGCTCTCATACCATGGCCATGTTCGCGCTTTATAAAACACAATAAAATAAAAATATATTATTCAAGTATGAAACTTTTTTTTTAATGTCAATACTTGTTTACTGTTTATATGTATACTGAGTTTAGAGTCACATGCAGTTTCAGAAAATGGAAGGTTATGGGGTTCTCCCTACTTGGATTAAGGGCCAGCCACGTCTCTCCTCACAAGGGATGCTCCCCGTGGAAGTTCAGAGATCCAGCAAAGCTGAATTAAATACATTAAACTTGAGCACCTTCCCAAAAGGTGGGAGGAAGGAGTGCACCCGGGGATCTGAGTTGCATCAGGAGTTTGACGTTTGTAATTTGCATAAATGTCAAGATGTGGTGTGCGCCGGATGAGGTCCCAACAAACCTGTTTCTCCAATTCTTTACTTTTCATGCCAACTTCAGGGTCATACACAGCTTTAGAAATTAGCCCAAAAAGGTAGGCTATTGTCTGTCTGCCCCACTAATTATACTTTTAGCCTTGTTACCACCAAGGCACAGGAAGCATTCCATCACACTGAAGAAGACATGACCGAGGTCCATAGGTATCCTATTCTGGCCCTCCTGGTCCTTCTTCGGTCTGATGAAGATCTGTGGGCTATCGCAATACATCTGAAAGCGAAGCATGTGCTGTGCTATTATCTGCAGCAATAGTAGTACTTCACTTATTACAAAAAGTGAAGGGGCCCAAACTTTTCTTAGGTTCTGCTTCCAACGCTGTGAAATGCTTGGGTTGAGAATACAAAGGTTGTCTAATCTTTATTCCACATCATGACTTCTTTTCCAACCACCCAACACTTACTGTTTCCTTATCCGATTCCTGAAGGTTCTTTTTCACCCTTGCTTTACTCAGTCATTGTTTTCCTGTCTATGTATCCCTCATTCTTGCTCCCTTTTCTTCTTTTCTCTCTACTGATCTGGATCAAAGTTTAGTAATGAAAAATAAGCCCAGGTCCTCAAAAAAACAAACAAAAAAACGAGTATTGGTGACCACCGACAACCACAAGCACAAATTAAACACAGAGTAGTGGACTCATATGCACATTGAAAAAAGAGTGTAGACGATTTGTATGACGGTGGAGGTCCAAATTTTAATAATTCAGGCTACAATTACTGAGAAACAACCTGATCCAGGTTCTGCCTTTTTCTGCTTGTTTTTCTGCCCTCTGTTAGGACTTTTCTGCTCATTGTTCTGATCTCTGTTTTTCCCTCTTCTACTCTGTTTTGCCTTTTCTGCTTGTTTTTCTGCCTTCAGTTAGGACTTTTCTGCTCATTGTCCTGATCTCTGTTTTACCCTCTTCTATCTGTTTTGCCTTTTCTGCTTGTTTTTCTGCCCCGTTTTGCCTTTGCTGCTCACTTGTTTTTCTGTCCTCTGTTTTGCCTTTTTATGCTCATTTCTTCCTGCCCTTTCCTCAAGACCTGACTTTTCAACAGAGACCTCGCACCCCAATACCCCCAGGGGTGACCGTGCCGCGCTCTACAGATGCTGATTGATTGATTCATTAGAGGGCTCTATTTACAACACATTACCAGTTCTCCAAGTGATAAAAATGATGATAAATCAAGCCTAATCAGGGCTTTAAAGTGGATCTCGTTAAGGAATACAAGTTTGGTCTTCTTTGATAACGACGAACGGGACTGGGGCACTCTGGCAGGTCTCGAACATTACTGACAATCATAGAAGATTGAGAAACCACAAAGATCTGCTGCCTGTGTGTTACGTCTCTCCCTACTTGATCTTGCTCATGAAGGAATAGTTGAAGTTGCGGCAATAGCGGAACCCATACTGGCGATGTGGGTTACTTAAGTAAGAGAGGTAACATAGGATAGTATATGGCCATCCCAGAGCATTGCTTTGTTCAAAAGATGTCTTTAACGCCTCAAGCCGAAACCACAATGTACTCTGATGTATTTGGCATTCAAGTTAAAGTCTGGCCTGAGACTTGTGCTTAAAGACATCTGGTTGGATGGTTGTGTCTCATAACCTCTTTAACAATGATAAGGCAAGAGGCCTTTACTGCTTAGTTTTAGTGTTGATAGCACTCCTCCTTTCAAATTTTGGACATGCTTGTCTGGGCGTGCCCTTATCCAGCTATCTTAGTGATAAGCATGTGTAGACTAAGGACATATTTGCTGTCATAAACCATGAACATAACTAGACTTTGAAGCACTTTTCCACTTCTAGCAAATTAATGTGCCCAAATATTTTAACCGTAGGAGTTATAATTTCATTCTGAAAATATTTTAGCTGCACAGTGAAGGAAAATTTTTAACAGACTTAAGACCTTTGCATCTGTAGCCATTTAACTCCCTTAAAGTTTTTGCGATAAGTTACTAAAAATGCACGATTTTTTCAGCTTGCTTTAAGCTAGGCAGAAACAGAAAAAAACACAAGAGAAATACAATAAAAAATACGTTTGTAAAAAGTTCATCATAAATGATATCCGAGGGTTAAAGACAAAAAAAATCACAGTAGAGACCGACTGTATGAAACTCCACATTCACCCCTTGAGGTCGGATTTTTTGCAGAGTAAAATATAGACCTTTGTCAGAATTTATAGTTCTTAATTACCATTCATTGTATTTCTTGTGTATTAAAGCATGAATAGCAACCTGTACACAGTCAGGGAGAATGCTTTTCATAAGGATTATCTCACGGTGGAGTTGAGTTCCCTGTTGGTGTTGGCAGTGGTGGTGGTGGGTGGGGGGTTAGTGCCCGTGAGAGGTGAGGACTGAGAGAGCTAGAGTCTTAAGTCTCCATTATGGGTGGTTGCTTTAGCACGCTGTCTGTGCTGTAACCATGTTCTTTTGGCTAGGTCTTAGGTTACTGTTTAAATTCATTATATAATCAATTTATCAATTCAAATAAGCACAAAATACAACATTTTGCTGCATCACAGGGTTTGAGTGCACCTTGAACTGTGATTGAATTATGCAGGGAAGGCCTCGGTGAACATCAACCCAGGTCTACACAATGAGGTGGGACAATCAGCACGTGAATTATAAGAAATAGACAATAGAAACTGCACTGTAACGGATGACCACGTCTTCAAAATGTCACCAATAATAGTTATATCATATGATGTTTGGTAAACTTAATGTGCAGTCAAAACAATCCTTTGGTACTAATTTAAACGAGCTGTAATGAAGAAGATTATACTACACTTTTCGGTCTCTAACAAAAAGTGTATTCATATCATGGTATGTGTGAAGTGCGGAAAGGTATAAACCAACTTGGAAGCAGTAGCCCAAGTGATCCCCATAGCTGTGCTGTCAATCATGATCAACATTTATAAAAAGAAAGCAGCAAGGCCATTAAAACCACTTCTGCATACTCAACAGGCTGCTTCTTATGGCTTGTCCACATAAACTATTATTACTTATTATTGCTGCTTGGCCACCATTTCATCCTCATCCACCGCCTGGGCAAGGCTGCTTTCCTTCCCAATACAAGTCAACTTGTGGTACTGAAAAGCACTTTAAGAAGCTCTTTCAAACCTGAGGGTAAGTGCTAATTTGGCTGCAAGTACCATTTATATTTTCACCATTTTAGCACTGGTTTTTAGAACTGGTTTCCACGACGAGCAAAGTGTACATTGGACTTGCTCCTGTTTATATACAATTATCACAAACTCATAGCTGATGGTAAATTCCAATGTAAGATATTGGGAAAAAAGTACTAATATGGGCAAAAATGGAGCAAAAATTGCTTGCTCTCGTTATTGCCCATTGAGTAGCACTGACATCATAAATAGGTGGAAAAACACACTAGAAATCTGCCACAGCTTTCACTTGCATCAAGATTATTTTGCACTGGCTATTACCTCAAGGGTCTAAATCAGTGGTTACCAAATCTTTTAAAACCACAAACCACTTTTTAGAACAACAAACCTTTGTGACTCACCTACCTATAATGGACATGAGGCTGGGCGACTTTTAAATGTAACTAAAGCATCGTGTGGTAGCACATTGTCATTTACAGACAGCACATTTTCCATTGAAACGGTCACTAAATTTACACAGACATAGTTTCACTCATAAAACTCTACAGAACACAAATGATAATGTGTGGAAATAGGGTTTCTGTGAATATTTATCACTTGTGCATCACCAAGTGTCTTTATTTTGATCCTATTAAAATCTCTGCTTCAGGTACACTTCAGAATTACAACAAAAAAAGTGCTTCATTTTTGCTTTCCTAACTACATGATGCGTACATTTACAGGTATTTACATTTTGTTGTGTCTTGCAAAAAACATCCGACATAGTCACATAATTCACTTTAAAAACTTATCTCACTTTCCAGTCAGAGTCAGAAAGGTAAACACCAATCCTATTTTAAGAGAATGAAGCAGCCCGACATGTGACCTCTGCCTTTGAATCACTTCAAATGTGACAACTTAAATACAGAATTTAAAGGCATCTTTACTCTGACTTTTGTGACTCACCAAAAATCAGCTACCACTGGTCTACAATATTCTGCAAGTTATATTGAGCGCATGTTCCTCAGTGTCTTCTTTCCCTGCCCGTCTCTATGAGTTGAACCACAGAGATAAGGGTCAATAAGCGTATGGCCAGTGGCGTGATATTAACCCCCACAGCTCCAGGGGCCACCCAGTAGAACTGTGCACAGGCGGCGGGCCCCTGGCCGAGAGCTCCTCACTGGGTCCGGAGCATGGGGAGCCCCCTTAATGGCCTTTGCAGAGGGACCCCCCTCAAGTTTTGTTATGCCACTGCATATGGCCACACCTCGTGTGCATCATTAGACTGAAAAGTGTGAAGAAGAAGTTGTTCTATTTTCTATATTTTCTATTGCAGACACCAACATTACTTATGGCCAATCAATATCCCATTGTTAAGTGAGAATATCACCGGAAACAAGAACAGCAGTTGAGCCCCAAAAGAGGAAACATGCCAAGAGCCCGAAGGAGGTGCAACTGCTTTAGACCCTAGATGGCCCCACACCCAGAGCGGAGCGCCAGTGTTGTACTAATCCACAGAAAGGTGATTTTTCCTGAAGGCAGACAAGCATTCTCCACTACAGATCCTCAATACCAGGATATATAGCATGGGCTATGTGTCTATAATGTTCTTGCAAAAACAGCCAATGCCATCTGTTCAATTCAATTTTTCCTAGAAGACCCATCTAACAGACATTTTGGATGGCAGTCTCTACTATGGATCATTGCCCAGATAAATTTCAGGTCACCACTTACCATATGGTGAAGGTTGGATATTGTCAGATGTAGGTATGGTTTACATCAAGCCGAGTGCTTTTCTGAAGTAACGAGCATGAAGGGAAAGATGGCGCACTTATTGCGGACAAATAATCAGAGGGGAATGGATCACTTGTCCTGTTGTTACCAGGGTCTGGGGTTCTAGCCGTCTAAAAAACCCTCATTCACGCGATAGTCGTGGGAGCGGTATATCTTGATTGTCCGCTTCAATCTGTTATGTGAACAGCATCATCATCGGGTCTTAGTCATGCTGTCCTCCACCAGGAGGGAGACCAACTGGTTATTCACAGTAGTGATCAGAAATGGTGAGGGTGAGGTGAATTTAAAATTACCTCCAATCCTCCGATTCAAATTTATTCCGTCAGGGATGGGGCAAGGTTAAAAACGAATGTGGTGCATGAATAGAAGGGCTACTGTTCTATAGCACCTATATCAAAAACGTGAGTGGGCGACATGTTTCAGCCCCTTCGGTGCCCGGTAGGGTCGGGGGGGGCTTTCTTCAGGACCAAGGTAGCAAGTCACTATTGCGTGACGTGCGAGGGGAAGTTTTGCACTTACCCTTATCTCCGTCTCCAGTGCTCCAGAGCACGGCAGAAGGAGATAGCACAAGCAGCAACGTAGACTTCTGAATGTGGAAGTGCGTTCACTCCGCACGTCCTCCGAGGAAGCCCATTATGTCTCCTACTAAGTTATAGGTACCACTGACCCATAACCATCCAGCGTACTAATTGACGAACTGAGAAGAAGGTAACTGGCAACCACCAGTAGGTAATATATATAACGTTTGTAGGTTAGGTTGCCCACCAGTTTTATCTGTAGGCCAATGTGTGCCACCCTAAAATTCACTTCTAGAGATACCACGGCATGGTAAACAAGCATATCTAAAGAAAGATTGTTCGTATACTTGTGTAGGGCACATGTAATTTGTTTAGAGCGAACCTAATCAAACGGCAGTGGGGCACAGCACAAGGTCAAAGTCAAAGGTACATTCATTGAGCGAGTGTGGAAGGCGTGCTGCAGTGTGCTTTAAAGAAGGGGCTGGTTTATGTGATGGATGACTCAATAAACCAATGAATGAACTCGGGATATTAACATCACCACCGCCTCTTCGTGCGCAGATCACACGAGTTATGCGAGGCCGCTGATGGAGGCCCGGTCTGAATGTGCTTCAAGTAGAGCAGTGCAGTCACAAGAAGGTGCCAAGTGGTTTCCTGCTTCCCACCAGTCCTAAAGATGAAGGAATTCAGACTCCCTTTAGTGTGCCTGAGATTCTACGTTTTGGCATTTACTCCCTCCAGGAAGCCAGTGCAGCCACTGAATAAACACTGATTTCCAAGTGCCTTCCTGGATTGTCTTTAGTTTCCGCTGGTACCCTACTCAGTCTTTGGAACCAACCTGTAAATTTCTGAAATAATGCAGGTTTCTGTACATTGTGCAGACTAATGGAACACAAAAACATGCAAACTTTGTAAAAAAATAATAATAATAGTAATACACAGAGAAGGGCCTAAGCACTACTTAACTGCTGATTCTATTTGTATAGTTAGCTTTAAAAACACCAGCCCACTTTATGCACGTATTTGCTCCAACACCAGAGAACCATTGTAACACAGGGCGCTCACAATCTTCTTGCTTAAATTGAAGGAATATCGCCGTTTGGGGCTTTCTGCAGGCTGGTAGCTCATTGAACTAATGAACGCATCCGCCGCAGGGATCTGTGTTTGACCTCATGTTCACAGGTTCAAAACCTAAAAGCCTTTCATCCTTTCAAGACTGATGAAATGAATACCATTAAGTTGGGTAATATTAAACATCTATTATTTAGTGCCAGGATGGGGTGTATGTGCCCATCACGGTCACAAGTTATGTTATATCGCATATGGTTACAAAACTTATGCAGCTTCAGAAGTGTACTTTAATAAACTCTGATACGTCCACATGTTGGTTAGACCAGTTCACAGGACACTATGGCCCCAACTACAAGCTGCATCGTTCTGTGACAACTGTACCACATGGTAAACTTGTGAGCGATTTTACCTTTTCCATGCAGTAAAATTGCCCCTATACCATGCAATTGTGATTATAAAGCCATGAAATAGGGAATTACAGTGTGGGCCGATTTTTCCAGCCATAAAACCACACCGAATCCTCCAAGAACTGCAGTTGGGCCACAAAAGAGGAAACATGCCAAAAGGAGGTGCAACTGCTTTAGACCCTAGTTGGCCCCACACCCAGAGCTGAGCACCAGTGCCAGTGTTGTACTAATCCACAGAAAGTTGACTTTTCCTGAAGGCAGACAACCATTCTCCACTACAGATCCTGAATACCAGGATCTAAAGAGTGAGCTATGTGTCTACAATGTTCTTGCAGAAACAGCCAATGCCATCTGTTCAATTCAATTATCCATAAAAGGCCCATCTTACAGGTATTTTGGTTGGAAATCTCTACTGTGGATCATTGCCCAGATAAATTTCAGGTCACTACTTACCATATGAAGAATGTTGGATAATGCCAGATGCAGGTATGCGTTACATCAAGTCGAGTGCTTTTCTGAAGTAGCGAGCATGTAGGGAAAGATGGTGCACTTATCGCGGAGCCAGACATGTTGCACTATTCTGCACAAGACGGCGTCCTTGTGGCTTAGACCGTGGCATTATTGCTTCAGTCACCCTGAGGTGTGTTCTACGACTTACCCGGAGCGCTGAGTGGGAAGAGCAGTGGCAGGACTGCAGATTCATAGTTGGTCAAAAAATGTCAGACTTGGTCTCCTTCTTTGTGTGCCTCACTGGCCAGCAAGGCTAACCTTTACAAAATGCCCTTACCAAGATGGTGGTCTATCCTGGGATTACTGTTTTCTCTCATATTTCATTACGGTCATCACGCATGTGCTACTGTTTTTGTTCATGTTACTAGAATTCCTTTTGGATCATCTTCTTAGATTACCAGGAACAGCACTTGTCTCTGCCCTGATATCAGGGAGAGTTTGGCACCTTGGTTATCTACTTCTGCATTAATCTTCATCTTTAATCCCAATCAATGAGACTGCTGAGTGGCATTTTACATGGGGATTACAAGACTTGCCTTTGTAACTTTTTCCTCTGAACTGGGATCCTCTTCGGTGACTGCATGTTTCATGTGGACTTTTAAGCGCAGGACGGCCTATGGCTACTGAGAGGAGTCGCCCTTGCGTCAGCCAATCAAGAAGGGCACTTGACCAACCATCACAGAGTTGGGTCCTCGACCACATGTCTATAAGTAATGGTATTTGTGTGGTATGAACCCAAACACTGAACAAGAGCAAGGGGTATGATTGGTTATAGAGTCACAGGTAACATGCAAGTTATATTGTGTTGGGGATGGTGTCCCTTGAAGAGATGAGCCCTCTGTTCCTTTCTAAATAGCAGGAGGGTTTTAGAAGTTCCGATGTCACCATATAGGGACAAAAGCCTCACAACTGCAATTGAGAGGTATAGCTGTCAGCTAGCACCATACCATCAGCCCTGCCAAGTACCACGCATCAGGCGTTAGACTAACGCATTTCAGTGTGGTGATCCGCATCACCGCACTGAAAAGCGAAGTCACGCATTATAGTGCCTCCTCAACTGTCATGCCTGAGTGCTGCTATAATGCACAATACGGACTGTAAAAGCTGTGGCAGCGCGGTGCACGCTGCTCCGGCTAGGCTTATGAGCTGGCTGAGCTGTTCCCAGCTCTAGCTGCTACTCTGCAACAATGTTTCAATGATACCAAACACCATGGCGCGACATTACTGAGCATTCACTGACGTCACGAGTCAGTGCTCAATCATGGCTGTCAGCCAGGTGCGGTCAAGATTTGATTTTTTCAGGTGACATTTAATAGGCACGTTGACAGGGTGCTGCCGCCCGTGGCACGAGCGGGCAGCAGTTATTTATGACAAAAATGTTGGTGCTCGCCGCAATGGTAGCGCAGCTTGCTGCTGCTTGCATCTCGGGATTGAATTCTGTGACCGGACCCGATCCCACCCCGGCGGCCGCCGGAATGGTTCCTGAGCAGCCCTGAGCGCACCAGTCCAGTGTGCAGCTGAGCCTCAGGCGTTGCGGCGGCCGGCCACCAGGCCCGTACCAAATTGCCCTCGCTGCAAAGAAGTAAGTCATATGTTTGTAATACCTCCTAATAAAAATGTGCAGTTTTTTTTTGTGCGCCGCGCGGTCATGAACATGATTCCTATTCTGAGCTGACACTGTCTGCTCACTGGTTTAACTCATGTTTAACTTGGGTCGGGGGTGAGCCACTGTGGTGCCCGCTGGTCGAGTCCGACTACTTAACTTTCATCGCCGAGCGTCACTAAGTCTGCTGGCTGGTGTGATCTGGTGCTGCTGTATGGCGGACCGCACAGCTTGTTAATTATTAGGATGGAGGCTGCTAAACTATTGTCTTTTTGAAATAATACAGCCTGGCTGTGACCTAAATGTGGGCCTCAGCCTCACTCTCCTGAGGCTTGCCCAGTGCCTGGTGCTGTCTGCCTGGAAGGGAGAAGGCCATATGGCGAGACTGTTGACTATAATAATATTAGACAGCTGACAACAGATCCATGTTGGGGCCTCTTACATCCTGGGAGTCTCGCCAGGTCCCAAGGTCCCATGTGGGACAGGAAGCGGCCTGGAGTCCAGATTGATGTGCTGCATTATCAGGTTACAAGGCCTTCCATTTCTGGTGCTTTGCAGCAGTTTTAAGATGTTCTTACTGTTTCTCATTGCTCAAATGGGTGCAATTTCTGATATTTATATGTTTCCCTCGTCTTCATTACTTTATTTTGCTCGCGAGAAAGTGCCACTCATAGTTTGGTGAATGTCACTCATAATTTCACTGAAATTATTATAATGTCACACATATCAATCTGAAACCTTGGCAGCTATGTACCATGGGACCGAACTTCAGCGAGACTTGCTTTAAACAACAGCACTAAGCATGCTGGGACTTCTTTTTTCATGTTTCCCATTTTAAGTAAGAGCATGCAAGTCCCAGCATGCACAGCGCTGTTGACTCAAAAAGCAGGACTGACAGATATTCACCCTCATAAAATAGAGCAAGTAGAGCAGCTACGCAGCTAGCAAGCAAAACAACAACAGGAAATTCTGCAGGTTAAAAATAACTACCGCTACAGAAAACAAGTCACCTTAGAAGCCGGTCCCAACATGCACTGGAATTCCAAGAGCACTAGTTGTAAACTACAGTGTTAGACATCACACTGTGAATAAACAAACTTAACCTACAACACCGTCGCTCCTCTACAGCTACAAGTCGTGCTCCCTGCTCTTTCCGAGCCGAGAGGAGCGTTAAATAAAACTACTTACTACTAACATTTTCAGGCTCCATTTGAGGGCAGGAATTCAAAGCATGCACAGAGCTTAAAACGATGTTAATTTTGTTCCCACGCAATAACAACCGCCTCACGTGGAAAGGAACGATTATCCCCTCCCCCCACGCGAAGTCAGCTTTTAAATCCTCCAGTGTACGAGTTACACCCGCCTGGCCTGAAGTGGAGTCAGATAATTACTGTACGCAGCAGGTAAGGTCGCCCCCCCCTCCCCTTGCCTGAGGAAAACGTGCCGTCTAGCCGGCTGCACGCTATGGAGCAGATAGCGCGGCGCGACCAACTTTCTAAACAAACACTGTAAACCGCACAGGGCGTAAATTACGACAGAGAAACGTTGCGAAACAACATCTCCTTGGCAAATGTTTTCTTCCTGTGCTTATCACATTAGCCACCACTGCGATGTATGAAATAGCAAAAGTGGCCTTTGTCAGGTGTGAGAAATTGATCCAATCCGGGTTTCCCTTTGAAATATGTCGCTTTCAGGACTACAAGTAATAATAGAGTGCCACACTGGAGAGGCACAAAGCAAAACGGGATAAACTTCCCAGGACCAACTTCAGAACTCAACCAACAATACGTAAGCCCGCCTTTGTCGTGGTTGGGGAGGAGCGCCGTTGACAGAGTATTGATGTTTTTTTGGGGGGGGGGGGAGAATCAGGGAGCCCTACCTGGGATGATGGAGGGCCTCTTCCTCTGGCGCCTCAGGTACACGGGCTCCAGGTTCTTCATGTTGCGCTGCAGCCTGACTCTAACGTCCAGCCCTGCGTGCAGCAGCTCCTGCGGCAGGCTGCACCTCCTGGACGCGCTGTATTCATTGTGATACAAGACCACCTTCCCCCTGGACCCGGAGAAGAGGCTGCTGTCATCGCGCGCCATCACAAGACAATGCCGCCCGGGACGGCCAGGGGTTCTTTTCTGTCCCCCGTCACTGGGCGCGCGCCCAGAGCCCCGGTGCGCTCATGCCGCCCTGCACTTGTTTGGTAAGTTCAGCTCGTGGAAGGGCGTGTGCGCTTCAGACAGGTGTAGGATTACTAACGCGGCCCCTCCTTTCCGCAGCTAATGGCACCCAGCAGCAAGCGGGAGGAGGATCTCTACAAAAGCCGTTTAGGTTAACAAAAGATTTCCGATGTCTGGAAAGTTTCAGCCGCGCTGAGCTCGTGAGAATGTGCAGAGCTGCCAAGGTTTCAGATTGCTTATGTGTGACATTTTCATAATTTCACTGTAATTATGAGTGACATTCAACGACTATGAGTGACACTTTCTCGCGAATAAAAATCAAGCAATGAGGATGAGGGAACCAAATAAATATCAGGAATTAGATCAATTTGAGCAACCAGAAACACTAAAAAGGTCTTAATAAAGCTGCAAAGCACTAGAAATGAAAGGGCACTAAACCATCATGAAACATGGAGCGCTCTGGCCCCAAGCAGGCTACTTGTTATTAGTAGTAAGTCTCATCTTCCATGCTCACAACAATACCAGTGTGCACATTAGTGCTATTAAAAACGTTAACTAAAAGTACAGAGAAATGTCACGAAGAACAGGGCAGCTCTGCAGCCAGCACTTGACTGAAACACACGTAATACTTCATAACGTTCCGAATGACATGACATTCCTGATGTAAAACAAAATAAAAAACAGACGATAACGTTCATTTTCTTCTATGTAGTATGGTGGCTGTGATAAAAACAACATTCCGTGCTCGAAAAGTAAAGACTTTGTAATGTAAAAGAATGTCTTCCGTACTGATTATTTAAATTGTCTTTCATTTTAAAGTGAGTGCCCCCGTTATGTTATAGGCAGTAAGATGTACTCTGCCTGTACCTCACACCCGGACACTGCTCACACCCGGACACTGCCCACACCAATGCCGACCAGACATGGGGGCCCATGTTAAAAGTATAAGCAGCAATTTGTTAGATGAGATTGTCTTACACTGTTGGCCTGCTGTCTTTTAACACACAGTAAACGTGACAAGATAATGCTCGTTCACCTTAAGTCAAGAATGGTTATTTTGGGGGTGCACCTATGTCTTCCAGTAAGCTAATTAGATGAAGACGTTAGCAATAATCTGTAGGTTAGGAGCAGCGCTTTTAATCTCAGAGTGAGGTGGTCACGCTAGTTTTAAACCTAAACCTTGTAAGAACTGAAAGCACAAACCCTGTCATGCATATCGACCAGCAATGACGAAATTAAAGTTCGACATTGCCTTCTGCGTGGGTTCTAGTCCCAGCCTCTCAAGGGAAGGCCACATTGGTCGACATTAGCTTTCCAGAAGTTCAGTCACTGCTGGGGCACCCAGTGGCGGCTCGTGCTGCTGCCCTGAATGGTCATAAAGGCTTCATGGAATTGAAAGCAGCAAAGCCTTTCCAGCTTTTTCCCCCTTCCTCCCTCAGGTCTGAACATGACTCACTGCCTACTCGGCCAGTACCGTAAGGCACTCTTCAAGAGATGGCATTAGAGAATATGTTACCCGCAGAGCTACGGGGACTGTCACAGTGAAGTAGTGAGTACCAGGGTTCCAGCCCATACTGCCATGGTGTAAACTTGCCTGCCCTTTCCTTTGAATCGAGTGCACAAATATGGGCGGTCGCACCTTTGGGATACTCAGTTCACTTTAATAATATTTTGAAGAACTTTAGTGACTGCTACCAAAATGTATTACTAACTGTCAGGTGAGCGGTCGGACCCTTCCAGGAGCACTTCCCAGCCCCGCGGCGGCGGGCACACACCACTGCGCAGCCTGCCTCCGGTCAGACAGAGAAATAAATATAGGGAAATAATTACCTAAGTCTTCTGAAAGTTTGGCAAGCCACGATCCTGGCCACCAGCGTGAGCGTCATGAGGCTACGGGGACTGAATCGCCCCATCTAATGAGAAGCTGCAGGCAGTGACACAAAAATACCGGCTGCAGCGTAGTTAGAAATGCAAGCAGCGGGGGGCTCCAGACAACTTGCTGTTCTCATAACTGCCTGCCCGCTCGAGCCGCAGGCACAAGGCTCGCCTATAACTCCTCTCCCAGCATTCTCATTGGCCAAATCATGGGACACTATTGTAGTCCGTGAGACATCATGTCACGTGAATAGAAGGCCGTGAATGGAGCCGTCCTGGGTCCCGGTAATTTTGATTGAAGGCAGCATATTTCAATTTGGGCACGCACGGGCTCCCATGTCAATTACTCTCTGTCTCCTGAAGTCTGCGGGGAGCAAAAGCAGTGCACTCAGCAGAGCGGCGCCCCCCCCCTCCAGCGCACACAGGTCAGAGGCACCACCACCAGCCAGGCAGCGCGCGCTGCGCGCTAGCACCCTGGTGTTAAGCAAGTTTCAGCGCGTCAGCAGAGAGTGGGCAAAATGCGTGACAATGCATTTCAGTGCGGTGATGCGGAACACCACACTGAAATGCGTTAGCGTCACGCCTGATGTGTGACACTTGGCAGGACTGAATGTGCTGCCAGCTTCTTCTTTGTCAACGGCACTTCCATCTGGTCACGTCCTCGCAAACCCCTGGCGCTCTCTCCAAGTTACACAATTAAGACTCCACACAAATGTCATTGTCTTTTAACGTGGTATGGGAGTTGTGACACAACGCGCCCATGTTACATAACCAGCCCAGGTAGGACCGGCTCTATGTGACCGTGACGCTCGCTCATTTTTTTCCTCCTGCTCTTTGAAGCACGTGCGGATTACAAGAAATCGAATAATTTAAAAATGTCAAAACGCCTATTGGAATGAGACTAAAGGCATTTAAAACATACAGTGCGCTGTTTATCCCCGCAATGAATTCCGAGGACCGGACTTAAATTGGTTTGAATAAACCGCTCTTAACAATGGGGAATAACATTGGGATTTTGGTGCTTTCAGTCTGTCCTCGTGCTTACCGGCTTCTTAGTATTTTTCCCCTGAGCAACATCAGGACAGCATATTGGTCAATGCAAAATGATCATATTTTAACCCATTCTAAAATACTTAGCGAATGTTTAACTAAACTTTCCTCAAAATATTTCAGGGCTAGAATGATAAAGTTTCACTTTCCCCATGTGTTCTAGAACTGCAATTAGAATAACAAATTTGAACTTCCTGCGCCCTACACGTCCACAAGGCAAGAAACACAGGCAGGTCAATTTAATGGGGAGGGGAGAGTGTTAGTCCAATGGTGCGGACTTTATCCCGCTGGTAATTACAAGGTGCGGTAAACTTCACAAGTCTAACATTTGTGATTTCTTGTATATACAGCTGCTCGTGCCTTAGAGAGAGGATGTGTTGGGACTGCCTATATCAAGACTGCCGGGGCAATTCTTATGCTCACTACGCCACCCCAGTTTGCACACAGCCATATGCAAATCAGTCTTGACCCTGTGTCTCATGGGAACAGTCCAGCCCGAACTCCCAAGCCGGGTCCTCCCTGGACCGGAAACAAGCATCCGGGGACTGCCAGCATTTCCAAATCACCTTGCAGGACATTTAGAGCACGCAGAGACACTTTTGGCCATGCATAGCCATCAGAAGATGTTTATTTGAGGTGGGAGGGAGAGTCACTGAGCATATTTTTGTGATGTGATTTCATTTCATAATGTCCTTCTCTAAATAAAGCCCCCAGTTTCTTTAAACGTTGTAGATCTGACTGGACATAGTTACTGAGAGTATTTACTTTACAATACTGTAACTGAGTTGCAGTCCCTGCCTCTACCACTCGATGTATTTAGTATTGCCTGTTCGTTACCGCTACCCTTAGAGTCAAGTGTACAAAAGATAGCTAGGTCATTGAATTGGAATTCGATAATACGATCGAGCATGGGACATGTAAAGGGCAGCATCCATCATGGATACTGCATAGCAACCACCTACTGTCCTAGGACCCAGGAAAAAGGCCAATCTCCTACTAAATGTCTTTCCTTATTTGCGAATACCAGAAGCGCTTTGAAACAGGCTTAATTTGTGTAATGAGAGTTCGAACAAAACACCTTGACAGGACCCCCAACAAGATGGCACCACTAACCTTAAAAAGTGGTCCTGGGTGGGTTTAGCCATTGAGCTGTTGGACCAAATATCTAATCCCGTATTTACCACTTTACAAACAAAAATGCGGGTAATAAACACAGCATGAAAAATCCTAGCGAGAGCAGTCCCTGGACCTTTCCATCACAAACTACTCCACAACAGTTGAGGTGCAGGGGGCAAGTTGGAAATCATGGAACCAAGAGACGTGGGTTTTAATCTCAGCCTTATCATGTGACTAAAATGTGTGCGTTTGGCTGGTCAATTTTATGACTATATGCTTCTGCTCCTTTTTTTTCGGTGAGTGGAAGTACTTGGATCAAGCGTAACTGCTCGCAGTTGTGTGATAACAAAACTGGGCTAGAACCCAGTTTCATGGTCTGCTCAATAAAATAAGGTATAGTGCGA
The DNA here is from genome assembly GCA_963921515.1 of Calotriton arnoldi. Classification (NCBI taxonomy): domain Eukaryota; kingdom Metazoa; phylum Chordata; class Amphibia; order Caudata; family Salamandridae; genus Calotriton; species Calotriton arnoldi. The sequence goes on along the minus strand of CAWUFW010000371.1, from coordinate 858,462 downwards.
AATTACAGGCCTTGAAATGAGCAGTGCTGTGTTTCAATCTTGGTTCTCCTATTTCTTCAACTTGTTTGACCTTGGGTAAATCGTGTTCTCTCTATGCCTTTGACCCCTAATCTGCCAATACGTGTGATCTTCAAAACAGGATCAGTAGCAGGATCAGATAATAAGCACTGTACATGTTTTTTCAAGAAAGGCAGACAGTGGTTTTCATATTAATCTATAATTAAGATTTCATATATTATCGTGGCTACGGGTGACAGGTAATGACCACCTGGGCTACATTGTTCCCTGATTAATTAAGCACCATTATATAGTATTTAGTCTCAGTGCTGTCTTTGCTCCTACATTATGGTTACATTAAAGATGTGCTGAAATTTGAACCTTCCAACACACCTCAGAGTGCTGGAAAATAGATTTCAAAGATTCCTGAAACCACAGAGTTGTATTTTCCTTTCCCACAGACAATAACCTTGTTAAACTCTCTGCTTCATAAGGGGTCACCGGATATTTAGTCTCCAGGGCTGACTGGGGTTTAATTCATTCTGCCCAATGTAAATATTTAAGATTTAGAACGCTTCCCTGCTTGTTCAGGGCCTCTTCAATGCAGGTGCTCACATTCCGCTTTTTAGCATCTCTAAATATAAACGTGTTCTTGAAGCGGCCTCTGTGGGATACCTTATGTGCTGCAACTACTAAATAACCTTCATCGTCCCTTTATGAACAAAAAGCGGTACATTTGGTGACCTGCACTGGCTGAGTGTAGGACACGGGCCAGACACTGCAAATCCAGGACAATCCAGCAGAAACAGGACTAATGGCTACCCTAGTCCATACGTGTCAACATAATGTAATGCTACTTGGGTAACTGGGGCAGCCAGATGGGTTTCAATAGAATGAAAATATGGGGAGGAGGCAGTGTGGAGGGGGCACAAACATCCATAGGAGTCAGGTCCACAGAGTTATTGTTGGGGCCCACCTCTGCTCATATGAGGACCATCAAGCCTAGGTGCCCTGCTGTATGGGCCGGTTGTCCAATGAAAAAATACATTATTACATTTTCCCAGACTCTTGGACCAAGCACAACTCACTTTTTTTTAATCAATTATGTATAGCATTGGTCAGCTAGTGCTGGACGCATAAGCTACCCTCCCTTAAACCTAGCAGGTAAGGAACTACCCAATAAAAAATAGTTGAGTGACTAATTACAATAGACAATATAAAATCAGGTATCATTGCCATCAAATGATGTGACGTCAACCCAATCAAATCCCTCTCATGTGAATTGGTCTATTTGTCAATCGAAGCTGAGTTACAAACATTGCAATTTGTAGTGTGTACCACAAAAAACGAAGAGATAGAAGGAATGTTTGCATTAACCTCAGCCGCTGGTGATCGCTTAGTGCTCCATTCCAGACCATTGTTTTTCACCCATTGTGCCATTCTAGGTGGGACACCCATATGCTGATGAGTCTTACTCCCACTCCAAAAAGAATAGTCCAGCCACAACTGCCAGACTAGTGAGCACTTTAAGGCATCTACTCCAACGAACAACAGAGTGATTAAAGGAATGATTGAATTAATCTCTGCCACAGGCCGCATTCTAGGCCATCGCCTGCTGGTGCTGGCAGGCAAGATGACACTGCCATATAATATGCACCAACCTGCACACTGTTGTCAGAAAAAAACAGGCATAGACATTCACCAGAAGAGCCAAAGGATATTTCAGCAGTAAGGAGCTAATTCAGAGACATAAAAAGTAACAAAAGGTCGATGAATGCAACAAGGCATAAGGGAATTTATGTGTTGCGATGCGTCCATCTCATGTAAATGCTTTCTTATATATGATCGAAATGGGAACTGACATTATAGGAAAAAACTCAACTTCATCTTAGATTAAGAACGTCAGGCAGAGTTCCCTGGACAGATCATCATTAGGGCAGTTCAAAAGGCTTGACCATGGCCATTTCCTGTAGCTCATGGCATCCGCTTAACAGACATAGAAGAAGTCCAAGTTTGACATCCGTTGCTCAGTGCAGAGCTCCACAGTTGCGTTGCTACCCTTCTGTTCTGAACTACTACACTGATTGCGGGACAACCCTCTATGTGGCCGGAACCCTGGTAACGCCTGCACAGTCCAGGCTATGTGGACACGCAGCCACACACAAAGCAGCATCTTACAACACTTTGCCCGACTGACTAGTACGTGCACTGTCTTTTCCTTGATACTCACAAGTCTTTGTAACTTCTTGGTATAAATATAACATTAACACAACAACTTAAATGACAATCCCAGTATATAACATGTTTGCATACCATGGGATCTTGTTACATATGGCACTGGCTCATCAGGGAGGGAGGGCAGAGAAGAATCTCCGCAAAGATTATGGGGCCTGTTCACAAACTGCATTTTGTAGTATGTTACTAGTACCACTAACATATAACAAAATACTGTTCACATACCTATGTGTGGTGGTATACGCCTCTTCAATCTTTTAAGTGAATAGATATCTGCTCAACTGTGGGGATCTCTGCACGCAAAAGTATGTTTTAGTAGTAAATGTGGGCGGGACAGAGGAGAGTGGCTGGAAAATTGGGACTAGGTACTCTTAAAGGCGAAGGGTGAAGGGAGGAGGAAGGAGGGGTTGAGAGAGGGCCAGAGATGGGTTTAGGGAGTGCCATGCACTCACCCACAAGAGTAAGCCTCTTCCTATTCACTAACTGCCCTTCTGTAGTTACTACTGATAAAAATGAACCAAAACAATTATAAATGTAGTCCAGCTCAGAGTAAATCCAGCACCACCCATGATCGCTCACAGGTACTGCAACACCCTCACATAGAAAATAAGGAACGTAGGGACTTAAAATAAAATCCCATAGTAACCAATGTTAAAATACATTAAATTATTAAACAGTTTAAAAACATGAGTGCGTTTTTTTCCCTAAAAATAAATCATAATTATTAATGTAACATTAATATTTATTGAAAAACAATTAATTTACTTTTATATACACCACTTTTAGTAATTTTAAAGTCATAATAAAAATGTTTTTACTTATTAGCTGTAACCTTTTTATATTACTTTACATTTAAAATTAATTACCAGGGGGATCTCATCTCCGGAGCAAGATGGCGCTAGTGTGAGCTCTTTCCATCCAGCCGCCACGCCTTGCCGGACATCGGTAATCAACTGCTCTTACCTGACCCCGGGATGCTGGTTTTCAGTTCGTGCAGAGTGAGGTATCGGACGCCGTGTAGGAGGATGTATGAAGGTTGAGCGGCGGTTCGGTCCACTGCTTGGATTGCGGGAGAAGCCACAGGTCGTCTAGCAGTGTGTGCCCTGATTGGAAAGAGTCGGGACCCAGATACTTGTTTTCTGGGCTGTCTGATCTCTGCCGTGTTGAAAGCAGCGTCCCAGCGCAGTATCAGGCAAATGTCGACCCGAGGAGCGTTAAAGCGAAAGCAGCTCTGGCCAGCGCGGCTCAAGGAGACGCCGAGAGGACAGATACTTTTCCCAAAGGTAAACGGGAAACTGGTGGTCCGAAAAAGACGACGGGGAGACTAGGGGGCGTAGGAAGCATGAAGAAGGGCGCAGGTGCAGATTCTGGTCTTCTGCCCTCTACAACTAAACACTTCCCTGCAATTAAGGTGCCAACTCCCCTGACTGCCTCTATAACAGCGACTTTGACAGACGGGAGCTCAGTACAACCGGGTGATCCTCAGACGGCTGCTGGTATCTTTGCTCAATCCAGGGGGGGGTGTAATAGCTGGGGTCCAACTCAGCTCATAGCTCTAAAAATCTCAACGAAAACATAGACTCCTCTTCGGTGCTTTCCTTGGAAGCTAATAGCCCTAACGTTGAGCCTGGGCTTGCGATCGCGCCTGCCTCTGGCCCTTCTGACTCTGCCCCTGGGCCTGCGGCCGGCCCTGTGGAGGTAGACTTGGAAGACAATCGCGGCGCCCAGGCCCAGGCTCCCCAGACTCCAGAAATTATTGGAGAACACTTCTATTCAGTATCCGATAGTTCTTTAACAGAGGATGGTGCGTTCAGCTCAAGTATTGATAGCTCCTCTAATAACGAGTCCGACCCCTCCTTTAATACTGGAACTGTTCAGAGGCAGAAAAAAACACGCAATAAGGCTAAAAGACGTAGTCAGCTCAGATGGGACTACTCGGACTCTCAGTTGCTTTTTCCTCCGGGTGACGAAACAGCCAAAAATGATGTGCACTGTGAGAGTACTGAATCAGTACCGGCATACACAGCAGAACCCTCTTTAACCTCCATATTGACTTCCATAAAACAATTTCAAGACGAGGTTCGCTCCGATAGCCGCCTCGCTAAAGGGGCCGCTAAAAAACTGCAAGGAGGAATGCGGAAGCTAAATAAGATATGTACTGACATTGGCGATCGTGTTGCCATGGTGGAAGGCCGCACAGAAAATCTGGAAGTTGAAGTAACCACCCTAAAGGAACAGGGTACTTCCCAAGCTGCATGCCTGATCGACGTAATGTCAAAGTTGGAGGAACAGGAAAATTGACAACGTCGAAATAATCTCCGCCTTTTGGGGATTCCTGAAGGGGTAGAGGGGGATGACCCAAGACGATATATTGTTAAGCTTTTACGAGACACTTTTCCGTATTGTGCAAACTGGAACTGGGACCACGAGGTTCAGAGGGCACATCGTTTCCCTTTCAATCGAAAGCTACGGCGGGATGGCAGCAGCTTCAGTGAAGAAAAACCCAGGGCCTTTTTGTTTTTTTTTGGGAACTTCCTCCTTAGACAGTTGGTCTATGACCAGGCTCGCCCGAACTCCCTGAAGGGGTCAAATGGAGTGCTGTTTTTCGCAAAGCCTGACTTTTGTCATGTTACAATGGAGCGGAGGTGGCGTCTTCGCCAGCTTATAGCTCCTTTCCAACAACAAGGTGCTCAGGTGTTCTAAATGAACCCAGCAAGACTAAAAGTGATCATAAATGGGTCTTTCCAGATCTTTTTGTCGGAGATTAAAGCTGGGGAATTTTTGAAAGAAATCAAAGGGAAGAAAGGGCTGAGTTAAGCTGTATTACTTTCCTTCTCTTCTGATTAAGCCTATTTTTTTAAAACTCCTCTGTCAATTTGTTATCCATAGCCTATACTGCGGTAGCCACTGTTTGTCACAAGTGAGCAGTGATATAAGGGTACTAGCAGGCTTGTTCAAGCAGGGAAGGGCACTATAGGTGGGGGTCAAGCTATCTTTTTTTTTTTTTTCTTTCTTACAAGCTTGGTAGTCAAGCCATGGTCTGGTGGAGGGGGTTCACATGAGATGACCATCACTCAGGGTTTCCATGATTGTTCATTTTGGGTGCAGGGGTGGGAAGGGGAGACAACTGTACGGCGGTGGGAGGAATGATGATGTTTTTTACTTTATAAGTTGTGGCCTATGTGAAACTGGTGTTTGGAGGCATGATGCAAAGGGGAGGGCAAACAAGGGAAGCGTTTGGGAAGGAAAAGGGGAAAAAAAAAAAAAAGGGGGGGGGGATAAAGAAGGGGGAAAAAAAAGCACGCTGAGAAAAATAGGAATTTTTTAAAATCTAGATTTAGTTGTTCCCAAGAGAAAAATTAGTTGCAGGACCGGAATGGTATGTTTATTAATGTTGGGTTAAAGGGGTGGTTTGTTTTTTCTTTCAACATCAACCTGTTGGGAACGCGAACAATGTTTAGTCGAGTTCAACTGGCCCAGATTCTGATAAGAATATGATGAGCAATCTTAGAATAGTTTCTGTAAACATCTGTGGCCTGAATGACGCTATGAAGAGACAAAAGGTAGCACAGGTGCTACGTTTGTTGGAGGCCGACATTGTCGGTCTCCAAGAAACGCATATTGAGGGAGCGCAGAGACATCTGTTGGACTCGTTGGGGTATAGAGTCATTGGGGGAACTTCCCAAGGCGCGCGTGTGAAAGGAGTAGGGATTATGGCTTAGAAGAAGCATTCATTGAAAATTTTCCGAGTAAAATCTGACCCTCTAGGGAGATGGGTTATAGCTGAATGCTGCTTACCTCTTAAATCTGCTTTCCTTATATGTTCCATCTATGGGAGCAATTCGGACGACCCTGGGGTAATAGACTGGCTCACAGGAGAACTGGCTCATTGGCCACTTCCAATTATTGTCTGTGGCGATTTTAACATCAATCTGCCCAGTAATTGGAGGGCAAGGGGTCAGTGGAATTATAGAGGACGGAAACCCAAAGTATACCAGGTCATGTTAATGTTGATGATGCATGGGCTAATTTAAAACCTGACCAAGAGGGTTTCACCTATTTTTCAGCCCCTCATCTATCTCTTGCTAGGCTGGACTACTTTCTGATCTCTTCCTCATTGACGCGTGATTGCTCTATTGACACTGCTCCGCGATTCATGTCAGACCATAATCCACTTATACTAAACATTGAGGGGCTGGGTTCTAGAGGAGAAGTTTCTAACTGGAGCTTTGAAAAGGCACTGCTGTATGACGAAGGATATAGATCATACATGCGGGGCTGGATTCAAGAGTTCCTTGAGTTTAATATTGGGACAGCCTCAACTACGATGGTGTGGGACACCCTAAAAGCAGGTATTCGCGGAGAGACGCTGCGGTTTTCCATTAGGAAAAATAAGAAAGAGAAAAAGCAGGTCTTAGACTTACAAGATAAAATGAAAAAAGCAGAAGAGAAATTAATGCAAGTAGTTCAGTTGGGGGATGAAATTGAAGCTGCACAGATGGAGGTAGTAGCTGTCAAGGCCGAAATTGGGTCTATTTTTGCAGAAAGAACGGCCGCAAAATGAGCGTCGGCCCGCGAGAAAATATGAGTGCGGCGAACTTGTAGGCCACCAGCTGGCAATTAGGACAAGACAACAGGTTTCCACCAATGCAATACTTTCGATCCAAACTGCCAATGGAGAGATAACTGACGACCAGGTCAAGTTACAGAGGGCATTTCGAGAGTTTTATAACAACCTCTATACTGAAGAGAATACCTGGTCCTCGGACCTGAGAGACAGGGAGATCTCCAAATATCTTAATGATATATCATTATCTCAACTTAGTGCAGAAGATCATACTCAATTGGAGAATCCTCCAACTTTGGAAGAAATTGCTACAGCATTGGCAAGCTTGCCGGATGGTAAAGCTGCTGGTGTCGACTGTATTCCAGTCGAGTTTTATAAAAAAAATTCCCCTCAAATAAAAGAATTCTTTACAGATCTGGTAATTTCTATTTTTAACGGAGCCTCCCCACCCGTGTCTTGGTCTACAGCGAAGATTGTGATCTTCCCGAAAAAGGATAAGCCACCTGTAGAGATGGGTTCATACAGGCCTATCACTCTTATTAATTGTGATTCCAAGGTATATTCTAAAATTTTTGCATCTAGGCTATCCTCTAGGATCGAGCCCCTTGTCTCAAAGTGGCAGCATGGGTTCATCCCTAAAAAAAGTACCGTAGAACACATTCAGCGGACCATCACCCTATTTGACGCTGCTCAAGTGTCCGGAGACCCGATCTCATTAATCTTACTTGATGCTGAAAAAGCGTTCGATCGGGTCTCCTGGCAATATCTCTGGGGTGCTATGAGGCGGATGGATTTTGGACCCAAGGCAATTCAAGCTATTCAAGCTCTTTACCTAGATCCCACAGCCAGAATTTTGATAAATGGGAAACTGACAGAGCCAATCAGAATATCACGTGGGACGAGGCAGGGCTGTCCTTGCTCTCCATTGCTCTTTGCCATCTATATTGATCCCTTTATTAAGAAAATAGAAATCAATCATGATATTCTGGCTGTGAATCGGTTTGGTGCAGAAACCAAGATCATGGCTTATGCCGATGATTTAGCCGTGGTGACTCCTGACCCGGAATCAGCTATTAAAGCTTTGGAATATGAGGCTCAAGAGTTTGGGAAAGTATCCGGATATGCACTTAATAGGGAAAAAACGCAGATTATCCTAAATGAAGGAATTAATTGGGAAGACAGTAGGGTTGTACACAAAGCCAAATACTTGGGGGTTACCATTGTTGCTGATATTGATTCCATTGTAAAAGAAAATCTGACCCCGCTGGCTGCAAAACAAGGAGGTCACTTAGCCGGATTAATAACCTGCACCTGACCATAGTAGGGCGTTGCAATGTTTTGAAAAGGTTTTTTCCCCCCCAAATTGCTCTATTACTTTAGGGCTATTCCTTTAGAGTTTAACAAACTAATGCTTCAAAAATTTGAGCAACTCTTTTCCCAATACATTTGGGCCTACTCTCAGCCTAGGAGGGCTTTTAAGCTGCTCTCTCTTCCTCGGGATAGAGGGGGATGGGCGCTCCCCAATTTAAGACTATATTATTGGGCTACGGTACTGCAATACTGTACGGAATTGCTACATGAACATCCAGATATGGCTTCCTCGGGACTCCCATCTCCCTTTACTCTTTTACTTGCGGAAGAGGCACAAGGGTGTCTCTGGCGGCAACTTGAATTTGGTTACTATAAGCGGGTCAGATTCAAGACCCAAGTGAGTGCATACCGGGTATTTTCTAATGTACGTAGACTCTTTGGGCTAGGTAGATTAAATTTCTACACTCCCATTAGCAACAATACTAATTTATCAGCTATATTTGCACAAAGACTGTATACAGTTGCCATGTGTCTGTTATATCAAGGCTACTCCTGGAGGAATTAGTATTTATATCTGTGGATTTAAGTTCATTCAACGCTAATGATTATTGAACAAAGGAGATGGTGTTTTTATTTTTTATTTTTTTTATTTTCTCCCACTGCTGGCATAATCTATTGTACTTATTTCTGAGGTGTGGGGTGGGGGAGCTTGGGGTGGTAATGAATTTCTCAAATTTGAATATAATCTTTTGTACTCCAGGATAGTATTTTCTCAAATTATTTTTTAAACTTTAAATACTTTTTATCTCTAGCATAGGAAGATCTCTACCCCGGTGGTGGCAAGTAGTAACTTTACACTCATAAATTAGGTTCTGTCCCCTGAATTCAGGGTGTGAGGCGAGGTAAGTTACACTCGGAGTAACTTTACACTCATAAATGGTGAATAGCCAAAAGTAGTAAAGTTACTCAAAAGTGTAAAGTAAACTCACACATGTAGATTTACTTCCATATTAGTTTACCTTTTTGAATAGGCACCTACATATCCACCAGAAATCTCGTTACTAAAAGTAAGTAACGCTGTCTCGTGTTGGATACATCTTCCTGCACATTCCTTACCTTAAGAATGTGTCCCAAAGCAATACCCTGTGGGAGGAAGGAATGAGTCGTGCCAATTAGCCAAGAAAGTTACGCAGACCAGCCCTGACAAAGTATCTACAACTGCATGCTTGGTCTGTGATGCAGCAATGTTTAGCAAACATATGCAGGGATGACCATGTGGCCACCTTGCAGATGTCAGGCACCTGAATGCATCTGGTGAGAGCCATGAAAGTGACCATGGCCTTAGTGCAGCAGGCACAAATGCTTTCTAGATGGTCTTTCTTGGTCAAGGCGTAGCAGATTTTGATACATAGGATGACATAATTGGAAGTGGAGTGCTGGGTCATAAATTTGCCTTTCATGACACTGGCAGATGCTACAAAGAGCTGGTCATCCGCTCTGTCCTGTTGGGTACCGTCTATGTTGTAGACAAGCACACATCAGTCTATGCAGCTACTCTTTCTCCTTGGTAGGATGCAAAGGAGGGAATAAAGTGCAAAGTTGATAGAGTGAGCCAAATGAAGTCCAAAAATGTTGGGCAGTTACGGAGGACCAACTTGTCTGGGTAGAAAACTATGAAATGGGGACAAACTGAAAGAGCATAAAGTTCTCCGACCCTACAAGCTGAAGTTATTGCTGATAACATTGTTTTCGCAGTAAAGATTCTGACTGGACAATTGTGGATCGGCTGGAAAGGAGAAAACCATTAAGAACTTAATCACAAGTTTTAGATCCCATTGAGGAACAATGAACAGATTGGGAAGAAAATGGCCTGTTAATATGAACATTTTACTTTACCATTTAAGGCAACATAAACAATGATGACTTATTAGGGCGACACATAAAAGCTGACATGGCAGCCAGGTAACTCTTGATTGCAGCCACTGACAAACGCTGTGACACCAGGAACAAGATGGCCACCTGGATGGTAGCTATTTTGTGAACTCCACGATCGGAGATCACAGTCGGGTGAAACCCCCCCATTGGTGATGGTCATCCAAGAGCAATCCATGAATGGAAGCAGAAATGTGAATGCTGTGGGATCGCTGGTGCCCCCGCTGTCTACTGTGTGGTGGTAATGTGCTGGGACCAACTGGCACTGAGGGATCAGCTATGGTACTGATGCTGTTGGGCATGACCCTAGATCAGAGGTCTTCAAACTGTGGGGAGCACCCCCCTGAGGGTCAGTGACGGCATTCCCTGGGGCCAAAATGCCTTAGTAAGCACTTTCTAAATGAATGTGGCATGGAAGCCGACCTTTGTTTATTTTTCGAGTTACCAGCCCGTCTTCATTTACATGAAGCGATTGAAGCTAGGGCTGCCACTTTTCACAGAGAAAAATACCAGTCACCTGTTCACGTTTTATGATTCTGTAAAGGCCCAGACATGGTTAAGTAGAACTTTATATCAACACTTCTGTATTAATTCTTAACATGGGTTTTCTGTCTTTGTTTACTTTAATTATCAGTCAGGGGTCACTAGGCCAGCTGTAGAAAGCATTTTAAAGTGTTTTGTTCTAAAATGTTCTGTTTAAAGTATGTATTAACAGGAAAAAATAACTGCCTAGACATGGCTAAAAACAACAAAATAATCTAAAAGTATTTTGTCGTTTATTCACCTTCACTGCAGCTTCATATGAAATAATGCACATAGCTTAACTGAAAAAATGCAAATTAAAGTATTTTGCGAAAAATGCACTCTTTTACATTATGAAACATTCATTGGTTAATGAGAACACTGCAGATGTCTGTATGTGAGAACAGGGGGTCACCGAATCGAATCCTGCATGGTGCAGTGCAGAATAGTGTCTTGTGTATTTATAGTTCTATGAGATCCCAGCAAGTAACAGAAAGCACTGTGAATATTTAAGTAATTATTTTAAAATTGTATTACACATAGTATAAGATAGGCAGCCACATAATGATTTAGGGCCTGATTACGAGTTTAGCAGTCCATTCGACCGCCAAACTCACAGTGGCGTGGTGGAAACCGCCGCACTAGTGGTCCGACTGCCGCATTAGGAGTGCGGCACTCCCACCGCCACAGGACCACCGCAACCTCCGGGGATCTGTGATTCCTTGGCTGTGGTGCAGACGTCTGGCACAGCAAAATACTGGTGGTGCCACTGTGGCACCGCCAAGCATATTATGAGTTTTCTCACAGCCACAGTTTTCATGGCAGTGAGCTTGCCATGAAAACTGTGGCGGTGAGGAAACTAAGGGGGCCCTACATGGCCCCCTGTTGCCTCTTGGCCAGGGGATGAATGAAGGAGGGCACACGGTGTGTCCCCCTGTGTGCATGCACTCCCAGTTCCTGCACAGCATTAACTTCACAGTCTATGACGTGCAAGAACATGCTTTGGCGCTCCCATTGTGGTGCCTTTCTAACAGGCACCGCCGTGGGACCACCAAAGCACCGCCTGCTAGACCACAAATTAACTCGTAATCTGGCGGGCGGTGTGCGAACGAGTTTGGTGTTGTGGTAGCGGGCGGTGGCGTGGTGAGCCGCTCCCACACTGCCATCTCGTAATCAGACCCTTAGTGTATAGGACAAAACAAGGGCTTTCAAAGAATAGATATTAGTAATAGCTAACTAAACTGTACCGAAGTGCACACATTTTTATATGTCCATTAAAAGGACACTTTCCAAAACTCAGCATTGATACCTTATCTCTCAAAAATAATAACTGTTTGTCATCATGATACCTCAAGTGACTCCTTAAGGGTACTTTAGAGATCCCTCCCTATCGGCACCCTCCAAGTACTCCAGGTGCCCATTAACGATTCAGGGTCGATTGTTTTTAACAAAATGTATATTTTCTTTAAAGTGCCACCACTTCTATAAGTGCAGCAGTTGCATTGGCACAGGGGCAATGATATGAGGGACCACTGCACCCCAATTAAGGAAATGTGACTTACAAGTCAAAGTTTATTTTGGTTATCGGAGTAACCATAAAAGTACATCACAAAAAAGAAGACACAATATAAAAACAACTCGGGATGGACCAATGCATAAAAGGAAACAAAAACCTCACAGGCAGCAACATACAAATGCAACAAAAATCAGAGCATAGGAGGATCACCAACATATCACAAAAGAAAAAGTTTCAGTTGTCCTGTTTTTTGGGTTTCCCATGTCCAGCAAAGATGCAATTGAGTAAAGTGCAAGTGCCAAAAATGAAAAGAGAAAGAATACTCACAGGACGATAATAGACGGAATAATAAAAGGGTCTAAGATTGGATAACTAATTTTAAGTTTCAACCGGACAACCATGATTAAAACAGCATTAAATTCCTTCTGTTGCCCGCACACTTTAAAAAAGAACATATGTTAATGCATTTAGTTGGGGAATCCAACAGTTGCAAATATGTTAAGGCCATCTCTGAGCCTTCAATGCCCCGTTTCCAAATTATTGGAAGTAAAAACTGTTTACTAAAATCAAGATAACAGTTAAAGAAAAAAATAAAACGAAGCAGACTCTGGGATAAGGAGTCATTGCATGGGTACAGCAAGATTTTAGAGGGGTCGAACTTGCTCAAAGGAAAGCCCAAGTGCCATCTGACAAAGCCCAGTCTAAAGCGTGCTGGTAACATTCTATCCCAAGAGCGGTCAATCCACTCCACGTATGGCTCTAGACTGGGCGTGCTGCATAGGGAAGCATACTCCCTAACATAAGTTTTGGTAAGCTCTTGGGCCTGTCTACAATTATGTTTATTCTGCCTGAAAGAGATTTTTACCTGAGCCATGTCATGTTTAGTCAGGGTCGCAGGCTCATGGAATAAATGCAGTTCACCCAAGTCTGTCAGAGTGAACTTAATATAATTAAACCAGGGGATATTCGAGGCTCTTTCGCAAGACAGAGAGTCTTTAGCAATTTCCCTATTAAAGAAGGCATGTGGGATAGTCCACACCGAGCACCACAAAAGAAGGGGGGGCCAATCTAATGGAATCTTTGATGTAATCAACCCTAAGTTCCTGGTGCAAGATAAAGGTAGATCACGCCAGAGGAACACTCAGTAGTCTCCTTAACACTCCATTTTGGGTTGATATAGCCCCAGATGCCTGACCCATCTATTGAAATAGGGAGACACTTTCTTCTATATATCTCCAGCAGTGGGGCCACAGTTTTTTTCCCCAATATGTCTGGCCAGATTGAAAAGATAACCAGTGGAACTAACAAATTTCTGGCATACTTTGGCAGTGCAAGGCCACCAGCTGCCCTTCGCATCAAATACGACGCCCAAATAGGAGAAGTCCTGAGTAAGAGCAACAGGGTGGCCTTGCAACGAGATCTTGGTTTGCATGCCATTTATAAGAGATTTGGTTCTGTTTGTGGTCAAACCAAACCAGCCTATAAAGATGTCAAATTCTTGGAACAAACTATTAAGGCCATTGGGGGTTCTCAAGAGTAAGACTGCGTCATCCGCATGTAAAAGAACAGGTACTTTTTTCCTGCCAATGGAAGGGGCATCAAAGACATTAGCAGACGGAGCTGACCCTAGGCCATTAATATATAAGAGGAACAACAGCGGGGCAAGGACACACCCCTGGCGTACTCCTCTCCCTATCTTAAAACATTCTGCCCTCTCTCCTAAAGGGCCATCCCTAACTGAGGTGGCAAGATCATAATGTAGGACTCTCAAAAACTGCACCAAGTCACCCTCAACCCCCATAACAGTCAAAGTCTCCCACGTTTTGACCTCACCACGCTGTCGAAGGCGCAGGAGAGGTCAATGATTGCCAGGTAGATGGAGCCCTGCTTTGCAATGGTATATTTACTGACCAGCAGGTGCAGATTAAGACATTGCTCCATCATGCCTAGACCTTCACGGAAATCATAGCGACCCTCCGACAGAATGTCAGTCTCCCTGACCCAGTCAAGCACGTGCTCCAACACCACCCTCCCTACCAGATTAACTGCAGAATCCAGCAAGGATATCGGCAGGTAGTACTCGGAGGGTTGATGGTTGCCATTTTTGAATATTAGGACAATGACAGCCGTACGCCATGATTTGGGAAGTCTGGTCTTGCAGATCACATTAAAGCAGTTGCATAACAGGGGGCCCCTTAGGTCCGGTGCAGATTTGTACAGGCCCATAGGAACCATGTCCGGGCCATGGGCCTTCTTTGACCGACTTTTATTAATTGTTTCCCTCACTTCATCTAAAGTGTATTCCAAGGCTAAGGGGAATTCCACCTCCTCCTCAATGGGGGAGGTGGCACTCGTAGACCCATGGATAGATTTAAAGAGATTAACCTAGGCTTCTTGACTGATGTAGGTAATAACAGAATTAGGATTTGTACCCATAGGTTTAATATGTGCAGCAGCAGCTCAAAAGGTTCTTGGGCTCTTTGATCTGCAGGTCATAACCAGCTTACTAGAAACTGGAGTGCAGGAGGAATCCACCTTCTTGCTGGCGGGAGCGCAATTTTCATAACAATGCTTTGTTATCAATAGGTTATAACCAATTTTCAAACAATTCATACGCTTTCAATAAAGTTCATTGATGAATCTTTAATTATAGTGGGCGTCTTAGTCATTTACAGCATGACTATCCATCCATGATGTTTTACTTTTCAATCTCTTTCAATCCATGGAGAGTTCAAAAACCCAATGCATTTCGGGTCTACACACGACCCTTCATCAGGGGTCACTATGTAAAGTTCTATAAACTATATACAGGAGACTAAATAATATGCAGTCCAATACAAATGTCGATCATAACATAGCCACTCATGTCAGTGAAACGTTTTCTAAAGAAACAGGTGAATGAAGTGTCAACTAATATATAACGCGGTGTTAAACACGTCTCGACGATTAGGTGAAGTGCTAGTGATCCCTCGTGAAAGTTGACTACCGCAATGATGCCCGTGAAAAATTTCAGAAGACGCGCTGTATTCTCGTTTTCTTAAATCGACGTAGAGGGAAGTGCCCGTAATATATTATAAACAATACGTGCTAAAACAATTAATTCCGCAGTGACTACTAAGTTAATGTCAGGGCGTTTACGTGCTTAAAAATCCTGCTTTGACAAAAAGTGCTCAAATGAGAACGTATTCGCAACGTGGATCTATCGTGACTATAACGATACGCGGTTGTACTCAAAGTGAATGGATAAAAGTACATTCTGTGGGCTGGAGAGAGCTAAGTAAACGCGTGGGGGTCTTACCGAAGTGCTGCCGAGTAACGGACCCGGACACACAGGAAGCTGGTGCGTACCGTAGCTTAAAGCTACTTATTTAAATCCGCCGCAGGTCAGAGCGTCTTAAAGACACAGGAATGAAATGTGCATCATGCCGTAAAAGAATGGGTGCAATAAAGTTATGTTGACGGCATCTTTAAAGGAACAGTGACTTATTGTGCATTAAATACTGCAGAGATAAGTGAAATAAAATTGTTTCACCTGTGGTGCTCAAGGCTTAGTGTTCCTCGATGTGTATTATGAGTATACACTGTAAGGATATTAAACAATGTACTGGAAACTATAATAAAACTTAAATGAAATGGCTGATGATCATAAGACTTTTACATATATTAAACAATATACTAGAAACTATGAAAAAAACGTAAATGAAGTGGCTGATGAGCATAAGACTCATCTATCTGATACAGCAAAGTATTGCTTCACATTAACCATTATGCTTGTTATGTATATATCAACCTTCTTATTAAATAACACATAGAGAAGAGGGAGAAAAAAATGAAATCAGACTGAAAAGGGGGAGAAGAAAAGGAAAAAGAAAAAGAGAGAGTGAAATAGAAAAATTGAGTAAAAAAAAGCAGATCAATGAGGGATACCACTTGGTATTACGTGTGGTTACAAGAAACAATTGTATTCCAGTCTGTCATTCATCCCATGCGGTTGCATGGCTTGTAATTTCTTTATCCAAAAAACTCAGCTCTTGCCAGCCTTTTATGTGGATCTGTTCCTTGTTGTGGTTCGAGCGTCTCCAGTATGGTAAATCGGAGTTGTGTAACTTACCCACTTAAGACTGAAAGAAAAGTCAAAGTACGAGTGGGAGAACATAAGAGTAACATCAGAACTCAAAATGTGAAATCTACTGTAGCGACTCACTGGATTGATGCAAGGCATAACATTACACAACTCCGATTTACCATACTGGAGACGCTCGAACCACAACAAGGAACAGATCCACATAAAAGGCTGGCAAGAGCTGAGTTTTTTTGGATAAAGAAATTACAAGCCATGCAACCGCATGGGATGAATGACAGACTGGAATACAATTGTTTCTTGTAACCACACGTAATACCAAGTGGTATCCCTCATTGATCTGCTTTTTTTTTACTCAATTTTTCTATTTCACTCTCTCTTTTTCTTTTTCCCTTTTCTTCTCCCCCCTTTTCAGTCTGATTTCATTTTTTTTCTCCCCTCTTCTCTATGTGTTATTTAATAAGAAGGTTGATATATACATAACAAGCATAATGGTTAATGTGAAGCAATACTTTGCTGTATCAGATAGATGAGTCTTATGCTCATCAGCCACTTCATTTACGTTTTTTCCATCGTTTCTAGTATATTGTTTAATATATGTAAAAGTCTTATGATCATCAGCCATTTCATTTAAGTTTTATTATAGTTTCCAGTACATTGTTTAATATCCTTACAGTGTATACTCATAATACACATCGAGGAACACTAAGCCTTGAGCACCACAGGTGAAACATAATTTTATTTCACTTATCTCTGCAGTATTTAATGCACAATAAGTCACTGTTCCTTTAAATATGCCGTCAACATAACTTTATTGCACCCATTCTTTTACGGCATGATGCACATTTCATTACTGTGTCTCTAAGACGCTCTGACCCGCGGCGGATTTAAATAAGTAGCTTTAAGCTACGGTACGCACCAGCTTCCTGTGTATCCGGGTCCGTTACTCGGCAGCACTTCGGTAAGACCCCCACGTGTTTACTTAGCTCTCTCCAGCCCACAGCATGTACTTTTATCCATTCACTTTGAGTACAACCGCGTATCGTTATAGTCACGATAGATCCACGTTGCGAATACGTTCTCATTTGAGCACTTTTTGTCAAAGCATGATTTTTAAGCACGTAAACGCCCTGACATTAACTTAGTAGTCACTGCGAAATTAATTGTTTTAGCACGTATTGTTTATAATATATTACGGGCACTTCCCTCTACGTCGATTTAAGAAAACGAGAATACAGCGCGTGTTCTGAAATTTTTCACGGGCATCATTGCGGTAGTCAACTTCCACGAGGGATCACTAGCACTTCACCTAATCGTCGAGACGTGTTTAACACTGCGTTATATATTAGTTGACACTTCATTCACCTGTTTCTTTAGAAAACGTTTCACTGACACGAGTGGCTATGTTATGATCGACATTTGTATTGGACTGCATATTGTTTAGTCTCCTGTATATATTTTATTTTGTAGAACTTTACATAGTGCCCCTGATGAAGGGTCGTGTGTAGACCCGAAATGCATTGGGCTTTTGAACTCTCCATGGATTGAAAGAGATTGAAAAGTAAAACATCATGGATGGATAGTCATGCTGTAAATGACTAAGACGCCCACTATAATTAAAGATTCATCAATGAACTTTATTGAAAGCGTATGAATTGTTTGAAAATTGGTTATAACCTATTGATAACAAAGCATTGTTATGAAAATTGCGCTCCCGCCAGCAAGAAGGTTGATTCCTCCTGCACTCTAGTTTCTATTATTCCATTGACGCCACTGGACAAGGCGTATTGGCGCGGAAGCACACTAGTTGATAAAAATTTGATTTAACTTTGGTTTAACTACGTGAAATAGAGTGTGCACATTGGCAACATTGCTGTTACATAACCAGCTTACCCCAGGAGACATTCTGTAGTTCTTGACATCTTGCCCTGTGGGCGCCCTTATAATCCACCCTGCATTGATGCACTCTACGTGCATCCTTGGATTTTTCCTTTAGGGCCTTGTGGAGTGGCATTGAGGCCTTTCTGCAGGATTGGTCGAACCAGTTGTGCTCGCTTGCCTTGG
This sequence comes from Calotriton arnoldi, assembly GCA_963921515.1. Classification (NCBI taxonomy): domain Eukaryota; kingdom Metazoa; phylum Chordata; class Amphibia; order Caudata; family Salamandridae; genus Calotriton; species Calotriton arnoldi. The sequence continues at coordinate 840,237 of CAWUFW010000371.1, read as the reverse complement.
TCTGCTCGATATCATCAGCAAGCTATTTATCACTGAGCCCAGCTCAACAAATTGAGAGGACACAATCTGGGGGCTCTCAGACAGGTTAAGGCAATCAAATAACAGCAGAAGCTGGTTGGCACACATTTTGACAAAGAAGGCAATCATATCAACATTTCTCCATGCCAGGCGCAATCCCTGCGACTTAACTGTTTAAAGACTGGGAGGATAAAATCTTGGGGCCTTCCTCCCCTCCTGACTATGCGTAGGCCTAGGCTTAATGGGTTGTGATCACTGTGTGGGCTTTCATTAATGGCAGCCCTGGATACCATAGCTCACAGGTCACGACTGACAAAAATGTACTCTATAACTGAGGAGAACTCCCCCAACAGGTAGCTTTGGCAGTATAAAATGGGTTCCATAGTTTGATGATATTAAGAAGAGCGAACGTTTCAATAAGTTGGAAAAGAACCTGATCTCCCTTTTCCCTGTGATGTTTGCCGCTTCCGATGCTAAGGCAATCAAACATAGTTTTCTCATTTTCTACCTGGGTTGTCCCAAATTTAACATTAAAATCCCCATCAAGACCATTAAAAAAATCAGACAACACATTGGTGATATGATCTGTTACAAAATACCCATTGTAAAAGTTAATTAGAATGAGACAATGACCATTTCACAATGTAGATAAAAGCAATTGAAAAATACAGCTGTCATAGGGTATAGGGGCAATCCTAAAGTCCAGGGTGAAATTTTCCCCTGTCTGGAAGCAGTAATACTTCTTCCTAATTTATGCATTGAAGGGAGGAATATCTATGACAGTCTTGATCCAGTGGGAGCAGGTAATGGTGAAGGGGAACCAAGAGATGTTTATGAAATGTCCTTAATGATGCTACAAAGACATTTTGGGCACCGTATAAATGAGGTCATGGAAAGGCATATGTTTTGTTTTGCGCACTCAAGCTAATGCTGAGAGGGTTAAGAACTACATTGCTTATTTGAAGACTCTGGCGCAGACGTGAGGGTTTGCTGATCTCACGGAGTCATTAATTAGGGATCAATTGGTGCATTGCACAAATGACCCAAGAGTGCAGAGGAAAGTTTCTAGCGAAAAGTCCAAATTTGAAAGATGCCATAACTATTGTTGAGAACATGGGTCAAGGAAATGCGAAATACCTCAAATTCCATCCTTACTAAAGTAAGTACTGTAATATCTGATGACAAGGAGGAGCCAAGTCTTGTACAAAAAGTGTCTGAACACTTAAGAGTGATTGGGGATGCACTGAAAGATACCAAAACCAAGGAAAACAAAACCAAATGTTTTAAATGTGGAAGTTCTAATCATTTATCTAATAATGTAAACTGTTATGCTGGTAATGCTACTTGCAGGAACTGTGGCAAGAAAGGTCATTTTGCCAGAGTTTGTAGGAGCTCCAAAGTGAACAATGTGGGGGAACCTTCTGTGAACCAGCAGATGGTGTTTCTCACACAAACGGTAACGTTCAACAAGTTGAAGATGATGTAGATGAGGGGAAATCAAGTCATGCCAAAGTTTGACACTGAGATTGGTGGAAAAATTGTACCAGACCTTGCTGACTTGGGCTCACTGTTCACGTTGATTGGAGACAAGAATTGGGAGAAGACATTTGGTAAGAAAAACATTGAGCTCTTATCACCTGAGAGTAACCCAGAAAGATATGGTGGACAGAAAATTGACTTGTTTGGATAAGCAGTGTTGACAATCAGATTCAAGGGATGTGAAACTGTGCGAAAATTGTATGTAGCAAAAAGGGATGGCAACCTTTTAGGTTGATGTCACCAGAGAGACCTTAGAATTACCCTGAACCCTAATTCTCCTGATCAAGTGTTACTGGTGTCAAATATCAGTGATGATACAGATGTGGTAGCTGACTTTCCTGAAGTGTTTGATGAGAAACTTGTTCTGCTAAAAATGTTCAAACATAGGATTATTCTGAAATCTCATGGCAAGCCAGATGTACATAAAGTTAGAAAAGTTCGTCATCTTATTATAACATCTTTACAGGGTGGAGTTAGATAAACTACTGATGCTAGGTGTGATTGAGGAAATTGAAGCCTCCAAATGGTTGGCGTCCATAGTTTTAGCACCAAAGGATAATGGCACAAAGATTAGAATGTGTGTGGACCTCAGGCGATTGAATCATGGCATCTGTATTGCTCAACAACCTTTGCCAAACATCAATTAAACCTTGACCATGCTGGCAGGGGCAAAAGTGTTGAGTGTTATGGATCTATCAGGCAGCCTACCACCAAGTGTTACTTCATGAAGATTCCAAGCCTTTAACATCTTTTGTCTCACCTTTGAGATCTTTCAGATATGTTAGAATGCCATTTGGGTTGGCTTCAGCTGCTGCTTGCTTCCAGAGGGTGATGAAGGAGGTGCTTAAGGGTATCAAATTCATGATGTTCTTCTTGGATGACAGCCTTGTGTATGGAGAGGACAATTTGAAACATGATGCCACACTAAGGGAGGTTCTCACTAGATTGAAGAGCAGTGGTCTTCATGTGAATGTAAATTCAGGGTAGGAACTGTTTCTTATTTGGGATACACGATTTCAGGAGACCATATCAAACCAAAGCTGGAGTTGGCAAAATCTATCACGCCCATGCCAACACCAGTGGACAAGGATCAAGTGAGATCATTCCTTGGACTTGCGGAATATTACTCAAAGTTTGTACCCAATTTTGCAAGTGTAGTGCAACCATTAAGGTCACTCTTCAAGAAGGGACTAAGTTTTGAATGGTCCTCGGAATGTGAGAGAGCCTTTAAGGAAGTCAAGTGTAAGATTGGGAAGATGCCAACTCTGGGGCATTTTGACGTGAAGCGGAAAACCTTAATCACCACTGATGCAAGTATGAGAGACTTTGGTGCTATCCTGTTTTCCAGGTGATAGATGGCGAAGAGACAGCAGTGGCGTTCGCTTCACATTCTCTTAAAGGAGCGGAGGAGACTTATTCTGTTGTGGAACGTGAGGCGCTTGCTTGTGCGTGGGCCATGAATCATTTTAAGTTTTATTTATGGGGTGTGCCTTTTGTTGTAAGGAGTGATCATGAGCCCCTTGTCCAAATGTTTAAAAGCAGAAATGTTGAGAACACTACTCCCGCGTAAAGAGGTGGATCTCACAGAATTCAACTTCCAAGTTGAGTATTTATCAGGTAAGAGGAATGTTCAAGAAAATTGTCTTTCTAGATTGCCTTTAGAAGGGAATGGTACACCGGAGGCTGATGTTCCTGTGTTATGGGTCACAGAATTGGCTTTGAATAAAGTGGAAATGGGAGTGGAGGCTGAAAAGGATATTGTTCATAAGCTGGTCTCTGAGTATGTGGTTGAGGGTTGGCCTAATGTGTGTAAAGTTCCAGCCAATGCGAGGGCATACTAGAGTGTGGAAGAGGAACTGAGTATAGTGGGTGGTGAAATACAGAGGGGATAGATTGATTGATTACAAAGCAAACACAAGGAGATGATGGACGGAGTGCTGAAACTTTTCAAACACTCACCCCCAGTCACAGATCTGGGTTGAATCCATCATCATTCTTTAGCTCACTTTGCCACCCCAGTTCAGACACAGCTATATGCAAATCAGTCTTGACCCTGTGCCTCATGGGAACAGTCCAGACCGAACTGCCAAGCCATGTCTTCCCTGGACCGGATTCAAGCATCCTGGGACCGGTTTCGGGCTAACAGCCCTCATCAGCCAGGCTAGCTTGAATCCAGTGGCAAAGTGAGCAAGGGACCCACGTTTGGGCATACCCTGCCAACTTAGGGCGAACAAAGCAAACACAAGGAGATGATGGACGGAGTGCTGAAACTTTTCAAACACTCACCCCCAGATCGCCTGGCTGTTGAGGGTTATGAACCCGAAACCGGTCCCAGGATGCTTGTTTCCGGTCCAGGGAAGACATGGCTTGGCAGTTCGGGCTGGACTGTTCCCATGAGGCACAGGGTCAGACTGATTTGCATATGGCCATGTCTGAACTGGGGTGGCGGAGTGAGCTAAAGAATGATGATGGATTAAACCCAGATCAGTTGACTGGGGGTGAGTGCTTGCAATGTTCAACACTCCGTCCATCATCCCCTTTGGTTTTGATAGATTGATTACCCCAGCTGGATTGTATGAGAAGATTGTCAACCTAGCTCATGAAGGCTATCTGTGCAGAAACCTTACTAAAGCCAAGGTGAGAGAATGTGATTGGCTGCCAGGCCTTGACAAGTTGAAGGAGTGGTGAGGGATTGTTTACCATGTACTGGTAATGACAAAACCAAAGTGGTTATAACAGCTCCTTTATCCTCTGTTCAGGTTCCTGATGAACCTTGCTGTAAATTAGGCCTGGATCTGGTGAGACCATTTGAATTGCTGTCACCCAATGAAAGATTGCTCCTTATGCTGGTAGATTACACTTCTACATGAGTTACGGCCTGTTGTGTATATTCAGTCACTACCAGAAGTGTAGTGGAGTTTCTTAAGGATGTGTTTGCTTGTGAAGGAATTTCTAAGACTATTGTGAAGGATAATGAGGTTCAGTTTATCTCGGAGGAAATAAGAGAGTTTTTGAATGAGCTGTCTAATGTTCATTTTCACACAGCTCTTTATGTTCCCCATGCCAATGGCCTGGTAGAGAAAATGAATCGACTTGTAAGGGCTTGTGGACAGACCGCATTGAATAATAAGGTGCCACTCAAGATTGTTTTAAGAGAAAAATTGTGGGCACCCAGGAATGCACCGAATAGCATAACATGAATTTCTCCTTTCCAATCCTTGAAGGGAAGAGTGGCTGGATCTAAATTGAATCCATTGTGGTGGTGCCCAAGAAAAGGGAGAGAACCTACTTTGTCCAATAAGGTCATATCTGATTGAGACAGATACAAAACATGTTTTGATGACAAACACTGTGCACACCAACGTGAATGGAAAGTAGGTTATTTGGTTTTTGTCAAAAGACCTGCGTGGTGTCTCAAAAGTGAAAACAAATTTATTGGACCCAGACGGATATAAAGTGAGGAAAAATATGGTGGTTTTGGATGGGGGAGAAGTGTGGAGCATGTTTCGCCTTGCATGGTCTTCTAGGGTAGAACCTGACAGTGTAAATGATGATTCTGAGACTGGAAAGCAGAAAGGAAATTTTGGTCCCATGAGAAGGGGAAGTGTTAGCAGATAGGCAGTCCATCGCAGGGATTATCAAACTTAATTAGTTTTTGCCTTCTTTCTGAGCATTTTCATTGGGTTGTCTAAAGATCCATTTTAATTATCTTTCGTTAATTCTTAAATGTGAGATTTAGTGTGAACCTATGTATCAACTGTTTTAACCTATGTTGTGTTTCTTTCCATAGTAAACTTTAGGAATATTGTCATTTCCCTCCATTTTAGGGTCTTTATTTTACTGTTATATTTAACTTTTATCCTGTTACAATGTTGATGTGTTTTTGTTAAGGGGGAGATGTTGTAATCGTTTATATTTAGCATTCTATCTCTTTCACTGTGAAGTGTCACCATTCAGAATCTTGATTGTCAAGGATTCTGTTAAGGGCAGTTGAAGAGGAACTTTTAATGTGTAAGCTGTGCACAGCATTGGCTAGAGGTGGATGGATTAAAGTACTGAAAGCAAACAAGTGTTGGAGTACTTCTTGGCATAAGCGTTCTCCTTTTCCAGCCACGTTTTTTCCTCTGCTAACTGAATTGGTACTAGGAATGCATAGTAATCTCTACACATGTACCTTGAGTTATATGGAATAGAAATACGACTCAATAGAACATACCAAAGTTATAAAACCGATGCATCTCCAAGATCTGAGTACATAGATCTGTCCACCTACATCGTGATATGAGGCAACTTTATGCCCACGAAATAGATACGCTCTTATCTCCTAACTTCATTTAAACCTACTCTGACTCCACTTCTTACAATCATCTAACCCTTGAGCGACCACGTTTTTCAAACAAATGAATTCTGAACATAGGCCAGGCTTTTAAAAATAGTCCATCATAACAAGAACTCCGTTTTCAAACACCTAAGTTCGAGCTGGCTCTAACTCACACAAAATATCCTACTCGCTTAATTTATTGAAGGCTGCTTTAAAGAATTTCGAACACAAGGTTATGAAAGAATTCCTTGAAACCTTCATTGTAAATCAATACATTTATTGTTGAAAATGGTGCCTCAAGACGGCCTCTTCTTCTCGTAAAACACCATTACCTGGCTGAAAACATTTAATAAAGAACTAAATATCCCAGAGTCAAAAGAAATTCCACATGGAAAATTTACCACAAACAAGAGTGCTTGTAAATTTGACCGTTTCCATCTAGAACAATGGTAATATAATGATTCAATCCTCAGATGAAATCTAGCCCAATTCAACCTTCATTTCAAGACCTTTCTACAATCACAGGAACAGATCTGTACCTCAGTATCCCCCATAAATAAATCTCCTTTTCCCAACATCCCAACAAAGGAGTATTCTCCCTCACCTTCCTGCCCAAGCCACCATGAGAAGACCACTACTACCCTCACCTGCATTGTGGAGCTAAAGACCTGGATGAATCACAGTACCTTACTTCACCCACAGTCCGATGCAAACCTACCGTCTATCAGACTGTAGTCCTATATGGTCCACTTCCTTTGATACACCAGTTACTATACCCTCAACCATCACCACGGGACAAAGCAAATCATTCATCACTGGAGAAGCTCAAGAAAAAAGACAAGCCCCAGTTTATAGCTCCCCAGTCCCTTCCTGGCTGCTATACCCTCAATACCCCCTCAAGCCAAATTAAGTCTTCCTCTCCTGCAAAGAAATGGTCTCAAGTATGGGCCAAATGGAATGAATATCGCGGAAATATGTGTTCCCCCGCTGCTCCCTACCCTCCCCGCCCTTGATGAAGATATGTCAACTGGTTAGTGTGAATCCTAAGTATGTGTGATTTTGCCTGCTTAATGTGACATTGCAGTCTCTTGTCAGATGCATGTAAGAGCTTTCTTGTTTTTATGTCATGCTATTGTATCTTTGCAATACTGCTTTCAATAAAAAGAGTTATAAAAAAAAAATCTTCCTCTCCTGGATTCACTCATGAAAATTCCCACATCTCAGAACATGGCTCTGTAATACCCTTTTGACAAACATTGCATGCTAGCGCCTCCAACCAAGATCCATCCACAAACCTTCCATCCATATATTCCCCATGTATTCCACAAATCCCTTCCAGATACATTCTCATTCATGGCCAGCAACATTACCTCTCTCAAAAATAGCTCTGTGTCACACCTTAAGTGGGGCCCATTTATGGCTTCTCCAGGCCACTAGCTTTGCTGCATCCCTCACCAACCTAGTTAAATTCCCTGCAGCAATAAGGGACCATGCCCCTCCAGGTTTCACCTTCTCAGTTACATTCCCTGCAGCAATCGGGAATCACACCTTGCCATCCAGGGTCCATTCCACGCAATATTAAGGAACCAGCCCTAGAAGAGCCACTCAACCACTCCAAGATAATTTGATCATGGAATGGGTGCTTTCATACAACTCTAATACACACTAATCAAACCCCCCACCACAACCCCAACCATAATCCCCACCATCTCAAGAAACATATGCCTTATTTCCCAAATCAACACAAACACTATGACTCCATAACCTCATCTCAATCCTGATTCAAATGACCAAGACCTCCTATCTCAGGTGCCTGCTCCATAATTGCAGATTAGCGTCCAAACACACAATCCCAATCTACTGCTCCTTACCAAAAGTGGCCATCCCGCTCATCCAAATCTACTCTAGTCCTCCTCATCTCTCCTACCTATGAAATGACTTGCGGTGGACAGGAAAAAATACCTGTCGGTGGTGTGGCAGCTATCCACAAATCCTTAATACAGTGTAAAACTCTGAAAACAACAGTCCAATCATCAGCCTGCCAATGCTTACCTGTGGAAATTAAAAACATCTGAACTGAAATAAATAGCACTACACAATATCTACCATCCACCGAGGAGAAATGCAATATAGGCAGAACAAGTTATTAAAATTAATTGTAGAAAATATCAGTTTTATCACAAACTATGTCATCCTAGGGAATTTCAATCTCCTACACATGTACTAGTCAATACACTAGACCTGATAATCTTGAGAAGAGCAAGAATGAAGATTGGCTTGTCCACTCCTGTGGATTTGTCAGACTATACCTTAATACCCTTCAATCTGCTATGCTCTAAAACAACGTCATCCAAAGGCCTGGTTCAGGAACGTCAATGAGGTTAGCCTACATTAGAAAACGTGAACTCCATAAAAATATTGACCATCTCAGATGACTGTAACCCTTCTATGTGAGTATTGCTTTCTGAGAAGTGGCAGACAAAATATCCCCCCAAACTAAAAAAGATCAGGATGGGCAAAGCCACAAAATGGTCCACAAAAGAACAGGCTGAAGAATGGAAATCCTTCAGACTAGCACAGTGCTTATGGCACAAAATTTCCTTTACACCAATTCGATTATCTCTATGAAATAAATACAGTGTACAAATTCACATAATGGAAACCAATGCTAACTACATCAGATCAGAAATCAACACTTGTAAGAATCTTCTAAGAAAACAGGCTGCCACGGTCAACCCAAACACCAGAATCGCTTGCGATAAATTCTTTAAATTCTTTGACAACAGAATAAAAATGATCAAGGTCTCTTAATCCAACAACTAACACAATTGAATACTGTCAGAACCTCTTTCAGATGGCCAAAGGGCATGCAGGGGCTACTGGGACAACAGTGGGGGTTGAGGCCTTTTACTCCTGATGTCCTGGGGACCGACCTACTATCTGTCCTGAGCAACTGGGACAATACCCCTTATGGACTTGACTCTCAGTGGTAGCTATAGTCAAGCAGTTCAAGGCTCCTTCAGAGGGGAATACAGGTCAGTAAATATGACTCCTAACTCACAGCAGTGTCAATAAATCAATTTCCAGTTAAATACTTATTTTTATAATAAAAAGAAGTATTTTTTTATATAACTCTACTCATTCAAGCAATGTTACGACATATATAAACAAGCACTAATTTCCCCCTGAGATCAGGGCTCTAGTGTTTCATTAGCAAATCCCTGTCCCAACTGCTCTTCGTAATGTGGGAGGGATTTTTCCTCATTCACTGGTGGCCGCCTCTAGGGAATGCTCACTAGTAGGCCTTAACTCAAGAGTCCACTCCAACTCTTTACAAAATAGTCAAAAGTGTTTTAGCACTGCAGCGCCCTTAGCAGTGAGCTCCCTGGGGCCCGATATGCCAGTAACCAGTCTTACCTACTCCAGCAGCGAGAAGCCTGCAGTTTACCAGTGACTGCTCCAATTGTGGGTAGTCACAGTGCTCCGATCCTGTCCAGAGAGCCGGCTGCACGCGGGCTCTGTCCTGAACATACACAGCTAGCTCCAGCAGCGATCTGAGGTACTACGGTGCTCCTCCTGCATGATAAGTATTGCGCTCCCCAATTGGGGAGGGTAAGGGGGCAGACAACTCAGGCTCAATCCTTGATGCTTTGTGTTGACCTACAGGTCACTGTTCACAGTTCTTGGGTGATGGCATGATCCTTGCTACAACTTGGGTAATAGCAGCCCCTCTTGGCATACAATGTTGCCGTAGCACTACCGGCCAAGCCATTGGCCCTCACCACACGGCAGACAGTACCACAGCTGCCCCTTGTGGCATACAGGGTTGCTGCAACCAGTGCCACCCAAGCTTCACTCGCCCACACCGCACTCTGCCGAGTCCCATAACACAGGCCACTGGAGTGACTAGAGTTCACACCTGGACGTCAGCCACGATGATATGTGCATCAAACTGTTAATCCTGGGTTCCCAGCCTTATTCTTTACGATTCACTTGCCAGCCCCATCTCCTTCCTAAGATGTGTCCTGGCCCCTTCCTTGGGATCTCTTACTGAATCAAAAGCACCTTTTGAAGTGTATAGGGGGAGTCTCTCTCTCTCTCTCTCTCTCCCTTCTCCAGTGTGTTCCACCTAGCTCACAGGAATGCAGCAATACACAAATCTGTCTGGGGGATTCCTCTACCTCCTCATGTCTTCACCAGGTAGGCCTGGGCTTCCGAAAATGTAACCCAGTGTCCTCAATGTAATGTACAATCACATGCACACTTGCACTCAGTGTATGCACACAGCACACACACTGACTAGTACTGTTACCGCCATGCATTGTGCTACTCATGGCACACATATATTCACCACACACATTCATTCTGTGTGCACTGTTCAGTACTGCATCCTTTCTGTATTGTCCTTGTATGGCACTTGCAAGCACACTCTGCTAGCACACACATATATCATGCATGTGCTGCACAACACTTCACTGTTCATGTATTGTACTTCTCCAAAATACACATGCACCCGGTACATGCATTCACTGCAGCACGCTCTGGGCATCACTATATCATGTAAGGTACTCCTCGCAGGTACACATACACCTGTACATGCACTCACCATGCACCCTCTGCACAGTACTGCTCTATTCCTGTATTGTACCCTTCCCAGGCACACATACATCCAGCACTTCGCAGCACTTTACATCTAACTGATGTAGGCCAAGGGGTGAGATAAGCACTCAGCAGCTGAACTATAAAATGGTAAGTGAGCCTGTAGGCCTCACTCCAGTGACACAGGTTAAAAAGGACCTTTTCACTCCTTCTGATCACTACACTGTAGACTGCCACCACCCCACTTGTGCTGCTTAACTCCTGGTGAAGGTGATAGCCTTCCACCACTATGAGGGTAACGCTTTGGGTGCGCTTTCTGGTCTAACAAGACAGCAATCCTGAGACAGGCCTATATCATGGTGCACACTAATGATCTTTGTTTGCCTATGACAACAAAATCATAGGGATCCAGCCAACAGTACAGTTGGGCACTCAGCCAGGGGTACACGTCCGTTACCATGCAGAGGTCTTTTCTATCCCAACAAATACCAAACTGCAAACCACCAACAAAACGGTTGTCCTTCACATAAATAACCTAACGTGGCCTCTTGCCGACAACTGTCAAACTAAAACCATGCAATCGCTTTACTGACCCCTTCCCAGGCAAGATTTCAAACACATCAGCACTTCTTACTTCCCGCACCTGATGTAGGTGATCTCCGACTTCTTGTCACAAGATATAGTTCCTGACAGTCTCAAAGTAGGACAGAGCTCCACTCTCCTAAAAACACAAAACCTCAACAACGCTAATCCTGAAGACCTACAGAATTTTGGGCAGTGTCCAATCTTACCTTCATGGCAAAAGTCCTGGAAAGCTGCATGGTAAATCAGCTGAATGTCTTCATAAAAGAAAACAATTGCTTGTTCTCCACCACTCTGAGGTCAGAACTGGCTGTAACATGGAATCCACAATAGTGCACATTATTAATGGTGTGCTCAGTATCTTAGACAAATGTGAATCCAGCCTTCTGGACTTGTCAGCAGCATCTGACAAAATCAACTATGACTCCTTGTTAAAAATCCTTTAGGAACGGATGAGCCTAGAGATCAGTGCTAACCTGGTTTGAATCATACCTTACAAACTGTTCCCAAAAAACAAAACTGAGAACAGACATATGTCCTCCACGCCCCTGGAAAAAAGTATACCACAAAGCTCCAGGATACCCCTTGTGCTTTTCAACTTGTATATTGAACCCCTGACCGCCCCTCTAAGTGGAACATCTCATTCCACTTGTATGCAGATTTTGGTCAATTATACCTGAATGTATTATCACCAGAGGACATAACTGTGTTCGATAAAATTATGAGGGAACTACAATCCTAGATGAACCATACATCACTTTAAAGCGACCCCCTCCCCAAAAAAAGGAATCTGTTCTGATCTCTCTCAATAAACCGGCACTCCTATTCAAACATGGCTAGACACAACACTTATTCTACTGTAGATTATAAACCAACAGTTGCTGAAACAGTGAAAACTCTGGGCTTCACCCGGGATAAAAACCAAAATCTGTATGCACACATCCATGCCTAAGCAGGGAGCGCACAACTCCAAATCAGGCTCCTCTCGGAAATTGAGCCCCTTATCACAACCAAAGATTTCAAGATTACAGTCCAAGCACTAGTCCTTTCAAAACTTGACTATGGTAGCAGCCTACTGACTGGCATACCCAGATTACACCATGGTTGGTATCCGGTCCCAAAAGGCGTGACCACATATAGCCTGTATTATCCACAAGGCTCTACACAAAGGAATAGCACACTACCTCGCCCAGAAGTTCATCGTCTCAGATGGATCCCACAAACTCTGAAGCTCAGATTCTCTTTGCTTTGAAACACCACTGTTCCTAAAAATCTTGTCCCTTGAAGTAACCCTTCTTGGGCATTGCTCCCAAGATCTGGAACATGTTAACACCAGCCTTAAGAACTAACCTCTCACACTCCATCTTCAAGAAAAAATTTAAAAAGTACTTTTCGATTGCTACTCCTAGGCCATGATCCGTCTCCAGTATGACATGTCTAGCGGCTTCTACAAAGCAGGAAAGACTATAAGGAAAAAGCACATTCTTTCTTTGCAAGTAACAGTACTGTTGACTACAATTTTGCTCAAACCTGTATATTTATGATAAAAACTTGTCCTATTTGTCTCCACAACCACATTCTACACAATGAACTACAGCGTCCAAACTGTGAATAGACCTCTCCTTCTACTGACCAACATGGCCCATTATGTGTCAGACTGCCCCTCCCCTCTTGATTCCATGTATACCTTTACCCACCATAAAAGTATGTAAAGCATTCTGATACCTTAGTGGGTCGGACTTGCTCTGTATAAAACTGGAAATAAAAATCTAAATAAGAATCTGTACAAAAAGCAGGATGTGAGAAAGGCATGATTTAAAAGGATCCAAACCTTTTGAATCCCTTTATTGCACAAATTTGGTCCTGTGAGCCGCATACATATATTTTGTAGTGTTTTTTCGCAGCCATGATGACGTCTGCAAATTCATCCTGTAGTCAAAAAGACAGCAGCCAACACTACTAAATTTCCATGAGTGCAGCCACAGCATCTGGTGATTGAGGTGGGTGACTTTATCATCCTGCTGTGAGAGCAGGTCTATCCTGCATGGGATAGGAGTGTCAAAAGATCTGCTCCCCAGATCCTCCTTCCCCAGTCTGGAGTGACTGGGATCAGATGTGCCTGATCACCTTGCACATTCCAAAGGACTTTCAACAGAAGCGGAATCAGGGGAAGCAGGTACAGGTGGCCCAGATTCAAGCTGAATCTGAAGGCAGCCCCAGGAAGGGAGAAATGCCTTCATGGCAAGACTGACCACCTGCAGCTCCACCATATCTATGTACAGATGCTGCTTCATACTCCAACCAAATGCCCATTGCTGACATGTTGCTGAGATGGTCACCCCAGCCCAGCAAGGAGTCATCTGTGACCAAGGATAGCCTGAACTTGCAGGGTACTGAACAGACAACCTGCTTCCTGGGTCCCTGGAGCTGATAAATTTGTCTTTGTCGTCAGCCTCGGTACCGGTCATGTGGAAACATGCAAAAGTTATTCTACTGTTAAAAAAGCCTGCTCTGGATGCTTCCAAGCCTGAAATGTTTCGCCCTATTTCTCTGCTACAGTTTCTCACCAAAATTACCGAATCTCTTATCAATGCTATCCTAACTAAGTTTCTGGCATCCAATTTAATTCTGGATTCCTCCCAAAATGGTTTCAGACCCCAACATGGCACAGAATCTGCTCTGTTGGCAGTCACAGAGCTCCTACGTGTCTCTCTCGATGAGGGCAGATCTTCTGCTCTGATTATGCTTGATTTAAGTGCAGCATTTGATACTGTTTCTCATAAGATCCTGCTGCACTGTCTGCAGGAGATTGGTATTGGTGGTAAAGCTCTCACCTGGCTCACCTCCTTCCTATCTAACAGATCCTTTCAAGTCATTTCCCCTCCATACCAATCCCAGACTCAAATGCTACGCTATGGGGTCCCCCAGGCCTCTGCACTGAGTCCTACTCTGTTTGACATTTACATTCTCCCATTGGCTCTGGTTGCGAAATCTCACAACATCACTCTGGTATCCTATGCTGATGATACGCAGCTGGTGCTTTCCTTTTCCAACGACCCTATGCAGAACCCAGCCAAATTTCAAGAAGACTTGGTAGTCATCTCTGAGTGGATGGCGGCTAATTGCCTCCAGCTAAATTTGAATAAATCTGAGATTTTTCTCTTGGGGAGAGATACCCATTTATAGGGCAACCACTCGGGGCCTCCTTCACTAGGACCACCCCTGCATCCCAAAACGGCTGTTAAGAATCTGGGAGTCTGGGTAGACAGTGCCCTGTCCTTTGAAGCTCAGGCAAAATCGGTAACAGGCACTTGTTTTGGACTCTTACGTGGTCTAAAACCCATTCTGGGACTCTTTGACTCCCATACGCGTCAGATGATTATCCAGTCCACCATAATGTCTATGCTAGATTATTGCAACGCGCTGCTCCTTGGGTCCAATACGACGGTGATTAAAAGGCCTCAGCTAGTCCAGAATACTGCAGTACGGCTCCTTTTCACCCTTCCAAAGCTCTGTTCAATGTCCGGTTTTGTACGCCGGCTGCTTTGGTTCCCAGTGGAGCAGAGAATCCTCTTTAAGGCCCTATGTATCTCTCACAAAATCCTCACAGGCAGCGGTCCTCCCATTTTAGCTAATTTGTCCCTTCTCGTGCTTTGCGCTCGGCTGAGTTTCATTTAGCCTACGTTTCCCGGGTGAGAAGAGTGAGAGCCGGAGGGCGCTCCTTCTCTGCGAAAGCTCCCTCCCTCTGGAACACTCTGCCTCTATCAGGTGTACTCAGGATCACTGGGCCTTCAGAAGGGCTGTAAAGACCTGTTTATTTTCTGTCTAATCTCTATCTCCCCTGTCGATCTTGTTTTCTCTGTAACTAGCGCCGTGACTCCCCGTTGCTGGGGCAACCATGCGCTTTACAAATACTCTAACATAACATAACAACAGTTCTGAGGATAAAACCTTAACCACCAGACTCTAGCGATGGCTGTCAGGACAAGATTTTGGCTCAAGAGAGCAAGCCTATGGCATCTGTCAATTTGTCTGTGGGCTGCTGGGTATGAAAAGGGCTTCTCCCAGGCAGCCAAAATAGGTTCCAGTAGTGCCTAATTAGATGGAAGCAGGGGAATGACAACAGAAGAGGTAGGTTGCAAGATTTCTGTCAAAATGTTATACTTTGGCTGCTCAGAGGGCAAGGTCAGTCCTAGAGTTTTTACAGCTTTACAAACCACTGTATTAAAGGAAGATACTTCTCTGTCAGAGAGTCTGAAGAGGTATCAATGCCACTGGAATTTTGTAAGCCAAGATATGACCATCAGAGTACGAGGGAGGAAGCAGTTTGTCAGCCTCGGAGTCATCATCTTTACACAGGGGCATAATCCCAATCAAGCATGTTTGTGGCTTCAGAATCGGACCTAACAATTACTCCATCCTGGTAGATTTTTGAGTTTTAGAAAGAGGCTGTTCACCAAAGCAAGCTTGACCTTCTCTTTTGTTACCCTGATTATTTCTGCAGATATCTAGGGTGGTGCTGATGACAATTCTGAATGTGAAGCTACAACCAGGTCCTTAGGCAACATCAAGGATAGTGCAGGACGGGCTGAATATGGCACTGTAAGCTGAGTTTTCTTTTTAGGTACAGAGGTCAAAGAATGTGAAGGGGCAGAGTCAGAATGCATTGGAGTTGAAGAGGCCAGAGTTGCCAAGACTGAAGTAGCGGGTCTACCCATGGGGAGTGGTCAAGTAGGTGCTGGACCAGACTTGAATATATTCCGTAGAGCCAGACTCAAGGCCTCGAACTGTGTGGGGTTGGCCTACAGTGCCAGAAATTCAGTCTGGATCTTCTGCTGCTTCAGTATAGACTCTGAGAATGAGGAAGAGCCCTGCATTAGGAAACCGTGCTATGACTCTGAACACTTCCAGAAAAAGAGGATTTCTCCATCATATGGTGCTTTTTGTATGGGGGCGTCACGGCTTGACCTGAGGACGCAGACGGCTTGTGCTCCTCACTGCCTCTGATTTCCCCCAGACACTTCTAGCTGCTGTTTTCAGCCCCCTCCTGCTGGAAAAGTGCTTCCGTACAGTCGAGACCTCGTGGGAGCCCCCGGACGCTGCCTGGAGCATGGAGTTGGACCTGGGGAGTGCAGAAAGCTATCAACGCTGGAGCTTGGTGCAGACACAAAATGGCAGCCCTGCTTTGTTAGCGGTGGTCGCACTGGATCTCGCCCACAGTTTGCCCTTTGAGCCTCCACAGGTCGTCACCCTTACTTGCTTGCTGTGCCGAGGGCCCCCAGATGCCTGGGACCCAACAGACATCACCCACAGACTCCAGCACTGCTAGCCCGCGGTGCGGGTCACCCGTGGCAGGTCTACACCCTCAACTAAGATGGTGGCTCGCACTGATTGCGGCAGCCGCGAGTGTTCTCGCTTCCCTGGCCCGTTCTACCCTGTTGGTGTCCCCGCCTCTCCTGGAGTTGGACATGAATTGTGTAGGGGGTGCCAGGGCCTCTGGGATGGCTGCGGCAATGGTGGGGGCAGAGTCTACCACCCTTGCACCCACGTGCCTTTGACAAACTGGAGGGTTGACCTGCAGTGGCATTAATGGAGGGCTTCCTGGCTATGGGGATGCTGCGGGGGTGTGGATACATGCACTGGCGCAATTACCTATTTTGCGTTGCAACTCACTACCGAGTTGCAAAATCCAGGTGGCTTGCGACTGTACATACCATTTAGCGATTTCCTAATTGCGAATCGCAAAAATCTGCAATTAGGAAATCGCAAAATTGTTGTTTTGTACATCTGGCCCTTATACTGTATGCTGTAGAGCAGGATAATGAGAATGTTTATGTTTCAACATTGGGTAAATAATAAGGGTGCTGATGTTCTTTACATTAATGCATTCAGCAGACCCCTCTACCAGCTGTAACTCATTGTTCCTAATTGCAGCTCAGTATGCTCGAATAAGAGATCGTACCTTGATTCAACACAATTCCATAGTATGCTGTTTCCTTTGAAACTGTACATCCTATTGTACACCCTATTGGTATGTATTATACAAAAACTCAAGAATATTTTAACATTTAGACTGCAAGCTCTATAGCAGGATTGTTTAGTAGTTTTTTAGGATAGTAAAAACCAATTAAAATATGGTGGTAGGTGTTCTTCATATTTACATATTCAGCAGACACCTCACCCGATTTAGTGATGCGCCTTAAGGCAGCTCACTTACAAGAGTAGGAGCTCATGCTTGTATTATTCAACACAATAACTATTCCCTAATATACTGACCCCTTCAGAATGGTACACCTTCTACTCAGTTTTACATCCATTATCCAGACTAATATTGCTGCCAACAATATTTAGATTTTCGTTATTCAGCAGATGCTTTTCTTCCCTCCCCTCCTCACTCCTTTCTACCATATTCAACTGTCCATCAAAACTCTTACTTCTAAACAGAAATATAGATTACATTCCCCTTTTTACTAAATCTATTTGGTATCCTACATTGAAACCTCAAGTTTTGGGTATAATTGGATTTTTCCTTTTTACCTTATGGACACCACCAATATAGGACTAATAATTTTAGGTATTCCATTTTATGAGAAATACACTCCAAGACGGTAGGTGAACCCCTGCAGACCTCAGGGTCATCTAATAGATTGAGTTAATCTGCAATAATGGATCTACCTCCGATGCTATGACACAGACATACTTGACTTGCTAATCTTTGTGCATTACTCAACCTTAAGCCATTAGTTCTTCAACAAACAACTTTTCCTTATACTACTTTCGAATAACACACTGCAAGATGGTGGACCAATTCCTGGTGGAACAAAGCACAGGTTATTGCGCAATACACTGCAATATAGTTGGTCCACCTGTGACGCCATTACGATGACACACCTAAATGGCCCCTCCCATAGCTGCCAAGGTTTCAGATTGCTATGTGTGACATTTTCATAATTTCAGTGAAATTATGAGTGACATTTTACCAACTATAAGGGACTCTTTCTTGCGAGCACAATCAAGCAATGAAGCCGAGGGATATATATAGGGGCAGCCCAAAATGAAGCAAATTTTAGCAGCCATAGCAAGTTAGCAACTACTAAATGCCGGACTCTGAGTCAGACACACTTCTTTCGGCGGCTAGCAAGCGAGCTGGAGACATGGCAATTGGCGGGCCCTGTGGCTGCATCGACTCTGTGGACCAGCTGACTCCTGCAGCAATTCTGTCTCGGCACTAAGCGCTAAGCTGCATACACACTGGCTCAGCTGCCGGCACTGCCTGGGGAAGGGTCTTCCGGTGGCAGCGCAGGTTTACAATGAGCCGCAGGGAGCCACCGGTCACGGTGGCGGGTCGGGTACTTCAACATCGCAGGAATTACCGCCATCATGATAGCGGTGTGAGAGGCGAACTGTGCTGCCATTTGCCCAGCAGCTACACTGTGCAGCAGCAGCCAAAACTTTTAAAACTGTCGCCACGACCCGCCCACTCGCAGCAGGATCCGACAGACCCGCCTATTATTAATCATGTGTCTCACAAATAACTCTCTCTGTTGCCATTGGGCACTGACACTTCGACCATCCTGACGTCCATGATTGGCATTGCTAATGCCGCGCCAGTGTCGGATGCAGAGAGTGTTACATTGTAGCACTGTGTAGGCTGAGCTCTAGCAGCTGAGCCTAAGCCCCCAAGCCTGCAGGGAGCAGCATGCATCGCGTGCTGCCACTGCAGCTACAGTACGGTGCAGTATAGCAGTCTCTGGCGTATGACAGCTGAGGTGCTATAATGCCTGACACTGCTTTGCAGTGCGGTGATGCGGACCACCACACTGAAATGCGTTAGTCTAACACCTGATGCGTGGTATTTGGCAGAGCTGCCCTCCCTCTGTTACTTTTAAAACTTCTTGTTCCTACGCACACACACAAGCTTTTCTCACTCATATACAGACCTCATAAGGACATCGTACATTGGACTCGATGGTAAGCAATAGAACAACAGTTGCTGCATCGTTTCTCCCCTTACCTTGTACTTTGTGCTCATTTGACCTTACTCGCTGCTATTACAGAAGTCTAACCTTTGTTTGCTCTACTTAGGATCTTCTATGAATTAAACTTTAAATTGGTAAGACTAGACCCCTGACCTCTCATTTGACCTTTATTGACCTTGTTCTGACAATTGTTTTTTACTTTAACATGAATGGTCCTTTTCCTCCTATGCTTCCTCAGATACTTAATCATGGAATATTAGATACCCACTCCTTTCGTGACACAGGTGCATCTTTTTCCATTCCTGTACCAGAAGATCGCCCTCTCAGCTTTTAACTAGGCAAACTAGTAAGCACATCATTAACCTAGGAAGCTATGCACTTTGAGATGTTTCCTTCACTTACACATTGATGCACTATTCCTTTAATGTAATTATTCTGCCTGTGCTTCTAGACTTTACCTTCATCTTCCCTCTCTGATAATTCTATAACAACTTTCTCATAAACCCCCTGACAAACCATATCCTCCTCCTTCATCTGCTGTCTGTCCTTTTTAGGTCGAACCTAGGCAGCGCGCATGCGCTGTGTGCAAGCCCTGCTGTAAGCAGTATAGCGAGTGTAATCCCGCCTGCTGCTTGCTATTGGTTAACTCATGCATTACTCTGATTCTTGGGCTCATTATTGGTTGGTGCTCCCGATACATCACTTCCGTTTTATCGGAAGGAGCACCGACCAACTACAGTTATATTACACTGTAAGTGTTCTTGTGTTGTGTTTAGAGACAACTTGTTTTTTTATGCTACTGATATTCTATCACCACGGCACCTAGTACAGCGCCTGGTCTCATGTTTTTTTTTTATGACCATGGCACCCGCTTCACGGGCCGCCATGCACATAATTTAAATATGCACTAGCGCTGCACTTTATATTTTAACACTGCGCCCGCTATTATATTGTTCTCAAATTGGAAACTTGTGTTTTTTTGGACTGTTGTGCACTGAAAACAAATGAGGGACCTTTCTTCACTATTAAAATGTCTGCACAGTACCTTGGAGGTGGCGCCCTTCCTTTTGCTTTAGTCTTCCGCTGCTTCAGCCAGAGACCACGGGGCACATGCATCAACCTAAATAGCGGTCGCAAACGGGCCGAATCGCAGAATCGGCCCCTTTGTGACCGGTATTTAGGCAATTGGGATGCATCAACCCAAAACCCATTCGCAATATAGGTAATCGCAAATTTTGGGATGCATCAAGCCTTTCCTAAATGCTAATTGCCATCAACTGCAAGTTGATGGTAATTTGCAAAAACTTTGAAAAATGCACAAAAGTGCATTTTTCAAAGTACCATGTGGCGCACACATATGCCTTAGGGGCATATGTGTGCGCCACATGTGCACACATGCCAAATTTTGGGGTGCAGCAGGGTGGCCTTTAAGGCCCCCTAGCACCCTTCAAATTGCATTCGCAATTTGCGAGTACCTATTTGGTACTCGCAGATTGCGAATGACTTCCCATTCATTCCTATGGGCCTCTAGGCCCATAGGAATGAATGGGAAGGCATTCCTTAGTAGTGGGTGCATCCAGTCCGGAGCTAAAGTAGGATGCACGTGAACGACTTCTGGGTGGGGAGGCGAACTCCCCATAAGACGGGAATCGTCGTATTACAGCAGCCTCCGGAAGTACAGGGGGCCATTAGGCATATCCTGGAGAAGTTGGAGTAAACATGGCGGCCATCTTAGCATGGTAATGAGATCACTAACGAAGCAAAAAAATTTAGACATGAAACAACTCCGATTAGTGAAATGCCACAAGTGTTATAGATCATGCAATTCAAAATATGGAACGAAGGAGTGAAAAGATTATATTAAGTAAACTCGCCGTCCTGTGGGTATAAAAAGACCAAAACATAGCTGAATTCTGAGTACATAAGGTGTCATATGGACGATTAGTCATTTCACAGATTGCACATCATCTTAAGAATAGTAATATCCATATTTAACATAGAGCAAATACATTATGATCGAACAAACTTAAGAAGCACAACATCATCTATAATGTATAATCTTTTGCACATCATATGAACCCAGGACAAAACATGCAAGTCATATGACTTATGTACATCAAAATCACAATTAAGAGGAACCCCCATCGGCGGAATCCAGTCAGTGGGAAACCCTATTACATCTAGATGGAATATACAGGGGAAGACATACACATCCAGATAAACCATCATCAGGGGCATCTTATAGATTAGAGCCCACATTTCATCTGGATCGTTTAGACCTATTCTTGCAGTTCTGAAGCGTTCAGTTAGTTGCGCCTCAATTCTTTTAAGGATCATGGTTTTCATGCTCTGTGAACTGGGTACTACATATAGCACGGACCACTGTAACTCTTCTGCTGCATGGTTCTGTTCTCTATAGTGGTCCACTAGAGGGGCTCCAGTAACATTACATCGAATCTGTGACATATGCTGTATCACTCTTGTTTTCACAGCTTGCGTAGTATGCCCAATATACACTAAATTGCTTGGACAGGTTATGCAATATACCGTATTCTTGGTGTTACAATTAGAAAACCTCAGTTGGTAGTATGTCTTACCATTCAACACAACCGACTAGGTGTCTGATGTATAGTTACATGCACTACAATTGTGGCACCTGTGGTGTCCAATTATGGGTGGAAGACTCAACATCTCCCTAAGATCTTTTTTGCTTACTCCTGGACGTTTTGCTCTTACTAAATAGTTTGAGAGATTTTTGTACTTTCTAAATGCAAACAGGGGTTTAGGAATGGCCAAGGGAGCTAGAATTTTCCAGTTCTTCAAGATAGTATTCTTTATTTTGGTCGATTTAGGATTGAATGTAGTGATACATGTCAAGTGGTTATGATCAGTTTTTTCCGTGGGATCAAAAGGGTTTCCCTGGGAGTGAACCATGCTCTTTTGGCTGCAGCTTTTACCAATTTTTTGGGATAGCCACGATTTGTTAACCAGAGAATCTGCATTGGTAAAAATAATCCTCTTTACTTGAACATTTCCTTCGGATACGAAGAAATTGCCCATAAGGCAGATTCTCCTTGAGGGCCCTTGGGTGTCCACTAGTAAAGTGTAACAACGTGTTGCGATCGGTGGGTTTCACAAATAAGCTCACTTGCATGTTCCCATTGTAGTTGTAAATCCAAAGATCAAAGAAATTGATCTTATTTTTATCTGTAATCGTCGTGAACTTCAAATCTGGTGTTCTGTTAGTGAGCCACTGGTAGAATTCCTCCAAATCCCCTAGGTCTCCCTCCCATAGTGCAAAGATATCGTCAATGCAACGATACCAATGCACTATGTGAGGCCGGTAAGGGTTGAGGGTACTATATATCCATTTCTCGTCAAAGTAGGACATTACTAGGCTGGCAATTTCCGGGGCAAAGCTACATCCCATTGCCACACTTCCTTTCGCTTTAGTCTTCCGCTGCTTCAGCCGGAGACCACTGACAGAGTAAGAACGGTGTGTCTCCGGAAAGCAAAATGTCTTGCTGCTCACAGTGTAACAGCCTCTGGTGCAGAAACCGCGCCAGCCCAGGACTATAAATGTATAGAAAGATGGAGAAGGAACAAAATGGACCAGGCTGCGCCCTACCATGACCATTGTGACATAAAGAACAGGATTAAGCCATAGTTCTGATTAGACTAGGATGGAGGGCAGGCAAATCTATTTAAGAAACACTGGATATCAATTTTTCACATCAGTAGTGCTAGAAGTAGCCTTGCACAGCCTTCAGAGGCCTGTAAAAGGAGACGATTCAGTAACCCTTTAGACTCCAGCATATCTCTCGAGTCAGTGTGTCACCCAAATTGGAACTGAATAACAGTGCATGTAACAGAGAAAGGATATTGTGGTCACAGTGGCTGATGTACCGGGAGCAAGCAAACGTCTGTACTCCGCAGTATCTGAGGCTCCAATACAAGGCTTTGCACCAAAAGTGTTTCCATACAAGACGGCGGCCTCTGTAAATATTGCCTAAAATATGCGAAAAAGGGCCTGCAAGTCCATAGTTCTGCAGTGTATTTTAAGAGGTCGATGCCAACATTCTATAGGGATACAGAATGGCTCACTGAACAAAATTGTTTTAGGAGACTTAAAATACCCATTGGGTCCAGCTGCAACCAAATTTGTTAATAGCCGAAGAATAGTTAGCCTGGTTGCCTCTGGTGGTCTAGACAGGCAACTGGCATTTAAAAAAAATGTAAACCTAAAATGATGAATTAGAACATGTTTGTTATATGATCTCATCAATTGTATATCATTGTCTGGTAATCTTCTATACATAGATCGTCTATACTTTTCTTGAGCCCTTTCGGCAGCTCAGCTTGCAAAGATTTCTATTAGTTGCTCTGGCCCCCTCTAGCATCACAGGGCATTACCTTGCTCTGGAGATACCTCACTGCCATGCTGACTCTGTATAAGTCAAACAGAACCAGCAAGCTTTCATCACTCAGAAAGGGGCCCAAAACCGGCCCCCACCCTAGCGGCCCACCGGGGAAACGCCCGGTGCCCGCCACGGCCTGTCCGGCCCTGGGTACAACCTCTTGTGAGCATTAATACTTTAATTGGAACCTCTGGTATGTTTGTCAATTCCTCCTTTTCCAGCCTGCAGAAATGAGAATTAATTCATATTATGAGTGAATACATACCCTTACATGGTGTGCTGCACCGCCAGCCTCGTCTCTATTTGTTCAGAGGAAGACTGTCTGTGAAGACAATTGAGGCACAGCCTAGTATTCTAATGTTTATTTCAGGGTGTCCCTTAGAATGCATACCTATTCTACAATTCGAGCAGATGTTCCAACTTGAGGGTGTATGATAGATAAGGGGTATGACCTTCCCAATAAAGATTCATTTGGATCATCAAACCTATCAAATAAGTAAGGCTCTCTGTTTTCCGTTTTTATTGATTTTTGCCGGTAAATACAGACAGGAAAACAATGTGTTCCTGTCTGTATTTATTATTTTAAGCAGAAAAATGCAGAAATTTACTTTTCCTTTCCATAAGCCGTGATGCTGTCATTCAAGATTTCTAGGTCAATACCTGTGCAAATTGTCAGTATGGAGAGTTAAAAAAGTGATGGAATGTTGTTGAATAACTCTATATGTGCACTTGTTTCAATTATAATGCAAACATTTTCGCAGGGGGGTATTGTTATATTTGGTTGCTTGCAGTGTTAAAACTTGACAGACATCAAAGTATGTGTATCCATTTATGAAATGAAATGAAACCCAGTATTTGTAAAGCGCGAACAATTACCCGAGGGTGTCAAGGCGCTGGGGGCCGTCGGGAAGATTAAGCGAGCTATTGCCCAGAGTCACATGGTGCTGGGCTAACCTGCCGCGGGCGCTGGGGATCAAACCTTGAGCCACTGTGTTCCGGAGTCAGAGGCCTTGGCTGCTGCGTCACACCTCTTCCGTTATTAGTTAAGTAAATGTGAATATATAAGAGGTCCGACGTACTTAGGGTTTATGGTACAGGAGTAGCGGCATCCGTGGGAGTAGAAATGTTACCAACACCTAGAAATTATTACAAGCAGCGCCTTTATGGGGGAGCTCCATGTACTCATTAACGCTGTTTTTCCCAGACTGGGCTTTCATGTGACTCCCTCATACATTCTGGGTGTTGTAGTCATGGTTGAAGTACACTAAATTTTCAACAATACTTCCTGTAGCAATGAATTGCAAGTGAAAGGCCTGCAGCAGACACACTGGGCCTGTGATGAACAAGGCGTGAGTTAGGTGGTCACCCAAGGTGAGCGGCTGTGATAGTCCCAGGTGGGTGTAATCCCCACCCAGCTGTACTGCACCACTGTACACTCCACACCCTTTCGCTATGCACCCCAAGCCAGTACAGCCCATCCTGCCTCCATGGACCTACCATCATTAGTCCACATCTACCATCATGGGCCCCTCTTTATACACTTTATATGTCTTCGTGGACCACCTGCTGTAACCTGCTCAGCCACCACAACCCCTCATCTTGTTCTTGAAAGCAAAGCACAGTCCGTCTTATCTTTAGTTTTCATATTATATACGTTGGTCAAAGGACTCAATCTTTACATGTACTCTACTAGTTTTTTATGCGTCCACTCCACTGCAAACCAAAACACATGGGTAAAAGACATTGTCATTTAGAACGCCAATAACTCTAACTCTCACAAATGCGAGACCTATTGCATTGCAAATGCTTGTTTTATAATGCCATCCAGAACCCCCAAGTCCCGCACGATTTGTGAAATGTTTACCAAGCCTGGTTTGAATGTTTCCCTTTGGAGAGTCTCCTCAGGACATGATGCACTTTTTAATGTTTTGTACTTTTTACGTTGTACCCAGAAAGTTATTTATCATTCCCATTTTTAAAAAAAATGGGTTTTAGGAGGGTGAGACCAGCTTTTATCTTTTTACAACTTCTCTCTGGTGATATCTTTTTGTACACTCTTAACTTTTTACGGGTCGCCATCAGACTTAGGACAAGCCGCATTTAATATTTGTATTGTAAATCAGGTACTTTTATTCTGTGTTTTGATTACCTGGATTTTATCACGCTTGTTAATTTGTAACCTGAATGATGGTATATCGTAGGTTGTTTGACTTTTATGGTTTTATCTTTAAAGCAGAATAAAGTTTGTTGTTGATGTTGAATAGTTAAGATGGTCTCACTACTCACAAGGTACCTTTTTATATTGTAGTGTGATTCACCCTTGCAATGCTTCATATGTAAGAATACTCGTAACCATTATACTGTATTTTGACTTCTTAAATTAATATCATGTAATTTAAACAAATCCAGCCTTGGAAAAGCCATGAGCTTGTCAGTGATACTGGGGTGAGACCTATTGGCTTGCAGGGAAAAAAATAGTTAAAAAAGGCAGACTAGATAAATAATTTCCATTGGTAAATAGACTTTTATTAATGAATTATGTAATGGTAAAATATATCAATCAAGGTATGATAGAAAATATTTTATAAATGTATTTGTGAAATTAAATTCTCATATGTGAAGCTCCTTTCGTACTCTCGTTCATGGGAGTATTTTTTTTTAATGACATGAGTGATTAAAAATATTCCTTTTGGATACTTGCACGCTCTTCTCCATACACAATAGAGTACATGGCCTAGTATTATAACCAGGACTGTCCCTGTTGAGGCTGGACAACAAATGATTTGCATATGGTTATTGGCTCTGTGTAAGAACAAAGTCTTCACTATTACCGTTCCTTACTTATCTACTGTACTGTTATAAAAGGACCTCAGGCAGTTCTAATGGGACTCAGCCCACAGACAAAATGTTTCCACCAAGATTCTTCAGTTCAATCCGAAATAATTACCTGCTGTGTATATCATTGGATACACTCGGTGGGGAAAAAAACAGTTTTTGATTCAGTTTCTTTAGCCACTTATCCAGAATGAAATATATTATGAGGATACTTGTTTTCAGCTGACACAGTAAGTCAGCACTTTCTTAAAATGCACCTCTTTCAAGTCCTGATTTTCCTGGAAGTGATTGCACATATCAGAGAAGGGCTGGTGCACGGCAAGTGTTGCTTTAGAAAAATAAATCAATATAAATAAATTCATTTTAATGTCTTAAGGCGACCCATAGACAGCTCCCCTCTGCAAGCCGACAGACAGATTTTTTAGGAGGAGGCTAGCAGCTATTTTCCTGCTGAGTGGCCCACTGCCAATTTAGGCAAATCTCCTCATCTAAAGGAAAAACTCTTTTTTTTCGTCCCACTGAGTAATTGTGCTGACAGTTCTGGCGCTCTGAAGCGCACTGGCTGCTGAACAGCCATCTAACTGCATGCCTTCTTAACCTTCTGAGCATCATGCTGCTTTTCCTCCCAGTTAGCCTCGACAGCAGCGCTCTGCTGCCTAATTAAGAGTACTTTTAAGTGGCACTATTTTGTGAGATGTGCACAAAAGATTCTTTCATGGCTTTTGCTAAACAGTGGCAGGCAACTGTCTCGGGAGAAGTCTTGGAGTTGTCTGGTGCCCAATTTGGCATCTATGAAAGTGCCTTTGAAAATGAACAATTTAATGGTACAATCGAAAAAGGGGAGGGACTGTTTATTTCTGTTTCTGGAGTTTAACGCTAAACACATTTTTTTGGATAGCAAGACAATTGAGGCAGGATCTTGACCAGTGGCGTAGCTAAGGGGGGGCAATGGGGGCGGACCTCCCCAGGCGGCACGAGTTTTCGGGCGGCAGCCGGCCCCCCTTCCCCCCGCTCTTACCTGCGGCCGTTGCGGGCGCAAGAATCGGCCGCGGCCGCTACCACCACCCCCCCACCCCCGCTCTTCTATCATTTTGCCAAGGGCGGCAAACGCAGGGGCCGCCATGGGCAGCCGAAGGCCTAGCTACGCCCCTGATCTTGACTAAACTGAGGAGAGTTTGATCTTTACAGTGTATGAAGAGAAATCTCAAGTAATACTGTTTTTCTCCAGAGTGGAGGGGGTTACTGAGCCTCGTCCTGTAGTGTTCTCATGTTAATGTTGCCTGAGAGAACGTGGGGTTTATATTGCGCCTTTCTACCATCTCTTCAACCCTGAAAGTTCTTAGTTTGTAAATAATGTAGGTGCAGGAGCTGAAGGTTTTTCTTACAAACCCGCCGCCAGCTCTGCCGAATGCAGGGTTCGGTGCACACCAAGGTGGCTTAGTTTTGATTCCACCTCCTCTCTTTCTTCCAGAAGCCTACACTTCCAGTCTCTGTTTTAACCCCGGTTTTCTCCGTTTGTCACCGCTTTCCTTTCATTCTCTTCTTCTCTCTCTCGCCCTTCCTTTCTCTCTGTTGGTGCAAAAAATGAATGCCAGTGTCTATCAACTGCAAACACTGGTTAATTTCACTACTGTCTATACACCGCCTTCAAGTTGGCCTGTTAAAACAGTAAGGGGCCTATTACGATGGCGGTCGGAAAACCTCCCCGACCGCCAAGGTAGCGGGAAAAGACCGCCCGCATGGACCGCGACATCACCGCCGGTCGAATTACGACGACCCGCGGTCGAAATCCAACCGCGGCGGTCGGATCGTGGGCCTTAACATTGCAGCGGTTGCTGCTGCCCGCAGCACCGCCGCGATGTCCAAAGGAGCATGTCCTGCATTTCCCTGCACTGCGTGGCAGGCACTGCACAGTGCCTGCCACCTGGTACAGGGAAATGTAGGGGGGACCATGGGTACCCCCCCAGTGCACCCACACCCCCCCAAAACATTGGGGGCCTGCAACGGGCCCCCGGAAGACAATCTCCACATGCCTTTTCATGGCGGTGTGACCGCTGAGGAAAGGCTGGCTACCGCCGGCATCATAATCCTGCTGGCGGAGCCTGCTCTGCCCCGCCACCATTATCCCGGTCCTGCTCCATCCGCCAGGCAGGATTGCGGATGGCAACCGGTGGAAAAGCAGCAGTCAGAATTTCCCACCGCCGCGGTCACCACCGCCATCCTAATTTGACCGGCGGTTTTCCTGGTTGCGATCGCGGGCGGATGTCCACCGCCGGTCCGCCGGGCGCCACCGCCGGCCCGGCGGTGGACATCCGACCACCATCGTAATAGACCCCTAAGTGATCTTGTTAAAGAAATAACTATTCACAATATAAACGGGGGTGATGTAGTTTGGCACCATGGAGCCCTGCTATAAGTCGCCAGGGCACCTGCCTGGCCAAACTCATGATCTTCCCGTCTCATTCAGAATTGGGCAAAGTGCAGTGTTTCCAAAGGCGCAATCTTAGCTGGCTCCCTTTGCATCAGGGTCAGTGATTGGTTTACATCTGCCTG
Organism: Calotriton arnoldi; assembly: GCA_963921515.1. Taxonomy (NCBI): domain Eukaryota; kingdom Metazoa; phylum Chordata; class Amphibia; order Caudata; family Salamandridae; genus Calotriton; species Calotriton arnoldi. The sequence continues at coordinate 811,393 of CAWUFW010000371.1, read as the reverse complement.
GCTGGGATCTCTACACCTGCTTGGCAAAAGCTTTTGGTTTTCAGGAATCCTTTTTCAAAGCGGGAGTTTTGAAAAACAAAAAAATCATTGCCCCCCTGAACTTTGGGGGTCATTGATGGATTTTACGGCCCAGGACTGCCACACCCAGCCCGGGAAACCAATACACATAGAAAGGGGAATCACGTTATAATATCATGAGCATTAACACTACAAGAACTTTCTTAGTCTGACATTATTTGGTGAGTGCAATTCTGAGTTCAATGTGAACTTATGATGTAAATATTGAGTAACAAGTACTCTATGAAAATGTATAAGCACAGGAGAAGGAACTAAGCATAAATATAAACATGTTATCATATGCAAGATATGTAGTGTGCTTAGGTTCACCTTCATATGGAATGAGATCACAGATGAGTGAATATGTCCCTATAGCATTAGAGAACTGATTTATGTAATGCAAATGTGATCCCACATATGGGCAGGCACTTTGGAGGTTTTGGTTATAAACTTAAACTATCTGGACAGCAATGGTTGCTTTTAAGAATGTAATATGATTAAAAAGAGCTTTGTTTTGTGTTTGTAATTTCAGCCCTGAAGAAGCAGCATGTAATCGCAGCGAGCAAAACATGTGTTGGATAAAAATATCCCATATTCAAGAATAACTCAATGGTTATTAGATCCTTTTTACAACTGTATAATTAAATGCTGTTGAATAACCTTTTTGAGCATGCACTGTTAAGATGATAATGTTTTTTTGATGTGACAGAACGCCATAAATCGAATTGAAAATTGATGTACCATATCTGCATTAATTTAGTGGTTTATTCTTAGATATTAGCAGCTCGCTACGAAAACCTTATGTAATCTTTAGGTATCGACTTGGCTGGGCACCAGTCTAGTAGGTGAGGTTGCACAGGGCCTTCATTATCCTAGCCCAATCAATTTGTTGCAATACAAGTGAAGTTACACACGCCATCAGATGTGTCTTACCAACATTGTCTGGACATTGCAGTAAATCAAAGGTTTAGCCAATATAGGAGCCACATCGGATGTGAGGTTGAAAATACACCGTTCGGTAAAGCTTTACATACGCTTCAAAAATACATCTAATGATCTCATCTGGACAGAAGAAGAGGAAGTAATACATCAGTACTACTCGTGTAGAAACTTATCTCAATATGTAACCTGTATATACTTTTGAGGGCTGGACATATATATTGAATATCAGACACTGGCCATAATGACACCATGATGATTAATAATGCAACAAGCAGTCTACCATATGATGTTGCATGCTCTTAAATATGATCCATCTCAATGTACTGTAGTTGCCAAACTCCACACCATCTTAGACTGATTCCAAATACTCCTGTATACAGAAGGTCAGTCCTTATAATCATCAGTGCTCATGTAGCATAAAGTGTCTGTTTTGACTAAACTGATTTGTTATGTTCAGCCGGAAAGTTTTGGAGTCATTAACTTTTATGTTTCACCTGTATAATTTACATTGTTTTCTTAATATGTTTGTATCCCAACATCATCAATGTAGATTCCATTACTTGAAAATGAATTTTTTTGCTTCTGTGAAGGCACACTATTTCTTCGATTTCCCTCATGTTTTAATAACAATTTAGAATTTTATGTGTCCCTAGACAACTTTTTTTGGGCTACCTGTACCCATGAGGTATGATTCATGGGTACATAAGGGTGTTTGCACGCACAGCAGCAATTTTTGTTATCTCCAATTGCTGGCACTTCTTGCAAACCTGGTGACTGCTTTGACTAGGTGCTACTTGCACTTTTTCCCAACCAAGGGGCATATTCTCAAGGACTTATCGCCGACTTACTGGCACTTTAGCGCGGCAAAAGTGGCGATAGACTTATCGCCCTATTCTCAAGCTGGTGCAAACTGCAGATATCGCCAGTTTCCCAGCGATATCCTCCGCAAAAAACATCGCCACGGATGAGAGCGACAACTAACACTAATGATATGCAGAGAAGGCGTTCCCGTGCAAAAACACACCAAAACACCACTTCGCGATATTCTCAACGACCAGCCAGATCTGCGATGCGACCCAAAAACAGGCGATAAGGCGCGTTAGCAGCAGGGATTTAACACCTGCCTTTTACTGGTGTAAAGCAGGACGACAACCTGCAGCATGAAAGGGAGCCCAGCCCAGAGCCACATCTGAAGACCAACACATGTCATGGAGCTACTGACCATGCAGCTCGGAGACCCAAGAGGGCCACAACACCCACTGCCACCACCCCCAGGACCCCACCCCCGGACTACCACTGAGGCAGCACAGAACAAGACAGCTGACCTTCCCAAAACGGCATGGCCCCACAGCCACATAATTGCAGAATGTGGGGAGAGGTGGGAACCAAGTATGTGTGAAGGAGGTAAGTCACCCATGAATAAGAATGTACACAATGCCAAGTGTGGCAGTGATGTGCTGGACAGACTACAGTATGGAGAGCACAGACATGTCCATGTGGACATATACTGCTGGTGTTTGTAGTGTTGTGGACAGTGGACGCAACCATGTTACCTCAGGCAGTGGGGAAGACCCCGGTCATGTATCCGTGTCGTCCCCCCCTGTAAGCGTAAGCGGAGTGGGCTGGGCCAGCGTACGCCAGGCCAGCGTAGGAGTGCAAATAAATAGGCCGGGGCTCTGGGCGTGGTTCACTTCCCGGATGGCCAACGCGTCTGCCAGGGAGGCGCCCCTCACCCTGCCACGAGTCTGCCGCCATTACCGCCAGCCTCCTCAGCTGATCGCTGGCGTCCGCAACACAGGCCCCCAGCGCACCCAGCGGCACAGCACCGCAGAGTTATGTGTGTGCTGACTACTGACTGCGGCCTACACTGCGGTCAGCAGGGTACTCAAATCAAATCCAATCCTGACCTGCGAGGACACGCCATCATCTCTGGCTGCACACCTGCTGAGCACTTCAGGTGCCACCAACTCAGTGCACCACAAGTCATCGCCACGTGACTGTGGGCCCTTTCTGACCTGCCTCCGGCCTACACTGTGGTCAGCAGGGCTCACAAATCAAATCCAATCCTGACCTGCGAGGACACGCCATCATCTCTGGCTGCACACCCGCTGAGCGCTTCATGTGCCACCAACTCAGTGCACCACAAGTCATGGCCACGTGGCTGTGGGCCCTTTCTGACCGCTGTCTCCGGCCTACACTGCGGTCAGCAGGGCTCACAAATCCAATCCAAACCTGACCTGCGAGGACACACCCTGATCTCTGGCTGCACACCCGCTGAGCGCTTCAGGTGCCACCAACTCAGTGCACCACAAGTCATCGCCACGTGGATGTAAGCCCTTTCTGACCGCTGCCTCCGGCCTACACTGCGGTCAGCAGGGCTCACAAATCAAATCCAACACTGACCTGCGAGGACACGCCATCTTCTCTGGCTGCACACCCGCTGAGCGCTTCAGGTGCCACCAACTCAGTGCACCACAAGTCATCGCCACGTGGCTGTGGGCCCTTTCTGACAGCTGCCTCCGGCCTACACTGCAGTCAGCAGGGCTCACAAATCAAATCCAATCCTGACCTGCGAGGACACGCCATCATCTCTGGCTGCACACCCGCTGAGCGCTTCAGGTGCCACCAACTCAGTGCACCACAAGTCATGGCCACGTGGCTGTGGGCCCTTTCTGACCGCTGCCTCCGGCCTACACTGCGGTCAGCAGGGCTCACAAATCAAATCCAATCCTGACCTGCGAGGACACGCCATCATCTCTGGCTGCACACCCGCTGAGCGCTTTAGGTGCCACCAACTCAGTGCACCACCATCATCACCACATGGCTGTGGGCCCTTTCTGACCGCTGCCTCCGGCCTACACTGCAGTCAGCAGGGCTCACAATTCAAATTGAGACTTGATTTATCAATGGCGCAGTCCAGTAGGCAACAGATATTGCTATCAGTGCGGCCCGCCCGGACGATGCATCATCGCAGGCTGCGCACCCGCTGAGCGCTTCAGGTGCCACCAACTCAGTGCACCACAACACATGTACCCTTTATGATTGAGTTTTGTGCTGTGGACAGCTGACGCAACAATGTCGCCTCAGGCAGTGGGGAAGACCTGGGACAATGATGATGAAGATGAGGCAGGTGTACCACACCCCACTGCAGCTGCAGCGGGAATATCCCGAAGGGACACAATGATTAACAATCACTCCACATTAGCACGCTCATCTCTGGTGCCCCTGCCTCAGTGCACCACAAGTCATGGACCCTTTATGATTGAATCTGTGTGTGTAATACGAAGATCACTGTTCTAGTTGTTGCCAGCACCAACCACTCCCTGAGTGCTGGCTTACACTCACTCCACACCCATCCAGCACAGGCGTCACTGGACATGTGACCCTGGCAATAAAAAGTGGCCGGGCGCACGTGCCCGTAGCCAGTTCCACTATCTATCTAAGTGTGTCCTTGTGGTCATTAGGTATGCATGATGGGCCAGGGCCCTACCACCTTACCTTGTGCTGTGTACTGCGGACGCAACCATGTCACCTCAGGCAGTGTCTAAGACCTTGGACACGTAGCTCTGTCCCCCCCCCTGTAAGCGTAAGCGGAGTGGGCTGGGCCGGCGTACGCCAGGCCAGCGTAGGGGTGTGAAGGATTTGCCCGGGCCTCTGGGCGTGGTTCAGTTCTGGCCTGGACAAGTAAGTAACTGAGTGTGTCACTGTTGTAGTGTCGGCGCCACCCAGCCCGCAATCGACAATGTTGCAGTGTAGCATGTGTCAAAATCTCACCTGTATTTCCACAGGAACGCCATGAAATTGAAGAATGGTCCACAACGTCCCCGAATCACCTACACGCTCAATGTAGAAGTGAACCATAACAGGTGACTCGGGGAAGAAGGGAAACAAAACAAGGGAAGGAGGGGAAAACAAGTCTTCTTCGTAGTTCAGTAGCAGCCAGAGTGCACCAAGAGAAGTAAAGAGCTGTGAAATAAGAGGGAATATACGTTAGACTATAACAAAGCACACCCTCTATTCTACCTTATGTGTACGAGCTGCTTTTACCTAAACATCCCTTTCTTCTGTTACAGGTAGCAGTGAAATGTCCTGGTGTCCCAACCACTATGTCCTACTGTAAAGAGAAAACAGGTATGAAATGTACTGGAATACCCTCAGAACTAAAACTATAAGTAAGAGCACCTTGCCCACCTTTTCTAGTAGACTTTAATTCAATCTAAAGGACTTGTGGAGCGGTGTGTCTGAACATAACAATAGTCTTTTGTTTTCTCTCTAACGCTTCCTTTGAGGACTTAACAGGACCTTCAAAAAGGGAGCAACCCCCGGATAATGCTGGTCCCCACATCAGGTAAGCGAGAGAAATATTAATACACATCCAATAACAAACTATGAAAAGAAACTGGCAGCGCTTCGGCGCTGTTACCGTAAACACGGTGAAAAAGGTCTCTAAAAGTCCATCTTTTATCTTCTGGCAAGGTTTCCAGGAACCGGACTGAAGGGCTGGTGAAGATTGATCCAGAGAAAGGGAATCCGTGATCCAGGCGGAGAGAAGTAGCAGGTAAGTGAATTTGCCTCCCTGGTAGCGCAGGAGAATCCAGGAGACGAGCAGGAGAGGATTCAGCGTAGACGCGAGCCGCCGGCATCGACGGACGCGACGCGGAAGTGAGGGAACGCGACGGACCGGAAGTTAGTGAACGAGCAATTGCGAGCAGGAAAGAACAGACGCGAAGCGCCGTCACTCTAATGGAGCCGGTATTTACGTTACCTGCGCCTGCGCGTCATTCGACTAACGGCCATCTTTGTAGTTCAGAGGCCCTTGGATCTGCAGGCATGACAGCATGCACCCGGAGGGCAGGCTCGCACGAACGGAGAAATGAAGGAGCGCAAGACCGCTGGGGGTCTTGGCTCATACATGTCAAGTGTTGTGTGTATCTGTATTGCTGCAGCATGAGCCAAATGCCTAGCCTTAATTGCAGCGTGAGTTCAGCCAGGCATGAACTCTACATCTGTGTCCGCCCTATCCTTCCCACAGGCCTACACTCACGTGGCCGCCCACCTTCAACGGCCAACATCACAGTGTCGTTGTCAGGCTTGTGGACATGCGCAGACAGGCATGACAATGGTGTGCCGTAGGAGTGCAAGTGATGCAACCGCGCAGCGCACACAAGTAAATAGGCTCGGGGGAGGGAGGAGCAGCTGTGAGGCAACGTAACACACAGTGATGCCGCTCATTTGCCACATGCAAGACATGTCAGACATGAATCCCAAAGTCGCACACATCCCACCACACCCCCAACAAGCCACTTCACATTTCCTGAATGCAAGCAGATGAGAAACTAGCATTAGGGATGAAAGCTCCTTTGTCTGAACTATCAGGCGGAAGCACATCTGCACCTCCGACCTCGGAATTGCATGTGCCCGGCACCCCCTGACAGATATTATAGCAGCTGATGACGACTCCCACACTACGCACAGCCCGATGAAAGACCAACGTATACAAACCCCACACAAAGAAGTCCTTGCTCGAAGTTATCTTGCATGGAATGGCCTTCACACTTACTCCCACACCATCCCAGGCGTACAACCGTTGCACACTAAAACAACTAATTGATCCGAGCTGTGGCATTTCATCCACAGAACTGGCGCAGGTCAGAACAGTGCCGCTTCAACCAGAGCCACTAACGCAATGGCAGAACATCCCGTACACATGCACAACCCCTGTCAGGTGGAACTGTACCGTGCATGTATGCTGCGTTTACTGGGGGCACTGCCATTGGCAGTGCTGCGGATCAGTTACCAGCTAAGCTTCCGCCTTTCCAACGTCACCTGCGTTCAGCCTGTGTTGCATTGTCGATCGTGCATATTCGAGTGGTCCATGGATGTCTGCCTATCCAACAGGACGGTGGCTGAACTGGATTTTGACATGTGTGTGCGCACCCTGTTGGCCCACGACCAGGAGTGTCACCATGATAGCCGTTTATGGGATGCCTTGATACTTGGCATACATGCTGGCAGCTGGACCTGGGAGATTGCACAACTCCTCGTGTGCAGTGACCACATTGAACAGCTCCCCTATTGGGCTGTGGTGCTAATTGGTGAAAGGGGGTGGACGCAGCACATCTGTCCGGACCTGCTAATGGATTGCCTCGCCGTCCTGTTTGATGAAGTCGACAACAAGCTCATGTTGGAAATGATAGCCTACGAAGCTGCAATCGCTTTCATGGACGAGTAACTACGTACCTGCAGCCACAACAGATTGGAACCCATTGCACATGTCCCAACACCTTGTTGCATCTTGGAGATCTGGTCACATGTCCCACGACAACAGTGGAAATGGCTGCATTCGCCTGGACTCCGAATACATGCGCGGACAACAACGCGGGTTAACACACACCTGTGAAAGGTGAGGCACTCCCCCAGAGTGGACAGCGGCGCTTGGCAACGTTCCTCATCCTGACATACTGCTGCATTGGTCTGCATGTTGTGGCACTTATCTTGCCCGTACTGACACGCATATGCTAATAAAGTCTACGCACCTTCACTTGTATTCAACTGTGATGAGTGTTGATTTGAATGACAATGTGTGTCTCACTGCCTATCTGGGTCACGGCCATACATGCGCATTGATAGCATTACCCAGGGAGTACCTTTTTGTGGAATCACTGTCCCTACATTCATCCATACTTTCATACTTGATTGCTCATAGCCACGACACTTCCTGCGAGGAAGATGGCCGCCATGCTGGAGCTCTCCAAAGAAGCTCCGGGGCTAGGGATCACTTTATTGTGAATTTCCCTGCTTATGCCCACCAGCCATCCCTCTACTCGACTCCCCCGCATTCATAAACTCGCCTGCAAAGCAACTATCGAAGATTTGGGATGAGAAACATACCTGGGGGCCTCTGTGACGAAGATGCGCCCAGGAGACAGTCTCTGACTCATAAGGAGATTGGAGATTCCAGAGTCCAGACCGGAGCCGCTGCCGAGTCCCGCTGCCTCAGGCTGCTGGGTGAGTCTCGCCGTTGCCTCTCACCTTGCCCCGAGCTCGCATTATATTGATGGTGATCTCCGGGCAAAGCAAGGAGAACACCTCCACCTCCCGCCGTGATCGTGGATGTGGGGTGAGTGGGAGGGTCCGATCTGCCCCTCCGGCACTGCCTCCTGCCACTGCACTGTAGGGCTGTGTACAACACCTCGCCCCGCTGCCATGATCCTGGATGTGGGGCTGGTCTGAAGGTCGATCTGCCCCTGCGATGCTGTCTCTCGCCACCGCACGTTGGAGTGTCCGAACCTCATGAGACGCGGTCGGAGGCGTCTGCTGCCGGTGGTGACTCCCGGAGGGCACTCCGGTCCTGGCTCGAGGGCTTGAACCGCCATTTTTCTGACTTCCTGACACTGCGCTGGGGTGCTGATTGCCAGAGTGCACGTACCGCCTGAGGGAACACGGAGGAGCTCACTGTCTCGGCGGCGAAATCCGAACTCCGCAGGAGGGCCTGAAGGAGCAGCGATAGTGAAGAGGTAAGCGGAGGTCCCCTTCCATGAGACACAATCACGGGGACCCCGTGCCGGCGAGGGGGAAGCTTTGGGGGGAGTCGGGGGTCACAAGAGGCACCAGGAGGACGGGGGGAGGATCCATTCCTGCCCCGCCTGACCCCAAAATGGCCGCAAATCGTGGCAGAGTTGCACGAAGGTGGGCCAGGCAAGGGCTGTGCCTGTCCCTAAAATGGCGACCGGAGCGAGATTTCGTTGCTCACATAAGGGTCTCCACAGCGCAAAAGACAAGCAATGGGACTGTTTTTTACACTTAGTCCCACGACAGCCTTCACTCACACCGAGAGAATTGTGTGGGGCAACAGCTGAGTGCCCTACAACCCCGGGCCTACACATTCTATATGCCTGACCTTAAGATGGCTGTCCTGGCCTGTCCCCTGGAAGCATTGCTATCGAGAGCATATCAACCCTACAGTAAGTCTCAGCTCCCAGTAACTCCGGGATGGGTGCTGCCAATTGATCTATGACCACGCCCCCCGGACTGAAACCTTGAACATTGTACTCACCTCGGAGCCAGATCAACATGGCCCATGCCCGGTGGAACTTTGATAGAACTTTCGATGGACCTTTGACGATGCCCCCTGGGCGGATACCTAAACTGTTTGTACTTACCTCGGTGCACAAGCAACCTTGGCCGATGCCCGGTGGAGCTGTCATATGCAGCTATAGAGGAGTCTGGCCCTGGTTTCAGCCCCTCGGCCGTCACCTACCCAGCCGGTCATCTGACATTGTTTTCCTCGTTTCCCCGTTGTGTTTCCTTCCCTCCCCCTCCTCCTCCCTCCATGATTCATTGATTTAATTGATGTAACTATGTAACCTGTAACTCTGGGCGGATACCAAAACTGTTTGTACTTACCTCGGTGCACGAGCAACCTTGGCCGATGCCGGGTGGAGCTGTCATATGCCGCTATAGAGGAGTCTAGCCCTGGTTTCACCCCTCGGCCGTCACCTACCCAGCCGGTCATCTTACATTGTTTTTTCTCATTTCCCCGCTGTGTTTCCTTCCCTCTCCCTCCTCCTCCCTCCATGATTCATTGATTTAATTGATGTAACTATGTAACCTGTAACTCTGGGCGGATACCAAAACTGTTTGTACTTACCTCGGTGCACGAGCAACCTTGGCCGATGCCCGGTGGAGCTGTCACATGCAGCTATAGAGGAGTCTGGCCCTGGTTTCAGCCCCTCGGCCGTCACCTACCCAGCCGGTCATCTGACATTGTTTTCCTCGTTTCCCCGTTGTGTTTCCTTCCCTCCCCCTCCTCCTCCCTCCATGATTCATTGATTTAATTGATGTAACTATGTAACCTGTAACTCTGGGCGGATACCAAAACTGTTTGTACTTACCTCGGTGCACGAGCAACCTTGGCCGATGCCGGGTGGAGCTGTCATATGCCGCTATAGAGGAGTCTAGCCCTGGTTTCACCCCCTCGGCCGTCACCTACCCAGCCGGTCATCTTACATTGTTTTTTCTCATTTCCCCGCTGTGTTTCCTTCCCTCTCCCTCCTCCTCCCTCCATGATTCATTGATTTAATTGATGTAACTATGTAACCTGTAACTCTGGGCGGATACCAAAACTGTTTGTACTTACCTCGGTGCACGAGCAACCTTGGCCGATGCCCGGTGGAGCTGTCACATGCAGCTATAGAGGAGTCTGGCCCTGGTTTCACCCCCTCGGCCATCACCTACCCAGCCGGTCATCTGACATTGTTTTTCCTCGTTTCTCCGTTGTGTTTCCTTCCCTCCCCCTCCTCTTCCCTCCTCCCTCCGTGATTCTTTGATTTAATTGATGTAACTATGTAACCTGTAACTCGCTGATCCTCATGTAAAGCGCTCTGATACCTCCGGGTCTAGCCAGCGCTATATAAAACTTTTCAAATAAATAAATAAGACACATCTGTGTGAATTAGAATGTTTTATTCGCATTCAGTGGAGTGTTGAAGCTGGAGCAGTACAGGGCCATGTGAACCCCACTTTACATTGTTGCCTCGTGGAGGGCCAGCCAGAGTCCTTTAGGGATTGACAAGTTCATCGGAAGAGGGAGACTTCAGTCCGCAGTGTGATTGCTGTGTCATTGGTAACCAATCAAAATATGGCAGTCCATGTCGAGGTCCAAGGTGGGTGTTGCTGAGTGTATCGGGAGACAGTGGAAGGTGTTATTTCAGGGCATGATGCAGAGGGCAGAACCAAGCTGAAACAGGCCATATGGCGGAGATGAATGCTACCACTTCATTCTTACCACAGAGCCAGATTCATCATCATCTTCATCCTCTGATGTGTCAGGTGCCTCACATGTGGGTGGTGGTGTTTAGTCTGCAGCACTGTGTGGCACTGACACATCAGGGGCCGGAGGTGGAATGTCTGCCGCACTGTGTGGCACTGACACTTCAGGGGGCGGAGATGTGGATGGAGTAGTAGCAGCAGCATTCATCCGCGCCAGGCCTTGTGGCGGCAATGCCATGGCAAGGATCTGCAGGGCATGGAAGATCACAGCTAAATCTCGCTGGTGTGCAGCCGTGGCAAACATTCTTTCTACCTGCATCCGCTCCATGTTCTCCATGATCCTCCGCATGTGTCCCAACTCCCGGCTGTCATCGCTGGAGCCACTCTGACTAGACAGTTGTTCTTGGCTCAGAGTCATGACTCCAGCGATGTCAGCTATGGATTGTTGGAGAGCATGGAGCGGACAGTGGGTGTCCGCCAGGGACTGTAAGTGGTCCCTGATGGGACGTAGACACCCACGTATGGCATCTAGTTTGGCTGCCATGAGGTCAAACCCCACCCGCAGCTGATCAGCCATCTTCTCCTGGCACCCTAACACACGGCGTTGGAATGCCATGTGTTGGTCGTGGGGGTCCTGGGAGACAGCCGTGGTGGTGGGTGCTTCCTGCTGTGTGGTCTGTGCAGGGGGTGGGGTCTCCTCAATGCAGCTGGGCTACATTGCTCCTGGAGGTGGGGTGCCGAAGCTGTCCATGAGCTGTTGGAGGGCGTCGGTGTCGATGTTGGGGAGGTCCTCTTCATCATCAGTGCTGAGTTGTTGGGTCTGCTCTGCAGGAGGTGTTGATTCTCCCTCTGCAATGTGAAGGGGAGATGCAGATTGACATTGTGTTCACATGTATGTTGACGCATTGGACAAGTTTACTTACAGACTGCATGACAATGTACATTGTGACTGTTTGTGAGGAGATGCCTATGTGATGCGGGACAGTTGACATTTCTACACCATCAGGGATGTGAGGTTGTACTTGTACATTGTCATCTCACAGTTTCCTGCTATGCCAAATGTGAATGGCCATTTTCTACACACAAGCGGCGGCAGTTGTGTCCTCTGTTCTGTTGTGAAAGTGTTGCAGTTTGTACCACATTGTTGTCAATGTTGAGGTGCTCTGAATCTTATGTGCGTGTGCTGCATTGTGGGTGTGTTGCCCCTTCAGCTCTGATTTTGCTGGCCCTTATCCCTTTCAGGCGGTGTGCCTTTCACTTCTGTGCTTATACAGTGCTGAGATGTTGCAGACTTGGGTAACTTGGGCTCTTGGTCGGAGTTGTGACTCTTGGGCATGGTTTGTCCGCAGATGTGCTATACTTAATTGTGCATGTGTGCCATTGTGCCCATCTCCCCCCGTTCCCCCAGTCCCTGGTCGTTACTCACCCTGTTGCTGTTGGGTCAGGTCATGTTGTGCAGTGTCCGGTCCCCCAACTCCTGCCACTGTCTCCCCAATGATGACTCAGGTCACCATTTCCTCCATCTCATCCAGCTCCTGGTGTGTCGCTGGACTCCCACCTCCAGTCTGCGTTGCTGCTTTCAGGTTGGCTGCGAGTTTCAGCTTGGTTTTGCGCTTCACATCATTCCAGCGCCTCTTGAGCTCTTCCATTGTCCTCCTCAGCACTCCGACTGCATTCACCTTATCCAGGATGGACTGCCATATTGTATTTTTAGTTGCCAATGACACAGTGGAGGTGACGAACAGTTGTTGATGGTGTTCTACCACCTCCGTTATCAGGATCCTGTTTTCCTGCAGACTGAACCGCGTCTTCCTCTTCTTCTTCTCCTTACCCTTCCCTGACCCCGAGGTCCCAGGCTGGTCCTCCGTGGGGCTTGTGGGGTTCGGGTTGTCCTCTGTACCTGCTCCGGCTACCTCCATTGTGCTTCGCAGTTGTTATGGTTTTGTTTTTTTTTGCAGCTTTTATGGTGATTTTTCCCGCCTGACGTGGGAATTGCAAGCCTGGCGCTGCTTGTCGCCGATTTTTCTATCGCGGTTGGGCCCATCGCAACTGTTTTCACGTTCGGGTTTCCTTTTTTATCGCTGTCGCAGTAGTTGTATCGCAGACATTTGAGGCGTTATCGGGAAACTATCGCATGTTACCGCCGTGTTGAGAATACGACGTTGACACGGAGTTATTTTCCCGCGATAGACGGCGATATGAAAAATTGCGTTAGCCTATTTTGGCGATGTTTATCGCACGTTCTTGAGAATATCCCCCCAAGTTTCTTATGTACCAGGGTTTCTATTAATTGCTCTAGTACTTTAAAATCATTTAGGTTTTCATCTTTTCATTTCAGTACTAATTTTGTCTGGTAATTGAAAGGAACTATGAGTTTCAGGTGTTGTCTTGCCATTCACTAGCCTGCCTGATTAGCTACCTTTTTGATGCTTTGAATGTCTCCTAGGTGTGTCTGCTAGATTTGTCTCTGCTACAAGGGGCTCAGTAATTTTTATCTTCCCCTATTTTGACCTACGGACAACAAACTGTAGGTATCTTTTGATGTTACCCTTATTGATGATTAGGGCATGACACTTTGTTATTGTGGCAAAGATTAATCTGGTACAACACCTATCATAATCTTTCTCTACGGACCCGAAACAAGCATTCCATCCATCAATTGTTCTTTTTGCATTTGTCACCCTAAGTGGGAAGGGTATGCCCAGATGTGGGTCCCGTGCTCACCATGCCATGGGAGTCAAGCTAGCCTGATACCCTGAAACCAGTCCCAGGATGCTTGTTTCCGGTCCAGGGAGAACCTAGCCTGGCAGTTCGGGCTGGTCTGTTCCCATGGGGAGCAGGGACCAGGCTGATTTGCGCATGGCTGGGTCTAAACTGGAATGGCATGGTGAGCAAAAAATGATGGATTTAGGCCCAGATCTCTGTACTGGGGTGAACGTTTGACATTGTTTCAGCATTCCGTCCATCAATTGTTCTTTTTGTACTTTTAGAAAGTAGGCATTTCTCTGTGCTAATAACTCTTTGTGCTTTGCAGCCTGTCTGCAATACACATCTGGGTTGGGTGACAGCTACACTTTGTGCATTCCCTCTAGACAGCCTCAACACAGGAAGGGCTGGGTGTGACATTCATCTGCATACTGATAGTCTTCCTGGGCAAGGAGAGGGAGAGGTGGTTCACACTTACATCTGAATAGGTTGTCTCCTGCCCCCACACAAAGGGATGATTTATCCCCTACTGATAGTCTGGGCTGGGTTGCAAGGGATCCTTGTGCACTTCAAAGAGTCCCTTTTAACTCACCCCGTACATCAAAGGCATTTTTGAGTATAAGTACAGGGGCTTAGACCCCCCATCTGATCAGCACTGCATAGGACTTGTAACCAGATGCTGCTGGCTCTACATCTGCACATTTCCAGGAGGATTGCTGTGCTGCCCGGAGGAACCGCCATTCTTGCTAACTGCTTTTCTGTGTTGGCTTGCTGATTTCTAGGCTGCAGGAGGAACTGCCACTTTGCACCTTGTCTGGATGAGCTGGCCTGCTTCTGACTACCTGCTTTTATGCCCCCAAGTATTCTCCAAGGGCTTGTTGGCTTGCCCCCTGTTCTCTCAGAGTCTCAGGACCATAAAAGACTCTGCACCATCGCTATTGCCGTGGGACTCAGAGTCTGGAAATTAAAACAACTTCAAACCAACCAGCGCTTCATTCTGCTCAATCGCAGCGCTTTGTGCTACTTGATTCCCAGCATGTTTGGAGGAGCACTGAGGCGCGGGTGCTTTTGTCAGAAGCGAGCATCCTGCGTTGTGAAACTGATGCCGCAGTGCAGAGGGAAGCCCTGTGAGCGTGGTCCTGCCTGGTTACTGTGATGATAGGAGCTTCGTCGTGACAGCGCCAGCTACACCCGTGGGCAGAACCGCAACTGCATCCTGGCAGTGACCATGGAATCCCAGCATCTGGATTCCCCTTTCTGCTGCTACGGACTAACGCGCTTGGTACCCATACAGACCTGAGCAGGCTGTCACCTCCGCTCCTTCCGCAAAAAAAACCCCCATGACGCGGCCCCTGAAGAGTTAAGGGATGTACCGTCTTGTTGAAACGGGACCTGTGTGGCCCCATCAGCCGACCTGCACGCTCGTGGGCGACTGAGAATCTCTCTTTTCACCAGTCCCAGAAGACCCGTGGGACCCCATTGGTCAAGTGTTACTTTAGGCCCCCGCACCTGACTGATCGGGAGGGCTACGGTAACACAGTATCTCATTAAGAGTAGCACACTGGTGCTCTCACATGAGGACATTTCATCTGTCTGCTTTTAAACCTACAGTAATGAAAAACAAATGTAAGCGATTTTCACTGCCAGGACATGTAAAACTCAAAAGTCCATGTCCAATTTTTTTAATACAATGCACACTGCCCTATGGGCTGTTTAGGTCGTACCCTATGGGTGACATATGTATTAAAAAGGAAGTTTTAGGTCTGGCAAAAGGTTTCTCTTGCCAGATCGAAATGGCAGTTTAAAACTGCACATAGGCTGCAATGGCAGGGCTGAGAAATCTTTTAAAGGGCCACATAATTCAGTGGCACAATAAGTGCTGCAAACCCACTAGTAGCATTTAATTTACTGGCCCTGGGTACACGTAGTACCATTTTACTAGGGTCTTATAACTAAATGAAATGTGCCAATTGGGTGTAAACTAATTTTACCATGTTTAAAGGAGAGACAGAAAGCACTTTTGCAGTGGTAAAGTATACAGGGTCCTAAAGCCAACAAAAATGAATTTCAGCAAAACAGGAGGGAAGAAAGCAAAATATTTGAGGGAACAACACCCTGAGGTTGTCAGGCCTAACAGGGATCTACAAAAATGATCCCTTGCTGAATTCAGAATTTTGTCTACTTTTCAGAAATGTATAGCTGTCCAGGATCATAAATGGGTTTCATACCTGTTTCTATCACAAACTGCAAGCAGGTTAAAACCACAAAAATGAGGAAAAATTGGCTTCCTCTTAAAAAAAAAAAAAAGCCAAGACTGTGGTAAAAAAGTTTTTTTTTTTTTTATACAGCACTGCTTGTTCTTGGAAGTTGGGACGAACATAATCTTACCACAACAAACTTTTTATTGATGCTATTTTTAGAAACAAAAAAGGTTGTCTTGTACAGCCCTTTTTCCCGTAAAACAAATGTGTGTGTGTGTATATATACACATATACATATATATATATATATTTTTTTAATATATTTAGCCTAAGTTCTCTGTCCCCTTAAGGGGAATCTACAAAACCTGAGAACTTTTAGAATCCCCAGGATATCGAAAAAAAGGACGCAATTTTGGCATGGGTATCTTATGTGGAAAAAAGTTATGCAGGCATAAGCGCAAAGTACCCCAAAGAGCAAAAAAAGGAATCGGCACTGACATGGAAAAGCCTCAGCAATTATGGCTTTAGAAGGAAGAAATATTTTCGGGAAAAATATACCCTGTTAAATCACCCTAAAATTGCCAGGGTAGCAAACATGGTTTTGACATATTCTGTTGATTCTAAATAGTCTGACAATGCCTACTAAATCTATGGAAATGCTGTTCCACTTCTCGCAGAAGGCATATGTGGTTTGATATTTGCCTGTGCTAGTCCGGTTGAGTGTTAAGGGCAAGAGTGTTGAGAGACGTGGCATATAGTATTAATATTTATGGAATATGATGATTGAGCTGATGCAAAATAGGCTACTTTTTAACATGTACGATTTTAGCTTTTCGTGTTGTTTATTGGAATTGTACTTGCTATTTTGAATGCCCATTTATTTGATTTGATGTGATTATCCATTACCAGCCGGCATGAACCCCTCTGATGCTCTGGATGAGGTGGTCCAGTGTATAAAAAGTAAGAAGTGGGGGTGGCACCTCCTTCTCTTTTCTCGCCGCTCAGGACTGGAATGCTCTTCCTATTCATCTACGGGCTACGAAGAATGCACTCTCCTTCAGACTCCATCTTAAGAGCTGTCTTTTTGAATTAGCATATCAATAATTGGTTCAGTTTTGGTGGTCAGCAAGCCGGGACACTCTTTGAGTAGCTGTGCACTTTACACATCCTGTGATTGACTGAGCGCCGCTGAATGGGATTCTGGATTATGTGGAGTTTTAGGCATTTGGTATTGCCTATGTTGGTGTGGGGCTCATTTTGTGCCATGCAGTCTTTACTGTAATAATTTATCTCAATAAGGATTCTTTTTGTCAAAGAGCTTTCTGCAAGGTGAATTCTTCACAGCTGTTTCTTCTCATATTGGTATTGTCCTGTATCAGGTTGTACTCTCGCAAGTCATGTGACCCTTTTTTTTGCCGCTCAAGACTAGGTTGACTAGATTTTCAGATGGAAAAACCAGGACGGGGGCACAGACATATAAAAAGGACTAAATGCTCTAAATGCTCTATTATGTCTCAGGGCATAATATATATATAGAAACAGATATAAGCTCCATTACTGTAACTAACCTCAGTGATGTTAACCTCAGTAAAGCGGAATCTCAACTGTTATCACTTGGTCTCACTTACTGTCCCGAAAGTAGCTTCAACTACAGCAGAACTAGAGTGGATATCTTCCAATTTATTTGCAAACTTAAATTGATTAAGTACTTTAAACTCAAGCACAACAACATTTCCACTGCTGCGCCCAACACTGCACATGTGCCTGCGAACACCAACCTCCTGGTCTCTGACATACCCATCATGTGCACTTTGCATGACCTGCAATCGACCTCACAGGCATTCTCCATGCAGCAAATTCTGAATGAGGAAGGCAACACGGGCCCGTGTTCCATCAAAAGCCCATTTAAACCTCAATCCACTTTCATTCCGACTATGCCAAGGGATTCCATTGACACCTTCAATGATGTTATCATTGAGGAACTTAAAGACCTACACCACAGATCCAACAAGAAACAACGCAAGTACACACATCGAGACCAGCAATATTTTTCCCTCATCAAAAAACTACAGAATAACAATCAAGTGATCATTAACAAATCAGACAAGGGGGGCAACATCGTGCTATGGCCTAGAAACCTTTACCTTGAGGAAGCACACAGGCACCTCAATGATGTGACGTGCTACAAAAAATCCAATACACAAGAGTTTTCTATCATTAAGAAAATCTGAAATCTCATTTGAACCGCTATAGACACAAGGGACTTTTGACCAAAGAGGAATTTCTCTTCTTGAACAACGACAATCCAGTGATGCCGGTGCTGTACTTTCTCCCTAAAGTCCATAAGGGAGTGTCTCCTATACCTGGGAGCCCCATCATATCGGCACGTAAGAGCTTATGTGAAAACATATCCAGATATGTGGATTTGTTTTTCCAAGACTTTGTGATACAGTTACCATCGTATCTTAGAGACACTGGGGACTTCCTGCTCAAGATCAAAGACATTGAATGGTCTGATGAGGTCATTATGATGTCAATGGACATTACGTCTCTTTACACCAGCATCAACCATGTAGACGGCCTCAGAGCCTGTGAACACTTTCTCATGGGTGCCCTATCCACTGCTATAAACACAATGACTTCATTTTGTTTTTGATTAAGTGGTGCCTTAATAACAACTTTTTTCTGTTTGCCAATGATATTTATCAACAGTTGAGAGGGGTCGCAATGGGGGCTTGCTTCTCCCCCAGCTATGCTTGTCTTCATGTAGGCTGGTGGGAGGAGTGGGTCCTCAGGGCGATCCACCACGAAGCTTTCAATAACAATGTAATTACCTGGCTTCGTTATATTGATGATATTTTTGTGATATGGAGGGGCACTGAGGAAAGTGCCTCGGGCTTTGTGTCTGAGATCAATAACAATGATCTCAACCTAGAATTCAACGCCACCATCAGTGCCACTAACATTGAATTCCTTGATGTAACTGTGTATATTGCCAATGACACCTTGCATACCAAACTACATCGCAAAACCACTGCAGGAAATTCTAAACTCCACGCCTCAAGTTTTCACCCAAAACATCTAGTGGCTAGCAGCCCTTATGGTGAAATGCTCCGTCTACGGAGAATTTCAGTAATGAGGAGGATAGGACTAGATGTCAACTTGATGCCCTTAGGAGATTCAAGGCACGGGGGTACTCCACTCAGACCATCACTAGAGCCATTAGGAGAGCAAATGACACACCCAGAGAACAATTGCTGAGGGGCCACACTGAAGATGTCCAGACTCAAATATCTGCAATTGCCACCCCCATGACTGACACTGGTGGGACAGTAGACACTCTCCTCATTATTACTCACAGCAGAGAAGAGAGAGCCATCAGATCCATCATCAACAGACAGTGGCGGATCATCCAAACAAACCCTATCCTCGGCCCTCTAGTCCCCACACGTCCCAACATCACCTACCGACGTGCATACTCCATGAGGGATGCCCTAGTCAGAAGTAGTCCCAAAGCCACCACCACATCTAATTGGCTCACCAATGTGAAGGGCTTCTTCAAATGCAACACTTGTAGAGCCTGTCGTTTTGGGATTAATACCACTCAGGTCAATGCAGACTTCAGATCTAAACCCATTGTCATCAGTCACAAATACACTTGTAAGACTGAATATGCGGTATACGTTCTCCAGTGTACCTGCAACCTAAGATATGTTGGGAGCGCTAAACTCCAAGTGCACATGCGGATTCTGCAACACCTCAGGGCAATAGTCAACAACGACCATACATATCCTGTGGCGAGACATTTTAAAGAGGTCCACAACAATAACCTCCAACACCTTAAATACTTTGTCATTGACAATGTACCCACAACCAGAAGAGGGGGTAACCGGGAAAAACTCCTGAGGCAACTAGAGTCACGCTACATACTTGACCTAAACACTAAGACACCATGTGGCCTCAACATCAGTGAGGATTTGTATAATATCCTATAATGTCTTAACGTCACGCTTTCTGTCATAATCTATACTGAATACAACACTGTTACGTGGTTTTTCACTCCATGTAAGGTCTCATCCTCCCATATCTCTTTCCTAATATGTGCTTCCGTCTCCAATATTTCCTTTTTCCCTTCTCCAACCCCTACCCTCTATACCCTTTCTCCAGGTGCTCTCCCTCCCACTAACCCTATTGGCTTTCTTCCAATATTTTTCTAGTGGTCATGTTTAGATCTCCACACTTGTGGTTTATATGATGTCTATACCCATGTAATTAGTGCATTTTATGTGTATTATGCTGACATACCATTGACTTCAATGTTATTTCACGTAGACTCACACCTACGTTCTACGCCACTCTCTGCTATCATGTGCTCCACTGTATATACACTTTCACACTTGTACTTCGCGGGCTACCCTGTATATCACGCGATCTTACTATGGTTCTTGATTTTCCCATAGAGCGCCACTCTGCACTGAAGCCTCGTTTTATATTATATGTTCTCGGCACCGTGTCTATCCCCCCTCACCGTTCAGCCCTCATTCATCACCACAATTAGGGCAGCACATGCACAAACCCTGTGTTATACATACAGTACCAACACAGCGGTTTTTAGCTCAGCGCACTCACTGCACATCGAGCACCTGCTCATTCCCCTAGGCTGCCTACTGATCAGACTCCTCGTATGGCACCACATTCCACTCAGAGGCACACCGAGTGGGGTCACTGCTAGGTGGATTCCGAACCACACATGCATCCTCTGCAGCAGTCTTACTCCACTGCAACCTGTTACAGTGACAACACGCTACTGCATTTAGGCGGTCTAGATTCAGCTGCCGCACTCGGCAATTATCTGTTGCCGTTTGTCTTTAGACCCACGTCCATAGCATATTATTATGCGGCCAGGGTGTACACATGCACGTTTCGCTGCCGGTAACTGTGACACTCACCTCGCGACCGCTCACAGCATGTTGAACATGACTAGGCAATTACAGATACCTTCCATTTCTATTGTTTATATATGTGGCTACATACAGTCTGTCTATACTGTTCATGACCTACGTGGTCACCAACATGTCCATGCTCGTTCTCACCTAGGGGGCGGAGTTTTGTTACATTTTCACCTGTGCTCATTTAACATGTCAATCACCGTTGAGTTACATGTCTGTATGCTATATAAAGCTCGCATTTGTAAGTAGCGCGTTATGTGATCAAGGCCGCAGGACTGCGGCCGAAATGCGTCATATGGACTATGCATTTTGAATAAAACTTGATGTTCTTCACTTATCCTGGTGTCTGTGCCCGAGCCGTGATTCTTCATTCGCTTGTCTTCGAGAGAGGAGTTGTATATGTATATATATATATATATATATAAACACCACATCCGACTCCTCACAATGAAACCGGACACCGACACGGGGGAAACTTTAGGTAATGCCGTCTTTAATTCAGAAATACGCTGCGACGCGTTTCGGCAATTCCTGCCTTGATCACACAGTGATCGCTACTCCATTAACAAACATTTATAAAACCACAGAGTAACATGGTCACATGACTCGAACTTCACAGTAGATAGAAAAGAAAGACTTGCACATGTGCATATATTCGGAAAACGTTCACATTATTCCATTATCTTTAAAATGAATTATTTTCAAGAATATTCATTCATATTGTTTCGTGACTTATCTGTAAAACAGAATAGCAATTATACTTTCATTGTATTCTATTTACATTATTCATTGTAAAGTGCCTGTGCAGTAAACTCTCATGTTTCATTTTAGCATAAAAGACAAGGGCCTAGCTTCCAATGTTGAAAAAACTTTTTCACATCAGAGTTTCTTTGCAATAAAAATGATACGTCTCATTTCACTACAAAATAGATATTTGCTTACAGACTTCATTAAAATTCATAAAATACTTTTTGCTGCTTTGACTCATATTGAAACTGAGACTGAATACACAAGTTATTCTTCAATTTATGATTGTTTTATCCCAACAGGCAGTAATTGGTGGTAAACATCATTGCAATGCGGTATTAAAGCTTTATCAAAATGGGGCATTAAAGTGCAAGTGCTGATTCTCAGTTGGTTTTGAGCCTCCATTTATCATATAGAAAATTCAGATGATTGCTCAATTTGAGAGTTCTGGGATCTATAAATTAATCAGAAAATGGGAGTGTCTTAGTCTTGGGTTCAAAAACATTGTCAATATACCAGTGCAAAACTGCGCAATTATATATATATATATATATATATATATATATATATATATATATATATATATATATATATATATATATATATATATACTTTCTTTTCACATTCCCTCCCCTGCCTGTGAAGAGCTCCAGGGTCTGCGTACTGGGCCCGGCCGAGCTCTGCAGCCCTGATTCACACCTCATTAACTCCTGCTGTGCTGCTTGAATGAGGCGAGGCAGCACAGCAAGAGAGTCTAAACAAACTAACTTCTGTCACCGGTTTCTAAGAGGGTGGTTAAAACGTGAACCTGCACAACACTGTGATTAATGTGCAGGTTCCCCCGACCCTCCCTTAAAAAAACAGGACATTTTTGTGCTTAGGAGAAAGTGTCGGAACACCGGGACAGTCCTTCAAAAACAGGGATTGTGCCGGCAAATCCAGGACGTCTGGCCATCCTACCCAAGACCTCTCTGAAGATTTATTTTACCTTTCTTTTACCTCTTGATGGGTGTGGCAGTATAATTATTACAGAGGCATTTGCACAGTCCTAGACTACTATTTGGCTACTGATCTCTTGGTGCATGATTTCAAATGCCATCCTTCCTTTATTCAGTGCTCATCCTGTCTCTAGTGTCTGCTACACTCTCCTGACCCATTGACTCCATACTACGCCTAATCTTTCCCTCCTGCACTATTCCACTTCCTCCTGTGTTCATCCTCTCCCTGGTTACATTTCCCGCTTTACACTTACCTTCTCCTTGTTGTACTTCTACTTTTATTTATTTATTTCATGGTTTTTGTTTTGGTTCTTAATATGTTGCCTTTTGACTACTTCAAAGTGCTTTTTTGGTTCCTTGAGAAATCAGCAAAAGTCTACGCAAATGAAAGAGAACCACCCTTTCATCCGGAAACACTGATCCTGGGTTAAGATTGGAAATGATGCACCTGCTAGGGTTGGTGGTTAGATTTACTTTGTAATCTTTTTGTTTACTCTTGTTTGCTTTGTGGGATTGCCTTCCTGTACTCACCATTTCTCTCCTGCAGTCAGAATCTATCTACTGCATCCAGCCACTCCTTTCTGAAACCAACACTCCCTCCTTTACACTCCCCATTCCTCTTCCACTTATGCTATGCCTGCAATGCTGACTTCCTTCATGCTTTACTCCACACCCTCCATCCTTGTCTCACCCTTTTTCCTTTGCTACCTCCAATATATTCCTCCAAGGATAACACTCACTTCTTGCTTTCTGTGCTAATCATTTTCCTATTTTGGATTTGCCATCTCCTTTCTCTGCTCATGCTCTTCACTTAAATGCACTACTTCAGTGCTCACCCTTTCTTCTCATGATCCTCATCTCCCACCTCTACTCCCGCTTTTGCTTCTGTGCTCATTCCTCACCCTTGTTTTGAATCACATCCATGCATTCCCTGTGGGTCAAGAACTAGCTTTACTGATCATATCCAAGATCAATAATGTTATAGTAAATATATTTTCATTTAAGGATAGAGGATGCTTGAAAGAGCAACCCAAAACATGTGGTTAGAAATAAGACCAGTAAGCAAATTCAAGCAAGAATGGTTAAGCAAAAACATTATGTGGGGATTGCAAGCGGAAAATGGTTTACGCCTACAATTGTTTGCCAGCAGCTCAAGTTAAGAAATGTTTTACTTAATGTGCCACCCACGCCATATCTTTTCCCGACCATGTTGAACCAAAGTATTTTCCCTGATTTGATTAAAAAATAGAGCTGGCCGCTATTTATTTATTTCAAGAAAAGCCACTCAAGAAGTTTTATCTAATTACAGCACAATGTAGGTAAGGTGCAAGAGTTATATGTCCTGGATTAATTTTCACCTGTGGTGGTACAACTCAAACAACTGGGACACTATGAATCCAGGTTCTGCTCCAGTTTCCTCACAGATATTACCTCGCCATTGCTTTTGAATGATTCTCTTTGTGTTAGTGTGCTTGCTGGCGGTGCTTGTTGGATCTGTAGGGCATCTTTGTGGCCATGAGTATCATTGACTATTGGACTCTCATCAAAATCCTGAAGGATTAAATGGACTTTGTGGGCAGGGACTGGACGGCTTCTCTTCTCTTGTGCCTAACCACTTTCAGTGGGCCAGTTAGGACTACTGATTCTAACATCATTTCCATCCACTCAGTGATCCACAGGTTGACATTCTATCCAAACTGCTCTTCAGTTTATATGCACAATCTCTTGGAGATATTATTTACCAGTTTAGTATCCCCACTCATCAATATGCAGATAATTCCCAATTATATGGGGGATGTTTGAGTCCCAAACACACTATTAGCATTGAATATTCATGAATGGTTGTTCAGTGGGAACTTACAATTTTTATTTTAACTTCTACCCACCTCCTTGCCCCCCTCACTTCACACAGTTCTCTGGATCTAGTGTGGTCATAAGCTGTTTGGAGCACATGGCATTAATGACCTGGCTAGCTTATTTTGAAACCTACTAATTTGTCACACATTTTAATGCAACATATTTTGATACCCATTTTTCTTTCTCTGACTTTGTTTTTGCAACTTTAGTTAAAGCATTATAGACAGGGTACAGTCCACACATTAGTAGCAGGTAGCTAATCCTAATAAAAAGCCATGAAGAAGGATATCCTGTTTGGTCCTGTGGTGTTGACTCTCCTGTGTTCGTAGTTAGTTTTTTGTAGGTGGTGTTGCAAAAAAGTGACTAACCTAGAAAGGTACTTTTGTATCAGACTTTGCAGTAACGTGGAGGGAGCCTATGAACCCTGCCTGTCATTCTCTTTCAGCACTCTGCCGACGAGTGTTTCACATCTATGAAACATTCCCTCAATAGTACTTTGTGTTCTCAATCTATGGAAGAAATGTACAATATGATTCAATCTCCAGTGTGCTGATTAAAAGATAAATTAATTACTCCGAGCAAACTAATGGCTTCTATTTGTGTCTGCAGGAAATTTCCCTTTCTCTGCCAACGCTTAATGGTGAGGAAAATAGAGAAATCTGATATTTGAATAATAAAATAAAGGATCTAAAATGCATATGTTTCTCATGACTCTTTAAAAAAATGATGTTTCTTTTATTTGTACTGAAACTTCACCCTTGGGTTTAATTTAGCTGGAATGGCAACCTGACCCTAAACCTTTCAAAGTGCCGAAGCATAGTGACCATGAGGCGATAATAATTTAAACACCAGCTTCTCAAATGTGCCACATACACAAATATGTAATTGTATCATATTTTGTGAAAGCCTTGTACATGGAGTGTATTTTTCAGTGTTCAGTGCTTGTTGAGACTCCGCTAATCATATGCTGTCAACTCAGGTAGAATAACGTCAATCCTCACTAATTGTTAAATTGATATATAATGTCTGTCATAATAAATAGAAATGCATTGTGGGTTTTACACATAAACCAAAGATACCCAAGAGATAGAAGTTTGCACTCTGTGCATTAGTAGTCACTTCACGAAAAGTCGAATGTATCAGCCAAACTCACCAAGAGGACAGGTAGTCTGTCATCCACCAGTACTCTCCGATTTTGTTTATTTACTGCCCTAATTTTGAGCTCCATAAATTTACTGAGCAAAATCTAGCATTAGCGAGGTAGCTGGATGTAAATTGCAAAATGGCTGCCTAGGTGTGTATATTTGTCCCAGAAGCGGAAGGCAGAGGTGAAAGAAAGGTCCTTTATACTAGAACTGGATACTTCGTGCTTCACTTTAAGGATGTTACAAATGCGTGCACAAAATGGCGCAGTGAACAATAGTGAGGTGTGTGTTAGCTTATCTGGAGGGATGTTGGGGACTTGGATAAATAGCCTTGATCTGGAGGTTAAATGTGGACCGCTGGTAAACACCACACCAGCCTCCTCACCTGAGGCACCAGAGCTTGGTTTCATGGTTCACTCGACTCATATTTCCCTGCATGGCCACTTGTTCGAAACATGGCAGGTACAATGAGCCTTTCATTCTTCCGGGGTTGATAAACTGAATACCATCAAGTTCAGTAGCAATAATCATCTGCTATATTGTGCTAATTCCTTGAAGTGAATGTGGGGTTTACATATGCATGCAACGTTATGTAATAGTGTGTTTTGTACCGGTTATGGCCAAGCCTGCACGAGGCACACTTCTGTGTCCTGGTTTAAGACTAAGATCTCCGTTTTTATCATATTGCCATTGAGGCCCAGACCTCAGTTAAAATGGCAGAATATGTGACTTTGCTATGTTTGCCTACAGTTCTGTCGATGCTTGCTGAAACACACAGGCAGACAGAGCATTACAGCCACAGTAGGATTAATCTGTTCATTCTGGTACCATCTAAGACCCTTGAGCATCCATCTCTTGGTTTTTTGATATTATACAGCCATGAAAAGTCCCTTACCACTTCTACATTTGGTTAAAATCTACCAAGTCAGGTCAGCCTGCCTGAAGCCACTACTCATGCTGGCCCTCTGTTGTCCGCTTAAACCCTCATTCCAAGTGGCCATTGGTGTCAGGATGGTCTAACCCAGTGGCGGTTTCTCTACGAGGGCGTCGGGGCTCCGCCCCCGTTACATTCACAATGCTCAGCTCATAGTCATTTATAAAACAAAACAAAAAAACATTTATCAGCTGCCATTAACACTTTTACTGTAGAACTTGAACACGAGGCTGCGGGGCACTGTCTGCCCCACTCACCGATATCGCCGCTGTTGGACGTCACGTGACTCTCTCCCCTGCCCTGTTGTTTGCTCAAGAAGCCTACGTGTTTGCCGGCTGAGAACCTCACAGCCCTGAAGGCTGTGATGTCATCAGCTCGGCAAAGACCTAGCTGCAAGGCGTAGTCTCCACCCCCTGATGGCGTGGAGGTAAAGTTAGCCCCGGGCATTTTAAATACAAGCCCGGGATCGCTAACCCTCCACGTCAATCAGAGAGAGTGGAGAGCTTGTCACCCCACCCTTTCCCAACTCGTTACAGGGCGTGGTGGGACCCACCCTGTGACGAGTTGGGAAAGGGTGTGGCAGGCGGGAAGCCAAGGAATCGAGTCTGCGCAGACTCGACCTCAGACGGCTTCCCGCTCATGAGTCTGCAGTGGCACTCGGAGTGGTGAACTGGAAGCTGCATTTTTTACTGCGTCACACTAGACAGTCGGACTGCGTTTTGGAGAAAAGGCACTGAGGCAGTCTGTCCAGTCTGAAATTATCATCATCAGACGTCTGACGTTGTGAACTCGGTCAGTTCACCAGCCCAGGTAAGGCCCAGGCGGGCATTTTTTAACTTGTATAGGCCCGTTTAGGGCCTTGTCGTTGCGTGGTGTGCATGGCCTATTTCGACGGAGTTCACCCTTCTGGGGGTCCGCTGTGCCTTCCTCCGGACAGGGGGTGCGGGGCATGGCCTATTTCCAAGGAGTTTATCATACTGCGGGTCTGCTGGGTCTTCCTCCAGCTGGAGTGTGCGTGGCTGTGTGCGAGAGTGGCCACCTTATCGGGGTTCTTCCTTTGAGCATAGTGGGAAGTTGGAGTGCTTTTAAGTGCTCTGTTGGCTGACCTGCTCGTTCGATGTACACAATTCTGTTAACAATGGGAAAAGAGAACAATGGCCATTTGTTTGGGTAGCAGATTAAAGCCTAATTTGCAGTCAAATACCACTTGACTACAATTACAGTCAGAGCATTGCAGACAAGAGAAATAGCAAATTGCATAATGAAGGGAGTGCTAGACATTACAAAACACAATATCGACCCTCGACAATTTCGAAAAGTCACCTCAATGCTAGCACATGAATTAAAGCAGAAGTAAATTAGCATAAAAGGGGAAAGTGATTTTTCTGAAGACTGTGAAAAAACGCAATGAAGAAATGATGGTATGTGCGGCGTTGAAATGTATGCAGGGTTATAATGATGATCTTAGGAACACCACACCTGCATCCAATGAAGTGTTTTGCTAGATGGAGCATTTTTCGAGTACCATCCCCCGAACTGATAAACAAGGGATATATAAGACCTGCCCGAGAGTCGCCTGTTATGTTACTTCCACAGTGCGGTAGGAATCTGCGTAAACCTGCCAGTATTTTCTGTAATCTCACACAAATGTTGTGTAATGCTTAATCTGCTGATGGGTTCACTGTTTAGATATGGAGGACACGGCATGCATCAAGCTATCTATCCCCGGGTGCAGGCTCACAGTCTTTCTCTGTAGGGACACTGTGGCGGCACAATACACTGACTGTTTACTGCGACTGTATATTTTGTATTCAATCTGTGTTCTTTGCATCTGTGTGCATTTATAGCATCTTGAAAGCGTTCAGAGGCAGCACGTAAAACAACGTAATGAATAAACACACAAATACCCAGAACACAGACTCGTATATATAATAATTGTACGTGTGTGTGTATCGGCATTGTTAAATGTTATGCAAATAGGTGCACCTATTTCTGTCACCACCATGGAAGTCCCCTCTCTTTCACACCACACACCAAGATGTTAAAGACAGGGGTGGACGAGCCAACAAATTAATAAGGAGATCCGAGACAGAGCCAAGCCCCTATCGACCCCGTGCCCAGCCCCAGAAGACCATTCAGATGGCACGCAAGGGTGTGGGAGCAGGATCTTGGAATTATCAGGTGACTCAGATGCAATGGCTGTCATGCACCTGATCGGTCACATCTCATTAGGCTGTATGTCGGCCAAATGTTCCCATGATTGTGAGTTGTAGGCACCGGCCATAGAAAGCATTCATGAAGGCTGCAGAATGAAACTAATGCATACCAATGAGGTGCATAGTTGTGACGCCACTCATGGC
This sequence comes from Calotriton arnoldi, assembly GCA_963921515.1. NCBI lineage: Eukaryota > Metazoa > Chordata > Amphibia > Caudata > Salamandridae > Calotriton > Calotriton arnoldi. Next base: position 782,726 of record CAWUFW010000371.1, on the reverse strand, counting down.
ATCCCTGTTGGGTTAGATGTGTGTTTTAGTGCGCCTATCGCAATTGTGCAAAACCAGGTGGTTGTGTATTTAGGGAGTGAGGTCGGCTGTTCAGACCCATGTGTCTACATATTGGAGTAGAATTTTGGTCACAAATCTGGATGCTTCAGACATAAGGGACCATGCAATGTCGAAGGGTGGATAGGGAGGGACGCCTTCCCTACACTCTGCTTTGAATGGGACAGTAGAACACTTCAGCACTACTGTGCTTTGAATGGCACAATGCAATAAGTGATACTGGGCTTTGAATGGGAAGTAAGTGCACGCCTGCGTTACTGTGCTTTGAAAAGAACTGAAGGGCTTCCCAGCGCTACAGAGCTTTGCATGAGACAGAAGGGCATTTCTCATTAGTGCTTCTGTATTTTCAGTGGGGCAGTTAGGCACTCCAGTGCTACTTTGCTTTGAATGGGACAGTAGGGCAATTCTCACCAGTGCAGTTGTACTTTCGGTGGGACAGTAGGGCACCCCAGAGCTACTGCGTTTTGAAGGAGACAGTAGGACACTCCAGGGCTGCTGTATTTGAATTGAACTGTAGAGGACTCCAGTGCAACTGTGCTTCGAATAGGGCGGAAGGGCACTCCAGTGTTATAATGATTTGAGTAGAACAGTTGAGTTTTCCAGCGCTACTATGATTTGAATCGGAAAGTAAGGTGCTTCTCATCAGTGCGACTGTACTTTCAGTGGGACAGTAGGGATCTCCATGGCTAATGTGCTTTGAATGGGACAGTTAAGAGCTCTGGTGCTAGTGGACTTTGATTGGGACTCTAGGGCATTCCAGTGCTACTGTGAGTTGAAAGGGACAGTATCACACTCAAGCGTCACTGTGATTTGAATGAGGCAGTATGGCACTCTAGCACTATTATGCTTTGAATGGGACAGTAGGGCACTTTTTTTGCAGTTTTATGTAGCTACCTATGTTGTCATATGACATCTCTTTATCAATGTAATAACTGCACTTTCACAATTGCTTTATTAACCTTCCTGCTTTCTCATATTTGCTTGAAAATGCACCATTTGTCCACTCTTTTTTCAACATTTTCTCGGGGTAGAACCCCCTGAACCCCTCCCATAGGCTGTTCGGACTACGCTCGCTCGCCGCAGTGCGACAATAATTTTCGCCCTACCACTTTCAAATGTCACCAGCCGCCGGTTAGACTCTAACCATTGTGCTCAGTATCCAACCAATGCAATGCACTTTTACGTCTTTCACCACCTTCACCATTGACCACATACACAGGGGTATGATGGCCAGTGATAGAAATGGGGGGAAAGAGTAATGGGATAAGTCAGAAAATAGAGACACATGACCCCATTATTCTTACTCTCAACTTTGGTTGATCAGGGATGTCTGTAGGATGTAGTGGATAGCTACAAGACAAGAGATATATTAAATTACATTTTATAGAGTACTCTACTCTGAACTGCAATATGGAATGGATATACTTTAACACCTTCGCTGCGATCGGAATTCCGCTCAGGTGCTGGACATTCCGATCGCGGGCGTGGTCGTGACGAGCTCAGCTCGTCATGCGCACACGCCCACCGCGCAGCATGACGAGCTGAGCTCGTCATGAGCATCGAAGAGGTTAACATTATCTCTGCTTTGCCAGCTCTCTGTACTTTGATTGGGAACTTGTTATTCCTGAAAACTAAATACACCAAGAATGAGTACCTCAACCATACATACACTAGCGCTTGTTCTTGTGACTGGAATAACTACCCCATGCTTTGTCACTATGCACTTTCTAGTGGAAGATGAGTTATAGTTTCGATTTGACTTCTGTAGAACTGCACAGTAACCAACAATGTTAATACTCTTTTGTCCCCTGCTTTTGGCAGTTGGTTCGTGCATACAGGAAGGCATAACTTATGCATAACATTCATATACACATGTGCAACATAGTCTAGTCTAAGATTCCTTTCAATTTCCTCACAAGATAACCTTTAATAAAATGTAACAGCACACAGTCTTACAATATCTTATGTTGTACTTTAGTTAGCTTCTCCCGACCATGCAAGAGTTTATGGCCTGCTGGGAACAGCATCTTCCTCAGAGAACATTGCCATGCAGCGCATGCTCCATGCACACACAGCTTCAGTCCAGACAGCGCCAACACTACATGATTGCCATCCTCTCCTTCCTCAAACTGAAGCTCATGTGAGCAGGTGTATGGTATTTGCTCCCTTGTGCTCAATTCATACTAAGTGGTAAGCATTGTTCCAGCTTCCTGACAGTTAGACTTGAAATGGGAGGTATCAGCTGAATCAGGATTACAAGTTTCATGCGAAAGCTGTGACCCCCCATCAACCTCCTCCAAGACTGAGGAAATGTGTAGTGGAGAGAAGGCCCAGTAATGAGGAAGAACGTGCAAAAGGCAGTGTGGAAGCTGCAATTCTTGAGGTAATTCTCTGTTTTTCTTTGAATTGTATTTTCATTTCAATGTACAGATAATACATTGGTTCAGCGTCTTAATCGATACAGGTGTGTTGGTATAGCTTTCTGCTCAGCATACAACCTGTTTGTCTTTCAATACACAAGTTCATGGTTGTCTCATTCACCTTTTGTCCTTTGTTGCTTATACCTGTTCTCTTTGAGTTAGGTGAATTCTATATTGTAAGACGGATTTTCAATATCCATTGCATGTGTGTATTCCGTGTAGCTGTCCCGGAATCAATTTGCCTGTCAAGTCCGGCCAAATATTGTGTATTGTTTACCTTGTTTTTTTATAGGTATTATTATGGTATGGCAGGTGGGTATACTGTCGTGGAATAGTCATCCTCCTGTTTGTTGCAATGTATCACGTCTACTAGCCAGTCTTTATGCTGTGGTGTTCCATAACTTAACCATTTTATTGCCACCGCTTATTTAGCCAATATAAGTGCCATTGATACACAATTACCATGTCCTTTTTGTATGGCGGCAGTGTAGCCTAGTAAGGTGAACACTGGCATATATGGTCTGCTAACCTGTGTCATTTCTCTTAGCGTATATGTTATTGCAATCCAATGTTGTCTGACTTTCATGCAGTTGTGCAAACAGTATGCATTTGATACATGGCTTCTCCTGTAGTTAGGATCTGTCCCTGGCAGAAACGTCAGTATTTGCTTTGGTGTGTAGTGAAAGCGCGGAAAGAGTCAAAATTTTACTCTTCGGTACCAGTTCAACATGTAACGTACAAGAATGGGCTCCAACTCCGCGCCAAATATTTTTCTTCTAAGCAACAGATCTTTACCATCGTATTTGAATGGAAGCTAAATCAAATTGAGTCAATCATCATTATAATTTACAGTTTAAGTTCAATCAATGATGATAGTTTAAAAAAAAAAATTAAATCGAAGAGATTAGTACATTTTTTAAATTTCTTTTTATTCAGTTAGTAAATCAATTAATCTGTTTACTGAAATTATCAAGAAAAAATATGGTTAGAGTCATCAATAATGAAAATTAACAAGCGTGTTCCATAAAGGAATTAGTCCCTATTCTATCTAAAAGGAACCTAACCTAATAGAACCCATAAAGATGTCCGGAAAAGAGCACGATCAAAGGAGAATCAAGATCAAGATCAAAATCAGAACTAAGAAGTCGAACTCTGCATAAAGAGTAGTTCATGAAACTCAGCTGAGTCTAATTTCTCCAAAAGCATCAGCAGACAGCTGCAGTAGCAGACTATACAAAATAAATGTCAATTAAGAAAATAGGGAATCAGACGCAGCAGTAGCTACACCCACCAGGGTAAAAGAGTAAAATATGTCACCTACAAAATGTCAGACAACAGAAATTGCAGACCGCAGTAGCTTCCAGCAAAAAGCTCTGGGCGCAAGGGAAAGTGAGGGTCTCTGTGAAGAAGAGGGAAGAGCAATGAATGCCCTAACCAACTAGAAACACGCACTAATATGAAAGACATGAGAACATGCTATTAACAATGTTGCGGATCTGGTCACTCCGGTCCAATGGGAAGATATCTTCCGATGATGTGCAGCTTCGTTCTTCCTTTCCCACGGCAAACACATGAGGTTTACAGTCCACTATCAAATATGTATCAGACATTACTAAACATTTGTATAGCAGGGAACGTCTAACCATGGTTCGCAGGGAAGTCGATTGCAGTGTCTATTCTATCATTTATTCAATGTTTCACTGAGGAACAATGAACTACACTAAACATAGAAACATTTGCTTGCAGATCTCTAGTTAAGTAATGGTATTCGTAGTTCTTATAAGCATACGTTTATTGTTAAATAGGAAATTCTCTATTCAGTACTATATGAACATGAGATAGATAGGAAGTTCAAGCTTGGTTCATCAAGCATATGTAGCTTAAGAAAGAAATACATTTTATAAACTCAGCACATTCTCCAGTTATGACAAAACCTAAGCAAGTCACGTCAAGGTCAAGCTATCAAATTAATTTGTGTATTGTTCAGCATTTTCTTAAAAAACATCTATTCATTAAAAAGAAATCTAGTTGAGGCCTACCAGTAAAAATGAATGCCTTGTGCATTTTCCACATATTGATTACGTGTAATTTTTAAATACGTTTTCATGTTTATACCTAAGGCACGTTAGCCTTGTCGTTAATCACATTTTTATATGCAAATGTTCTACTTTAATAGTAGTAAAACTGGTGTACATATTTAAATTGTATTAGTCTATGCCCATTGCTAATGGGGGCCTGTTGCATCAGTGCACAGCGTTATCTCCAACATTAATTTCTAGGGTTATACTTAGGCCATGTTCCTAGATGGCTGCTGCTGGTGTCAGTAAGGTCCATCTGTTATCTGTTTCTTCTGCATATGTGAATCACCCCAATTGTTACCCCTCTTGACTATTTTAGTTGACACTTATAATTCTGGGGCCTGTGAGAATAACTGCCACAGAGCCCTCTCTGGCACTTGAAGCCTGAAATATAACAGGGGCGCCATCAGTGTATCTCCATCTAAAGTGACTATTTTGATTGTATGCAGTATATTTTTGGGCCAAGATTCAAATGTTGGGGATGTTGTCAGGGGCGTAATGCAGGCCTCTGCGGCGCAAGGGGGTCCCCAATTTAGACCAAGGACAATGAATATCTTTGAGATATGGGATACTTAGGGCCCCTCATCATATTCTGCAGGGGAGTCCCAACATTTTGCGTTACGCCACTAGATGTTGGGGGTAATGCTGGATTATTAATTATAGAGAGCAGGTGTAACAATAGTTACTGGAGTCCCGCCAGTAGAGCTATGCCCCACTGGGACTTGAATGTCGTGTTCACTGTGTGTATTTTTGTATTCCCTCTGTTTGATAAAACATTCAGTATTGCTGATAGGGGGTTTGTCCTATCAAGTCTTTTCTCTATCCTCGTGTTTATATTCTTCATTATGGTGGATTCTATAGGCAACATATTGTGCCTCTGCTGCAAGATAATATATTTCAAAGTCCGGAACACCAAATCCGCCTTTGCTCATGGGCATTGTGAGCACCTCCAATATAAAACCTATCTTGGTGCCCTGCCCAAATTAACTTCAGTAGCACGATTCTTATTATTGCAAAAAAAAGTCAGTTTAGTGGTTTCGGTATATTAGTGATTATGCAGAAGAACTTGGGCAAGCACCACCACTTTATTCGCTTCAATATGTCCCATCATAGATGACAGGAGAGCAGTCCTGCTGTCTACTGTTTATTAAGTGCTCTCAGGTAATTGTGACATATAATTTCTCATTTGTCTTTACAAACATGTATACCTAACTATTTTTTTGTATCAGGTTTCAATATCAGTGGAATGTTCCAGATTACCCTCTCAAAGGCTGCAGTCAGCGGGAACACCTCTGATTTCCCAAGTGTCCCCGAACGGTATCAGGGTTTATGTATACCATTAGTTCCTGTATTTACAATAGCACCTCGTTCTCATGTAGCAGCACCATCAGCGGCATCCCTCAGATATGTATTCCATGATGTGAATGTCTCTCCCACAGCAGCAGTTAGCTTATCTGGACAATATTTTGGTTGTTGTTTAACACCTCTATCTTGTTTAATGCCATGGTTTCAGATGTTATGAGGTATCATATGTTCGCTCATCAGATGGTCTACTATAGGAAGAGGATCACCCCTTGTGTGTTCCAGCACCGCGTCACTTCAGGAGATGCTGCGCACTGACTTGTATTCCCATCGTTGATTTTACAAAACAGTCTGCAATGGTTTGCTTGGGGTGTGAAGATGTTCACATTTAGGGGAATGAACAACTATGAGGATGGAGCATCAACTGTATGAAGTAGTGTAGATTATGTCACGATTGAGAGGGTGCAACAATGTTCTGTCTCAATAAGAGTGACATGAGGTCAGAGAAATGCACAAATCGAAGCAGATGAGGTCTCCACATGTGAAATGAGTCATCCAGGTGTGGCAGGCAAGGGACCGGCCGTGAAGACTTGGCTGAGGCCAAGGCCAAATGGAAACAGAATTAGAACAGTTTGCCATGAAGGAGACTGTGTCTGGCTCAAGAGAACCAACCCACTAGGCCCGAGTCCAGGTCAGTTGCCAACCAAAGGAGAAGGACCCCAACGTTGAAGGGTAAGTAGTTTTTGCAATATACAAACCACTGTTTACAGCTCTTTTAAACCAAGTCACTTCTCTGTAGGGAGGCACACCCACACCACTGGAAAGGTTTAGTCTAGGGGAAGTGCAATTCATGTCTTGATACTGAGTTATTACTCCAAATTAGGCAGGGCATGGAGTGAAGTGGCCAGCAGACACACAACACCATTAACACGGTTTAGGTAAAGCAAGGTGGCCCACAGACTTCACTGTGAATTATGGTGGAGGATCTAGGAGGTCAGGGGGATGAAGATCAAGCCACTATTTCTTGATTGGATGCTGTTAACCACCAATGTCTCTATAGGCCCCCCTGAAAGCTATGTTTGATGTGTGGCCTACTTCGGAAGTGAACGAGAGCTGGAGATAATGGTGGGCAAGGCATGTGCATATGAACCCTCTATGGTGCCTCCCAGGCTGCCCATGCAGCTCAGTCTCCTGGACGACCTGCCGTCCCGGGATCACCACAAAGCAGGGGTTTGAGGTGGCACTGTGCACCTGCTGGGCAGGTTATCCACCCCAACAGCCCAGGTGATATGAACACTTTGATAAAGGCGTTATGTTGTTCTCTTGAGTAGTTCCGGGAAAGGCACGTTTCCCACTCTGATCGGTCAAAGTCACCAGCACCTCAACAGAGAGCACATTCTATTGCACAAGAATGTCAGGACCTAGATTCTGGGGTGTGTGCAGGCTGCAGGTCCGCCATGAAGGATAGACAACAGCTAAATTAGCAGTAATAGAAACCCCGAAGAGATGTGATTACTAGGTGGCACAACTCACAACTTTATTGTATTTTGCTTCTTAAGTCCTGCTCACCCCAACACGTCTGGCAGGGTCATACCTTGAACTCAAGTACTTTAAGGGATCTTTGTAGACCTCTGCCCCTGATTAGCTGGATTTATGGTGTTATCAAAGCTCAGCTAGAGTCCATTAAGCTTTTAATTTCACTTCCTGTGATTTCTTTAAAAGTAAACTCCCTAAATGACACCTGTGGGGTACTTCAAGAGAGGGTAGTTTAGAAACATGATAGGACTAACCCCAATGTTCCTGTTTCTGAAAAATGGTGTTAAACACCACTGAAATACTAATAAAACTAGCGTTTACAAAGCCAATGGGTCTGGGTTAAGTATGCTAATATATGCAAACAAAGCGTGGGCATATTAAAGCCAGACGAATGTAAGGAACAAAAGGTGGACTATACAAAAAGACCCCTTGCCTTAATTGCAGTCCTATTTTTGCTTCTATGTGGCATGTAGGGCGATGGTATGTCGTTTCCCTGACATTGAAAGAACTAAAAGACCGTAATGAAGTGGCATTGCTACCAAAACTTCATTTCACATCAAAAGACTCGACACAGTGGAAAAAAAGTGAAGAGTGGGAGGGAACAATCAGGGTTGGTCTGATAAAAGGACAAGCAGCCAAGGCATGTGAGAAAGATGGAGAGGTGTAAGCAGCGGCGGTTGCCACCTGTTAGCAGCAGTGGGGCGGGGTGGGTTGAGGGGAAGGGGTGAGGGAGGGGAAATAGGTTAAAAAAAAAATCACTTACCTCTCCTACGTCCTCTTCCTGGCTTCTTGGGGGAGGGAGACAGGAAGCAGGAAGCTCAAAGGCTCCCAGGCCCCCTGCAGCCAATCACAATGCTACAATGCAGCATTGTAATTGGTCTGAGCGACTTGGCTCGGCGCCCAGCCAGGGGCTGGAGGGGTGGGCATGTTCTCCACGCAGGCTGTAATTCAGCCTGCATGGAGAACACGGTATGTGTGCATGACTGTTTTGGACGCCCGAGAGGGCGGCCAAGCACTCACGCTTACATAGGGAGTGCAAACCACTCCTCCCCCTGCTCTGAGTTCAGCCCCGCCCCACAAAGACGCAGCAACGGGATAAACTAAAATGATGATAACCTCTGGTTATTATCATTTTATTTTTCCTTTTTTACACTGCAAAAAGCAGTGGAGCCATGCTCCTCTGCCTTAGCGGAGGAGCCACCACTGGGTGTAAGGGCACAACGAGGAGCAGACACATAATGGTTACGGGGAAGGGGCAGAAACAAGCAAAGAGGAGCAGATGGCTGGAGAAGCTGTTAGTTGTAAAATGTCCCTCATGCTTTGTAGTGTAAGCAATCCACTGGAGGTGAAAAGATACAGCCATTAAATCATAGCTTAAGTTGAGAGAGAAATACTCCTCTGGGTAAAGCTAAGATGTGACTGACAAAGTCTCACGCCAGTGGCTGAAAGAGGTTGGTCTAAAAAAGCCAACATTTGTAGGGGCAGAAGCAAGGACAGCTATGTGTAGGTTGTAAGCAGTGGGTCTGGTTGACAGATGCACTGTCAAACCCAGAATTAATAATTAGTTAATTCCTTTTTGTTTTCGCAGTTAGTGGCCATTCTGAGCCTATCTGTACTGTAACACCTGCTTGACAATCTGCCAGCTTAACTTTGCCATCAGTACAAGCTGTTGCACATGTAAGAAGCTGGCAGAGGCCAGTAGGAGTCTGCTTTGTTCTTTTCAATAGCAATGATTCTGCCTTAGGTGAAGACCTGGGAAAATGCCTGTTGTTTGGGCGTAAGAGAGTTTACTAGAGCCCATGTACAGTTCAAGGATGCTGGGTCCTTGAGATCATGAAAAACTAATATTTTTTACTCCTCCGAAAATTCCTCATGACATCACTTCAGAAAGCATGATAAGAATTACAAGATTATATGTTCCTTTATGTAGAGGCTATTTATTTTGTGCCAGTAGAACACTATGGCTGTGGCTTCTACTTCAAAGTTATAAAAGTTAGGGATGCCTCCAAACTACACCACTCTTCTTCACCTTCAAACTATTCTTTTCGCTAAAGACATTCTAGACTCCCACTCTGGTCGAAGTGCATCTGGGCATGGTTACATTTGATAGAGGTAAGCAACTGATACTTTCACAGACCAATAAGAAAGAACAACTGGACCTTCTCAAATTGATTGTGAATGAGTGCCACCATCAGTCAGTTTCTTCCATTTAGCTTAAACGTGGACTCTTTTGTGGATACAAATGTATTTTCCCCAGAGCCAGCTTGTGTTTACTGATATTCTACGCTCTTCTCTGGACAAAACGTGGCAGATCCTTTATCATGCTAATTGATACCCTTTTCAGCCTAGAGATCTTCAGTCGATTCGCGATTGTTTCCAAGCCAAGGTCTTCCGTTTGTTAGAGCAGTGCTGCTTAGATCTTTGTTGTCTTTCCATTGGTGGCTACTCAGTATTTAAAGTATGTATTGGCCAAATCATATCAGCAAGTTACCTATTAAGCAGTGGCCACAGAATTGGCAGATGTTATTACTTTCCACTTTGTCACCCTCAGCAAAATCTCTGTGGCTTTTCATTGAACCCTGTTAAATGAACCCTGACATAAAAATAAACATTGTGTGGATAGTCCATTTCCATCTTATTTTATTTCATGTAACTTGACGCTAAATATTATCTGCTGATGGTAGATCAGTTGTTCAATCAATGATACTTTTCAGACTCAATTATGGAAACTCAGTCTTTGTTGGATTACTGCAGTCCTCCCTCATTCCTTTGTGGGCAGGACAGAATTTTGAAGCCAAACTGGTTGATGGGGCTGGGAAGTCTGATCATTTTATTCGAACCACTTGGAGTACCAGAGTTGCTACAAAGTTAACTTTGCCTATTTCCCATAATACCACGGCATGCGCCGGATGAATTCATTTATACTTATTTTTAATTCTATGATGTGTGAGCAAACAAGATAATTTGTTTCTTTTAAGAATACATCTAGACACTCGTTGTATCCCTTCTTCTCCACTGAGCATATTCATTCCTGTTACTTTGTTACACACTTTAGTTTTAGTTTCTTCAAGTACAGCTGATTAGAACGCTTGCAGCGGGATTACCCATCCTTTGGCAGCGGTTTGTGGTGGAGTGCAGTCTCAATGATCGCACCCAGCAAAGATCAGGGCTCTTCACCCTATATGAACTCTCACCAGTGCAGGTACTAACTGTCAAAGTTGGTACATGCACTGGAAACAGCACAGTTAGAAACCATGGAGTGGTGGGTCAAACAGCTGCTCTGTGGTTGTGAAGGCCCACATACTAAAAAAGGGTGCTTCTACCGACGCAGAGGCACTTCCCAGGCCTGCTTTTTAAAGACTGCAATGCCCAGTGGGTAGATCGCTGCGGCGTTCTCTCTGACCCTCTGTATACCTCCCACCCTTAAATGGCCATTTCCAGTAGCACAGTAACCACCTCCAACTTAGTGTGAAATCTAGGGACCCTGTAACCGTAATATGGGATAGGTGCATGGTCTACCATGCTACCTCATGTAAATAAGGGAACAACAACTCAGCATTGCTTGGCTGCAAAATGTGTGCCATAAGCAATGTGTATGGCAGAAAGCAGATTACAATGGTGTTCTTTTTTGCTTAGATCCTCATTAGGACATCAGGACAAGGAAGGCATAAGCAAAAAGTGACTATTACTCCTAAAACTGATGCCACAGCATAATTATTACATACAGCTCCAGTATCTTCACACCACCACTGTCACCATTGTTAATCTCCTGCTACGAACAACACAGATAAACATTTGGGTAGCAGCTTTGAGGTTAGAAGGTATTTATAATATAAATATGGTCAGTTATGTTAAACAGGAATCTGGGGAATCTGTGTAGTATTGCCATTTAAATTTAGAGCAAGGAAGCAAATAGGCAAGCATATATATCCAACTCAGCAAACCATGACTGGACCAGGGAAAATAAAAGCAGAAAAATCAATGCAAATTCATTGAACACTTCTAGAGTGTAAGAGCAACATGATATAGAGTGTAACAACAATATAATATACATGTAAGGGAGAACAAATATCAAATTATAAATCAGATAGATAAACAGAGACTTATACTACCAGAACCTTAGACCATTATTAAGGTGTTTAAGGCAGAGTTGTACAGCTCAAAAACTGAAAATTATCTTGTCTCGTATATTTATTGTTCAGTGGCTGGTGCTTGTGAGCTGAACCATAATTGCATTATCATCACTGGTGTGATACTGGCGAGTGAACAATTTAGGGACTGGTCTCTTACTGAGAGTATCTCTATTAAATGGTTGGTGCAAAGATGTTGGGCTCAGGACATGAAGGAAAATATGTCTGGTTCACTGAAACCAAACTGAAAAAATAGAATACATATATTTGAATGTTTGCTCCTAGTCATCTGCAAGCAGCTTAGATAAAATTCAACAGTCCCTGCACCTATCACACATCAGCCTTTTTTTCTGCTCGGCCACAGCACATGGGGCAAGGGCAGACATGCTTCCTAGTACAGTGTTAAAAAAAGAGGTTGCAGGGAGAGGTGAGGGGTCTACATCTTACATTAGGTACATACAAATGAAGACTACTGTGCTTAACATTCCCATGATAGTAGAAGTGAGGCAGACGAATGCTGTTGTTTACTCCACAATGTTGGAATACATGGCAAGTTCATTTATCTAATTATTTTAACATTAAATTGTGATCCATTAGCAGTAAACATGAAAATGCTTGAGAAGTGATGGACAACAATGCTTACCTGTGTAGGGGAGGAGTGCGGAATAATCTTAAAACCAAGAAGTGGGCAGCTAGAGGAAGGAGATAAAACAAAAGCATCCAAATAACAAATGTAGTTTATAAAAGACACCCAGAATTACACCAAGCCATGTTATTAATGCTGACTAATACTATTACTATCTTTAAATGTAAATGAAGCAACGCCTCCCGGTAAGGTTTTACAGTTTTGCAGCAGAGCAATGTTAAACATGAAATCTAGACATATTCATTTTACTGTTATATCCGTTTTTGTTTCCTATTTTTCTTGAACAACGTGTTTAGTCCTTTTATTATTATACTTAGCCTCTCTGAAATCGTTTTTTTTTTTAATTAAATACTTTGTGTCATATTATAGAACAATAATCAGTGAGTTCACTGCTGATAACTGGCCCCATTCCTTAGGGCCAGACTTTAGATTCCTTCACATTACCAACTTTAGTGCAGCACAATCCAATTGACAAAATAACACAAACCTGTGAATACTTCTTTAGGAAGATAAGAGTCAGACTACCGATGCAAGAAAGCCCATCACAATATTCATATGTCTCTTCTTTATCTTGCTCTCACTTGTTATAACATAGTCTTGGAGTTAGACCAAAGGGGGTATTCGTAAGTACCATCTCACCAGTGATGTCATTAACAAAGCCGTTCATGGGATCAAGAAGCCCAGCACCACCTGGTACACTGCCACCGGGTCCAAGCTTCGTGGCATCAAGGAGCACGGCTGTGGAGGCACTAGTAAAGTCTGCTCAGTACTTTACCAATGAGTGACAGCTTCACAGGCTCAAGAGGCTCGGCTGCTGAGGTGCTAGCACAGATCGGTACATCACCACATGCAAACTTCAATTAGCTGTTAAGAGACTAGTACTGCCCGCCTGGTACACCACCAAGGGGAGCAAGCTTCATGGGCTTAAGGGGCTACGATGTGGAGGGCCCCCTTGAGCTGAAGGATTTCTGCAGTAGGAGTGGAACATTCATTTAAGGTGTCATCAGTGATGTCATCAATGATGTTATTGAACATGTCATTAATGATGTTAGAAACCGGGTTTCTAGTTGGCACAGGTATGCACCCTGTCCAAGCAGGAACCACAAGCCAAGTCAGGGTAAGTCACAACACACCCTAAATTATCCTGTATTCACCCTCTTGTAAGGGATATATTAAGGATTTTGCGGGCCCTGGGCCAAAATGTATTTTGGGGTCCGCTCTTCAGGACAATTTTGAATTTATCATCCAATTTCAGTTCTTTCATGCTCTTTGTCCAGGTCACTCACAGTGCACAGTGACACTCTTCCAAATTCTAAATGTGTTTATATCTAATATTCAGGGGTAGTCATGTATTTTCAATATAGTAACACAGCAGAAGCTCACTAACATTACTGCAAGTAATCTCTGTGACACCCTCCCATTTCCCATATGCAAGTGCCTGTTTCGATCTAAAATAACTTTTTTATGGATGTTGCATGAAACATAAACACAACATTTCTCTGCAAAATGGAAAGGAAAGGGAAACAGTATTTAAAACAATCTGTTTTAAGAATTATTTAAGGTCACCAGGGCAAGACTCTCTGCAGGACAGAGCTGGCTATATCTGGGGGCCCCCTGAATAGCTGGGGCCCTAGGCCAGGGCCCACTTTGCCAATGCTTTAAAACGTCTGGTAGCTTGGCACAGAGCAAGTTTTATAAATAAAACAAGACCAAAACAACAGTAATCCAACAATTGAAAGTCGAGATATGAATTTTTAAAGAATAAATGTAAAATAGCGGTCAGAAGCATTAAGCGCTTAAATGGGCAAGCTGGTCTTGCTGGACCGGGGCAAAGTCAAAAGTTCAGGCTGACTACGATGGAGCTTGGGTCAGATACAGGGAACCCCCTTGGGCCTGCTGAACCAAAGTACCTTGATCCGGTATGTGTTGGTGTCGAGCCACGCTGTGAATAAGATGTGTCAAGATTCTCCACGCAATGGCAGCGATGCGTCTGTTCCGAGTGCGTGGCAGCGGTTCTGAAGATGATGCATGGCTACTGCTCCCGCAGTAGGCGATGCGTCGATTCTGAAGACTGTGTGCTGGTTCTGAGTGCGATGCGCCCACTCCATTCCACGCTTTGATGTGGATACGCCGGTTCCGATCCAGACGAAGATGTGCCGGTTCTGACCCATCCAAAGGCGAAGATGTACTGGTTCTGACTCACACAAAGGTGAAGATGGGCTGGTTCTGATGAGGAGGTGCAGGTTCTGGTTGGAGAAGCCCCTAAGGCTTCATTTCAATGGTCCAGGACTGGGGAGGTACCACTTGGCAGGGCAGACTCCCAGCTTGCAGGTAGTTTATGCCTTTGATATCCCTGAGACTTCTAACAGGAGGCAAGCCAGCAATCCCTTGAAATCACTCTGGTTCAAGTGATGTAGGTCCAGTCCTTCTCACCCAGGCAGGAGAACAGCAGGCAGCAGGGCAGCTCAACAAGGCAAGAGCACAGCAAGGTAAGAGTCCAGCAAAGAATCAGTCCAGCAGAGTGGCAGTCCTTTCAGCAGCACATCAGTTCTTCCTCCTGGCAGAGTGGTCACAGATCCAGAAGTGTACTGAAGTCATGGTGTCAGAGGTCCAGTAGTTAAACCAAGTTGTGCCTTTGAAGTGGGGGAGACTTCAAAGCTTTGAAGTGCACAGAGATCCTTCCTTCCTGCCCTGGCTCCAGACTCACTACAGGGGAAAATGCAGCCCTTTGTGTTGGGGCAGAAACCAGCCTATTCAGGTTTGTCAGCCCCTCCCTCCCATCCTGCCCAGGATGGCCCATCAGGATGTAGATGGCCTATCAGTCACACCTAAGCTCCCTTTTTGTGTGGCTGTCTAAAGGGAAAGCACAAAACCCAGCTGTCACCGACCCCAGGCGTGTATTCAGAGACAGGCAGCAGGCACACAATTGTTAGAGTAAGTAAATGCCAACTTTCTAAAAGTGCCATTTGCTAGATTGTAATTTAAAATCCAACTTTCACAAGTTGTGATTTTAAATTGAGAGTCCAGTGACACCAAACTTAAAAAGTCAATCTCTTCACAATCGGGAATTACACTTAAAAGGTGTAATAACGCAGTCCCAATGTTATCCCATGGGAAACAGCCTTTACAACGTGGGCTGTGCCACGCATGCCGTTTCCCTGCAAGCGTAACAACGCTTGCCTGAGCCAGGCATCTGCCTTAACCATCTATATGTATGGTAAGGCAGATAGAGGTCTAGTGTCTGGATGGGCGGGAAGAGTAACAGGAAGTGTTGGAACACGAAGCTCCGAATGCGGAAAGGTAAGTGGGGCTGGGGCCGGGGTAGGGGGGGTAATTTTTAGGGGTGGGGGTCGGTGTTAGGGCTCACTGCAGAGGGGGTCGAGGTAGGTTTTTGAAGAGGTGCAGGATTTATGGCTCAGGGCAGGGGAAGGGCTAAGGGTAGTCTTAAGGGCAGGGTGTGGGTAAGTTTTAGGGCTCAGGGCGGGGGGGCTGGTGTCGGGGTCCATTTTGGTAGGGGGCAAGGTTTTATGCCTCAGTGAGGGAGATGGAGAAGGGGTAGTTTTAAGGGCAGGCCGGGTCCATTTTAGGGCTCAGGGCGGGGGGGTGAGTTAGGGGGTATAGGATTTTAGGGCAGAGAAGGGGAGATGGGGTAGTGGTAATTTACCACACATATCCCTTTTGCAAACATGCCTTTACAACAAAATTCGTTGTAAAGGCGTGCGTGGTAAAGTAATATGTGGTTAAGATGCTTTCGTTGTTGGAACCTCGTTGTAGAGGCACGCGTGGTTCAGCCATGTGTGCTTCTGCCATACAACCTTATCCAATGGGAGAGATAGGCCTTGCAGTAGTGAAAAACGAAATTGGGAATTTTTCACTACCAAGACATGTAAAACTTAAAGGTACACGTCCTGCCTTTTAAATACATTGCACCCTGCCCTGTGGTTCGTACAGGGCCTACCATAGGGGTGACATATATTTATAAAAAGGGCAGGTTTAGGCCTGGCAAGCGGTTTACCTTGCCAGGTGCAAGTGGCAGTGTTAAACTGCACATGCAAGCTCTGCAATGACAGGCCTGAGCCATGGTTTGAGGACTACTTAAGTGGGTGGCACAATGAGTGCTGCAGGCCCACTAGCAACATTTAGTTTACGGACCATGGGCACATGTAGTGCATTTTACTGGGGACTTATAAGTAAATTAAATATGCCGATTGGGTATGAGCCAATATTACCATGTTTAGAGGAGAGAGCACATGAATTTCAGCACTGATTGGCAGTGGTAAAGTGCTCGGAGTCCTAAAGCCAACAAAAACTAGGTTAGAAAAAGAGGAGGAGGAAGGCAAAAAGTTTGGGGTGACTCTTCAGAGAGGGCCATTTTCCAAGAAGTGATGTAATATGCATGACGGGGGAGCAAGTTATAATTTATTTACTTAACCATAACTAGCGAATTTCATTGGTTTTTAAGTTTTGTAGCCATAACTGGATTTTGCTGTGTTTTTTTCAGTCAATTTTAGAGTTTTTTAACATACAGTATGGTGTTATGAGGAAACCTAACCATAAACTTCACATTAAACTTTGTTTTTTGTTAGTGATTTTATATACCTACTGGCGGTCGCGGTTTAAAGACGATTACGCTTCGGGACGGACATTGTCGTTTTCACTTCTCATAAAATCGAGGGCTAGGGACTTATTAAGGTCCTGGCTCCACTTTTTCACATTTCTCTTTGGACTAGAGACACTGATTCTCGAACTAAGACTTGTACATATTTTGGCCCACTGGACTGAGCTTGTATTCGCTGAAGAGGAATATACCGCTATACCATGCTGTGAACAATTCCTCTATTACTGTTGCTCCAAGCCTTGAAAAAGTCGTTTCATGACGAAACACGTGTCGGCTGTTGTTTCAAGTTGGATTTTGGAAATAAAGAATATGGAACTTTCCATTGGCTTCTATGTACTCATTAATTTGTGCTGTTGAACACAACTAAAAGGACCCACAGAAAATACGGACCTTGATATTTTCCTTTTGTGGTGGTGCTCTGAACAGTTCTTCGAAATGTATGTGTATGGCCTGTCCCTACATGTGACACTATTTGGATGACATAGTGTCTTTTGCTTCATTGAGCACGCCAACCTGACACGTGTATACAAATTTCCTGAATTTTTGTATGTGCTAACAATATAACTTCCATTGTCATCTTTGTAGTGTTTGTTGATAGTTAGAACCTTGTTTCTATTCAAAAAGCATTTATTCTTTTGCCAATATCTATGGCACCGGTTGACGAATCTTCGCGACATTTTCAAAACTAATGGGGCGCTCCGGTCAGCTCTTGTCTTAAAAGTTTCGGTGTGATTCGTCAAGCGGGGGCCGAGAAAAAAGGGGGTCCCAAAACGTGTATTCTCCATGTTAATTTCCATAGGAAACTTTAGACACGGCTACAGCCCGAACTGCTGAACGGAATTACATCAAATTTGGCAAAAAGGTAGCTTTTGGTCCAGAAAGTACGCTTTTATTTAAATTGTGTAAATCCGTTCCGTAGTTCCTGAGATATTGATATTTAAAAAAGTATCGATATCTGGTGACCGCGTATCCTCCCGATGACGAGCTTCACTCTGATTGGCTGCCAACACTCCAAACCAAAAAGTGTTGGCAGCCATCTTGTGACTAAGTAGAACCGAGTCACAAGAAAAAAGGTGGAAAAAAAAGAAAAGGGGGCAGGGAACAAACACCCTGACCCCCTAGGCCTGGTCAGGGGGTCCCACAGGGACCCCCAGGGCCAGAAAAAGCATTTTTGTGAAAAGAATTTCGGCGGGATTCCCACAAAAAAAAAACAAAGCGTGGTGTCCCACGCTTTGTTTTAATGAGCCCCCGGGTGGGCCAGGTCCTGGGGGCAATATGCCAAATATATACGGGGTCCACGTGAGCCCCCGCAGCCCCGGGGACCGCCACCTCCCCGGGGCTTTATGAATTAAGCGTGGAGGCACATGGCCCCCCCGCAGCACCGGGGACCCCCACCTCCCCGGGGCTTTTAGTTATTTAGGGCGGGGGGCCTCGCAGGCCCCCCAAAGCTCCGGGGACCGCCACCTCCCGGGGCTTTTATTTATTTAGGGGGGGGGGTTTAAACAGAAAATATCTCAGGCCCTGAGGGATGGGGTCCCCAGGGCCCACAAAATATTAAGAGAAGGGGGGCCACACAGCCCCCATTCTAACAAAAAAAAAGTAAAGAAAAGCCGGCATCTCGCCGGAGGCCCTGCCCCCTCCCTGCACCACTCTGCAAACGTGCCTCCTGGTGCATTCTGGGTTGGGGGATTAAGTCCCCTAGAATCTTAAGGGTCCTTAGGGGCCAACTAGCCCACCAGGTACCTCCAGTAAGCCCCACACAGTGGGATTGCTGAGAGGTGGTCCGAGGTCACGCCCCTTTTTACACCACTCTGCAAACGCACCTCTTGGCGCATTGCTGGTGGGGCGTAGAGGTCCTCTAGTGTCCTGAGAACCTCAGGACTAAAGTGGACTTCATCCCCCAAAGAGCAGTGCGCCAGGAGGTGCGTTTGCAGAGTGGTGTAAAAAGGGGGTGTGGCCTCGGACCACTCTCAGCAATCCAGCTGTGTGGGGCTTACTGGAGGTACCTGGTGGGCTAGTTGGCCCCCAGGGACCCGCATGATTCAAGGGGACTTAATCCCCCATCCCAGAACGCGCCAGGAGGCGTGTTTGCAGAGTGATGGAGAAAGAGGGCGTGGCCTGTGTCCACCTGTCAGCAATCCCACTATCTGGGGCATACTGGAGGTATCAGGTAGGCTAGTTGGCCCCTAAGGATCCCCAGCAGCGAAGGGGATTTTAATCCTCATCCAAGAGCGCACCAAGGAGTGCGTTTGCAGAGTGGTGGGGAAAGGGGGCTGTCATGTCCTCCAGGAAAGGACATTGTTATATAAGTAGGTCAGCGGTCTAGCTGATCCAGACAGAAGTGAGATGCCAGGAACTTCCTGGGTGGAGACAGAAAGTACTAGTTTTCCCTCTCACTAAATTGAGGGAAGCAGAGAGAATAGGACGTGTGGAGAGTAGCTCCACATCAGTAGGCCATGTATAAAAGCTGAGAAATTAATAAAGATGAGTTAATAGCCTGATGCCAGGTGCTGTCTTTTATGCAGAGTGTTATGCTTGCCAGTGTTGTGAAGAGAAACCAATCCAGAACAGGACAGGGGCGTGGCCTGCTATGAGAACCTAGCAATCCTGCTGTATGGGACTTACTGGAGGTAATAGGAGGGGTAGTCACTGACCATGTCATGAGTGATGTAATATGTGACGTCATCAGCAGTGCATTGCGGGGCCGCGAGTTATAGTTAACTCAACTAACTATAACGGCCGAATTTCTCTGGTTTTGTACGAGTGAAATGTCCAACTAACTATAACGTCCCTGAAACCTGTGTTTTTTTCAGTGAATTTCCAAGGTTTTTTAAATGCTAATTTCTAACTGTAACGTCCCTGAAACCTATGTTTTTTTCAGTGAATATTTATATGTATATATATATATAAACTACTGGCGGTCGCCAGTAGGTTGTTATAGTTAGGACCTAGTTTCCATAGGAAAAGCATTTTTTGACTTGGCTATAACTTTGGCGTCATTTGACCAAACTGCAAGACATTTTGCCCACAAAGTGTCACGGTGGGTACTATTGATTGGGAAAGTTTGGGGGTCATCCGTGCAGTGGGGACCGAGAATTTGGGGCAAGAAATAAGGTTGTGTTTGTAATGTTAATTCCCATAGTAACCTTTTAGCCAACTCTACAGATGGAGCCGCTGAACGGACTTACACTAAATTTGGCAGGGAGGTAGATGTTGGTTCAAGGAAGTGCCTTTTGCTTATTTGGTGTAAATCCGTTCAGTCTCTTTTAAGAAATTGAATCTGAAAATTATAGTGATATCGCGAATGCATGTGCCAAGGGGAATGCCCTGATTTGCTTGTCACAACCTGAATAGAAGGTGGCAGCTGCCATTTTATCTACTGGGAACGGTTCCCGGGGCTGAAATTGTGTGAAAGCCCACATAAGGGGTCAGGGTGGAAATACTCTGAACCCATGGTTGAGAAATGGAGGTGTTAGTGACACAAGTTATGTACCCAAAATAAGTTTTTTTAATCGTGCTCGCGATATTCGCAATGATGCCACGACCGAAAGCGCGACCCCCCTGTGTACCGTCACGGGGACGTCGCGACTAACGAATTCCGTCGCGAATATTGGTAAATCATTAATGCGCATTCTTATAGAGATATTGAGATTCTGATAAATGTTTTTGTAGAGTTATTTATATAGTGAGTTATCTACTGTGAAGGTTAGAATTAATTATATAGTTATAATTTTTGAATGTGGTGGTGGCTATTGAAATCCTGCTTTTGCTTTCCGCTTTCATGATGTAACCCCAGGGATCGCGATGAGCAATGTCACTGCGATCTCCGGAGTCACAGCCAAAATGGAAAATAGGTTTTAGAGATGGATGTTCTAGAAATACACTAGAAAAACATAAGTTTGAAGTGTACATTAATAAACCTCTAGTGTGTAAAATACCGTAATGTGTGTGCATGTATGTGTTTTCACTTTATGGAAAAGGCGCGATCGTCGCGGTTAACGACGTCATCACGACGTCCCGAATAACTGCGAAAATGGAAAATAGGTCTGAAAGATGGTTTTAAAAGAAATGTAGTACAAAAATATGGGTTTAAACATACTTTGAAAGAAGTATGTATATAGTAATATGTGTAGTGTAATGTTCAGAATGGATTTTTTTGCATATTATTTTTGAATGTGTTGGTGGCCATTGAATGTCTGCTTTTGTTTTCCGTTTTCACAATGTGTTCACGGGGATCATGATGACGCGAAGATCCCCAAAAACGAAATAAAAAACTCTTTAGAAAACAACTTCACAATATTTCAGGTACTAGGGTGGCTCTGACAAGAGCCGTTGCGTTGGTTGTGTGTACATGCCTGCTACACATAAGAGCGGATGCAGAGTTTCAGGTTAATTAGAAACACCCTGTTGCCTTCATCTGTAAAGTGCACTCAATCCTTTCTATAAATTCCATGCATGTCAAAATGCAGATGGTTGTTATAGATACAGCTCATGTGATGGTCTCTGAGGGATGCAGAAACAGTTTTATTTACATTTTTCCTGGCTTTGTCAATCTGTGGACAGAATTGATTTGACTACTTCCATTTCTGTCTTTGGCATATATTAGAGTACACCAAGACAGTGTGAGGGAAAAGTGACATCAGATCTGCAAAGGTTTCTTTCATTAGGATTTCCAGCCCTACCCCAGTCAATGTGCCTAGGTCATTGACAGTACAGTGCACAATCATGAGGTGAGGAGCTTGGGAATCCACAATGGATTTAACCAAAGCCAGCAACTGATGAAACTTTAACTCTCTCTGGCCAAACCAAGTAATCTGCACATTTGGCAAACCTAAGTCTCTGTCAATACCTCTCTTTTTTGCAGCCTCTTTAACCTAATAGATATAGCTGTGGACCACAATCCATACTTATTTTCAAGTGAAGGAGCAATAGCAGTAAGGAGAAGGCAGGAGCTGAATTAGGTAGTTTTCCAAATAAAAAGCAATTAAAATGGAGGTGTTTTAAAAAAAAGATATATTGCATTGGATGATGTCAGCATAAAAGTGGATAAAATTAGGTAGTGTGTTGGATGCCTTAGCAAGAAGTCTTATTATTGGCTGTTGTTTGAGGAAAGAAATATAATACAGACATTGATATGCTTTTGGATCTGTGGTGTAAAGCACACATGCGGTATCTTATTTGGAAGCAGCATGTTCCTTCTAGAATGTGTTATGAACTTGTGACCTACTGGTTGCACTGGGTTGCTAGGTGCACTGAGGTAAGAGTGTATTGGGGGGAAAGGTGTTAGAGACAGATTATTTTTTTTTAAGTTGAGGAGTGATGACACAATTTAAGTAATGGCAAGATTAAATTTCCAACTCAGGACTATGGAATGAACTGTTGTGTAGTATTTAAATTTTTCAAAAATGAATCTAGATATTGGTTTGAACCCCTGGTATTTTAGCGATTTTTCTCTGCGATGATTGCGAAAACATTGTGAACACACATAGATAGGAATCTCTTTTTGAAAGAGAGGGAAAGGGATACTAACCATTCACAAGAGGGGATAGTGTAGTCTAAAATAAAAGACATGATTTCATTTGCTGCCTTTCTCATGATCACAGAGTGCAAAGTTGAAGAGGGTGCCTTTTTATGGTTGCTTTGTATGGGAGTGGTGTACAATTCTTGTGCTTAGTTTTCAGAAAACCTAACAGTAGCAAACTATCCACAAAGAGCTAAAACAACAATATAGTCTACAAACTGAATTCACTGGTATGTACATAACTTTTTAATTCTCTATAAAAACTACATAAGAAAAGAAGATGTTTTAAGTGAGTTTGATCAAAAAGAGTACCACAGTGATATGAAAAGATATATCACAGAAGTAGTGTAGTCACAATTAAAAGATAAGAACATGTTGTATATGAATTAGAAAGAAGTAATACTTGTTAGGTAAGTATTGGGAAGTGTTTGTCAATATGGTTTTTAACTTATATGACCACTTTGCATATGCTTAGATGGTGAGATATGGTTCTTGTGGTTGCACATACCTATTTTTACAGTGGGACTTTTGAGTTTACTTAAAGATGCAGGTACTACCTTTGCACTCATTCATTCACTAAGGCATTACCCATTCACTCATCCACTCACCCAGTCATTACTCATGCACTCATCCAAACACCCAGATAGTATTGATATACTCATGTAAACTTGCATGCAGTAACTATGCAGATATGGAACAACTCATGGAGTTCTGATATACTCAGGGATTCATGTAGGCAGGACCTGTATCTTCAAAGAATCACCTAGGTACTATGTATGCACCAATTCAATCATCCAGGGAGTATTCACGCATTCAACCACAAATACATGTTTTTAGAAGTTTTACTGAACAATATGTAGTCTTTTAGAACCATCTGGTGAATTATATATGAAGCTGTGACAATTTCTCTTGGATGTAGTTGGAATAATTAGTCAGGTATATGCTTTGATAGACATTAACGGGCAGATTATTATATGCATTATTTCTCAAAATTTAAATCTGATACATTTAAGTAGAACAGTACTGAGATAGTAAATAGAGCACTAACACTGAGGTAGAGAGGCATCCAATAGCTATTATGTTCTGTTTGTATTTATAGTGTTGAGGCACTGTATGTACTTGTACACTTGGTGCTAAATTTAGAAGAAAGTAATGCAGTGCGGAGCTGCAAACCATTTGACTGCGTGTTGCTGCATTACTTTCAAAGCACAGGGGTGCATCATATTTACAACAATATGATGGATTCCTATGCTCCTGCCTGTTCTGGTGCAGAACTGGCTGCCATGCACCAACGGAGGCACACTTGCACCATGGTGCAAGGGTGCCTGTATAGTGGGGATGATTGTTTTTGTGCAGGAAGGGACTCCTTTCTGTACAAAAACAATCACGAGAGGTATTTTCCTTTTTTGTATGTGTGCTGTAGAATGCAGCACGCATAGAAACAGGAAAAAAAATGAGGAGAAAGAAATGTTTTTGGTTTTCGTTGCATCTTCCTACACCTCCCCTGGGGAGCACCACCCACAGCAACACCCATGACATGCTTCTTTCACACAAAGTGCTGCCTGAAAAACACTTGTATTTATAAAGCCATGAAAAGCTATGCAGAGTGGCTTTATGTGGCTTTGTAATTATTGAGCACCACATTACAGTGTCGGTGTGTCAAAAAAAGTGACGCCCCTGAAAGTACATGAGGCTTGTAAATATGCGTTCTTGCATTGATGTTCATTTTAAAATTGACTACAGAAGGGATGAACTGTTCTTTCACCATGTATAAGTGAGAAGTGAGATATGCTGTAGCTGTGCTGTACAAGAGGGTGCTAAAATGTTGAATGGTAACTAATAAAGTTTTGTGTTTTGTCCTGTGTTTGTTATATTGAAGTAAGTGCATGTAGTAATATTTCTAGGTTCATCTGTAAATTTAAAACTGCAACATAACATGAAAACTGTTTTTGTATTATGTGTAAGTTAGTAGTAAAGTAGTTGGTAGATTGGCTAGGGTAAAAATTTAAATATACTTGGTTTTTTTACAGAACAATATCTACATAACTACACACAGTTACAATGCCTACAAGAGCTCTGACAAAAAAGCAACAGAAGCAACTACAGTATGTTTGCAGAAATGAGTTACAAAAGTGGCAAAATGCAGAAAAAGTGTTGAAAGAAAAAAGAGCTACTGGTCAGAGGACAAAGTAATTTCTTAAAAGTATATGCATTTACTTAAACAAATACAAAATAAATAAAATTAAGTTATGACTATGAGAAACAATAAGAGTGGACAAACTGTACATTGCAAGAACAGTAAAGATTGTAAAAGACATGGACGCACCTTAACCAGGAGACAGAAGCAGTTTAAGGAAATCAGAGCCAGAATGTTTCTTAGTAGAGTGGTTATAAATCTAAAGAGAACTATGAAGAAGTATAGAAGAAGGAGAGAAGCACTGAAACAGAGACAACGAGTTGAGCGAGTAGTTAAGACCTTTGCTTTGTGAAGGAAGCTTTTCATTTTGATTCTAAATAGAAAGAAGACTCTTGACAAAATAGTGTTGTGCATGAAGAGACAAAACCAGAAGAAAAGATTAGTGAATAGAAGTAACATTTGTATAGTTTTTAGTGGAGAATGGATGCATACTTCTAGTACAGAGCCTTTCTTTAATGCAGAAAGCTATCACCAAGATAACAGATTAGTTCATGCTATTGATAAAAGCGGACGATGTTATGAAATGAAGAATGGCAGTCCTATAGGAAAAGAGGTGATTGTACCTTGAAATGTAGAAGAAGTTATTGCAGAAGAGGTACAAGGGAGGCAAAGTCAGGCCCCTGTATACAAATTGAATTGTAGTAATATTTGTAGTATTCCTACATATATTTCCAAGGCGAAGTTTAAAACATAAAATAAGTACTTTACAAGGTTTGGATCCTTGCAAGCTGAGTAGGGCACTTTTGCATGGTACTGTGGTAGAGGTAGAAAAGGTTTGTGATGAGTATGTTTGTATATGCTGTTGACGCACTCACTACAAGAATCAAACGCGGACAGTTGACTTATATTTAAAAAGTGAAATAGAGAATAATGATAACTGGCAAAAGTTTGCACTGTACTTATTTGTAGAAGAAAGATTTCACTTGTCCACACGACAAGTTATATATAAGTACTGCTACAATAAATTAGAGGATAATAAAATGTCTGCTAGACCTCCAGATTGCCTGCCAAATATACATCTGGAACTTTGCAATTATATTGCTCAGAAATCTTTATTGTTCTCCAATTTCACTGCACTAGGGGACTTCAATCTGCATGTAAACGACCCTACCTGTGCCCAGGCAATGCAGCTTGTTTCTTCTCTCGCTGGTGCTAATTTGTCACAACATGTTATACTTCCCACTCATAAAGCAGGGCATACCCTTGATTTGGTATTTTCCAATATTCCGTCACTGAAAATGGAAGCGCCGAGCCAGGTGGCTTGGTCTGACCATTGCCTAATTCCTTTTTCTTTTAGCTTGGCAAAATCCAGTCTGCCTGAAAGTTCTTGCTACTTTTTAAAGAGAAACTGGAAGAAGCTGACTGCTGAGTTTTTAGGTCCAGTTTTGCTGGCCAGCCAACCTTTATTATCTATGGATCCCAATGCAGATACTCTGGCCTTAAATAAGTGGATCGCCGCTGCAGTAGAGTCTACTGCTCCAGCCAGAGTCACTAAATCTATGAGAAAATCACCCTCAGCCCCATGGTTCTCAGAGTCGCTTAGGACAATGAAAAGCAGGTGCAAACGCCTGGAACGACAGTGGAGGGTGGACTATGATGTTACCGCTAAAATTATATATAAGAAATCCTTGAAAGAAATGCATAAATTGATGAAGGAGGCTAGGAGGGATCACATAGCTAAGTGTATTGATAACGCCGATAAACCTGGTAAGGTAATTTTCATGGTTGTCAATTCCTTCCTCAAACCTCGTGAACTGATGATTGACGCCCAGCCCTCTGTGTCACTGTGTGAGAGAATTTTGGATTTTTTTTATAGTAAAATTCGTAAAGTCTACAATTCCTTTTCAGTAGTAGTTGTAACGGCCAAATTAGATGTGATTGAAAGGAGAGTTCCGGTGCCTCTCATTTCTGAATTTGCTCCTATCTCCCAGAAGGAGGCACGGGCTGTGATCCAGGGATGCAAGTCAGGATCGCCGGATGACCCGTGCCCCCCTAAATTGTGGAAAGAGTTGGCACATTCCTCCATCCATGTGTTGTCCAAAATATGGAACACCTCCCTTACCTCCGGTATCTTCCCTGATTTATGGAAGCACGCCACTCTCCTTCCCCTCAAGAAGAAACTTAATGTTGATTCAGGGGAACTGAATAATTATAGACCTATTTCTCTGCTGCCAGCGCCAGCAAAAATGCTAGAAAAGGTAGTGCAGTGACAATTGGCCAATTTTATTGAGAACCACAGTATCCTGCCGACACCCAATCTGGTTTCCGTGCTGGCTTTAGCACAGAGACGGCGTTATTAGAGGTGGCTGATTCAGTGAGGATGGCGCTGGATTCAGGGGCATCAGCTATGACACGGTAGACCACTCAATACTGGCTTAACGTCTTTTGGACATCGGTATTGGGGGTACAGCCCTGGCTTGGCTGAAGTCATTCCTCCATAAGCGTACACAAAGGGTGGCTTTTCAACCATATCAGTCCGTCCGCAAGCA
Source organism: Calotriton arnoldi (assembly GCA_963921515.1). NCBI lineage: Eukaryota > Metazoa > Chordata > Amphibia > Caudata > Salamandridae > Calotriton > Calotriton arnoldi. Next base: position 755,732 of record CAWUFW010000371.1, on the reverse strand, counting down.
CTTATGGTGCGGGGTGCCGCAAGGGTCGGCCCTAAGCCCGTTGTTGTTCAACATCTATTTGGCCCCATTATTTTCACTGATAGCCAACTGGGGTGTGAAGGCGATCTCCTACGCCGACGACACCCAGTTGGTATTTCCCTTTAACGATCAGTCAGAAGACTCTTTTAAGAGTTTTAAGGGCTGTCTAAAAGATATTGCCCATTGGATGCACAACAACAAACTTAAACTCAATGCCGAAAAAATGGAAGTGATGTTTTTTGGTAAAAACCAGCCCCCTGCTGCAGACCTGTGGTGGCCGGTGGAAATGGGCTCACCACCCACTCCAGCAGGCACTGCCAAAAATTTGGGAGTAAAGTGGGAGACTGACTTATTCTTTTCGGCCCAAATTCAGCAGGTGACAGCTGCCTGCTTCGGCAGATTGAGAAATTTGCGAAAAGTCTTACATCTGCTGCCAGAGAATTGCCATCGGGTCGTACTCCATGCCACAGTGACTTCTCGGCTGGACTACGCGAACAGCCTTTACTTGGGCCTACCGGCCTACCTTGTTAAGAAACTTCAAATGGTTCAAAATGTGGCTGCGAGATTGATTAGACGTGTTCCATTCCGGCATCATATCTCTCCGCATATCAAGGAACTACATTGGTTGCCGGTAGCCAAAAGAATCAAATTTAAGGCCTTAACCCTAGCTTTCCGGTCAATCCATGGAACTAGCCCCAGCTACTTGAAACAACGGCTAGGCGCTTACAAGCAGACTCGCTCATTGAGGTCAGACTCGCTCATTGAGGTCTAATTCTCAGAACCCGCTTTGCACCCCACGAGTTAGGAAAGCTCGGTTGGGTGGCAGATCTTTTACGCTCGGGGCGTCCATGTTATGGAACTCCCTGCCTAATGTTCTGCGCCAGATCGTCTCTGAACCACAATTCAGGAAAGCAGCCAAAACATGGCTTTTCAGCCTAGACTAACCTTCTTTAAGCCTTGGCTGTTGCGTGACTCTTGCGTGCCACCTGTTGCTATAGCACCGGGACACCTCCATTGGAGGTAGCTGTTCGCGCTCTACAAATGGCTGTATTATTATTATTATTAGAGCTGTGCATAACAAGTTAGAACTGGTTCTCATTCCAGAAGCACTTCAAGGTTTAAATATTTATGAGACCATTCTTATCCAAACTGTACATCCATTTCAGGCTTTAGTACGTATGGAGCCAAAGACAGGCAAGTTACCCCCAACAGAGTTGCAAAAAGGTCTAAAAGGTAGAGTAGCGTATTTGCCATTAGATGTCAAGAAAGCATTGAAACGGTATAGGTAGATAGAGATTTAGAGGAAGGACTAGTAATTCTTATAAATGGTGTGCCTACCAAGAACAAGAAGATATGGCAGGAGTTAGTATATGTTACCAAAGTTACATAAGCAACTTTCAATCTGGTACAAAACAATGTTTAATATAGAAATGAGGAAACCCTGCAAGATATCACACATATGGAGGATCAGACATTTCCATCAACAGGTCAGATTGAGAAGGTGGATCAGTCCAGGACAGAATAAATTTATGAACATTATAGCATCCACCCTTTGCATTCTAAAGAGGTTATTGGTGATTCCATTGAGCTGTTTCAAACAAAGGAAGTAAAAAGGAGCTCCATTAAGTGAGTGGTAAAAAAGTTTAGAAGCTCAGTCTTTCCCATATCTTTTTCCTACTAGAGTAGGTGGCAGGTATGGCGAGCGGCCTGTGAAAATACCTGCAGCCGAATATAGATGTTATAGACTTTATTCAGAAGACCCTAGATTTCGTCAGTGTATTCTGTATATATTTCGCCTATTATTTGAGAGTGACTTGTCTGGCCTCTCATATGCTTTGAATCATATTCTAAAAACATGAGTTAATTTGCATAATATATCAGCAAGAGAACTTTTGGAAAAAGTTCAAGGAAAAGATGAGCACTTGGAATACAATTTAATAAACCTAATGGCATGTCAGCATGGGACTAATGAATATTGGTATCAGCGTTCTGGTGAACTCAAGTGCATTTTGAGGAACCTTGGAGCACCTACTTGGTTCCTGACGCTGAGTTGTGCTGAATATGCTTGGGATGACCTGCTAGAATTCTTGCAGGAGGCAAATTCAAATATATGACATTCATCTGAAGATGCCAGGAGAATTGTGCACACTAGACCCTGCAAATGTTTGCAGATATTTTAATCACAGATTTCAATCAATGATGGCTTTCATCTTGTACAAAACAAAACCTACTCTTGGTGAAGAGATTGAGTTCTTTTGGTGTAAAGAGTACCAAGCCAGAGGTGCTCCCCATATTCACATGCTGTTGTGGGTAAAAGATGCCCCAAAGTTTGGAGCAGACAGTGATGAGTCTGTGTTGTTTTTTATTAAGCAGTATGTAACTTGCTCCATCGCAAAGGAGAGTAGTTACAACGTTTTAAGACAACAAGTTCTACGATTCTAAAATCAACTCCATTGCAGACAACTCCATTGATGTTGCTTGGTATGTTACATCTTATATAACAAAGTCAGAAAAAACTGAGATGAAAGATGTGGGAGGAGATTCCAGCAGGAAAGAGTTTTACGAAATTGTACAGTTTTAGTTTGAAAATGCCTTCTCACAGAGAGATAGGCTCCTATGAATGTGTCATCTAGTTTGTTTTCTAAATCTAGAGGAGTTCTATGGGTGAGTTTAGGGCTGGCTAATACTCGTAACAGAGTACTGAAGTCTTTTCCTGAAATTTAATATCTTGCAGAACTTGAGCCACACAGTACAGATATTCTGAAGATTAACATGCTGGATACGTACTATCCAAGAAGAAGTCATCATCTGGAAAGGATGTGTCTTTATGAAATACTTCAACATGATACTTTCAGAAGTAATATTAGTGAAAACATAGATGAAGGTAAATTTGCTGTGGCTGGATGCGAAGGATGTTTGGTGAGACATAACAAAGGAAATTTAATCGACTATCGAAAGCTGAGTTGCCAAACTCCAGACAAATGAGAGTTTTTCTATTTAGCCTTGTTACAGTTGTTTAAGCCATGGCGAACTGAAAGTGAGCTACTTGGAGAATTTGACTGTTATGAAGACTCTTTCAACGCTGTGAAAGACAGCATTGAGTGCTCTGTGTTTCCAGTGTATCTTCAAATGTTGACAGATGAGATTGAACAAGAAGAAACAATTGCTGGTGAGATAGCAAGAGAGAGTTCTCAGAGCAGTCAAATTTCAACACCTGGAAGTCAAGATCCTCTTGGACAGCCAATCATTGAAAATGTAGCTGCAATAGCTATGAATGAGGTGGAGAATGCAATGCAAAAGTAAGACAGGAAACTGTGGATCTATAACTACTAATACAGCATTTGAATGCAGGTTAGAAAGAAATGTTTGAAGAGGTAAAAGGTAAAGTAGAACATGGGTTTCTCCATGAGACTAAAAAGTGTGCATGTTCTACATATAAACCAGTTCTATTGTACATAAGTGGTCAAGCTGGAACTGGAAAAAGCTTCTTGATTAAAGTACTGACAAGTTACATACAGAAGAGTACAGAGTCCAATTTGTCGTGTGTAGTCACTGCACCACAGGCTTAGCTGCTCATAATGTTAAAGGAGTTACCCTTCATCAATTGTTAATGCTGCCTGTTGAACATGACAACAAATTACAATACAACAAATTATCGGGTGATGCTTGTCATGAAGTGGTAAGAGTATTAAAGAAATTAAAGCTACTAATTATTGATGAAGTATGGCGTCTAACCTAATGCTAGCTTTTGTACATTCAAGAATGCAGCAAATATTAAAAACTGACTACGATGTACTTTTAGGAGGAAAACACTTAATAGTCTTTATAGAGCTGGTACAACTAACTCCTGTAAAAGGACAACCTGTATTTATGAAACAAGGAATTCACGAGGAAGTATTGGAAATGTAAACATTTGGGAAAACTTTGAATACAAAGAGTTAATCCAAAATATGTGGCAAGCATCAAATATGCATTATGCAGCTATACTAAAGGATATAAGAGTGGGATTCCTCACAAAAGAGGGAAAGCCAGTATTACAAACGCGTCTCATCAAAAATGTGTTTCCAAGTAATGTTTCAGCTGCTGAAGTAATGTACAATTTTGTTAAGGAAGAGAAGTCTATTGTTTGTTTGATGCCAACTCTTGAGAAGTGTAGTAAATTCAATGAACAATTATTGCAACTGGAAAAAGAAGAGATTGTCGAAATTAGAGCAAATGATAAAATGGAACATCAAGAAGTTACAGTGCTACTAACAGAAAGACTGCAATCTAAATTGGATAGTTTAGAAAAGTCTGTGTCGCAAACTGCAGGACTAGAAAAACAGTTACGTATCTGTAAAAATTGTCGTGAAATCTTATGTCATAATTTAAATGTTGAAGTAGGGTTAGTGAATGGTGCAATGGGTAAAGTTATGAAATTTGCTAATTATCCAAATAGACATGATGTGGAATACTTAGCCATGAAATTTGATGGCATTGCTGAAGTTAAGCAGATTGGTAGATGTGTTGTACGTTTCCTACTTGTGAAAGACTTGTATGTCCAGCGAAAGCAGTTCCCAGGGTCTTTAGCGTATGCAGTAATGATTCATAAATCACAAGGTTTAATTGTAGATACAGGTCTTGTCAATATTGTTAGTAGTGTATTCTAAAGAAGGAATGTCATATGTTGCTTTGTCGCGAATTAGAAAATTGTCTGGTTTATTTCTGATTGATTTTGATGAGAAGAAAGTAAGTGCTGATGTGAGCTGTGTAACGGAGTATAACCAGTTAAGAGCTCAATATGCACCTCATTTAGGCCAGTATCATGTGGTTCAGAAAGCAATACTGTGTCCAAAGCAGAAAATATCTAAAAAGTCTATGACAGTTGAACAGAAAGATTAACAAAAAGAAACTCAACAACGAGGAAAGAAAAGAAAACTAGAGCGCAATGAGGAAATGCAAGGCTATCAATTCGATAAAAATTCTTGAGTGAACTGTTATGTAAATGTAGTGGTAAATGGACAATATCATTTGCCTCATTTTACAAATTCTATTAAAGAAAAGGTGGATAAAAGAATGTCTTCACAACTGTGTAGTTTACTTGAAGAACTAAGAAGTGTTAGAAGTATTATACATTCTGCTACAAGAATAAAAAAACTCACTGATGACTGTACGTGATCAGTAGTGTTCTCTCAAAATCTTCAGCAGGATGCTCAAGAATTTCTAATGGTAATGCTATGACTATTAGATGAAGAAGATGTGAATATCAATGAATTATTTGGTTTAACTTATAAATGGACTCATAACTGTGAAGATTGTGAATTTACGTCTGGCACTGAAATCAATTCAGAACGATTCCTCTACTTGACATTACCAGATTGTGAAGCTGTGCCGTTTGAGGATTTAACTACAAACACCCATCATGATATGACCTGTCCAAACTGCAGATCAGAACTTAGGTCAACGTTTCTACAGAGGTATGGAAAATATATCCTAGTCATGCTACACCGATGCAGAGTGGATGGTACTAAGTTAGGAACTGAAATTACAAACTTTAAAGCTTCACAAATTTCCATCTCAAAAAGAACTTTCACAACTATAGCAATCATATTTCATGAAAGAGTTAATATAACCTCTGGACACTACACAATATATTTAAGATGTCAAACAGGATGAAGGACAGAGTGTAATGACACACAAGTGACATTCAAATCGAGACTACCCAAATAGTTACCAAACTCATATCTGCTGTTTCTAGAACCGAAGTTCTAAGTAGAATCTAAGATAAGAAAATGTGGTATTGTGTTGATATATATATATGGATTATGTGTTTCTGAGACATTACCCGGCCTATTGGGGGTATTATCTACAGCAAGCTGTTAGAAATGAAAGACTCTTTTTAACTGCGGGAAAGGAATTTATAAATATTTGAAGACTACATTGTGCTACTACACATAAAAAGTAAATGGAGGTACTATGATTCCAGTAGCCTTAAGTTGCATGTGAAAAGTCTCTTCACCACTAAAAAAAGTCCCCCTTTGTTTCTGCAACAGCAACTTCTACGTTGTACTGTGAGTTATGTTTTTCATACATGGACTAAGAACAGTTTAGACATTATTTGGCTAACAGGGATGATGTTTACAAAAGGATTTGCAAAAATGAAGACCGCTTCATAATTGTTGGACACTTTGTACCAGATATAATAATATCAGAAACAATTTTATCATATAGTTGTTTTCATTAAGGTAGTAAGCTATCAGCAAGCCAATATTAAACATAATTGTAGTGAGGGCAGTGAACAGTATGACATAGTTATAATGATCTACTGTGCACATTTGTTTTTATTTTTTACAATCCATTCATTGTTGTTTCCCACTGTTTCATGATGAGTCTTCATACAAAGCACTGTTGAAAGTAAACAAGTATGAAAGCTGAAAACAGGAAAAAACAGTAAAACATTTGTCTATGTTGAATTAAAGTTTTGGTAAAAAATATTGTATGTTGTTTGGTTGCCTAATGTTCGAAATAAAATTCAAATATATTTTTGTCTTTTTTTATTTCTTAACAGTGGTTGGAGGTCGAGATATATTACGTGTGTCAAATCACTAATCTAGTAATGTATTAATTGAGTTACTACTCATGTACTCATCCCATCTCCCATGCACAACAGTTGCACTAGTCCAATCATCCAGCCACTATCTAAGCAGTTATCCAATCACTCAGGTACTGCACTTGAATTAATCTAATCTCCCAGCCACTACTCAGGCACTCATCCAATCACCCAGGCTCTACCTATGCACTATGCAAACACCCAGACACTAATTATGCACTCATCCATTCACTGAGGCACTGCCCATGCACTCATCCACTCACCCAGGCACTACTCATGGACTCATCCAATCACCCAGGCAGTACCCATGCACCCATGCAATTACTCATGCACTATCCATGCACTCACTCAATCACGCAGACATTTTCCATGCATTCACCCAATCACCTAGACCCTATCTGTGTACTCACTAAATCACCAAGCCACTACCCTTGCACTCATCCAATGATGCAGGGTCTACCCTTGCACTCATCCAATCACACAGGCGCTACTCTTGCATGCATCTAGTTACCTATGCGCTACTCATGCACTCATACAATCAACCAGGCACTACCCATGCACTTATCCAATTACCCAAGCAGTACCAATGCACTCATCCATTCGCTCAGGCACTACCCATGGACTCATCCATTCACCCAGGCACTACCCATGCACTAATTCATTCAGCCAGCCATTATCCATGCACTTATCCATTCACTCAGACACTACCCTTGCACACATCCATTCACCGAGGCACTACCCATGTGCCTCTTCATTTACCCAGGCACTACCCTTCTACTCATCCATTCACCCAGGCCCTACCCTTGCACTCATGCATTCACTGAGGCACTACGCTTGCGCTCATCCATTCACTCAGGCACTACCCATGCACTAATCCAATCACCTAGGCACTATCCATGTAGACACCATTCATGCAGGCACTATGCATTCATTCACCCAATGACCCACGCAGTATCTATGCACTCACCCAATCACCCAGGGACTACACTTGCACTAATGCAATTACTGAGGCACTACCTTGGACTCATCCAATCCCTCAGGCGTTATCCTTCCAGTCATTCATTTACTTAGGTACAACCGTTACACTGATCCATTCACTTGCACACTACATATGCACTCATCTATTCACACTAACCATGCACATATCAAATCCCCCAGGCACTACCCTTCTACTCATCCATTCACCCAGACACTACCTGTGCACTCACACAATCATGCAGACACTATGCATTTATTCACCCAATCACCTAGGCACTATCCATGCACTCACCTAATCACCCAGGAACTAACCTTGCACTCATGCAATTACCCAGGTACTACCGTGCACTCATCCAATTATTCAGGCACTACCTTTGCACTCATCTGTTCACTCAGGTACTATGCATGCACTCATCCATTCACCCAGGCACTACCCATGCACTCATTCATTCACCCTGCCATTATCCATGCACTCATCCATTCACTCAGGCACTACCGTTCCACTCTTCCATTCACTCAGGCACTACCGTTCCACTCTTCCATTCACTCAGGCACTTCATATGCACTCATCCATTCAGCCACACTCTACCCATGCACACATGCAATCACCCAATCACTATGTTTGCACTCATCCAATAACTCAGGCACTACTTATGCACTCATAGATTTACTCAGGCATTACTGCTGCACTCATTGTAACATCCATGCACCAGTTATGCACTCATTCAATTATCCATACAGCAGTCATACACTCATTCCAACATATATACATACTTTATCTTTTGTTAACTGTAAAAGGCAGTTCCATTAGGAACATTTTTTTTTAAAGGCTGTTGTAAAGTTTTAAATGGCAATTGGGACAGCAGGAATTGAAAAAATGTACACTGAAAAATGTGCAAAACATATAAAAGAGGAAAAGATTTGAATGTATGCTGTTTTGCAGCATTGTGAATAGCTGTAAGAGACTGCTCACCAGCACTTATGACAACACTACAGTCCATGCAGTAGGTGGCCATTCTTGACATCTCTGGAGCCATATATGTTGCAGTACTCTGCACCTCAGAAGGGAGTTTTTGACTAGGAATTGTTGCTGCTGCCACTGAAGTAGATGGCCGTCGAGCTTCCCTCTGCTTGATCGCCAGTTGGAGAGGTTTTTTATGATGGGTTTTTAGATGGTATAACATGGACGTTGTCCCACAAGAATACGTCTTGTTGGTACCTCTAGTGAGGGTCTTCTTGCAAATTGTGCACTGCACAAGTTTGGCAGCTGCTTTTGATTCACCTGGTGGGATTGTAAAAAAATCCCAAGCCACACTGGCTCTCTTTTGTGGAGTTTCTTGTTCTTCCAGATTATCACTGTCCACCTCCTCCACATCCTGGTCCAGCTGTTGTTCCTGCTGACCCTCATCTCCTTGCTGTGTTGCCATTTCAAAAGGAAACAAAACAGCAAAAAGTTTCCAGAGCAAAATGAATCCACCTGCTCAGAATGAAGTTGTATGAAAGAAGATTCAAGAAGGAAGACTGTGTGTATACTTCCTATTGATTTTGCTGAAAAGTATATTATCCAATCATATTCCTTGCTTTCCTGGTCATGTGATATTCGCGGTGACCGAAATAGTCGCGGTTACCGCGGTGAAGAGGAAATGCAAAATATACGTTTAAAGTAGTTTTGTTTAAAAATGGAAAGAAAAGCAGAACTTTCAATATTATAATAGTGAACAGATATACTACACTTGTTCACAGTACCTCTACATATACGTTTCAGAGTTGTTGAAAAATGCGCGCTATCTGCGACTACCGACGTCATTGCGACTTCCTCTGTCTTCGCGGAAATGGGAAAAAGTGTTTGGAGGCGATTAATCTGGAAACTCACTAGCAAAATATGAGTTTGAAAAGTACACTAATAAAGTTCCACTGGCAAATATACCGTACAATATGTCTATATATATATGTTTTACACTTTGTATAAACCGCGCGCTTTTCACGACTACCAACGTCATCGCAATTTATTCTGTAATGGTGGCTTTCTTCTAAATTGATCACAGAAAGAAAAGTTACAACAATATTTTACTAAATATTTAGAGTTAAACTTTCTTTAAAAAATGTCTTTAAGTGTATTTTTCAGTAGGTGAAATACATTTACTGATGATAGAATCTCCACTGTAAATTCAACAATGTTGGGCCGACTTACAAAATTGTTAAAAATAAAACCAGTTATTAATGTATTTTCTGATAAAGACATATGAAATCAAAAAAAGTGGTGTATTATATAAATTTAATACACAATATCCAACTATAGAAAGAAAGTATGAAAATCTCACAGGTTTACTTACAAATAAATGGACATTACTATTAAGAAATATAATTTTTAAAAAACCTTAGAAATTAAAAAAAAAAACAAAGAATACAGGAACGTTATAGTTAACAATTAGCATTAAAAAAACCTTAGAAATTCACTGAAAAAAACAAAGGTTACAGGGGTGTTATAGTTAGGCTGACATTTCACTCGTACAAAACCAGAGAAATTAGCAGTTATATTTAGCTGAGCTAACTATAACTCACACCCCCACAATGCACTGCTTATGACCTCACATATTACATAACTAATGACATGGTCAGTGACATCCCTGATGACATCACTGATTACATCTCAAATGACATCACTGATGACATCATCCACAGAATCTCTGACGTAACCACTCATACCCCCATGTAACTATTCATACACCCACTCCAACTTTCACACTACCATTCTCAGAACCATTGACACACCCATACCAGTACTTACATACCCACTCACTCATAGGTCTACACACACATCCATTCACTCACTCATACAGCCACTCATATACCCACTCACTCACTAATACAGCCACTGACATATCCACTTATACACCCATACAGCCACTCATACACTGTCAGACACTCATAGAGCTACTCACACACCTACTCACTCATCCATATAGTCAATAACACTGCCACTTACTCACCTATACAGTTATACACACACCAACTCACTTATTCATACAGATACTAACACATACTTACTCACCTATAGTGACTGACACAAGCACACACTCACCCATACAGCCACTCCCACAATCACTCACCCACATACAGTCACTTATATACTCCAACACTGACATATACTGCCTTTCACATATGCACTTACTCACCCATATACCACTGAGACATCCATTCACTCGCCGTCACAGCTATATGAACACTCACTCTAACATCTAGTTAGAAATGTGGGCAACAAGGTACTTTATGTTTTTATAAGAAAAAGCACTGACTGGACAGCGATTTATTAGGTGTTGTTTGATGCATTGCAGACTGGTGAGTTCTGGTCAACAGCACTTCCCTCAATAAGCCTTGGACTGCTCTTCTGCCCTGAAAGTAAAGTGCTGAATAAGGGGCTCACGATTCCCAGTTAGGAGTTCTGCAGTACAGGGCTTCAGGACACCAGTGACAAAATAACCCATTTGTTACAAATGGGGCCCAGAACCCGGTCTGCTCTGGGACCTTTCAACCCAGATTCCTGACAGAGGATCACAGGGAAAAATAAAGCACAAACCCCAATTATTAAAATACAATTGTAAAGGCTCACCAAGGATAACAGAAAATTCAACAAAACAATGGATAGTACAGGTTACAGTCTTAGGAGAGGGCTTAAAGTGTATATAGATAGCGTCAAATGGAAGATCAAGTCAAAAATACCCAATGAGCCCATACAATACACTATTGCAAATAATCCTAAAAAATATATATTCTAAGAGTACCAAAGGAGGAAATCTCTCTACAAAAAAATAAAAGGGAGCAACAAATAATGGAAAACAGGAAAAAGAATAACTCTTTTACCTCTTAAGCTATGTAGTTTTTTGAGGTATCAAGTAGACCATGGGCGCCCCACTACCAAGCCATGGACTCAATAAAAAATATGAGCTCTTCCTTTTCTAGTGGTGAAGAGTTGCAAACTAATACAGGTAATAAGTCTAAAGAATCTAAGTCATTGCCTCTGTGTACAGTTGAGAAGAAGAATAATCCCACTCTAAATGGCACATGCATCAAGGTAGGCTTTTGCGATTCCTTAATTGCGATTATTAAGGAATCGCAATTAAGGAATCGCAAAAGCCTATGCATGTAGGAATCGCTATAAAAATAGCGATTCCTAAACATTCCTTAATTGCGAGTCGCAATTAAGGAATGCCGTCCCATTCATTCCTAGGGCCCACAGGCCCCTAGGAATGAATTGGAGATTGCATGCGCAATTTGCGAGTACCAGTAGGTACTCGTAAATTGCTCATGCAATTTCAAGGATGCAAGGGTGTCAAAATGACACCCTGTTGCACCCCTGAAATTGTGATGTGCTCCCATGTTGCGCACACACATGCCCCAAGGGCATGTGTGTGTGTAACCTAAAACTTTAAAAAATGCATTTTAGTGCATTTTTCAAAGTTTTTGCCAATTACAGACAAGTTTGATTTGTCTGCAATTTGCGGTCCCAAATAGCGAATTTGAAAGTGCTTCTAGCATTGCATTTAAGGAATCGCAAATTGCGATTCCTTAAATGCAATCGCAATTTAGAATTCGCAAATAATTGCAAATTCTTAAATTGCGCATAGGAAACACTTTCATGCATCTCCAAAGGCCAATTTGCAATCGCAAACGGCCGATTTTTGCGAATCGCACCGTTTGCGATCGCAAAACCTTTGATGCATGTGCCCCTAAGTGTTTAAAAAAGGCTTAAGAATTTACTAGTAAAGTAACTTTAAATTTAGACCCACATCCCTATGATAACTTTGCAATCTCAAAAAGAGCTGAGTTTAGGGCAAGAACTAGGGGTGGTACCAAAGTGCAGTCAACAAACCTCGAAAAACTTAACAGAAAAGCATTAGTATTTCCTTATCAAACCCATTCAGTGTCGTAAAATTTGAAACTTCAGATAAAGGTTATCTCAACTTGAAATAGATGAGGCAGAGATAAAAAATAGGAAGCCAGACACCAACAAGCAAACCTCTGTCTCCTGTCGAAGTGATTCAGAAGTTGATATAAAGGCTACTGTGGGGGATCTACAAAGTATGCTTAGGAGGATGACAGAAGAAATTCTTGTAAAAGTTCGCAGATTGGAACAATAACAAAAGGAGATACAAGCAACCAGGTTCAACTTTAATAGTAGAGTTGTAGTCCTATGTAAAAGAATAAGTAACTTGGAACTAACCTTAAGTGACTTACAAGAAAAGGAGTATGTAAATCCTCATTCAATTGCTAAATTGGAATCTAATGAATTCTCCCTGGCTGACAGGCTAGAAACAATCTAGAAATGGGCAAGAAAAAACAACTTAATGTATAAATGGAATTTGGAGTTGATGTCGCGTTCTGATATTAAGGCATATGTAGTCACCCACCTGAAGAGCTTGGTTCTGAAGAATTTTTCAAGTGAAGATATAATCAATGATATGCACAGAGTACGCACAGGCCAGTTCAAATCAAATTCACAGCTTTATTCGGTTTACAGACAAAGAAACCATAAAAGCATACAAAAAGGAAAAAGAGAAAAAGAAGAACAATAACAGTTTCAATTCCATAAAACCATATAAAACATTAAAAAGCATCTAAAAAGAGATCTCATGGGTCAACTATAAGAATAATACAGTACCAGAACAGTGGCAATATCAATTACAGATAACAACTTCCATATCCAGCGTACGAAGGCTCAAAATATCGTTTTGCTGTCCAAAAAACGAGCCGTCTTATTGCAATTCGGATTCTTCATATAGGAGGGCCTCTAAATGCGACAGGCTCTTTCGTACTTTTATAGCTTTCTGGATATAAAGTGCCACTGCGTTACAAACTTTCACATCCTTCAACGCACATATGTATTCAAAGGCAGATTTATAAGAGTATAGCCTTTCTTTTTGAAACAGGGGGCGTAAAAAATATTTCCTAATCTGTCTATAAAAATCACAAAAGAGAATAAAGTGCAAAGATGATTGTTTCATAATGCCGTTGCATGGGCATTTTGGCAGGTTTCGATTCCACTTTCCCGCAATCGGGAAAGCTATTAGAAAATGAGCCAAGCCCATGCGCACTCTAGTAAGATAAAATCTATGTGTGATATTGGTGACTTGTAATAGATAAGATTGGGTACCCAGCCCTATAGTTATATCCAAATATTCCCTCGTAAGTGGTTTTGAGATGGCTTCTACTTCACGCCGTTGTGTACGTAGTTCAATCAAGTCAACAAAAGGAGATACAAGCAACCAGGTTCAACTTTAATAGTAGAGTTGTAGTCCTATGTAAAAGAATAAGTAACTTGGAACTAACCTTAAGTGACTTACAAGAAAAGGAGTATGTAAATCCTCATTCAATTGCTAAATTGGAATCTAATGAATTCTCCCTGGCTGACAGGCTAGAAACAATCTAGAAATGGGCAAGACAAAACAACTTAATGTATAAATGGAAATTGGAGTTGATGTCGCGTTCTGATATTAAGGCATATGTAGTCACCCACCTGAAGAGCTTGGTTCTGAAGAATTTTTCAAGTGAAGATATAATCAATGATATGCACAGAGTACGCACAGGCCAGTTCAATCTCAATGTATCTACAACTAAACCCAGAAACATCTTAGTAAATTGCATAAGATACTCATTGAAGGAAAAATCCCCTAATGGGGCTGATTTGAATCAGTTGTTGCAATTGGTGCTGAGTGAGGTGAAAGAGAGATTGGTGGAGAAGTTGGCATGGAGAGTATTGCCTCTGGTAATGAAGGAGAGTTGAGTGCAGTAGTGAAAAATGATTGGATTAAGTTCTCAAATTGTAAGCAAAACAAGGGTGAAGCACCGGGTGATTATTTAGACAGAATTAAGAATTATTTATTTTTATTTATAAAGTTTTATATAGCGCAAACATGACCCACGTGGGTATCAGAGCGCTTTACAATATACAGTTATTAAACATTAGATGGTTGAGGTAGTATACATACATTCGGTATTCGCCATTCAGTACAAAAGAGGTAGATAGTAGTATATGGGTAGCATAGGTGACTAGTAGTCAACATTTGAAAGGATTTATATAGCGCTGGCTAGACCCGGAGGTATCAGAGCGCTTTACATGAGAATCAGAACATAGTTGCAGGTTACATCGTTACAAAGGTTACACAGTTATTAGTGCATAGCTACATAATTACATGTTAGGTCGAGACAAAATAAGGACATATACGTAAGGGAAAAAGCAGGCAAGGGGAGAGATACAAGGGGAGAGGGGGTAGGAGCAGCGGGAGTAGACATAGAATGAAGGGGGGAAAGAGGAGGGTGAGGGTGAAAGACACAGCAAGAAAGAAGAGGGGGGAGGGTGACGGGGGCACAAACCGGTAAACGCCTAATAGCTGCGTCCAAAGTCCAGTAAACTGTGATCCCAGGGGAAGTGGCATCATTCCCCCATCTCCATTGCGAGAGGCTCCCTATTAAGCAGTGGACTCTCTCAGAGGGGTGTCTGAGACTCCAAGGTCTACCTACTGGATCCTTCCCCAAAAAGGGGAGAGGGAGTGCTTTGGCAAGGGGCGCCATACCAAACCTCAACTGTGAGTGGCTCCCTTAGCGCAGTGGACTCTCTCAGAGGAAACACTGAGACTCCAGAGTATAAATATTGGATCTTTCCCCAACAAGGGGAGAAGGAGTGCTTAGTCAAAGGGGATGGGGGCTAGGCAGTGTGATGGAGCAAGGTTTCATAAATGAAACTTGCTTGTATTCAATCCTCATCACAGTATTAATTTATTAAAACTTGTATTGTTAATACTAACCTTTGCATTCACAACACGAACGGGAAGGATGCTTGCTTATGTGTTTTTCTAATGAATAACGCTTGTCTGTAAATCTAAAATGGCCGCTAAAGCGCGGGAACCTCAATGCGCATGTCGCAACCATATCACATGGTGTGACGTCTTTCTTTGCTTGGTGGGAAATTTCTGCTTCTGCGCAGTGTGTAGTAAAATGGCTGCTTGATGTTTTCACATGCTTCAGCTTGCTCTCATGTCATTACTAAATTGTTGTTTCCTAATGCTACTAACGCGGGATAGAATTTATAATTAAATGGGAATAGAGTAGAAAAAGTGGGCATACAGTGAAACATTTTATTCAGTGATTTTAATATTTTCTTCTTGCACTTTTATTAGTTCGGAAACTTTGGGCCTGGGTTGGTGACCTGAAACTCGAGAGGCAAATGGTTCTGCGCATGTGTCCTGTGTGCCTGCCAAATGAAGTCAATCTGGACGTCGTACAAGGCCGCGACCCGATGGCCGAAGATGCTGTACTCTTGCCTTTCCTGTTGTATATTGATACATTGTCTATGAAAATTGGTTTACATTTGTCATGAGACGGGTGGGAAATAAAGCGAATGTATTAATTTGAAGGGGTGGGAATTTAAAAACAATAGGCTTTACAATTTAGGCCAAATCGATATGGTGCGAGAATCCACCCCCTGTCCCTGTCCAATCAGAAGTAGTGGCCCCATATTTTAGTAACATTAGGGGAGGTAAATGGGCATAGAAGGGTATAATAGATATAGAATTAGCTAATTAGAGTAGCTTCTAGCTCAGACCGCAGAGAGTGCGCAGAGAAGACTAGCGCTCTTAGCTCCAGACTGCCAAGCTGATCGATTGCAGACCGAATCTCTGTCCAGAAGAGGTCCTGAGGAGGGGGCGGCGGAGTTCATTAGAAGGAAGGCACAGGAGAATCAAGGAGAAGCCGAGTATCAGAGAGGGGAACGACGCAGGCGTCGTTGTAGAGAGGTCACCGGTCCTGTCCTGATCCTGGAGGAAGTCTTTGCTCTTCATCCTTCTTGGGTCCTATTCTTTCCAACTCCTTGGCTAAGGGGTTTGGTTCTCGCACTTAGGTAAATATAATGCAACCTTTAGTTGCGCTGCTATCTCTATCTTCTCCTTTCCTTAAACACCGTCATTGATTAGCAATAGTCATTTCTATGCTTAATCTTGGGTATTGCGATTAAGTACCATGTGGCTCTGTATTTTACTCTGCTAAATCTTTAGATAAACATTTTAAAACTTCCTGACTCAGTGGTTATTTCAGGATTATGTACTATAATGAATGTCACTCATTTTAAATTTCCCAATTAGCAAAGGATTCATTGGTAAGTCATTACTCTTCAATCAGAAGGTAATTGGTAGCAGGGATTTTGATAGAGAGTAACAACTGATAAAACCCAGCGTACGTATTAGCGTAGTATGAATGTATGGGCCCAAGTGAGTATCTGGTGTATGAATGCTGTTTGCTGATATCGCGCTGGATCAGTTTTCTGGTAATCAGAGGATGGTTACTCTTTGTTAATTGGGTAATGAGAATTTAATTTTTTATGAACTAACATCCGTATATTCGAAGTTTGTTTTATGTTGTCCAGAATTCCCCGGGGTAAAAAGAATAGCGGATGGTAAGTGGAAGCCATACTGCAGTGAGGTTATCTGCCAGGCAGAAATAGTACTGAAAAGTTAAGCAGGACTTTCAGTACTCGTTAGGGACTCTATGCGTGTGAGTAATAGCAAAAGAGTACGCTGGTGAAAATTTGATGTTATATCACCTAGAAAGGGTAACATTGAAGAAGTAACAGGTACTTCTGGAGCTTGTGTGAAGAGTAAACGGAAGGGTTTTTACTCGAAGTATATGTTAGTAAACGGAAAGGTTTTACTAAGTGTAAAAGAAACCATCTTTTTCGAATTTAGAAGAAACTGGCACGATAGCGAATGTTTTATGTTGTTACTGAAATTAAGAATTGTAGAGAAAATAAGTTTGCGTAAATTTTTGTAAAGGGAGGGTCAGTTGCCGGAGAGGGAGCTGACGTCACAAAACGCTGCGCTGGGATTGGTTGAATCAGCGGGTGTAAAGGAGGGGTCAGTAGTCAGGAGCAGTACTGACGTCACAGGTGCCGCGCTGGGATTGGTTAAACGAGCAAGGACAGAAAAGAGCAGATTGTAAAGGAGGGGTTGACAGATAAACGTCACCAAAAGGCCGCGCAAGGATTGGCTCGGAAATAAAAGATAGCAGACATTTGATTGGTTAAAATTATAGAAGCGAAATTCTTAGTGGATAAGGATTGCATGTTAAAACGCGATCCGACTTTAACAGGAATTCGTCAGGATAGGAGATATTTAGGCTTTGCAGAATATAATTTTATACATCGGTACTTACCTAAGATGTAGGGAGAAAGGAGAAAAATGTCATTTTTACAAAAGATTAAGAATTATTTTAAAAAGGACAAACCAATCAAAACTAGAGAAGGAATTATTATTCCACCAGCTAAAACGCCCGCCTCATTCATGATGATGGAGAGAGGTTATCATACTTCTGTATGGATGGAGAATTGGATAGAATATACCAAAAATGATGGAATACTAGCATTTCCCGAGAATGGCACGTTCAATGGGCGAATCCTACAAAACTTGAGATTGAGGATGAATGACTTAGAACCCAGACCTAGATTAACTCAGTACGAAGCTCTAGAGGAATGGGAAACTGAGGCATTTGAGCGGGACCGATCTAGGAGTAATAGGGGTTATCCAGGATTTTTTCCCAGATACCTACATGAGTCTAGGAACGGTCAGATGAAACAATGGAGAAGGGCAATGATTACAGAAGGATTATATCCATTGTTCTCAGAAGAGGAGAAATTAGGAAGTAAGTGCACAGAAAAGACAAAACATTTAATGAGAAATGAGGAGTCTGAAGACGAATTTATGGAGGAAATGTTAAGAAACCCCCCACCATATCAGGAAGGAACAAGTGGATGCACCCCAAGTGCACCACCGATAAAAACTCCATTAGTGCCACAGGTATGCATGAATTCACCCCTAGTAGAATACTTCATGACAAAGAAAAAGAAGCCCTAGAAAAGACCAGAACAGAATTAATACAGAAAATAACCCAGATAAAAGTACACCCTGATTCGTTGACCATACCTGTAACAATTGGTCCAGTAGTTCCATTATATGGTACTACGGGAAGCTGTCCTCCACCGATACTTGCACCTACTCCTGTGAATAATCCCAAACCTAAAGCTCCAGTTATAATTGAGGATCAATTTAGTGACTGTGAATCCACAATATCACTCATGGACTTGCCTATTCGAGGTACTGTAAATAGCACTCCCAGAAAAGATGTACCTGGATGTTCAAAAGATGTAAGTTTAATAACTTCATCGGGAGCAAAAAGTGCCACCATAGTAACACCTGAAGATCTAGAAAGATGGGTGCAAGGGTCAGTTAAACAGTGCACACCTCCGAAAATAATGGACATTCATAAATTGAAAGTCGAATTAGAAGAAATAATAGCAGGAAATGTAGGACTAAAACGCTTAAATACCTATGATGAAGAAGAATTATTGTTCCTGTGCAGGAGTATCACCAGAAATGTAAGGATATTCCATGAAAAATTATCCAATTTAGCACTACAGATGGGAATAGAAATAGGGAGATCAAAAGTACTACAGAAACCCCATAGAGCAGGATTTTCAGACAAAGATTTAGAAAATATGAATGCCTCTGGAAGAAGATTACAAATAAGAGAATTAATGTTAGTTTTGCAAAAATGGGGAGACCTAGATAAATGGAAAACTAGGTGGGCCAAGAAAAAGGAAGAAGCACGAACAAGTAGAACAGTATCTGAATATGTGATGAAGGAAACCGGGAAAGCAGACCAAATGTATCCAATGCGAGAAGTTGCGGGAGGAGGATATGTACATGTCCCATGGAGCAGACAGGATATTTTGTCATTTACGAATGATTTTCCAAAGTTGAGAGAAAAACCAATTGAATGGTACAAGCAGGTTGACAGGTTTGTGAAGGTGTCGAAGGTATTGTTGAAGGATTTGGATGGTTTGTTTGACATAGTGGTACCTGCCGATTTATGGACAGATTGCAAAATCACAGTGGATTGGCCAAGCGACGAATATCCTAGAGATCCGAAGACAGGTGCCCCCGTCAAATGATGTGATGAAAAAGTATCAGCAGGTGATAACTTACCTGAAGGGAAAAATCCCACCGAAAGAAACTGATTGGGTAAAAATAGATCGAACTACCCAAGAAGCTAATGAATCAGTACATTCCTACTATGAGCGTCTAATGCAGGTATTTAAACAGTATAGTGGATTTGAGGACATTGGAGACAAGAACATGAGTCAGTTTGTGTACCGGTTTGTTTACGGTTTAAAGCCAGAAATTTGTCAAATGATTAAACAGCATATGCTGTGTTGGCAAGGAAGCCCATTGATGAGATTTTGAAGTATGCAAGATATTGTGGAGACGATATTGAGGATAGACACAAGAAATTGCAGGAAAAAGTGATGTGGGCTCAGGTGAAAATGGCTGAGAAACAGGGAATTAATTTGGAAAATCCGAGTGAAAATCAAGGAAAAGATTCTGGAACGAATGGTGATACTGGGAATGGTGGAAAATTTAGAGGACGAATGAGTAGAGAAGAAGCTAAAAAGAAATTTCCTTGTCATGGATGCGGAAAATTGGGGCATTGGAAGGATGAATGTAAAAAGATTCGGAATAATAATGGCCCAAATCAAAATTTAAATCCACAGACGCAGAATGACTCACAGCAGGGTGTAAATCCTCAGAGTCAGTTGCCACCTGCACCTATTCAGGGTAATGTAAGCAGAGCAAAGCATGGTACAGACATCGGATATCAAGGAGGAAGTGGTAAGAATGATTATATGACATCACAATTTCTTTTGCAGGACGATTTCTGTCAATTCAGTCCATGACGGTGCCTAGGAGAGGGGAAGAAGGAGTGCATACTTGGCGCATCCTTACAGGTAGATCAGTCAGGTCCATATGTTGAAGGGAATGTGAAAGGTAATAATATTACTTTCCTTTTGGACACTGGTGCTACCCGGTCTACTGTGAGAACAGCAGACATTCCAGACCTTCCTCTCTCTGGTGAAAATATCCAAGTAGTGGGGGTAGCTAATCAGCGGATTAGAACACCTCTTACCGAACCCATGGAAGTTAAAATCAGAAATTTCAGAGAAATGCATCAATTTGTAGTGTGTGATTCTAGTCCAGTAAACTTACTAGGTAGGGATTTGTTGTGCAAGATGAATTGTACAATTTTCTGCACACCAGATGGTGTGGCAGTTCAGACACCAGATGAAGATCATGTATATAAAATTATGATTGCAAAACAAGGTACAGAAGTGGATGAGATGTTTTCGTTAATAACAAAAGATGAGTTGTCAGAAGAATTAAAAGGGACAGTAAACCCCATAGTATGGGATTTCACCGGAAAGGAAGTAGGACTTATGGCTAAAATAGATCCAGTTAAAATTACTGTAAAAGAAGGTGCAATTTTCCCAAATACCAGACAGTACAAAATGAGTGCAGAAGTAAAAACAGGAGTCATTGAAGAAATAAATCGAATGGTAGAACAAAATATCCTAAAAGAAGTAATGAGTAGCCCATGTAATTCACCTATAATGGGGTTAAAGAAACCTAGTGGTAAATATAGGATTGTTCAGGACCTGAGAAAAATAAATAAGATTGTGGAACCATGTTGTCCCATAGTGCCAAATCCTGCAGTAATTCTATACCAGATCCCTTGGAGTGCAGGATGGTTCACAGTAATTGATTTGTGTCAAGCGTTCTTTTCAATACCATTACATCCAGACAACCAGTATCTTTTCTCATTTAAATTTGAGAACAAGGTCTATGTGTGGAATCGTGTTCCTCAGGGGTACACAGAAAGTCCTTCTATTTTCAACCAGATACTGAAAAAGTGCCTTGAAAAACTAGTGATGCCAGGAAGCTCAGTCTTAGTCCAATATATCGACGACTTATTGGTGGCATCAAATACCAGAGAGGACTGTGTTGTTGATTCCATAGCATTGTTAAATCTTTTGGCAGAAGAAGGACATAAAGTCTCACCTGAAAAATTGCAATTCTGTACAACAGCTGTTAAGTATCTGGGACACCAAATTGAGAGGGGAAAAAGAAGAGTAACAGCTGAAAGGGTAACTTTAATAAAGAAAATGCAAATGCCTGTAACACAAAGACAAGTGAGAATGTTCCTAGGAATAGTAGGTTACTGTCGACAATGGATACCAGGATTTTCCATGTTAGCTAAGCCCTTAATTAACATGACAAAAAAGAAAGCAAAGGACCCTGTTGAGTGGGAGGATGAAAGTGTAGAAGCCTTTGTAAAATTGAGAAATGCCCTATGTTCAGCACCTGCCTTAGGCATGCCTGATTATAAAAGAGAATTTGCATTGTTCTGTCATGAGAGAGAAAATTGTGCACTTTCTGTCTTAACTCAGAGACATGGATTAGAAAGACGTCCTATAGCATATTTTTCTGCTACATTGGACCCAGTAGCAGCCGCGTTGCCAGGATGCTTAAAAGCAGTGGCGGCTACTTGTTTGAGCATTGAACAAAGTGAGTCAATTGTGAAGGGACACCCTGTAAAAGTGTATGTTCCACATGCAGTTGTCATTCTCTTGACAAGAACCAGAACTCAGCATCTTACTCCTAGTCGGCTGACTAAATATGAAAGAATAATAATGGGTGCTGAAAATGTGAATATGGTAAGATGTACTATAATAAATCCAGCAACCTTACTACCAGACCCATATCATGAGAGAATTAAAGATGATGAAGACGATGAACATGATTGTATACAAATTACAGAATTATGCACAAAACCACGCCCAGATATAGAGGAACAGCCTCTTAAAAAGCCAGACAGGGAGCTATTTGTTGATGGTTCATGTCAAAGACATGAGGACGGTAAACTAACTGCTGCCTATGCGGTATGTGAATTAACTGGAATAGTTGAAGCATCTTATTTACCAGGAGTCAAATCTGCACAAGTAGCTGAATTGATTGCGTTGATAAAAGCATGCAAAATTGGGAGGAATCAGAGAGTAACCATATTTACAGATAGCCAATATGGTTACGGGGTTGTGCATGATTTTGGCCAACTATGGATGCAGAGGGATTTCATGACTTCTTCAGGATCCCGCATTAAAAATGGACAATTTGTAAGGGAATTGCTAGAAGCAATACAATCACCAAAAGAATTGGCTGTGGTGAAATGTGCCGCACACCAGTCAGGAGATGACTGGGTGGTAGTCGGCAACAGATATGCAGATCTGGTGGCTCAACATTGTGCCAAAACCAGAATGTCAGTCAATAAGAGGGTGGAAAGAATGGGAATCAGCTGCCAACTTATGCTGTATATGCCACCTGAAACTTGGAATGACGTCAAGAAATTGCAAGATGAGGTTGATGAAAGTGAGAAGAATTTGTGGATCAAAGTGGGTTGTTCCCAAAGAGGAGATGATGAAGTGTGGATCAGTGCTGTTGGCAGACCAGTCATGCCAGACTGTTTACTCTCACAAATGGCTAGGATGTATCATGGAGACACACACATAGGGAGAGATGCAATGATTAGGCTGTTCAGACAAAATTGGTACAATCCCAAATTCAGGGCTGTTGCAGAGAGTCTTTGCCAGAGATGTCTAACTTGCCAGATGCATAATCCGGGGAGGAAGACAGTAATTGGATTTGGAAAAATTGGAAAGGCAGAGGGTCCATTTATGAGACTTCAGTTTGATTTCATACAGTTACCACCATGTAGAGGGCTGAAATATGTATTAGTCATAGTGTGTCTGTTTTCAAAGTGGGTGGAGGCTTACCCTACTAGGAGAAATGACAGCATTACAGTTGCAAAACTGTTGCTACGAGAGCTCATTCCTAGGTTTGGTTTTCCAGTAACTTTGGAATCAGATAGAGGAAAACATTTTAACAGTGAAGTGATCAAACTAATCTGTGAAGCATTCCAAATCCAACAGAAACTGCACTGTGCATATCGTTCAGAAGCTTCTGGAGTGGTTGAACAATTGAATGGCACTATAAAGTCAAGACTGGGAAAAATGTGTGCATCAACATCATTAGAGTGGCCAGATGCATTGCCACTTGTTTTAATGGGACTCAGAAGTATACCTGACAGAACCACAGGATTGAGCCCACATGAAATAATGATGGGAAGAGCAATGAGACAACCCCATGTTCCCACAAACAAACTGGTGAATATATCTGATGATATGGTTCTGGACTATTGCAAAGGATTGGCTGACCTAGTGCGTTCTGTCTCTCATCAGGTTGGAGAAGACGCAGTTTCCAGGCAGCCCGAGCAAGAACATGATCTGAATCCTGGTGACTGGGTGGTAGTGAAGAATCACACCAGAGAAACGTGTCTATCACCTAGATGGGGCAGACCGTGTCAAGTCATACTGACAGCGAATACAGCAGTGAAGTGTGCCGGATTTCCTAATTGGATTCATGTAAGTCACACCAAGAGAGTACCAGATCCCGAGGAAGAGAATCCTCAGACAACGCCAATCACTGAAGAAGCTGAAGGTTGCCCAGCTGAAGGATCTCAGGTTCGAGATTCCAGAGAAGCTGAAGAAGAACAACCGAGCACAAGTCAGGATTGGATACCCTTGGTAGAGGTTCCTGAAATATACCACAGAACAAGAAGTCAAGCGAAATCGGAAGAAATTGAAGAAGATCAGATAGGTGAAGAAGAAGCAGTTCAGGAACAAGAAGAAAAGACATTAAGAAATCCTGAACAAGGTCAGATAGGGAAAGGAAACTGGACTCAAAACAGTGAAGACCTAATAGACTTTGAACAGGGACAGACAGGTCTAGAAGAATCCGGTCAGGCTGCAGACGTTCACAGTGCAATAAGCCCTGATCAGAACAAGTTAGATCAAGAAGAGTGCACAGAAGAAGAAAACCTTGAAAAACATGAATTTGAAGAAATAAATAAAGAACAAGGTCAGTTATTGGAAACTCACAGCGAAGCTGTTACAGAGAAACCAATTAGACCTGAAAAGGAGCAAACAAGAAACACAGTAATTGAAAAACACGAAACAGTGCTAAGCAGTGAAATTAAAAAGATTTCTGAAAACGAAGATAAAGAGACAGTGCAAACAAAGAAAACAAGAAAAGGAGATCATTGGCCGAATGTCATTAAAAGAGTAAAATACCACATAACAACCAGAAGTGAAGATCCAGATCAAGTGAATGAAGTAACAAGTCAAACTGAACAAGAAAATAAAACTGAGAAAAAAAGAAGTAAAAGACTGAAACTTGTGAATAACAAATTCAAGGGTCCTGATTGGACTTATATCATTCTTGAAAATTTTGAAAGCTCAGAGTCAAGTGACAGTGGTGGTGAAGGAACAAGTGCAGAACTGACGTACGAAAAAGAAACAAGACCACCCTGACTAAGCAAAAGAATAAGCTAAAGAAAAGAAGAAAAGATAAGAAGAGCAATCTTCCTTGTCGAAAAATGCCTGACGATAGAGTTGCTGGGAGACCAAAACAGAAATGTTGTAGAAGTTGCTGTGCATTATGCATATGTAGTCTAGTGATGGTACTTATAGTATGGTTAGTCCTGATTGTAGCAATTCCTTACCTTATGATAATAGATAAAAAGATTAATAATGAAACTAAAGGGAGGACGGCAAACATGAAGGGCAATAGAGTAGAACTAATAGCAGAAGATGAACAAGAAATTCATCATGAAATAGCTGATAACGACACTAGTTTGAATGTTTTCACAAAGTTATTATTTCAATATGTAGATACCATGGAAGTTAGCAATTGTTACGTCTATATGAAGTTACCTGAATCAGTAGCAGAAGGTCTAACATATCACCATTTACCACTGACATATGGCATATCATGTAGTCTTTTGTCTAGTTTATTTTATAGAACAGGGAAACTTCAGTATTATTATTCAAACTTAGATGTGATATTTTCTGAGGTTCCGATTCGCAAAATTATGAACCCAGTGCTTAGTAGTCAAGACGCACAGTTTATGGGAGAATTTTTCTTAACAATGAAATCAATAGACATAACACATGCACATAGACACAATCTAACATGTTCTTTACTTGAAGAAGAAAAGATATTTTTGAACTTAGTAGAAGATAGAAGACAAGATTTTCAAAAGAAAGCTTCTGAGCATAAGGCTCATTTGCCACCTTGGGCGGAGAAAGAAGGGAGTTACACACCTGGCAAGGCTCAAGCTGCTATGGCTCTGGATTTCGTAAAGACAGGGAAAATTTGTCTTCATAGGTTAAAGACTGATTATAACAATGTTTTCATCGGTACCAGTGAATGTGAACACAATTTTTTAATTCTTGGAGGTTGGGGACTCAAAGGAGGAACAGATTCAGTTTTTCCTGGAATCTATTATGTGTGTGGGAATAAGGCTTACTTTAGGCTTCCTGCACGGTGGTATGGAAGTTGTTATTTTGGAATAGTATTTCCAAAGATATACCACGTAAAAGAAACACTGAGAGCAATGAAAACAATAGCGAATTAATACGTAGTAAAAGAGCTAGTTTTTCAGAAATTGTAGGTGATATATTTGGTGCATTGATACCTTCAGTGGGAATAATTCTGAACTCAAGGAAAATATGTAAATTGTCTACAGTGGTTGATCGTTTATCAACGGATACTGCTGGAGGTTTTCTAATGATTAATGCGGAAATGGTTGCGATTAGATCTATGGTGATGCAAAATCGACTTGCTCTTGATATTATATTGGCAAAAGAGGGCGGAGTCTGTAAATTATTGAAGACGAAACATTGTTGCACTTATATTCCTGATAAGAGTGCAGAAATTGGAACATATATACAGAATATAACTAAACTTGAGAAAGAACTTAAACCACTGGAAGTTGATAGTGTATGGGAAAGATTGACAAATAGTATCTCGTCAATTGGTACCTGGTTTGCTAATGTAGGAAAAGGACTTATAGGTCAAATATTAGTACCCTTAGCAGGGATAGCAATAATAATCTTGGCAATAACAATATGGTGCAAATGTTGTAGAAAGAGTGGAACATATAAAGTAACAGGTAAAGGAAAGAAGCGAAAAATTGATGATATAGAACTTGAAGAGTGGAGAAGTGAATTATACAAGAAATTGAAAGGGGATGGCAAAAATGGAAAGTGTAAGAATGAGAATAAAGTAATTTGCTAGAAGTTGGCATCTGATTGTGGGTTGTATTTTGATGGCTCAGAAACGCCATCAGAGAGGGGATTGATGGAGCAAGGTTTCATAAATGAAACTTGCTTGTATTCAATCCTCATCACAGTATTAATTTATTAAAACTTGTATTGTTAATACTAACCTTTGCATTCACAACACGAAAGGGAAGGATGCTTGCTTATGTGTTTTTCTAATGAATAACGCTTGTCTGTAAATCCAAAATGGCCGCTAAAGCGCGGGAACCTCAATGCGCATGTCGCAACCATATCACATGGTGTGACGTCTTTCTTTGCTTGGTGGGAAATTTCTGCTTCTGCGCAGTGTGTAGTAAAATGGCTGCTTGATGTTTTCACATGCTTCAGCTTGCTCTCATGTCATTACTAAATTGTCGTTTCCTAATGCTACTAACGCGGGATAGAATTTATAATTAAATGGGAATAGAGTAGAAAAAGTGGGCATACAGTGAAACATTTTATTCTGTGATTTTAATATTTTCTTCTTGCACTTTTATTAGTTCGTAAACTTTGGGCTTGGGTTGGTGACCTGAAACTCGAGAGGCAAATGGTTCTGCGCATGTGTCCTGTGTGCCTGCCAAATGAAGTCAATCTGGACGTCGTCCAAGGCCGCGACCCGATGGCCGAAGGTGCTGTACTCTTGCCTTTCCTGTCGTATATTGATACATTGTCTATGAAAATTGGTTTACATTTGTCATGAGACGGGTGGGAAATAAAGCGAATGTATTAATTTGAAGGGGTGGGAATTTAAAAACAATAGGCTTTACAATTTAGGCCAAATCGATATGGTGCGAGAATCCACCCCCTGTCCCTGTTCAATCAGAAGTAGTGGCCCCATATTTTAGTAACATTTGCGGAGGTACATGGGCGTAGAAGGGTATAATAGATATAGAATTAGCTAATTAGAGTAGCTTCTAGCTCAGACCGCAGAGAGTGCGCACAGAAGACTAGCGCTCTTAGCTCCAGACTGCCAAGCTGATCGATTGCAGACCGAATCTCTGTCCAGAAGAGGTCCTGAGGAGGGGGCGGCGGAGTCCATTAGAAGGAAGGCACAGGAGAATCGAGGAGAAGCCGAGTATCAGAGAGGGGAACGACGCAGGCGTCGTTGTAGAGAGGTCACCGGTCCTGTCCTGATCCTGGAGGAAGTCTTTGCTCTTCATCCTTCCTGGGTCCTATTCTTTCCAACTCCTTGGCTAAGGGGTTTGGTTCTCGCACTTAGGTAAATATAATGCAACCTTTAGTTGCGCTGCTATCTCTATCTTCTCCTTTCCTTAAACACCGTCATTGATTAGCAATAGTCATTTCTATGCTTAATCTTGGGTATTGCGATTAAGTACCATGTGGCTCTGTATTTTACTCTGCTAAATCTTTAGATAAACATTTTAAAACTTCCTGACTCAGTGGTTATTTCAGGATTATGTACTATAATGAATGTCACTCATTTTAAATTTCCCAATTAGCAAAGGATTCATTGGTAAGTCATTACTCTTCAATCAGAAGGTAATTGGTAGCAGGGATTTTGATAGAGAGTAACAACTGATAAAACCCAGCGTAAGTATTAGCGTAGTATGAATGTATGGGCCCAAGTGAGTATCTGGTGTATGAATGCTGTTCGCTGATATCACGCTGGATCAAGTGTAGCAGACAGGGGGAGAGATTCAGGGGAGAGGGGATAGGAGCAGAGGAGGAAGACAAAGAATGAAAGAGGGAAAGCGGTGGGAGAGGGTGAGAGACAGAGCATGAAAGAGGAGGGGGAGGGTGAAGGGGGTACAAACAGGTAGACGAGTAAAAGCCGCGTCCAAGGTCCGGTAAGCTGTGCTCCCAGGGGAAGTGGTATCATTCCCACATCTCCGCTGCGTGAGGCTCCCTTTACGCAGTTGACTCTCTCAGAGGGGTCTCTGAGACTCCAAGGCCTACCTACTGGATCCTTCCCCAACAAGGGGAGAGGGAGTGCTTTGGTAAGGGCGCCATACCAAACCTCAACTGTGCGTGGCTCCCTTGACACTGTTGACTCTCTCAGAGGGGGTCCCTGAGACTCCAGAGTATGAATATTGGATCTTTCCCCAACAAGAGGAGAAGGAGTGCTTAGTAAAAGGGCAACAAGGGACAGGGGGCTAGGAGGCGGGTCGGAACTGGCAGGTCAACAGAGGGGGAACAGACGGCAAAAGAAAAATCACATTAATACAAAAAGATAACACATTCAATACCAGGGTAAATTAGCGATCTAGAAAAAGACAGGATCCGCGAAAGGCAAGGGTCAGGGGCGACAGAGGGAGAGAGACAGCGAGTTGAAGAGTCCCACAAAGAAGAGAAACAGATAGCAGAAAAGGAAATGTATACATTGTAGAGTCACTTAGGAGAGAGATGCAAACGGGAGAGCTCAGAATCACAAAATAGTGATATTAAGAACAAAGAACTAGTGCGTATACTAGTGGTTAGAGTTGTAACTATGCAAATAGTAAATTCACTCAGGGAGAGGGAGAGGATGAGGGGGAGGAAGGAATAAGAGACAGAGGTAAAGTCAGCCCAAAGACCGAATGGGTAGGTGACGGCCAGTGAGGTAGTCCGAGGCCAGTCTCCCCTATAGCTCTCAAGGAAGCACCAACGGGGGTGGGAGAGGGGGAGGGTGGGCAAGACAGGGAGAAAGGGAGAAACTGTGCCCAAGGTCCGGCTGGGCAGGTGACGGTCAGGGGTGAACCAAGTCCGATCTCCTCATTAGCTGAACAGAGCAGCTCCACCGGGCGTCGGACAAATCCTCGAACTCCGCTGTCAGGAAAGAGGTCATGTGTCCTCAGGGAATGTCAGAGTGGTGCGGGGGTGGGGGAGGTTGGGAGGCCATGGTCATAAAGAGATCTAGAAGTCCTCTTGAGGTCAGGCACAGTCCAGGAAGGGTAGAGTAGGTAAAAGTTCAGCAAGGGGGAAGAAGTCACCAATGTCGGCCATGTTGGGGTCAGGCATCCTGGGACCCTGATCACCTCTGTATCCCTTCACAGCCAGCAAGAAGAAACGAACACGGATAAAAACGCACTGATCACCGAAAACATCTGGGGCAGCTGGGTGGATGTGCTTGCTAAACACATATGGGGCACCTGGGTGGGAGGGCACGTCAGAGCCAAGCAGAGCGTGTCCTCGGTGAACTCACTGACTATTCCCAGAACTGCACAATCAACTTCTTGACCTTTATGCGTTTGAGATATACTTGGGTATAGCCCTCTATACGGAGATGGCTCAGGAAACTGTAGGTGCTGCTTTTGTGCAGGGATTGTTACTGAATGTTAGGAGTCAGTTGATGACAATCTGCATCAGATGCATACTAAAATGTTGGCCAACTTGGTGAAGATCACTAACTATTGCGCAGCTTCGCAAGAGAAAATAAATGTAGAATCAAAATTGATGTAATTGAAGTTGCAGAATGAGCAGAGAACTGTTAAGGGTGTGGGGTGGGGACTTCGCAAACGAAGGAACAAAGAGAGAGGGAAAGGTAGTAGAGAGAGCTGAGAGAGGCAATGAAAGGGCCAGGGAGAGGCCGTGAAAGCAGGAGAGTCAGGTTTTGCAAGGAAACTACTGGGGCTTTGGAAGCTGAACTGTCCCAGTATTGTATCTAATGTGCCAGCCCTCTCGGATCAGTCTGGGTTTCATCAGACTATCCAAAATGTTTATCCTGAATTTTAGGACAGCCCAAGAAGTTCCATTCGTGCCATGAATTACTTAATCCTAGTAGATCAAAAGGGCCCCTATGTAGATTGTGTTATTAATGGTAAGTATACTGGCTGTATTGATTTTCAAATTATGAGACCGAGGCAGGAGAAATCGCACCTATCACATGGATATGTAGGTTAAGAACTGTCTCTTTGGGATTGAGCACGAATCATGAGTTCAATCACTTTCTATAAATTGGGTGTTCCATCTACAATGATTATGAGGTTAAAAAAAATATTTCCGATGATTATCTATGGTCTTTGTTTCTGGAGAAATTGAATAGATTAGGATCAGTGGAACATAGGTATATTTAGCAATAGTCCTATCATTGACGAAATAGGAGTATGTGGTCACCTCTTAAAATGGTAGAAGTGAGCCCATTTGCCCAAATCATTTCTGTATCACCAATATGAGGTGTACTGATATGTGTATTACAACATGATATAAGGATGTGGGCACCTGAATTATCCGTTCTGTGATTGTGACTTAATCATGAAATTAATGAGATCTAACAACATGACTAGATATGGACCAGTGTCTTTTACTTATTTTTATTGAACTGGTTGATTTATCTGTAAAGTATACGGTATGGTTAATTAACATGTCATGGTGGAACTTTGTTAAGTAACATGTGAGGACAATGTGAGGACATGTTACTTTAGATAGAAGGACGTGATATTAAAGGCAAACATTTTATTCTAATGGGTTATACCATAATGCAAGAGTCACGAATATAGAATAGACGTATCCCATATGCCTATGAAAGAATTTAGAAAGGTATATACTAATATTCAATAGCATCCCAGATTTATTTATAGTAACTTCAGCAATCTAAAATAAATTCGATACACTCCTATGTCACTTGGGTATTAATATAATTGACCTGGATCTAATATTGAGACACAGGTTATTTAATTGCATGTTTAAAGATGACGGCTCTACTAATGATACTAAAATAGACCCGATAGGTAGCTAGAGATCTATGTCTAGTTCTCCATGCCGAACTGTCTAATATATCCGTTAATTCTTTGGAATGGGGATGAAATTCCAAATGGAGTGTGACAAGACAATTTCATGTTATTTTCTTTTTACACACTATAGCCCCAATCGATCGGAATTATACGTCCTTAAATGAGAAATTGGCCCTTTTTGACCATTTTTTGAGTAATTTTTACATGTCTACTCAGGAGCCCCCACTATTAGTCAGAAATGAGAGGAACGTTGTTCTTCAATGATGATAATACATCTGCGATGTGTGGTCACAATTGTTTGTATGAAACACAATGAGAAGCGCTTGTGAATTGCACATTTAAAGTTGGCGGCCGTTCCTGCGAAGTGTTGTCACCTCGCCTGTACGTGCATTGCCCAGGTGATTAGGCTTTAAAAACCGCAGAGAAGGGAGCGCAAACCCTTTGGATCGGCTGAACATACAAGCTACTGCTCGCTACTAACAAGGTAAGAATATGAGGAGAAAGGGGGTTTCCTTATGCGTCTGAATAATAGTTTAGATGGATATTGGTGAGTTTTTTATGCACGCATGTGATTGAAGTGGGGATTCAACAGCTTGTAATATATGCATTTTCCTTGATGTACGTAAAGGAGTAATTTATTACGTATGAATTTTATCAACCGAATGGTAAGCTGATAGTCTATTTTCATAAAACAATGTATATCAGCTTACCTGAATGAAATTACAATAACTGCAAGTGATGGGTATGACAGGAATGTGGTTTACATTATCTTGCCATTTTCTCGCGGTTTGGTTAGATAGTTGACAGCAGGAACTATGTGTAAGAACTATACAATGAGAATGTATCTATGCATAAACATAGGAATGGAGTCCATATGACCACCATGGTAATGATGTGGGAGGGAGTTGTGATATCTGCCCCATATGTTGGGATACATCATAAAAGATGGTGCCCTAATCAATTATAAGGACTCTTGATGTAAGCGAAATGCTTCATAGGAGGGATGTAAATTTTACTTCAAAAGAGAATATAGAGTCTCTTTTTAAATGTAATGAGAGATTCCATCCTCTGAATATGTAATGCAGGATGGGCAGTATCGATGATATAACTATAACATTTGTTTACAATTCAAACAGATTAAGATGCCAACATAGGCTTCGAACAGGTGCCTTGAGAGACTGATATTTAACAAAATAAGGGAGATACCGATACAGAGATAAGTATATTATTTGCTAACTATTCTTAGAAATTACAGTTGATATTCTAAACTATAAAATAAGAGTTCGAGTAACAGGTCATTTATAACTTTGTTTTAGAATTGTATTATAATGGATTCATATGTCTTTTGGGAGCCAATAGAATGTTTAGGAGCCCGAATATTTATTTGCACAGTATCCCTTAAGAGATTTGGAGGTTTGGATGTTAAATGTGAGAGTTATATGAATTAAATGATTTGTCTAATCATATGGTATCCCCCAAGAAATTTGAAGGTTTGAATGCTAAGTGTAAGATTTGGACAAACCAAATTCTATCATGCTACCCTTGTGTATTTAGGATATGTGTTGCTTAAAAAAATGAAATAACTGACAAATGGGTTGCACACAGATGTTGACATTTCTGATTAAGTGGTGAGAATGCATTATTAAATGTTCTGAAGGATAAAACATTATACAATTGGGCAGTTTATGGAATGAAAATGTGGTTCTAATTGAGAATTTGTTTTGTACTTGATTTTAATTATATATGTATTGTTTGAATTTTGTAGCCCTGCAGAAGTCTCTTGTGATAGAGATGAAACGCGTTGGCTACTTGAAAATATGATTTTAAGAAGATTTGAATAAAGGATTTCTTTTTTAATATGAATAATTTGTGGATGAAGTTTGCGCACCCCATGTCTTAATAAGATATATATTACATGTCCATGGATGTAATATTGTGTGTGCTGATCATTCTTGCATTGTACTGACTGTATTGTTGACATGGGCGCTAGTCACTTAGCTCTAAAAGCTTCAAAATTTAATATATTACCTCTCTCAGGCATGTCCAGACATGCACGTGCTATTTCCAGCCAACATGTCCAACATTATATTACTGATCCTGTTTCCATTTCTGTAGGACTCATTACTGATGAGCACCCCTTTTTGATCAACTTAACTTCCCCAACTAATCTGTTAGGAATGGACATTCTTTGTAAGCTAAATTGTATTGTATTTTGCACTCTGGAAGGTGTGTTCTTAAATATGCTCTGTCAACAAGAAAACAACTTTAACTATTGTGTGAGACCACAAATAGCCCAAGTAATACAAAGGAAACTGACATGTCCCCTGATTGAACCATATAATTTTCACAGGTAACATCTGCACTGTGATCCACTTGGGCCAATGATATGGGGTTCATATAATTGATTAAGCCTGAAAACAAGTTGAAGATTGATCCTCAGAAGAAGCTACCCAGAATAGCCAGTACCAGTTAAAACCAGAGGCAGAGTAAGGTATCTGCCCTGTAATAGCAGATTTGATTAAGCAAGGGGCTTTAGTACCTATTGCTAGTAGGTGTAATACCCAGATGCTCCTGATACGCGAGGCAGGGATAGCCAATGTGTATTGGTTTATACAGAATCTTAAGACCATTAATAATGTGGTTGTCTCAAGCTTCCCTTTGGTCCCCAACAATGCAACCATCCATTCTTGAATCCCTACCAATGCCCATTTTTTTGTTTTACTATGGTTGAGATGTGTTCCGCTTTCTTCTCCATACTCCTACATGAAGAGTCAGTACCTCTTCTCATACATATTCTGAGGGTCTCAACTTTCATGGCCCTGCTTCTTCAAGGATTTACGGAGTCCCCTTAATTCTTTTCCTAGGCCCTGCAGAAGGATCTTGTTAGACGTGTCAGCCTTAAGGTGGCCTTCCCCCAAATCTTTTGTCTTCCTCCTCCACCCTGGGTTACATGACTAGGTGTAGCTGACAGCTGGGCTTTGTGTATTCCTCCTAGATAGCCACACACAATAGAGAGCTCAGGTGTGCCTGGATGGGCCATCACTAGCAGGATGGGAGGGTGGAGCTGAGCACAGCCCTACTTACACTTGAATAGGCTGTGTCTTGCCTCCACACAAAGGGCTGCGTGCCCCCTGCAGTTAGTTTGGAGCTAGGCGAGGGGAGGCAGGATGCATGAGAACTTCAAAGAAAAACCTCTAGAAGCTTCTCCCCCACTTCAAAGGCACAATTCAGTATAAATACTGGACCTCATACACCAACTCTTCAGTATTCTTCTGGACCTGTGGATACTGTGCCAGGAAGATGGACTGCTGTGCTGCTGAAGGACTGCCACTCTGCTGGACTGCTGCCCTGCTGGACTGCTGCCTTGCTGAGCTGACCTGCTGTCCTCTTGCCTGGGTGAGAAGAACTGGACCTGCATCTGTTTAACCCTGGACCCCTGAGTGGCTCCAAGGCTAATTGTCTGGCCTCAGGGACAGAAGGCTAATACAACCTTGAACCCTGCACCTGGACTCTGCTGTCTGTGTCTGCCCTGCCAAGTGGTGCCACCCCAGTCTTGGACCCATGGAAGTGGGCCTAAGGTGCTCTGCCAGCCTCTGTGGATCCAGCAAAAGTGACGCATCTCCTCTGCTGTCTAACCCCCGAGCAGAACCGGCGCATCGATGCTGATGCGTGGATCAGAACTGATGGAAAGACCTGCATCGCATCATCGCATCGGAACTACTGCTACGCAACACATCCTTGGCGCAGGCCCTCGCATATCTTGGCCTAAATGGGGCCCTCCTGTCAGTCCGCACTCCATCGCAGTCGGCCTGAACTTGTGACTTTTTTCTGGTCTAGCGAGATATTCACAGTTGGAGCTTTATGCCTTTTGACACTACTTTTTCTAAAATCTTTAATATTGAATCTCTCTGGTTCTACTGATTGGATTTTTGTTGTTTTGGTCTTGTTTTATTTATAGAAAATTACTCTACTGTTCTAAATCTGGTGTGGGCTCCTTTTTGTGGTGTTGCACAAATACTTTACACACTGCCTCTGAGTTAAGCCTGGCTGCTTTGTGTCAAACTACCCGAGGATTGAGCATAGGTTAATTTAGGGTTTCCTAGTGACTATACCCTGAGAAGAACTGTGGTTGCTGTTT
Source organism: Calotriton arnoldi (assembly GCA_963921515.1). Taxonomy (NCBI): domain Eukaryota; kingdom Metazoa; phylum Chordata; class Amphibia; order Caudata; family Salamandridae; genus Calotriton; species Calotriton arnoldi. Next base: position 720,246 of record CAWUFW010000371.1, on the reverse strand, counting down.
GAAAAGGATTCCCCTGCCCCATAATCAGTAACACAATTTCTTACAGATTTTTATAGGTTGGTCCCTCCCCAGGTTACTTCCTTAGTCCATCATGTTGATGATTTGCTTTTGGCATCTGTTACTCTAGATCAGGGGTCTCCAACGTGTTCTGTAATGTGAGCTACTTTTGAATAATGAAAATCATCCCGAGCTACTAACAAACATAACAACTGTTAGACTAGATACCACATCAGACATGGTCATGAGATTATTTTTATTATGTTTGCATTCTTTGACCCCCAACTCAAGCAGTCTCACACTTGAGCTACTCGGCTCTTTTACCCCAGCCCAGAGCTTATAAACACACAATATGGCTAACAGTGCCAGGGGTGACTACAGCAGGTGGGCTTCTTGCATTGTGATTTTGTTATATTGCAGGATTTGTGCTGTCCTTGTGTGCGTCTCTGAGCGTGGAACTTTGATACTAGTTAGGCTGGCTTCTACCTCAAGTGTCTGCAACTCAGCTGTTCCTCCTTCTTGTGAATTGCACAAGATAGCACTGTTGAGTTCCAAATCTTTCAAACCATTTACTAGGCTATACCCCCATGAGGAAGAGCTACTATCTTGCAGCTAGCAGGCTACTGGTCGCTCCCAAGCTACCCATTGGAGACCCCCACTCTAGATCATTGTAAGGAGGACTCCATCTGTCTCTTCACAGAATTGGCTAAAAATGGGCATAAAGCTTCTAAGGAAAAAATACAGTTCTGCCTTCCCCTAGTACAATACCTTGATCATGAAATCTCTCCTGGCAAGCGGCACCTGTCCCCTGATTGAGTTGAAGCTATTTGTAAGTTGGCCCGCACTGTAAGTGTCTCACAGATTTGTACCTTTTTAGGCATGACTGGGTATTGTAGACAGTGAATCCTGGGCTACATCAAAATGGTGAAGCCTTTGCAAGATGATGTCAGAAAATACACCCTAAAGCTTTGCAGTGATCCAGTGAAGCCCAAAAATGCATTTGTGAATATTAAACAAGCATTAACGTCTGCACCTGCCTTAAGACTCACTGATTATGCAATCCTTTTAACTTGTATTGTCATGAACAAAATGGATTTGCACTTGGAATGCTGATACAGTCATGGGAAGCAGAAAAAGCCCAGCACCTCTTACTATTCAATTCTGGAGCCATTTGCAGCTGAACTCCCGCCATGTTTAAGGTGTGCAGCGGCTGCCACAAATCTTGTTAGAGCCTCTAAAATATTGTGCTATGTTTTCGTTTACCTTTGCTGTGCCTCATCCTCCTCAGTGCAAACCATTCTACAGCCTGATTGTCCCAGTATGAAATTTTACGGTTGCCCGCTTCTCACATCATCCTCAACCAGTGTCCAGCACTGAACCCTGCCTCTCTAATTTGCACCAGAGAGGAAGGGGATCCCCACGATTGTGTCCTCATTACTGCGCATGTAAGCAAATCCCGTTTGGACTTAACTGATGTGCTTATTCTTGACTGTGAGTTAACATATTTTGTTGATTAGTCATGTCTCAGAAACAATTATGGTGTCTTAGTTGCTGGTTATGCTGTGTTTACCATGTATCAGATTGTGGAAAGTAGTCACTTGTCAAATGTGAGATCCGAGTTGCAGAACTTATAGCTCTCACCAGAGCAGGTATTTTAGCCAAAGAAATTATTGTAACAGTGAACACTGATTTGAAATATGCATTTGGAGTGATGTCCTACTTTGATCTTTTACAGATGCAGAGGAGTTTGTTATTATAGGCCGAAAACCGTACTGAAAATTGAAGGTATATTCAGAATCTTTTGAATGTCTTGCAGTTGCCCAAGGACGTGGCATTGGAAAAGTGTGCAGTGCATGATCATCCCCATGATGATGTTTCAAAGGGTAAGATCCTATCAGATTCAGCGGACAAAAAGGCTGCTTTGTCTGATGTCACTATGCATGTTATGGAAACTGACTCACTTCCTGTACCAATGCTAACAGTTGTCTCAATTGTAGGTGCAAGCCTCCAATAGTGAAAAACAGTCTTGGATCAAGCTGAAATGTAAAAGAGACCCTGAGGGGATATGGAGAGACAGCATTTAGAGAGTGGTCACACCAAAATATCTACTCCCGAGGGTGTATCATGGAGCAGCCCATGTCAGCAGGGACGTCATGATACATGGTGCAGCAACCCATTGGTATGCACTCTTCATTTCTTCCATAGCTCAAAATGATTACCCATCCTGTGCCATTTGTCTGTTACACAATGTCCGAAAGGGTATCAAGACCACCACTGCACTCTACCTCTGTTGTGCACCCTTTAATGGACTTTTTCTAGATGCCCAAATATGCTAATTACTCATATCTTTTGGTCATTGTGTGTATGCTTTCAGAATGGGTGGAAGTGTGCCCCTGTGCCCGTGCAGATGCCATTACAGTGGCTAAGAGATTACCAATAACTTTTATCTCTCAGTTCCGAGTACCATGTCAGATCACAAGCGAACGTGGGATACACTTTGTGTTGTACAGGCAATTTGCAAGGCTTTAGGAATAGACCAACATTTCTGTTTTACATACCACCCAGAGTCATTGGGCAAGGGTGTGAGGTGCAATGGTACCCTAAAGAACAAGAAAACCAAGATATGCTCAGCGACTGAACTAAAATGGTCTGATGCCCTGACACTAGCACTATGGTCACTCTGAGTAAATCCACCTCAGAAGATCGAATTGGGGCCATATGAAATTGTCATGGTTGACCCACAATGCTGCCCTGAAATCCCCTAATTTCAACTATTAAAACTGTTACAACATTGGAATGTTGGGAGCTCTATTAAAAACAATGGCGTACTCCGGGCTTCTAATGGCCGGTAGAAGCCTGGAGCATCAACATTCCAATGTTTAACAAAGGCCTCATGGAGCCCGAGGGGATTTCAACCCCCTTGGGCTCTGTGAGGCCTTTGTTTGACAAATTAGGGGCGAATGTTCTAATAGCCTTAGAGCCCTCAGTAGCGGGCTCTACCAGCCCAGGCCTTTAAAGCTGGAGCGGGCCTTTAATGACCGGTACGTCAGGCTTTGAGGCTATATTAGATTTTCTTCTGCCTTAACTTCCATGTACAGGATGACTGTTGCTTTAGATCATGGGTACTCACAAACTTTCTCTCGGGGGCCAAATTTACAGTGTGGTTTGTGGCCGAGGGCCGCACCGGTGGGGGCGGGGTCAGTGGGGGAGGGGGCGGGGCTTGAGCAAAAAAAAACTGTGACCATGAGTTTGAACACAGGCCCCTGCAGCAGACACCTTCGTCCACTGAGCCACCAGACTCTGCATACACACATCTTTCTCTCTCTCTCTCTCTCTCTCTCTCTCTCTCTCTCTCTCTCTCTCTCTCTCTCTATCTCTCTCTCTCTCTCTCTCTCTCTGTCTCCCTCCCTCTATCTCTCTCTCTCTCTCCCTCCCTCTCTCCCTCTCTCTGTCTGTCTGTCTCCCTCTGTCTCCCTCACTCTGTCTGTCTCCCTCTCTCTCTGTCTCCCTCTCTCTGTCTCCCTCCCTCTCTCTATCTCTCTCTCTCCCTCTGTCTCTCTCCCTCTGTCTCCCTCCCTCTGTCTCCCTCCCTCTGTCTCCCTCTGTCTGTCTCCGTCTGTCTCCCTCTGTCTGTCTACCTCCCTCTACCGCCCTCTATCTGTCTTGCTCCCTCTGTCTCCCTCTCTCTGTCGCCCTCCTCCCTCTGTCTGTCTCCCTCCCTCTGTCTGTCTCCCTCTGTCTGTCACCCTCTGTCTCCGTCCCTCTGTCTCCGTCCCTCTGTCTCACTCCCTCTGTCTCTCCCTCGCTCTCTGTCTCCCTCTGTCTGTCTCTGTCTCCCTCCCACTGTCTCCCTCTGTCTGTCTCCCTCTCTGTCTCCCTCTCCCTCTCTCTGTCTCCCTCTCCCTCCCTCTGTCTCCCCCGGACTCCCTCCCTCTGTCTCCCTCGGTCTCCCTCTCTCTCTGTCTCCCTCTCTCTGTCTCCCTCGCTCTGTCTCCCTCTCTCTGTCTCCCTCTGTCTGTCACCCTCTGTCTGTCACCCTCTGTCTGTCACCCTCTGTCACCTCACCCCAGCTTCCCGGGCACACACACAGCCGCACCCGAGTACTTCACAGGTCTTTAAAAGACCATTTACTTGTTAATGAGGCTTTGCTGTGAATCGCCCGGCCCCCATAGAGCAGAGTGTCTCGGAGTCCGTGCTGCTGCGGCGGTGTTTGCTGACACTCTAATTTTTTTTTTTAAAACACAGGTACAATGTCTGCAAGGTCCGCGGGCCACCAAGGAAGGCTTGCCGGGCCGCTGGCGGCCCGCGGGCCGTACTATGAGTACCCGTGCTTTAGATGAAATAAGAAGAAATGGAGCGAATACTAATTCTATAGCTTTAGGATTAGTGAAAGAGCAACTAGACACCCATACCAAGGTGCTAATTCAAAATTGAATGGTATTAGATTACTTTTTAGCAGCCGAAGTGGGTGGCAGGCATGCGCTATGGTAGGCACTGAATGCTGCACCCATCTTCCCAGCACTTCCCTTAGCAAACATGAGCAGATAGATAACATTAAGGAGAGTGCCAGGAAGCTACACGAAATACAGACTGGGCCAGATCAAACTCTCAACAGCATCTGGATGTATCTGGGGGAATCAATAGACCCTGGAGAATGTAATTATGTGATTCAATTATTGCAAACATTTTAATTGTGGTTGTGGTATATACATAAACATAAAATTCAAAATGTGCATCATCCTAAAAATTTATTTTAAAAAAAAGGCACTGCCAATACAGGTTCTGCTTGCTGTTCCTGAGGATGAGGAGGAAGGTAACAATCAAAATATACAGCAGGAGGTGATGAGGCTATTTTCTACTGAACTGTTGTAAGGCTTTTTCCTCCAGGAAAAAAGGGGGAGGGGGCGATGCTTATGAAAACATAATCATATATTCTTATGCACTTCAATGCTAATGTTGTTTATGTATCTATAAATCTGCATATCACTATGTGCACTGATATGTTCTATTAGCAAATATGGATGTGGTTCTTGTTGACCTGAAGTGTCCTTTAGCCTTAGTTATGCATGCTAACTTTCATGGCTATAGTAGGCACAGAAGCTTTTTATTCATGGGACTACATTTGCACAGTTCTATAAAGCATAACCTCCTTTTCAATGATGGCAATTGGAAGACTTTAGGAGAATAATGAACTCAGCATTGTATTCATGAATGATATCTTCTTCTCAAGGACGTCCTCCAGGTGAAGATGCTGCTGCCTGCTTATTAGCTAAGTTTTGCTGAAAGTAATACATTTCTGTCACATAATTAGGTTCTATAGACTTGTGTTGAGATTGAAAACATTTAAATTGTTCTAGGTATTTTGCATTTTAGCATTACATGCTTCAGCTGGCAGCTTTTGAGGGAGAGTTGACATGAAAATTATCTCTTGATTATTTCCTGTGATGCTTGCTGTGTTTTGCATTAAAAGAAACTTACTTTTAGGCTTCCTAACACGTTGTGTTTTGTTTCAACAGCAACAAAATAATGAAAATTCTAAGAGGACAGAATGAACAGCTGAAACATGAATATACTTAGAATAAGGAGATGCATGCCTTCAAAATGCATCCACTCAGTAGGAATAGTAAGCAGAATTTTGCATTTTGTATTTCATTATATTGTCTGGAATTTGCAAAGTATACAGCACAGAAATTGGCTGCTTAGTTGGTTGTTCCTCAATTTAAATGTTTTTTTTTTTTTACTAAGAAACAGCATCCGTTTGTTTTTAAGATTTCTTATTCAATTTTGTTTCATTGAAATGAATTAAGTCCAGTGTTGCTGTGAAAAGCAGCACTTTGAGCTTTTTTGGCTTTAGATAGGCTACACATACCTGTAGCACTCATCAACACACCTTAAATTAAACACGTTTCCAACTATGACACTAAACAAATGTAATCATTCTGATGAAACTTATATCCCTAAAGTCTAACCCCTCAATCCTCAACCTCTATACCCTTATATACCCTTAACCATTCACTCTATATCCAACCCCTTAACTCTATACACTTTGCCTTTTTTTAAATTTTTTATTATTTTTATTGTTTTTTTTGTTGAGAGCAGGCCCTGTACCAGGGCTACAGAGAGCATCAAATCTGTAGGTTACAAAGGCAGCACGACCAATCAAAAGTAAAACAAGAAAATGACAACAAACGGTACATTAGTTTACTATACACATCATCCCCAAGTGCATGTATCAAGGTAACCAAACCCCATTTCTCACCCCTCAGTCTCGACCCTCAATTCCCCCACAGCAAGTGCTTCAAATAGTACATCAGTAGTCCGTAATCAGGAATAGATTCAGGTTCCTAGTTTCTCATGAAGATGTGCTCGTCTCCTCGACAGCTCTCAACTCAACCCAGCCCTGATGCAGCTGCTTCCCCCCCTAGCATCTTCCAACTTCCGTTCCTGTGTGACAGTGTGTTCCATATCTTGTCGTTGCGAGCCCTGCTCTCTAACCCCAGTCTTCCCCATATGCTTGTCCTTCAACAATATGGTACAAATTTCTAAGCCCTCCTGCAATTTGTCATCCCAACGGTTGTGTTTCATATGCCCCTCCTCCGCCAGCGCAATAACATTGTTACACTATAATGTAATGTAAGGGTACCTTGTGCTCAACCACTCTATGGTCACTCTTCCCTTAGCCAACACTAAAGCTGAGCGGTAGGAACTTCCAGTGCATGTTACGTTAGCAGTTTTTTAAAGCGCTCAATTACCCTGGGGTGTCTTGGCGCTAGCAGAAAGAACACAACTGAACGAACCCTACGTTGAGTTTAATTATTAAAAATCTAGATTTTCACTTACTTTCGGAAAGCAAGCAGTGTAGGAGCAACCTTAATATGGAGTGGAAGAAAGGTCCAGCATCTAGTAGGTCGAAGGGTGAAGCTCCTTCCACCCCACTTGGATTTCTTAAATCTAGGATCTACCACATTTTTTGCTCCCTGAGATCGTAGGATTCGGCTAGGCTGATACAATTTGAAGGATTGTCTTAGAAAAAGAGGGCCTGCATCATGAAGAGGCTTGAAGACCAGACGGAGTGCCTTAAATGTTATACGGTTTCTGACCATTAACCAATGAAGATCTTTAATAGCCTGAGAAATGTATTGAAACTAGGGAATTCCCGGGAGAAGCCTAGCAGCCACGTTATACAAAGTTTGCATTTATTCAGATACTGCTCCTGTAAGCTCAGATGCAGACGGTTATAATAGTAAATTTTTGAAAACACTAATGTGGTAATGACTGTTTTTTTTGTACTAATGGGAATGAAAGGCAATTTTTTCTTGATCAATTTTAGGGTGTTGAAAGAAGATGAAATGACTGAATTTATTTGGCTGGAGTAATTTAATTTGTCATTACTTATGACTCCCAGATTTTTTGCCTTTTTGACTGGAGCCGGGAGCGCACCAGTCTCTTGTGGCCAGCAGGAAAGTGTCTAAAATAGGGGATTGTTCCCAAACAAAATGACCTCGGTCTTACCAGAGTTCAATTTTAAGCAATGAGTGCTCATCCAGCAGTTGATTGCACGCATGGAATCAGGGAAGTTGGCTCCAATCATATGGGTGTTGTTAAATGCTGATAACACAATTTGCGTGTCATCTGCATAAGATGTGAGGGAGAATCGAAAGGACATGATCAAAGATGCTAGTTCTGTTGCTTAGAGAATAAATAGCGTAGGGCTGGACGAGGACCCTCGTGGGACCCCGCAGGGAAGAGTGAAAGGTTTTGATACAAATGAGTCTACGGCCACTATTTGTTCTCTTCCTCCAAGAAATGATTAAAGTAAGGCCAATGTCTTGTTCCTTACACCAATATTCTCCTGCCGGTTAATTAAAACAGAGTGGTCAACCATATCAAATGCGGCCAACAAGTCGAGGAGAACAAGAGCCACAGTTCCTCCACTATCCAGCGCAACCCTTATCTCCTAAGGGGATTTGATTAGTGCCGCCTCGGTACTATGGCCTAGTCTGAACCCTAATTGTGCTGGGTCCAGAAGATGGTTGTTTTGAATAAAGAACACCAGTTGTTGGTTCATAATTCTTTCTATTATTTTTGCCGGAAACTGCAATCGAGATATAGGTCTGTACTTTGTTGGGTCCTCAGCGTTGAGACTGGGTTTTTTAGGAGGGGAAGGAATTAAGCCTTCTTCCACTGTGATGGAAAAAGACCGGTTGCGAACATGGAATTAAAAATAATGGTAAGATTGTTAGCAATAAGTTCAGGGATCATTTTTTATAATTTTGGCGGACAGGGATCTGCAGGTGACCCAGATTTGGTAGTCCGGATTAACTCCGCTACCTGTTCCGATGTCACTGAGACAAACTCTAGAGGAGATTGCTGTTGGAGGTCTGTTAGGAAGTTTCCTTCCTTAGTGTTAAGTGCACTTGTAGTATTGACCCTAGAGTTTAAATTATTGCTAGTGACAAATTCCGTGTATATTTTTAATCAACTTTATCACTGAAACAGTGGGCAAGTGAGTCGCAGAAGGCTTGGCTACTGTTAGCTCCTTTGTTGTTGGTGAGTGTGGTAAGCTAGGTAATTACCTGGAACAGTTCTTAGGAGGAGTTTTGGGCATTATCTATCTGTTGGGTAAAATAGGTTGGTTTTTCTTTTGTGAGTACGTTTTTATATTTAGACAGAGAACATTTATAGATTTCTTTATCTAGATCACTATATTGTGACCTCCATTTTCCCTCGAGTCTTCTGCAATTTTATTTTTCTTGCCAAAGTGCCTTTAGAAACCAGGGGGCTGAGGGTTTTTTCCAACCGGCTTTGGATGTTCTTAAAGGGACTACTTCAGAAATGGCCTTGTTTAGCCATTCAGTATATTCTCTTGAGGCTGCCTCTGCATCATGGGAGAAAGATGGTTGTTGAGCAACCAATTGCAATGTTAGCTGCTCGCTATCCACCTTGTTCCAGTCACGGTAGTGAGTATCCCTTTAAACAAATCTATTTGGTGGGGTATTTAGAAAAGTAAAGATTTCAAAGATAATGGCAAAATGGTCCAAGTAGGTTAAGGGCAGAATTTCTTTAATTTTGATGTGTTTGTTGTTGTTGAAAATCCCATCTTGCCCCCTCTGGGTTTTTTTAAAATACAGAGCTGGCACACCCTGAGGTGACTCCTCGATCGTCAATGCTGTCACGGCCTGCATCTGTGTGATCACTGTTGTCCAATAGGCATGCACCCTGGGGCAAGCCCAAGCCATATGCGGGACGGAAGCAACCTCACTCCCACATCTGGGGCAATCCACACTCCTGTCACTATACATCTGACTAAGCTTAACTGATGTTAAATATGTGCGATGCACATAATTGAAGTGTGCTGGCTTAAATCTAGCATTGCATAAAACTCATTTCACCAATTCACAGGTCGTGCTCCATTTGGCATCAGTCAGGGGTGTTGCCAGCTCCTCCTCCCATGCACGACTGCCCGCATACTAAGTCCTGACCCTGTCCACCATGAGCCCTTAATATAGATGCGTCACCATATGTGTTGCCATCCCAGCCGTCAACATCAAGTGTAGGGTTTCCATCTGTTGGGGCGTATTTGGGAAATCCATCCAGATTTCCTGCACTGTGCTTGCCAGTTTGGCCTATTGCAAGAACTGTCCTCCTCCTACCACAAATGCCTCCTGCACCTCCGCCAGAGTAGGAATTTCTCACCTGGATAGAGATCACCTAGTGTCTCACACCCACCTTCTCTCCATCGCACCACTGACATCACATGTCCTCACTAATGTGGCTAAAGGGCAACAACGTCCAGAGAATAAGATCCCTAGCAAAGGGCGGCCGCTTCAAGACCCTAGTTACCATCCGCTCCCTCACCTCTGTCACCTGTCTGATCAGATAGGGCACATCATGCGGCTTAAGTTAGGCGCGCATCAGTAGTGCCATCAACGAATGCATGCCATAGGTGCCAGGCAGTAATCTCTTCTCCCAATTGTCCTCTCCGGCTGCCCAGTGTGACGCATGTTGCAATATAGAGGCGTAATAATAAAGTTCCAGATCTGGGAGGCCCATGCTCCCTCCAGAAGATCCCGCTTAAGTAGCGGCAATGCCACTCGGCTCCTCCTCCCATCCCACACCAATGAGATCATGAGGCTGTCATGGGTCTTGAAAAGGCTACACTGTACGGTATAGAGCACGTTTTGAACTACATAGAGACACCGTGGGAGGAACACCATCTTCACCATCGTGATTCTCCCTGCCATAGATAGCAGCATTGTGTTCCAGAATTGCACTGACATCGTCAATCTGCTCACCAGCGGCTAAATACTATATTGATGCTGACTATCCAGTGAGTGGCCTACCATAATGCCAAGGTATCGATAGGCCTGAGTCTCCCACCGCAGACCCAGCTGAACTAGATCCCCCGCCTCGGAGAGGATGTAGCCTAACGGCTAGAGCGGTTGACCTCGAAGCTGGGGAACTGGTTTCGAGTCTTGGCAAGAGACGCTAAACATCCTGTGATTCTGGGCAAATCACTTAATCTCCCTGTGCCTAACAAAATGAATGCGTCTGACTGTAATGCAACTGGTACTCATGTAAAACGCTCTGATACCTTCGGGTCAAGTTCGCACTATATAAAACTCCAGGGGAAAAAAAAAAACAGAACATCGTCGGCATATAGAGAGATAAAGTGTGTAGAACGCCCCACCGCTATACCAAAGCCCCCATTTCACTTCTAAACCTCTACGCCAGAGGCTCCAGAGCCAATGCAAAAAGGAGCACATCCCACTCATCAGATACCAGTCCACCACTCCGCACCCATGCCCAAGGAGCTGAGTGGCTCCCCCACTTGCAAAAGTGGGTCCCAAAGCCCATCCTCCAAAGCACATGCAGCAAATAAGTCCATTCCAGCATATCAAATGCTTTCGTGATGTCCACCGACGCCAAAGCCAGGTCCTCCCCACTCTGGTGCGCCAAGTGCATCACATGCACAAGATGTTGCAAGTTGAGGGCTGTGCTGCGCCCAGGCACAAAGCCACACTGATCTTCATGAACCAGTGCATCCATCACACCACTTAACCATTCCGCAACGACCTTACACAGCACCTGTGTATCCACATTGAACATGGTAAGGGGCCTATAGGAGGTTGACTCATCACGTCACTCCCTGGTTTCGGGATCATACAACTCACACCCTCCCTGAGGGTGGGGGTCCAAATCCCCTTATCCCGTGCCTCCAGATACACCTCGAGCAGCGGTTCCGCCAGCTGTGCAGTGTAAACCTAGTAAAATTCCATCGAGAAGCCATCACCACTCGGTGCTTTCCCGCTATTCATTTTGTTTAACGCCTCCCTCAACTCCTCTAGAGTAATGTCCACTTCCATTTCCTCTCTCAGCAAAGGAGGCAACACAGGCAACTCCACACTGTCCAGAAATCTGTCCACCACTGCAGCGTCAGCCTCCACTCCTCCCCAATGCAATTCTCATAAATGCTCCCCAGGGTGTCATTTACGACCCGTTGGGATGTGGCCAATGACCTATCCCGTCTCCGGAGAGGTACAATAGGGGTTCTAGTCATCTCACGTTTGAGCAACCAGGCGAGCAGCTTACTAGGTTTATTGCCACCCCGATGCAATCACTGTCTATATTCCTGACGGTGAATTTGTCAAGCCTATGCCATGTGTCCCCCAAACGTCTTATACACTTTACCCTTAACCTCTAACCCCAACCAAATAGCCATAACTACACTACCTTATATGCTTTTCTATATACCCTGAAACTCTAAGCCTTAACCCACAACATTCTAACCCATACCCCCTTAACACCCAGAGCCTAAAACCTTAACTCTATACTCCAAATATTTAACTCTATACCCCAAGTCCATAGCCCTATACCCTAACCATTCAATGCTATATCTTTAACCATTCACCATTACTCTAAACCCCAACCTCTTAACTCTAAATTCTTAACGCTATACCCAAACCAATAACTCTACACCCCAAATGTTTAACCCTATACCCAAACTTTTAATCCTATATTTTAAAATGATGCCCTTATTTCAACGCCCTAAAACTATACCCTAAACTCTATGCCCCTAACCCTATACTGCTAACCGCTAAACCTAAACCCTGAACCCTGTACCCCAAGCTCTTAACCCTATTCCCCAAATCCTTAATCCTTTACCCAGTCTATTAATCCTACACCCCAAACATGTAACCCTATATCTATAACCCCTAACCTCATACCCTTGACCCTTATAACCGGTATCCTTAATTCCATACACCAGCCCTAGAACCCAAACCCTTGATCCCTACACCTAGACCCTTAACCCTTAACCCTGTACCCCAAACCCTTAAACATATACCCTTGACACTATACCTTAAACCCAATTGATAAACCCATACTTCGATTCTCTATACTATTAACCCTATACCTTTCACCATTCACTCCTAACCCTTAGCCACTCAATGCATAACCCCTTATGCGTCAAACACATAACAGTATACTAAATATCCTCACCCTATACCCCATACTCTAAGCACTATATGTTTAACTCCATCCTTGTACACTTAACACCTATAACTTACACACAATACACGCCATCCCAATCCCGTAACTCCTTCCACTCTGCCCTTACTTCAATATATTTTGGAAAGGAAAACTTTGAAAAGGCTTCCTTTTTTAAAAGTATTTCTTTGTAGAAAAAATAAATGAAAAGTGTTATTTTTAGAAGTGCTGCTTCCGACGCTCTTACTTCCTGTGCAACTGATTTATTTGATTTTATTGGGGGTGTTCACACAGCACAAACCTAGCCCTGGAGTTCGGCAGAGCCCTACACAAAGCACCAGGATGCTTACCCAAGATGTGGAGATGCAGACACATGCAGGGACGTTTAGGATGAGAACATAGGACAATAAACAAGTACTAATACAGAAGACATAAGAAAGATAACAACACAGTCAGAGGAGAGAAGGGGTACTGTCCAGGATGGTAGGAAGAATGTGATGAGGTGGGTTTTGAAACCTTTCCTGTGCGACTGGAGTCATGCTTAAGAAATATTCACAACCTAGCAAAAAGCAAGGGATTACGTTGATTTCTTTTTTTCTCACACTCTGAGCTAGATCTGGAGAACACTGAGGCTGAATCACAAAGCTTCCCAGGCCTCTAAAAAACCATAATATATTTATACACACACTATACACAATTCACACACAAATATGTGTAGGTACAATGCACGAGCATTCGTGCACTCTAGGGATAAGTAGGGTCTGATTTACAAAGGTAAGCTTACACTTTTGTGTAAATTGACTATTTTTTTGGTATTTATAATTTTACTAATTGTAACTTTATGACTGCGGAATCTCCGTAATCGGAGGAGGACTCTGTGTATAAAATTATAGGACAGGCCTATCTTTTTATGTACGGAGATCCCACCATGAGTGCAGAGTCTCCGCAGTCGTAAAATTACTATTTTTTAAAATAAACTTCTAGTTTGTGAATACCCCAAAAAATTGTAAACTTACACAAAAGTGTAAGCTTACCTTTGTGAATCAGGCCCCCATTCTATAAGACACAATCTACAAACGAGTGTGGCAAGGTGTGAATACACAGAAAAGGATGAAAAAAGTTGCCAAGGCGGCCTATGTAGATTGGGTGTACAACCCGAAGTCAGTACCTTTGGGGTCTTCTCAAGGGTTTGGAAGTACAGAAGAATTGTAGAGCGAGGACAGTTATTAAGCTGATGCATTTTCATAAGCATGCCATGCATTGCACAATCCTAGGGTTTCAAAAGGATTGCAAGACATGAATGTACATGAACTGCACACATGACTACCACAGGCTTACACACTTAAGGTACGCAATGCCTACATTACTCATATGTTGCATTTAAACCTATGTGAATTAGCAAAAAGTTGGAAGAGATGCATATGTGTACATATAGTTTGTGATTTACGTAAGCTAAAACGTAGTTTTAGTTTTGTGTATCGGTCGGTTGCCTGCTGGGTAATTATAGTTTGTATGGAGGCATTCCGTGATAAGTGTCTTTTGAGTGCTTTTACAGTTGCAGTCATTACTACTTGTTTCTCATGTTACTTTTTTAAAACTTGGCATTGCTAACCAAGACAAATAATGTTCAGAACGTGTTGTAGTAGTTTCTGTTTACTGCCTCCCACTCATCTTCCCTCTGTGGGCCAAGTGGAAAGGGTTTTCAGAAAGGCAGTTAGTCGCTTGCTGGCATTTTTAAGAATCATCCATTAACCTGGGTCGCCTTTTAACTAGAGGGAAACTTTTTCATTCACTTACTTCCTTGAGTTGGCCTCTGAACAAAAAAGCCTCTGGACAAATTAATTGTTTTAACCGGAGTCCTGAATTGCTTGCCTGGCGTGTGGAACGGTTGTTACTACTTCGTAAAATGTTTGACAGGCGAGTGACTGAGCGGAACCTGCACCCAAACGGCAGAGTTCAGAGCCATTTTCAAGAGGAAGAGTGTTTCCGCATGTCTCTGCTTTGTCTCAAACTATGTAGGCTCGATGTCAATGTCATGAGCGCGGCAAAGGGTTTCTGAAGATTGACAGCCACAATGCAAAGTATCTCCTATTTACAATGTCGACATCTAAGCCCTCTTTCAACTACTATCAGCCAAAAGATCATCTACTTCAGATAATGTCAACAAAAATTATTTTTGCACCTAATATGCATGAGGCAGTTCAAAATCGCTATTGGTATAAAAAAAATCTGATTTTAACCCTGTGAAATTTAATGTCCTAAGTCCTTAAACCATGAACCCAGGATATTTCTTTAAGTTTGAAAACGTATATTTGTCTTCATCACCTTTTTTCCAAATGCCAGTCTCAGATCCCACAAGTTGAAACGTGTCTGTAGTTAAACTACCCAAATCAATTTAATGTAGATACAACATCTGCTGACACTCTCTCCTCACCAGCTGCCGTTTATAGAAGTTGTTCATCAAGGCATCTGATTCTCCTACCCCTCCCTCCAACAATATATGCAGAGGAGAGGAGACATGCAAACCCTTAAACGGTAGGTATTTGAGTGGCTGTCAATAAACACTTTACATCTATTTTTAACTATGGAAATACATTGACATTTTTTTGACTTACTCGTGAATTTCCAGGAGTGAGACATGCTTACAGAAATAAAGGTTTGCGAATCACATCATGCTATTCTTTCAAAATCAGGAGTAAGTCACATTTAAGGGTTCCATTTTGAGTATCCCGGTATTCCTGGGCATTACTACTGCATCTAGTATTAACAATATTAAGGGGTAATGGCAATTCAGGTTCCTTGTATTACCTAGGGGACCAGTGGCGTAACAATCGCCCTTGAAGCCACAGCGGGGGTGACCCCAAGCTCCAGGGGGCCCCCTCTGGCGCTGTGCACAGGCGGCGCGCGCCTGGCCTGAGAGGTCCTGATTGGGTCCGGAGCGTGGAGGGCCCCTCCATGCACTTCGCAGGGGCCCCCCCTCAAGTTTCGTTACGTCACTGCTGGGTACCACAAGTTGCTCTCTGATAGGTCCCTATGGAATGTAGCATACCATGCGAAAAATGGTGCTATTGCACCTATTTCTTATGCAAAATCGTATTCTGGGTAACCTGAAGGATTTGTCCCCAGCAAAAATGTGTGATTAAGGCATTTGCCAACACTGTTTGCTGTACTCCTGCTTAGACCAAACACGTATGCTTTCAGCGAAAACAGGAATAGCAGCCACAGATAATGAGGGGTAAAAGTCTGGATGCCTACCCAGTTACTCGGCGAAAAGTTCTGAGAATCGGGTCTGAAAATACAGGAATAATTCACATCGAAGGCAGGTGGGAGACAAATACTCAAAGCAAAAAGAAAAATCTATGCGAATCCGGTCCATAATGTTTAAGCCAATCAGCCGCTTGATGAATGATACCCTCAGACAGCCCAGAAAGTGAGGGATGGAATGCTTGAATCAATCTCACCCACTAGTAATCTTTCTGGGCACTTATATGTTTTTCCCAAACACTTTTTGATGTGGGAAAAATAGGATTTGGTGTCTTTCAAACTGACCTGCAAGAGTGGTTTCATTTAGGGTAAGGAATGCTAAAGTGAGTTTATTATAGACGAAATTATTTCGTTTGTCCAGAGGTGTCTCTAAAAAGGTTCATGGAAAATAGTAGTTTCTGAGGGGATTCCTTATTCATTCTTGGTTTGGACTGACGGATCAACTGCAGCAGGTGGTGCAATTCACCTCTTTCTTCCCATCTCATCTCAGGAACAGAAGTAGCTGTGACTACAGTGATAGCAATGCATGTGTGTTCTCACTGAGTTGTTCCATGAGCAGACATGGCAATGCAATGGTACACTTGGCTTCACGGTGCTCTTCTACTGTACAAACGCAGTAGCCGCGGCTTACATGTAACCTGGATACTCTGAGGTGAAAAAAGCAAGAGTGCGTGAGGGTTGATGCCAGGGTGCCAATTTAACTGGATTCTGACACAAGGAACATACTGTCGAACAGTACCTGGTACTTGTGCCTCCACGGGAGCAGAAGGGCTGAACCAACTTCAAGATGACATTTTCCCAACTCCCAAACCCCACTGCGCACCAGAATATCTCTGCCCGCAGTAGAGTGGGGGAAAGGGGAATGGGAGAAAACAGAGAGACTGCCACAGCGGTGCCCATGGAGCTCTTCCTAGCCGTTCTCCCAGCACCTGTAATTAGAAGTACAACATTACTCAAAACCCACTACTTACAATACTAATGTGCTATCATGCTACTCTATGAATCTATACCTGTATTACTCTGTGGTCTAGCTTCTCTCTGGTAATGATGGTTTATATGTAGATTATTTTGCCTGAACTGTCTCTAACAAATCTTCTTTCTTTAAGGAGTTCCTGCTGACGCTGATGGTACTGTACAGCTGAAGGTCGGTAAGTACAAATATATATATATATTTCCACCTACATGCTGTTAGATGATATTGTTTGGTTGTTTGTAGAAGATTTGTAAAGGCAAATGAAATGAAGTCTCTCAGCTCAAATAGAAGCAATAGGCAGGCAATGTAAGATGCGCTATGGGTACTAAACTGTTAATAATGCGCTATTTCAATATCTCTGAGGAAACAGCCTGCTCATAATACTTAAGAAAATACTGAGAGCTACAGACTGCGGTAGAAAAATACTTCGAGGAGAATTCAGTCTCAATTCAAAATATAAATGTTCAAAAATTCAGTCCTGACTCACCAGGCGAACTCTCCAAAAATCAGGAATTGAAGAATGAAAATAAGGCGGACTGCCGAGAGCAACAAAGAACCGTCAATCTCCCAGCCCGCAGAGCAAATACATGAAGTCCCACGGAGAACAGCTGAGAACAGCTAACTGACCTCAGGGCTTCTAGGAACAAAGACTGGGATTCAAGAAATGCGAGCGGAAAAATGCGAGCGGAAAAACCCTCGCGAAGAAATTCCAGTTAGCAACGGGAGCACAGAGATTACGCAGCTAATCTCTGAACAACGACGGTTGAAGTGCAACGCACTACAGGTGCGCAAGCACATCAACCGGCAAGTTCCGAGACTCAGGGCAGAACACTAGAACGCCTACAGGATAGAATCAGACGCCATGTTGGAATACCACCGAGAAACAACCCGCTATCTAAAAGCTTGCAGAGTTGAATCTCTTCGTGACCAACTGACTCCAGCTCCCTACAACCTGCCTGCTACCACATCCCTTCACAGTACCTGGAACAAATGAGCACTGTATAGGTCTAGCAATGGATCGCTCAATCCTGACACATACATTTACTGAGATGGAGAAGCCTAAAGACAGGAATGTCAACAGAGTAAGAGTTTGGTGTTGCTCCTTTAATGAACACCCACTCACTTGACAATGAGGAATGAGACAAAAGAGGACCAAAAGCTGTCAAGCCAGTTCTCTAGAGTCTGGGGAACGCAGGAGGAACTGAGTATTCCTTGAGACAAGGAATGGCTGTTGTCCCTGCACCTAGAGGAACCAGATACCCCTGCAAATTAACCGAAATGACAAATACCTCCTTTTGAGGGCTGACGTTCAATTGTAGTTAGTTTGAACAGACGAGACGTATTCTTGGAGTGTGGTGTGGTGGAAACTCAGACAAATCAGGAATCCATTCTTCAAAGCAGGCTGAAAATATTACTAATAAACTCGTTCATTCTTTTGATTTGGTTAGTAAAATGGCAGATAGCCAGCACTTTGAAGAAGCTGAATGGAAAGCTTTGGCCACTACTGAATTAAGGGCAGCACCTAGATCCATGTGGGCAAGCATGCAGGTTTGCCTTAGCCAGAGTTTGTAGCTGATCTGGTGGCAAGAAGCTCGCCCTGTGAAGCTCAAGAAGCTCGCCCTCTGAAGCTCTAACGCTCAAGAAGCTCATCCCCTGACCAGTGCAGAAACTGAACAACCCCCAGGGACACACCCTTTGAGCGAATTCTCTGCTCTTAGTCTGCTGTCTCCTCTTTTTCCCCAGTAGCTACATGGCTGATCCAGGCTGAGCCTTGCATCCCCAGGCAGCATCATGCTCACACTCAGGAGGTTGGTGCTAGTGATGGAACTGCAGAAGGCTGGGAAGAAGAGAGGGTTTGAGAGAGAGGGAAACTCAGGGTTAGTATCAAAGATTTGCCAGTGACGTAACAAGTCAAAGGGCATAGTATGAGACAGAAGAAAAGGGACAGTGAGGAAGAAGCAAAGCAGAAGAAAAATAGGAAGTAAGAAGTAAAGAATTTGTTAACTCCTGAGCTGAAAAAAGCTTGAGCTAGAAACTCTGAAAGCAGTACCTGCATCATTAGGGACAATTGTGTGCCTAGTACCCAGTGTTATTCCATCCTGTCAAGGTTTCTGGCACTGCCAGCTTGGCCGGCTTGAAAAGTCCAGTGTGTGGGTTGCCTTTTTTTTTTGGTCTTGTTGGTCGTGACTGGACCACAACCACCGAACCACACACTCGCCCTTTCAAACTGGCCCATCTGGCAGTGTCTGAGTGCCGGACAGGCCAGTCCAACACCGGTAATATAGCTAAGTGCAGAGAAACAAATTTCCGGTGTAGTTAAAGATTGCAAGTGCCCCATTTTGTCATATTTCAAAAGTTTCATTCCTCCAATACACTCTTCAGTGAATTCTTTGTTAAACCTCTTTGAACTGGCATGTGACAGGCAAAAAAGGAGGATGGGAAAATAATTGCTTTACAGAGCAGACGTCTCTTGGCAGGACATGAAGCTATTACGGAACGGAGTTATATTCACAGAAATGCTTAAATGACGGATGCAGTTAACTCTTGCTGAGTGTTTTAGGTTCCCAGTCACCAGTGTGGAGCTAAAGGTAGCTGGAGAGTCCAGGCTAGATCTCAAATAGGACTGAGTGCTGGAGGATGGCTTTATAGGTTGTGATCTAGTGGAGGCTGTGTTTACTAAAGCGTAGTCAGTCAGAGGATACTCGAGGCAGAGAATTTTCCTGAGAGGACATTTCAGCCCAGAGACACAGAGGTACCACAGATGTGCCTGTGCTGCAGTGTGAGATGCTTACCTATGTGGAGCTGGATTCAAAGCTGCCATCAGCAGATTAGACACGAGACCTACAAAGCTTTACATAGCTTCTAGTGTTTTTTGGTGCTGGAGGCCCAGGAAAAACATAGTTTGCCAATGGTCAGTGAGGTTGTCCCTCTCTGGATTGGGTGCATACAAAGAGCGATTAATCTACCATGAGCTCTCTACCCTAAGACCAGATCAATCAAGAAAATGTTAGTTAGCCAGGTGCTTAATAACTTGATGAAACACCTGGGAAATGGGTTTTTATTGTTGAGAAGCTCGTGGATTAAAAAAGACCATAGAGAGACTTTTCTCCCATTTCTAGCAGCCAGAAGTGGCCTCAGAAATTTAGAGATTTTGCCCCTCTTGTTCTACTTGTATGTCAGAAAGACAGACAAAGGCACCCCTAATTGCACTTTCACGTTAGTTGCTGAAAGCCAGTCACATGGTGACAAAAGCGCCTTGAAGAGATTTTGCAGAAGGTAGTGGTTGGCCCGGATTGAGTCTGGTGCTCTTCCTTCATTAGTATGACAGATTGCAATGGGTTCTTCGTGTCTCATGCCAGGATTAACATTGTAGTTGGTGTGATATGGTCTTCATTGTCAGGATGAGCAGTGGCAGTGATTATCTGATCTTGGAAAGGTCCTTGGTGGCAGGTGGCAGGTCCTCATAGCAGTACTCACAGCAGCTGAGTGTGCAGTCTTGCAGCTGCATAAGGCACATATTCTATGCACACAAAACAGTATACCTCTATCTGATTCAGATTGCAGCAACAGGAGGCCTTTTCTGGAGTACTGGAGAATGGTCCCATCACCTTCAGGGCAGGGAAGACAGCCTCCTTCCTGATTCTGGTTCACTCTATTACGTTTTGTTGTTGCACATAGCTTCTTGAATTTAAAAGGTGAATATCAATACCTAGCTCACAAGGCCAACTTACATCCAGAAAAAATGGCAGTTGGTGTCAGGTCAACTAGACATTCTGGTTAGAAGTCAGACTTGAAATAGTGTTTATTTAGACTGTGGAATTTAAACATTTGCACATTTCTATCTTTGCAGTTTTTTTAAACTTTGATTAAAAAACATTTATCTCTAAAATCCATTAATTGCTTTCCTGGTATATAAAAGTATTAGAAATCTACCTAACTCACAGGTCACATCTAAAAATGTCATATCATATAAAAAGCTTATTGTATCATATCAAGTCTTAATCATATATTTAATTAAATAAGGTTTTAATAGACAACACCTTAATGCTCAAACATGTGAACAATCACATAATAAATGCACAGTAAACCATCTCAGCCTGAGGCTGCAAGTGCACTTTCCCTTCTCATCTAACAAATGCTTCAGTACGTCACTTCGGGTATATAACAGGTTTAACCCTATCCCAAATCTTAGTAAAGCTGCAAGCATTGTGTTTGTTAGATTTGAAAGATATGGAAATGGCGTTGCTTCCTTTCAAGAGGCTCTCAAATACACCTTTGATTTCTTTAAAGACACATACCCAAGATCCCTGGCCCTTAATTCCAGTAACATGATGCCTTAATATTAAATTTCTCTAATTTAAGGTCCCTCGCAATCTGAACTAAATGCTTCCTTACTTGTCTTTCCCATTTTAGTTCACTGCCAAATATTTCTTTAATACAGTAAGTTGATATTTTTAGAGTTTGGGCATTTAATTGTTTATATCTGCAGCACATACAAAGTTTCATGGCTATATAATCCCATGCTTTTCAGGCTGGCTTCTAGTCTTATAGCTTTGACCATTGCACAGTTGGGAAGGCCAAGCAGAGTTTTAAGCCTTTGCCCTTCTGCCATCTCCCAGTCAACGTTTGCGCCTAAACCCAGTACCTCTGCCCCATATAAAATTTGGGGTGGAATCATTGCATTATATGCGGTCATCATCAGTTGTAATGAGTGTCCACCGAAATCCTTTTTTCGTTTCTTTAGCCCTCCTCGTGTGGCAGATACATGGATGTTTACAATGTCCAGATGCATTTTTCACAATATTTCATTGTTGAATGTTATACCAAGATATTAATAAATTGAGACTTCATCGACCACTTGGTTACCGATTGACCAAGAGTAGGGCTTACTTTTATTCCCTAGGGCCAATATTTTTGTTATTTCCATGTTGATGATCAACTGATTGGCCTCACAATAGTTACGAAACGCTCTTCAGTTTCTTTGAAGCCCAGCTTAAGCCAAGTCCAGTAGGGCTAGGTCATCATTGTACAGTAAGCAAGGAACATGGTGACCCTACATTTTGGTTGAAAAGGAATGTGTATTCTGAACTACTACAGGGAGGTCTGTAAGGTACAGTGCAAAGAGAGTAGGGTCTAAAATGCACCTTTGATGAAGTCCAGTCTCAAGTGGAAGTTTACGAGATAGAGACCCTATTTGATCTAGTTCTACTCTAGCTCAATTACCTCTATGCAGTTCTTTTAAGACCATTAGGAGGCCCCTGGGAATGTTCATATTTTACAGCTTACTCCAAAGGGTCTTAATATTTACAAGATCAAAGGCAGAGCATAAATCAACAAAACAACATAATCAATTACCCCTTGTTTCCACTGCTTTCTGAGCCAATGCCCAGAGACGTAGGCAGTGATCAACCTCCCTGCTCTATAGCGATAAGGTTGTTTGCATCAATCCAATCTTTCATGTATTGGAAAAGTGCTTTGGCATAGATTTTAGCCCCAACATCTATCAGGTTGATCAGACGGTACTTTTTTGGGTCAGAAGGATCATTTTTTTAGGTCGAGCATTCGAGACCTCTTGTATATACTTTAGTATATACTTATATGTGTATGTACTTAGTGGGCTCTGGAGATCAGCCCTAGGACTTGTCTGCTTCCGCTTAGGGACTGTTTTTCTGTTCAACTGCCTCTATTTAACTGTCTTGATAGAAAATAACCAGCAGAGGTCAGTAAAATACCAGAATTGCTTTCTGCTGAGGGACTTTTTTTTTGTATTTTTCTGGCAACTGCCTCTATTTAACTTTCTTGATAGAAAACGACCAGCATAGGTCAGTAAAATACCAGAATCACTTTAGCATTCTCTAGATTCCAGTCCATAGAAATTGTCTTCCACGAGCACCCTTAGACAATAATATTTTTTTCAAATCTTGTATTTTCAGTGATATGACCACCGAAGGCCCTGATTTTATATTAAAAACAGAGCTTTGGACTATACCATTTCCCGCTGAAAGGCAATAGTTCTCTCCATGTGTTCCCATACCTGACGTGTCATGCAGTTTGGTGCTTACTTTCCCTCCATGTTAAAGAACAGTAGATGTTTCAGCACCCAGGCTAATGTGCTGCATAGCTAAATACATATAAGGTCCGAAAGGCGAGAACGATTGCATTGCAAATGCTTGTCTTAAATAGGAGCTTCATGATTGCCCCTTTCCAGCTATTTGAAATTTTTCCTGTCATTGTGAAGAATTTGAACGTTGGTCCCAGTATTCTCATCCACCAGTCAGTATTACTTTTGATTATTATTGCGAGTAAATAATCTGGGCCTGCGGCTCTAGATAAATTGAGGGTTGATATTATCTTTCTAAGGGAGTTTGGCAATTATATTTTCTAATAGACCCTCCTTTACTTTGTACTCCTCATTCTGCGTACATTTGTCTCTATCCTCATTAAGTTTGCTCTTAAAATGTAACTAAGTTTGAGAAGGGACCATACAGCTGTGGACAGTTGAATCTTTCATACTTCCTTTCTGCACCAATACCCCAAAATACTCATATCTTTCTGGGATATTGTTCTGATAATTTCTTCCAAATTTTCCTCATAATAGTTTGTCTTATTCCTTTTGATTGGGGCAGTATATTCCGCTTTTAATTTACAATAGTTTGTTATCCTGAAACCGGTCCCAGGATGCTTGTTTCCAGTCCAGGGAAGACCTGGCTTGGCAGTTCAGGCTGGACTGTTCCCATGAGGCACAGGGCCAAGACTGATTTGCATATAGCTGGGTCTGAACTGGGGTGGCGAAGTGACCTAAAGAACGATGACAGATTCAACCCAGATCTGTGACTGGGGGTGAGTGTCTGAAAAGTTTCAGCACTCCGTCCATCATCTCCTTGTGTTTACATTAGTTTGTTTGAGTCATAAAGTTACAGTTTTTACCCATATTGTGTCTCAGCTGTCTCATCTTTCTTTTTAATGCCTGACATTGACTATCAAACCACTTTGCTGTCTTAGTAGACCTCGTTGGTACTCGGTTTGCATTACAAGTTCTCTTATTCGAGAACATTTTCAGGCAATTTCCAACAGTCCCTATTGATTCTGTATACTTTTTACCAAATTATTTTTTATTGACTACAAACCTACCGGATTAAGCACACTCTAAAACTGAGTAAGTAATTCAAAATGTTTATCATCAATTCGAGTTGCAAATATCTCTGAATACGTTATCTGCAAAGGTGATACCTATTTTCTGTTTAACAGTTTCATGTTAATTTTCCGCTCCTAAGGGCAAGTGTTTGCTGCCACCTATTTTAGCTACCTGAAATTCATTAAAGATGTCAAAGTTCCAAGATCGTTTGGTGATATAATTTATGGGCCCATTCAAATGCCCATAAATAAATATTTGCAAGGCTTTTGAACTCTGCTTGCTGTTGTTTAGGAATACCCACTCCTTCTTCAAACACTTCAAGTCATCCTGGCTACTGAAATCGCTAATATTGGAGGTGGACCTTCGTATTTAGTGCTCAAACTGCATCCTGGTCGCCTGTGGACTAGTCATGACCTCTACGCTTCCATACCCTGGTAAGCCATTCTACTCATACTCAAAAGTTATTGTATCCTGTTGTACACAAGTATATTTAGATTAATGGTACCTTGCCTCATAGGATTACAGGTGTTATCAGTCACTTCATTGAAGATTAAGGCATCTGGCACCATGCCTTCCACAACTTGATGTGTTTTACATCATAGCCCTCTGAGGAGACAATATACATTCCTCCTGCTAATCAGGAGCATCTGGATGTATTAAGCAATTCATTATCCCCCCCATTGACCCTATGTTTGCGCCACTGATGTGGTCCCGAATGCCATGATACCGCATGGAAGGACTGCACCATGTCGGACTAGTACTTTAGCAGAGACTTGTTAGAGAAGCTGTGGATTTGTATTAGTTTTTGGCTACAGTGGGTGCCACAGTAAGAATATTGGGGTGTATAAGATGTGACTCATCTCACTTACGGAGTCCCTGTCCACCAAAGAGGGCTATCAAGCAGACAAGTTTTTGTGTGCCATTTTTGGGAACTAGATGCTAACGCTCTAGTTTTCTTTCAGCCTATTGAGCATGTGCAGGTCAGTGGAGGGCAACTTGAAACCATTCGCTACATGACGGTAACACTGCATGTTATTTTACTTACGGAAATGTTGGCATTTTTAATTGTATTTTAATTCAACCCTAACTAAATTTACTTGAATTTATTCCCAACTAAAATATATCACCTGGCACACAATACTGACATCTGAGTGCATCTTTTTGCGCTAGCACTTTAGCAGAAACCTATTAGATAAGCTGTGGATTTTTATTAGCTTTTATACTATGAATTATAAATATCTGGCATCAAAAGAAACTAAGCACTATACTCATATTAAAACTTATATTTGGCTACATGTCAGAAAAGTTACATGAGTGCCCCCATCAGACTGTTCATATGTAAGGAATAAGTATTTTTATAGGCACTCCAACTACATCTACGGGTAGCAGGATGTACTGGAGATAGAGGACCATTTACCTAAGTTTCCAGTATTTAGTATTCAAATGCATATTTGTATATGCTTGTGTTCACTTTCAAGGACCAATTTTCTAGATGTGCAACCCTATCACATTTGCTAACACTGTATTAGGTTTATTTAATAACTGAATCTTTGATACCTGCTGTGTCAATTCCAGATCTAGTGGAAGCAACTCCAGAAGAATATAAGATTCACCATTTAGATAGAATAGGTGAAAGAGGAGAAGATGCTACAATTGTATGCAAACAACAAATTAAAGTAATTACCATTGGTTTTGAGTCAATAGAATCAGCAGAAGTATTAGCTGTGACTATATCATTGTTGGATAAAACATAATTTCTGTTTTTTGAGAATAATAAAAAGCATATACATCAGACCTGTCATCGCTATTAAACTCTGAAAAGACTATTTATGGGCGTGGTCCAACAATGCTTATAGTATTCATAATTGTATATTTCTCTAGGGCTGTTTGATAGATGAATGGAATGGTGTCCATAATCTTGCAAACAAAACAGCTCCTAATGATTTTCTGCATTTAAAAAGGGATCCTCATTATCCAATGAGGCATACGAAATTAAATCCAGAAAGGTGTACAAATGTAGATCATGCATTAGTTGTTTAACAACATTTACTTCCCAGGAATATAAAAAAGAATAGGAATTATTATATAGGCTAGGCAGATTTTGAAAACGTAAAGATTTGAATAATTTCTGTCAGACCCACAATTTGGTAAGGTACCCTTTCCCAAACAACACCATCCACCACAGAATAAGCAGAGATGTTCACAAAAGGATAATCCTGTTTAGGCCTGGGTGGTAAACTCCTCTCCGTTCGCAGAGTTTACTGAGTTTTTCACACTTCACATTCTGCGGAGCTTGCGGAGTTCTAAAAAACTCTGCGTAGCGGAGTTTTTTCCTCGCTCACCAATGGTAAGTTGGCCAGCGCGAGCATGGAAAATCCAACGCTAGACTGCTTCCCAGCGAGATCTCTCAACGCGGGCGGTAGCGGATGGTTGCTGCCGCTGGCATTGAGAAACCTTCAGGTAATGTTGAGCAAGCTGCGGATGGAGTAGAACTTCTACTTGAGCGGCAGAAAGAAGCAGCCATCTCTTGTGCTGCACATGATGCAGTTCGCGCTGATTTTACAGCGCGGGACAAATACCCGGTGATGAAGATCAGTGTGAACGGTGCAAGGTAGCGCACTCTGCTGCTCGTGGAACTCCGCGTAGCTTGGTGGAGTTTTTTTGGCACTTTGCGGAGTTCCGCATAGCGGAACTCTGCAAACTGCACCCAGGCCTAATCCTGTTATGCTCTGTGAGAAGACAAATGCAACTGCAAATCTCTTAGCTCAGGAAACAGTATTGTTTTGTCAGGAATATAGTTCCCATGTACCAGTAACAAAATGATAGTTTGCAATCTAATTCACATCAAAAGAGGCAGGACTCCAGTAGCAATCTAGAAATATGTCCTTGGTGAAATAAGATATCTGTCGTTGAACCAACAGCAAACAAGAAGCCATCTGTTGCGCTGGATGAATGGAAGAATAATTATTTCTCTTGTTTCAGAGATCATAGTAATTTTCATATAGTATAATTCCTTGCAAGGGTGTCATCGCAATTGATGTAGGCTCTACTGGTGCTTCATAATAAACCACAGTTGCAGAGGTTGATATTACAGCATCAGCCTCACTCGTTCTATTGCACTATTTCATTCATCATTTAATGTTGTATGCACTTGGTGTAAAACTGGAGACAAAGTAGTCTCATTAATTTCTGGAATGGGGTTGTAGATTTAAATGTGGCTGTTCTCTTCTTGGGGTAGTTCCTCCTGAGTAGTGACAGGATCTGTTAATGTACTCCAGAGGCACCTTGGTGTTAATGGTGGTCTGCTGAACAGTATCAGACATATAGTGCTTTTTGATGTGATCAATCAACATCTTCCTGTTCTTCTATGCACAGGAAGTGGGGGCAAAGTTGCTACCCATGTGGCTTTTACCTCAAGAACTAAAACAGGTGGTCTGTACGATAGTCCAAAGACATGGATGTTGGGTATCTTCTCCTAAACTAGCTCTAGCTCTTCCTCCTGGGGGAGCCACCCATCAGCAGCTTTGATAACGTTATCTTTATTGGTGGCAGAATCAGTGTTCTTCACTTTGGGCAATTTAGTTCCAGTTTCTTGAACAGTCCGCAATAAACATAAGTTTGACATAGGGTCAGGCTCTTTGGCTTGCGACTCTGCCATCTTTCCAAGAAGATTAAGATTAGGAGGTACATACACCGGTACTGTAAAGAGTAATTCATATGAGGTGTGACCACCTAATACTCCTCTAGGGAAATTATTTAGGCTATGTAGCCATCAAAATCTTGTATCCAGTATTCAAGCAGCAAAGGTTTGTTAGCTCATTCTATGACACTTTTCGATTCCAACTGGAACAGGTGCGAATATAGCAGCCGTTCTCCCAGAGCAGATATAGCATCCATAAATGCCTTAGCAGCGAAGGCAGGACCATTGTCTGAATGAAAGGTATGAACTGCTACCCTTGCAAGTAGGCACTGCAACTCCTTTATGACCCCTCAGAGAGTGGCAGATTTTTGTGGCAAAACCCAAATCTAGAGCATGAATTGGCCACTACTAATATATACTTATATTTGTTAACATTCAGGGTTGACCCAATATGGTTGAGGAAGATTACTCTGAAGGTTTTGTCGGAGATAGTGAGGTCTTACTCCTACATCTAAAGCCACAAGCCCACATCTCCTCTGCCTTGAGGGCCTTACATTGGTTACCGGTAGCCAGAAGATCCACCTTCAAGCTGCTGCATGAAACAGGATCATGTTTCATCTGGAATAAAATCACCAAATACATTCAACAAAGGAAGTTCTGCTCAAGATTAGCACCTCGCCTCAAAGCCCTACCATACAAGAAAAAGACTGCAGGTGGTACATCGTTCTCTGTTCAAGCAGGAATATGTAATAGACTAGAACATCAGCCGGAACGCCACATGCATGAATATATGCGCATATACATGATTCAATGCATAATAATAATAATTTTTAACAATCGGCACTGCACATGGTACTATACCTTATGTAGGTCGATTCCATAGAGACAAACTGAAAGATCAACTCACACCCTGATCTACGAGAAACAAATGAATTGTAAAAAATGTGGTAATTGTAACTTGAAAACTACGTGAAAACTTGTAAATACTACAACTCCCATCATGCTTCATTATGATAGAGATAGAGAGTATAAATCGTGAGAAAGACCCAGTGAGGTCGAAATGCTTTGGTGGAGTAGTGGTGTTCGCCATTAAATTTGCAGAAATGATTCTACTGAGTGCGGCATGTTTTCTAAACAATATGGCAAAGTGTGGGGATCTATGGTTCAGCCCATCGCCAGCACTTGCAGCAGAGCACGCCAGGCCTGAACCAAATTGAAGTGGAATATATATATATATATATATATATATATATATATATATATATATATATATATTACCTACTGGCGGTCGCCAGTAGGTAGTTATAGTTAGGACCTATTATCCATAGGAAAAGCGTTTTTTGATTTGCCAATATCTTTGGCGCCGTTTGATGAATCTTCGCGAAATTTTCAAAACTAATGGGGCGCTCCGGTCAGCTCCTGTCTTGATGTCTTGGGATGATTCGTCAAGCAGGGGCCGAGAAAAAAGGGGGTCCCAAAACGCATTTTCTCCATGTTAATTTCCATAGGAATTTTGAAACAGGTTACAGCCCGAACTGCTGAACGGAATTACACCAAATTTGGCAAAAAGGTAGGTCTTGGTCCAGAAAGCGACCTTTTTTTTAAATGGTGTAAATCCGTTCAGTAGTTCCTGAGAAATTAAAAAAGAAAAATATTGATATCTGAGCACCGAGGAGGGTTCGCGAACCCTCCGGGGCACGAGCTTCACTCTGATTGGCTGTCAACACTCCAAACCAGGAAGTGTTGGCAGCCATCTTGTGACTCGGTAACCGAGTCACAAGAAATCAGTAGAAAAAAAGGTGAAAAACAAGAAAAGGGGGCAGGGTAGAAACACCCTGACCCCCCTAGGCCTGCTCAGGGGGTCCCAAAGGGACCCCCAGGCCCCAAAAAAGCATTTTTTTAAATAAAAATCGGCAGAATTCGCGCTGGGTGCGCAAATCCTGCCGAGAAAATTAAAAAAAAACGAAGGGCGGGCTCCGCACTTCGTTATGTGTAAGCACCCGGGTGGGCCAGGTCCCAGGGGCAATGCCAAATTATATAGCGGGGGCTCGCCGGGGCCCCTGCAGCCCCGGGGACCGCCACCTCCCCGGGGCCATACTAATTATATGCGGGGGCACGCGACCACCTGCCGGCTTGGGACCGCCACCTCCCCGGGGCTTGTTTTATTAAGATGCGGGGGAGGCCTCTCATGCCCCCCCAAGCCCCGGGGACCACCACCTCCCCGGGGCTTTATTTAAATATGCGCGGGGGCACGCAGCCCCCTCGCTGCCCCGGGGACCGCCACCTCCCCGGGGCTTAAATTACCATTTTAAAAAATGTGGGTGGGGGCCTCACGGACCCCCCCAAGCCCTGGGGACTGCCACCTCCCCGGGGCTTTCTTCAATTATTTGCGGGGGGCCTCGCGGGCCCCCCCAAGCCCCGGGGACCACCACCTCCCCGGGGCTTTAAACACTTGGGAGAAGGGCTGCGCGGCCCCTCTCCTGGAGCCCTTGATGGCCCTGGGCACCGCCAATGCCCAGGGCCGGCTCCTGCAATGTCCCGGGGTGCCCACCCCCGGGACATTGCCATTTGCTATGACAGGGCGGGAGCACGGCTCCCGCCCTGTAATAGCAAACTCTGCTTTGCTTCGTTGAAGCGAGAGCAGGAAAACCTACTCTCGCTTCAACGAAGCAAAGCAGAATTGCTTTTGGGCAAGGGGAGCTGCATGTCAGCAGCTCCCCTTGCTCAAAAGCAATGCCGGCTCCCGCAGGAGGCGGGGAGCCGGCGGGACCGTGGGGGCATTGGGGCTCCCCCCACGCTCCCCAACGGTGAGGCTCCGGGGATGGGGTCCCCGGGGCCAAAAGTGGATCGGGAGGGGGGCCACGCGGCCCCCCTCCCGCGAATAAATAAAAAAACGGGAGGCGGCCCCGGGGGATGGGGTCCCCGGAGGCGAAATTGGCCTTGGGAGGGGGGCCACGCGGCCCCCTTCCCGTTTTTTTTTCCCCCAAAACCGGGGTCAGGCCCTGGGGGATGGGGTCCCCAGGGCCCCAAAAATAGTAAAAGAAGGGGGGCCACACAGCCCACCTTAAAAAAAAAAAAAAGCCGGCATCTCGCTGGAGGCCCCGCCCCCTCCCAGCACCATTCTGCAAAAGCACACCCTGGCGCGTTGTAAGTTGGGAAATTAAGTCACCATGAATACTGATGGTCCCTGGGAGCTAACTAGCCCACCAGGTAACTTCAGTAAGCGCCACATAGCTGGTTTGCAGAGAGGTGGTCTGAGGCCACACCCCCTTTTTACACCACTCTGCAAACGCGCCTCTTGGCGCATTGCTGGTGGGGCGATGAGGTCCTCTTGTGTCCTGAGGACCTCAGGACACAAGTGGACTTCATCCCCCAGTTTACTTACTAACCCATGCATTCAGTAAGATACGTTTAATCACTCACTTATACAGTCAGTCACACACCTACTATATCATCTATTCAGACACTCATACACCCACTCATACTTCAATACACCTTGGCATATATATATATATAAAACATATTTAAACTTTACAGAAACACACAGTCACTGGATGATGTCATCAGTGATGCCATCAGTGATGTCATTTGAGATGTCATCAGTGATGTCATCAGTGATGTCACTGACCATGTCATGAATGATGTAATATGTGACGTCATCAGCAGTGCATTGCGGGGGCACGAGTTATAGTTAGCTCAACTAACTATAACGGCCGAATTTCTCTGGTTTTGTACGAGTGAAATGTCCAACTAACTATAACGTCCCTGAAACCAGTTTTTTTCAGTGAATATATATATATATATCTATGCATAACATATTTATAGGTCACTGCATAGTTTTTATATAAGATATTTGATTAGATGCTTATGAGTCTCTGTTTTATTTATCTGTCACAATAGGTAAGTATTATCATAACTACTTCATTTACAAGTCCTTCACTATTGAAATATTGAGGAAAAGATCAAATAAAAAAAGTAATTACAACAAACTGAGTTATAAAAATACACAAATAAATTAGCTTCAAGTACAGCAACACCTAAAAGTCTGAGTTTATACAATACAACTTCAAATCTTAATATATTGTGTTCCGTATTCATGTATACCCTTTCTATGTAGTCGTGTATCTATATATTTATTACTTTACTCCTACTCTCTCAATATATCCTCTACCTCCACTCTCTGACTCATCCTAAACCTCATTCTACTACTATGATCTCCAAACTAACCCTTTCTAGACTTTTCCCTCCTCTATCCCTCCTGGCTCACCCCAAACCTCATTTTCTACTATGATCTCCCAAACAACCATTTCTAAATTCTTCCCTCATGTATCCCTCCTTTGACTCATCCCAAACCTCACTTTAATACTATAATCTGCCTAATCCCTTTCTAGAGACTCTTCCAGCACTATGCTTTGACTAACAAATCCATTAGATATATCTAATGTTTTATATTTTTTCCTGACTAGATTCATCATTGATCCAATGTTTTGAGCATGTTGTACAACATGTGCATGTGCATCTAAATTTCTATAGTCTAAAGGTATTCTATATGGATTATCAGGGTTTAACACAGGAAACAGAGGAGTGTTCATGGTGGAATGAGAAGGCACTATTATACCTTGGTATTGTAATTGATCTAAAATCACTTTTATGTCACACTTAGCTTCTGGCATATTAGAATGTTGAGCCTGGAGTTGAGGTGCACTCCTTAAGGGTATCACATTTGAAACTGATTCTTTGTCCCACCCTGCTTTGTTCTTATACAACTCAGGAGCCTACTTCAAAGCCCATTTGTGTGCAATTTTCCCCCTGAGCTCTTCAGTTGCATTATTACATCCTTACCCTGAGGTCTATCCTTTATAAACATTGGAGGCCAGTCATCCTCTGCAAGCATGATGTCATACGCATCCGATAAATGAGATCAGAATATATCTTTCATTTTGGTATTACCCTCAATTTGTATCTCTACATACTAATCTGTGTCTTAAGGGTTTACATGTCAATCCGGTGCCTCAACCAGAATATATCCTTTAGCTGGAGTCACCACCAGATGCTCCTTGAGAGCCTTGAATACAATTGTCACTTCTGTTGAGCTAACGTGAAGTGCTATTCCCCAAGTCCCATTCTGCACAAGTATCCATAGCCACCGAGGCTTCTTTGCTAAATTGGCTACCTTCTTTTTCTTAAAATGAGTTTTTGAGTCTGATCCATTCTTTTCCCTCTTTATACTGACTTCAATTTCACACACTGGTCAACTTTTCTGTATAATATGTATTCATCCTTTCTGCAATACTCAATCTGTCCACTTCTTTCTGTCCTCTTACTGTCTTCGGAGCCCTGCAAAAACCAGAAACAATGGCTATGAGAGTACTGATACCGATCTGGCTTTTTATTTTTTCATAGTCCCTCAAATGATATGCACCACTACTGAACTCCTGCTTTGGAGAAGATCCATTTCTACTTTTCTGTTTTACGTTCAGCTTTTTTTTGTCTCTGGTGCAGTTTTCTCTTGAATGAAACCCTGAGATTAATTTTTGATATAAGTTGTGATTTTGTGACTCAAGAACCAGTAGTGTCACACCCCACAGAGGTATAAATCTCTGAAATAATTCTAGGAAGTTTGCAATCTTGAACAGGAACGGCTGCCTGCTGTTTTTCGTACCCCCAGAACTGCAGCTTCTCCTCGAATATTACCCCGAAACATCAAGGAAATTGTTTCAAAATTCCATACTAATTTAATTCCTAAATCCAGAGACGAGGCAGGTCCATGTGCAGTCTTCATTTGGAGCACACAGAGTTAGCAATCTATGTTTATCCTGACGTGGTCTCTGAGGATAGACTGCTTCCAGCTGATTAGTATCACGAGTGATCCAAAATGGAATGCCATCTCTCTTTGTGGAAGCTTTCCCATGATAGCAATAATAGTCTGTGAACTAACTGACTGCCCCACAGGATGCTCTTGTTGTGCAGGACCACAAACGAATTTTCATACAGCATTCAATTATAAAGTATATTGTCAAAGTCGCCTATAAATAGCTACCACTGTCAAATTTACTGTGTCAGGAAATGGTGTATACCCAGCCAGTAAGGGCCATGTTGCCCTTTCATTAATTTAGGGACCCATTCTAAAATTCTGAATTACATGGGGTAATTGTCCACCAAACCATTCTGGATGTTCTTGGTATCCTAACTGGACTTCTAAGTCGCAATAGGGCTCATAATTTGCAGGTATTACAACAGCTTTGTATGTATGAAAAAATTCTGTATTGGAACCTACAGCATCAAACTCCACCCATGAGTAAAATATTTTAAAAGGGTATGCAGGATGTGCATTTACAACAAATATTACCCCATCCCATGTGTTAGGAAAATGTCTAGCCAGGAGGTGTTGTGTAACAGGTGCCTTGAAATTTATCGGAGTAGGTTGCCAATATAAAACATCAGATTCAAATACAAGATTCATAACTGAAATTAGAATGTGGAATAACATTTTATAAGTCAAGAGCCTTAAAAACCCACATCAGAAACTGATGTCAATATTACCATGGATGTCTCCACTATTAGATATAAAAGGTAACATTTTGAGTGTGTCATCTATAATTACCCACAGGTTGAGAAAATCAAGGCCTACATTGGGTGCTATTGATATGTTTTCTGGATTTTTCATCACACCATGCCTGTCAATGCTTTTTCTAAATCCTGATGGATTGCCACCACTTTGCAGCCCACTTAGCATTACTTGAGTTTTAGGTAATAATCAGTCCTGTGAGATTATCACAGGAATTGCTAGTGGAACTCCCAAACCCTTTCATCATGTATTGGCACACTTAAGAAGACTAGGAAACCAGGGATGTATTTTCAAGAATTATTAAAATCTAAATCCTATACTAGTGCACACACTATGAGTCATAACTATATTAATAAATAAACAATATAGTGGCAATGAAGCTTATCACGAGGCTCAATAATAATAGATATTGTAACATTATGATGTTTTACAACAATATCCCCAGCCAGGGCCAGCTTCAGGGTGGTGCAACCGGTGCAGCTGCACTGGGCGCTGACCTGAAGGGGGGCATTACCCTTCGGGGGGCTGTATTTAGCAATGACTTAAAATTTAAAGCACCTGCTGCAGAGTTCCTTGTGCGTCCAGCTTTCAGGCAGCAATAAAACATGTCAAGATAACTCTTGTGATTAATGTTGTTGCTGGAGAAAGAGATCAGAGTTTTGTCTAGTGTCAGTTTTGACTCCCCATAAAGTAGTGCAGGGGGTTATTATGCCTGTTTCAAAGACCAGATCTTCATTTTATGTGGATAGCTGAGTGGATTAGTAAAGCCAGCCTTTACAAGCACTTTAAAACAAATGAAATGTATGTGAGAGAGGGGCTATGGAGAGATGAGGGGCCCTTTTGCTGCACCAGGCGACAAAGCCCTGTCCCCAACCCCTCCTTCCTCTACACTAACTATGCGAAATGTAGCACCAAAAGTGGCCTACTTTGAGTTTCATAGATAGTTCACACCCATATACCTTTTCAGAACACTAGAACTAAAGTTCAGTAATGAAACTACAGCTGCATCTGCAAGTTAGCAGATAAGCTGAGTGAAGGCTTGAGGCGCCTTCGTCCGTAGCCTTTAGTGAGGGAAAGTTATTACGGCTCTGTGTGATCCTCAATCTCAAATCCGTTGTACAAAGCTCCTCTCTTTCTGACAACGCTCTGTTCTAGTTGATATAGTCTGTCTGAACATTGATGACCATAAACCATTTACTGGTACCAAAATTACCAGTAAAGACCCTCTGCTCTTTCACTTACTTACATTCCGTGAGTACTTATTGTTTTAACACAATGCGCAAGAAGCCTTGGTATCAATTTCTATGATGCCTTATTCAATATTAAAAAGAGTTACAGAAAAAAGACAATTGAAAATCACACAGGAAAAATATGAACACATTAAAGCAGGTCGAATTATCACAACACAATGAATAAATACATTAATAAATGTGCACCTATATGTGAAGCATGCACCTAAATAAATGAACATATATAATTCAAAAGGGGATAACTAGAACGGAAAAAAATTAACAACTCAGCTTGATGTTTCAATTAAACAGGTCATGCAGCAGCTATGTGATGCTTTATTCACCTATTTTTTGGACGAGGTAATATTGACTTATAAATGCATTCCGACTTCTGTTGATAGAGGACTTAAGAATGCAATTGCATAACACTGATATAAGTAACGATATTCAGAATCTCTCACATTTTGCCTCTGTCCCAGCAGAGGAAGTATACACCATAGCTATGAAGGTGAAATGAGGGTCCCCTTCAGACCCTTGCCCTGCAAAATCTTTCACCTTGCCATGACAACAATAGCCCCTAATCTGAACTGACACCATCAATTGTTCCTTTCTGACTGTAACAGTTGCCTCAAACTAGAAAAAAAGCAATTGTAAGACCAATATTGATTAATCTTCTGCAGTTCCAACTTTTTATAGCAATTTCCGACATATCTAATTTTCGCCTTTTACGCTGCAGAGAAGATTGTTAACCTTCAACTATCCGAAGTTATTATGGTTAACAATAGGCTAGACGATTAACAGGCTTGGTATGGAGGTGGCTCTTTTTGAGATGAGGAATAAACTGTGAATTATCCGGAATAAAGACAATATCATCTCTTATCCTACTGGATCTATCCATAGGTTTTGACATGGCTTGCCATCATTAGACTAATTGGCTTAAGTGGCAAAGCTGTACAGTGGCTGAAATCTCTTCTGTCTCACAGCTGTCAAGCAGTCTCTTTACCTCCGTAACTACTTGGATAAGGAAGAACTGTTTAAAATTCAACTCCGATAAGACAGTGATGTTGATAATGGGAGGCCCTTCGTCAGTGTGTATGACATAATGGTGGTCAACATCCTTAGGAACAAATCCAACTCCTGAAACAATGTCCGTAACCTTGGGTTTATATTTGACACCAAATTGAATTGAACTGTTCAGCGCAAATTACAAAATTAGTCTCTGTTTGGTTCATTTGTCTTAGGAAAGTGAGAAAGGTAATTGCTGTATTACCTCCTGAACATAGATTTGTAGTCATACAGGCCACTGTGGGCTTGCAGTTGGACTACTGTTATTCTTTGTACCTAACACTTTTTCAGTATTATTAGAACAATTAATTGAAATACATTTCTACATAATACATAGGGCATATCTGACTCCTAATAATATCAATAGGTACTATCAAAGAACGGATGCTGCATGCCCAGGATGCCTATGTACTGATGCGGACTTATGACACATGCTATGGGCTTGCCTATCTTTACATACATATTGTGGCGCTGTCACGGTGGCCTTATCTGATTGTACCGAACGCACAAACTGGGAAACATGCCTACTTGGACTTTATCACAGGAGCAAAAAGCACAGGGTGACCTCTTGTTTTCTGGACTTGGAGTTCATTGTTGCTGAACGACTTCTAACTAGACGGTGGAAATCCCTCATACCCCCAACATTTGAAACTTGGCAGCATTCGATGAACAACTGGGCACAAGGTGAGAGTGTGGCATTACATAGGGTGGACATGCTTGGTCTGTGAAATATCCCATCGCCACATACTGGGACAATATCCTCCTCGCCTTACATAATGCCTGTACGGAGGAAGTAGCAGGAACGGCTGACATCTTGATCGCAGACCGAGTATAGTCACCTCTGAGTGGGACTGGGTTTTCTCTCCTGTGTTCATTGCTTGTTGTTAGGCTGCCTCTCTGCCCCCGCCCATCCCCCGCCAGACTCCTACTTTACTTTAATTACACTGTACACAGCCCATCACAAAGTGTGTGGGGCAACATAGCGACATTGAAGTAACTGGACGTCGTGGTCTATAATGTTTAGGATTTAACATTTGTTTATGGTTCAATGTTTAAAGGAAAACTATAGTCTGTGTAATGTTTTTAAGTGAGCAATACTCATATTGGGAATTGCCCTGCGGATGGACTAATAGTAACAGTTGTAAGTGCCCAATGCATATATGTTTTCTTTCCACACCGTGTAACATCCTAATTTTTAGCTCATGGACATACCTCTGTGAAATTTGGAACATATTAGAAACATGTAGAGCACTGATCATTATCAATGTGCATTACTGTTTGGATGCTTTAACCTATGTGCTATGTTGTATGTTATATGATCCAACATGATAATATTCATTGTATTGTACATATGAAAACTATTTGTAATGTATGGTGAGAAAACAACAAGCAATAAAAGAAAAGAAGAAAAATGTTACTCAATAAACAGATTAAAACAAAACAAATTGAACAATTAATTGATGCCACGAGCTATACAAAGTTGGATCTACGTCTCTAGTGCTCATCTGTGAAGGTGACAAATAGAAAACAGCCATCAACACCCGTTGTGGCCACAATGACTAACTGCTAATGTCATTCAGCTGTGTGTGCCCCCAGTGCTTTTAGCACTTCATTAACAACATCTTCAGGGATCTGCTAGACTCTTTTGCCATAGTATATCTGGATGATATTATAATCTTCTCCAAGACCAAAGAGGAATATTGGCAGCATGTCACAAAATGTGTTCCGGAGGCTGAGAGAATATTTCCTTTTCCCAAACGCAGATAAGTTCTTATTTGAGGTTACCGCACTGTTCTTAGACTACAAATGGATACAGATAAAGTTAAAGCAATATGAGAATGGGTTGTTCCTTGAACTGTGAAGGAGATAACAGAGGTTTCTTGGTTTTGCTAACTTGTATCAAGAGTTCATTCAAGATTTCTCATCCAAAGTCCTTCCATTTATTCAGTTAACCACGAAAGGTTATGCCATTGAGGCTATTTTACCACAACGACATCAGACCAATGCAGCCTTGCATCCTCTGGATTTCTCTTCCTATACCTTAAATCCATCTTAGTGGAATTACACAATATATGACAAAGGGTTGTTGACCATTAAGGAAGCATTTAAACATTGGCAACTGTTAGACCTGGCTTTTCCAGTGGGTTTATCCCCAGACTTTTTGCTTTTTGGCCTCCTGTTTCGCACCCCGTTTTTGTTGGTTTTATGACTCTGGTCACTTTACCACTGCTAATCCGTGCTACAGTGCATATGTTCTCCCGGTAAATTGTTGTCATGGATTAGTGTTTCCATAATTGGCTTATTTGATGTACTACTAAGTCCCTAGTACAGTGCACTGTGTGTGCCCAGGGCCTATAAATCAAATGCTGCTAGTGGGCTTGCAGCACTGATTGTGCCACCCACACAAGCAGCCTTGCAAAACGTTCTCAGATCTGCCATTGCAGTGTCTGTGTGCAGTTTGGTACGGCCATGTCGACCTGGCAAGTGCACCCACTTGCCAGACCCTAACCTTCTCTTTTCTTACATGTGAGTCACCCCTAAGGTAGGCCCAAGGTACCCCTGTGCACAGGGTGCAGTGTATGTGAGAGGTAGGACATGCCCTGATGTGTGTGGCATGTCCTGATAGTGAAATACTGCCAATTTCGTTTTTCACTATTGAAAGGCTATCTGTCCCATAGGATAGAATGGGGAGTTTACTTATAACATCTTATAAGTATAACTGCCCATGGGAACAAGATAGGAAAATGGAGCTTAGTATGCCTGAACTCAGA
Organism: Calotriton arnoldi; assembly: GCA_963921515.1. Classification (NCBI taxonomy): domain Eukaryota; kingdom Metazoa; phylum Chordata; class Amphibia; order Caudata; family Salamandridae; genus Calotriton; species Calotriton arnoldi. The sequence goes on along the minus strand of CAWUFW010000371.1, from coordinate 681,115 downwards.
ATCTAAAAATGGATCTTTTAGTAAGGATGATTTTTGAAAATACCACTTTTAGAAAGTAGGTATTTTCTTGCTTAGCCATCCTGTGTGCCTCAGCTAGGTTTGTGTATTGACTGTCTGGCTTTGGAGTGACAGGAGCTGGGGATGTGCATTCTGTTCAGACAGCCACTTGGCGGGGTTAGGTGTGTCCTGCCTTTCCAGGGTGAGGCAGGGCTGGGCTGAATAGACCTGGGCTGCATTCAGAGTAGAGGGAGGAGATTTCTTTCACACCTGAATGGGCCTGGCCTGCCTGAGACAATGCTGTCTCCACCTCCTGCCGGGCAGCTGCACCAGAGAGGACAGAACTGGTTTTGGCTGGGCAAAGAGCTTCTCTGCCACCCTAGAACAAAGGAATTTGTGCTATGATAAGTGGGGCCCAGAACCCTGAACCTTAGATCACTTTTGGACTTCAAGAGGAACCTCTGCCAAGGAGAAGAGCTGGAAGAAACCGGAGGAAGAGTACTGCCTCTTTGATGTGTGCTGTCTGGGGTTGGCCTGCAGTAGCTGTTTCTGCCAAGGAGAGGAACTGTGTGTGTATCCTGCTTGAGAAAGTATCTCCAAGGGCTTGGAAGTAGAGCTTCAAGAAGTCTCAGGAACAGCAAAGACTTCACCATCCTTCTGGGCACTGTCTCTGGAACCGCTGGTTTCAGTCGCCGCAGAAGAAAAGGGCAACTGACTCTGTCACCGAGTCTGTTGCAGGATTCCGTGTCCTGAAGGCCCCGCAGAAGGCACCGCTGCACTTTGCACCACATCCTTGGTCTCACTGACACCGTCTGGACGATCGTCACTGAGCCGCTGCTGGCACCGCGTCCTGTGGGCACCACACTCCGCACCGCCTCGTCTCACCCTGCCTGGATGTCACCGACACCGTCGCTGCCCGACCTGAACATCGACTGGTTCAGTCTCCTGCACCACAGCCTGGCAGCACTGCATCGACCACCGCCTCACCCCGCACCGCAAGCCTTGGTCTCACCGATGCCGTCTGGACGATCGTCACCGAGCCGCTGCCCCACCGCATCGTGAGGGCACTGCACCCTGCACCGCTTCCATCTGGCAACGCAACTGCAATGGTTGCCCCGACCGGCCCGTACCGTGTCGGCCACAACGAGAAAAGTACTGTCTACGAGTCTGTCAACGCTTTAGCTGGCCCGTACAAACGCGGTCGGCTGGAACTGTTAGACTCTGTCGTTTTCAGCATCTCGGTAGCCCCGGACGGAGCTACCGACTCGGAAGAATTGTGTTTTGCAGCAATTTTTGCATTTTAAAGGCTATCTTGCAAAGTAACTACTTTTACAGTATTGTATGTTGGTATTTTTGTCATATTTGGTCTTGTTTGGTTTAGATAAAGATTTACTTATTTTTCTAATCTGGTGTGGTGTCCATTTGTAGTGTTTTCACATTATTACTGTATGGGTTCACAAATGCGTCACACACTGCCTCTGAGATAAGCCTGTCTGCTCGTGCCAAGCTACCAAGGGGGAGAGCAGGGTTTATTTTAGAAGTGTATAACCTTTACCCTGACTAGGAAGAAGGGTCCCTACTTGGACAAAGATGCAAACCATTGCCAACGAGAGACCCCCATTTCTAACAGCAACATATCTGGAGGGGAGAGAGCATCCCATTACCGTCTGGTTGGACCATAAGAACCTGGGTTATCTCAAAACAAGGAAAGGCTCCAATCCTCAAAATGCACGTGGTCCCTTTCTTCTCTAGATTCCTAAAGGAAATCACTTACAGACTTGGAAATCATCACAGCAAAGCAAAGCAAAACCTTGTCCTGACACCCAGGGGAGAAGAAACAAAACTACTAGTATCACCTACCATCTTAGCTCTTCAGTCGATGGACAAAATGAACGTTCACTAATTCCTAACTGTTAGTGATACATGCATGAATGTATGATATCCTAAGCCTAATAATATGCTATAATGTGGTCTTAATAAGAAGAATGTCTATAGATTCAATATTATCTTCCTGCATGTCATTGATATCATTTAGACCACTCAAATGTACTGTCCAGAATGTCCATCCATTTGCATTCCTTCCAATCCAGAAGTGCCAAGGTATTGTACCTACTCCACATTCAGACATGTATTTTTATGTCCGTTGTTTCAGGTTGGACGGTCCCCGTAGGAACAAGTGGCTGATGTCTAAAATTCATGCGGAAGAGGATTGATGCATATGTTAATGGTGTGCACATGCAGCAAAAGTTGAAATGCATGCAACTCATTACTATTACGCATTTCATTTGCCCAAGATCGCGGACCATGTTTAGTGGTCCAGTGTTGCAGAAGCTGCAGAATAGATATTCTGGCAGCTTCTGCTGTGTCTTCCCTCTGTATCTCCATACTTCAATGGTGCTAAACAGAGTGAGATTGAGATTAGCTCCACTGCGTTCTTGTTGAAGGTAAAGGTGTGGGTTATGAGATATTTTTACCTCTGGTTCATTTATATGAGCTACTCTAATACTGTCTTATTTATCCTAGAATAAACTGAAATGGCAATTTTGCTGCAATATTGGTACTGGATTGATCTTTATAGGACTAGCGTCACCGTGTTTGGTATGAAGAGGATTGATACTGGTTCTTAAAGAATACGCCCGGCACTGAAACATTTGACATATGTATTATGTTTCAACTGACTTTTCTAATACGGTTGTGTGTGTTCCACACTGATGGTGCATGAATGGCCTCACTTAAAGCAGATGGTGATGGGCTATGACTCGCTCTCTACTAGACAATTGTTTCAGTAAGAGGATGATTTTCACTCTATTAGAACATGATGCCTTACAGTCTTATCTACTCTCACAGTTTCTTATACTAGGTGTAATTTGTTCTGTAGAAGCACAGGTAATGTTTTACTGGTTGTTGAGTTCTTGTATAACTAATGTATGAGCATATAATGAGTTGTGTTGGAACTCTCACCAATGGTATGAGTAACGGTATTCGCACTTTGCATATAAGAGGAGGAGTTTCACTGTGTATTATTGCAACCCGCTGCGCTGTCATAACTCAAGGTCCCACTGTCTCACCCTTTCTGATTGAGCCACCTTCTATGCATATGTTGGTGCACAGTCTTTTCTTGTGCGGATAAACCACCAACGTATATATGGGCACAGAGTTGTGATGAACTCGGATGATGATTTTCATTGCCTTTTATTATATGGTTGAATACCTGGTAGTTCTTCCTGTTAGACAGGTGAACTCACTATTAGATGGTGAGTTACTCATTGATTCCTTAATGGTAGTTTACAGTATGTAAAAACACAGGACTTAGAAATGTTGCTTTTATTTCTGTTTCTCTTATGTGCAGGCCTAGTAGTCAGATGAATAATGCTTAGTGAGTGGTTCTGTGCTATGTTCCTTCTTCTTGTATTTCATAGGGTAAGTATATCCCCCACTTTAGTTTTGGACGTCATAAGAACAGCAACAAGTTGAGTCTTGATTTGCAGTGATCTTTTTATTATTGGATCGGTGTGGGGAACAGGGGAACAGCCGACACGTGTTTCGCCCAAGGGCCAGCAGGCCAGGGCTTTTTCAAGGCAGGTCAGTATCTTCGGTTTTTATGTTTAATGCAGGGTAATCCTGGAGAAAGAGAGAAAGCGTCTTGCTGGCGCAGAGTCCGATGCGGTCTGGTAGTCAGATGACTGCATCCTAAAGAGACTCTAACAGTCACACAGGATTGAAACGTCGACAAACCCTCCCTCTTAGTTGTTATGTGTAATTTAACTTCAAGGGATTCCACACTGACATATGCAAACCCTGTTATAAATTTGACCAAATAATGCATACAGCCATTGGGAATCGTACTGTCTCTTTTATTTATAATCAACATTGGAGCACAGCATCGTCTACACTATGATCAACTATTTTGTCGATTGTTACACTTGATTGGATTAAAACATTACAAGATGCAAACTATATCAGTCCTTTTTTGTCTTCTTTATAATTAATATTGGCCCGATGAATGTCCAAGTAACTCTGGGTTCCTTCTAAGACACATAAGAAGGAACCACTTTTGAATGAGTGCCACGGGACAAGTGTTATAGTAATGCATACCTACCCTGGTCCATGAGGACAGATAGAGTTGTCCTTGTTATTTAAACACTAATTCCTAACAACACTCAAAGAGCAACATGCTACACGCAACCAACAAGAATGGATAAGGGAGGATCCTTTGAATAGGAAAAGGTTGAATGGTTTGTTATGGCATGCAAATTGTCTGTATATACCTATAAAGAACTTTCCACATCATCTTGCATACTATTACCATGTCACTCTAATAGCAGTATATGCAGGATGTTGAAAGACAGGAAAACTTCCTAAATGGCACTTCTAGTGGGAAAGATGGGTCAGGATATGAAGGAATACATAAACCGTTGTGGCACCTGTGCCAGGGCAAAGACATCTCACAGCAAACAAAGTGGTCTTTTACAAACTTTGGCAATACCCAATGAACCCTGGACTCGTACTTCAATGGACTTTATAATTTAGTTTCCAAGTTCTCCACAGTACACTGCAAGTATGGATTTACTCATCTATCTGACAAAGACTGTTAATTTTATCCCACTTAATAAGGTGCCTAAAGGCTTTGAATTATCCCACGTCTTCTTAAGGGAGATAGTTCATCTTCATTGAATGCGAAAGGTCATCATTTCAGGTACAGGATCCTAGTTTGTTTCTTTATAAATTATGTAAAGAATTAACCACTCAGTTGGGCATAATGCATTTCCATTCTACCAGTTACCACCCTGAGATGGAAAGTCAGATGGAGAGAGTTAATCAAGCCTTAGAACATTATCTCCATTGTTTCTTAATGGACCACCAAGAACACTGGTCACAATTGCTTCCCCAGGTTGAGTTTTCAATAATAATTCTGTCCACAGTGCTTTATGTTTTTCAACTTTTTTTGCTTATATGGCTCATATGTGTATCACCCTCACAGCTGGCCACGAGATTTTTTCCCCATCACTAGTACCTACTGTACAGAGTATTCTAAATAACAGAAAAGACACTCAGCTAAAGGACATAAAGAAAATCTTCAGAGAACAAAAGCTCACTATAGGAGATTTGCAAATCGGCATAGACAAGCTGGTTCTCAGTACAAATTAAATTATCTCATTTGGCTATCCTCACAGAAACTATCTATACATGTTTTTCCTATTTGTGGGGCCTTTCAAGATCACTGGCTTTATGGGGAATCCTGCAGTAAACCTGAAATTACCCGCAAAGTTGCACACAGACCTAGTAATTCATATCTCTGCGTTAAGGAAGCAACCAATACAGACAAGACCCCACCTCCTCCAATTGTAATAGATGGGTCACCTGAGCATGAAGTGGAGAAGATTCTTGATTCAAGTAGAGTGAGAGCACAATTACAGTATTTAGAGGTCTTTAGAGGGTATGATGCCTCAGCTAGATCTTGGGAACCCGAGTCACTCACTCGTGCACCCTGCTTAATCTGGACATTTCACTGTCTCTTTCCTAATAAATCAGGCCCTGGTTTGAGTGGGTGAGACCTTTGAGGGGAGGTAATGTCAGGGATTCTAGAGTTTGTGGTTTCAGAGGATCACGGCCAATGTGGCAGGGGTGCAGCCATATTGCTCAGACTCCACAATACAAGCTTGCTAAGGGCTAGCCTTGCAGGCTGTGTCAGACAGCCCATTGGCGGCTGGGGAGGCAAAGCCGGGTGGAGTTACAGGATAGTGCAGATCAGCACTTCCAGGGCAAAGTGGGAAGAACTAGAACATTCCAGAAAGAGAACTAGGGATCTGGACACTTCCAGGTCTGGAAGAGGTGGGAAGATTTAAACACCAGTCAAAGTATCTCACTTTACCTGGCAACAACGGTTGGTGGGTTATCTATTCCAGTTGCATATTTTGCTTCATTTGCATTCCCTGCACATTTCTTGTTTTGCTCTCCTTCGGTTCCCTCAGGTGATTACAGCAGCTCAGGTTAACCCTTCCTTCCACAAATTCTGAGCTCTGCTTGCTGCCATTCAGGAATCCCTACTCCAACTTCAAACACTCTAAGGGGTATATTCACAAGAACGTGCGATAAACATCGCCAAAATAGCTTACCGCAACTTCTCACATCGCAGTCCATCGTGGGAAAATAACGCTGTGTTAACGTGGCATTCACAACACGGCGATACCGTGCGATATCCGCACGCGAACGCGTCAAATGTCCGCGAAACAACTAGCGCGACGGCAATAAAAATCCAAAGCCTAACGCGAAAAAAGTCGCGAAGAGACAATCCGCGATAAGGCGCGCAAGGCCTGCAATACACACACGTCATGCGTGAAAAATCACTACGAAAACAGAAAAAAAAACACCAAACAAAAAAACACCAACAGCGAAGCATGATGGAGTCAGGCGGAGCAGGCACAGGGGACGATCGGAACCCCACAAGCCCCCCGGAGCCCCAGCCAGGGCCCTCGGGGACAGGGAAGGACAAGAAGAAGAGGAAGCCGCGGTTCAGTCCGCAGGAGAATCAGATCCTGGTCACGGAGGTGATAGGACACCATCAACAACTGTTCATCACCTCCACCGTGTCATTGGGCACAAGAAATGGAATATGGCAGTCCATCTTGGACAAGGTGAATGCTGTCGGAGTGCAGAGGAGGTCAATGGACGTGGTCAAGAGGCGATGGACTGATATCAAGCGCAAAACCAAGAGCAAACTCGCCAACAACCTCAAAGCAGCAATGCAGACTGGAGGTGGTAGTCCTGCGCCGCAGGAGGAGCTGGATGAGATGGAGGAGATGGTGTCGACAGTCATCAGTGTGGATACGGTGGCAGGAGTTGGGGGCCCGGACACTGCTCAACAGGACCGGACACAACAGCAACAGGGTGAGTAGCGACCATGGCCTGGGGGGATGGGGGGAGATGGGCACAATGGCACAAATGCACAAATAAGCAGGCCAAACTGCACACCCACATTGACTTCGGATCATGTCCCTGATCCCCTTGCCATACTGCAGCAAACATAAGAACACCAAGTATGTCCCCCTCGACTATCTGCCCAGAGTGGGCCCACCCCACACATCACACAGCTCACATACAACCCATGCACATGTGCTGAACCCAGCCAAGTTGCTGGTCCGTGAGCCACACTGACAACGTAAGTGACACTGCATGACGAATCCCATGCCTGCAGTCCGATTACCATGGCATGGTGCACGCAACGACACTGAGGAGGCTGAGTGTGGACCACATCCGTAAAGGAGCAGGTCACACCCTGACACATCCACGTGCACAATCAACCCCTGACGTCAACAACACATCTGTGGACAAACCATGCCCCATAGTCCCCACTCCCACCAAGACACACATCCACCCAAGTCTGGTAACGTCTCAACACTGCATGGACACAGAAGTCAAAGGCACACCGCCTGCAAGGGACAAGAGGCAGCAGAATCAGAGCTGCAGGTGCGACTCTCACAAAACTGCATCACACACATATGACAGTCAGAGCACAGCAGCATAGACAACAATGTGGTACAAACTGCAACACGTGAACAACAGGACAGAGGGCAAAACTGATGCCGCTTGTGTGAAGATACTGGCCAATAACATTTGGCATAGCAGGGGGATGTGAGATGAAACTGCACAAGTACAACCTCACATCCCTGATGGTGTAGAAATGTCAACTGTCCCGCATCTAACAGGCATCACCCCCTACACATTCACAATGTACCTCGCCATGCAGTCTGTATGTGAAGTTCTACAATGCCTGGACAAACATGTCCACACGATGTAATGCAGCATCTCCCCTTAACATTGCAGAGGGAGCATCAACACCACCTGCAGAGCAGACCTAACAACTCTACACTGATGACGAGGATGACAACCCCAGCATCGACACCGACGCCCTCAGAGACCTCATCGCCTGCATCGGCTCCCCACCTCCAGGATCAGGGCAGCCCAGCTGCATCGAGGAGACCCCACCCCCTGCACAGACCACACAGCAGGCAGCACCTGCCACACCGGCTGTCTCCCAGGACCCCCACGGAACACACCTGGCCTTCCAAACCTGTGTGTTAGAGGCCCACGAGAAGCTGGCTGATCAGGTGCGGGTGGGGTTTGACCTCCAGGCAGCCAAACTTGATGCCATCCATGGTTGTCTACGTCCCTTTGGGGACCACTTACAGTGCCTGACGGACACCCACAGTCCGCTTCATGGTCTCCAACGAGCCCTGGCCGACATCGCTGGAGTCCTGACTCGGAGACAAGAACACCTGTCAAGTCAGAGTGGCTCCAGCGATCTCAGCAGTGATTTGGCACAAATGCGGAGGCTCATGGAGGACATGGTGCGGATGGAAGCGGAAAGGTTGGCTGTCACTGCTGCACATCAGCAAAATGTAGCTGTGATATACCATGCCCTGCAGATCCTCGTCATGGCATTGCTGCCACAAGGCCTGGCGCAGATGGATGCTGCTGCTCCTACACCATCCACATCTGCGCCCCCTGGTGTGTCAGTGCCTCACAGTGCGGCAGACATTTCTACTCCTGCACCTGATGTGTCACTGCCACACGGTGCGGCCGAAAATCCACCTCCGGCCCCTGATGTGTCAGTGGCATACAGTGCTGCAGCCGGAACTGCAGCACCCACAGGTGAGGCAGAGCACACATCAGAGGACGAGGATGTGGATGATCCAGACTTCTTGATCATGAGGCGGCAGTAGCATTCCTCCCACCCATTTGGCCTGTTTCATCTTGGTTCTGCCCTTGGCATCATGACCTTCCACTGCCCCGGATGCACTCTGTGACTCTCACCTTGGACCACGACATGGACTGCCATATTCTGTTTGATGACCGATGATACAGCGATTAGACTGCAGTCTGGACTCTTCCTCTTCCGATGTACTTGTCATGCCCTGGAGGACTCTGGCTGGCCCGCCACATGCCTATGATGTGAAGTGGGGTCTGCATGGCCCTGTACTGCTCCAGCTGCAACACTCCACTGGATGACAATAAATCATTCACTATTGCACAGTTGTGTCATGTCTTCGTTCATTCAAGTATGTAAGTGTGGATGTGTGTTGGGTCAGTGATTCCCCCTGACGTCCATGTTGCACACGTCGTGGGACATGAGTCACAGGGTGCTACATTGCCGATTGCGTTCCGGGCGGCGTAACCACTACAGCAGGGACACACGCATTCGTCACTTCCTTGTCCGGACAGGACTGAACCAGCGCCCAGAGCCCCAGGATCATTCTTGCACGCCCGACGCTGGTCCGGTGTACGCCAGGCCAGACCACTACGCTTACGCTCCGAGGGGGGACGACATAGCAACATGTCCCAGGATTCCACGCTTGGGATCTGCTGGTCACTGGTCTAGTTGCCAGCATGCCACGGCCACTCCCTGAGGGCAGGTTTGCACACACACCACACCCATCCAGCAGATGCGTCACAGGCCATGTGACACCGCCAATAAAAGGGGTCTGCAACGTCACATTCCCCACTGCCGGAGGTGACCTGTCAACGTACGCGCAACGGGACTCAATCATGGAGGGTCCATGACTTGTGTTGCACACGGTTAATCGCCCCCGGCGGCCGTCATGGGCCTACCACCATGTGGCGCTGGCTTGAGTTGCACAGGGTTAGTCACACCTATGAAACTGAGCGGGTGTGCAGCCTGCGATGATGACGTGTGCACTGATATGGTCTCTGCCATTGCTGACTCAAGACCCAGTATCAAGTGTGGGACCTGCTGGCCCGCAGGGGTGTGCCGCATGATGTGGGGACTGCCAAGGCTGCGGGCCCCGGCCTTGGAGTTAGCACCGGCACGTGGTGTGCCCTCTTGGGGACACACAGGTGGCAGCAGGTGAGCAGTGGGGCCTGGGTGCGCAGGGGCGGACATTCACCACTGGGTGGCGGGAGGGGCTGGGGTGCAGCAGCATGTGTGCGCAGGGGCGGACAGGCGATGATGCCATGTGCAATGAATTGGACTCAGCAATTATTTGTTGTGTACTCGATTTCAGAGAGGGGACCTGGTGGACTGCAGTGTAGGCCGGAGCCTGCGTGCGACGCGGGCCTACCACCACGCGGCCTTGCCTCAAGGTTCACAGAGTTAGTGGCACCTATGGAGCTGAGCGGGTATGCAGCCTGTGATGATGACGTGTGCACTGTAATGGACTCTCCCATTCTGAACTCAAGGCCCAGATTCAGGTGTGTGACCTAGTGGGCCGCGGGGCGGGTCCGCGTGATGTGGAGGCTGCCCAGGTCGCGTGTCCCGGGCTCGGAGCGTGCACCGGCACGTGGTTGGAGACACACCGGTGGCAGAAGGTGAGCAGTGGGGCCGGGGTGCGCATGGGCAGCAGTCTCTCTCCCTCTCCCTCTCTTCCTTTCACTGTCTCTCTCTCCCTTTCTTTCTCGCTCTCTTTCTATCTCCCTTTCTTTCTCTCTCTCCCTTTCTTTCTCGCTCTCTCTCTCACTCTCTCTCTCTCTCCCTTTCTTTCTCGCTCTCTCTCTCCCTCTCTCTCTCTCTCTCTCCCTTTCTTTCTCGCTCTCTCTCTCCCTCTCTCTCTCCCTTTCTTTCTTTCTCTCTCTCACTGTCCTTTGATGAGCGCATGACACACGTTCTTATCTCGGTTTTTTCTTGCAGGCTGTGACTTCCAGATTGTCCGGAGTGGATCCGCATGGATTTTTCAGTATTGTTGTTTTGTGTTGTGTATTGATAAAGTTATGTTGTGGGAATTTCAAAGTTGAATGTTTGTTTCTCCTTATTCTGACCACACATGTATGTTTGTTGTTGTATTTGTGCGACATCAGGCTCATTTTTTTCTCTCGTGATTTCGTAAAGTTGCTGTGGCACATCTTTGTCCGGGGTGGGTGGACCGGGGGTGGGCACAGGGGTGTGGGGGGGCCTGGGGGTGGTGGCGGTTGGTGTTGTGGGCCTCTAGGGTCTCCGAGCTGCCTGAGCAGTGGCTCCATGGCATCTGTTGTTCTTCGGGTGTGGCTGTGGGCTGGGCTCCCTTTTGTGGTGCAGGTAGTCGTCCTGCTTAGCACCAGCAAAAGGCAGGTGTTAAATCCCTGCTGCTACCGCGGGTTATTGCCTGCTTTTAACTCGCATCGCAGATCTGGCAGTCCGTTGTGAATCGCGCAGTGTTGTCTTTTCGTGTGTTTTTGCACGGACACGCCTATTCTGCATCTCATTAGCGTTAGTTGGCGGTGTCGACCGTGGCGATGCTTTTTGCGGCAGCTATCGCGGGTTATGTGGTGATGTAGGCAGTTAGCACCAACTTGCGAAAGGGGCGGTAATTCTATCGCCATTTTTGCTGCTCTAAAGTGCTGATAACTCGGCGATAAATCCTTGTGAATATGCCCCTAAGTCATCCTGGCTCCAGGCCTCTCAGCCTCTTGGCATCCATATTCTCCTAAGATCTTGCACTGACACATGCAAGATATTGTATACTATTGTACAAAAGTATATTTAGATTAATGGTAACTTATCTTATAGGACTTCTGGTGTTACCAGTCAGTTTGTTGCAGAATGCCTTGTCAGCGGACCAAGATGCTTACAGAGTATTACTTTTCTCTCTACTCCTTCCCCTTTTTCCCCTTTTACTCACTTCAGATTCTGTAGTTGATGATTTGACTGACAGGAAAAGGAGTGGGGTTATCATCGGAATCCCTGACCTAAATTCCAGTGAAATCCTCACAGAGCACCACCGAATTTCATTGGGTGAGTATCTCATTGCATACAAAGTTGGGTTCATTATCCAAATATTTTGAGTGGATGCATGGAAGTATCTACTATATCTTCTCCATACATGGTTTTTCTAACATCTTTATACTTGTACTGAAAAGAGGATATATATGAAAGAATTACATTTTATTAATTAAAGACTGCATATCAAGAGTTGACTCTGCTTAATATTTATTAATATTTCAGATTGTATGACAATATATCTCTGGCGAATACACCTTTTTCTGGGCTAGCATATCATTAGGAGGAGATGTGGACCAATGACTAGAACTGCCTATTTTGGAACTGGGGAACAAAGTTCGAAACAACCTCAGCTTAACGCCCTGTGATTCTGACATATCACTTAACTTCCCTGAACCTGTAAAAAAAGGGTAACGCTTGGTTCTAATCAAAAGTGTACTCAGCACTCAGACAGTCAGTTACACATATATTTGCACACCTATATACCTAGTCATTCACCCATACAGCTACTCACATACCTAGTTACAAAACCATACAGCCACTCATACACCCAGTGAGAGAGCGACAGAGGCACTTACACATACATTCACATACCTACACAGGACATTTGTATCCAGTAATAACTAAGCTAATTGCACACACAGTCACATACCCCAATACTCACTAACACAACCAGTAAGCAATCCATATATCCACTTACATACACATTTACAGATCCATAGAGTTATTACAAGAGAGCTAGTCATATGCTGACATAGTTACTTACATATCCAATTACACACTCACAGAGAGACTAATACACTTATTTAGATATGTACTCAAGTACTGACACTCCTAGTCACCCATCCAGACAAGTAGCCCTTTAAACATATCTTGGGTCTGCTACTGCAGAGCCTGTATGTGCAGTTTTACTGGCATGTTGACTTGGTATTTAAAACTCCTTGCCAAGCCTTAAACTCCCCTTCTACTGCATATAAGTCACCACTAAGGTAGGCCGTAGGTAGGCCATAGACCAGGGTGCTATGTGCTTATAAGGTAAGACATGTACTTTGAAGTTTCAGTGAGTTACATGCGCACTTAGAGACCCATATGACAAGTTATACATCCAGTCTCCCACCCATACTGTGACTCACATACCTATGTACAATAACATAGCATCACTAACACACCCAGCCGGACAGCGACAGATGCAGTTACACATTTACTCACACACCTACATAGCACATATGCATGCAGCAGTAACAGAGCCAGTTGTGCACAGAGTTACATACCCCAACACTCACTGAGACAGCCAGTAAGCAATCCATACAGCCACTTACATACACATTTACAGACCCATAGAGTTACTAAGAAAACCAGTCATATAGCGACAGTTACTTACACATCCAGTGACACACCCACAAAGGATCTGATACAGTCACTCAGATATGTACTTGAGTACTGACACTCCTAGTCACCCATCAAGACAAGTAGCCCTTTAAACGTGTCTCAGGACTGCTAATGCAGAGCCTGTGTCTGCAGTTTTACTGCCAGGCCGACTTGGAATTTAATACTCCTTGCCAATGTTTAAACTCTCCTTTTTTTACACATAAGTCACCCTTAAGGTACGCCCTATGTAGCCCAATGGGCAGGGTGCTGTTTGGTTAAAAGGTAAGATATGTACTTTTAAATTTCAGTCACTTACACATGCACTTACAGACCCTTACACCCAGTTATATAGTCAGTCACCCACCTACACAGCCACAAACATACCTATTTAGAAAACCATAAAGCCACTGTCACATCCAGTCAGACAATGACAGAATAACGTACACATCCACTCACAAAGTACTTATGTATTATTATTATTATTCATTTTTTTAAATGTATTTGGAGTTTTATATAGCGCTGGCCAGACCCAAAAGTATCAGAGCACTTTACAACATTATCACGGCGAAGTCAGACAAAAATATGTTCATAAAACATCAGTGCCGGTAATCAAAACTGGAGATGACCTAGAGGGAAACACAGAGAGAGGAACATACACAACGGGGTGTAGCAGCTATCATGCGCAGGGCGATTGTTCTCCATCTGGATGAGATGCAGGTAGTATAGAGTCCCTATTGCGCTGGGCAATTGCTGACCTGCTGGTTGAGGTGCTGATTGAGGAGGAAATCCTTTAGCTGTCTCTTGAAGTTTATGAAGGATGGGTTAGTCCTGATGTATACTGGGATGGAGTTACAGATTTTGGGGGCATGGCCCGAGAAGGAGCGTTCCACTGTTCTATGTTTCTGATTTTTTAGAGGAATGAGAAGCAGGGTTTTGGTGCTTCTTAGGTTTCTCGTCTGACCAGCCTTTTGAGTTTGGACGCAAGATACACTGGTTTACAGGTGTGGGGTACTTTGTGAGTGAGGCATGCAGTTCTGAAGCTTTATCGGGCTTCAATTGGAAGCCACTTTAATTATTTCAAGGCAGGGGAGATGTGATCGTATTTTTTGATTCCTGTGACCATCCTCGCTGCTGCATTTCGAGTGGTTCTTAGGGGGACTAAGTGGGATTTTGCCGTGCCAGTGAGGGTGGCATTCCTGTAGTCTATTCTGGACAGAACCAGCGCTTGCGTGGCAGATTTGAGATCATTTGGAGGGATGAAGGGTTTGATTTTTTTCAGGAGTTTTAGGTTGTAGAAGGCGCTTTTTGCAGAATTCTTTATATGTTTGCTCATGTTCAATCATGGGTCCAGTGTGATTCCCAGAGATTTGACGGAATCAGCGAGGGTTAGATTGAAGTTTAGAGCATCAATGGAGTTTAGCCATTCTTGCATCTGGGGGGTCAGTTTGTTGTTGGATATGAGAGGATTTCTGTCTGATCTTGGTTCAGTTTTAGGTGATTGTGAGATGACCAGTATTGGACTTCTTTGAGGGTGGCATTTAGCCAGTGTATGTCATCTAGTGAGGACATTTCTAGGTAAAGCTGGGTGTCATCAGCATAGAGGTGGAAGGGGATGTTTACTAGTTTAAGTAGGATGGTGAGGGGCTCTGTGTAGATATTGAACAGTGAAGGAGAGAGGACTGAGCCTTGGGGTACACCCCGGGTTAAAGCAAATGTGTCAGAAGTTGAGTTGTTTATTTTTACTTGTTGCGAGTGGTTTTCTAGAAAAGATGTGAACCATTGTAGGACCACCCTGTCTGCTCTGATCCTCTTTTGAAGGGAGTTCAAGAGAAGCAAGTGGTCGACCGTGTCAAAGGCTGCCTATAGGTCTAGGAGAATGAGCAGGCAGCAATGATCTGCATCAAGGGATTTGTGTAAGTCATCTACTATGCTCAGGACAGCTGTTTCTGTGGTGCATCCTTTTCTGAAGCCCAATTGGTGAGGGCTCAAGAGGT
This sequence comes from Calotriton arnoldi, assembly GCA_963921515.1. Classification (NCBI taxonomy): domain Eukaryota; kingdom Metazoa; phylum Chordata; class Amphibia; order Caudata; family Salamandridae; genus Calotriton; species Calotriton arnoldi. The sequence goes on along the minus strand of CAWUFW010000371.1, from coordinate 666,046 downwards.
TGTTGGTGTCAATGTGGTGTTTGTGTTGTAAGAGAACACATCTCTTGAGAATTTTGGCTAGGAAGGGGCGGTTAAAGACAGGCCTGAAGGTATTGAGGTCATTTGGGTCTGCATCCATCTTGACATGTCCAAGTTTGAGGAAATCTGGCATAACTCCGGCCCTCAGGGAGCTGTTTATTATCTTAGTCCAGAGAGGGGTTAGGGTATGATTAGTTTTTTTTGCCAGGGGGCTGGAAGGGGGTCAGTGAGGTGGAAGGAGGATTTGGACATGGCAATCAGTTGAGTGGGTTGAACACCTTCTAGCTCCTGGGAGTCATATGGGATCCTTGGATTTGGTTGTATCCGGTGAAGTCTGGTAGACAGACCATTGCTAGTGTGTCCAAGGAGTGTGTGGGGGGGTTGCTTGCCTCCTTTCTAGGAGGCAGGTTTCCATTGGATGACTGGATGTGATTGTCGAGGGAGAACTCAGTCTTAGTGATTTTATCATTGAAAAAATTTGCAAAATTGTCACACCGTTCTTTGGAGGCCTGGGGGTTATTTTTGGCTGACTTGAAGGTTTATTGCTTGATGATGTTGAAGAGCTCTTTGGGGCAGCTCTTGGCATTGTCTATTGTGTTGCAGAAGAAGGCAGCTTTTTCTTTCATGATATGCTTTTAATATTTTCTACGTTCCCTTCTCAGCTAGTCAAGGTGGGTGATGGATGGAACGGTTTGCCGAAATCTTTCTGCAGCTCTGAGTTGTCTTCTCCAGTGTTGAGGTCATTGTTAAACCAAGATCTCGAGGAGGTATTTCTGACCCTTTTTAGTTTCAGAGGGGCCACATGGTCTAGGATGGCTGTCATTGTTGCATTGTAGTGTGTTGCAAGATCGCTTGTTGAGAGGTTATCAGAAGTGGGAGAAAGTAGTGACATCATTCTTTCTTCAAGATCAGCTAGGGAAATCTGCCTTATGTTTCTCCTCCAATGAAGGTATCCTGTGAACGGGTTGGGTGTGGTTTCACTTGGTTGATGTGAAACAGAATGATGTGGTGATCTGACCAGTCGACATGGAGGATGTTATCAATAGTTAAGTTTCTTCGTGAGCTATAATGGCGTCAAGGGTTGAGCCTCTGTTATGAGTTTGACCTTTGCAGTGCTGGATAAGGTTATTGCTGAGCAAACATTTGTTTAGGGACTGGATTAACGTATTGTTCTCATCGTTCCAGTGAAGGTTGAGATCACCTAGGATTATATTATTGGCATGTGAGAGTGCACAGTGTGATATCAGGTCAGATAGGTGCTCGCCAAAGGAGTGTGTGTTGCCTGGTGGGTGGTAGAGGAGGTGACAGCTCATTGTTTTGTTGTCTTTCATTATTATGGTGGTGTTTAGATATTCAAATGTGTTGTAGGAGAAGGTGTCTATTTCATCTATGGTGGTACTGTTCTTGTGGATGATGGCAATACCACCACCTTGATGTTTCTTTCTGTCTTTCTTGATGATTGAAAACCTGGGGAGGACTAGCGTGTCAATCATCGGATAGGAGGATTCATTAAGCCATGTTTCTGTGATGAAAGTGATATCAATGTCGTGGTTCAGGATTGCTTCTGCCAGTTCTGTTGCATGCTTAGTTGCAGATCTGCCGATAATGATCATGCAGTAAATATTTCTATTGTTGTTGTGTTTCTGACGGGAGGGTCCCGGGGGATATTGATGTGGTGAGCTGGTGTCCTGGCTCTTATCTGTGGTATGTGGTCCCTCCCAAATCTCGTAGTTACCTGGATCTTGGAGGTGGGGTTGACTCTGTTTCCCGATAGGTCATATGATTTGGCAAGGTCCGTTGCCTCACTCAAATACATAATAGGGCTCGGCCTTATCGGCCTCTGAGCTTGGTTGTTAAGAGGCATTGTGACCCAGCTGTACGGTTGTGTCGTGGGTCGTTCTGGGTGTTGACAGTTGATGGAGGGGGGGGGGGGTGTGGGCACTGGGCATGCTCCGGATGTGTGTTGAGGTTCAGTAGGATATTGTTTATACCCTGTAATATTTTCTCTAGTTGGCTTTCCATGAGAGTTAGTGTTTCATATAGGTACCCTAATATAGGCCCGGGTAACATCATACCCCTTCACCTACATTACCTCCCCTACACTACACTGTAAACAAGCCTTTTAGGATTGAACCTTTATCTAGTTCTAGTCCTGGGTGCAGAAGGAGGGTCTCTCCTAAACAATAGAGTCCTATACCTCCATCAATAGACTCACACAGTATGAATGAATATTCATAAGGGTTCTTAGAAACCAGGCTGGGGCTACACCACCTTCCTCCCCATATCTACGTACACGGTTCATCCCATATGTCATCCTCAAATCCAACAATGGCTAATACAAGCAACAAAGGAGCCCTAGATACTTTCTGTATAAATACAGCACCTCTTGCTAGTGTTAGTCAGAGGGAACCGATACTTCCAGGCCGACACACTGACCAGAGACGCTGAGGTTCCTGTATGCAGATGCTCCAGCTGACAGTGGTCTGAACATCCCCTGCGGGGTGTCCAACTTGGGACCAAGAAGGGCTCCTACATTCTCACACTTCAGGTAATGGGGTTCGACTAATTCCTAGATGGATTCTTGGCTTTACACCGACTCACATGCTAGGTACACTTAGGTACATCTAGATAGGCATCGTAGGGGTACGCACTTTCTTTTATCAATGCATTTTATATTGATGTATTTATTCATGCTTATTGCAAGATGGTAGAACTGTACTATCCTTTTATTTTCTCTGTACTGCTAATCATATATCTCTGCTACTGTCTAATGGTTACTGCAGCTCATATATTCTACACGAGAATAACAACTGTTCAATAAATCCTTATTGAAACGCCCAGGCTGTTTATTCTGTGTATCTCTGAGACAAGATAAATAAGCACGAGTGACTGAGTGAAAAGTAGTACATTGTTTCCACGATCTTGAGGGATCAGGGTTGTCATGTTCTGAGGTTGCCAGAAACTAATCTCCCCCCGATAAGAGGAGACACTAGTGGCACTGTGAGCTAGCTTATGCAAACAGGCTAACATTTCTCGGTGGGGGTGCTCAGAATCAGTCTGCCACCAAGCCCACAGTTTATGTTATCCGAACGCGCAGGTCCTGTATGGGCAATATAGGAACTACACGACATGGCGCCGCCAAAGTTGGTTAGGTACTTATTTAACAGTAGAATCTGAGTAGCTCAGTCATGCTATTTCTCAGAGACCCCTACTCACAAACACTAAAGACGTCTGGAGTGGGTGGGCACAAACTTCGCCACAGCTGAATAGGCGAAATATCCTATTTATTGGCTGCTGGTTAATCAAGCTTGAAGGACATTTTTGTTCCTAAAATTGTGCATAACACCTTATTTTAGTTCCCTTGAACAAACTACTTTCCAAAATGACTGAGGACACAACCAACCAAGATAACCCGGTGGTGGCTAGACGCATCTCAGTAGAAGATGAAGAGGTGGATGGAGTACTCATTGCACCTAAATTCAGACGAACTATCACCCTGAAACTACTGGAATATGGTTTATCAGCTAGGGGTGGCTTAGTAGCTTTTGTGATTGAGGCACACAAATTAAACAAAACAGAGGCATTCTATTCATGGCTTACATTCCCAGAAGCAGATGCAAGAACGTACACATTTCACTTCTATACAGAAGGAGATGCACCAGTGGAATACGGTCCTTGCGAGGACATAGAGGTTCCACTCATGTACCAGGAACACCTATACTGGTTTAAAGGTGCCCTACCCCATATAAGACACAGAGTAAGATTAGGCCCGCTCGGAGGAGACGGGGCAACATGGCCAATATTAGCGGCCTACACACCACATCCTGACATTGATACAATGCCACAACCAGACTTACTCATACAACACAAAGATTTAATTAGAATCTACAGAAACCTGACGCAATACGTCATGAGGACTTTTTCAGTCCAACCAACAACAGTTGCAACAAATGAAACTCAATCTCAGGGTACAGCAACTAAAATAACTCCACAAACATTACATGCGGTAATGGGCAAAATGCCCACGAAACGTGAACAAATACCATTCTGGGTAGCTCAGAAAATACCTCAGCTCGAGGTAGTATTTCCAAATTCTACCACGTTTGAAAAACACAGAATGCTAACAATCTGCTTGCCCATGGGGATAACACCACAGTTAGAGGATTGTACCACTTGGGGTACAGTCTTTGCTGCCATATATACCAGAACTCATGGTATTCCTTCATTAGCGGTAGTACCAGATGTATTAAGACAAATATAAAACGAGTATGGAGCAGAGCCTGCCCTGAACTTAGGGATGAAGTTATTAAATACCTATGACCAGGTATCAGCCATAATACTAGCTAATATTAAAGGGGAAGCAGCTTCAGTGGCAATCCGCCAACGCCTAAGGGAGTTCAGTCCGTTAGACCAACCACACAAACTACCCAAAATAATCGAAACAGCATATGCAGAATTAGGCATAGACAGTTTGGGTGGGAAAGCTTTAAAACCACAACTGATGGGCAGTCCTGAAAAGGACACATCCAAGCAGGCACCTGCTTCTTCTAAAAAGAAGTGGGATAATAAAAAACAACAAAACTTTTCAGAAAAGAGATCTCAATCCCGAGGTAGATCTCCTCCACAGGAGCCCTCTGAAAAGAGGTATAATCTCAGGAATAGGGATAATATTAGGAAACCTGACAGGTATCAGGATACTGATACACGTTCCTCTCGTTCCTTTCAGGGCTCGACGAAAACTTCTGAGAGAGAAGGATGGTCAGAACACAAAGAAGAGCGTACAAAGTCCAGAGACAAGCAGCACGCTCAAGACTATACTTCCAAAAAGAAGACAAGCCAAAATCAAAACCTCAATTTAAGAAAAAGAAAGTTGCAGGCATAAAGATCAGACATGCTAACCAATACAAAGGGGGACCCCTGCAAGACAATGAAGGGCGGGTAGAGCAGGGGAACAATTCAAGGAAAACTCACACTAGCAACGATCACCCGCCCCTAAAAAAGATTTACACAAAGGCCCAACAAGGGGTCCTAGTATTGCAAAACAACACCCAGGGCTGTCAAATGCATATGTTCAAAAGATTCAAAGAACAGATTGCTTAACAAAATTAATTTTTTCTTTTTATTTTCATAATATCTAAAAATAGTAAACACATTCCGAAAAATTCATAAATAATTACATATATAGTATCTGAAAATATGTCCCACACAAAACAATCATACCATCAATCATACTTGCACTCACTCATGGTGACATACACATTTATTCCTCAAGACAAACATATTTATAAAACATCACAAATCACTCCAGATGGTAAGGCTGCCACTCGAAGTTGAGATGGAGCATTCTCGTGTGTTCTCCCAGTAGTGGATAGAAACAAGGTCCAAGAGCACGAGAAGAATTAAACGCCAACGCGCGTTTCGGTGTGAGGCCCTCAAGAGGGCAACACCTTCGTCAGGGCGGAGGTAGATAAATAGTGTGGGACACACAAACACACCAAATCTATCTTGATGAATGACAATGTTCGCTAAGATTCTTTTTGTAAGGTCCTCAAGAGACCACACCATACAATAAAGATGGTATCAAATGTCCGGAGTACTTCATATAGGTCAATCAAGCGTTTAGTCCAAGGATTGTGACCGCTGCCAGCAGCACCGCAGGGGAATTGGTAATGGATCGATTGGATGAGCCCCTCCGAGAACATCAACGAGGGCTAAGGATACAGATAACGATTAAGACTCCGTCCTGCGCGGTATTCCTCCTGTCAGGAGGCGGGGTAGGAATTCCTCCGACCGAGATCAGACATGCCCAGAATTCTGAGGACGCAACTTCTGAACGGGGAATGGGCTCAGACGATGCTAGACAGTGCGGCAGAGGTAACAATAGCTCGCCAGAACCTGAAGGAATTTCTGGTGACAGCGGACTTGAAGGATTACATCACGGTGGAAACACCAGACACCAGGGTGAGTTACACGAGATAACACTCCAAATGGAGGGGGACAAGCCCAGGAAAGTTAAGGGTCTCTTTTGGGAAAATTTGTCATCTGGGTATGCCATCCTATTAGCAGAACAAGATTGTCCGCCAGCATTCGTTATGGAGTGCCCTAGGGGGGAAAACATAATTTTTCCAACATATGCACGGGAGTGGGCAGTAGCCCTAGCTCCAGCATTGTATAAAAATCATGCAGGGTGGGATGAGGAGTCAACCCACCACGTGATCCTGTTAAAAGTTTCACCAAATACACAGAGGCAATACCCAATAAAGCAAGAAGCTAAAAAACAGGTCAGGGAGATCTTAGATCAACTTGAATACCAAGGGGTGATTGAAACATGCACCTCACCAATGAACAAACCTTTATTTCCAGTATCAAAACCGGACAACTCATATTGTCTAGTTTTAGATTACAGACATTTAAACACATGCACAATGACATTCGCTGTCCAAAACGCACACAGTGCCGCATTAATGAATAACATTGTGCGGAAAAAATACAAAACTACACTAGATATCTCAAATGGATTCTTCTGCCAAAATATAGCGCCTGAAAGCAGGTATTCGACCGCATTCTCAGCGTTGGGTTCACAATGACAATTTTGTTGTCTCCCCCAGGGGTATAAGAACAGCCCGGGGGTATTCCCAGCAAGAGTAACCGAGTTAGTCCAAAATTTTGATGAAGAAGCATTGTCCTATGTGGATGATATTTATCTGACGGACGATGACTTAAAAAGGCACTTGACCAGGGTGAGCACCATTATAATGGGATTCGCCTCTGAGGGCTACAAATTTAATTTTAAGAAATCAAAAATAGCCCACCTCAATGTCCTACTTTTAGGATATGAGCTTTCAAGTGAAGGGAAAAGCCTGGCAGCTAACTTTTTAGAAAAGTGTGCGCTGCTTCAACAACCGAAATCATTAAAAAATCTACAATCGATACTGGGATTCCTAAATTTCGGCAGAACATACATTTTAGATTACGCAGAAAGAGTAAAACCTTTCTAAGACCTAATCAAACCTGACTTTTCAGTCAGACATTGGACACAGGAACACACAAACATCCTACGTTCACTACAAGAAGACATGATTGCTTCCAAATACTTACAGACACTCGTAAACGTACGCAACTTGGTGATCCGTGTAATAGCGGGTCAATGCGGGTACACTTACCTAACCTTCAATGAAGGCGAAACAGTACCGATCGCATACAAACCAGACCTGTACACAAACATAGAAATGCATTTCACTTCAACAGACAAAATACTGACAGCTGTTCAGACCGCTGTAGCAAGAGAAAGAGCACTGGCTCAGGGGAAACGCATAATTGTCGTAACCCCGGTACCAGCTTTAGAAGCTGTTACTAAGGTGAGCATTCCGAATGCAAAAGCCTTACATCCGAGATGGATACAATGGGCTAATTCTCTTACTGCAACGGACGTTGAATACAGATTTGATCCAAGCCTAAAAACACAAGCATTCCTGCAATACAAACAAGAATATCCTCTACCAAATTAGATTTTGCCTCTAGATCAGAATGAATATATTATTTACACTGACGGATCTGCTCAACCGGCCATAGGGAGTAAGCAACAATACAGCGCAGCGTGTGCTATCGTTAAAGGTCGCATGCGGAATGGAAAGTTCCATCCGAGTTGCACAAAAACGCAATCTCTAGGAGACTGCACGGCTCAGTTGACAGAGTTAAAAGCACTGATACTGGCACTTGTAAATACGGATCACGAATTCCCCACACTAATTGTGTGTGATTCCTTTTACTGTGTACAGTCGTACAATGAGTACTTACAACATTGGGAACTAAACGGGTTTAAAGATGCAAAAGGTGGCACAATTAAGCATAAAATGCTGTGGGAACAGGTAGTAGAGTTACAAAACGAACTACCAAGGGCTCATGTGATACATTCACTGAGTCATCAGTGTGATGGCGTTCACGTTGAAGGGAATTCATTGGCTGATGAAGCCGCAAAGGGGGCTGTGCTAACAGCTTCCGTAGCTGCAATCACTTGCCCTAAAATGAGAATAGACGGCGAGATAATGGTAGCAGTAAGTGCTTCACGCAAGGGCAGCTCGGCAGTACCAAAAAAATTTCCACTCAAGTACTCCTACAAATTAGATGCACAAAACATTCCATATGCTCAGATTCCTGGAGTGGGGGATAGAGTAATACCAAATATGGATCGTAGGCAAGGTTTGATTGTTGCAGCACACAAGGGTTTGGGTTCTGCACATACAGGCATTACAGCGACTATTTCACTACTGAAACAGCGCTATTGGTGGCCAGGTCTAGCAAAACAAACAAAAGATTACGTCTTGAAATGTGACATCTACCAGCAGATGAAGGGCTCCACCAAAAAACGCCCGCGCAGACACCCCAACTGATATCTGACAAACCTCTCGCATGTGTGTATCTGGATCACTGCGGTCCTTTACAATCTGATGGGGCTTACAAGTATATCTTGGTGGCAGTGGATTCTTGTTCCAGATTCCTATGGGTTTGGCCTCAGCGCTCGGCTGACGCCCGAACTGTTATAAAAGATTTGCGTGTCTTTATAGGGACATACGCAGTTGGCACGTTACATTCTGACCGTGGCCCGGCGTTTAGCTCTCGGGCTTACAAAGAGGCCATGGAAAGTATGGGCGTAGCATTGCGGTACTCCTCTCCATACCACCCTGAGGGAAATTCGGTCGTGGAAAGGAAAAACCGGGATTTAAAGCAATCTTTAACAGCCAGGGTATTAGGCAAGGGCGGTAGTTGGGTCAACCACTTATATGGGGTTCAGAGAGCACTCAACAATCAGCCAAGAAGTTCTCTAGGGGGTGTCACTCCATATGAGGTCCTATTTGGGACGAGAATGTTGGTACCTGATCTTGATTGTGAAGGCACAGTGGCGGATGAGAAACCATTTGATATCCATGATCATTTGGCTGTTTTACAGGATCTAAATGAATCCAGGACAAGACAAAGTAACGTCAACACCAAACAAACCGCCACTGGGGAAGTCAAGGCAGTCACGGCAAGATCTGTCTGGATCCCAAAAGTCGGGGATCTGGTCAGAGAGAAAATAGCGGACAAGAAAGAATTCGGGCCATCCTACAGAAAGCCTGTACAGGTCCTAGCAGTACAAGAAACAAGAACTGTACTTCTGCCGCCTCTTGCCGGGAAAAAGGAGAAAAGATTTGTCTCAATTGACTTAATCAAACCACACTATGTGGCCTCGTGGACTCCACAGTAGCAGACGCCCTCCTCTCGCTACAATCCAGGAAGTTCAAACAGAAAGACTCATCACGTTTGAAGAAGCCTCCTGTACGGAATGAAGGACTAAGCAACAATGCTATGGAACTCGTTCCCCTTGAACCCGAAGTTCATCTACAAAATGAAACTCAGAACAACACTCAAGTTGCAATCAGACCAAATACAGACGTCTATGTCAACATTCCTCAAAGAGAGCAAAATGCGATTTCAACAAATCCCGATGCAATTCCTACAATTGATTGAACTGCTTCTGGCTACTTCATGAACTTTGATACGTTTTCTTTGGATCCAAGTGAACCAGAAACGAAGCCAGCCCAAAATTCACGCAAACAGCAAGTTAAGGACTTTCTAAACTTTCTTAAAAGACTTACCTGGTATCGCCTTGGTTAGAACTCTGGGTTATTACTGGGATTTTATTTTTTATTTTCTGGCTAGGCTTAGTAATAACTTTTAGCATGCTTGTTAATGGACGATATCTTCAGCAAAGCTCTACAGCCCCAAAAGTTAATTTGATTTTAAAACCACATCAATTGTCTCATCGTGAACAGAGAGACTAGTTATCAGTGAACATCACAGCGGTTCCTATACCGGATGGTATAGTTTGGGACAAGGTTGATTTTGAAATATTCGGTCCGACTGAACCTTTAAAAATGTCTCATTTATTTAAAATTTCATTAAGTGACATTATTACCTCCAGTACATTTTCTGATGATTGGGACTCTGAAACTGTTAATAACATGTTGTCTGATTTAGAAAAAACTGCTGCATTTTCGAACACTGAAATGTTAGAAAGTAATTCAGACTATGACACTTTGTACTGTTACCAGCATTATGGTCATCATTTCCTGCACAAATCTATTTCACCTAGAAATGTTTTTGAGTACCACCAGTGGGAACATTGCCCTACACCACCAAAAAGTAGTTCGCACACATTTGCACAGAAATGTTCATACTTTTCAGGCCTTAACACCACTGACCCGACCTCATATTATTATAAGTTTACACCAACATCAGCACCGAAAATTATGTTGACAAACACCAAACAGATCTACTCTGCTTCCTTTATTGCCCAACTGCCTAAACAGGGTTTTGACCTATGGAAGGACACAATAGACTTAAAATCAGTCTGGGGTACTAGGGACTGGCAAGTCCAGGGAACAGAACCGCTATTTAGAGCATGCCTCATTCCACAGCAGATGATATTTCAAAACGAAACTGTGCAACAGACATCCTGTCTTGGATTAGCCAAGATCAAGGACCTGAACACACCTCGATCTCCAACACCATCATAGATGGGAGGGTGGCAAAATTCGACTTCACAGGAAGGGGAAACAGTAGATTATATTTTACAGTACAATAGATCAGACCCAAATTGGGAAAAATGAGTGGTTTGGCCCTTAGACACAAACATATGTCATAAACGATTCTTGGGTATCACCGAATGGTTCAATATCCATAGGCCAGACCCGCGTTATGTACAAAGAGAATACCCAGGAGTAGTGACATCCTACAGTGTTGGGAAGTTGTGCCTTGATTGGCTAGAAACCTCAACACTAACAGAAGTGACAACACTTAGCCTTACTCTCACAAGACATGGATCTTAGGGATTTTTTACAAGGTCCCAAGAAACAACATCAGAAACGTTTTATATATGCCGGTATTTATGCTGCCTATAATGAAAATTGGGAAATATCCCAACAAGAGGCCGCAGAGAGAATACGGGAAATAGACCGTATTAACTTAGAAAAATTGTTGGCTGTGGTAGACAATGGGTTAACAACTTCGTCCTCTAGAATATATTCTTTGGGCAACATTGTGTCTTCTGCGATAGATATCGTAGAACAAGATTTGGCCATACTACAACACGGGCAATCTCAATTACGTTCTATCATGTTATTGAGCTGGATGCTACAATCTTTGCGTGCAGGCTTTGTGCCTTGGCGTTTTATAAACAGTACGTCTCTGTTTTCTGAATATAATCTAACAGATAAACAGGTTGAAATGGCACAAAGGGGAGCTAAATATACAATGTTATGTTATGTTATGTTAAGAAGATTTCTAAAGCGCGCGATTACCCGGAGGTGTCCTGGCGCTAGTTACTACTCCAATTGCTGAGACCGGAAGGACAGGAGTTATTCATCAAAAAGCCAGGTCTTCAGCCCCTTCCTAAAAGCCAGAAGATTATCGGCATTTCTCAAATGAAAAGGCAGACCATTCCAGGCCTTAGCTGCACATAGGGAGAAACTTCTGCCACCCCACTGGGCTTTTTTACGGGTGGAACTGCAACCAGTTTGGCTCCCATTGATCTCAGTGTTCTTGCCGGTCTATACCATTGAAACTGATGTTGCAAATGTTCTGGTCCCGAACCCTGCAATGCCTTAAAGACCATACAAAGAGATTTAAAACGCACGCGGCTCTTCACCCGGAGCCAATGCAATTTTCTTATCTCATTAGAGATTGGGGAGAATTTAGATGAGCCCGTGAGAAGTCTGGCCGCAGCATTCTGGAGCAACTGAAGTTTGTTCAGAAACTTTTGCTGCATGTTAAGATATAAGCTATTACAGTAGTCCAGCCTTGACAGAACCAAGGCTGTGACCACTGTTTTCCGGCTCCCCAAAGTGAGAAGCCGCACAATTTTCTTGATAGTTCTCAGGACATATACTGTTTTTGACACTACTGCATTAACCTGGGCACCCAGAGACAATTTCTCATCCAACATAACTCCCAAATTGTTCACCTTTTTAGAGGGAGATGGAAGAGTTCCCAGAGAACCAATTGGGGGTCCAAAAGTTAGTGTCATTCCCGAACAACATCACTTCGGTTTTACCCGAGTTTAGCTTAAGGCAGTTATCTGCCATCCAGCTCCCTACTGCTTCCATACAGATCTGAAATTTATTATCTATCCCTAGCTCTTGGCCAGGTAGAAGAGACACCACAATCTGTGTGTCATCCGCATAAGACGTAATCCCAAATCCAAAGGCACTGATAACAGGAGCTAGCGATGAAACATAAACATTAAAAAGTGTTGGGCTCAGAGAGGACCCCTGCGGTACTCCGCATGGCAATGTGAAGAGTGTAGACTGAAATTTCCCCAGGGATACAATCTGTCCTCTGTCTGATAAAAAGGACCTGAGCAAATCCCAGGCTTTACCCTGTACCCCACATTCCCTGAGACGGTCCATCAAAATATCGTGATGGACCGTATCAAATGCGGCGGATAAGTCCAGTAGGATCAAAGCAGCCCTACCTCCTCGATCCACTGCCACTCTAATCTCCTCTGTAGCCTTAATGAGGGCCGACTTAGTGCTGTGTCCCTCTCTGAAACCATGTTGGGAGGGATCCAATGCTTGGACCTCCCTCAGAAAAGCACTGAGTTGATGATTCATAACCTTCTCCACCATTTTTGCAGGGAGAGGCAAACGAGAGATCGGGCGGAAATTATTGGGGTCATTGGGATCCAAGCTTGGCTTCTTCAAGAGAGGGAGTATTGAAGCCAGCTTCCACAGTTTGGGAAATTGTCCAGTTTCAAACATACCATTAAAGATGGCTACGAGATATAAGGCAATAGGACTGGGGGCCAATTTTGCGATCATTACTGGGCAGGGGTCAAAAGGCGAGCCCGATTTGGCTCCCTTAAGAAGCTCCAGAATATCCTGTACTGTCAGTGAACTGAATTTGTCCAAGGCACGGGGGGGGACCCTCTTAAATTCGAAGGTCTCCTTAATCATACTTGATCCAGCCTCCCTCGATCCACTGAACACTGAAAATATACTAACCACTTTATTGAGGAAGAATTTAGCAATCTCCTCACATAACTCTTGACTAGATTGAACAATAGCTGGACTCAGGGAGGCTAAATTGGAGACTGTTCTAAAGAGCTCTTTGGAAGAGTTCTTAGATAATTCAATTTGGATAGAATAAATTTTTTGTTTTGCGACAAAGATGGCCTGTTTATATATTTGCAGGCTAGATTTATACACTTTCTTCTCTCCTTCCAAATAGCTTTTCCTCCAAGAGCGTTCTAAGCGTTTACAATTGGATTTAAGATTTTTTAACTCCTCTGTAAACCATGGAGCAGAGGGATGTAATCTTTTCGGCAGAACCGTCTTTAGTGGTGCTAATTTCTCACACGCCTGTGCAAGCCAGTTTGTTTAGGAGGCGGTTGCCTCCTCTACCCCCTCCGTTAACTGATCTGCCGTGGAGGTTAGAAGCTCCTGAAGAACGGTCCCATCGACTCTGTTCCAAGCCCTAGTCTCAATCCGACCTTTATGGAAACTGCTCCCTATACGCTGATCTGTCATACTTATACTAAATCGGACCACAGCGTGGTCAGACCACACCAGAGGTAATACACCTGTAAAAGACAAGCCTGGATGGTTTGAAAATATTCCATCCAGGGTATGTCCTGCCACATGGGTTGGTCCTCTCACAAGTTGTTTAAGATCAGCACTGTCCATCATATCCATCAAGATTATGCTGCGTATTAAAAAACTGGACCGACTACCATTTACAGTAGCGGAAGCTCCGTCTACTGAATGGCTAATCCATGGCCACATAACTCTACCGGTCACTACTTTTCAGTTTCAATATTGCCTTGAACAAAGCCAGGCGGGCAAATATGAAAAAATGGGTAAGGAATCCTGGGATTTACCATATAGATTTCGATGCCGGAGTGGGAATCGAGAAGTGTTTCTAAGTGGTACAAACTGCAAGAGCGCTTTGAGCGGTTCTCTCATGTGCCGGGACATTTCATTGCACAGAGCGTGTAATGGGTCGATAGCAAACTTGTCCTGCCACATGAAAGGGACTCCAGCTGCCGTGATTAAACCGGTATTCGAGCTGCTCTAAAATGGGAGTTACTTGATGCTGAACAATCAAGGTTGCTGCAGTATGCTTCCGGGCATTGCCTATATGGTCACTGTGAACTCCAGGGTTACTTGCTGTATGCAAGTATTGTTTCCCCCAACAAGTACAGTCAGGGAGGCGCCGTTATGGCCTTCATTGAATGTTTCCTTTATACAATTTGATACTTTGAGCAGACTGAAAGCCATGCTTTTACAGCAAACCGTACCCTTAACCTCCGCTCGAGAGACCTTTGATCTTCAAATCGCAAGGACCTCGACTGAGATACAGGCACTTATACGTACAAACTGCCCCATTCATTTCGCAGAAATGGTGGGTCGTATCTTTAATATGTCTGATATGAGTGGTATTGTACACCTATTTAAGACCATAGGGTCAGGACTTCTTAGCACCTTTCAGACAATCCTCGGAGTTATCCCGAACTTTATACACTCCGTATTTGGAAGCATTTTTGGAGGTCTACCTCTGATCCTGCTATCAATAGCGGGAATCCTGATTGTCATTTACCTGCTACGCAATGGACGGCCCAATTACCAACGAGATGGCAAAAGCACTCCTGGAGCGGAAATACCGTGAATGCATGGTACACCATCTGGGCACATCTCGCCTAAGGGAACTAAGCGCCTCTTGGTTCCTATCGTTTAGACCAGTCTGGATGGACTGCATCTTACCTGTTCTTCGATGTCTGTTTTGCGGTGAAGAATGCGTGTTGGACCTCTGTCTGACACTTGCAACGGACACGCCTGCGGACTTGAATACCAGGTTGGAACCCCTGAGGGCCCATGCTCGGCAATGTCCCCAGTGTATTCCCATCTTGATGGCTGCATTCCTCTAGAATCCGCAGGGGCCTTTTACAACTGGGGTGAGCTTTAGCTCCACCACTAGCACCACTGGCACCCAGGTATCGACTACAGCACCGGCTGCCTCTACACCAGCTATTGGCAGTACTGAATATCATCTATGCTCCATTGACGTACTCTGCGAGGTGTTACAAGGACCGTCCCCTGCAGCAGCAATCAGCGATGATGTTGCGTCTCACAGCCAGGACATTTAATCTGTAATTGGCTCATCGTGTGCTGGGAAAGAATTCGGATTTTCGTTTTTTCTAAACTTAACTAAATTTGGAACATTTCCTAAAAAATTTACACTTTTCTCGCTAAAAAGCATGGCCTTTTGACGCTTGTAGAACCTCAACTTATATAAACGAACTCAATTACGACTGTGACTTAAGTGACCATTCCAAAAAATGATTTTCGTAGTAAAATTCTTTTTTTAACCTTTTTAAGCTGTTTTTAAAAATGATTTTAGAACAAGGTTTTACAGAACTCACTGAAAAATGTTTTATGCACTACTATCTAGTAAAGAGTAGAGTTCACTAGCATTTTTATTATTGTTGACTGTTCAGAAGAGGAGTGGGTGTTAGGTTTCATATAGGTACCCTAATATAGGCCCCGGTAACATCATACCCCTTCACCTACATTACCTCCACTACACTGTAAACGAGCCTTTTAGGATTGAACCTTTACCTAGTTCTAGTCCTAGGTGCAGAAGGAGGGTTTCTCCTAAACAATAGAGTCCTATAACTCCATCAATAGCCTCACACAGTATGAATGAATATTCATAAGGGTTCTTAGAAACCAGGCTGGGGCTACACCACCTTCCTCCCCATATCTACGTACACGGTTCATCCCATACGTCATCCTCAAATCCAACAATGGCTAATACAAGCAACAAGGGACAAAGGAGCCCTAGATACTTTCTGTATAAATACAGCACCTCTTGCTAGTGTTAGTCAGAGGGAACCGAGACTTCGAGGCCGACACACTGACCAGAGACGCTGAGGATCCTGCATGCAGACGCTTCAGCTGACAGTGGTCTGAACATCCCCTGCGGGGTGTCCAACTCGGGACCAAGAAGGGCTCCTACATTCTCACACTTCAGGTAATGGGGTTCGACTAATCCCTAGAGGGATTCTTGGCTTTACACCTACTCACATGCTAGGTACACTTAGGTACATCTAGATAGGCATCGTAGGGGTACGCACTTTCTTTTATCAATGCATTTTATATTCATGTATTTATTCATGCTTATTGCAAGATGGTAGAACTGTACTATCCTTTTATATTCGCTGTACTGCTAATCATACATCTCTGCTACTGTCTAATGGTTATTGCAGCTCATATATTCTACACGAGAATAACAACTGTTCAATAAATCCTTATTGAAACGCCCAGGCTGTATATTCTGTGTATCTCTGAGACAAGATAAATAAGCACGAGTGACTGAGCGAAAAGTAGTACATTGTTTCCACGATCTTGAAGGATCAGGGTTGTCATGTTCTGAGGTTGCCAGAAATTAATCTCTCCCCGATAAGAGGAGACACTAGTGGCACTGTGAGCTAGCTTATGCAAACAGGCTAACATTTCTTGGTGGGGGTGCTCAGAATCAGTCTGCCACTAAGCCCACAGTTTATGTTATCGAACGCGCAGGTCCTGTATGGGCAATATAGGAACTACACGACATCTTGGTCATGGACACTTCATTTACTGAAGAAGGGGTGGGGATGTTTAGTTTCAAGCTGTCCAGAGCGAAGCAGTCCAGAGTGGGGGAGTTTATGTCAGTAGGTGTGTGCTTTGAGGTCTTATTTGTTTATCTGTTGTTTGTGATGTGTATGGTGGGTGAGTGGTGTGGACACTCTTGTATTGTTTCCATCAACATATTGGTGGATGTTGATGGCAAGTTGCGAGAGTTGGGTGCATGTATCAATGGGTTGTCGTTCAGAGGCCTGGGGGAAAGGGGATTGGGGGATGGGTTGGTCAGGTAGAGGGTCATCTGTGGGATTGTTGGGTTGAGAAGTAGCAAACACAAAGAGATGATGGACGGATCGCTGAAACTTTTCAGACACTCACCCCCAGTCACAGATCTGGGTTGAATCCATCATCGTTCTTTAGCTCACTTTGCTACCCCAGTTCAGACCCATATGTAAATCAGTCTTGACCCTGTGCCTCATGGGAACAGTCGAGCCCGAACTGCCAAGCCAGGTTTTCCCTGGACCAGAAGCAAGCATCCTGGGACTGGTTTCGGGATAACACCCCTCATCAGTCAGGCTAGCTTGAATCCAGTGGCAAAGTGAGGACAAGTGACGTAACTGTGAGCTAGACTGGCAGCTGTTTTGTGCCTGGATGAGAAGTCCTTAGTGTGCGAGTGAAGTGTAGTGATGTGGTACAGTAAGTTAGATGTACCAGTCCCCCTGAGGAGGAGGCAAGGGCACAAAGTGTAGTAGGGGAGGGGTAGAGTTAGAGTTGGCAGAGTGACTCGCAAGGGTTTTTGTTTGTGTTGTGCCTTTGAAGTGGGGGTAACTTCAAAGAAGGGTCTTTGAAGTGCACAGAGGTCCTTTCTTCCTAGCTCTGGCTGAAAACTCACTACAGGTGGGTAAGTATAAGTGTCAGCTCCTCCCTCCCATCCTGCCCAGGATGAGCCATCAGGATGTAGATGGGCACTCAGACACACCTAATCTTCCTTTGTGTGTAGCTGTCTAGAAGGAATGCACAAAGTCCAGCTGTCACCCACCCCAGACGTGCATTGGAGACAGACTGCAGGCACACAGACCTTTAGGAGCAGAGAAATGTCCATTTTCTAAAAGTGGATTTTCTAAACTAGTAATGTTAAATCCAACTTTACCAGCAAAGAGTTTCTATTATTACCATTCCAAAGATATGAAACTTGACAGAGCTACTTCTGCCCAATCAGGAATTACAGCTTAAAAGTGTAATAAGCAATTCCCAATGTTAACCTATGGGAGGAGTCAGCTTCAGTGTAGTGAAACACAAATGTAGGGGTTTTTCACTACCAGGACATGCAAAACTTAAAAGCACACATCCTACCTTTTATTTACACAGCACTCTGCCCTATGGGCTATCTAGGGCTTACCTTAGGGGCGACTTGTGTAATAAAAGGGGAGTTTAAGGCTTGGCAAGGGGTTTTAAATGCCAAATCGACATGGCAGTAAAACTGCACACACAGGCTCTGCAGTGGCGGGCCTGGGACATGTTTAGTGGGCTACTTGTGTGGGTGACACAATCAGTGCTGCAGGTCCACTTGTAACATTTAACTTACAGGACCTGGGCACAGGTAGTACACTCTAGTAGGGACTTACAGATAAATTGTGTATCCCAATTGTGGATAACCCAATGTAGCCATGCTTAGGGGAGAAGCACATGCACTTTAGCACTGGTCAGCAGTGGTACAATGCTCAGAGTGCTACAGCCAACAAAAACAAGGTCAGAAAAAGAGGAGGAGGAAGGCAAGATTTTGGGGTGACACTTCAGAGAGGGCCATTTTCCAATAGTCCATGCTCATAGAATGTTGTGTGTGGATTGGTTGACTATAGTATTTACATACAAGCAAATATTCACATAAACCATGAGGAAACGTTTTATGAAAGACACAAAGGCTATCTGAAAGGGAGAATAACTGCCACCCACATGCTTGCATGCCAAAGAGATGGCAGCTCCGAAAGGTCTACATACGTGTGTGTGGCTTAAACGATGGCATGAGGACAATACTACTACTTCTACTAATACAGCCACTTGAACACACAGTTACACAGCCAAACACTAACACAGCAAGTTACTAATCCATACAGCCACTTATATGCCAATTTAGACACCCATACAGTCACTAACATACCCACTCACATACTGAGACACCCAGTTTACCTTAGGAATCAAAGCAGATTACCACTGCTACATAATGGTAAAGTGTATGTGCTTCTCACCTAAACATGGTTTCATTGACTTAGCTACAACTGGTATATTTAATTGATCTGTAAGTGCCCAGTAGAGCACACTACCTATGCTCAGGGCCTGACAATTAAATGCTAGTAGTGGGCCTGCAGCACTAATCGAGTCATCCATATAAGTAGCCCTTTAAACCTGACTGAGGCCTGCCACTGGTAAGCCTGTGTGTGCACTTTACTGCCACTTCGACTTGGCATTTAATACCCCTTGCCAATGTTTAAACTCTCTTTTTTTTACACATAAGTCACAGCTAAGGTACGCTCAACGTAGCCCGATGGGCAGGGGGTTCCGTAGTTAAAAGGTAAGACATGTACTTTTAAGTTTCAGTCACTTACACAAACACTTACAGACCCATACACTCAGTTATACAGCAAGTCACCCACCTATACAGCCACAAACATACCTATTTAGAAAACCATACAGCCACTGTCACATCCAGTCAGTGACAGAATCACTTACACATCCACTCACAGTACTTATGTATTCACTACTAATAGAGCCACTTGCACACACAGTTACACAGCCAAACTCCCACTAAAACAGTCAGATACCAATCCATACAGTCACTAACATACCCATTTGAACACCCATACAGTCACTAAGACACCCAGTCACATACTGAGACACCCAGTACGCCTCAGAAATGTGAGCAGTTTACCACTGCTAGATAGTGGCAAAGTATATGTGCTTCTCCTCTAAACATGGTTTGATTGACTAACTGCAATTAAGATATTTAATTTATCTGTAAGTATCTAGTAAAATGCACTACTTGTGCCCAGGGCCTGTAAATTAAATGCTAGTAGTGGTCCTGCAACACTAACAGTTTTATATATTGTTTTTAATTTGTTTAGGAAGAAAATAAACAAAGTATTAACAGGGGTAATGGAAGACAACTGGGAAGAAACAACTGGCTTCAGTATGTAAAAAACCAGACGGTTCAATAGGGAGCAAAAAAATAATTAACAATAGTGATTCTTCATTGTATCCAGGTATGCAGCCACAGATGACATCTTTAGAGCCTAGGGCATCTGGCATTTGCTACAGTGAGTTAATATCTCAGATAACTTACCGGAGAAAGTTGGAACAGTTATGACAGCCAGTGACAATGATTCCCCTAAGGTCACTGCAGATAATGATTGTTCTTCTGCTGTACCTGCCTTCTCCCGCATTATGCAGTGGTACATGCATTGATGGATAGTTTTGGTGTACATCCACACGGAACTTGTCTCATGGGAATACTTCTTCCCAGTGTGTCTCGACACTTGCTTCCTGCGGACATTGCATTGGTCAAACTTGGCACTAACCCTTTTCTCTCCCGAAGTAATACTGAAATGTTTCCAAACATTACTCTTCTTTTTTAGTGGTTGCATCTCTTTCTGCTCATGCAGTACAGGGCAGGTTGTCCTTGCTGGACTAACGAGATACCTGCATCTATCTGAAGTCATTTTGCACAAATTTGTATTTGATAATAGTTAAATATGTTACATTATGTTTATTTGTTGACTGTTTTGTTTAAATTGTATAATAATATTACCATCTCAGATAACTTGTTGCAGTAAGCTGATACTTTTATTTGTTGAACATTTGAAGGTTCTCGCAAGACTACTACAGATGATGAGTGTGGTTCTCCTCCACTTGCCTTCTCCCGCATCAAGTTATTGTATGTTATTTTGTGGATGGTTCTAAGATGCTTTCACATGGAACTTGTCTCATAAGAATACTTTTTACCAGTCTCACTTGATAATTGCTTGCCGCAGATGTTACACTGCACAAACTTGGCAAATACTGAACTCTATCTTTAAGTTTTCCTGCTGTCTTGAATTTGATGCCTTTAATGTTAGAGTTTGCTTTCCTCAAAAAGTCATGCAAGCCATCCCATGGATATTCTGCACAACTGAGGGTTAGAAACCAAGGTGGTTCTAAATTTCACAACATACACTTGAGCTCATCATGAAGACGATACCAGTACTTATTGATCCCATGTTGGCATAGCATAAAATTTGGAGATGTATAGTAAATAGACAGCAGCACTGCAAGTACATGGGTGAGGTCCTCATGTACCTAATGAGAAGTTCAGGTTTAGGTGCGTTCCTGAACCAGTAAATAGTTAAATAAGCTATGTTAAGTTTATTTGGTAATTGTTCAGTTTAAATTGTATTGTAATGTGTTAATACATGTATAAAAATGTATATTACTAATTTAACTTATGGGTCACAAACACACTCATACAGCTATTCATACATGAACTCACAAACCTATAAAGCCATTCACACAGGTACTGAGACGCCCACACATACACTCACACGCCCACTCAAAATCCCATACACTCTGTCACACACCCATTTACACATGCAAACACCTACTTACATAAACATAGTGTGCAGTTTTTTTCCCACAATCTTTGATTGTTTTTTCCCCACTGTTAAATTATGATTCCTTCAATAGTACAGCATTTATGGTGTATGAGTATAGAACCTGAGAAAAGTAAAAAAAGGAAAAATGCACCCACAGAAGACATTTTTACAGCAACAAGCATGTGGCATTTCGCACAGTGAGTAACCATCTCACTCAAATCTTCGCAGGCAGCTGGTATTGTAATGACTGCAGCTGATGATGGTTCTCCCAAGGGTGCTGTAGAAGTGGACTGTCCTGCTTGACCTGCTTTCTCCCGCATTATCCAGTTG
Source organism: Calotriton arnoldi (assembly GCA_963921515.1). Classification (NCBI taxonomy): domain Eukaryota; kingdom Metazoa; phylum Chordata; class Amphibia; order Caudata; family Salamandridae; genus Calotriton; species Calotriton arnoldi. Next base: position 644,418 of record CAWUFW010000371.1, on the reverse strand, counting down.
TAGACCCTTTCATGAACTGTTTTTATGTGCTTCCACATGGAACTTGTCCCATGTGAACACTTCTTGGCAGTACCGCTGGATAAATGCTTGCTGCAAATATTACACTGCACATATTTAGCTGTAATCTTCTTTTCCCCTGAAGGTATTGTAAAATGCATCCATACATCCCTTTGTTTTGTCCTTGATGGTCTAAACACATACCTGCTTGTATATGGAGTACTTGTGCACAAAAGTGTATTTGTAAATAGTTAAATAAGTTATGTTATGTTTATTTGACAATTGTTTGGTTTAAATTGTATTGTAGTGTGTTAATAAAATGTACTTGTAAAGTAATAAAAATGCATATTACTAATTTAACATATGGGTCACAAACATACCCATACAGGTACTCCTACATGAATTCACACAGCTATAGATTCATTCACACAGGGACTGACTCATCCATATATACACTCACAAACCCACTCAAAATCCCAAACAGTCAGTCACACACCCATTTACACATGCAAACACCATCTTACATAGACTCATACACCCGTACAGCCATTCACACACCCACTCACACACTCATACAACCACTCACACACCAAGCCATACACCGATACAGCCACTGATACACCCAGCTATTCACAGATACCCCTACTCACACCCCCCACACACTCACACACCAATACAGCTACTCATACATTCGCCCATACACTGATAAATTCAAGCAGAGACTGACACATCCATGCACAGACCAATGCAGTCACTGACACATCCAAACTCACAGTGATACAGCCTCTGACACACCCAGACACACACTGATACAGCTACTGACACAACCAGCCACACTCCAATACAGAAACTGACACACCCAAGCATATGGTGATACCAAAGGGGATGATGGACGGAGCGCTTGAGCTAATCAAACACTCACCCCCAGTCAACTGATCTGGGTTTAATCCATCATCATTCTTTAGCTCACTCCACCACCCCAGTTCAGACATGGCCATATGCAAATCAGTCTGACCCTGTGCCTCATGGGAACAGTCCAGCCCGAACTGCCAAGCCACGTCTTCCCTGGACCGGAAACAAGCATCCTGGGACCGGTTTCTGGCTATTCAGCCGTCATCAGCCAGGCTAGCTTGAATCCAGTGGCAAAGTGAGCAAGGGACCCACGTCTGGGCATACCCTGCCAACTTAGGGCGAACAAAGCAATACCAAAGGGGATGATGGACGGAGCGCTTGAGCTAATCAAACACTCACCCCCAGTCAACTGATCTGGGTTTAATCCATCATCATTCTTTAGCTCACTCCACCACCCCAGTTCAGACATGGCCATATGCAAATCAGTCTGACCCTGTGCCTCATGGGAACAGTCCAGCCCGAACTGCCAAGCCACGTCTTCCCTGGACCGGAAACAAGCATCCTGGGACTGGTTTCTGGCTATTCAGCCGTCATCAGCCAGGCAAGCTTGAATCCAGTGGCAAAGTGAGCAAGGGACCCACGTCTGGGCATACCCTGCCAACTTAGGGCGAACAAAGCGATACCAAAGGGGATGATGGACGGAGCGCTTGAGCTAATCAAACACTCACCCCCAGTCAACTGACCTGGGTTTAATCCATCATCATTCTTTAGCTCACTCCACCACCCCAGTTCAGACATGGCCATATGCAAATCAGTCTGACCCTGTGCCTCATGGGAACAGTCCAGCCCAAACTGCCAAGCCACGTCTTCCCTGGACCGGAAACAAGCATCCTGGGACCGGTTTCTGGCTATTCAGCCGTCATCAGCCAGGCTAGCTTGAATCCAGTGGCAAAGTTAGCAAGGGACCCACATCTGGGCATACCCTGCCAACTTAGGGCGAACAAAGCGATACCAAAGGGGATGATGGACGGAGCGCTTGAGCTAATCAAACATATACTCATTCAGCCAATGACACACCCAGTCAGATATGGATACAGCAACTTAGACATTCAGCCAAACACTAATACAGCCTCTCAAACACCCATACACATACTGATACAGCCACTGACACACCCAGCCACACACTAATACAGATGCTAACACACCCAGGCACACATTGTTACAGATACTGACACAGCTAGACACACACCAATATAGTCACTGACACACCCATACACTTACTGATAGATATAGTCACTGATACACCCAGGCACACACCAATATAGCCACTGACACACCCAGGCACACACCGATAAAGCCAATGACACACCTAGGCACAGACTCATACACCCAATAAGACACCCACACTCACACATCGATCGAGCCACTTACACACCCAGGCACACACTGATACAGCTACTGACACACCCAGGCACACTCTGATACAGAGACTGATACATTCATTTACACACCGATACAGCCACTGACATACCCAGTCTCACACTGATACAGTCTTTGACACATTAAAAACACAGAGTTAACTCTTGCTTTACCAGATGGTGGTTCTAAAAATAACAGTTTTTTTGGTAGAAGGCTTTTTTAAATTTCTTATTTATTTTTTTTTAACAAAAAGTAAACAGGGCAGTAAAAGGGTAAGCATAGGGAAATGCAAAGAAGCAACTCGCTTCAGTCTTCAAAAAACATTACATGGTAACTGGAAAAGAAAAAACCTAAAAGTGATGCTTCTTCACTGTATCCAAAAACGCACCCACAGAAGATGTTTTTACAGAAACAAGCATGTATGTGGCATTTCACACAGTGAGTAACCAGCTCACTCAATTCTTCGCAGGCAGCTGGTATTGTAATGACTTCAGCTGATGAAGGTTCTCCTAAGGGTGCTGTAGAGGTGGACTGTCCTGCTGCACCTGCTTTCTCCCGCATCATCCGGTTGTACACTCTTTAATGAATTGTTTTTAAGTGCTTCCACGTCGAACTCGTCCAATGCGAATACTTCTTGGCAGTGCCCCTGGATAACTGCTTCCCGCAAATACTACACTGCACATATTTAGTTTTAACCTTCTTTTTCCCTGAAAGTATGATAAAATACTTCCAGACAACACTTTGTTTTCTTGGAGGTGGTGTATCTTCCTCCTCATCCTCAACAAGTTCTGGATGTTTATCCTCGGCAGAAGATGAAGCTTCAGCTATTCTATGAAAGCAGAGCACCACTGGTTCTCAATTCTCTTTCTACAGAGTTCACTGGAGAAATAACTGTTTTTGGTGTGTATTTCATGTACATGGGTGGGGTCCTAATGTACCCAATCAAAAGGCAAAGTTTGGGTGTGTCATCGGGAGAATTCGCGAATCCTGTTTATAGATTCACAAAACTCTTAAAATGAGTATGATTCTTGACAAACAGATATAAGGCCATATATATACTTGTAAATCTGTACACACCAAGGTCATTAATGAAAATAGAAGGAGGTACATATGTGAAATAATCTTTAAAATTTGCGGCGAATCCGCGGATTCAACTTTGCTGATTCATTCCGATCACATGATAGGAATTAAAAACCATAGTGTACTTGTGGTCCCATCTATGTTTTCAGACCAGCGGATGTACTGAGGAAACGAAAATTAATTACAAAAAATATAAAATTTGTATAATTACATTTACAAAAACTTCATATATTTTGCATTATGTATGTATGTCATTTTTGTTCCCTATGTGATTCTTCCTCAATTATCAACACAAATAACAGCTCATACTCATTCATACATTTAAAGCATACAACCAATAAGCCTTGTTTTTAGTAAAAATTATATCTCCTCCTTTATTTTACAAAACAGATTATGCAAATCACTGATAAAAACACTTCATGAATACATTTTAATATCCCATTCATTTAAAAACACAATAGTTCTTATTTATAATTAATTTCTCCTCCAAGGGACAATCCTTAGTTTTTATCCAAGTGTAGAAGTTAGTTCAACAACTTTGGAGTACACATCTCACACATTAGTGATTTATATTGATCTACATGATGTGTAATTTTACATATATTCCCAAAGAAACATATCATGAGAAAGTATTTTCAAACATACACACAGATTGTCTATCAAAGGAAAAAACAATTAGAAAACGAATATAATTTAAAATAATTATATTATTTAAAACCAAATGTCGACGCGGCATATGGTCAAAATTTCTTAAAAAATAATTTGATTTAAAAAATGCTTCTTCCTAAAACAACAGATTTAGCATTCATTAATATTAATAATGAATTATATATATCTAATAGAATCGATAACGAAGATATACATAAACGGACTACTGGTGATTGAAAATAGGAATTCCTGTGTCCATCCGCCGTATTGCATTGAATAAGCCACGGTCCGAATGGATTTTACAGATCTAAGGATTAAGCAATAATATCCGGATCTAAAGGTGAGCTTAATAGATCACTGATGCATCCATTGGAAAACAATGACCTTAATTTATAAGATCTATGCACTAATTTTAGACATTATATATAGATTTCAGACCGTCAGCTGAATAGGAGGAAAATCCCCGCCAAATAATGAATGAATCTCTATGAAACATGAAGAATTTCAGTAGTGAGCATCTCTAAGTAAGTCAGAGTTTGGTCAATAAGTAGAACGAGTGGGAGAGTGAATGCGTTTTAGTGAACAGTGTTTTTGGAAAAGTAGTGGCGACACTGTTCGAATAATCTGTTTCATCACAGGGTCTGAAAGTGGAATAGAATGGATGTGTTCACACTAATATGTTAGTGCCTGTTTTTAGCTATACCCTCCTTTGTTAAACGCTTACATATACATTGTGTTTTTGCATTTTTTAGAAGCAACTATATTGTATTTCACGCATAAACCTGTCCTGAAGAAGGTGGTGTCAACTAACTCCAGTCCACCGAAACGCTGCGTCGACATTTGGTTTTAAATAATATGATAATTGTTTTAAATGATATTAGTTTTCTAATAGTTTTTCCTTTGATAGACAATCTGTGTGTATGTTTGAAAATACTTTCTCATGATATGTTTCTTTGGGAATATATGTAAAATTACACATCATATAGATCAATATAAATGACTAATGTGTGAGATGTGTACTCCAAAGTTGTTGAACTAACTTCTACACTCGGATAAAAACTAAGGATTGTCCCTTGGAGGAGAAATTAATTTTAAATAAGAACTATTGTGTTTTTAAATGAATGGAATATTAAAATGTATTCATGAAGTGTTTTTATCAACGATTTGCATAATCTGTTTTGTAAAATAAAGGAGGAGATATAATTTTTACTAAAACAAGGCTTATTGGTTGTATGCTTTAAATGTATGAATGAGTAGGAGCTATTATTTGTGTTGATAATTGAGGAAGAATCACATAGGGAACACTCTTTGGTTATTGGTGCTACTTGAACCAGTTCCCTTTGTATCTGAAGGGATCCTCTATGTTTTGGTTTTGTATGTCATTTTTACCTTTAAAAACATATATAAAGTATATTTATAAAAAAGAATTGCTGAATTAAAAATCAAAATACATTGTAATATACTTAGTATTAAAAATGAACCCTAGAAATTAACTCAATAAACTAAACATTACAGGGACATAATACTTTGGAAATAGAATTTGAAAAACCTTTGAAATTCACTGAAAAAACAAAGGCTACAGGGACGTTATAGTTAGGAAATAGAATTTAAAACCCTCTGTAATTCGCTAAAAAACAAAGGTTACAGAGACATTATAGTTAGGAAATAAAATTTAAAAAATATAGAAATAAAAAAACAACAAAGGTTACAGTTATGTTATAGCTAGGCTCAGATTTCACATGTACAAAACCATAGAAATTTAGCAGTTATAGTTATCTCGGCTAACTATAATTTAGGCCCCCGCAATGCACTGCTTATGACCTTACATATTACATCAACCATGACATGGTCAGTGACATCATTGATGACATCACTGATAAAATCTCACCTCCTCACACACTTACTCACACCCCCATACAACCTCTCATAAACCCACTCACACACCCACATAACCACTCACATACCCACTTATTCACAATACAGCCACTCACACACCCATTCATTCACCCACACAGCCACTTACATATGCATTCATGCATCCATACAAGCACTCACACACCCACTCACTCACCCAAATAGCCACTCACACAGACACTGACTGTGCAGTACAGCCACTCACCTATACACACACTCAAACAGCCACTCACTCATCTATACACCCAGGCACTCACCCATAGAGCCGTTCACACACCAACTCAGTCACCCATAAAGCCACTCACATATCCACTCACCCTTTCATACAGCCACTCACCCACCCGTACAGCCACTCACACACTCACTCACCCATCCATACAGCCACTCACACAGCCCCTCACCTACCTATACAGCCACTTACACATCCACTCAATCACCAATACAGCCACTCACCCATACAACCACACACACACCCTCTCCACACCCATACAACCACTCACACTGCCACTCACAGACCCAGAAAACCACTCACAAACCCATTCACAGACTCATAAAGCTACACATACCCACTGACAGTCCTATACAGCCACTCACACACCCATAGAGCCACTCACACACAGTCACTCACATGACATATGTTAGAAATAATATCACTCATTAGTAGTACAGAAAGAATAATTCAAGTCAAAAATAACTTTATTCGGTTCCAAAGACCATAAAAGTTTGACAAACAAACATCACAGTTTTAGAATTTCATAGCATATTTGTAAAACAGTGTGGTTAAAATTAATAAAATATAAAATTCATTGGAATCTGGCAGTTAGAAACATATAGTCCATAATACAAATGACCTAGCACAGCAAGATATATCATTGATCATAAACTTCCAAAGTTATAAAAATTGTGCATTAAAAATTACAACGTTCCTAGTCAGCTTCTATAGCTCATAACGCTTTCTAATGGCCATTGCAACTTTTATATAGTTAGAGACCGCATTGCAACTAGCAGAAGTGGCAAATGAATACAGCAAATTAAAACCATCAATGTATGAGCAAGGCCGGATTTCCCTTCAAAGCAGAGCTGGAAATTATTCCATTGGCTCTTTGTAAAGAGGGCAAAATAAAATAAACTGCAAGGTGCTCTGAGCTGCCAAATTGTTGCACGGGCATGGCATAAGTTTGTTGGCCCACCCTGATTGTCTCGGGAATGCCACTTAAAGGTGCAGAGTGCATAAACGAAATCTAGTTAAAAGTAATCGTATCTGTACATTGGTGGTAAAGGTTAAGTAAAATTGCTGTTGGGCAGGGAGCAAACATAAGAAACCAGATGCCTTTGATTGTGTATGGCGCATATTTGCCCTAGAAAAATACGCCTCTTTGACAATGGCTTTCGCATTTGTGAGGATACTATCAGGATTCTCATAGAAGTGCCCCAGGCCTATCTCATGAAATTTATCTCTCACAAATAGAAGCTAAGGGATCGATAGGGCACTATCTAATTTTGTACAGTCTTTAATCACATCGCTTGAGAACGTTAATTCATTGGACAGCCACATTTTTGCCAAAAGGAGCAAAGGGGCAATGCCTATGCGGTCCTCTAAAAAGTCCAAACCCAGCTCTCAGTGACAAAGAAGTGTGGGGGCGCTATTCAGGGCCATCAATAGCCTTTTTATGAACTTTTTCCAAAACCTGTAATTGGTGGCTTTTATGGTGGCCCCACACCCTTGCACCATAAGTTGCCACAGACAAGCACTTAGCTTTATAGAGGGTGACTAGCTCTGTCACTGGCTTGTGTCCTAGCTTGCAAGCAAAACGGAGTAACCCTCTACAACCCTGCTTGTATGTTGCACCCTTGCTGTTATGAGTGGTTCCCAATTCATTGTATTATTAAATACGTTTCCTAAACATGTACTTTTACCCCTTACAGCAAAATTTCTAGTTTTGGTCAGTTTGGGGCCACACATCATAATATACAATTTAATGAAATTAACTTTCAAATCAAGCACCGACATAAAATCCGTAAAAGCATTGACCGATTTTTGGAGGCTATTTGCTGTCAAAGCCATTAGCACTGTGTCATCCGCGTACGATAGAAGCGGGACATAATTGCCACCAATTCGGGGAAAATCAATTTCCTTATCTAATAAAAATGCCTCTAGGCCATTAGTATGGATTTAAAAGAGAAAAGGAGCTAAAATACACCCCTGCCGGACACCTTCAGTGGAAACAACCGGCTTAGTCTTTTCCCCTTAGAAGGAATAGTAATTTAACATATGCAGTAGCTTAGTATATATCTTTAAGTCTGAGAAACATTTAGAAAAGTTATACTCACTGAATGATGTTGTCAGTGATGTCATTTGAGATGTTATCAGTGATGTCATCAGTGATGTCACTGACCATGCCATGAGTAATGTAATATGTGAGGTCAAAAGCAGCGTATTGTGGGGGCATAAGTTATAGTTAGCTCTGGTAACTATAACTGCTGAATTTCTATGGTTTTGTACGTGTGAAATCTGAGCCTAATTATACCATCCCTGTAACCTTTGTTTTTTTCAGTGAATATTTATTTTTATATATATAGTTAGGATGCTGTTTCCATAGGAAATGGCTCTTTTGGTTTGCTAATAACTTTGATGCCGTTTGACGAAGCTTCATGATCTTTTTTGCTTTGCTCCTTTGTGGAAAGTTTCGGGGTGATCTATGATGTGGGGGTCGAGAAAACCGGGGAGGAGGGCCCAAAACGCAAAATTCCCGTGCAATTTTCATAGACATTTTTAAAACGTGCTAAAGCAAAAACAATTAAATGGAATTACAACACATTTGACAGGAAGCTAAATCTTGGTCCAGAAAGAATGCTTTTTGTGATTTGGTGTAAATCCATTAAGTAGTTTAATTTTTTTTAGTTTTTAAGAAATTAAGGTTGAAAAATATTTGTATATAGGACGGTTGGGTCTCGCGAAAAACACTTAAAAAATACAATAGAGCGTTCTGATTGTCCTAGGGGACTTTCTTTGCCTTGGGCCACTGCACTACACATGGGAGTGAGGGTCCTGCGGGAGCGAGTGCTCTGATTGGCTGCAAAATAGAAACAAATATTGCAGCGGTCATTACAGGACTCCGGGGGCTTAGACCGCTGTTCTGAAAATGTTTAACAAATAATAATATAAGGGGACAGGGTAGGGAAACCTGCCCCCTAGCCTTGTAGGAGGGGTCACAGAATTTTTTTTTTTGCCATGATCACACAGTAGTCGTGCTGGATCAGGGGAAAAAAACACAAAATGGTGTGCACCATTGATATTTTTAAAACTTCAAATGAACCCCGAGGTGGGCCAGGGCCTGGGGATCAAAACATATATAATTATTTGAGGAGGGGACATGTGTGGGACCCCACTCCCTGAGCCAACTTAGGCCACAGGGATCCCATTCCCCAAGGCCTGCCAAATTTTTCAAAGGGCAGGAGGGCGCATGGCACCCCACTGTGAGACTCGTATGACCACAGGGACCCCATCCCTGGCCCATTTTTTTAAATAAGGGGAGGACGACGCGTGGTCCTCCTCCCCGAGGCCTCTCAGAGGCCATGTTGACCCCTTCCCCCAGGGCCAACATATATATATATATTTGAAGGGGAAGCAAGTGGCCCCCTCCCCCAGCCTCTAAAGACCCCATGGACCCCATCCCCTGGGGTCAGCTCCAATTATGTGTTCAGGGGAGCCTGCTCCCAGGGCACAGTTTCCCTGCCTGCAAGAGCGCATGCAGGGAAAAAATTGTGCACTCCCACCCGGCAGGAGCTACAAAAATGCTCCCGGTGGGTGAAAACATGCATTTTGTTTTCCCTGCCCGCGCTCTTGCAGGCAGGGAAACAGAAATTGCTCCCACCCAGAGGGAGTATGGAAAAATATGGAAGCAATGCTGGCTTTAGCTGCACCCACATTGGGTGCATTTGAGGAGCCGACGGGACCGCGGGGCCCTGGTGCTCCAGCTGCAGTCTCCAACGTTGCATCATGTTGATGCCGTAGGTGGGTGCAGGGGCACCAATATTAAGCTCCAGAGGTGCACGTCCCCTCTCCTTAAAAAGAAAATACACCCTAAGGGATGGGTTCCCTGTGACCCGCAAAGGCTCAGGAAGGGGGGAAAGTGCCACCACCTCCCCATAAAAATTGATATGACTCCAGGAGATGGGGTCCCCGGGGCCTGTAAAGATTCGGGGTCGGGAGTCACTCGCCCCCTCGCCAATATTATATTTAAATTAAAAAAAACTTGTGTGCTCCCCTGGTACAGAGGATGTGTGCTGGCAGGGAAGCTAAGAAGCTGGCGGGCCCTCGGGCTCCCCTCGCACCCCCAATGAAAAATATGCATCTGGATATCCTGGGTGGGCACTGGGACACCCTAAATATATATATATATAGCCCGGTGGATGGCGTGAGCCGAAACGCGTAGGCTTTTCATGTGGGGTGTTGCGAAGACACGTTACAATAACAATAAATATCATTGAGCACTTGGACTTGGTGCTACGCTGTCTCTTTGTGAGGAGTGAAGAAAAGTGCGGCTTGATTATCGAACTGGATGGTCAGTAAGGATAATATATATATCTATATGTATATATATATATATAAATAATGATAAATTAGTGGTAGGAGCTGCTCATTTATTATTCACTGATCCTAGCAAGCAGTGCTTCATGATGCCCTAGGGGATTTGAACTTAATATATTTCCATGCTTGTGGTGCCCCTAGAAGAGGAGGGGGAAGACTCAGAGATGTTGATTTTTTTAAATAAAGCTTTATTAAATGTTGTAATGACCATCACTTTTATTAAACATTGAACTTTGTGAATTAATTAAATATACATTTCTGACAGACAAAACATGTTTTTGAAATATGTTGATATTCTGAATTCTTCATGAAGCCTGTAGGCCCAATTTTTATATTTTTGTGTTTTAACTCTTTGACAAAGTTAGTAGCTCTGTGTTACGTAAAATGGCACCCTTTATATTCAACAATGTGCGCCCGCTGAAGTTTGGGCCCCAGGCCCTGTGCCCAACCCTCATGGCATGAGCGCAGCTGGGAGGGAGTTGAGTACTAGTAGGGGTTGGGCGCAGGGCCTAGCCCGTGGCCAACTGCACACTGCACATGGCTGAAGGCCGTGCTCGATGTGGGTTGGCTGACCATGAGAGGTTGGTCGCAGAGCCTTGGTACAGGCTAGTCCCTTTGGCAATTCCCACGCTGAGCACAGTGAGGCGTGGTGTTGCCAATATGTATGATAAGAAAACATTCCTTTACTTTAAAAAAACACTAGACATTAACTGAAAAACCCAAAGGTTAAAGTTATGTTACAGTTAGGTATAGTAATATTATCTTACTTTCCAATAAATTATTTTTTTACCACTTATAGTTGTCACGTAACAATAACTTATGTTCCAAGGTAACTATAACTTGCGCCCTTCACATTCACTGCCAATTACCCCACATATTACATCACCCATGACATAATCTTTGACATCATTGATAACATGACTGCAACATCTGAAAGGACATAATTGATGACAAAACTGTACATGGCGGGGACGCAAGTTATAGTAACCTTAGGGCATGAGTTATAGTTAACATATAACAGCCAGACATGTTGGCTTTGCCACTGCTACAAGAACTGGTGAATGTCAGAAATCTTGTAAGTTTAAAATGGAATGATTTACCTGAGAATTTCATTTAACTGCAATGTCCCTTTAGCCTTTGTGTTCTTCACCTAGGGGCAACCTTTTCTTTCCATAACACCGCGTTATCAGCGCGGATCCGCTGCAGCCTGTGGAGGCTGCGGGACTCGGAGCAGCAGGAGTTTGTGTGCACTGAGGGAGTTATCTGGTGGTGAGCCTGTCATGTAGTGAATTTGTCTTCAAAATGAACTCAGCCCACATGGGCTATAAGTAAGAACTTCCAGTTGCAGGATGCTATGCGAAAAACTCACTTGAGTCTAACTAATGAGTAAAAAGGAAAAATACTGGAAGACTCTTTGTATTCATTTTTGAAGCAGCTTACCTTGGAAAAAGGGCGTTGGCTCGAAACGCGTCAGGATTGGCTGAGGTGGTGGCTCACTACAGGACCTCACTTGATCCTGATTGGCCCTCTGCGAGTGCGTCCCACCTAGGGGCAACCTTTTCTTTCCATATATATATATATATATATATGTATATATATATATATATTCACTGAAAAAAACCACAGGTTTTAGGGACGTTATAGTTAGTTGGACATTTCACTCATACAAAACCAGAGAAATTCAGGCGTAATAGTTAGCTGAGCTAACTATAACTCGCGCCCCCGCAATGCACTGCTGATGACGTCACGTATTACATCACTCATGACATAGTCAGTGACATCACTGATGACATCACTGATGACATCTCAAATGACATCACTGATGACATCATCCACGTGATCATCTGATGCTCCTCCTCACACCCTAATATAACCTTTGATACACCCACTCTAAAATACAGACTACCATTCTCGAAACCATGGACACACCAATACCAGTTAGTACATACCCACTCACTGATTCCTAGGTCTACACACACACATCCACTCACTCACACATGCAGTCACTCATACATGCAGTCACTCATCCATACAGCCACTGATATATGCACTCATACACCCATACAGACACTCACACACCGCCACTCACCCATAGAGTTACTCACACACCTAGTCAGTCATGCAAAGAATCAACCACACTCCCATTTACTCACCTATACAGTTATACACACACCACCTCACTTATTCATACAGATACTAACACATACTTACTCTCTTATACAATCACTGACACAAGCACACATTCATCCATACAGACACTCTCACAATCACTCACTCTCACATATAGTCATTTATATACTCCAACACTCATATATACTGCCTTTCACATATGTAGTTACTCACACATGTACCACTGAGACATCCATTCACTCACCAACACAGCCATACACACACTTACCCCCCCATACAGCCCCTCACAGACGCACTCTTGAACCCATACACCCAGTGAATCACCCACTCACACATCCATGCAGGGAGTCACACACCCCCCACCCACCCACCCACCCACACAGACACTCAGGCACCCATACAGGTACTCAGACAACCTATCAATAACCCATATAGACACTCATGTAGCTACTCACCAACCCATGCAGCCACTTACACACCAACTGACAGACATTCACACAGATTAGTCACTAACCCATGCATTCAGTAAGACACGTTTAATCACTCACTTATACAGTCAGTCACACACCTACTAAATCATCCATTCAGACACTCATACACCCTCTCATTCTTCAATACACCTTGGCGTATATATATATATAAACATATTTAAACTTTTCAGAAGCACACAGTCACTGGATGATGTCATCAGTGATGTCATTTGAGATGTCATCAGTGATGTCATCAGTGATGTCACTGACCATGTCATGAGGGATGTAATATGTGACGTCATCAGCAGTGCATTGCGGGGGCGCAAGTTAAGTTATAGTTAGCTCAGCTAACTATAACGGCCGAATTTCTCTGGTTTTGTACGAGTGAAATGTCCAACTAACTATAACGTCCCTGAAACCTGTGGTTTTTCCAGTGAATTTCTATGGTTTTTTTAAATGCTAATTTCTAACTATAACGTCCCTGAAACCTATGGTTTTTTCACTGAATTTCTAAGGTTTTTTAAATGCTAATTACTAACTATAACGTCCCTGAAACCTATGGTTTTTTCAATGAATTTCAAAGGTTTTTTAAATGCTAATTTCTAACTATAAGGTAGTAGTCGCGTTTGCAGAGTGGTGCAGAAAGGGGTCTGGGCCTCCGACCAGCACTTAGGAATTCCGCTGCGTAGGACTTACAGGAGGTACCAGGAGGGCTTCTTGGACCCCAAAGTCCCTCAGGAGTAAAGTGGACTAAATCCCCCAACCAGTAGTGTGCCAGGAGGTGCGTTTGCAGAGTGGTGGGGAAAGGGGGGCGTGGCCTCCGAAGACCTCTTAGCAATCCCACAGTGTGGGTCTTACTGGAGGTAACAGAAGGGGTAGTTGGCCCCCAAGGGCAACCTTGGGGGCCAACTACCCCTCCTATTACCTCTAGTAAGTCTCACACAGCAGCATTGGTAAGTTCTCATAGCAGGCCATGCCCCCTTTGCCCACCAGTCTGCAAACGCGCTCCCTGGTGCCATCTTGGATGGGCATTAAAGTCCCCTTTGCTTCTGGGGGTCCTTTGGGGCCAACTAGCTTACCTGATACTTCCAGCAAGCCCCAGATAGTGGGATTGCTGAGAGATGGACACAGGCCATGCCCCCTTTCTCCACCACTCTGCAAACGAGCCTCCTGGCACGCTCTTGGTTGGGGGATGAAGTCCCCTTGCCTCCTGAGGGTCCCTGGGGGCCAACTAGCCCTCCTGTTATCTCTAGTAAGCCCCACACAGCTGGATTGCTGAGAGTGGTCTGAGGCCACGCCCCCTTTTGACACCACTCTGCAAACGCGCCTCCTGGCGCACTGCTGCTCGGTGGATGAAGTCCACTTTAGTCCTGAGGTACACAGGACACAAGAGGACCTCATCGCCCCACCAGCAGTGCACCAAGAAGCGTGTTTGCAGAGTGGTGTAAAAAGGGGCGTGGCCTCAGACCACCTCTCAGCAATCCCACTGTTTGGGGCTTACTGGAGGTACCTGGTGGGCTAGTTGGTCCCTAAGGACCCTTAGAATTCAAGGGGACTTAATCCCCCAATCCAGAACGCGCCAGGAGGCGCGTTTGCACAGTGGTGCAGGGAGGGGGCGGGGCCTCCGGCGAGATGTCAGCTTCTGTTTTAAAAAAATAATTGTTAGAAGGGGGATGTGTGGCCCCCCTTCTCTTAATATTTTGTGGGCCCTAGGGACCCCATCCCCCAGGGCCTGATCCATTTAAAAAAAAAAATGGGAAGGGAGCTGATTTCAGCCCCAGGGACCCCATCCCCCGGGGCATGGCCTCGTTTTTTAAAATATTTATACCGGGAGGGGGCCGCGTGGCCCCCCTTCCCTGGGCCACTTTTGGCCCCGGGGACCCCATCCCCAGGGCCTTGCCTCGTTTAAAAAAAAAATAAAAATTATTCATATGGGAGGGGGCCGCGTGGCCCCCCTTCCCTTGGCCACTTTTGGCCCCGGGACCCCATGCCCCGGGGCCTGGCCTTATTTATTATTGAAAAAAAATAAAAAAAAATAATAACAAAAGGGAGGGGGGCCGCATGGCCCCCCCTTCCCTGGGCCACTTTTGGCCCCAGGGCCCCATCCCCTGGGGCCTGGCCTCACGTTGGGAACCGCGTGGGGAACCCCAATGCTCTCGCGGTCCCAGCCGGCTCCCCGCCTCCTGCGGGAGCCGGCATTGCTTTTGGACAAGGGGAGCTGCTGACATGCAGGTCCCTTTGCCCAAAAGCAATACTGCTTCGCTTCATGGAAGCGAGAGCAGGTTTCCTGCTCTCGCTTCCATGAAGCGAGGCAGAGTTTGCAATGACAGGGCGGGAGCAGTGTTCCCGTCCTGTCCTGTCATTGAAAACTGCAATGTCACAGGGGTGGGCACCCTGGTAAATTTCCGGAGCCCGCCCTGGGGGGTGGGGCTCCCCAGGGCTAAGGAGGGCTCCAGGAGGGGGGCCGCGTGGCCCCCCTCCCAATGTGAACATAGCCCCGGGGAGGTGGCGAGTCCCCGGGTCAGCGGGTCCGCAATGGACCCCGGTAGTTCAATAATTAGTGTCCCGGGGAGGTGGTGGTCCCCGGGGCTTGCGGGTCCTGATAGTCCCCCTTGCCCATAATTCATAAAGCCTCAGGGAGGTGGCGGTCCCTGGGGCTGCGGGGGGCAGCGTGCCCCCAAGCATGATTAATAAAGCCCCGGGGAGATGGTGGTCCCGGGAGCTGTGGGGGCCCCCGCATATATTTGGCACATTGCCCCCAAGACCTTGCCCACCCAGGGGTTTATTAAAACAAAGTGCGGGAGCCCGCGCTTCATTTTTTAAAAAGAATTTCGGCCGGATTCACGCACCCAGCGCAAATCCGGCAGGAAATATTTAAAAAAATGCTTTTTTTGGCCCTGGGTGTCCCTGTGGGATGTCCTGACCAGGCCTAGGGGGTCAGGGTGTTTCTACCCTGCCCCCTTTTCTTCATTTTTCACCTTTTATCGTGTGACTCGGTTCTACCGAGTCACAAGATGTCTGCCAACACTTTCTGGTTTGGAGTGTTGGCAGCCAATCAGAAACAAGCTCATGCTCGGGAGGGTTCGCGAATCCACCGCTGTCACCAGATATTGATATTTATTTATTTTTGAATTTCTCAGAAACTACTGAACAAATTTAAACCATTTAAAAAAAAGAACGGAGGTGCTCTAGCGTCTCTTTCAAGGGCACACCGGTGGACTCCCACTTCATTTGGGGAGTTAAAAAACATTTCTGGCTCACTTATCATGGGAATAGTGCACAAAACAACTGTAAATTCTTAGTGGCTGACATATGGTTTGGGCAACATCCAGTTTTGCATCAGTCATGGTCAGTGATAGATTTTTGATTCTGCAGTGCATACTGCATTTCAGTGGTAATTCTGTAGCACTGCCCCAGGACCATCCAGACCATGACAGGTTGTACAAAATTCAGCCTGTTGTGGCACATTTGTCTGCCATGTATTGACTGATGAGTCCTTCATCCTGTACAAAGGGCGGCTGCTCTTCAGGCAGTACATTCCAAGCAAAAGAGCTTGTTATAGCATCAAGATATACATGTTGTGCAAAAGCCCCACTGGTTATGTATAAACCCAGTGCGTATATACATTGAAGGACTTCATATAAATCCTGCAGGTTACTGTTCCACACCAGGAATTACTGAGATGATAGTATGCGAGCTTGTGCAATCTTTCTTTCATAAAGATTAAAACCTCCATGTGGAAAACCTCTATACACGAGTCCCGCTGTTCAACAAGCTGTACAAAGCTGCCACTGTAGCATGCAATACACTTCAAAGGCGCCACAAATAATTTCCTCAATGAGGTACTGGTTTTATCGGGAGAACTGCTGTAAAGCTATGGTAGGAATTTTGCGGATCCCCACATCATCTGGACGTTCCCCTCAAAGACATATAAGGAAATGAGTGGTTTTAGCCAATGTTTGAGGTTTAAAGGGCATTCTGGTATGACACTAGTGGAATCTATTCAAGTCACACCACCCTGGACTCTCCAGGGTGCCTAGATTCCAAAAATGTCTGGGTTTTGTAGGTGTCCCTTGGTGGCATGCCAAGCCTGTGCCCAAATATTGCAGGTACTCGCGTTGCCAAAAAATGGTACATTTTCAACACACAGCTTTTTTCAAGCCACATAGCTTTTTGGGTCTTTCCTGGCACAGGCAAGCTACACATAAAAGTCAGACCTGCTGACTCTGCCAATGCATGGTATGCTTTGTGACCGATTTTATTCTCCGAGTGCCATTGGTGTGCCATCATAAAATGTAGATACATTTAGCAAACTAGGGGGCAATTTGTACTACTTATTGCTTGCAAAATACTGGTCTTCTTTTGATCAGTAAACCATTTTCCGAACCAACCTACATACAAATAGGTCAGTTCTGAAAATTCAGATTCCAAATGGGTCGCAATCCAACCGACATTATTACATTTCTCACACTCCGAAAATGAGATTAGTACATAGCAAAAAGGAATTTAAAGGTTGTAAACACCGAATCGGAACATTTGCGACCGCTAAAATACTTTGTAACTCTGCCCCCTAGATCTCTGTGTTTTCTAAGAATGCCAGTCATGTCGCACTTTACCCTTCTGGACTGCCACTCACTCCCTCAAACAATTAACATTCACTAAGCGCTTTTACTGTCCATGCCCATTCCAGGTAGTAATAATAAAATAGATATTTGTTTTTATTTTGTTTTTTTTTGGTTGAATGGAAAAATAATTTAAAAGAGGCTTTCAATATTACACGCATAGCCTGCCAAGAGTAAAGACTGCAAAACGCAGTTTGAATATCATGTCAAAGGTACAGAGACGCTGCTGTCAGTGTTCTGTTTGCCTATCTTGCAGTAAAACGAATTCACTTTTAGGGACACTGCGCAAGAACCGGCACCTTGTAAGACACTTTGCTGTGAGTTCTGTGCTATGATAATTAGTGAGATGGGTGTATTGTCATTTCCTGCAAGCCAAGGGAATGCAGTGAAACAGTTTTCAATAGTATGGTGATATTTCTTTTTTTTTGGTCTAAATATTTTATTAGCATTTTAGTTAAAACAATAAAAGCATAACAGCACAAAACCCTTTCACATCTTTGCTAAAGGCTGGACTGGAGGTCATCGCCAATGAAAAACTAGACTTGCATGTATGACTGGTGATCAGATAATATTTTTATTAGATTTTTCGATTATACAATTTTGTATTACAAAGTAATTCAGCAGAATAAGAGTCAATTCACAGTATCCTAAAGCTTTTAGTCTCATATATTTTGCTGAGCCAGGTTTACATTACATCATGGGATTATGCACTAGATTGTAAATTTAGGGAGTTACAACATGACTCTTGTGCTAATGATAATACAGCAATTGATTTAATGAAATCAACATCGGCCCTTTTCAACAATTTAAACAGGTGCAGCAGCAGCATCAAAGAATGCAACCAAGTGGTGGCTGAACACATAGGCCCTTATTTACAAACTGCACTTTGTAGTACGTTCTGAAGTGCTATAAAACATACTACAAATTGCATTTCACAGACTATGTGTTTTACACCACAGCACTACCTATACTTATGTGTGTGGAGTTCTCCACCCTGACTGCGGAGTCTTCGCACACATAAGTATAGTATTTAGTAGTAAATGTGGGAAGGACACAGGGGAGTGGCTTAAAGAAGGGGTAGACTTACTACAAAAGGGATGGGATTATATAGGAGTAAGAGGGGTTTAGGGAGGGGTTTAGAGGGGGGCCGCACCAAGGCACACAAGAGCAAGCCAATTCCAATACTCAGAGGGTGGAGACATGTAACTTACACTTTTGTAGTAAGTTTACACTCAGACTTTCTGAATATCGGGCCCGATTCACAGAACTAACTTAAGACAAAATCCTAAACTTACTACCATTTTGGTATTCACAGAAGGCACTTACTCATTTTGGTATTCACAGAAGGCACTTACTTACTCATTTTGAGTAACTTACTCATTTTGTGTAACTTACTCATTTTGTGTAACTTACTCATTTTGTGTAACTTACTCATTTTGGTATTCACAGAAGGCACTTACTCATCAATGAGTAAGTGCCTTCTGTGAATACCAAAATGAGTAAGTTACACAAAATGAGTAAGTTACTCATTTTGGTATTCACAGAAGGCACTTACTCATTTATGAGTAAGTGCCTTCTGTGAATACCAAAATGAGTAAGTTACACAAAATGAGTAAGTTACTCAAAATGAGTAAGTAAGTGCCTTCTGTGAATACCAAAATGAGTAAGTGCCTTCTGTGAATACCAAAATGGTAGTAAGTTTAGGATTTTGTCTTAAGTTAGTTATGTGAATCGGGCCCATCGTAAATAGTAAAATTACTCCATAGTGTAAACTCACTCTAAAGTGTAAGTGACTTTTGTGAATCAGACCATAGTATTTTCTGAGTATTTTTAAAGACCTGCACTGGGAAGTGACCTGGCACTCAGAAGTAATTACACAGAGAGGTTAAAGGGCAGGATCGTGGCTAGCATGCTGGAACACAGCATCCACTCAAATCTTTTCATACTCCCCCCTTAGGGCCTTCTGTTGAGCTTTCAGCATGAACTCACTGCTGACAGCTAATTGCTGACCTAGTAGCTCTTCAATGTACAGAAGGGCACCAGAGTCTGCATCCAAAACAGTGGAAGAACTGTCTAATGAAATAACTTGCAATCCAAATCCAAATATCTCAGTAGTTTTAGAATATGGAGAGCACGGGGGTACCAAAATAGCATGTACGCTTCTGAAACCCTCCTTGATGAAAGCTTGCTCACTGTAATTCAAATTAGATATTGCACTTGACTCTCAGCAGCAGCAGTGGTGGTACTGGGTAGAACCAGGTGAAGCAAATGGTGGAAGTGGTCAGCTGTGTCCTAAGAAAAGAAAAGGTTTGATCACTTGCAAATATTTTTGCACAAATTAGGCACTGGTGGGAACGCTGAATGGTAGGAATTTTGTTGACCCTTACATATTACAACAGGGTCCCTGGCAGATATGTAATGAGTGATATTAGCAAAAGTGTGAGGTTTGCAGGGCATTCTGAATTAGAAAACGTAGTGGCATACACACAAGTTTCACACCCCCAGACTCCTCTGGGTGTTCAGTTTTCAAAAATGTCAGGGGTGGTATTGCTCCCTCAGAAATGGCTCATACAGGGCCACAAAGGGTGCATTTTCAAGGTGAAATTTTGATATCTTTATGTTGTGTTTAGGGGGCTTTCCTGTTGTGGGCGTTAAGCCAAGCCACACAAACGGGTTACCATTTTTATCAGGAGAAGAATTGGGCACAGAATAGTAGAGCATTTGTCACTATCTATTGAATTTCTCTGCATTTTTGGCTTTCAAGCTAAGCCAGAGTGCAAGAAGAACACATTTTTCCAAATGCCCTCTGTATCACGTAATAGTATGGGTAACTTCAAACTCAGAGTTATACAAATAATCACTATTCCTAAACTCTGTATATAGGGCACATTTAAAAAATGTCTCGGGTTCCTTCATACCCATTTTTCATTGATAAGATTTTTCCATATGAATTGCTGCACGATTGCTACACAATAAAAAATTATTATATGCTGCAGCACAGTTGTTGATTCATCGTATCGTGTGTTATAGGACCACCAACAATCATTACGTATTCCTGCGTCCAGAAGGACTGAACAAACATATGGTATATTGCACTTGTAAACCAGTAATGGGGCAAAAAATTACGATTAAAATGTCCGCTGCTTCTATTTTTTTCCAATTTTATTTATACATTATTTTTAATTTCAATCATTAGTTCCTTTAGCAAAACCATGAAATGATTCATTGATGAATTTTGTCGAGTTTTCAGAAATGTATACCTTTCAGGGTTCACCAATGGATTTCACACCTCTTTCCACCAGACTGCAAGTACGCTCGAGCCACAAAAAGTAGGAAAAATCGACTACCACTTAGAAGAATACAAAAACTGTGTTTGTTTGTTTTTGAACAACTATGCATGTTAAAAGCTGGGAAGATGGTGATCTTAGCACAGCAAATATTTTGTTGATGCCGTTTTTAGGAAAAAAAATACGCTTTCTTGTACAGCACTTTATCCCATTTAAAAAAATGCTATATTTTACCTATTTTCTCACTTCCCTTCAGGGAAATCCACAAACCCTTGGTATCTTTAAAATTCTGAACATTTAAGAAACAAGGACACAAATTTGGCCTGGGTACCCTTTGTAGAAAAAAGTTATTAGGGATAAAGTGCCAACTACTTCAAATATGAAAAAAAATGCTCAGTAGTGTGGCAGAAAATGCCTCAGCAGCTAAGTGGTTAAATCAGTTACCTAAAGCATCAGGGTATTGTTACCAAACACTCAGAGGTCTGCTGTGTAGCTATAAAGTAGTTAATGATTTTAACAGCCATGTCTTCAACTGCCCCAAATCAAAGAGGTATGCAATCACTGAACTACAACATCAATCCCCACATTTGCTATTGTAAATATGAAGTTTGAGTAATAGAGGGATGGGAGCTAAGAAGGCAATCGTCCAACATGTAGCGGTCTGTGTCATGGCCAGAAACTTTGTTCATGCCAATGCGGACTGGACTGTCCAACAAAGGCGATAGAGACACAAGAAATCTCATATTGGTCCACACAAGACATATTCCATGCCAGTATTTACGAAGCAGAAGACCGATCTTGTTCTCTGCTGTGCTCTTCATTAATGTGCTTAGAATTCATCGTCAGTACAAGCAGATGGGTTGCACTATCCATCTCTTGGAGAAAAAACACATTGCTCCATTAGCATCTGAAAAATGTGGAAAGGTGACTTCTATCTGCCTTAGTGACCGCATTGCTTCTGGGAACACAATGGAATATTAGACAGCGTTGGCAGTAGTAATAAGTGCTGTGCTTCTCTTTTGTATGCATACGCTGACAGGCAGTATTGTTTACCTTTTTGTGGTTTGCTTCTTTTTCTGTTTTACAACAACAGGGTTTCGTGCCTCCTTTTTTTCTAGAGAGATTTTTGGCTGGCTAATATCTTTTTCAGCAACTTTATTGCAAATTATTTTCCAACTAGTGTCTGTAATTGGACTCGTAATAGTAATGAACGTTTGTTAAGCTGGTGCATACTGGGTCGATTGACATTTTCACCCTAACAAAAATGCAGCATTATCTTTGTATGTCTATTAGACTCTGGGACATCCTTTTTCATATCGTATTTCAATCACCAATGTAGCTAAATAATGACTTCACGTGAAAGTACAAAAAACTCATCAGTCTCTCAAAGCCTTCTCTAGTATGGCTTCATTCAATATGCTTCTTCAGTACTCGTAAGAATCGTGATCTTCTCATCATCAAAATTAGTGTGGAAGTACCTTATTGTTGTAGCTCATTGCCACACACTTCCTGGAGGCCACCTAAGAGCTGCCAGAAAATGGGTCAACACTGAAGAGACAAGTCATATTCTTTCATGTGACAATTACATTCCAGTGATATTCTTAACAAGCAACTCTTAACAGCTAATCTGCAGAATTGACCCTTGAAGCCAAAGCTCATAAAAATGAAGAATTTTAAGGTCAGCTCTATGGCGTACATGGTGATCCATTTGAAGGACCACTAATATTTCGGCTTCTAAGCTAAAAATTGCAGGGTGCTAACCACAGGAATACTCATAAGGGCACCATCTTCTCTGGTCTCGAATAAAAACAATAACTTAAGGGAGGAATCAAAAGATGATAATCTGTTACAATACTCAGATGATATCAATTAGTCACTACTATCTAAATCACTAGATTTGACCAGCTTAAACACCAAAGCAGCTGTTTAAAGCGTGGCAGAATTTAGGAATACTCAGACGATCTGTACTTTAGAAGACATTTCTATGAATCCTCCAAAAACCACCTTACCATCAACACATATTTTGGTGTTCCTACTCAAGGTACTTACTAGGACTAATTCACTCTCTAGATTATGAAACGTTTGCCTTCACAAAAGAAGAATCGTAGGGAAAATGTGGATATTGATAACAACAATAAAACAACAAATGAGTAAGGAATTATATTCTCTACGCAGGGAATTAATGAGTAAGGCGACCGACTTTTCAACCAAATCAAGAGGACTTTAAAAATATACAGACATTTTTCTTCAAAACTGGAGAGTAGGTTATTTCGTTGACTGAATACACTGGGCCCCATACTTTAGCAGGATTAAATGAGCCACCCTTTTCTAATGTAGAATTTTTTAATAAAAAAAACATTTTCCTATCCCTTAATCAACCCAGCTGTTTTAGGTGGGAGAGCGTAGTGCAATATTGCTACAATATCCCAGCAGCCAATCGACAATGCTTGCAATACAGTTTCAACTAATTGTGCAATATACTGTCCATAAATGTACATACAGTTATTTATGTAGCGCTAAGGCCATCAAGCTGCAACAAAGCACACTGCTTTGGTGGGTAAAGTGATCGTTACAGAAAGTCTGGACTTATTATCATCACATCCTCATAGACAATGTCTGTGCTCTAGATAACTGTCAGCTTTGTTCAAGTTTAAACGTTTGTCAGAACACATTGCTACCATCAATTTCATGAGTAAACATGGTTAGCATGGTTACTGTCAGTGTTAATGCCAGTGTTTACCTCCAATTGTTTTGTTGTTGCATGATTTAATTTTTGCTTTAAAATTGTGGCTTGGTTTTATTTCTTTGCTGGACATTAATGAAGATACATTTGAAAACAAGCTCAGTGCCCTTGCTAAAATTTGAGATGAGAATGAGGACTACCCAATTTGGTCTAAAGGTTTCTTAACTTGGCACAGTCCCATATCATAAAGTCTTCCAACTACCCTTCCACTGCAAAGGCAGTGAAGGGACAATCTATATTTGTGTCTCCCATTAGATCCTTTCAAATTACATAAAATAAAATTGATAGTAGGCACTCAAGATACATATGTGCGATCCACCCAACAGGGGTGGAGTCAAAAACTTGGGGGTGAAGGAGAATGAACGGTTGAGGTAAAGTCCTACGCTGCTATTCTTCAGAAAGGCGCTAAAAACCTGGCTCTTCTCCAACTAACTTGATATGTACACCTTATTGGCAACCTTACTTGGCCCACTTGTCTGTAGCGCCAAGACGCCCTTGGGCATTCGTTGCACTCTATAAATTTATAAATCAAATCAAATCAAAATCAACTCAAGTGACAGAAGGGACCGTGTGAATGAGGATCGGGAATAAGTATATATTTGGTAGGATAGGCTGGTGGCCAACAAAAGAATTTTATAGGGAAATAGGAGGTTTGGATATAGGATTAGATGAAGAATGTTCAGAATTAAATATTCTGTGATTGGGAGTGTAGATAAATTCTCTTTGATGCATGTTGAAATTGGTCCCTTTTTAGTCTGACTTTTCATTCAGCTGAATGTTTCATTATCTTCTGGCATGTGGGCTTTAGTGTGGCACAGAACCTGGGAGTGCCTATATTTTGGTAAATAATTCAAGCCTGCTTCTATCTGTGGAACTGGCATCGGTTTATTGGAATGGGTAAGAGGATAGGAGATTGGTCTGATGGTAAAAGATTACACCTGCAGTCTTGTGTACTTCACTGAATATCTGGAAACCTAATCAACTGGATGGAAAATGAACACATTCTTAACTATGCAGGATCAGTGGAGGAAATATTCTGCTGCTGCCGCAGGAGACACTTTTGTTACAAAAGAAGCACGCAAACCTAGATAAAATTGTTGCAAAGGTGTTAACTATTTTGTTTTAATCCTACACTAAAGGAGTGTTGGCACTGATTACAAAATAAAGGCATTGACAACTGCTAACTCCTTAATCGACCATCAATGGTAATACACTTTGGATAAAGTAGCATCAGATTCAATAAGAGTAGTAATCTTGTACTCTGATGCTCCCAACATTTCGGTCAATAACATTTTGTTATAATGAATTTCTAAAATGTCTCTGACCTGTGGAGATCTCTTAACTGCAAATCAATTAGGTGGCACTCCGCATAATTGGAGCAAATATGTTCTATACCATTTTTTATAATAGTACAACTTTTATTTGTTGGTTTGTTGAAAACATTGCTACTCCTGCTTCTGTTTCTTTCTTTCACTTATAACTTAAAGGGACTGTTTCTTGGCAAATTAACACACATGTTGTATGGAGAAGTCCTTATGGGAAGGAGGATTTTCAATTTAGCAAACATGTTAGAGATAAAGATAATTCGGGCATATTCTACAATGTTCTTGTGAAGGACCTCTGCAAAGACTCTTACCTGTAATCTTAATTACTCTTAGTCCGATTTGTTCTCATACCTGTTCTAAATATGTGAGGGTGAGTCTCACCTGGTAGACAGTCCGATTGATTGCCCCGTGCAATTTAAAAACCATAGAGATTAGAATCCTAATCTTTTTATTATTTTTATAAACACCTGCTCCATATAATCCTCATGTCCTAGGATAACGTTCTGCACTTTCCAAGCCTAAGCTGGCTGCAGAACGGGTGGGAATGGAGGGATGTGGACTGGGTCAAAGAAAAATTGAACTAGAAGTAATGAAAATTACTGTTAAAGTAACATTGACTCCACATCCTCTTTCCCTGTTTGAGATTCATATATGTGCGGATGTAACAAGCTTTACTCTACTGGCACAATTGCGAACACTCTTCTGAAAGCTCAAACTTTCTTCATTCAAATAGGCACAAACAAACCTAAGACAACAGAAGGTAGGTAGAACTGTTATGGAAAGCTTCCTGGACAGCTAACCGAAACATCCAAACAATAGTGTTGGACAAATGTATGAGAATTACCCCATGTGGCAGCACTACAGACCTCTGACTGGGAAAACCCTTTTGCTTCTGCTCATGAGGCTATCATATACCTTATGAATCAGCCCAAAATACCAGTGAGAGCTTCCTGTCCTGACGCTTTAGAAACTGAGGCGACATCCAATTTAAATGGGTAAAGGAACTTTTCAACTGAAAAGAGAGTAATTAAAAGAGACTGAGATAAACAAAAGGATGCAGTTCTTTAAAGATAAAGCAGTAAGGTTCTTCTGATATCTAAAGTATGCAGCTTATAGTCCTCCAAAAATGAAAGAGACTGAAAGGAATTGGGTACCACTATTTCTTGCTCCAAATAGAATTTGGTGTTGACTTTTGGGAAAAAGCAGAACTATTCCAGCATGGAGAATCTGATAATAGGGATAATCAAAAATCAAAGCACCAATTTCTCCCAGGTGTGTCGCTGAGGTCTTAAAAGTTGGAAAGTATAAAGGGCCCAAATCTAGTTGGCAAAACAGAGCCTTCTGAAGACAAATGGCAGATCCCATGCTGGTAAAGAAGGGTGTTTAACTGGTCTTTTCAGTTCAAAACTTTTCAAAAGGCACCTAACGAAAGATTAATTGGTGGAAAAAGAATTCTAGGGTTCTCGACAAGCCTGAATGATGGACCACTATAGTCTTAAGAGTTGAAACTACAAAGCTGTTAAGAAAACCATTCATTAAAAAATCTACAATTCAAAAAGGATTACAAGCTACTGCCACACTTAATCCTTCGTCGTCTCTACCGGACGACATACCTGCATTCAATAATTGGTTATTCAATTCTCTGAACAAAAGTGCCCTGTTCCAGACCATCAAATTTCATACAGCTCAGCCATCGCACCATCGTACTCTGAAGAGTTCAGAGCTACTAAATTGCAGTGTAAAGCTCTCAAACGTAATTGGAGAAAGGATGGTAGTGGAGAAGCTAAAGAATCTTACTGAAAGGCTATTAAGAAATACTATTATAGTATCCGATCTGCCTGAGCTAACTACTTGCAGGCAGGACCGAGAGTGCTAAAAATCCTTCTAAAGAGGTTATCCCTAGCCTTAAGAGTGTTTCTCCTCCACCAGCCTGTTCCAATACTATTACTCACTCACAGGACTTGTGTAATATTTTGGCTGTCTTTTTTAAAGATGAAATATTGAAAATGTGATCCTCTTTTGGACCGGATGTCACCAACTGTGTCCCTGCTGGTGGTGACTCAACTGTTGTAGTTGGCTCAAGGACAGGCATGTCTAAATCCCCTCCTTTGAATATAGAGATGCTTATATCTCTGATGTATTCCATCAAATCAGGTTCGCAGATAGATCCTTGCCCCCTGGCTAAGAATTATGTGCACCCAAGTTGGTGGTGCAAGAGTTAGGTCTTTTGCAACTGCAACTCTCCCACCAAATTGAAAACTGTCTAAAAGCCATCCTTAGACACAATCATTCTTGCTAACTTTAGACATATTTCTCTGCTCCCTTACCAAACCTAGCTAATCAAAAACGACATCAACTCCCAGCTCACATCTTTTCTGGAAAAGAACCAGTTACTGGACAAAGATCTGTTTGTATTTGGCAGTACGTCCACTTTGCTCTTCTGGAGCCAGGTTCCGGCAGAGTCCTAAATTCAGGCATTGTTGCATGGGAGGGTGCTCTTTTTTTCTATCACACTGTTAGGATGTGGAACTTCCTGCCTGTCACTTTGAGGCAGGCATCTGACTATTCATCCTTCAGAAAGCCTTTAAAAACATGGCTGTTTCAGCAGTTGTAATGTGCCAACTTAATGAGTTTATCTTAGTGCCAGGACAACCCATTTTTGGGGTAACAGTGAGCTTTCGAAGTATTATTCATTAATTCAAAACAGTCTTTAAGAAAAAACACTCAAAGAACTATAACCAACGGCAAGCATGTGAAGCTCAGATGGCTGGTCTACTCATTTATAGGATACATGCTGCCACCTCCTCTCAGCAACTCAAGCACTTGAGTGCTTGCTTTTTAACCACGGAGTTACCATTAAGATGATTCAGAGAAGCCTGAGGCAGGTTTGACAAAAGAAGATGTGATGGAAACCCTAGAAGCTTCAGGGCCAGCCCTTGGGATAACTGTTTTATGAGGGGAATCCAAGGCCTGTGGGACCAGAAAGGGGCTACAAGAAGGCCTTGAACCTTCACCCACAGAATATTCATGAGCCCTTCCCTGGGGATGGAAACTGGAGAGAAACCATGGATGAAATGTGATGGCCACTGAAAAAATTAAGCATTTTACTCGAGGAAGATGAGTGTCCTCCTTGGATGAAAAAAGGTCCAGCAAGGGAGAATCAGACAAGACATTAAAAACTGAAACAATGTGGAGTGAAGATAGACATTTACTTAGCTGATCTGCTACTGAGCTCGCTATTCCTGCTAGGTAGGAGGCTGTGAGAGAAAACAGATTCTGCTTTGTCTATAACCTCGGATACCAAGACACCTGTGCTAGACTCCATAACCTGGTCCTTGCCTCAAGTTTTATGTACGCTTTAACTACCAGGTTGTCTAATATTACCAGAACTGGGTGACCCGGGGAAGAGAGTAAAATAGTTCAGGGCTCTGGATATTGCTACCAGTTTCTCCAATTGGATGGTCATACTGCTTCTGTCTGAGAAAATCTTTCCCTGAATTGAATTACTGCCTAATGTGGCTCCCGACTCCACCACATTGGCATCTGCGGTTATAGTACTGGGGAGATGGAGGATATCCCAGCACACTCCTAAACAAGTGCGGATCCGTCAACCACCAGGACATCTCCACCTGGAGCTAATATGAAACAGGGTGCAAAACTTCCAGGTCCTGGCCTATTGGATCCCATTAAGATGCTTGAAATGTAACCGGGCCCATGGTACCACAACAATGGTGGCTCATATGAATCGTTGGGCTCTCAAGAATTTCCATGCTGTTGTCTGTTGCTAAAGATCTTTAAAGTGCTCCTGCAAAGTCAACATCCTGTTCTTTGGCAAGAAGACTTGCTCCTAAATTGGGATCCTATGGAAGTTTGATTTTGGGCCAGGCTCAATCTGCAACTTTTCTGAGTTTAGGAGAAATTTGAACTCTTGAAGGACCAGAGACACCTCTGTGTCTTCCCAAGCCTTTAAAAGAAAAGGAGCACAGGCTAGCCAGTCATCCAAATAAGGGAATATTTGAATACCCCGAATCTGTAAAAATAATAATAATAAGCCACCAAAGGAGCTTTACCTTTGTAAACATCTGTAGTACAGGTGATAGGCTGGAGTTTAGTGCTTTGAATTGGTAATGGTTTTATTCCAGACCGTTATGAAGACCTTTTGATGTGAATGATGAATTGGTAGATGAAAAGATGCATCCTGTCAGGAAGTCTCCTAGTTTTATTAGAGAAACAAATGTCTGCAAAGACATCAGATCAAAAATGTATTTCTTCTAGATGCCGATTCATACCCTTCAGTCATTGCCCCGTTCAGCAACAACACAGCGACTCCATGCAGAAGAGGTTTTCTGTTTTCCCCTATTGCTGGAAGCATGCATCTGAAACTGGACCTCAGAGGGTGTTCTCGACATTGCAGACGGTAGCCCAGTAGCCCCCAGACTCTACTTGTTGCACCCAAAAAGCTGTGCTGTGAGTTCTCCATTTGTCTTCAAACAGCAGTAAACGACTTTCTACTGGAACATGATCCTTTTTGGCATATTCAGGCTTTCGGGGGCTGCTGAGAAGCTAGGGGATTGAGTCTGATTTTGTCATGGATTGCAGCCCCACAACCTCTGGCCCTTTTTCAAAGGGTCGCTTGAGGTAACCATGTTGCTGCTAAGACTGTCCCTGTTCTTGAAGTGCATGTAGGAAAAAAATCTTGGTTTTGTGGATTGTACCCTAAAAGGTTTCAATACTTCTTTTCCTCTGCTGACTTTTTATGTTGGGACAGAAACGTCCTTTACATGGTAATAGATGTGCACACCTGCCCTGAGTGCCCAACTACACTTATGTCTGGATCCCTAATGCTGATTTTCATTGTCATATGCAAACAGGGATCCAGAGTGTGTGCCATGACATATGTCTGTCTCACGGATCGTGGTTCCCAAAGCGCTGCCCTCATAGTGGTGAAATGGTACTGCCTTCACCAGGAGGTAAGCAGCAGGAACACAGTGGTGGCAGCGTACCGTGTAGTGATTAGTAAGAGTGAACAGGTATTTTTTTAACCTGTGTCACTGGAGTGAGGCCTACAGGCTCACTCACTTTTAAAAAGTTCCACTGCTGTGTGCTTACGTCACCTTCGGCCTTGGTGTGAAGTTGTGCGCCACAAAGAAGTGGTGTATCTGAGCTGGGTGTATGTGTACCTGGGAAGGGTGCAATAAAGGGATGGTGCAGTACTGAGCAGTGTGTGCATGGTGTATGCATGTGCTGGATGTACCTGCATATGAGTGGTACAGTACCTGATGGATGTAGTGCTGTGCAGTGAATGCAGGATTAATGCATGTGCTGGGTGTATGTGTGCCTGTGAATGATACAATACATGAAGAGTACAGTGCGTGCATGATAAAGGCTTATGCTGGATGTATATGTGCCTATGAGTGGTGCAGCACATGAAGGGTACAGTGTGCGCATGTTAAATGAATATGCTGGATGTATGTGTGCCTGTGAGAGGTGCAATACATAAAGGACATAGTGCTGAACATTCCACACCTTAAATGCAAGTGCTGCATGTATGTGTACTTCTGAATGGTATAGTACATAGCGGATACAGTACTGGGCATTGCATGTCTGCTGCATACATGCACTGGGTGCATGGTAAAATAAATGGAGGGCCCTGGGTTCCAGTGTGGGAGACCTGGACATGCAAGGCAAAAAATGGAGAGGAGGGAGTGAAATCCCCCAGGTACATTGCTGTATTGCTACTTTCCTGTAAGCTGAATGGGACACACACTGGGAGGGTAGGGTCAGGCCTTCCCTGTACACTTCAAAGGGTTTTCTTCGATTCAGTGAGAGGTCACAAGGAAGGGTTGTGGGCACATCACAAGAAGGAGATGGGGATTGTAAGAGAATCATAAAGAGTACGGCTGGGGGCCCTAGGCTAACCTTTTGATAAACATTTCACTGTGGCTGACAGCTAGTTGTGAACTCTAGCCACTCCCATTGCCTTCGTTGTGGGACTATCAGCTTTGGAGACACTCCTGCTGTGAC
The DNA here is from genome assembly GCA_963921515.1 of Calotriton arnoldi. Taxonomy (NCBI): domain Eukaryota; kingdom Metazoa; phylum Chordata; class Amphibia; order Caudata; family Salamandridae; genus Calotriton; species Calotriton arnoldi. Next base: position 613,316 of record CAWUFW010000371.1, on the reverse strand, counting down.
AGACTTTTCAAGAAGAAGAGGGAGCAGAGGAGCAGACACTTCAAAATAAGCAGAACCTCAACATAAAACTTATAGGACTCCTATCCAAAATCACATTTGGTGCCTGGAAATGGACTATAAAAAGGGGAGGTTGAGACCCCTAAAATTGTCATCTGGCAAGCAGCCAGATGGGCTGTATGAGGAGAGGAACCTCTGTAAGACTTTTGCCTGTGACGTGGACTGGGGGCAAAGGCCTGGTAGACTCCCTGCTGGGAGAGGGGAAATCACCCAGGGAATCCAAGACCACCTGCTCTGGAGCCTGGAGCACTGGTCCCTTCCTGTCTGCTTGCCAAGACCAGTGTGCCCTGTGAGAAAAAGCGGAGCGTTGGAGGGAGCAAGGTTCAGTGAGGAGCCCTGTCGAGTGGACTACCTGCACATGGTGTAAGGAAATGGCTGCTGCGCCAATTGGGTCGTTGCCCGTGTGCAGGACTAAGTCGGCAAACCCCATATGCCAGGAGAGGGGCACCGTGAAGTTAGCCCTGTGCTGCACAATCAGTAGGGTAGTGAAGTAGTGACCCCTTATGCCAGAAGGGACCACTGGAGAAAGACTGCCGTAAGGAAAGGGGCCGTAGCCCTGTGCAATAGTGAAGCGTCAACCCCTTTATGCCAGGAGGGGTCGCAGTGGAAAGTATCACCGTGCTGTGCTGCTACAGGGACTGCCACTCTGCTGGGCTGTTGCTCTAAAGGAACTACTTTCCTGCTGACCTGCTGCCCTCTTGCCTGGGGAAGAAGAACTGGACCTTTAACTTCAGCTTAAACTGAGGACCCAGAGTGACTCAAAGAGCTAGTCTGCTGGCCTCCTCATTGGAGACTCGGGGACAGAAAAGGCTTCCCAACCAGCTCCTGGACTGAGCTGCAGTAACCCCCTAGTGGTGCCTTCAGACACTTTCAAACCGGAACTACATTATTCTCACTGAAAATCAGCACAAGCCGCCGCCAGCCCGTCTATTTGCACAGCAAGCATCGATCACCAGCGGAGGACCACCAAAGCGAAGTTCCAACCCACCTGTCTGTGATGCCCGGCCTGCTCTTCGTGCCACGCGGACCACCGCCAGCGACGCTCTCCTTCCTCCCTTCAGCCCTCTTCAAAGTGAATAAGGCTCTTGGCACAAAACTTGAGAAGGTAAACCTTCAGCGGGAGTTATCTGGGACTGTATTTGACCCACGCTCCATTGCGTTCAGCCTGAACTTTTGACTATGACTCCCCAGTTGGCTCTTTGTGCTTTTAAATGCTACTTTTTGCTTTATTCTTTTTATAACTCTGCTGCTGCTGATCTGAGGCCCTCCTCCACCCGCAGGCTACCACCTGTGCCTCATCCCTGGTGGCCAGTGGTAGGCCGTAGGTAGGTTCTTGTCGTTGTGAGCGTCACTGTTACTGTCTTTCCCCTCGATATTTGCGCCCCCACTGTTTTTCCACTGTTTTGCGCTTCCGTTCTGTGCCCCCACTGCTGTGACTGTTTTCGTTCTGTGCCCCCACTGTTTTTCCACTGTTTTTACCCTTCCGTTCTGTGCCCCCACTGCTGTGACTGTTTTCGTTCTGTGCCCCCACTGCTTTTCCACTGTTTTTGCCCTTCTGTTCTGTGCCCCCACTGCTGTGACTGTTTTCGTTCTGTGCCCCCACTGTTTTTCCACTGTTTTTGCCCTTCCGTTCTGTGCCCCCACTGCTGTGACTGTTTTCGTTCTGTGCCCCCACTGTTTTTCCACTGTTTTTGCCCTTCCGTTCTGTGCCCCCACTGCTGTGACTGTTTTCGTTCTGTGCCCCCACTGTTTTTGCCCTTCCATTCTGTGCCCCCACTGTTGTGCACTGTTTTTCGTTCTGTGCCCTCCTGTGCCCCTTTTCATTTCTGTACCCCTTCGCCCTCCCGTTTCCCGCTGCTGTGTCCCCTGCGGCCCCGCCCTCCTCGCTGACCACTCGCTGCCCCTGCCTCCTGCCTCCCAGCTGCTCCTCCCTCCCACCTCCCCATATATGGCGGCCGCGCGCAGCTGGCGCGCCGCTGGCACGCCTAAGGCAAGCCCGTCTGCGCCCGTCCGCGCCTGGACCGCGCCCAGTGCCAGAACCCCTGGCCCCCGCATCCGCCACGAAGACCACCTCCGATACGACGCCAGCACCCTCATCGCTCTCAACCCAGGACGGACCTCCACCTGCTTCAAGGCCGCCCCGAAACGCACCCTTGGTCCCTTCACCTGCCGGAACTGCAGCTTCACCTGCCTCGGAGAGCCCGAGACTCCCGCCAAGAAGGACCTCAACCATCTACGGTGCATCCTACTAAACACCCACTCCGCACGCAAACACGCCGTCGAGCTCTGGGACCTACTCGACACCTCATCACCGGACGTCGCCTTCCTGACAGAGACCTGGATGAACGAATCCTCCGCACCCGACATCGCCATAGCCATCCCCGACGGCTACAAGATCACCTGCAGAGACCGCAACGGAATCAGAGGAGGAATCGCCATCGTCCACAAAGACACCATCAGGGTCTCGAACGGCACCGACGACACTCTCAGCACCGCCGAACACATGCACTTCCAGAACCACATGGATCCCAACACCACCGTACGAGGCACCCTCATCTACAGACCCCCCGGACCCCGACCCCAGTTCGGCGACTTCATCGCCGACTTCATCAGCACGCACGCCCTGACCTCCACCGACTACATCCTCCTCGGAGACCTGAACTTTCACCTGGAGAACAACAACGACAGCAACTCCTCCACCCTGATCGACAACCTCGCCAACCTCGGACTGAAACAGCTCGTCACGACGCCGACCCACATCGCCGGACACACGCTCGACGCCATCTTCTCCTCAAGCTCCCACGTCTCCTTCAGCCACACCTCCGAACTCACCTGGACCGACCACCACTGCATCCACTTCACCTTCCAGAACCCCTCCGCACACCACCGCACCCTACAGATCCCCCGCAGATGCTGGAGCAAAGTCACCGAAGACCAACTCCAGACAAACCTCGCACTCAGCCCACCCACCGACCCCTCCAACCCCGACGCCACCGCCCGCAATCTCAGACGATGGATGGACGACTGCGCCAACACCTTAGCCCCGCTGAAAAAACCAACCTACAAAGACACCAGCAAGAGAGCCAGCTGGTTCACCCCGGAACTCCTAGCATCCAAGCGCACCTGCCGGAAACTGGAGAACAAATGGCACAGCGAGAAGACGCCGGACAGCCGCGCAGCCCACAAAGACGCCATCCACAACCACCATCACCTCATCAGGTCCGCCAAGAGGACCTCCTTCAAAGACCGCCTCGACAACAACGCACAAAACAGCAAGGAGCTCTTCAGCATCGTGAAGGAACTCTCCAACCCCAGCTCCAACGCCAACGACATCCCGCCGTCGCAAGCCCTGTGTGATTCCCTCGCCACCTTCTTCCACCGCAAGATCGCCGACATCCACGACAGCTTCGACTCCCGGACGACCCCAACAGGCCCCGACACATCAGACCTGCCGCACCCTATCGACCATGACCCCCTGACAGCCTGGGTCAACGTGAACACCGAGGACACAATCAAGACCATGGGCACAATCCACTCCGGCTCCCCATCAGACCCTTTTCCACACCACTTCTTCAACAAAGCCGGCAGCTCCATCGCACCCCACCTGCGCAACATCATCAACCTCTCCTTCGAGACCGCGACCTTCCCAGAGAGCTGGAAACACGCCGAGATCAACGCCCTACTCAAAAAACCCAAGGCGGAACTGAGCGACCTCAAGAACTTCCGGCCCATCTCCCTGCTTCCATTCCCAGCTAAGGTCATCGAGAAGATCGTCAACAGACAGCTCACCCGCTACCTCGAAGATAACAGCATCCTGGACCCCTCCCAGTCAGGATTCCGCAGCAACCACAGCACCGAGACCGCCCTCATCGCCGCCACAGACGACATCAGGATCCTGCTGGACAACAGCGAGACGGCGGCCCTCATCCTCCTGGACCTCTCCGCCGCCTTCGACACTGTCTGCCACCACACACTACGCACACGCCTCCACGACGCAGGGATCCGAGACAAGGCCCTGGATTGGACCACCTCCTTCCTTTCCGGCAGAACCCAGAGCGTCCGCCTCCCCACATTCCGATCCGAAGCCTCCGAGATCATCTACGGCGTACCCCAGGGATCTTCCCTCAGCCCGACACTGTTCAGCATCTACATGGCTCCACTCGCACGCATCGCCCGACAGCACGACCTCAACATAATCTCCTACGCCGACGACACTCAACTGATCCTCTCCCTCACCAAGGACCCCCTCACCGCCAAATCCAACCTCCACGAAGGAATGAAAGCCGTCACCGACTGGATGAAGTGCAGCCGACTTAAGCTGAACACAGACAAGACGGAGATCCTCATCCTCTGCTCCAACCCATCAGCCTGGGACGACTCCTGGTGGCCCTCGTCACTAGGGGCACCACCGACACCAACCGACCACGCACGCAACCTGGGAGACATCCTCGACTCAACGCTCACCATGACCAAGCAATTCAACGCAGTCTCCTCCTCCTGCTTCAACACCCTCCGCATGCTCCGCAAGATCTACAGGTGGATCCCGACAGACACGAGAAGAACAGTCACCCAGGCCCTCGTCAGCAGCAGACTCGACTACGGAAACGCCCTCTACGCAGGAGCCCCGACCAAGCTCATCAAACGACTGCAAAGAATCCAAAACGCCTCTGCACGCCTGATCCTCGACATTCCACGCCACAGCCACATCACCCCCCACCTGAAAAACCTGCACTGGCTCCCCGTCGACAAGAGAATCTCCTTCAAACTCCTGATCCACGCACACAAGGCACTCCACAAAACCGGCCCAGCCTACCTCAACAGTCGACTCTCCTTCTACGTTCCCAACCGTCAGCTCCGCTCCGCCGACCTCTCCCTGGCCACCGTCCCGCGCATCCGGAGAACCACCACCGGAGGCAGATCCTTCTCTCACCGCGCCGCCAAGATCTGGAACACCCTTCCCCTCAACCTACGACAGACCCAAGACCTGCTGACCTTCAGGAGACGACTCAAGACCTGGCTATTCGACCAGTAGCGGCAAAACCCCCCCTCCTCTCCCTCAGCGCCTTGAGACCCTCGTGGGTAAGTAGTGCGCTTTACAAATCTTGTGATTGCTTGATTCTACTGATTGGAATTTTTTCATTTTTGTCTTGTTTTAATTATTAAATTAAGCTCTATTTTTCTAACCTGGTGAGGGTTTTTTGTGTGGTGTTATCACTGTTTTACTGTTTGAAGTGTTGAACAAATACTTTACACATTGCCTCTAAGTTGAGCCTCACTGCGGAGTACCAAGCTACCAGGGTGTTGAGCACAGGTTAATTTGGGGTTTGCTTGTTCCCTACCCTGACAAAGACTGTGGTTGCTGCTCGACCAGGGCTCACACCCCCATCAACCAACAACCCAATTTCTCACACCTAGGATCCCACAATTTGGTCAAGTGGCCAATCTGGGATTGATCTCAGGGTTTCCGGTCTCACATTGTGTAATTCAGTCAATAGATTGCTATCCCTTTCTCACTCCTGTTTGACATCATAGTGCAGTTCTTTGTCTTTGATTCTTGGTGCATGAGGTTAGATCAGGTGTAGCAGGCAGAATCCACAAGAAACCTCAGCTCATTTTAGGCTCGAGGGCTCAAGAGGACCTTGTGATGAACCAGAGCCTTGCATATGTTTTGAGCCTTCAGTGTATTCTGTGTCTTAAATTAGTTTAGACCCTGCTGCTAGTGTGATACCTGTTTTCTAGGTGAGGATATCTTATCTTGTATCTGTGTTGCATGTGAGGGTATTTACATTGCTGCTAAATGCTACACATTGTGCGTGTATTTTACACACAGGCTTGGACTGCTGCAGATGCTGTCCATATTCTGTGCATGTGAGGGAAGCCTGCATTGTTATTGACCAGATCGGCATGTGTTCTATGGAGATCTTGCTGCGCATGTGAGTCAAGCTTGCCCTCATCCACCCAAGTGCTGTTCCTTACACTTGTACCAAATCTGAAATGCTTCTTGTGCATTGTATCTAAGGGGGGCATTAAATGGTCCTGTCCAGTGCCATACTTGTTCCAAATTTTTGAATAAAGCTTGCAATGGCCCTGCAAAACAACACTTGTTTCATGTCTTTGAAGCAAGCTTGCAATGGCCCTGAGCAACAGACTTTGCTCCATGTCTTTGAAGGAATCTTGCACTGGCTGCCACTGCAGTACCATACTTGTTCCATGTCTTTAAAGGAATCTTGCACTGGTCCTACAGTACCACACTTGTTCCAAGTCTTTCTGGAAAGTTTTTGGTGCTCTTGACAGGTACTGTATTTCTTATACTTGTGAGCCAAGGACCCCCTGAGTCACTACTCTCTGTGTTCTATCTATTCCTGTGCGTTTTAGGTCTAAACAAAAGACTGTTTTAGCTGTCTCACAAAACTCATGTTTTTTTAAAACAAAATATGTAATCTTGTTTAGAGAAAATGGGCTTTTGGTAAACCCACTTCAGTTATTCATCAAACAGAGGTCCATTAATATATTAATTCATATCTTCTGAACAGCATACATACAACTGGGCAGTGGATCAGCCCTTTTCAGCCTTTGGCTTTGTTCTCAATGCTTGGATCTGTCTAGTAGACAACCACTGTCTGGTAATCTGAGTAACAGTATTTTGCCTGCTTAGTCTGTGTTACTCTGCATCCAGCGAAGTCTGACCTCAGGAGAAATTTCCTTTCATTCATCCCCAGCAGCTCACTTACAAATGCAGACTAGTGCTAATTGAGTAATGAGATTAGCAGCAGCTCAGCTGCCATTGCTACTCGACCACAACTTTCTCAAGTAAAGCGCCTAGCATCACTACTAAAGCTTCAAAACCATGCCACCACCTTGAAACGGTATTCTGCATAACCTTTAATTTTTTACTGTTTCAAAATGGCAGATCAGTGTGAAGCTTTACTTTAAAAAAATGTATTGAAGCACATGCCCCCCACATTTAGTTTGCATATTTTGTTCTTCTGTTTTTCTTTCTTCCTTCCTTTCTTTCTTTCTTTCTTTCTTTCTTTCTTTCTTTCTTTCTTTCTTTCTTTCTTTCCAGGGGCGGCTCCTCCGTTTGAGCGGAGGAGCTCTGCCCCACTTAATTGCCCCAGAGACAAAAAATAAAATGGTAATGAAGTTAATTCATTACCATTTTATTTTTCGTCAACTCGTCCTGAACAGAGGTTCAGGATGGGGCGTGGCCTGTTGAGTGGCAACAGGGGTGGGCTGCCTGACTGTGCACTAATTTATAGTGCGCATGTCCTTTGGCTGGCCGTCTTGTGACGGCCAGCCTCACATGCGCACTATAAACATCTAAGCCAGCAGGGGTTGAGAGCCTACACAGGCCTCTACTGTCCTCGGAAGTGGCTAAAGAAGCCGCTCCCGCCAATCCTGCCATTGCTCTCATGAAGTGGCAGGATTGGTTAAGCCCAGTTGGACGTGACGTTGGTGACGTCAGGAGAAGAAGACCACCGGAGCGAGGTGGACGTGTGTCTGGAAAATGGTAAGTACCATCCAATTTCTCGAATGTATTTAATTGTATTAATGTACTTTTTTACTGTATTAAATCTTTTTCCGCCCCTCTAATCAGCGGACTTTCCAGTTCTTTCTTTCTTTCTTTTTTTCTTTCTTTCTTTCTTCATATACTTGCACCATAAAGAAAACCATCACCTTGATTTTAGCTGGCAAGAGGAACTTTATTTTATGCAAACACTCTTCCCAGCAAAACTCCACAAAGATCAGACTCACATAGTTTGTTTTATGAGAGACATTCAGGCTTCAGTTCACCTTACTTTAAAAGCTTAGAATTACACTAGTGGACCAGTGCATCACATAAGCAACCTGTGTCTCCTATGCCACCCTCTGCCCAAACTCTGCTCCTTCCTAGTGTGCGGTTTTACCTGTGTGCGAATAGTGTGCTTCTGTGAGTGCAGGATAGACACAATCTTTTGTGAGTGCATTGTGAAGTATGTGTCTATGTGAATACAGGATTAACATTGTCTTTTGTGAGTGGAGGGTGAGAGTGAGTGGTTTACAGATTGAAGGTTGTGCCTGAGTAAGTACAGAGTGAGGCATATGCCTGTGCTGAGTGAAGTGTGAGGGATATGCCTATATGACGGCTGCTACACTGATAGCAAGCAATAGAAACATTCCATTTTCAAAACTGGCCTAACAGCACCAAAGACTTTACACCCGAGTTATCCTTTGAATCATAGGGGATAGTACGCTGTGTTGCCCTTTAGAAATTCAACTAAAGGACCGTGTAACAGTGGATAAATGAACACATCTCTAAAAGTCTCTTCAACTCAGATATTAGGATTCACAAAAATTATGAAGAACTAGGGGAACCCACAGTATTGTATGATGGCAGAAAAATCTTACTGCCTGACAAAATGTTAGCAGAGGAATAATGATGAACCCCTACACAAGCATTAGCATTGCTAATGGCCATCACACTGATTGGATGGCTCATCTGGAGTAGTGAGCCTTATAAGTTGGAATCTCATGCGTTTGAGTGGCCAATGCTTAATTTATAGACATTTGCTACAGAAGAGGGCAGAGGCCAGTAAAGCACAGTTTTAATGATTGTTCAGAAGCCAACAAAGATTCCTCCCCAGAGCTCCTCTGTTTGACAATAACTTTTATGTGATCCATTGTGGGTGGTATTGTTTGTCTCACGGCTGAATTGGCCATTGGAAATCCTTCACACCACCCAGGGAGAATTGCTAGCGCTACTTCAAAGAAAAAAAATCAAGATTAAGATAAGCAAATGCCCTACCATAGTGACACTTTTATACCAAAGTCTGTCATATTACTGTCACAGTCTGGGGGATAGGACTCGAATGCAGGGGGCTCGAACTCATGCAAATGATTGCCATCTGCTTTACCACAACACAGACAGTGACGGGCATTGCTTGCCTTTGTTTAATGGGTCGTACAATACTGCAGGACTGTGACTGGGTTTACAGCCAATTGGTATTGGCTAGCACACAATGATGGGCCATCTGTTTCTAGAATCTGTGGAATGCCAACCCTGATATATGGTCACAGCGCCTTCGGGCGCACTGGTTTGGTAGATTATTTCTCATATATGCTGCTCTTACTAAAATCGGATACAGCTGAAATATGAAGTTACAAGTATGTCACAATTTTTAAAAAACTTGAAAAACTCAACTGTGAAATTCAAGATATATTCCCAATATCTTATTTAGGCATACATTCTAAAAACAAAAGTTATTGATAAAAAGGAAGAAACGTCAGATATCAGTACTCTTGTCGTGGTCTAAGGTATTGCACCTGGAAACGCATGGGTGCAATAATGTTCTTGTTATAAAATGGCTTGTGTCTGTTTTTGTTATGGCGTATTTCAACATCAGGAAGGTGATTTCTGTAACTTCTGTTTGACGATACTTTTAGTGAATTTTGACTAACGAATTCATTACAGTCCCAAGAATTGTTTCCATCTTTCGAATCTAAATAACCACATTTTCTTTCTGTTGACAGTTTGGCAGGCAAGAGGGCGTTTGTCATCACCACGCCCTGCTCTCCTATTATGTGTCTGAAGAAACTATACCTTCTCAAGAGGTGTGAAGGGACGGAACAATTATCTGTCCTCACTTGCAAATATGTTTACCTTTTGCACAATTGGTAAATACAACCTCTATAACAATCTTTGACTTCTAGGTATTCTGCAGATTCATAGTACACTCATTTTAAAACTGAAACTGCAGAATCATACCAGGCTAGAATGTTAAACTCTCCTACGCTCATCCCGGTTTTCCATTTATAAACCAGTAGGTATGCATATCCCAAAATTCCTCTCCCCATCTCACAGTGCAGCCAAGCACGTGAAGTGTGTGCATTTTAAACCTTCACTTGTGATCATTGTTGTAAACAATAAAGGAATACACAGCCTCACAAAACAATGTGAGCGAGGTGAACCACACTGCAGATTTCAATGATTATTAAAATTAGAAATGGCAGTAAACAGTATAACTAAAATACTGTTACTGACAGAGCAGTGTTGCAATGCAAACAGGCAAGTTGCTAAAACGACACTGGTAAATGAAAACATCTTCTTTGTTCAGCTCCTCAACAACCCAACTTATGGCTGTGGTCACAACCTAGACTGCCCTTCTCCTTAATTCTAACCTCATCCAAACCTATGAACTCTATCTTCTAGATAGAACACATCCTTTAAGATGTCCACAAAGACGAAATATCCATCCTACCATACCGAAAATCAGTCCAGCCCCAATTCCCTCAGCAGAAACTTGCTTAACATCCAACGAGCCACCTTCCGTCAATCACTTCCAGCCATCAAATACTCTAAAACCATCCCACACAGACAAGCATGTGACAAACATCAAAACAATTAACCTGGCGGCACTACGCACACGGAAAAAACAGACTAAGACAATAGCCAAGTTATGGCACTCAGTTGACCTTTGAAACACTGAGAATTAAAACGCCACGATTTTTTTTTGACGGTACCAGTACAGTGCAGACTGAAAATACCAACAACGCTGGAAAAGCCACGAGAGAACTCTACATGATCTAGAGGGAACTGGTGACTCCCATGGTCCACCTCCCATCCTGTCTTCTCTCTAAGCCTATAAGGCTACATAATGGCGGCCATCAGGTATACAATTGACACTCTATCCAGAAGCTTGTCAGGAATCCTACACTGCAACTCTATCACTCCAAAGACGTCACTGAGTTTTCCTCCCTTCTGGGAATCCAAGCAGCTCATGAAGGGGTCATGGCACATAGAGGGTGTGGCTTAACGGCTAGAGCGGCTGACTTTGAAACTGGGGAACTGGTTTCGAGTCTTGCGGGAGGATCAAACATCCTGTGATTGTGGGCAAATCACTTAATCTCCCCGTGCCTAAAAATTAATGTGTCCGTCTGTAAGGCAACTGGTGCTCATGTAAAGAGCTCTTATACCTTCCGGTCGAGTTTGCGCTAAATAAAGCAGCAAAAAAATATATAGCTACTCTCCTTTGATAAATAGACCTCTTCTTCAAAAGACATATGTGCTACTAAGGTCCCTCAAGTGAGTCTTTCAAACTGGATCACTAATCACCTCATTTATGAGGGTCACATTTACCACTGGATAGCCCCTCTGAAAAACACCAGCATGCTGTCTTTACCATGCCCCACAAGAAAATGTGTGTACACCCAAAATCCTTTTTTTAAACAATGGCCCATATTATGTTTCTAGCATACCACAAACACATCGGAAACTACATTTACTTGCCAACATTTCTCATATTTGGAAATAAACTCTCTTCTCAGTGGCTTCCAGCCTGGTAGTTGCTGTTGAACAGAAAATATGAAAGTTCAATGAAAGATGGAAAATCATAAACCCTGATACTACACAGCTATTGTTCACATTTTAAGACCACAAATCACATGTTTGCTGGATGGAGATGGCCATGCTTTGGTTGACCTTTTTCTTGGACACCCATACCCATCAAGTTAAGCTGCCCTCATTTCTCAAAAAAGTCAATAAAACCTCCCATGGAATAACTTAAAGCACACCCCTTTCTCTAATAATCATTAATATATGCTCGGTTCTGCTTGCTTACACCCTAGCCACCAAGAAGATCCACTAAAACATGTAGGAGCAGCCTGGGGACAAACGCCAAGCTACTGCCAATGTCTAAAAAAGTCCCATACTATATGCCACCAAATGGGCAACATAACTTTTGACGCGTTACTCTAATTTCTTCCTGGCTTGGATTGCTGGTTGTTGGACTCCATGCACTATATCACTGCTAAACAGTGGTACAGTGGTTGTGCTTTCCCATTAAACATCTACTTTGGATTGGATTATCCTATTTGGCTTATTTAATTTTCATGTAAGGCCACAGTAGATGGCACAATAAATGCAGCCATGGCATGGAAGATACATGTTATAGGTGTACTTCAAGGTGTACTTATACCACCTACATAAATGACACAAAAACATGACTGCCGGGATCACCACTGTGCTCTACTTGGCTGCAGTTTAAAGGCACTGCAGTAACACATCGAAACTGCCTCTGGCCATGTAATAAAAGCTATGTTTATATATTAATATGTCACTCCTAAAGTGTATCTGACACATGACAGAGTGCCTAATATATAAAAAAAAGTATGCTCAGTGTATATTGGAAATCGGTGCCCTCACAGTGACTGAAGGGTTAAAAGTTATTTCCACTTTGCAGGTATGACTACATCTTCTATAGAACAAGCCTGGGTCTGATTAAAAATATTTATTTTAAATGTTCGCTTTGTGGTTATTTTCCCCTTACTTTTAAAAATCAGCTTTAATAGTGAAATCAGATGTTTGATACCTTTAATGTTAATATAAATTTACAAAATTGCGGCCTGCCAGAACCGGCTTAAACCCAGTATTGCCACTCATCACACCTCCAGAGTCCAATACATATTCCTGGCTGGTGTTGACTCTGCCTGCTAGAGAACTGTAATTAGGCCCCTGGACCAAGGAAGGCAGAGTGTTGTCAACATCTGGCCACTTAGCAGGGATTAGCCACCTGGGATGGGTCAAGACAATTGTTGAAATCAAGAACAGTCTTAATGCTTCTTTTGACCTACTGGTCGCAAATGGGGCTGACAGGTTCTGCTCCCATTCATTTCAAGCGACCTCCTGGACCAAAGGTTCCAACCCAAGCAAGATCAAGAACCAGTTCTTCCCACAACAGATGGGAGAAGAGCTCATCTAAATAGGGAAGGGTGTAGGGGGCCTTGTCTAGAGCTACTCCAGAGGGAAGAAGGGTTAAGCCCCCTTGAATTGCAGACTTCGGGAAATGTTTACAGTAAAGCAGAGAAAGTGTTGCAAAAAGAGTTTGGCACAGAGTGAGAAACAAATAGACCACATTGGGTAGGGAAAATTCTCCAATCACTGGCTAGTGCACAAAATAAAACTGGCACCTCAGATGGAGCAAGAAATACACATTACACATAAAGAATAATGCCTAACTCCTGTTGCAAGAAGAGGGTGCAAGGACTCCTGACTCCTGCTGGCATCCAGGGATGGGAACTCCTCTCCAAGTTTCAAGTGTTGGCCTCCTGTTTGTCTGCTCCTAGATACAAAAAGCAGAAAGATTCCAGGCTCCAAGAGGACCCAGCTGACAGCAGAGGACTCAAACCTGCAGGAGCTGTGTCTGGAGAGAAATCTACTGCCTAGAACAAAGGGGGAACCTGGGGCCGGCAGAACAGACCAGATCTTTTCCACCAGTTAGATTAAACTGCGATTTAATAATTTTTTCCACCTTTGAAGGTTAATGAGGTTTGCTCAGAGAGGTCACACCATAGGTGGACTAGAATACCAGGTTTATACCTTTTGAAACATTTTGCTGTGCGGAAAAAGGGTTTAGTAAGTCTTCACAGTAAAGGTATCCAGCCTTGTGGAGCCCAAACTGGGTACAGCTTCCAACTTGCCTCGCTGGAGGACTTTGAGAAAGTCCAAAGGTAAAAATCTAGGACCAGGGAAAGGCGGCAAATCCATCTGTGCGATGAAGCAATCTCACCAGCTATGAAATCAGATCGTTTGGCACCAAAACCAAAGGCTTCAGTGGGAGTTTGACAATGATATATTCAACTTCGAGGGATCCTCGCTGGCCTCGGCCTTAGACCTTGCTCTGCTGAAGAATCTCTATTTCGATATCAGAGGCTAAGGGGCAGATCTAGAGATTAGTGGATGACCTGTCGTTTCTCTCTCATGGTCGAACTGATTCGTCCATCAGACCGGTGGTTAACCTGTATTTAGGGTGTGGGCTGATGGACCATCTGCATCATCAGTTTCCCCAAACTCTGTCGACAGACAGTCCTCCATAAAGTTTTGCTAAGGTAGACACCATAGTTAGAGCTGTCTGCTATCAGAGTGGGACAAAGAGACCCTTGCGATGGAGGACATCAACTGCGGATGGAGTTCCCGAAGGCAGACAAGCCCGTCAACATTGATGGAGGACATCAACACACACCTGCTCAAAATCTACTGAGTACTAACACCTGCAGTTCCCACTACAAAGGACACTGCTCAAACACACAAACCATTTACCACTTACAACATGCAGCAGCAGAACTCCTCAATGAAAACTTTCAAACATAGCTGGTAGAAGACATCCCAGATTCTCAGAAAATGAGTTAACTGTGATGGTGGATGAGATAATTAGGATTAAGCCTTAAGTAGATCTGTAAGCTGTGGAACAACATGCAAAGGACAAATCTATTTTCTCACTTCCAAGGCACACCAAGAAGCCCTGGCAACAATTGTCTCAATGTGTTGACTTTTATTTGATGTGGGATTTGTAACATATGACATTGTAATTCTGACATGAAGATGTTGTTCCTCTGTCATTGACAGTTGTACGCAAAATGGTATAATAATTTGTTATGTAAAAGGGTGATTACAATAATTAACTTGTGTGATCACAATTGAAATCATTATGTTGTCTAAATAGAGTCAGCACTGGCATATGTTCTTTTGACATTTAGAAAGTTGCCATTTTCTTGCACTAAGCATTTGGTGCCTGCTGCCAGTGTCCTGGGTCACATGATTATGAATAGCTTAGCTGTTGGGCTTTGTGTATTCCTCCCAGACAGTGAAACAAAGGGGACTATGTGTTGGCAGGAACAGCCATCATGCCAGGATGGCTGGGGTGGATCTGTTCCCTGCCCCACTTACACTTCAAAGGGCTTGCCTCAAAAACACACAAAGGATCCTGATACTGGCCTGTTGTCACCCCAGACTTGGAGCCTTGACGGGGGAAGGGAAGAACTTTCCAGAACCAGTAGTGGGGGTAGCATAGGGAAGCCCCACACTTCAAAGGCTGGAATCAGTTATAAGTATTGGACCCTCAGAATACCTCTTCAGTACACTCTTAGACCTTGGACACTACAGAAGAGGAACCGCCTTGTTTCCCAGAAGACTGCCCTGCTGCTTGAGGCCTGCCTTGTTTCCCAGAGGACTGCCCTGTTGCTTCCAGAGGAGTGCCCTGCTGCTTGAGGCCTGCCTTGTTCCCCAGAGGATTGCTCTGTTGCTACCCGAGGACTGCCCTGCTGCTTGAGCCCTGCCTGGTTCCCCAGAGAATTGCCCTGCTGCTTGAGGCCTGCCCTGCTCTCCACGAAGGAAGACGGGACCTGCTCCCTTCATCCCAATCTTACCTTAGTGACTCTAAGGGTCAGTTGGCTGACCTCCTGCTCTGAGCTACAGGGACACAACAAATTCCAAAGGCTTCCCTGCAACTGACCAGCTGACCTTCTGCAACTGGATATGCCTGGACCAGCAATTGGACCTGCCTGAGCCATGCTGGCCTCTGTTAGAATGAGTCCCTGATCCCTAAGAGGTGTCTCTCCAGTTCCCGGACCCTTGGCTGGCATCAGAGTGTACTCCTCTTCAAGAAAAGGAGAAATCCTTAAGTTTTGGGTTCTTCCCGAGTGCAAACAGGCCCGTTTGTGCCAAGACTCTGCTGCTCGTGATGGCCACCAACACAAAGCTCCAGTGAACCCTACTTTGATCTACAGCGACTGCCAGCGATGACCGGCAATGTGAGATTTGTACTTCGTGCTACACCAACAACAGCCCACAGAGACCGCCAATGTGAAGCTCCAGCAACAACTGTCTGCAACTCTTGACTGGATCTTCGCATTACAGAGCCAACCGTCCGCGACACCAGGCCTGCTCATCGCACTACAGCGATGACCATCTGTGATGCTCTCCCTTCTTTTCGCAGCCTCCGCCACCACAAAAGGAACTCTTCGCGTTGGACTTTGAGAAAGTAACTTTTTTGTCAGCTAGACTAACCTGGTCCCTGTATCATCATGGTTGGCCTGAGCTTGTGACTTTTCCCTGGTCTAGCACGACCAGATGACAATGAATGGTGCTTTGAACTTTTAGGTGTAGGGATTGCTTTAGGTGCCTCCACTGCCTCATCTCATTTTCTTTTTTGCAATGGGACTTTTTTTACTTCTTTTTTCACATATGCATGCCACTATTAGATAACTATTGTTACCTTCACATTTTGAATGCCTATTGCATATGTTTGCAAATTTTCAAGAGAAGCCACTGATCTGCCAATGTAGTTTCCTGAGCAAATGTATCGATGTTGCTGACTTCTGCAACTACCTCGGGTGGAAACATGCATCTCCATCGGGATGGAGAGTGGCTACCTGCTCTGTCCATCACCTGCTACTTAAGCTTATTCCTTCCTGATAGTTAGCCACTCTTCAGGAACAAACCCATATCACACCATCGTTAACATATGTTAACCACAGAATGTATTCTCCGCTGGATTTGAGTCCATATTTACTTTTAGTGTCTTCTTGCATGGTTAACAGGGCTTTAAGAACAGTTAATCATTTCCTTACACACATTCTTCCATAGGAATGTTTAGCTCATTGTTTGTGCAATATCACTTCCTTTTTATGCTAAAGTCATCCTTACTATGTTGCTTGCCATTATATCTTAGTGCCTTTTGTAGGTTATGTCCTCCTCTTTAGTGTGCTCCAACGCTGCTGTTAGCTACTGCTAGTCCACCTCCTGGTTTTGTGAAGACATCAGTGCCTGTGGACTCACCGGTCACAATTTTTTATGTCAAACAAATCTCAATTTACAATTTCTTATTTTTCTATACCAACTCATATTGATTCACTCTGCTGTCGTGGCCACTGTAGGCACACAGAGAATGGCAACTCACAAATTTTGAGTCAATAGGGTCTGCTATTTGGGAATCACTACACTGTATGTTCGTAAAGAGGCATTTTATGGCTTCTCCTATGGCTGAGCATTTCTTCCATAATCTAAGGAGTGGCTTTGTTATAAATAAATACGGCAGCACACATCTTTGCATGTGCTCTATTTGAGAAGTTCCCTGTGAAACCATGTACTTTACAATTGTGCATCACTCGCCATGTATTGATGTAGTCTTTTTTAGGTCAAGCCTAGCGTTGCATCGCATGTGCTGCTCGCTTTGCGAGGCATGCAGTATTTAGTATAGCGTGAAATCTTTGTGGAAGCTTCGCCCACTCTCCGCCCATCTTTTTCATTGGCTTTGGTCCTAAATGCTTCCTACCGATTGGTTTTATGCTTGTTAGTCCCTCCTCATGACGGCCATGCCCTCATTTGTATCCTTCCATGGCTACTGGCCCCTTTACTTCGAGCACTATTTTCTTCTCGTGCCCCCCCTCCCGCAGTCTGTGACTTCTCGGCCCCCCCCGCCCCGCGCGCCCGTTCGTGCCTGCACTCCCGTTCCCAATGCAATAGGTCTCGCGTAAATGCGAGTCCTATTGCATTGCAAATGCTTGTTTTTACAGGGCTTTCTCCTGCCTGCTGTTGGACACGCTCTCCCGCACTGCACGCCAAGCTTGATATTCATGGCGGCGTGCCTACCACCCCCCCCCCCATGCCTAGAACTTCAATAATGGCAGCCGTGCTGTTTATATAGCACGGCTCAAGCATATCCTTTTAAAATGTTGTTTTTTAATACATTTATTTTTTATAAATTGCATATGGCAGCAGCGCAACTTTATTATCGCGCGCGCCGCCAAAATGCTTTTCTTTTAAAATGTATCTGTTTTTATAAAGTGCGGCACGCCAAGCTTCGTATTCATGGCGGCCGCACACCTATCTCCCGCTTTGGCGTTAGCCACGGCTCTTCCCTTCTGCCACGGCTGATACAGAGGCAGGGACAGCGAGACATACAAACTTCCCCAGCCTGGGCAGCTGCGTATTCTACCCAAAACAAATAACCATTCGCAACGGCCCCTAGCGACCCATGATTCGCTCCCAGCAACCATGTGACCATTGTTTACAACGTTGCTGGGAGCGATGCCGCGGACACTGTGTGAAAGCGTGGAGGGCAGCAGGGGGCATGAGCAGCGGCAAACCGGGCTGCCAGAGGGAGCCGCGGGGCAGGACCGGCACACGGACGCAGCGGCTGCCAGGCCAGCTCTGGGGTGCCAGTGCTTCGCCTGACTTCCACACTCTGCAGAGCCAGGCGCGCTATGCCTCAGGGCTGCTTCCCTCTTGTTTTTAACATGGTAATACTGTTCTCTTACCATGTTATACTTATATATTTAAATGTCTTTGTTCAGTGTTTTCAGGCACTCTAGTTGTAATAATATTGTGGAGTGTGGTCAGAGTACGTGGGAGAGTAAACTATTAACAATGTATTTGAACTATTTACAAGCTGTGGCTTGAAGAAAACACATGTTACATAGGGGCCCACACGGGTGCCCCAATGCGTCTCCAGCAACCACTCCTTGCATGCATGGCACCTTCAGTGTTACTATTTCTTCTGCAAGGAGGTTTGAATTGGTTTTGGACTCCCGCCATAAAGCACCGGATGCCCACGAAAGTTACGGCTCTCCTCCCAACCTTCCTCCTCTCCAGTCGGGTCAATGGCTGTCTCATCTGTAATTGGAATGTTTCGGTTGAGGTGCGTGCTAACATCATTGCACAAAACAAACTCCTAAAAATATAAATGTTAGCATTTCTATTTTTTGCATTCAAGGTTTTAAAATGAGTAGTTTGTATTTTTGCTTGAGAAATATATTCAGTTTGCCTAACATATGCATTTCTTTCTCCACCAGCATTCACCTTCAGATTAGGAGTATTTCAGTGAACATTTCTTGACAATTCGTAGTCATTCTGTGTATTATAGTTCTGCAATTTTGGAGTTTTTGGATTACCCTGCAAACCCAGTTTGCCATTAATAATCTACGTCCAAGAATCTGCTCTCTGTTTACACACTTTGGATTGGATACAGCATAAGCTGCTAGAGCAGAGCTACTTATCAGACTAGTTTTTGACGAAATCTGTCCCAATTTGTTCCAATTTTCGTTCTGGATTTCTTTGTTTAGTAAAAGCTCATCTATCCTCATGTTGAAAGGTGGAGCTTTTAAAATAACGTGTGGTTCATTATATGTGTTTGTACAGTACGATCATGCAAGAACATCAATCTGGCCTGCCTGCTGCCTTCGTTTATTGTATTTGTATTAAGGAAAATGAAGCTACGCCACCTTTGGTATCATTTTCTCCCTCTGGGTCACAAGAGATTAGGGCCTGATTTAGAGCTGGGAGGACAGCTTACTCTGTCACAAACGTGACCGATATCCAGTCTGCCTTTTATAAGTGCCATAGAAGTTAATTCACTAGTAATAAGTCGGATGGGATACCCGTCACCCTTGTGGCAGAGTTATACGTCCACACTAAACTCTAGATCAGGCCATATATTGGCACATGTGTTTTGATTTAGCTGGTGCTGCAAGTTCCCCCTGTCTATACGCTATGTTGGAACAGATGTCTTCATGGCTTCAAGAAGCTGTACTGTCCTGCACTGTTCATTTTAAGACCTCTTTAATGTGTTTCCCCCAGTAAACTCAACAAAATGCAAGCCTACTGAAGATGTCCCAGCTGAAAGGGGGTACTCCCAAAGTATAGCTCTAACAAAAGTGATGATAAGTAAATACATTTTATTGTTCAACTAATTAAATGTCTGTTGCCGTCTCATACCAGGCTATGGGGTGACTGGCAATGGTGCTGCAGTTCATGGTTTAGGGGACACAGGCCTTCTTACCTGAACACTGGGAGGACAGTTGTTTGCTGGTCTCTCGCTGTAAATGGCAGGTCAGTCACCCATGACCTTGCCTTGTGTATATAGAATGTCTCTGTGATATGAGTGTTTTTAGGTCGAGCCTGGGCAGCGCACGCGCTGCTCTCTGAGGCATGCTGTACTGAGGTATGGCATAGAAACTTCGCCCATTTCCCGCCCATCTTTTCAATTGGCTCCTGTTATTGTCCTTGTGAAAACGTTGCATTTAATTTGTGGATAGGCTTAATAGTCCCTCCTTGGTACCGCCTTGTCTGCATTTGTAACCTCCCGTAACGACTGAACTTTTTACTTGTGTTGTTACACAGTCTGCTTTATAAGTCATGAGCACTATTTTCTTTAATGATCTTCCCCTATTCCACCAACGACATCGCAGCACGCCGCTAGCTTTTATATTATTAGTAATGTATTTATTTAAATTATAGCACGGTCCGCTTTAACTACAGCGGCCACGCTTATTTAATTTACGGCGCAGTCCGCTTTCACTTTAGCTTTCACTTTAGCGGCTGCGCTTATTTAATTATTTAATTTACAGCGTGGGCCGCTTTCACTTTAGTGGCGCGCTTATTTATTTATTTAATTACCAGCGCAAACCGCTTTCACTTTAGCGGCCGTGCTACGGAGCCTTTCGAAATTAATTCATTTTTTTTCACTTTGGGTGAAAGCGCCCCATACTCGCTTTTACTTTAATGTTGGCCGCGCACCTTTCTTTAGACGCTGCTCACTGTAACCTGAATACGCGAGCAGCATCTAAAAAAAGAGGCGCGGCCACCATTAAAGTGGTCTCGCATTTGCGAGAGTTTGAGATCTTGGCATTAAAAATAACAATGCCTTTTATATATGTGTTGCTTTAAAAACATAAATAAAAGGCATTGTCATTTACAATGCCAATAGCTTAAACGCTCGCAAATGCGAGACCTATTGCATTGCAAATGCTTGTTTTAAACCTGGCATTGCCTTCTGTGTCCCATCTGGATGTTGCTATATTTTGTACTTCGTGCTCTGTGCCACTCTTTAGAACATGTTGTCCTATTTCAGGATATTGATCCGTTTTTAACTCACATACACCAATGTTATTGGTGGGCGTTCTTACAGTGAAACTTTGTTTTAGCATTTCGGTTAGCAAGTCCTTTAGTACATAATGTGCCAGGTCTTATTTTTCTTCAATTCAGTGATCTGTAAGTGTAGAATACATGCTGCATACTTTGCACAGTCGGATGTCTTCACCAGTGTAGAACACCACTCTCTGCAACCATCCCTAAGTGCACTTGACCAGACCATGCTTCTAGGGCATCTCAGTAGCCTCTTTTGCCAGCTAAAGAAATTCACACGTGCAGCTGCCTCAGCCATAATCAAGAAATCCTGCTCAGCACCAACTGCTCACTCAACACAGCTTACAGAAAAGGTTCAAGAGACCTACACCATCTTGATAGAGCGCAGAATGTGTCAAACAGGTGAAACCCTGAAGGTAATTTAAAAGTCACACCCCAGTTTCCTTAAATGACTGCTAGAAATCCTTCTGCTTTCCAAACTCCCCTGGCACTAATTACACATAGCAATGCTGATAGTAGTGCTGAACACTCAGCTTTGGCTGTTTCACCAATGTTCACACCTTTCTAAAACAGCGCTACAGAAGAGCAGGATTATCATGGAGTTAGAGCAAATTGTCCAATACTTCAGATCTGCAGAACCACAAAACACTTCCATAGAACCCCAAAAGACACTTTCCAACACACAAGGAATGAACAACTGCAAGAATACCCTAAGCAAACCCCCATTGTTATGGCACCATTTGGTAAGAGAATGCAGCAGTGCCAACCTTCAGACACTATGGGTCTATCAGCTGTTTTCCCCCCCAAGTTATTGCTGGGTCTATACCAGCACAGACCTCTTCTACTTCCACCCTTTCAAGAGGCAGGCTTTTTCACAATGGCGCATCAGGAAAATTACCAAAACTACAGGGTCCTGCGGTGGATAGCAAGTGGGAAGTTCAGGTAACCTTGAGGTGGTCCACTGTGGTGGCTCCAGAAGAGAACCCACATCAAGTCAATTCATCGACTCTCTTCTGCTCTCAGACCGGCTATCAGTTCTCCTTAAATGGAAGAATAAGGCTACTCGATGAAACAACTACGTGAAGCTTACTTGTCTAAGGGGTGGAAACTGTTCCTGCACAGCCCTTCTGTATGAGGGTCATTTTGTGAAAATTTAGTGTCCTTTCATGGAGTGAGGTTGGTTACCTGAAATTGTACAAACTTCATGTAGGAAGGCACCCCCACTTTTAGCATGGCAAATGATGTAGTTTCGAGTGTAAGGGCACAGGGTCCCTGAAAACCAGGTCCCCTGCCAGGTCTCTTTCCCTAAACTGTACCTTTTGTTTCCACAATTGTCACACCTTTAGCTCCACATAAGTCCCTAGTAAAAGATACCCCTGGTACCAAGGGCCTTGTGGTTAAAGATGATCCCTCAGGGCTGCAGCATGAATCTTGTCAGCCTAAGGGACCCCTCACCATGCACATGCACACTGCCACTGCAGCTTGCGTGTCTTGGTGCAGACAAAACTGAAGAGTTGACATGGCACACAGGCCCGTGTGCCATGCCAACAGACACTGTATGAGATGTAGGTAAGACACCTCTCTAGCAGGCCTTAGCCCTAAGGCAGAGTGCACTGAGCAGATATGCCCCTGCAATATCCTTGTCGATTCCTGGATATTGTAAATGACAGGGAAGCGATAGTAAGTACATGGGCTGGACACTCATCATTATGAGTTTGACAGCTCCATGATGGCTTCACTGAAATATGGAATGTTTGGTACCAGACATCTCAGCATAATAAACCTGCACAGATTCCAATGTCATATATATTATAAAGTGCACACAGAGGACCCCTTAGAGGGGTCCCCTGAAACCTACCAATCCTTGATGTGGTCACCGACTGGGTTGAGCCGACACGACATGACAGGATCCATCCATGATCAAAGCAAGCCACTTGATTGTCTCTCAATTCGGACACATGTGTTACTTCATAATTTTTTATGATACATATTTAGACATTCATGGTTTTCATTGTTATGACTTTATTTGAAAATATTTTTCTAATTTAACCACTTCTGTAATATTATTTCTACATTAATTCTATTGTCGAAGCAATATACATGAAATGATTGTTTGATCATTGAGAGACATTTATTCAATGGAGCCTATGTCTTGTCTTTCTTTGTGTTTTTACCTTTTGCCATGTAACATTACAGGCAGCATGCATCATACATTTTTAGATAATTTGTACTAATAAAAGTCTTTTTTATATGTTCTTTAAGCGATCACTTAGCTTCTTTCAGTATCATAATGCAATTATGTCATATAATGCAAATTAAAACATTAATTGCCTAGGGATTTGTTATTTACAACTGAGCCAGCCTGCTACCACCAGACAGTATTCTGACCTCATGGGGGGAGTGCCTGCGCACTCTGAGGCCGAGAACAACGCCTTTACTGGGTGGAGGTGTTCACACCTCCCCCTGGTCAGGAAGAGCCATCCGTGGCAGGGAGCTTCAAAGGCCTTTCCACCTTTGTAATGCAAACCCAGCCTCTCCTGTTAGAGGGAGCAGGCCCCCTTCCTGTCCTCACCCCCACTCTGGCAGGAAGATAGGCTGGAAAACATAGAAAGAATAGGAGGTGTGCCCCCCTCTGCCACCTCCACCCCTCAGGTGCTGGAGGGGTGGTAAAGTACACTTTTCAGTGCCCACCATCTTGAAGAGTCAGGAATCTGCCCACCCCCTACGTGAGGGGAGCATTTAGAGGGTGCAGTCACCTTTAATGTAAATAGCACATTGGCTACTATGTGACACTCCCTTTAAACGTCTATAAATGTAGCATTTAGGTGGCCCCTGAGCCCTGAACTTCAGTTACTGATGACCTAAGAAGAGCCAGACACTACAGAGTCACACCAGCAGAGAAGACTGCAGACACCAACTGGTTCCGCCCCAGCCCTACCGGCCTGTCTGCAGCCCTTTGCGATCCTGCGGCAAAAGAGACACGTCCTGCAGCCTAGCAACCTCCAAAGCCTTGGGAGGACTGCCTGCCTTTGACAAAGATCATGACTCCCAAGAACAGCGGACCTGTTCAAAAAGCAACCATCTTCAAAGTAAATACTCTGTCCCCGGTTCCACCTCTGCACCCAAAGCCTCCGGCCCAAGTCCATGTGGCCCACTAGTTCCAGCAAGGTTCCCCAGCCCTCCAGAGCCCGAGTCCACCGTTAGCTGACCTCTCCTGGACTCCTTGACGTCGCCTGCAGCCTCTGCACGGAGACCTCCTCAACCGCAACCTGCTCCGGTAAGCCGTTTCCGACACCAAAAGGCACCCCTGTACCCGTCCGTCCTGGGACTAGGTGAAGAGCACAAAAAGTGTCCCTACGTCCCCGAGCACCAAATCTTACCTCTGCAGCTCTTGGTTTCCTGCGACCGGCCTGAGCCTGCAGCCTGTTTCTGATTTTGGCTGTCTTCATTGCTTTGCATTGTCCCCTGACGATGTGTTGGCACCCTGCACCCGGCCACCCCTGTGCCGCTTGTAGTGTTATGTTGATCTACCTTGTGCCCCATCCAGTGCATACTTCAACTCCTGGAGACTAGCCCCGAAACCACTGCTACTCACCTGTAAGCAGCCTCTGACCGATTGCCCCCAATCCCCGTTGATTTGTACTGGGCGCCCGACCTCTAACTTGCACCCTGCACCCGGCCGCCCCTGTGCCGCTGGTGGTGCACTGTTGGAGCTGAACTGAACCTTGCCCAATACTGACATCAACTTCTGAAGACTGGTCTGGTAAGTCGATGTTATCCCTACATGCAAAGTCTGAAAATTGCACTATGTCCATTTTTGAAACTGAAGTTCGGTGGTTCTACAAAATAAATATAACCAAGAACTATTTTTATAAATGTATCTCTGATTCATTCATTGAGTGTGTGTCTCATTAATTGCCACTGTGTGTACAACAAATACTTAACACTGCCTTCTGATAAGTCTAACTGCTCGTCCACACTACCACAAAAGAGAGCATTAGTATTATCTACTTTAGTCTCTGTCAAGCCTCTGAGGATCCACTGGACTCTCTGCACAATATACCTCTTTTTGGTATAGTATATAGAGAGCCAGCTTCCTACTCTACATGAAACTATAACCATAAACTTTATTGCGCTACATATTTTGGGCTTCTACAGGACTTATAGGCCCGCCTTACAGATCTCTTCGAAGGATGTTTTAGGTGTAAAGAGACATTTAGGCATTTTAATCCCATAATATGACCATAATGTGGAGCATGTTTAGACATCGTTATCAATGTGGCCACCTTTGTTAATGCTAAGTACTTTTTTTTACCACAAAGAGGCCCGATTATGATGTCGGCCAGATCGCCACTGACAGGCCGTCTGTGGCGTTCCATCCGACACTGAAGGCTGCAGTCCAACTGCCGCATAATGATGCGGTCGGACAAGCTCAGCAGATAGAGGGACCGACCGACACATCCTGCAGGCTCAAGGAGCCCGTCAGAGCGTAATCCATACAATGGGGGCGGTGCCTGCAGAGACACATTCCTAAGGATTACAATGTCCCTTTTCCCTGTGCCTTTACATGGCGGACCGACCGCCATGTAATGGCAGACGGAATGGGACTTTGGGGACTACTAGCAGGGCCTACATCCCTGTGGGCCTCCGCTATGGGAACAGGGGGGGATATGTAGTGCCGCCCCCAAAGATCCATGCACCGTGTGCCAGGCACAAGATGGTGCCTGGCACACGGTGCATGGATATTTCAAAACATGCCTTTTTCAATTGTGGCTTGTGCTGCAGCACTTTTCTGGCCCGCAGCACAAGCCGCAATTGCAAAAAAGCATGTTTCCGACCGCCTTCATGGCGGTCGCATCGTAATAAGGCTCGTGGAGACGCTGACTACTTGTCGTGCGGTGTCCATCCCGATACGATGGTGGTCGGTGGTTTGTCCGACCGCCATTGTAAAGAGGGCCAAGTGTTTTTCTTGCATTAACAGATGTACGTTGTCTGATCTTATAAATATATATATTTTTTCAATTAACTCAGGACAGGTCTACAGATCTGCACTATGCTGCTAGGCTGTAACAAAATGATCTGGCCATTGTTTGACAAGTATCAAAACAACAAGTCATGTAAAAAAAATAGAAGAAAAAAATAATATAAAAAATAATAGACATGCATCTCTTGTGACCACCTGGAAATTAATACTCTACCTATAGTCAAGTTGTTATATGATAATATAGACTAGGATGAACCGTGCTGCTTTCTGCTTTTCATCATCAAGAACACGTTCACAATCTGCATTTTCCAGAAGATGTAGATTAAGGTGTCACTCCCAAGCAAATTGTATTTCTCTTTCACAAGGATTGTTGTGTGGGATGATGTTGTTCTCCAGCAGTATGAGGCACCATTGCCATAGCAACAGATAATAACAGGCTCCATCCTAGAAAAAAATCACTGAACTACCTAAGCAGAAGCAAACAAGTCGTAGGCACTTTGAATGGTCGACATATGTCCAATGAACCGGTAAAATTGATTACTTCTGTGCTGGCAGTAATGAAGCTATTCATTAAACTGGAATAGTATGTCTCTGGTTTCTTAATGATTGCGCGCATTCCACATAATGTTATACATTTAAAGAAATTGATGTCATTGGCTTTGGACAATTTGTATTGCTTGCCGGCTGAATGATTACTTGGGGAAGACGGATTTTCTCGCATTTTCCATACGTGAATGAGGTCTCTCATTCCAGGGCAACTTTAATTAGTTACGTTTCTAATTTAGTAAACAAAAACATGCGCTTGCAAAGCATAAAATTGTGTCAACAACATTTCGCTTTTTTCTTTCCACTTTTTAACTATTGTCCTACAATTCTTATTAACAACTATAATAAGTGTGACCATAACATAAATGTGCGCGCGCACAACTTGATTGTGGCTACGTATTGTTTTTATTCGCACCAGTGGTGGAGGCAGGTTTTGGTGTCAGAGGTGGAGACAGATTTCTCAGTGTGCACCTGTCCAGACCCTCTGCCTAGGGACTAGGCATATTATATATATATATATATATATATATATATATATATATATATATATATATATATATATATATATATATTTTATATATATTTATATTGGTCCGGGATTGTAAACAGAAGGACTGTGTAATGCCAATTGTTAAAGCCAAATAAATATGAATTTTTAAACTGACCTGAAAAGTGGAGTTGGTGTTTGTTGGACGGGTGCCGCCGGATTGGGTGTTCAGGAGGAAGAACACCAGAAAGATATATATATATATATATATACACACACACACATATATATATATATCAAGCTTTAGTCGGCAAAACCGAAGAACAGGCAGGCACTCCAGGTAGTGGATTTATCAAAGATTATTTATTTCAGCAAGTTCAAACGCACTGACGCGTTTCGGCAAAAAGCCTTTCATTATTAGGAATCAACTGCCTATAGGCCACTCTACAAACCCACACCCTGCCAACCAGGCAAAGATGCATGTTAACACTCATATCATGCCATATCCATATTTGTAAAGCGCGAACATATCACCCCCTTAAGGTTTCAAGGCGCTGGGGGCCGTCAGGGAGATTAAGTGAGCTATTCCTCAGAGTCACATGGTGCTGAGCTGAGCTGCCTCCGGAGTCAGAAGCTCTGGCCTCTTTTTAAGGGTATGAAGCATCAAGGAAGGAACCCATAAGACAAACCAACTATAGTTTATATTGTTCGCACTACGACAGTCACTTTAGTGAGGAGAAAAAAGCTTCCCATGGCTTATGGGAAGTTTGTTGCATTCTGATATTTGAAGAGCAAACTGGGACCACCGGAGGGTGAGGTGAGCAAGAAAGCTGGCTGGAAAGTATCTGATGGGACTGGTGGAGTTAATAAATTGCTATCATGAACTGTGTGTCCTGACTCTAAGTTTATAACATAAAAGGATAGGAAAAATTCCACAAATGTTATTGCACCAGGTTTCAGAAGCTCCGCTGGTGACTTTGCATTTGCCAGAACCAGGGTAGTGACCTTCTTCTCCATGGACTCCCCCACTACCACCCTCCAATTGTGCCCCATATGTCCTCTCTCACATACATTTCATTTGTTTTATAGCGCTACTCATACAGTGTAGGGTATCTGAGCACTTTACATCACACACACATTATTCAGAGACAATGAATCATATGTGTGTAAATCAGTCTACTGGAAATGTTACATAAGAAACTGAGGATTGCAAGTTGTATGAATCACGTCATCTTTTCTAATTGGCAGTATATTTTAAGAGTGTTTGGCCTGGAGGAGCACAAACCGGGGATTTAAAATGCATTATAGTGGTTGGATTTGGATTTACTAATAAGAATGTATTTCTACCCAAACGAACCCTTTATAGCAACATTAGAATAATGAAAGACTGGGAAAACATAACATTCTATACAATGCAGTTGCATACAGCTCTTTGATACCAGTTCATAGGTCACTGTGCTATATTAGGATTGTAGCTTCTGAACTGCAAGCAACAAAAGGATCTCTATGACAAAAGCAGTATCCAACTGAGCTATCCACATAAAATACAGTTCTGTGATCTGCATGGTACACATTCTTTGCAACAGGCACATTAACCCTCTGCGCCACGAGTCAAAACTACTACTAGACAAAACTCAAATCTTCTCCAGCAGGAACATTATTCACTAGAGTTATCTTGCCATTTTTATTGTTGCCTGAAAACAGCTGGACACACAAGGTACTCTGCAGCAGGTGTGTTTAAACCTGTAATTTATTTCTAAACACAGCACCCCACTCCCCGAATTCAGCGGTAGGTGTGGCCGGCCCTACCCAGAACTAAAGCTGTTATGTCAGGAATTGTTACATTTGCACTCTTTTTAAATGTTTTCTAAGCTCAAGAATGGAGCATGTCAATGGGCAAGAGATTACTTACATCTCTCAATACTGCCAGCCCAAAATAAAGTCAGGAAGCTTGATGGAATGTACGTGTTTTGCTTTTTCAGCATGCATCGCTCAGTCTAACATTGGGCTCTAGTGAGATAAATTGTTCGACATGAGCAGATCTCCAATCTTTAGCTGTCTACCTAGTTCCTCCTGCAGAGAGTGACCAGATGATCTGGTTTGGATCAGGAATGTGCCAATGTTTGTGCATGAACCCCAGTGCCTCGAGAGACTCTCTCAGGACAGATGATTGACTTGTTTGCACCAATAGGCTGTGCTTCTCCAGGGAAGGCAGAGATATTGGTGCTACATGTAGGTGCTAGTTTGTGCCTTCCTCTGACTGCCACAAAGAGTGAACTTGAGCCACCCCACTACCAATCAAGAACCTCTAAAGGCTGGTTCTGAGTGCTAGCACACTTAAGGATGGTGCCTAGGAAGGCTGCAAAATCTGCCTGTGGGAAAAGAATTTTACAACGCCGGCTGAGCCACGTCTGACGTTTCTCCACAAGCGGAACCACGCTTGCCTTAACCGCATATACCTTAACCACGCATATGCGTGGTTAAGGCAGTGCGTGGTCTAGATGCGTGGATGGGCAGACATAGGAAGAGGAAGGATCGGGAGACATGGACGTGGTCTGGTAAGTTTTTTTGTGGGGTTTGGGGGGAGGGGCTAGTTTTTAGGGGTTGAGGTAGTTTTTAGGGCTCCGGGGTCGGGGTTGTTTTCAGGGCTCGAGGGGGGGTGTGGGGTTGTTTTAGGGCTCATGGAGAGTCAAGTTATTTTTAGGGCTCAGGAGGGGGTCAGGGTTGTTTTTAGGGCTGGGGGGGTCGGAGTTGTTTTTAGGGCTGGCGGATTGGGTTGTTTTTAGGGCTCTGGTGGGTCGGAGTTGTTTTTAGGGCTGGGGGTCAGGTTGCTTTTAGGGCTCGGGGGTTGGAGTTGTTTTTAGAGCTCAGAGGGAGGGCGGGTTGTTTTTAGGGCTCAGGGTTGTTTTTAGGGCTCAGGGAGGGTCGGAGTTGTTTTTAGGGCTCAGGGAGGGTCGGAGTTGATTTTAAGGCTCAGGGCGGGGGAGGCTGGGGTGTGATCTTTACCTCACATATCCCTTTAGTAGTCATATCTTTACCACGAAATTGCGTGGTAAAGGCATGCATGGTTAAGGCATGCATGGTAAAGGAATGCGTTAAGATTCATTTGTTGGTCGGGAAGCATTGTAGAGGCACACGTGGTTTAGCCATGCGTGCCTCTGTCAAACAACTTCTGCCTGCCCATGTGTTGGTGCACACCATATGTGGTGGATAGAAGTTGATGAGCCATGCATTTGATGGCAGATGTCATGGCTACTACACTGTGCAAATTAGGATGGGAGCCACTTGACTAGCAGGTTTTTCATTGTATCAAATTATAGCTTGTTTTTTTATGTTTGCTTGATAGGACACTTTTGCTGTTTCTAAGTACTGGATGCAATGTGTTACTGCTATTAATTAAATGTGAATGGAGAGAGATTTCTCAAGGCCACCACTGAATGCTGATAGAATGCTTTGGATCTTGAATTAAGGAGGAAAGTTTGATGTAGGAGGTCAGAGGCTCGTTTTTGTCTATTAAATCTATACTCTATTTTTCTAACTTGGTTTGGGATTTTTATTGCTTGGTGTTTTAAACGTTATTACTGTTTTGGTACTGCATAAATGCTTCACACACTTCTGAATGTTAAACCTGTCTGCTCTGTGCCATAGCTACCAGGGGGTTGAGCTCAGATAAATTTAGTGACTTCGAGGGTTCACTCTGACATTTTTTTTCCTGTACTTTACATTAGGGAGACTCAGCAGTCAGGGCAAAAATCTCTGCATGGTAAGATTTAAGGAAAAATAAAAATGTTTATTTAACTCAAAAATAAAATGAATATTAATTTTTTTTTAATGTTAAATATTAATGTAAAATCATTTTATATACTTACTACAACACTATTAAATTCGTTTTTAATTACAATATCAACTAACAGAGATACATTAAATTAAAATTTTAAACAGGTGAGACCTGCCTTAGTGCACTTACAGTTATTATCCAATGTGCACACTTGTTTCCATGTGACACATTTATTCTCAGGTGCTGTAAGATGGGAGAAGCTTATGGATAATGCATGATATAATGCTTTTTTATTGCTGTCTCTTATGGTTTTACTTTGTTTTAAACTGAATAAATATTAAAATGAAATTAAAATGATTTTTCTGAAGTTTCAATTGAAAAATTAATTCCCACCTAAATATTATTTATCTGCATTAATATTTATTAAAAGTGATGTATACATTTAACTGAAATTAATTTATTTTTTATTAAACTTTGTTACATGAATTTTTTAATTCAAAATAGCTTATTAAAATATTTTATAATTAAATATGTAGTTTTAAAAAAATTTAACGTGAATGTATATTTATCTATATTTTTTAGTATTTTAAATAATTTAATGCCCCTATCGACATTATTTTCTATGAGAGTGTGTTTAAGTACCAGGGGGTGGCCAAGTGTAATGCTGGACTTGCTACTGTTTTTTTTTTTAAATACTAATTTACATTTGGAGTTTGTATATACTGAAAAGCAGTAAACTTACTTAAAAATAAGTGCAAACTTACCCACAAGTGCAAGTTACCTCTGTGAATCAGGCCTGGAGTTTCTGAATACCGAAAAGTAGTAAACTTACTTATAAGTGTAGGTTACTATTGTGAATCAGACCCAATGTGAATAGGGTCCGTGATATGATAAATCACTGGTTTATAGCTCTCCAAATCAAGACCACTACGCATCAGATCATGTTGGGACCTTGGAAAAATTTGGCAAGAAAAAAACAAAAAAGTGACTGTGGTAGAAGCCCTACAGGGCAAAATCCATGATTTAGACACCATCCTGTAGCGTTCTCCCCAGCCCGGGAGCATGCAAATTAAATACGCCGCACACGCAGCTCTGCAATACACGTCTTTATTCTTCAACATACAACCACACACTGCACGCATTGGGTCATAATTTTTATAACCACACCTTAACACCTCCCTGCAGATCATGTAATTCCTGTTTAAATTCCGCCCAGACCCGCAAGGGTCCTAGCGCGCATAATCTCAAGACACATCCCATCTGTCACAAATATAAAAGAACATTTTCTGGCCTCAAAGCAGAACAAAATGCTTCATGCCCACACTGCACACTTAAAATGAAAAACATGTAGGTAAACCAAAATAGGCTGAAACCAGTCTGAGGTTTCCTGTGTTCTCACTCAGGGGGGATGTGGCCTGGTAGTTGGCGTGGACTGTTCCTATTGGAGCACGGCTAAGACCGATAATACAGTGGGCGAGACTTTTGCAAGCATTCCACCCATCACCTTTATTGTTTCAGACAAGATCAAATAGCCTGATAATATCAAAGTATTAGAAAGTGTTGCATTATTTGAAATGTTTTAGCCTTGATGCGAAAGTTGATTTTTCCCATTAAACGAAAAAATATCACCAAAGGTGAGAAAGTTGTTTTTTATATTACTGTTATTGTAATTCATAAATAAGTATTCCTTTGTGTTTGCAAATCAGAAGAGGTGTCCATCTATTTAAAAAGGCTTTTGTTGTATTTACAATGTGCAGTTTTATTCAACCGACGACACCCAGCTGATCCTCTCCCTCACCAAAGACCCTCACACCGCCAAAGCCCACCTCCACGAAGGAATGAAGGCCGTCGCCGAATGGATGAGGACCAGCCGCCTGAAGCTGAACTCGGACAAGACGGAGGTCCTCATCCTTGGTTCCAACCCTTCAGCCTGGGACGACTCCTGGTGGCCAACATCACTGGGAACAGCCCCGCCACCCACCGACCACGTACGCAACCTAGGGGTCATCCTCGACCCCACCCTCTCCATGACTAAGCAGGTCAACGCCGTTTCCTCATCCTGCTTCAACATCCTCCGAATGCTCCGCAGGATCTTCAAGTGGATCCCCACCGAAACAAGAAAAACAGTCACCCAGGCCCTCGTCACCAGCAGGCTGGACTACGGAAACGCCCTCTACGCAGGAACGACGGCTAAGCTCCTGAGACGGCTGCAACGCATCCAGAACGCCTCTGCACGTCTTATCCTCGACATCCCCCGACGCAGCCACATCACACCCCACCTGAGAGACCTGCACTGGCTCCCTGTCAACAAGAGGATAACCTTCAAGCTCCTCACCCACGCACACAAAGCACTCCACAACTCCGGACCAGCCTACCTCAACAGACGACTCAGATTCTACACCCCCACCCGCCAGCTCCGCTCGACCAGCCTCGGCCCTCGCCACAGTCCCCCGCATCCGGAAAACGACCGCCGGCGGCAGATCCTTCTCCCACCTCGCCGCCAAGACCTGGAACACCCTCCCCAGACCCTCCGACAGACCCAAGACCTACTGGCCTTCAGAAGACTCCTCAAGACTCCTCAAGACCTGGCTCTTCGATCAGTAGCAGCACCACCCCCCTCTTCCCCCAGCGCCTTGAGACCCTCGCGGGTATGTAGTGCGCTTTATAAGTGACATGATTGATTGATTGAACCCCACATTTGGAGGAACTGCTTACTACAGCTTTTATTGTTTTTCTGTCTGATTTAAAAGTACTAGTTAGGTTTTGCAGGTATATAAAATAGAGTAGCAGTGTATTCACGTTTCAGAGAGTGGAATGATTTATATACTAATAATATTTTTTATCCTGCTGAGCAATCCTGAAAAGAAGCTCTAAATTAAGCCACATGTCTGTGAATCGAGTGGGATGCTGACATGATATTCAAATAAAATATACAAGTTTTCATATATGAATTTTGTCTTCGGACCTGAGAAGTGGAGACACAAAACATCCTCTAGATGCAGCTAATATAATCACGCAGCAGCAGGGTCGGATCCCGACACTGACTAAAAGTGGATCATTGTGTTTGGCTTAAAATCCGGCTCATAGAGTTCTTCATAATAAGCAGCAAGGTACAGAAAATGGGGAGAGGAGTTTCTCATTCTTGGTACGTAGGTATTAGAGTGCACTCCCTGTTTCAAGACAGGTAGGATCAGTATTTATGTTTTCACTGGTCTGTGGTCAAAACACTCTTCTTTAAAAGATTACTTTCTAGTTATTGGTTAAGTGACAGAAGCTAGTTAACCCTATGCTAATTCCCTTTCTATCTAGGATACATGGCATCACAGCACCGAAATACATTAGAGCAGTGTGTCTATAAAAGTGAAATTGTAAATCATTAGAAATACAGCCGTATGTTAAAAAAGGCTACATTTTGGTTGGCTCCTAGCCGGTGGATATTTACCCAGCAGATTCATAGCTAGTACCAGAGACAATGCTCATTACAGTTTAAACCTACATATCCCTAAAACAGCTACCTGTAAACATCACAACATTTTAATAAAACACTAGAGTGTTCATCTAGCTCTCAGAATGTGCCTGCACCCGGAAATATGATGCTGTCAAAGACAGCCATAGAAGCATTCACCTGCGCAGAAGGCTGAATATGTACATATGTGCTCTGTCATGGCCTGCTTTAGGAAGTCAAATGCGTATTTAGGCATGCCTCTGTCCATATCTCTGTCCAAATCACACTCCAGGGCTGCCTCTTTGAAGTCAGCTCTGTTAAGGGGAAAACAATGATGACATATCCCTTGGCATCACTCTAAACTGATAGTTGTCCTCTGGAGTGGAGAAGGCTGACTTGTCCTTGGCTCCTTCTGTTAGGGCAATCTACCAGTACCCTGATGCAAGATCAAAGGTACTTAAGAACCTAGGGACTGAAGACCTAGGGACTTACAGATAAATTAAATATACCAATATTGGATAAGTCAATGAAACCATGTTTAGGGGAGAAGCACATGCACTTTAGCTCTGGTCAGCAGTGGTAAAGTGCTCAGAGTCCTTAGGCCAACAACAAGAAAAAAGCAAAAAGTTTGGGGAAGACTACCCTAAGGCTGTCTGGTCTAATAATGACCTATACGTATAACAGTCAGTTATGCAATCTGCCTAGGTCACTCCTTTTGTTTTTCAAAATGTTTTTGGACATTTAAATTTCATTTTTTCATCCAAGCAGTGGCAGCTGGTGACCATTCACACAGGACAGGCATAAAATGTTGCTCACTCTAGCAGAGAATAAGCAAAGCAAGTGAGGTAAACCTGTAGGGGTTTTTAAAAAAGACAGCAAAACAGTGCTCCGTGGGGGATTTTTATTCAAAGAAATTAGCTAAAACATCTGGAGATCAAGAAACATGATATTTCAGATGATTTTGCTTGCTCCAGCATACACATGCTGTTAAACTATTTCATAGCTTAATAATGTCAGTGTACCTCTGCAATATTCCCTCCTTCTACTACTAATTTTGCTAAAGGTGTCTATGACCTAACCATACCACTCAAGTATACTATTAGTAACCATAAGCCTTGCCTTCAACAATCAGTAGGGGCCAATTACGATGTCGGTCAGAAAGCCTCCGACCGC
Organism: Calotriton arnoldi; assembly: GCA_963921515.1. Lineage (NCBI taxonomy): Eukaryota > Metazoa > Chordata > Amphibia > Caudata > Salamandridae > Calotriton > Calotriton arnoldi. The sequence continues at coordinate 578,169 of CAWUFW010000371.1, read as the reverse complement.
TAGTCGAAAGCTTTCCGACCGACTGCCAAATTACGATGCCAGCGGTCAGAGCGTGAACCGGACGGTCATTCCGACGCAGTTCCGACTGACTCTCAGAGACTTCCAGCTGGTCCGAACCGCACTGTAGTCCTCTATGGACTGTGTTTCCACGCATCAGGATTACGATGCTGGTTTCCCATAGCCTCACCGTGCCGGCCTTTCCGACACGGAAAGGCTATCGGATAGCGATATTGGGGGCCCCTAGCAGGGTCCCCTTGCCTCCTTTGCCTACGTTTGGTGGCGGAGGAGGTACCTAGGGTGCCCCCCCCCTGTAAATCTATGCACTGTGTGGCAGGCACCATGGGGTGCCTGCCACATGGTGCAGGGTTTTACACACACACCCATTTATTTATGGGAGCCTGTAGGCCGTAACATTAGCTCCCATAGAGAGATGTGAGTATCCGACCTAACAGTGTTCAGTTGCATCGTAATCAGGCGGTCGGAACCGCCGACCTGAGGTCGGTCGAATCCGAGACGGTGTCGGTCGGAGGCAACTCCGACCGACATCATTTATTAGCCCCTAAGTGTTTTCAGACAGGAGGGATAAAGGCACTAGGTTAGTACACGCAGCAGCAGTAGGCCTCTATAGCTACCAGGATATTGCAGAGTAGTAGTCTTCTATGGCTATCGAGCCATCATAGGAAGAAAGCATACACAGTCATCAGACATATTACAAGCAGCCTACTTCTCTTGCCATTTCTATCTTTACCTGTCTCGCTTTTTCCATGTGTCTATTACTTTACCCTCTCTACATTTCTATGACACTTTTTTTTACCACTCCTATCATCCTCACCTCTCTATCTTATTTCTCTCTATACCTCTCATCTCCCTCACTACCTCACCTCTTGATACCCCACCGCTCTCTCTCATATAACCTCTCATTGATCCTCTCAATTTATCTCACCATTTGTTCACTACTTCACCATCAACCTCTTTTTTCTCTAATTCTACTTCCGTTTTCTTTCCCTTTCTAAATATTGTAATCCTTTTTGGCTACCTCTATTTTTCTATCTCTACCACGTTTTCTGTATCATCAACTCATCTGCCTCGTTATCTATCACACACACAAAATAAATCTCTCTCTGGACTTCCTTCTCAATTTCAACTCAGACCCACCACCTCATCTATCCCACTCAACCTCTTTCTTTATAGAGCTCTCTGCCTCAACATCTGTTCTTTTTTTTCTATCTCAAAACTCTCTACCTCTGTATAAGCCTCACCATTCTTTTGTTTTATTATACGTAGGTCTCTCAGTTTCCTCCTCCCGCTGTCATCACATTGCTCTGTCTACCCTTCGCCCCTCTTTCTGCCTTTCTCTTTTCTCCACCACTCTTTAATGCCCTATTTTTCTATACCTCTTCTCATTTTATTCACTCCTGACCTTGCATCTCTTTGTTTTTCCTCAATTCTCTCTGTTGTTTGTCTACCTCACACTGCTTTTACCTCCTTCTAATTCACCTCTTTTCCTACATTACATCCAACTTACCTCATTCCTTGTACTCCTCTGCCTCTCTCCACATTTCGTTCTCCCTATTTTAGCTCTCTCTACTGCACTCTAGAACTTTATCTATTTCTTTGTCTTTCCTCTGTCTACCTCACCTTTTGCTATGTACTTTATCTCTCTCTCTCTACCTCGCATATATTTCTATCTATATCTACCCCCTTCTTCTTCTCTGCTTCACGTCTCTTGCTGTACTGTTTACTTTAGGTCTCTGTCGATCACTTCCATCCTTTCCATTTAATATCTCTTGTTCAGCAGGCACAGGTAGTTCTCTAGCCAGAGAACTGCACATGTGCAAAGAGCAGAAGACAAACAAAGCAGGAGAAGAGACATTAGGAGAAAGATATTCAATTTTAATCAGTAGAATGGTACAAATCCTCAGAGCAGCGCAGTAATGAAGGGGGATATATTTGTGATGACAAATATTCAACAACTAAAACTACAATTTCAAGTTCCATGTGCATATGCCTTACTTTAATATTATGCAAAAACAACAGTTGATGGACAGAATGCAGAACAATGTCATACATTCAACCCAGTACAGAGATCTGGGCCTAAATCCATCGTTTTTTTGCTCACCATGCCATTCCAGTTTGAACCCAGCCATATGCAAATCAGTCTTGACCCTGTGCCTCATGGGAACAGTCCAGCCCGAACTGCCAAGCCAGGTCCTCCCTGGACTGGAAACAAGCATACTAGGACCGGTTTCGGGGTTTCACCCCTCTTCAGCCAGGATAGCTTGATTCCAGTGGCATGGAGATCACGGGACCCACGTCTGGGCATACCCGTCCCACTCAGGGTGACAAATGCAAAAACAACAGTTGATGGACAGAATGCAGAACAATGTCATACATTCACCCCAGTACAGAGATCTGGGCCTAAATCCATCGTTTTTGCTCACCATGCCATTCCAGTTTGAACCCAGCCATATGCAAATCAGTCTTGACCCTGTGCCTCATGGGAACAGTCCAGCCCGAACTGCCAAGCCAGGTCCTCCCTGGACTGGAAACAAGCATCCTAGGACCGGTTTCGGGGTTTCACCCCTCTTCAGCCAGGATAGCTTGATTCCAGTGGCATGGAGAGCACGGGACCCACGTCTGGGCATACCCGTCCCACTCAGGGTGACAAATGCAAAAACAACAGTTGATGGACAGAATGCAGAACAATGTCATACATTCACCCCAGTACAGAGATCTGGGCCTAAATCCATCGTTTTTTTGCTCACCATGCCATTCCAGTTTGAACCCAGCCATATGCAAATCAGTCTTGACCCTGTGCCTCATGGGAACAGTCCAGCCCGAACTGCCAAGCCAGGTCCTCCCTGGACTGGAAACAAGCATCTTAGGACCGGTTTCGGGGTTTCACCCCTCTTCAGCCAGGATAGCTTGATTCCAGTGGCATGGAGAGCACGGGACCCACGACATGGCTTGGCAGTTCGGGCTGGACTGTTCCCATGAGGCACAGGGTCAGACTGATTTGCATATGGCCATGTCTGAACTGGGGTGGCGGAGTGAGCTAAAGAATGATGATGGATTAAACCCAGATCAGTTGACTGGGGGTGAGTGCTTGCAATGTTCAACACTCCGTCCATCATCCTCTTTGGTTTTGCTATGTTCGCCCTAAGTTGGCAGGGTATGCCCAGACGTGGGTCCCTTGCTCTCTTTGCCACTGGATTCAAGATAGCCTGGCTGATGACGGCTGTAAGCCAGAAACCGGTCCCAGGATGCTTATTTCCGGTCCAGAGAAGACATGGCTTGGCAGTTCGGGCTGGACTGTTCCCATGAGGCACAGGGTCAGACTGATTTGCATATGGCCATGTCTGAACTGGGGTGGCGGAGTGAGCTAAAGAATGATGATGGATTAAACCCAGATCAGTTGACTGGGGGTGAGTGCTTGCTTGCAATGTTCAACACTCCGTCCATCATCCTCTTTGGTTTTGCTATGTTCGCCCTAAGTTGGCAGAGTATGCCCAGACGTGGGTCCCTTGCTCACTTTGCCACTGGATTCAAGATAGCCTGGCTGATGACGGCTGTAAGCCAGAAACCGGTCCCAGGATGCTTGTTTCCGGTCCAGAGAAGACATGGCTTGGCAGTTCGGGCTGGACTGTTCCCATGAGGCACAGGGTCAGACTGATTTGCATATGGCCATGTCTTAACTGGGGTGGCGGAGTGAGCTAAAGAATGATGATGGATTAAACCCAGATCAGTTGACTGGGGGTGAGTGCTTGCAATGTTCAACACTCCGTCCATCATCCTCTTTGGTTTTGCTATGTTCGCCCTAAGTTGGCAGGGTATGCCCAGACGTGGGTCCCTTGCTCACTTTGCCACTGGATTCAAGATAGCCTGGCTGATGACGGCTGTAAGCCAGAAACCGGTCCCAGGATGCTTGTTTCCGGTCCAGAGAAGACATGGCTTGGCAGTTCGGGCTGGACTGTTCCCATGAGGCACAGGGTCAGACTGATTTGCATATGGCCATGTCTGAACTGGGGTGGCGGAGTGAGCTAAAGAATGATGATGGATTAAACCCAGATCAGTTGACTGGGGGTGAGTGCTTGCAATGTTCATCACTCCGTCCATCATCCTCTTTGGTTTTGCTATGTTCGCCCTAAGTTGGCAGGGTATGCCCAGACGTGGGTCCCTTGCTCACTTTGCCACTGGATTCAAGATAGCCTGGCTGATGACGGCTGTGAGCCAGAAACCGGTCCCAGGATGCTTGTTTCCGGTCCAGAGAAGACATGGCTTGGCAGTTCGGGCTGGACTGTTGCCATGAGGCACAGGGTCAGACTGATTTGCATATGGCCATGTCTGAACTGGGGTGGCGGAGTGAGCTAAAGAATGATGATGGATTAAACCCAGATCAGTTGACTGGGGGTGAGTGCTTGCAATGTTCAACACTCCGTCCATCATCCTCTTTGGTTTTGCTATGTTCGCCCTAAGTTGGCAGGGTATGCCCAGACGTGGGTCCCTTGCTCACTTTGCCACTGGATTCAAGATAGCCTGGCTGATGACGGCTGTAAGCCAGAAACCGGTCCCAGGATGCTTGTTTCCGGTCCAGAGAAGACATGGCTTGGCAGTTCAGGCTGGACTGTTCCCATGAGGCACAGGGTCAGACTGATTTGCATATGGCCATGTCTGAACTGGGGTGGCGGAGTGAGCTAAAGAATGATGATGGATTAAACCCAGATCAGTTGACTGGGGGTGAGTGCTTGCAATGTTCAACACTCCGCCCATCATCCTCTTTGGTTTTGCTATGTTCGCCCTAAGTTGGCAGGGTATGCCCAGACGTGGGTCCCTTTCTCACTTTGCCACTGGATTCAAGATAGCCTGGATGATGACGGCTGTAAGCCAGAAACCGGTCCCAGGATGCTTGTTTCCGGTCCAGAGAAGACATGGCTTGGCAGTTCGGGCTGGACTGTTCCCATGAGGCACAGGGTCAGACTGATTTGCATATGGCCATGTCTGAACTGGGGTGGCGGAGTGAGCTAAAGAATGATGATGGATTAAACCCAGATCAGTTGACTGGGGGTGAGTGCTTGCAATGTTCAACACTCCGTCCATCATCCTCTTTGGTTTTTGCTATGTTCGCCCTAAGTTGGCAGGGTATGCCCAGACGTGGGTCCCTTGCTCACTTTGCCACTGGATTCAAGATAGCCTGGCTGATGACGGCTGTAAGCCAGAAACCGGTCCCAGGATGCTTGTTTCCGGTCCAGAGAAGACATGGCTTGGCAGTTCGGGCTGGACTGTTCCCATGAGGCACAGGGTCAGACTGATTTGCATATGGCCATGTCTGAACTGGGGTGGCGGAGTGAGCTAAAGAATGATGATGGATTAAACCCAGATCAGTTGACTGGGGGTGAGTGCTTGCAATGTTCAACACTCCGTCCATCATCCTCTTTGGTTTTGCTATGTTCACCCTAAGTTGGCAGGGTATGCCCAGACGTGGGTCCCTTGCTCACTTTGCCACTGGATTCAAGATAGCCTGGCTGATGACGGCTGTAAGCCAGAAACCGGTCCCAGGATGCTTGTTTCCGGTCCAGAGAAGACATGGCTTGGCAGTTCGGGCTGGACTGTTCCCATGAGGCACAGGGTCAGACTGATTTGCATATGGCCATGTCTGAACTGGTGTGGCGGAGTGAGCTAAAGAATGATGATGGATTAAACCCAGATCAGTTGACTGGGGGTGAGTGCTTGCAATGTTCAACACTCCGTCCATCATCCTCTTTGGTTTTACTTTAATATTATGCACGAGTCTACTAAACATCTAAAAGTTCACCCTTTGGATATTTTTCCTACAATGGGAGTGCCAAGCTGGTAAGACACTAAATTCCACATAAAATGCTGTTGTTACAAGTAAACACAATCTAGATCCAAACTCAAAAAGCAAAGCATTCATCAATACTTGTTCAAGCTTTCTTTTGGTACAACTGGGCTGGAAGACGCCAGGAAGCTTCAGCGTTTGGCTGTTTTTATATTCCCCTGTTTCTGTAGGTTTACCGTGTAATGCAATATTGTTTAGCATTACAAGAGTTTGAATGAACAAAAGTGAGTAATACATTCAAAGTATGTGTTTTGGTGATCAGTTTTTTTTATGTTGTCACTGTTATTTTGTGCACTATTTGGCATCACCTTAGTGATTAGCAGAAGTGAATCAATATAGGTCATGATGAATGCCCATACAACTTAAATATTGGAGGGCAGAAATACGTTGACCAACATAGAGAACATTGTCAGAGTTAGATAACATCCTCCCTGAATATTTGCTTATGCATATTTTTAATCTTGACCCAAACAGACATCAATAAAGCCTAACATCTGTTGTGGAGTTAGTTTCAACTTCACTTTTTACTTATTTCATTAACCCTAGCACTCTTTACACTCTGCATCACTCACCTACATGATTAACCCACATATGGATATATTAACACATCCGAAGAGCTCCTCCCAATCAGTTTGGGAGTTGTAGCCCACACCATGACTTGTTGTTGCGGTGTGAGGAGAAACCATATGATGAAGCATGTCACCATTGGTAGGTGAGTGTTTTCGTCCTAATATGGTGTTGCATGTTTCTTGTATGGCCCATTGCCATTTTCCATATGTTAGCCTAATTGTGCACTTTGTAGGTCGTTTTTACTTTGCGCACATTACTAAATATCATGCTTGATTTTGTGCTACATTGTATTTTCACACAGAACTAACATATGTTTTCACATTTTATTATTTTCCTGGGATTTAGTCTGAACAGCCTAGGCAAGGTCAAACAACATTTCCCCTTGTTATTCTCTCTGGTCAGACACTAGCACCAATACATAATAAAAGAATGCAGCTGCTGGTTTGAATAAACATATCTTGCCATACACAAGGTTCTCGAAAATAACAGACACACAGGTCCTGAGACAAGAGTCCTGCATCAGCTGAGATGTAGAACATCCACCTATGTATGCTAAGGTACGGGGTCTGCCTCTAAACCCAGAGATCTATAATTTATAACCACTTAGCTTTGGTAGTACAGGAGGGTTTTGGCAGATCTGTCAGATAACATGACAGGGCTTTTTATTGTATATGGTTTATTAACCATGCTGATGATATTATTGACATGTATTTGTTTTCTGATTGTGGCGGAAATATTGCATCGTAGAGCACAATAGTTTAAACATTGTAAACTTCCTTCGTCTCTCTTTTTTATCTTATTGTGGACAAGTACCAGTGAGAGAGTGAAAGGGTGTGTCCTGTTACCACGATCCCTGAGAGGGTCAAGAGTGTTGTGTCATTTATCTCTCTGGAAAGGTTAGGATGGCAAGTGAGGCACTATAGCTAGTCAGACTCGAGCTCATAGACACTGAGGTGGTATGGTGACTCAGTCCCTACATACTTATGCTCAATGGTCCCAAGTATAGTTCTGTTCCTGAGCAGAATCCCTGCAACATGGCGCCCCGCATTGGGCGCCATGTCGCACGGATTCTGCTTTTGCAGAACTGTGCCTTGGGACACCAGAACGTCAGAATGCAGGGACTGAGTCACTCTGCCAAATCAGTATCTAGTGCACCAAATTCCTGGCTAGCTCACAGCACCTTACATTTGCTCCTAGACTCACAGAGAAACAGGTAATTGTGGCAACCCAAAAGCACGACACTCTAGTCCCCTCAGGGAACCGGGGAAAAACAGATCATCACCTTTCGTTTGCTGACTCACTCTCACATGTCCAGAGCAAAACAGTAAAGAAGACATGAAGAAAGTTCACAATTTATTTATTGCAACTAGCGTAGTCTTGCATGAAGCCAGCTTGCTGCAATTATTATACTGATTATAGAAAGCAGCACAATTATCATTATTATGAAACTGTACAATACAAATAATGAAACCATGATGTAAATATAGTGGGCTAAGCTTATCCTTACACTGTATGCGCAGGGAGACTATTATTATTATTAGTGATTTCTGGGAGCAAATACCCCATACCTGGTGTGCGTAGACAAGTGGTCTGCATATGAGGGTTTAAACTCAGTTTACACAGGCTGCATGCCCTGGAGGGCATCTGTTCCAGGACTGGTGAGCTCTGTGGAATTCCCCTCTCTGAGTGAAACACTACGGGCTCTGGATTATAAAATAAACGTTGTACAGTGGAAAGCTACAAATATGTGCTAATGTGTTGTGTCTGGGAGTTATTGCTGACTGAGCAAAAATACTATGTGATGTTGTTGGGTATTCAGCCTTGGAGTATGTACAGACAGAAACCCAGGAAGTAAAGAATAATAATCAACATTGCATTTTCAAAATAATGTGCAATGTACGACAGTGCAAAGCAGAGACATCCTAATTCTTATAGTGCTGAAAATGAGGGATAACCATAGTGAGTGCACTAAGGGACCTCATGACAATGGGAATACCCCTGTACATCTTAGATTTCAAATAATTCCTTTAGTTCTCTAGACCTGGGTATTTTGTTGTGTGTGGTATTTATTGTTTGGGAGCAAATACCTCCTGGTCTTAAAATCTCCCCTGGTCCTCATTTGTGTGATTGCATGGTCTAGAATGCGTACAAGGTGTCACTGATGGATCACAATAATGCCAGTTCTACCTAGCATGTCCTCTAGAATGCACATAATATGTTGCTGATGGGCCATCATTATTCCAGGATGAGCAAGAAGGTCACAATAAAGTCCACAATGTCACTGATCGACTACCATTATGCCAGGAGACGCCAGAATCTAGAATAACCTCAGTGTCACTGATGGGCCAGCTATATGCTAAGGCCAAGAAGAATGTCACAGTACATGGTCATTATGTCACTGATAGGACACCATTATTCCAAGGTGAGCCAGGAAGAATGCCAACAGTGTCACTGATGTGCCACCATTATGCTTGGGCTGTAAGGATGAAACTAAGAAAGCCTAAAGTGTTGCTGATTAGCCACCACTATGCCGGAGCTAGCCAGGAAGATTGCCAACAGTGTAAATGGTGAGCCACCAATATGTCAGGCTAGAATGAGCATGAGGGTTTGCTGTCTCAAGGTAGTTTGTAAAAGAAATGTAGAGAGAAAGTGAACATGACGGTTTGGCGCCTCGGTACGGTTAGTGAAAGACATGTAGAGAGAATAGTATGGTGTATGCATGTTAAATTATGAATTTAGAAGTTCTCATTTGAGAGGTGGCCCAACTTCTTCACCAACTCCTTCACCAACTTTTGTTAGCCTTTAATAATGTTAGATATGCCAATTAATAATTGATTGGGTAACTTTCATTTATGTCTTCTAGTGAACATGTATAGAAACCCTAGAAGTAAACTCCTGAAGATGTGTGTTTGTGCATGAAATGCATCTTCAAGTATAAATCAAACTAATAAGATTGGATGAACAAAACAAATCAATTAAATGTATTCAGAAATGTATCATGAAGAGGTTTTTATTGACTATGCTTCAAGTTGAAACATGGATTGCATGTGAAAAGATATGTATCTTGGACGACCTAGGGCAGTTATTTCTAAATGTTAATCCATCTGGTTGGGAGGGAAGAATTGGCTCTGACACAGATAAGTGTAAAAAAATAATTGTATGTATCTGAAAAAAAGGAATGCTGCCTGGAGTTGCAATGTTTACAAAATCTAGCAAGGATCTCACTATGAATAGCCTCATTATTTCATGGAAGGACCCCATTGGCATGGGTGAGCCCCTGTTCCCACATACACTCACTCACACATTCATGCACACATACACACAAGCACACACTCGCACTTGCACAGACATACCCTATCCCTTGCCACTAATTACCCTCTGAGGTGGCAGCAACTTGTGATGAGAAGGAGAGAGATGGAGGACCCAGTGAAGACCAAGCAACCAGCCATTGCTTGCCTAGGCCTTTCCATGGCTCAGAAGATGGAGAGTGCCTCTTGATCCATGAGGAGGCCAACTTATTATCTTAAGGGCTAAGGAAGGAGGATAAGGAAGTAGGCCTAGGATTTCAGGATGCAATGAGGCACCAAGCGCATACCGCACCATGTGATCATGGTATAATGACCCAGGGGCAGCGAGTAGGGTGGGGTTATGGGGTCAGGGTTAGAATCCACTTTTTCCCACCTTGTCACAGGCTTGGGTGTCCTCAGCAGACTTTCCCAGGGAAGATTGTGAATAAAATACAACTATATCTCTGGGTGGTACACTACTGGAGTGTCGAGTGTAACATTTTTTTTAAAAATTGTAATGTCCAAATATCGCAGCCTAAAAATAGACAAACAAAATACTGCGACGGTAGGTGCATATAGGTAAGTATAGATTACTCGATTTATCGCCCCATATATGCACTTTATAGAAACATATATATACAATTCACAGGTACTCAATCAAGCACTAGCCAAAGTGAGTCAGATTCAGAGAACAACATTATTGCACCCCACTGAAAAGGCTAGGGAGGAGAAGAACACTAAGAATAACAGATGTATCATTACCGGTTACAATGCCTACCACAGCAGGGTGAGAGACTGTCTAAGTAGACATTGGCACCTGGTGAAGAGGGACCCGGTGTTGAGTGGTCTTGCATCCCATAAGCCATTAATCACCTTCAGGAAAGCCAGGTCCCTGAGGCAGGACCTTGTTAACGGTAGCCCAGAAACAGGTGGAACAGAAGGATGGTTGAGGGCCAGCACAGGCTTTTTTAAGTGTGCAAAGTGCAAGGCATGCAAAATAGGGCAAAACATGAAACAGGTTATATCACCCCTATTAAAAAGCCCATGGAATATAAGAACGTTCCTCAACTGTAAAAGTGATTATGTTGTTTATATGTTGCAGTGCACTTGTCCTAAAGCCTATGTGGGCAGTACAATTCATATGGTGCATGTGCGGATATTACAACATGTGAGGGCAGTCAAAAAGAATGACAAGAACTACCCTGTGACAAGACATGTAAATGAAGTACATGGGGGCAATATAAATGACCATGCATACTTTGCAATTGACCAAGTAGCGAAGATGAGGAGAGGTGGGAACCGGGAATAAAGGTTGCGACAGTTGGAGTCAAAATATATTCTATTGTTCAATACCAAAATCCCATTTGGTCTCAATTCAGAAGAAGATCTATTTGTACACTTAGGAACATAGGTATCCCCATGAGTTGCTCTCTTTTTTTAGATGAATTTTAATTTGATGAAGGAACCTCGTGTTAATAGCCTAGACATTGATGAGGCAAATCATTTACAATCAATGTAATTAAATGTATTTGACAGATTTTTTAACCCTATGAATCTATGAAGTAGTCAAATATACAAGCAAGTATATTCAATCTCCGAGAGAGAATTTGGCTAAATAATAAGCTCCAGGTCAATGAATGAATTATAATTGTACCAGTGAATCAGCCCATAATTTGGGGGCTTATATAATGGTCAAAGTGGAATAGGCACTTGCACTTTTCACAAAGAAAACTATGATCACTTGATGGACATCATTGAAAAGGAGATTTGTAAGAAGAAGTATTGCACTTGCACTTTTCATTCTGGCAGTATAGCATGTACTTTTGTACATGATTTACAATGGGTGGCCCAAAGGGGTGGAAGTATTTGCAAGAGTGTCTGATACTTGAGAAATTAAATTGATAAGGGTTATAACCTGGTTACAAATTTGAACTTGCACTTGCACTTTATGTTGTTGAATAGCCGAAGTCCTCATCAAAATGTTGTACAGTGCGTAATGAACAGCAACTGAAAATAACCGAAACAAAAGTTTATTTGGAAATGTTAAATTTAATTAATTTCAGTTTAGGATCATATTTATTTGTACAGAAATAGGATGCACCAAATTGTTGTTTCTTCTTATTGGGTGTTTTTGATTGAAAAGGAGATTTGTAAGAAAAAGTATTGCACTGGACTTTTCATGCTGGTAGTTTAGCATGTATTCCTGCACATGATTTACAATGTGTGGCCCAAAGGGGTGGAAGCATTTGCAAGAGTGTTCGATACTTGAGAAATTCTAATTGACAGGGCTATAATCTGTTCAAAATTTGATTTTGCACTTGCATTTTATGTTGTTGAATAATAGAAGTCCTCATCAAAAGGTGGTACAATTCGTAACGAACAGCAACTGAAAATAATGGAAACAAAAGCCTGTTTGGAAATGTTAAATTCAATTAATTTGAGTATAGGATTATATTTATGTTTATAGAAATAAGTTGCACTTAATTGTGTTGTATCTCCGTTTTGGGGGGTTTCGGTGAATTGTAAAAAATCACCCGTAGGAACAGTAAACATGAGTCTGTTTGAGTCTGTTTTCAGTTGTGACTGTTGTTGAGAATCATGTGAGCGGAGGTTCCGGGGTTTTAAATACAATGTTTAAATAACGCTCCGTGTGTGACCAAGGCAGTAATGCCGAAACGCGTTACAGCGGATTAAATAAAGCGCAAAAAAGGAAAATTCTACACAAGTCGTTTTCTTGGTGTTGGCACCCGATCCCTATCGAGGGATTTGGAATTACAGTGAATATATATATATATATATATATATATATATATATATATATATATATATATATATATATGTATGCATATATATATATATATATATATATATATATATATATATATATATATATATATATATATATATATATATATTCAAAGTACATAGCTGTGGATTTAATCATAGTAAACCTGTACCTACCTAAATGCATTTACCATCACAATACTTTGGTTATCGATATTTAGGCTCCTATACCTGGCACCACAATATTCTTCTACTCGATATTTTTACATATAACCTCTGAATAATAGACAAAAAACAATACACCTATATTGTAATTTAGTATGGTGTCTGTGAAATACGCGAAAATCTTTATGGGATTGCCCATGTCTGACTCATGAGGGTGTTTAGCAAAACACAAATTCTAAAAAGAACAAAATTGAAAAATGGAAAAATACACTAGAGCTGTAAGGAACAGTATAAGGGAACATAACTATTTTCGTTTAATGTCTCCATGACAAGTTGATGGAAACCCAAACACAAGGATAAACAAGATCACAGCAGGCCTGACAACTCAAGTGGCTATTCCTTCATTTAATTGTAACGATTATTGAAACTAAGTGGCAGGGCAGGCTTCGGGAAGCATGTGTTTACATTTCCATTAAATGTTTTAAGTATCATTTGCATGCAAGACACATTTCCTGAAACTTTGACTTTGTTGGGAAAATACGTGCAGTGGTTTTGAGAGCGATGTTTCTAGTCGAACACAGAAACGCTCATAGGCAGAATGGTGTTTACACTGAAGAGACAACTCAGATGCAAGAAGCACAGAAGTGACAAGTCTTGGCTCGCCAAAGGTCAAATCAATTACTCATAACACATAGAAACTGGTGAAAAAGCATGCCTTTATTTGGCCGACTGCTGTCCTTCTCATGGGTTTAACGTGTAGAGCGGTGGTGACAGCATATTGTGTTTTGTGAATAGTTGACCAGACCTTTTCACCTGTGTCACTGGAGTGGAAGTATACAGGCCCACTCATGTAAAGTTCCTCTTTTGGGAGCTCACCCAAATCCGAGCACTAATGTTCCAAGTACATATTGTACATGCTTTTGAATGTGGCCTATGTGGTACATGCATTATATGTATGAGTGAACCAGAACATGGAGACATGTCAGTTCCATGTTGGAAGTCTCTGACTTGTTCCTGTGCACAAGACGGAGGTTAGGTTGTTTTTTCAGACAGTGAAAGGGTATTGCTGACATTCCTGGAGCCGGAGAGAGGAGATCCAGGCACTGAAGTAGAAACAGAGGAGGGAAGGCTCCTTTAGAAATTGGATTAGGTCCTTTTGCTGAGAGGGGTAGCTGATCAGTCTTCCTGTGGCACTGATATTTGGTAGATGGTGTGGGTGAAGGGTGGGTCTGCAGATACAGTTGTTCAGAGATGGATCCTTTAGGTGAGACCTCACTTTTGTCCCTCCTCTAATCACTGTTCATTGAGTCCAATGATAAGCTAAGTGTAGAAAGTTCACACCTCTTTGTGCCTCTGTTGTGGGCACTCTAGGCTGGAGACGATCCTGCTGTGAGAAGCATCACTCTAAACACATATTGCGTCTGGAGAGCAGCCAGTTATGAAAGTGCAGACAGAGAATCCACATCCCCTGGCTGCTTTGGCACTATAAAAGTGGGAGCCGCAGACCCACTTGTTCTAGTCTGAAACTCTTTTTAACCACAGATGGGAGTGTTCATCAGAGTACTCCGAGGACTCCTGTGCAACCACAGATGGAGTCTACCTGATAGTCAGCTTACCAGATTTCCAGAGGTGATCTGGAGCAGGGGTCTTCAACCTTTTCTGTAACAAGAGCTTCTTATGTTGAGTAAAAACCCATCAAGAGCTACTAATATTATTAGTGTTGTAATAAAGAGCTCATCATGCAAGATTATATTACCATATGGAAGACTACAACCAACGATCTCCTAAGTTCATCAGGTGTGGTTGCCAGCAGTAATGTAAAAAACATTTTGCCAGTATAGAATGCCTTTACACGGGTAATACATAACAGCCATAGCAGCAATGCCTCTTGTGCCAAAGTACTAACATTTGTAAAATGGCTCCAAAGTAGCTCATGATTTATCACTCAAATTTCAGATTTAAATATATTTTGGAAATTCAGCCATTTCCTTCAAATATCAGCTTATGAGTTTTGAGAATAAACATATTTTTGTCTCAAATATAAACTCTCAATTTTGGTATATGTATTTAATTCAACCAAGCAAAAGCTTCTACTTTAGTAGGTTGAGCTGCACAGAGGAGAGCTACTCACAGGTAGCTGGAGAGCTACCAGTAGCTCACGAGCTACTTATTGGAGAAGCCCAATCTGGAGTCCTGCCTTGCTAAAGAGCTGCGCCCCTGACCTGAAGTGCCTGGAAGCCTCCATGTCTGCTGAGAGAGGAAAGAACTGTGCCAACCCTGCCGGAGTTGTGCCTGTTCAGCGAGTGCCATAAGCAGCCAGACCCCGGTGCTGTGGGTCTACCAGGCCAAGGAAGACTTCAGAAAGCGATCTACGAGCACTAGGAGTGTGACTGGGTGGGTGCTGTCTCTCCAGGAGTGTGTTTTCCAGCAGTAATAGCAGATTGACTGCGGACCTCACCAATGTGCAAGAAGACTGATCTCAGCTCATGCCTCAAAAATCTAAATCAATAACTGCCTGTGGTGGATATCACCACTAAATATCAGAGCTATGCCATGGTGGATGTTCGTACCAAAAACCAAGAACAGGTTCTGCAATGGATATCACAACCAGAAGCAGAACTGTGCTGTGCCCATGGTGGTGGAAGTCCCCACCGAAACGATGAGCGTGCCCATGGTGGTAGCCCCTGACACATTTCCAAAGAGCACCTCGTGGCTATCATCACGCTCCTTTGACCCATGTTTACATGGCAGTCCATCTGTTGTACTTTGCACAGTGATTCAGAAGTGGTCATTGGTGAAGACCCCCATCAGCACCCAGTTCGTGCATTCACTCAGACTCCTGGGAGCTGCTCCTTCTGCTCCATCATGCTGAGGCCTGTTCAGATTGAGGGCTTTGTCTGCAGATGGCGGGTCTCCTCCCAGAACCGGGAGAGATTGGAGACTCGCTTGCTGGTTTACAGACGGCAGCTTAAAGGACACGGAGACCTGTGTTGTGGAGAGACTGCTTGTTAGAACTGGGGGTCTCTAGTTGGCAGAGGTAGGTACCTTTGACCAAATAGGGACCCTTGCTTCTAGCCAGGGTAAGGGGGATACACACTTTAGATAACCCCTGCTCACCCCCTTGGTAGCTTGGCACGAGCAGACAGGCTTATCCCAAAGGCAATGTGTAAAGTATTTGTACCAACACTCACAGTAACACAGTGAAAACACCACAAATGGACACCACACCAGTTTAGAAAAATAAAATATCTTTATCTAAACTAAACAAGACCAAAACGACAAAAATCCAACATACATATACTCAGAAAAATGTCTTTTAAAAAGGTTGTTGCAAAAATAAGCTGTAGAAATCAAATAGCACCAACTGGGGCTATCACGACGTCAGGACAGTATAAAATCCAAAGTACGGCGCCGCCCGCGAGGATCGCAGCATCGGGCGCGGAGTCACACAGACCCCCAACAACAGTACCTTGAAAAATGAAGTCGGTGACGATGCACGGCATCGGCGAAGAACGATGTCGCCTCCGGTGATGATGCGACGTCTGTGGTTCTTGCGAGTCACCCTCGGTGGCTATCGGCGCCGCGAAAACAGGAGACCGGCACTTGGCAAATACACAAAGTCGATGCGAGCGCTGCGTCAATCATGGCCGATCGCTGCCGGCGGGCGTCGTAGGGCGTCGGAGCTGCGGAGCAGGCCGGGCGCAGCGTCGTCACTTCATGAGCGGCTCCCCGGGCCTCGATGCAGGTCGCGGCGTCACAGTGGCGGCGTCGACGGCGTCGGAAAACAGATTTTCTTCCTCTTCTTATTCTTGTTCAGCTCCCAACAGCAGAAAGGCCTCACACACAGTTACAGGCCCTCCTGGCAGACTGGAACTCCCAGCAAGGAAGTTCAGGGAGGCTGGAGGTGAAGTCCTTTTGTGCCTGGGACTTCAGAAACAGGAGGCCAGCTCTACTCAGACCCTTGGAGACTTTTCTTCAGAGGGACACAGCACACAGCAAAGTCCTTCTTAAAGCAGGGGGACACAGCACACAGCAAGTCCCTTAGTCCTCTCCTCAGTGGAAACAGCAAACTGCAGGCCAACCCCAGACACACAGCAAGGGCAGTGCTTCTCCTGAGTCTCTTCAGCTGATCTTCTTTGGCAGGGATTCCTCTTGATCACGAAGCAGTCTGAAGTTCAGGGGTTTCAGCTCTCATATTTATACCCCAAAAGTCTTTGTTCTCTATGTGTGAGGGGTCCTGGACCCAGTCCAAACCAGTTCTGGGTGCATTCTGCCAGTGCACCTCTTCTTCCATTGTGAGTGTGGGCCAGGGTCATCAGACACACCACAGGAGGTGGAGCCAGCATTGTGGAAGGCAGGCACAGCCCTATTCAGGCCCAGGTGCTACTCCTCCCACCACTCCAAATGCAGCTAGGTCTATTCAGCCTAGTGCTGACTCACCCAGTCTCCTGAAGCCACCCCCAGCCCCTGTCACTCTCAAACCAGACAGTCAATCCACAAACAGGCAGAGGCACACAGAAAGGTTGAACAAGAAAATAGCCACTTTCTAAAAGTGCTATTTTAAAAAACACAGAATTTAAAAACCATCCTTCCTAAAAGATGTGTTATTAAATTCTGAGTTCAGGGATACCAGATTTCAATTTTCTATCTTGCTTTTATGGGAAGATATGCAGGTAAACATTTTACACAGCATTCCCCATTCTGTCCTATGGGCAAGATAGCCTGTCAATAGTGAAAAACGAAAATGGCAGTATTTCACTATCAGGACATGTCACCCACACAAGTTCATGTCCTACCTTTTACATACACTGCACCCTGCCAAGGGGGGTACCTGGGCCTACCATAGGGGTGTCCAATGTGTAGGAAAAGGGAAGGGCCAGGCCTGGCAAGTGGGTACACTGGCCAGGTCAACATGACAGTTTAAGACTGCGCACAGGCACTGCGGTGGCAGGCCTGAGACACCATTTGAGGGCTACTAATGTGGGTGGCACAATCAGTGCTGCAAGCCCACTAGTAGCATTTGGATTACCAGCCCTTGGCACACTCAGTGCACTTTACTAGGGACCTACTGGCAAAACAAATATACCAATCATGGATAACCAATCACCATAACAATTTACACAGAGAGCATATGCACTTTAGCACTGATCAGCAGTGGTAAAGTGCCCAGAGTCCTAAAGCCAACAACCACAGGTCAGGAAAAAAATAGGGGGAAGAGGCAGAAAAAGTTTGGGGCTAACCCTGCAAAAAGGGCCATTTCCAACACTGCTTTATTGAACAGAGCGCAACCGCTATTGAACTAGGGTATCTGCACCAGAACCTTGATTCAAACCCCAAAAAACAACTTTCTAACCTGAAAGGCTACATGCCTAGATTCACAGGAGGATGGACATCCGGGACAAGGGAGAAAGGAGGCAGTATCCAGAGGTGCAGTAGCCCAAAAACCAGTGTTATCATTGTACCTGCTCCTATTATCTGTGTAGTATTCTGTTTTGTGTGTGGGTAAGAGTTATTTTCTTATTTAAGTAAAATACTGGATTGAACATTCGGTTATTTCACTGCTAGGTGGGCATACCCCCACAAGACCTCCTTGAGAAGCCATCTCCACCACCAAGAGTCAAATGCTGAAGGGGTAGTACTTGGCCCAGTTTGCAGAGTTACATTCATAGTAGGACTGTCCTCAGGATATTAGAGGGAAAACTACCTTAGCCTCCACAGCCGAGATGCTGATGCTCCTGTTTGTCCTGTGGTTCCCTGAACGGGGTCTGACAGATGGGTTGGTAGTGATAGAGAATTTTTTGCGCCAAGTCTTAGTTTCTTCAGCAACGATTGGTACCTTTCAGGAAAGCCTAGAACCCTTCCTTTAAGAAAGCTTTTTTTAACAAACTTTTTTTATTTTTATGAAAGAAGTAAAGAGAGCCTTTATATTTCTATAGACAGTTTGATCAATTGCTATTGTTAGCGTAGCTTTAACCATCGTAAAACCCTTCCATTAGTCTCTCAGTGGAAGGCATCACAAACTCTGCACCTACAAATCAGGTGTAAGTCCCCTGTGGCCTAGGGCCCTCACCCCCTTTGGGAGCCTTAATTTGCCGGGCTTTGATGAGACTCCCCTTCTATTATTTCTTCCAGTCCAACCTAGGCCGCCCAGTCTATCTAGGGCCCCCAGGCTTTCCAGAATTTGTAGGGGTAGATGCCTTCTCTGTATATCATCTTTTCAGCCTCCATGCAGTGATCCATCCCTGTTTACCATTTCATCCTGTTGGGTCTTGTTGGGTTTCTCCATTACCTCATCATAGCACATTTTGCTATCATGAGTCCTAGCATACAGAGAGTCGGATTGTGACTCAGAGGATCGGCATCTCTCAGTAACTCCATTTCTGTCTGTATCCAGCATTCTTGACCATTCATCCCCCACTTCAGTCCAAAAGCTCTGAGTCAACCTTCAGGACGTAATAGCATGTAAAAAGATTCATCTGGTTTTTATTTTTTGACACTCTCTACCCACCTTAAAGAAATGTTTATCCTATCTTGTATATAAGGACTCAGGACATGAGCACCTCTCTGCCCCAACCTCTCCCGGAGCGGATCCTTAGTGGAATCAGTAAACTTCCCATTTTCTAATCTAATGGAGAAGTATTTGATCAGAGGCCTCATTAAATCAAGGGGGTTCTTGGGGAGGGTGAAATATAGGAAGAGTCAACAGCGGACCAGATAATGCATTTAGGTCAGAGTGTGGTTTATTAATCATCTCAGATCCACGCCTTGTGTCTCTGATTTCATTTTGGAAATCATTAGCCAGAGCTTGATGGAGCTGATTGCCTGTAACTTCCTGAGAGTGCACAAAACATGGAATGTCCAAGGCCCATCTGAGCATCTCAAATACACGAACCTCCTGAGTGAAGGAGACTAGACTGGAGAAAAGGCTGATAGAATTGTTGCATGGCACAAAGGAGCCCGAGGACATAAGATGATGTGACAGGCATCCACAACCAGGAGCAGCCTAGTAGAATGAATCGCCGAATGCGACCAAGTTCATCACACTGATCCACAATAGACCTAAGAGAAAATAAGAGAAACCCCTTGATGCCAAAGGTATAGGGTTATATACAGTAGTATAAGAAGGGAAATCCTTTGGACTAGATAAATATTGACTAGTGGAGCTGGAAATGAGAACCCCACCACAATCGTGCAACACACATACACAAATACTATCGCAACTCATATGCTGTTGGGAAGGCTACTCATACATCTGAATGACAAACTAAGCGATGTACCACATTTATATTAAAAAAAATCAAGATCTTTTATTAAAAAATTTGTAAATTTTTTTTCATAAGACATATAGAATCACAAGAACACAAATCATAAAATTGTATGACACAAAATATCTATATGGAATTCATACACATAAATCTCGAACGAACAATTTAAAAAACATGTGAGAGTACATAGAACTAGACAAAAATGATATGTCATTAAAAAACAACCCTCCGTTGTTACACAAATTCTAGGGCTGGAGCCCGGTATATCTCACTTCATTAATTACTCAAAAGGCCCAGACCATGGCACAGATTGGGTTGTGTTTAAAGATGCGTCGACGCGTTTCGATGGCTAGTGGATGATACCATCTTTATCAAGACAAACAGTTTTCCGACTCTCAAGAAATTAAAAACCAAGAACAAGCGTGCTGCAGTCAGAAAACACCTATAATAAATAGCATGTACTACTGAGACTTCCAACAACTGGTATGGTCTTGGGAGGGTAAAATAAATCCTTCAGTCATAAAAGATGAAGAGGTATGTAGAATATCTGGATTATTAATATTAACTGGCCGCCTCGTTGGTCATAGAACCAGAAAATCCGACTTTATAGGATAGACTCTATCTCTCGTCAGTTCCTGGATCACTGATCGAGAAGTCACAAAGTTCAAGGTTTTATTTATCCTTAATGCTTATTTTCATATTTTCCTTTTTCTGATTTCCACGTGACCTTTTATAATTAGGATATGTGGCTAAATTGTCCGATCTTCATAGCGTCGTCCTGGTGGTATGCGATAGTATTTGTATGTGTGTTGCACGATTGTGGTGGGGTTCTCATTTCCAGCTCCACTAGTCAATATTTATCTAGTCCAAAGGATTTCCCTTCTTATACTACCACAATAGACCTAAACAGCATTAGAACAAAAAGGGAAGGCTATTAAAAAGCCCAGGTTGTTTCGAGGACTAGGACAGGGGCGTAACACAGGCCCCCGCATCCCCCGTGGTGCGGGGGGACTCCCAGGTGCAGGGGGCCCCCTCAGCACAGTACTCAGGTCTGAGGGCTCCGGATAAAATCCGGAGCGGAGGCCCCTCTGTGTACATTGCAGGGGGGCCCCTTAAACTTTCGTTAAGCAACTGGACCAGGATGATGAGTGCATCTGCTAACTTGTGACTACACGTCTGCTGAACTCAAGCCACAGACCACTCAATAGACTGGTTACAGGTGCTACACTCTTCCTGAATTTGATATGCCCTTTGTCAGATGTCTAGGTAAGATCTAATCTGACACATGGCTCACTAAAGGCTTACTCATGCATTAGGTGCTGGTGGATGCAAGAAACAATAAGCACAATGCAAAAACATTAATAATGGCCAGACAATGATAGACATGAAAATAATAAAAACTATTAGCTAATTACAACTATAAATTTGAAATGAAATATGAGATACTGGCACAAAATAAGTGGTCAGCTTTCAATAGTATTTCGAGGCAGATCCATATAATAAAGGCTTAGAAACTAATCAATGTCTGTGCCAGTAAAACATCAATAAAAAAAAATCTTCTTAAGGTCTTCATGTTTTTTTATTTATGGCTGGCATCATGGGTTAAACCACTAACGACATTCTTTTTTTTTGTTCTCACTGCTATTCCCAGTACAACAGGGATAAGCTACTCTGTTCATGTGATTGCAGGGTGAGTGATGTGCCTGTGAGAGTGCAGCGTGGAGCACATGAAAGCCAGACCTACTGACATTGCCCATGCTTGTTTTATTACTGAATGAGCAATACTGCAAACTTAGCCCTTCCATCCTGTACCAATCATACTATCCAATTCCCCAGCAACCCATGCTCTTACCTCTGCCCCTGGAGACCATTGAGAAGAGGTAGCTCTGCTGGGGGTTCAATTCTTGATGAACAGAGTTAGAGACAAGAGTGAGACTGATATCCTGCTTGTTTTGTATTAAAAAATCCAGAGAAGGCCTTGCTCTCTCCACTTTGCAGCACTGTGGGGCATCCAAATCAGCCAATTTGTGTCTCACTAGGGACATTCCAGACTGTCTGTCTAGACTCTCTAAAATGTGGAAAAATAAGGAGAACAAGGGGTCATACCGGAGCAGATGGCGGGAGATGGTGAAGCTCATAGTGACATTAGAACATGATGGGAGACACTGGTCTAGTGGGGAAGGCATAGTCCTTTACTGGGAACAATGTAAGGCTTTTGGAGTGGTGGGTCCAAGGGGGATCCTGAGGGGACAGCATGAGATCCAAAGGGGTTGACTGGAAAATGGGGGTGCCTAGGGGAAACATAAAGATGACATACATGTATGTATGTATATGGTATTTCTGTAGCGGGAATCTAGCCAAGAGGCAGCAGGGCACTATCAATCAATCAATCAGCATTTGTAGAGCGCAGGACTGTCACCCCTGGGGGTGTCTGGGTGCTGGGGTGCGAGGTCTTAGTCGAAAAGCCAGGTCTTGAGGAAACGGCAGCAAGAGGGAAGAAATGAGCAGAAAATGGCAAAACAGAAGGCAGAAAATCAAGTGAGCAGACAAGGCAAAACAGAGGGCAGAGGGCAGAAAACGAGAAGAAAGGCAAAAGAGGCAGAAAACATGCAGAAAAGGTAAAAACAGAGCAGAAGAGTGCAAAACAGAGGGCAGAAAAATGAGCAGAAAAGGCCAAACAGAGAGCAGAAAAACAGGCAGAAAAGACAAAACAGCGGGCAGAGAAACAAGCAGAAAAAGGCAAAACAGAGGGTAGAAAAATGAGCAGAAAAAGGAAAAACAGAGCAGAAGAGGGCAAAACAGAGGGCAAAAAAATGAGCAGAAAAGGCAAAGCGGAGGGGAGAAAAACGAGCAGAAAACAAAACGAAGGGCAGAAAAACGAGCAGAAAAGGCAAAACAGAATGCAGAAAAACAAGCAGAAAAAGGCAAAACAGAGGGCAGAAAAACGAGCAGAAAAGGCAAGCAGAGCAAGAAACGAGCAGAGGAGGCACAAACAGTGGGCAGCAGTTATACAGGCAGCAGAGGGAAGAGGACTGCGGGCAAGCTGGACATGAGAACTGTTGCAGGGAGAGCTGGCACGAGGGTCAAAGATAAACATAAAGTCAATGAGAGATAGGAGAGGTAGCTTGCGTGGTAAATGGATCTGCGTGGAAAAGGCATGCATGGTAAAGGCATGCGTTGTATTGTCATACATCCGCAACAAGGCAGCCCAACTAAGAGTTCTG
Organism: Calotriton arnoldi; assembly: GCA_963921515.1. Taxonomy (NCBI): domain Eukaryota; kingdom Metazoa; phylum Chordata; class Amphibia; order Caudata; family Salamandridae; genus Calotriton; species Calotriton arnoldi. Next base: position 555,017 of record CAWUFW010000371.1, on the reverse strand, counting down.
GGTGAGAGGCACAAAAGAGGACATTGGACCATTATGGATAAGACAGTAGCACGCACAACTTTATTGGAAGTAATATGGGTACTAAAAACGGGGCAGGGCATAAATACTAAACTACAGTCAGATCATAACTATTCTTGTTCACATAGGGACTCAGTGACTACTGTCTGACAGTATACATTGTGTCCCTCACCATATATGAACATCAATTTTAATCTGGACTTTACACCTGCATGAGATGGGAATGGGACATTATATTAAACAAGCATTGGCATAGCCAATAGGTCTCGCCTTTGGGACCTTATAAGTGTTTAGTTATCCAGCACAATATCCTTGGTGCAACAACATCAACTGTTGCATGGCTAAACACTTATAAGGTCCCAAAGGCGAGACCTATTGGCTATGCCAATGCTTGTTGTTTCTTTACCTTGTTCCAATGTAATTACTTGATAGTGCCAATCCCTTCCAGTAGCGGTGTTTTACCATAGGGTTGTTTATTTGCAATCTTTGCGAAGGTCTATAGAATACTTATTTACTTTTGTGTATGTTAGGATTTTCTTGCTTTGAGAAGCCAATGTTAAAAATATGTTGTTTAACGCTAGGAAAATGTTCTACAAAAGGCATACTTTCCAAAAACCGGTTAGACCCTCATTCCAGGAACTGTGCAGATTTCGCGCAGCAGTTGGACCTCGAATCAGTGTCAATTTAGGAGCCAATTCTGCATATCTTTGCCTTCGAGATTTTCTCTAGGTAAAATAAAGTGCAAATTGTGTGGGCACATTTTCAGACATCAAATTGAGGGATAGTAGCTCGATAACCCCCAGTCCGAAACTCAGAATGGTGCATTAATTGCTCACCCGGAAATAATCCACCCAGCAATATCGATAGTAAACTGGAGTACAACTGCTAACTGATATTGCACATGTCATAGAATGAGAGACTTACTATTCTCCTTAAGGCTTATTTAAGTAAACGGCTACACTGGTGTATAGCATTGTTTGCCTAAAATTTATAAAGTTTTATTTTTTTAAATTTCACATATTTAATAAACCTTATTTGCAAAATTGTGGTTAAAAAAACAAGTAAACAAACCCTTTAAAAATACATTTTGCAGGAGAAAAAGACATCAGTGCCTACTTTTAGAGAGAGACTTTGCCCACTAAAAGATAAGGATTTTGCTTGAAGGTTAACCTTTCGTCCAGAAAAGAGTACAGGGAAGTTTGTCAAAATTCGCTAATCTGTGAAGAGTGAATGTTCATTCAGTATGCTGCCCCATTTCACTGGCAAAATTACAACTTCACAGACCCTTCTCATTTCTGTAAGTAATCAGAGCTTCAGTGAAGGCAGAAACTTCGGGTATGGAAGGAGAAGCCCACTATGGTTGCTGGGGACAGCGCTGTCAATGTTCATGGTAGCCTGGCCTATGCTCCCAGAGTTCTAGGGTTTTTTAGGTTGCCAAAGTCAGTGCTCTGGTATAGCCCCAGCTCTCCAAGCCCCATTAAGGCTCTGGCTGGGAATCTGTTAGAGACATAGTAAAGGACGCCGCGTGCATTACAGGATACCTGTGAAGTGGTGCGGTTGACTGTACGGCGCATACATGTAATTCGGTAGAGAACAATTGCTACCGGTAAATGCACTTCTGATATGGATGGGGCGGGAGGGGGTTCAAAATTCCAAGTTACTACCAGGCTAGAAGGGGTAGATGGTGTGGAGAGAAATCAAATGGCCAGGTCGGTGCGACATGCACATGGAGTAGAATAGAACGGGGGCGGGGGAGGTACGGATGAATAGTGATTTTTTTTGTTGCATATTTATATAGCGCGAACTCGACCCGAAGGTATTGGAGCGCTTTATATGAGCACCGTATTTACATTACACATTCAGGCACATGGACATTAAGTGATAAATGATGCACTGCATGCACATGCGAGACCTAAAAAATGGCCAGGGCTGGCTCAGGCCCAGAATCAAAGATGGTGGGAGGCGGGGTATGCACCTTCCAGGGCTGGAGTGGACGAAGAGGAGGGGCGTCTAGGCGCTCCCTGCACCTCCTTGGCCTGGGGTGGAGGAGGGGCGGGGACAAGTAGGGGTGCCTTACACCTCCCAGAGCTGGTGCAGAATGGAGTCAGTCACAGCTGAGACTGCACACCTTGCCGGGCCAGTAGAGAGGGAGGGGACAGGCACTCGAGGAAGGGGGGCTGCCTGCGCCTCACAGGGCAGGAGAAGAGGCCGCGTGCAGGCAGGCAGTGCTAGGCACCCACCTCAGGCCGGCGGAGAGTTAGAGCTGGCATGGTTCCAAAATGGCTCCATGCCATGTCTGGCAATTTCAGTCGGTCTTGGATTTGTTCCAGCAGCACTTTGCGTTCTGTTTTTGAGGCCACATTTACCATATTAAAAGCACATCTCCCACTCCCAAGATGCAATGTTAAGTTGCATAAAAAGCAATACTGATTGAAGGTGTCAGGCGTGGCATCGAGGCACTTGCCAGCTATGCAGTGTAGTGGAGGCTGGGTGTGCACTTCGGTCTTCGGAGGACTGATGGAAAGAGTGAGAGACAGGGAGAGAGGGGGTGGGGGAGCCGAGACAGAATATGCACCTAGGGCTGTTGGCGAGGGGGGCTGAGGGCACGTAGCACGGGCCATGCAGCTCGCATGCATTGACTGAGGTGGGCCAAGTACCAGAGTGTCGCGCAGCCATGGCGGGGCGGTGGCACCTCGGGGACTGGGCGTGAAGTGTAGAGGGCTGGAGAGACTAAGAGGTGGGGAGGTGGGCATGCCACGGAGCCAGGACCTCAGTCAGGGTGGGATCTCCTCACCCACTCAGACTGTGGTGAGAGACATTCTTTTCCAATGAGAAAAAATAAACATTGAGAGGTTGCGTGAAAAGGAGGGAGTGCCCCTATTTAGAAGGGAAGGAGTGTTCGCCGGGTGCTCAGTCCGCTGCATGGCGATCATTCCTCAGCTTAGAGACTCCGGATTCAAGCGATACATTACAATGACCGAAGAATACATTACAATTACCGACAAACCACGAGTTTGCACTACAAAGCACGAACACCGACACACACAACCAGGGCTTTAAGTGGGCCGGGTCTCACCAGTGCTGAGCACCGGCAGTTTTTTAAAGGAGGCCTCGAAACGGGTCCCTGTCGGGCTCTGTTTTGTGCCCTGGCACACGCGGACTGCAGTGACAGCAGGCACATCCATGTGCGCTGCTCACACTGCACACTTCTCACTGGTGGAGAAGTAACGGCATGACGTCATGCCAGGTGAGGTTGTAGGGGAAGGGAAATCCTTTAAAGAGAGTCCTTTTGTCTCTGGATTTCCCTTCTCTTATTGAAACTCAGGAGCAGCAACATTGTCGTGGTGTCACCAGGGCTTTAACTGGAATCTTTTTCAATATTATATACAAGCCAGAGTTGCTGCTTAATTATCTTAAGCAACAAACAACCATTGACAAAGCCAGTAGTCCTGACTTGTAGGGATGTTACTTGCTGTATCATATATCTGGATGCAATGACAGAAACAGCAAAATATGTCGGGCGCACTATGCTAAGCACAGATTTTTAACTTATGTGTTTTTAAGCCACGCCCTTAATTTCATTGGCCACGCCCTTTGAGAGACCCCCCCCCAAGTTTCTTCATCCCACTTAAACCCCTGCACACAACCATGGGGGTTGATAGATGCCGGCGGATGCAGGAGAGACCTGCTCTGGCAGAGGGGTGGGGCAGGCAGGGAGGGCGCCAGAGCGAGGCAGCCGAGGACAGAGGACGGCATGCAGGAAGAGAAGAAAGCTGCCAGAGTCAGGAAGATCAGGCAGGGAGGACGCAGGAGAGGGACTGAGCTGAGGTTACCAGGGAGAGAGGGAGGGAATCTGAAGAGAGGGAGCAGTTTCGAAATAGGGAGGCACTACTGTAGTGTAGACTCCTGCAAGGACTACAAACCGCATGCTCCTCCCTGCCCCCACAACACCGCATGTAGCTGTCTGCTCCACTAGTATCACACTGACTCTACAAGTGTCAACTAGCATTTTGTCCACAGACGTCATGTGATCTACCACAGCATAAAGGGAAAGCGAATATCACTGGCAGTGCCCAGTGACAGAATATCCATCAGCTACCTCACCTCACTAAGACTTTCCAGGCAAAACATCTGCCAACAGCAGCACTGAGCATCAGGACTTTGGCCAAGCAAGATGCCCTGCAGAAGAAGGAAACAGCCTGGAACTAACCGCCACATGTTAAATAAATAAATCAACACCTGCAACAAAAAACTGACTTACGTCATCGCCCAAAACAAAGACCTCGCACATCAGCCCAGGAACACTGGCGGCTTTAATTACGGGTTGTGTAATGAGAGGTGTAGTGTAGACACACTCACATGCCTACAGACTTTGACACCAGCACAGAACTGTCTATGCTTCCTTTCTATGCCTTATGTACCGCTGCTAACTACTTAAGAGCAGGAGGAACCTGTAGAGAAACCAGTATGGAAACACAATTGTGTTCAGTGAAATGCTTACAAAAGACTCAACCTCTTGCAAACACTCCAGTCCATCGTTTTTCACCCACTCCAGACAGAGACCAGACATATGCAGATCAGCGAGAGCACTGCTCCAATGGGAACAATCAAACACGAAGATCCAAACGAGATCCCTCTAAATGGAACACCCTCTACCTCGGACCCGTGTCGGCCTACTTAGAACAGCAGCAAGAGCTCCATCGCCTGCCACATTGGTGTGCAGTGCAGTTATGTGCTCGCGGTAGCCTAAAAACAAAGTAAACTAAAAAATGCGTGTGCTCAGTTTGCATTAATTAATTTCAAAAAGTACATCGTAAAGCCCTTTGCTAAAAAAAAAAACCATTTCCAAGATCCGCGCTTTGGAAAATACATAATAAAGTGTCTCCAAAAAACACCAAAAAAATGCGTTGCCATTGGAAATGAAAGACAGCCTAGCGCTTTTGAAAACACATGATAACGTGTCTACCCAAAACACGAGAAATGATGGTCGGAAACGAAAGAAAGCCTAGCGCTTTTGAAAACACATGATAACGTGTCTACCCAAAACACGAGAAATGATGGTCGGAAACGAAAGAAAGCCTAGCGCTTTTGAAAACACATTATAACGTGTCTACCAAAAACACGAGAAATGATGCTCGGAAACGAAAGAAAGCCTAGCGCTTTAGAAAACACATGATAACGTGTTTACCAAAAACACGAGAAATGCTTTGCCATCAGAAACGATAGAAAGCCTAGAGCTTTAGAAAACACATGATACGGAAAAATGCTCTGCCATCGGAGACAAAACAAAGCCTAAAAAAAGTCCAACAACGCTACCGTATCTCTTCAGACCACGAAGTAATACGAGTAAAGGGGCCAATAGCTGTAGGCGTCAACAATCTCCAAAAGGAGGGACTTTAAGACTGCTTGCACCAACCACAACTCGAACGGAACTCGGGCGGTTTAAGTGACACACCAACAAATGAATCAAAAGTCCGAGGAAAAAAGAGGCGGTTACCAACATCACATAGTGTAGACAGCATCTCTCGTCGAGACAGCGCATGCGCTGCCTAGGCGAAACCTAAAAAGGAGAAATGGAGAATGTAAATCCTTTGGAGATATGGTCAAGGAGGGTAGATAAACTCATTAAAAAATTGTAAGAGGACATTTGTAGTGCCAAAAGAATAATGATTGAGATACCACCATCTCAGGCAGTGGGCACTACTCCCGTTAAGCAAAGCAGCATCTAGACAGGAAACCTAATTTGTAAAAACAATACAATTCTTCAAGGGCACCAAACTCATGTCCCTCAACATTATTTAAAATCCTAATCATACCACTATATGATGTAAAATGGAAGTACATGTCCTATAGGGAGGAGATAGCAGGAAGTTAAACACCCATAGAAGGATGGGAAGGTTTGTGGAAGGATAACATTAGGCACAATAAATCGGTCCAACTCAGAGGATCTACTATAAAAGTGATGACTGGACGGTACCTGATCACAGTTAAACTAAACTAAATGTTCCCTGGAATGACAGAGCTTCGAGGAGACTCTATAGATGGACAGGATCCAGAATGTTGATTCTGGGTCTCCGACTAGAAGACTGGGAGATGGGAGGGGGAAAGGAATGGTATTTGAGGTCACAACATTTACTTGTAGCAAAGATGATACTGACAAGTTGCTGGAAGCAGAGAACAGCTCCCTGCCTACAAATATGGCCAGGCAAACTATGAGATACTATGGAATAAATATTGAATCATTTGCTAAAAGATAAAAAATAACCATTGCCCATATGGCTACTAGTACTGCGGTACATGGAGACAGAAATAGAGTCTTCAAATGGCCACTGAAACTACCAGTGCTTCACCTGTTGGGATGAAGGAAAGACTCTGGAAAACAAAACCACATTAACTCACAACTAACAATGAATGTAAGACAATGTACATCAATACCATGACTATAGAAGAGTCACAGCAGAGAAAGACACCTACTGAATGGGAGGAGGTGGGGGTGGGAGGTATAGGGTGGATGAGGGGTACAGTTGTGGTATTGATTAAAACATAAATATGAAAGATACAAGTACAATAGGCAAAGGTACCCTGGGACACTGTACACCGTAAATGAGAGCTGTTTTTAGATACACATATATTTTAAAAAGAAGAATGGGGGCGTTTAACAAGGTAAATTTGGAGCACGATTGGGACAGGGAGGGAAGTGAAAAGATTTCATGAAGATTACATTGCAAAGACATGTCTTATTGACGGACCAGATCCAGAAGATGACAGGATGAGCCACCCCAAAGTGTTGAATCCTGTTTCAACACTTTGCCTGATATTAATCGAAGGCAGTGGAGGTGGCATTCCTATTGCAACTCTTGTATGCTTGACCAAATACAAACCTTTCCAAGACAAGGAAGGAAGTGGCTAATAAATGGGGTGTTAGAGGGCAGGGCAATATCCATATCACCGGAACAAGCATCCAACACTTTCTTCAGGGTATGCTGAAGAAGCTTCTCACCTTGGAGATAAGGCCCTTACTTGCCAGGAGGGATTTCAATTTGGTAATGGCTGGAGCTAATGACAAATTATCTCTCCACTTTGGAGTGACAGTTGCTTTGTCAAAAAAGCAATAATACGGCTAGCTAAAATCAACCTGTTAGATATTTGGGGTCAATTTCACCTGGAACAGATAGACTACTCCCACTACTCTGTGTCCCATAAATCGTATGCCATAATCAATGTGATTTTCATGAATCCCTCATTGAGAGTTTGATTTTAAAAAAAGATTAGCAAGAGCGTTTGGGTGAGGTTGGCAGATGGAATATTCTCCTATCTGCCTAAATCAAAAATGTTATGGTGGAGGTAGCACATGTGGAAGGCTGTGAGCCTCCAGACTAAAAACAAAATAAATCTAATCACATATCTCAGTTCTCAAGGGTGAAACAAGGAAAGATCTCTCGGGAGAGGTTAAGAAATCAGACCCACTTTATTGGTATTATAAGGAGCTCTATTTGGCAGACCCTACTTGTCCCCAAATGACTAATTCTTGTGCTCCAATTTAAGCAGCTCGTCGCTAGTGCACCTTGCCAGTTTGGAACAACCAATCACAAAAGAAGAGGTGATAGGAACAACTGAATCCCTCAATTTTTATTTACTAATTTTGTACAGCGCATAGCTGCCCCAGCGACGGGGCGTCCCAGCGCTACCCAAGGACACAGACAGGGGATGGAAGGAAGATGTCAAAAGGAGCTAGCCCAAAAAAAGCCAGGTCTTTATGGCTTTCCTGAACTCTAGATAGTTCTGCAGTTCTCTGATCCCAAAGGGAAGGGAGTTCCAAAGCCTAGCTGCTAACACCTTAAACGAACGGCCCCCGGCTCTGGCTCTAAAAACTCGGGGGATACAAACTAGCCTTTTATCTGTGGAGTGGAGAGATCGAGTTGGAATGTACGGCACTAGCAGATTCGCAAGGACCTTCGGGGCTCGATGGTTCAGAATTTTATGGGCCACACATAAGGTCTTAAACTGGATTCTTCTATCCACTGGCAGCCAGTGAAGCCTGGACAGAGAGCTAGACACTGAGCAGGATCTTGGAAGTGCCAGCAAGGTACGAGCGGCTGCATTTTGTACTCTTTGAAGTCGCCGGATACAAGATTTATTGACCCCCAAATACAGGGCATTTCCATAGTCCAATCTTGACAGGATCGTGGCCTGCAGGATGGTCTGGCGGACAGAGGGGTTGAAGAAGCCCAGCAAGGGTTTAAGACCTCTCAAAAGCCCAAAGCAGGTCCCTGCCACGGACTTAGCTTGTAGATCAAAGGACAAGCTACTGTCAAACCAAAACCCCAAATTCTTGACCACCTCCTTTGGTATCGGGGCTGGTTTGAGTTCGTCCGGCCACCACTGCTCGGACCACAGATCCCTGTCTTTACCCAACAGAAGAATTTCGGACTTACTGGCGTTAAGCTGCAGGCAGTTGACTGTCATCCAGTTAGCAACTGCCTGCATATCGTCCTTAAATTTCGCAAGATTGAGATTGCACTTCTTAGAGAAGGCAATCACTAGTTGGGTATCGTCCGCGAAAGACACCAAAGACAGCCCTCTGCTCCTGGCCACCACTGCCAGAGGTTGAACGTAGATGTTAAACAGCAGGGGGCTCAGGATCGAGCCTTGCGGTACCCCATGTTTAGTGGCGTGCACCTGGGATTGAAAAGGTGGCACCGTGACCTGGAAAGTTCTTTCCTCCAAAAAGGAGCGGAACCAGGTCAGAGCCAGACCCCCAATCCCAATTTCCTCCAGCCTGTGCAAGAGTATCGCATGAGACACCGTATCAAACGCAGCGCTTAGGTCAAGGAGAATCAGAGCCGCTGAACTACCTTCATCAAGACTGCCGCGGATCTCTTCGGTCACTGCCATCAGCGCAGTCTCGGGGCTGTGACGGGACCTAAAGCCATTTTGGGAGGCATCCAAAATATCGTTACACTCTACGAACTCAGTAAGAAGTGAGTTAACATAAGATTCGGTGGCTTTAGCTAAAAAAGGGAGCTGGGAAATGGGGCAAAAATTGCCTGGGTCAGAAGGAGCAAGAGAAGGTTTCTTCAGAAGGGGGATAACTTTCGCATGCTTCCAAGCCACAGGTAGGGACGCTGAAGACAAGGATAGATTAATCAAGTCCCGTGCCATAGGGAGGAGAGCATTATGCAGTTTGCGAAATTGGGCTGGTCTCAAGGGGTCATCTGCAGAGCCGGATTTGATCTTTCCACATACAGATTCAGTCTCAGCCAGAGATAGTGATGGAAAGGTGCACAGGGAATTATTGCCCACAGAGGGTCTTTTGACGGCACAGTGTTCTACCTCATCTAAGACAGGACTAAGAGTAAAACTAAGGGTAAAACTATCATAAATTTGATCCACTTTGTCCACAAAGTAATTAGCCAGCTCATCACATTGTGCATTAGAGGAGACGGGAGAGTCGGCCTTCAACATAGAGCCTTTCATCACCTTGAGAAGCGAAAAAATCGTTTTTGATGGATTCGTGCTGTCTAAAATTTCATTGGCAATGTACTCAGCTCTGGCTTTCCGAACTAATTTATGGTATATCTTGATAGAATTACGGTATTTGGTTTTGGATTCCTCATCATAAGAACGCCTCCAGACTCGTTCTAGTTGTTTACATTTGGTTTTTTCCTTACTCAGAGATTCATTAAACCAGGGGTTGGAAAGCTCTTTTTTCTTCCTCCTATAGGGTTTAGCCGGAATGCATAGATCCAAAGATGAAGATATCCACTCGCAAGAGAGAGTTACAGCGGATTCTATATTAGGCGGGAATTGAGGTTTGCGCCTTAAAAGTAGATCGGAAAATTTGCTGATGTCTAACTTATGCCAAGGTCGTTTTAGTATAGGCGGGGGATATGTTTGGGCCGGCTTCCCCATCCAATGGATGGAAAAGGGGACAAGGAAATGATCAGACCAGGCCATAGGAATAGGAGATGAGGCAATCAGGGAGCCTAAGTTAGAGAATATAGGGTCTAGTAAGTGGCCAGCAGCATGTGTGCTAGATCGGACTCGCTGGGTCAGCTGACATGCTTCCAAATCGGCCCAAAAATTGGAGATGTCCGATTTAACAGCTTCTTCTAAGTGAAGATTGAGGTCTCCCACTACAGTAAAATTGGCTGCCCTACTAGCTAGTAGTGTAATCTTATTAGCTAGTTCCTCACGAAAGACTGTAGAAGAGCCGGGAGGTCGATAAATGAGCAGGCCTGAGAACGTAAAATTATGATTTAAAGTCATTTTAACGAAAGCGCATTCACAATCTGGAATATCCTCTTTCCTCAAACTACAAGTGTAGCAGCCCTTGTGAATCACAGCGATTCCACCACCTCTATTGCCGGTACGATTAAGCTGATTCAGCTTATACTCTGGGGGAAGAACCAGCCAAGATTCAGCGACTGAGTCCGAAGTCAACCAGGTCTCGGTCAGAAATAATGCATCAGGAGACTCCTCAGATAAGAGATCTGGGATACCGCATGATGCTTTACTAAGGACCTGCAGTTAAGACTAAAAAACCTGAAAGTAATGGGCTTCCAGGGAGGCTTGTTTCTTACGACCGGCCCACTCTGAAAAGGGCAATGTGGGCACTTAAAGAGATCTGCCAGCGGGGACCAAGAGTGACCAAGACAGATAAGGTGCTTGGCCCTAATGGATTTACAGCCTGTTTTACAAGATATCCTAGACATATATCCTTGGCCAACTTCTCTAACTATATTACTCCTTCGCATAAATCTCAAGAATGTTATGCAGATTTGTAGAGTGCACAATCGCCAAGAAGAGTATCCTGGCACTAACCAAGTATGTGACTAGCCACACCTAGGGGCTCGGGAATGACCTCCTCAATGTCTGAGATGAGGATTTTGGTGGAGCCCAAACCTGGCAAACATCAACAGAATGTGAGCCCTACCATCCAGTTTCTCTGCTGATCGTTAACATTTTTCTAAGGATCTTGACTATGTGTCCAGAGGGAATGCGGCCTGATTATATAAAACCAGATCAGGTGGCCTTTAAGTTATAAATGGTGAGTGAGTGATAACGTCAAGAAACTAGCGCATCAAACTGAGACGGCACCAAAGCTCAAGAGGGAGATAATGATTCTCTTTCTTTTTCAGAACCGTTTTCGATAGTGGTCTATCCTCAGAGCATTGATGGAGGCAATAGACTCTGGCCCAACCTTAATTAACTGGGTATGAGCAGGTTATGCCCCACTGCCAGTAAAGGTAAACATTAAGGGGTTGCTTTGGTAGTACAAGTTATACGGTGAAGTGTACTATGTAGAGTTGTCTCTCTAATACCTTCTAGTCACTCTATATCTGGAAACCCTATTGCTGACTATTAACTACAGTAATATTCAAGGAGGGTGCCTGGGTCCTTATCATTTTAAATTAACGATTTTTGCAGATTACATATTGGGCTCCTTTTCACATACTTCTATGTCTCTCAAGCCCCTCTTGATGAAGCTGGAGCACTTTAGGCTGCTAGCAGATTATGTAACTAGTAAAACTAAATCTGAAATTCTTATTTTAATAAATCCCTCAGATAAAACCAACCAACGATGCAAGGTAGAGCTATTTAGATGGGGTACTACTTGAATAAAATAAAAGTAGGCATGCAGATGACCCCATTGTACCTAAAACTGTTCGCAGGCTGATTGCTTATACAGTCTGTACAGGAGAACACTTTTTTAAATAATAATTAAAAAAATTGAACAGCTAAAATGTTCTAAAACACATGAACAAAGAGGTGGAGATATACCAGGAATGCTAAAAGTAATTTCTTCCAGACATTTTAGGTCTCCCTTTCTGAAAATGAACTGCAATGTGGAAAACTGCAATTATGACACCTTTGTACGTAAGAATGAACTCCAAACTTGCCAGAAATAGGGCTGTGATGGCACACTGCTAAATGAAGCATTAGCGATGGACAGCGACAAACTTTAGTAATTTGAAGCTTCTCAAGTGTTGCCTGTCATTTTATGAGCCCATCTTGAATGTTCTCACACCACTGTAATTTATTTGTCTGCTAAACCTGTAAAAAAAAAAACGCAATTTACTGCTCAATTTACTTTTCCCTGCGATGATCATACATCAAAAATGCCAACTGAAAGTTTGTGCTGTCTAAACTAATTCTCTGATTAAAGGTTTGGCCGATGTCGACAAAACTCTGCAAATTGATCACTTGCAATAAGGTTGCAACACCCTTGTGTATTTTATGGATTAAAATAACTGATCTCATTTAATAAAGCAGTGTCAAACACAAAATGTGTGCCTTGTCATTAGCCCGTTCCTTTCCCTTATTGTGCCTGGCCCCGCTAATGCTATTGGGTGTTAAAATGGAAGCCGAAGATATGAAAGCCACACAGATGACCGGAACCGAGACGTGGGCTTCACACATTAATAAATGAACTTCATAGTTTAAAAACAACTATTTCTGGCGATCTGAAAACTAGCAAAAGTGTAAGAAAACATGTTCGTGCTTTGTTGTTCTTAATCTTTTTCAAACATTTTTAATAAACACATTGGTAGATAGATTAGCATTTTATTAAAATAGCCGTGTGATAGTGACATCTGTCCCATATTTTGTTGAGCAAATACTATTCTGCAAACTACATATAAATTAAATGCAGTTAAACTACATAAGGGATACATGTAGTTTGATCAGGTGGGGGAGCTGAGTACAACAAGGAAATAATAATAATATAACACATACACACCTTCAAGCACATAGATTATTAAATGCTGACCACACACTGTTATATTTTTTCTGGGAAATTCAATCTATGATACATCACCTTTTCATATTTAGCAGTAGTTCCAAACCCTCAGAATCAGTTTATTAGCAATCAAAAGAGCCAATTACAGCAATGCTTTGTGCAGGTTTAAGGTAATCGGATTATTAAATATTGCCAGAAGAGGCTGGCTGCCTGCCTATCCACATTGATACACAGTCCAAAATGTATTTGGTCAAAGGTCTCTATCAAAAACAACTCCATCTGAAGAGAGCATTTCTAATTAGATCCTAACAACTATCACTTCATGTGGGTCTACTAGAAAGGGAAACGGCCTTTACAAGGCGGGCTTAACCACGCGTGCCGTTTCTCCGCAAGCGGAACAACGCTTGCCTTAACCACGAATATGCCTTAACCACGCGTATGCGTGGTTAAAGCAGCCAGCACTCTAGATGCAGAGTGGATGGGTGAGGAGTGGAACAGGAAGGATCAGGAGAGGACGGACCAAGACGTGGCTTAGTAACTAGGGCTGGGGCTGGTGGGTAGGGAGGGGGCCAGGATAGTTTTAAGGGCTGTGGGCCGGTTTTAGGACTCAGGGCAGGGGGCTGTGGTCAGGGTAGTTTTTAGGGCTCAGGGTGGGGGGAAGGAGCAGTTTTCAGGGTTGAGTGCCAGTTTTAGGTCTCAGGGTGGGGGGTCTGGGCTGGGGTCGTTTTTTGGGCTAGGGGCCAGGTTTTAGGGCTCAGGGTGGGGTAGTTTTTAGAGCTGGGACGAGTAGATTGCAGGGATGGGGCCAGGTTTTAGGGCTTAGGGTAGGGGGGGGCTGGGGTGAGATCTTTACCACACATATACCTTTACCAATCATGCCTTTACAACAAAATTAGTTGTAAAGGCATGCTTGGTAAAGGCATGCGTGGTAATGACGTGGTTGTTATTAAGGCTGCGTAGTTAAGGCATGCGGGGTTTAAGTAGTCGCGGTTCCATCATACAACCTACTAGAAAAGTCTAGAAAAAGCAATGAAACAAATGTACACACCCTGAGGACTCTTGAGCAGGACAGGAGGGGTTTCCGGAGTACATCAATAATTTTTTAAGGCTATATGTGTTTTATGTGTGCAGTAGCTTCATATGTCTTTATTTTGAAATAATACCACATAAGTATGTAATAGCAACAAAGACTCACAGGGTCCGAAGTGGCAGCACTTGATGGCTCAATGAATGACTGAATAACCAAGGAGGCAAGGTATTGCAAGAAAGGAGGGGGCAGGGCAGGCATTAAGGCTATTATAGTCAGAAGCAAGATCTCTCAGCAGCCCTTTAGCTGTTTGTTTGTTTATATATGTATGCTAGGTACAGGATGGGAAAAGTCCCATCTAAAGTACCAAACATTTCCAAAATTTATAGGACTGGATTTTCTATAGTGAAGATATCCACACAAAGAAAATGGCCGTACAAGCACCAATAGTATACCAGCACTGATACTACACTGCTCCACCTGATCCAAAGTGCCCTGGCGTTCTTGCAACAAGGTTTTCTGGGTGCCGGATTACCTGGCCCGATTCTATGGGCCAGTAAAATCGATTGAGTAATGGTCAAGGGCTGCAGGCACCAGCACAGCCCCCCCCGCCCAAACCCCTCCTATTGCATGGGCGAGCATGGAAGGCTCCCTCTGCCTACCTGCAGCACGACCTTACTGCTGAGATTCTCCTCACCTAGTTTCCCACCCAGCACAACCCCCACACTTATTCACTATCTGCTCTAAGCAAGTGGTAAATGGGAATGTAACTGTCTTAGGAATGGAGAATTCCCCTGAGAAAATGGAATTTGGATTTCCAGGTCCATATGTTATTTTCCATTTCCAATCTTGCAATTGCATGGTGCATGGGTGCAATTACTGCTGCATCGGTGATTCTGTACCAAGTAGTTTTGGCAGCCCTGCACCGTACAACTTGTAATCAGGGCCTTTGTGGTAGGGAGATGTGGCAGACAGTCTGTTGTTGAAAGAGACTGTCAAACTGAGATAGGTCTAGGCCTCCAGGCCAGTCACAGAAATGTACCCTTATATTGGTTTGAGATACCCACCCTGGTAAGAGACCATGCATACAGAGAATTAATGAAAACATTGTGTCAAGTTAATTTGATTGGTGTCTATTTACTTTGGATGCAGCACAAAATGTGTTCATCCCTTAAACGACAAGTGATCTAGAAATGAGAATGAAAACTATTGTGCACTTTGCATACGTTTTGAAAAACGGAGCTGAAACTGAGAAAGGATGAAATGCCAGCACCGTAAAAGCTGCTTGGATAGGTAGTAATAACAACATTTATCATGTAGTGAATTTAGCATGCTCAATTTACTGATTATCTTATATCTTAACAAATTCGTTATGAAGTGTATATGGTTGAAGTTTAACGTTTGTGCCATACCAAAGTTGAAAATGGTGCAAAAATTCAACGTAACGTGCTAGATTACTGTAACTTTCAATATAGATGCTTAACTATATTAGGAACGGATATTTAGTGAAACAATTTTATTTTAATGATTTTTAGAAATTATTTCCACGTTGATATTTTTTTAAATTGTGGTAGTAGGACACAATTGAGGTTGAGAGTTTCTACGTAATAATCACTGACAATTTAACAAATATTTCTGATGTATGATATTTTTGATCTATTTCATTATGTCTGAACTTAATCATGAGTATATTTCACCGAAAAATAAATATTAACTTTATAAGTGCATTTGAATGTCTTTTATTCCCTTTAGGTTGCATTATTCCATAGCTTGGTAATGGACGTTTGTTGCACATTTTAAAATGTTGCTTTATTTGTTCCGTTCATACGACTTTCTTTATCCAATGAGAAACTTTTCCCTAATACTTCATTGTGTGAATTGGTGGGAAAGTGACCCTTTGACAATATTCATAAAGTGCTACAAAGTAATAAGTTCTTGACAACTAACCTGTGAGGACAATATAACCAGCCCTATCTCATGAGTCCCATGGGAAAGAACGTTTATTTAACAATCTGTACCTGACGAGCGAAAGAACAGTCACATGATGATCGGACCATTGTGGCGTGACTACAGACTACATCACAAACACTTTTTTGGAAGTATAATAATGACATTTTCTAGGAGGAGAGACACACACTCTTTGAGGACTTTGGAGAGACTTTCTCGGACTTTGCTGGAGCAGATTCGCAGAGTCTGTTCCTTCTTTCCTTGCCTTCAGCCTGCCGGCCGAACTCTATCTTTTTCCCCTTGCCCATGGCCATGGACATTTCCCTAGTGGACTCTAACCTGATCCCTTTGCCCATGCTAGGAGAACCGTTGCGAAACATCCTCTTGCTTTTGTGGTGGTAGAAATCTTTAGGATTAGGAACCATCGTCTTAAAAATACATTTACAAATTTACTACTGAAAAAATCTATGTTTACGGCTGTAAATGGCTCGATTTATGCCTGACCTAAATGGGAGACAGCGTTTACAACGCTGGTAATACCACCCGGGTAGATAACAACGTGGACGTTACATCGTCCGCGTTGTTACCACGCATGGCATTACAACGCAAGTCGTTTCAACGACTTGCGCTACATGGCGCGCAACACCAGGGAATGTGTTGGATTTTAAATCCAACACCTTCCCTGCTGTTGCGCTAACTGGAGTAGGAATAGTAATTTATACTATTCCTAAGTCCAGCGCGTTATCTAGCGCAAGTCGTTGAAACGACTTGCGATGTAATGCCATGCGTGGTAACAACGCGGACGATGTAACGTCCGCGTTGTTACCTACCGCGTGGTATTTGCTCGCGGTGTAACATCACATATTCGACATAAATGGTTTTACTGCTGTGTAATTTCCCACCTATAGTGAGTAAAATTATGCAATAGTAAAGCACATGCAAGGGTGGTGATTGTGAGGAACAATGCGTGGTGTGCCTTGTAAGTTTGTGATTGCCCACAAATTTGAGAGGTTGTGGGCTTAGACAAACTTCTCTCTACCACCGTGGATGATGTAGGAGATTTACTCCATCACAGGCCTGGGATAACTCCCCTTGCAAGGCCATAAGGGAAATGAATTACTCCCAAACTTGAAAATGATTTCACCATAGAAAAAAACTTTAAATAAGAAAAAAAAAAATGAACGTGCAGCCTTTACAGCAATCACTGGCAAAGTCAGTAGGTCTTGCCTTTTTTTAAATTTAATTAGTAGCACATATCCAGTTTCGTTCATGCACATAGCAATGCCACCCTTTCTCCTACATATATACACCCACAATGTCAGACAAATGTTGTGGTTGTAGTGGAAATAGTGGAGATGGCGGGAAGAGGGCTGATATGAGTAATACTGGTGGTCATAGTGGTGGTGATAGTAGTAGTAGTGATGGTAGCGGTGATGGTGGTAATAATATAGGTTGTCATGATGATGGTGCTGATAGTAGTAATGTTGGTGGCAATGGTAGTGTAATGGTGGTAATGATGACAGTGGTGATATGGGGGTCGTAGTGGTGATAATGGTAGTTTAATGGAGGTAATGATGGTGGTAATGTAGTGGTGATTTTAAAAATAGTAGTTGAGGTGGTAGCGGTGGAGCTAATGGTGCTAGTGTTGGTAATACCGGTGGCAATGGGGGTTGTAATAGTAGTGGTGGTAATGGTAGTGGTAACTCTGGTAAAGGTGGTGGTAATGGTGGTAGTGGTAATGGTGTAATGATGGTAGTAATGGTGAGAGTGGTAATGGTGGTGAAGAAGATGGTAATAGTGGTGGTGGTGGGTATTGGTGGTGGTGATGGTAATGATGGTAGTAGTAATTGTGGTAGTTTTAGCAGTGGTGGTGGTTGTAGTAATGGTGGTGGTGGCGGCGTTAATGATGGTAATTATGGTACTAATGGTGCTGGTGGTAAAGATATACGCATCAGAGGTTTTTGCAGCATCACAAACACCTGTTTCTTAGTTAAAATTATATTCTCCAAATGAAGAGAAAATACAGCAGCTCCAGCGTCTGGCACCATCAACAGGTATATCACTGTTAACTGCCTCACCATCAATAAATAAGGCTAACCTGCTTCAAAGTCTATAAATAGATTGTGCTGGACCACAGTGGTCCAGAAAAACCATATCTGTGAGGAATAATGCCTCTTTGCCTCCTTTCTGACTGCCTGGGTAATGGGAGTGGTGGGAAAGGTGGTGGTAATGTTTATAATGGTAATGATGATGTGTTAATGGTAATTGTGATAATGGTGTTGACAGTAATGATAGTGATATTGGTGATTATGGTGGCAGCAGTAGCGGTCGGTGATGGGAGTGCCGCCGGGCGCTGACCTGGGGCGGGGGAGGGGCAGGGAGGGGGGTAGTAAACTACGGATTACGGGCGATTACAGGTAAGTACACATATAAATAAATAAAACAAATTTCGTTTCTCGCGCTGCATCGCCAAATGTGATGCAGCGCGAGAAACGAAATTCGTTTTATTTATTTATATGGGTACTTACCTGTAATCACCCGTAATCCGTAGTTTACTACCCCCCACCCTGCCCCTCCCCCGCCCCACGTCAGCGCCCGGCGGCACTCCCACCACCGACCGCTACTGGGTGGCACTAGTAATGGCATTGTAATGGTGGTAGAGATGGTAGTGGTTTTGATGGTATTGGTAGTGATGGTGCTAGTAGTATAATAATGGTGATATATTAGCAGTACACACATCGACAACACTGTCAACTACACAATCTTACACACACACAAACAAAATCAAATATGGTTGTGGAATGGTTGTAGTGGAGATGGTGGTAGGAGGGGTTCCAGTGCTAGTACTGGTGTTGATAGAGGTGATAATGGTGGTGATAGTAGTGGCGATGGTTGGTGGTGGTGGCAGTAGTGGAGAGGTGGTAGTGGGGATAGGGTGATAGTGGAAATAGTCATGGCGGTAACAGTTAAGATGATGGTGGTGATAGCACTGGTGGTAGTAATGGTGGTAATGGCAGCAGTGGTGATTGAATATGCAGAATAGTGATGCAGTAAAGCAGTATTGGTGATCCGCTGGCTGCTGAGGAAGCTCCTCTAAAAAGCAATCAACTCACCAGAAAAAGATTAAATGACCAGCAATGACAAGTCAAAACAAGAGCCAGGACTCCCCTTGAGTCACTGTGAGAGTGAGGATGGGTCAGGGACTGTGCTAGGACTGCAATGAACCAGTGAAATGGAGGAGGGGGCAGAGAAGGTAGCAGTCCTGGTGTGAGCTACCGTGAAGCTGTGACAAGTAGGACAGGGCACGGACGGTGCTAGGACCTCCTTGGTCTGCGGTAAGAAGGAGACCTGGACTCAGTGCTGACAAAAACATTTAAAAAGCTACTCAAAAAAATATGAAAATAGATTGCTTTCTGAATAATATACATGTATGAGATAGAGCTGAAGGTGTATGATTAGGTTTACTTTTCAAATGTAAAATAATCCCTCATGAATTGCAATGTGACTGCTTCATATGAGATGGAATGGTACATCCCCTAGCCAATAACATGATGGCGAAAGAAAAATACTCATCTACGCTGATCCGAAATGTGATTGACAATATCTCAAGCCAATGGAAGAAGAAGGTTCACACAAAGAAGCCAATGCCTGAAGGGAGCTGACTCAAAGCCCACTCTCAGTAGATTGTACCCAATGGCTTCTACAGCTTAGTTTTAAGAACTGGAAAAAAACGGCAAGTATGTAAATTTGCACCTGTGAGAAATAGTATTTGTAGGCGTGCTCGTTTTGGCTTTGGCATACACAATCACAGGAAAAGCATCGTAAGGGAGTACCCTTAGTCTTTGACAGACATGTATTAAGGTATTTTCAAAATACCCTAATACATGTCTGTGTGGTGGGTTTCCATACCACTGCAAATGCTGTAGGAGAAAGAGGTTAGTTAAAATTAACATCCTTAAAATATTATATTGTTTTATTATTATCACTCGATTAAACCTTTATGCACCTTAGTGAGGTTAAAGGACAATAAAACGTTTTTCTCTGCATTTCTCGGATGGGTTGAGCAGCCATTGTTTTAGCAGAAAACGTAAAAAGATGACTGTATTCTTCACAATTACCGCACATCCCTTCAAGAAAATGATGCGACCAAAAGTAAACACATGTTTGTTTATGCCTTTAGTTATTACGCGATGGGGAGTTTAATAGTCACATAAACAAAAGCAATATAAAGACAAAATCAAAGAGACTGCAAATTATGGCCTAAATCCAATCATATATAACTGTGCTCTAACAGAACCGCCAAGGTTGTTTTAATTGCACTGTGGAAAATACAGTGCAAATTTACAACATGTTGAGTTTTTTTTTTGCTTAATAAATTATGGTTTTATGACATGCTTTTGTAATAAATCTAACTGCAGTCCTGGATTAGTACTGTGGCTCTGACAGACCATCTGTTGTGAGGAAGCGCAAGAAACTAGATCTGCGGAGTAATAAAAAGAGATTGGGGGTGTAAAACAACTCAACAGTCTGATAACTTCTCTTCTGCCGCTGCTTGCTGATGGCAGTTCATGCAACAGATAAAAATGTACATGTCCCCTGACAGTCTAGCAGCGGATACACCCGCAAACTGTTCACCATCCCGCTGATTCTGGTACATGAGATGGAGATTCATGACTTACTTAAGTTTTAATTACCTTGATGCCATGACTAGCTCTCTCTTATCAATGAAAACAGGACTATTTTACTTATCTGTAACAAACGTTTTGCACCAGGTATAATGAATCGCAGGAGTTAAATGGTTAACCTCATTAAACTGCCGGCAGGTGCAGAACCCCAGTGAACCTTTTGTCTTCTTCAGATAAGATTTTTGTAGCAACAACGCTTTGTTAAGGGAATCGAACCCACAAATGTGCACCAAGTGTTCAATTTCAGTTTGTTAGCAGTGGCAAAGTCAGGCTTTATTCATGAAAATATGGCTGAGAGGGCCAGAGGAAGACCAGCAACAGGAAGAATACTGCTCCTCTCTGGGATGGCTATGCCTTATTCACAACACACAAGCCACCATTAGTCCTAGGGAACCCAGGTAAATATGAACAATATTAATACAGTAGTTTCCCCTGAATCACCTAAAAGCAGATTATTATTGCCTTATTCACATTCATTCGTAAATGTATATGTTGAAAAGTGGAACTATTAGTAGTGATAAGTAGCGACTTACCACTAGTAATATGGCCAAAAACACAATAAAAGGTTCAGTTAGGGTTTCAATAAATTATTCCCTTGCTCAACCCTTGGTAGCTGGCAACGAGCAGGCAGGCTTAACTTAGGAGACAGGTGTGTAAAGTATTTAAAAATACCAATACATTAAATAAATAAGACACAACACACAATAAAAATCCATCTCCAATTCATAAAAATAGATTATATTTTTTATGAACAGATAGACACCAAAATGACAAAAATCCAATGTAGGGAACCGGAGAAATACATTTTTAAAGAATAAATACTTTCTAGTGATTAAAAACATATAGGACCACTTTGGGACATCTGGTCGTGCTTGACCGGGACAAAGTCAAAGTTTGAGGCCGACAATGGATGTGCACCTTTGGTCGAAGGTTCAGCCACAGAAAAAAATTTATTATGATCCTGCCAGATCGTGGTGGACAACTTCCACGTTTCCTGTAAGCAAATTATATCCTTTCTGTAGATTTCTTCCATCGCACCAATGTCATTCAGGAGGGAATTTAAACCACGGATATTTCATGTGAACATTTATAAATTGCGATGAAATATTTGTTTATTTTTGGTATTGAGATTAGTGGTCCTTGGCATCACTCTTTGCATTCAGTGGTCGGCTCTACTGAAGATCAAGGGTTTTGTGGGCCCTTGGAGCCACAGAGTACAGAGTCTCGCTTGTGATGGAACTGCAGGTTTTTTGCCAGAAGCCAAGGGTATTTGGTTTGGACAGTTTACTTATGGTAATTCCCCACTCTGCCAGAATCTTAAAGTGGGACTCCACCCGCCTGCCTATCTCCCTGTCTCAGAATTGTACATATGTGGCCTCATTGCTTATTGCCAGGGATGAACATAATATAGGTCAGGTCTTTAGATTCGAGCGAACCCAACTCAGGTAGTGCAGATAGTAATTTAAGTAGATTACTCCTATTCAGGAAGTCTTCCTGGCCAAGTGAGATATATTCAGGAAGGAATATGAGAATCTCCTCCAAACTCTTGGCTTCCTGTTGATCAAATGGTAGCTCAGGCTAGGCTTTTGGGTGGTCTACAAAAGGGATTCTGGGCCTGGGCATCGAACCCACAGAGTTTGTAGGAGGATCAGCGTTTTTGCATATAAATGTACGTGTGTGAATGCAATGGGATTCAATGGGACTGTGCCTAACTTGTCTGACCATCCCAGGTTTCCATCCCGTTGAGAATATTCACTGGGCTTGTGATCGTTGGATATGGCTGGATAGCTGTTGTCAATGAGATGTTTGATCCCCACTACCTAAATGGGGTGGATGGTTGTGGTGGACCAACAGTGGCATGTTGTCTCTCTTCAGAGCGCTTTGTCGGGTAAAAATCCCCTCATCGTGTATATGGGTGGCTGAGAGTATGGTCTTGATGTTGACTTCCGCTTTTGTAGCTGGTTCAGTTGGTTGAACTAAGATGTCCACACTCTGGGCCCCAGTGGTCATTGTTTCTTTTGGGGCACTTGGGGCATAAGAGCTGACCACAGTGGTCTTGCCTGTGATTTCTATCGCACTAGTTGAACTGATACAGGGTGGGGGGAGTTTGAGAGGCTTCCAAAGGCAGCTGCGGATCACTAGGAAGGATGCTGTCCTGAACCAGTGGGAACACCTGCGTGGGGGTTACAGTTTTTCCCTTGGGGCCCCGTGAATAGTTTGCAAACATGGGACAGAGTTCTGTCTTTCCTTTATGTTTTGGTTTCATATTTAGTTTTTTCAATCGCTTTCTGTTCTTCTATGAGAGCTTGATTACAAGGGAATCCACTCGAGTGAGATTAGAAGATTTTATACTGGCGGTGTCTACTGCACTGTCATTAAGAGGACTAATTGTGGAGGCTTCATCTACGGCCAAGTTCACCTTCCTCGGGGGCCAAGTCTGGCACCGAAGCATGGGGTATGGTAAGCGGTGCTGCATCGTTGTTGGAATGATTTTCCGCTATGACTCTTGATTTACTATTCTTATTACTTGCTTTGCACTCTGTCAGTAAGTCAGATATAACTCCAGGGAGGGCTGAGATGTTTCTACAAGTAAAGAGCAGTTGCAGAGATCGGGCGGCTTGTCCACCAAATGCTGAGCTTTCATTATGAGAGAATTTAAATTGACTAATCGAGACTCGATTTTTTTTAACATTGTTTGCCAGTGATTGTATTATTGATATCTGTGTGTCCCGTTTGTCGGCGTGCATCATGGCCACTTGACTCATTGTTGTCTGTGTGCTGCCTATGAGTGCCCACCAGTTCGGTAGATGAGCATCTGCGTAATTGGCTTTTGAAAGTTTGAGTCCTGGTTGTGATTTTCTATGTGATGTTTCTGAGTCAGCTGGCCATTGTTAAATTCAGGTGCTCCTATGTGAATGGCAGAGCTGGAGTCAGAGCGGCCTCGTGTGACCACTGGGTCATGAGGGCTTCCTATGTCAATCAATTTGGGCTCATTTTTTGGGGGAAAGTCAAATGGGTCAGTTGCCTTGAGTAGCTCCTCATCAATTACTGCTCCTCCAGCTTTAAGGGATGAGCTCTAAATGGATTGAGCGGGGACAGAGGTTTATAATTCTGTCTAGGGCCCTATTAGGCACACTAGGTGGACTAGTCTCCGAGCGCTAATCAATATGATTTTTAGCATGGTCGTAAATCGAGTAACTGGAAGTATTTAGCTCAGTCCTTGGCTTGATGGATTCCAGGATACAGTTTAGATGCACCTTTGGAGAGGCTGGCCTGGGAGTGCTGCAATTATTATGACATGAGGGGACAACGACCAAGGAACTTTGAAGGCAGGCCCTCTGCCACCTGTCTTGTCACCAAAAGGGTGCGCATATGATCATAACCTGGCTGAACGGGGCTTTGAGGCATTTCTCTTCTGATGACTCCAGTGGCGACAACCTCCTCCATTGCTTGGTGTGAAAGTTTGTTTCCTTCCAGGGGAGTAAATAGCCGACACACTTCTTCCTCTACATGAGGCCAGAGGCTCTTGCCAGATGCTGGATGGGTGTACTCCTCCAACACGGAGAGTCCCTCGCTGTTGATGGAGTGAAGTTTGTAAAAATACATCCTCATGAAATTAAGTAACCCCATAATAATGTATTGACTGCATGGACTAACCAACCCTGAATGCAAACATTTACACATGGGGCAAACGCATTTTACATAATACACTAAACCATGTTGGCATGAGTACGTATTAACTGTTTGCGCTTTGAAAAATCGTACTAATGCATGTTTATGCTATGTTGTACATTACACATTTTGTATGTTGTGCACAAATAACGAAAAGGTTGCTTTAAATTAATAGCTTTTGCTAGGAATTAATTAACACAAGGTATTAGTATGGTGGGAGGTAATCATAATGGGTTTTATTTCATGAATTAATATTCTCTTGTGTTTATTCACTTTAGTACGACATTGGGCCTGCATGAAAAATGGCTTCTTGTTTGAACCAGCATGTGGTTGTCTTGGTCGGTACGAAGAACGCATGCGCAAAGATGGGTTGCCTGCTTGCAGAGTGTACCAGCTGATGTAATCCGTGTGAAGGCCATGTTGACTTGTGTCCTATTATTTATGTGCCAAGACGCGACAGCGACTGTGGGAACAGCCATCGCTATGTGCAATTTGAATGTGAAACGGATGTCATAATGTACAATTGTTGCAAAATGTATAACTATGAATGTTATTGGTATACAAATGTATTGGTCCTTAATCCTTCATTTGTTAAAACCGGTATGGGATGGATTTGTGAGGAGAACTGGATGAGGCGACCCTAGCATGATTTATGACAACCAATCACAGACCGAGTTTCTACTGATACTGCAACATTGTAAGATAGTAAGTTAGGCATGAAGGTATAATTGATATCCCAATTGGGGTGTGGCAGATCAGAGAGAAGAGACAATCAGAACGCACAGAATATCAAGAGAGGAGCGCACCAAGACAGAGAGAGCAGACCCGCACTAAGCCAGAGAATACTTTAGGTACGAGAACGTTGCAGGAGTGCTGGGGAGGAGACTGCGTCCGAGGAGAACTAGATTAAGGTAGATTGAATTGGGAGATTATATTTGTTCGCCAGTTGATGGCAAAACTTAGCTGCATCTGTCCTATTAACTTTGTCCTCTGAGCCTATCTCTGGGGACCTCTTGCCACAACCTCGGCCAAGGAAGTGGTTTTCCTGATTCTTTGGTGGGTATCACCCTCCTTAAATGCTTTAATTTTGCAATAATTTTCTACAAGTGTTTATGCTGTACCTTCTCTTTCCCCATTCCTGTGCACGCTTTGATGTCGATACAATTGACTCATTTTGATTACATTGCTTGATAATTTGTTCTCTTATATGTGATCTTGTGTGTGCACTGACAATCTGAATTATGAGCATTTAATAAGATAAAATTATTAACCGAATAAATGACTCCGTGGTTATTTAGTTAAAGTATTACATTGTTTAGTTAATCATAGTCACCTTCAACTCTTCAACTAATGGGCCATCGACCAAAGGAAGAAGACAGTTGAGATTACGAATAGTTAGAAATAGAGATAAATGTTAAATAATGTGAAGTGTAGTATTGTGCATAATAAAACTGACAAATTAAACCCCCCAAATCCAGCGCCCGTCTTCAGGGATCATTTATGGGTAATGTGTGATGGGCCCCGTTGTTTGGTAATTAATTTATGTGTGATGAGATTTCCCTGGTTCATGAATTAGGGGTTGCACTGGATCAGTTTTGCTGGTAGCAGAATGATGGTTATTATTGATTAGTTTGGTGATTTATTGATTATATGTTTAACATTCTATGTAAAGTGAGTTAGTGTCACGTTTCTATGTAGTCTTTGGAACACAGGTACAGAAGGGTATCTGGGAAGCTGGCAGAGTAAAAGTTAGCCTGAAATAAGGCAGAGGAAAAGTGTGAGAAGTGAAATCACACGGGAATAGGTACATTGTCTGTTTAGGTTATTTTAGGGACTATTGAGTGTGTATGTGATAGCGAAGGGTCCACCTGCGAAACTTTGGCCTTATCCCCAGAAGAGTAGCAAGGCCTCCTTTCCAACAAAAGGTCCTCTTGTGAAATTTTGGCCTTATCCCTAAAGAAGTAACAGGTCCTCTCCTAGCTTGGATGAAGGGAAGGATAGCGGAATTGTTATACTTGCCCGTATTGAAAGGAACATTCTTGAGAGTAAAAAACTATCTCTTTATTTAGTAAATAGACAGTGTGGTATTGTTTTATGTTGTGACTAATAAGTTATTGTAAAGAAAAAGGACTTAGAAATTTGCTGTGAATTTTATAAGAAAAACTGACCCTCCCCTTGGAGATCCCTTGGTCAGGAGCGGGAGGAGCTCCCTAGGTCAGCAGCAGAAGGAGAGGCTGACGTCACAAAAAGCCGCGCTGGCATTGGTCAGACTGCAAAGACAAAGCAAGCTCAGATTGGCTGGTTGGTGTGAGCCGCGCTGGTATTGGACAGGATAGCGGAGACGTAGAGAGCTCTGATTGGAAGAGTTAGAGTGTGTCGCGCTGACATTGGTCAGGTGCCTAGGGAAGCAAAAGAAGTTGATTGGTGAATTATCGTGGATTGTGTTGACAAAGATTTGGATTGAGTAAGGCTGTTGACAATTAGCAAAAATGTATTTCGAACAACCAAAACAGGAGAAATTGACTTTGTTTGGCAAAATTAAAAGAATCTTTAAAAAGGACAAACCGGTAATAACGAGAGAAGGAGTTCCTATCCCTCCACCGAAGACACCAGCGTCTTATATGATGTTAAAATATGGTTATCACACATGTATTTGGCTAGAAAATTGGGTAGGATATACGAAGAATGATGGTGTGCTAGCTTTTCCAGAGCATGGTTCTTTTAATTTGGCAGTATTGCGTAATCTGTGAGAAAAGATGATGGCATTAGACCCAAGACCTAGACCTACACAGTTTGAAGCATTAGTAGAATGGGAAGACGAAATGTATAAAAGGGAAAGACATAGAGGTGGTAGAATTAATAGATTTATGTTTGGAAGATTTCATGATGAAAAGCATGAGGACAGAATGAAGAGATGGAGAAATGGAGAGATAACTGAAGGATTATATCTAGTTTTAATGGTAGGAGAGACTGCAGGAAGCAAATATAAGGAGAAAAGGAGACATTTAGAGCAATTTGGTTATGGTTATAACCCGAATGAATCTGATGATGAGTTGCTGGATGATATATTAGTTAAACGACCACCTCCTTATCAGGAAAATTCAGCGATGGTGACACCAAATGCACCGTCGATGGAAACCCCAATGACACCTCAAACGACACCAGTTTCAACTGTAAGCGATATGAAGCAGGAAGGAGAAGCAGAATTGGCAATAAAAACTAAAGAATTAGTTGAAAAGTTGAATCAGATGAATATGAAAATAGATGCAATAACTGTACCAGTAACTATAGGTCGAGCAATACCTGTATTCGAAAATAGACTTATCCATGAACCTTCCTTGACTGTCCCATTAAATTCTGCTATAACATCAGCTAGTAGTAGAATTAACGCCGTAAGTGTTCAAAGTGAACAGCCCACTACAGTTACTAGGTCAACACCTCCAACTAATCTAACAGTAAATGAAACCCCTAGGGAGATAATGCAGTTACAGCCCAAAAGAATAGAGTTGGAAGAAATCCCCAGAAGTGAAGTTTCAATAGGTCCAACAACCGAAGAATTAGATGATTGGGTGAAAGGGTTACAAAGGAGAAAAACACAGCCACTGCCTATAGATGTATGTAAGTTGAGAGTAGATCTGGAAGAAATGATCATTGGGACCATAAGTCCAGACAGGCTAAAGACTTATCAGGATGATGAATTGATGTATCTGTGTAAGAGTATTACTTGGAAAGCGAAAAATCTACATGAAAGGTTAGTGGAAACTGCAGATGAGTTAGGAATAGACATGGGAAGATCAAAAGTGTTGCAAAAGACATATAGAGTGGATTTTACTGAAAAGGATATAGAAAATATGAATACATCTGGTAGACGATTGCAGATAAAAGAGTTAATGGTTGTTTTAAGAAAATGGGGAGACGTGGAGAGATGGAAGGGTAGATGGATGAGGAAAAAAGAAGAAATGGCTGCTAAAGAAATACATTTACATCCAGTAAGAGAAGTAGAAAATGTAGCTCTTGAATCTCCCATGAGAGAAGTTCCAGGAGGAGGTTATGTGCATGTTCCGTGGTCTAGACAGGATATATTGTCTTTCACAAATGATTTTCCCAGGTTGAGAGAAAAGCCAGTGGAATGGTACAAACAAGTTGAGAGGTTTGTGAAAGTCTCGAAAGTATTGTTAAAAGATTTAGATGGATTATTTGAAATTGTTGTCCCTGCAGATTTATGGACTGAATGTAAGATTACAGTTGATTGGCCAAAAGATGAATATCCTAGGGATTCCAAAATTGGAGCACCTTCTGATGAGGTGATGAAAAAGTACCATCAGGTGATTACTTTCTTGAAAAGCAAAATTTCCCCTAAGGAAACTGATTGGGTAAAAATCGATAGAACAACCCAAGAGCCGAAAGAGTCTGTGCATGCATATTATGAGAGGTTATTACAAGTTTTTAAGCAGTATAGTGGATTTGAGAATATTGGAGACAAAGATATGGGTCATTTCGTGTATAGATTTGTGTATGGATTAAGACCTGAGATTAGTCAGATGATACAACAACACATGTTGTGTTGGCAGGCCAAAATGATTGATGAGATTTTGAGGTGTGCGAAATACTGTAGCGATGACATTGAGTCTCGCCATCGCAAATTAAAAGAAAAAATGATGTGGGCGCAAGTAAAAGTAGCAGAGCAGCAAGAAACTCAGTTAAATTCTCAGTCTATAAACCAATAGGGAGGAGTTAGTCAGAATGCTCAAAGACCCAGTGGAGGTAGAGGTAGGGGACAAATGAGCAGGGAAGAGGCGAAAAAGAAATTTCCTTGTCATGGGTGCGGAAAATATGGACACTGGAAGAATGAGTGTAGATCAGTGCAGAGGTCTAATGGAGGAAATCAAATTTTAACCCCACAGGTGCAGAGTGAGGTAGGTGTGCAACAGCCACCTCAGCAGCAGGTAGTTACTACCCAGTATCAGGTCCCGCAACCACCTTTGCCACACAATGTAAATGCTCAAAGATACAGTGCGGATACAGGGTTCCACGGAGGAGACCAGGTTGGTAAAAATACTAACACAAATGTGATTCCCCAATTTTGGATGCAATGTGATGTTGAGTCGAATCAATGACGGTGCCTGAGGGGGAAGGAAGAGTGCGTGCTTGGCGCTACTCTAGAGATAGATCAGTCAGGTCCATTTGTTGATGGAAAAGTGGAAGGTAATGATATCACCTTTCTTGTGGACACTGGTGCAACCCGTTCTACTGTGAGAGCAGCAGAAATTCCAAACCTACCCCTCTCGGGAGAAACTATCCAAGTAGTAGGAGTCTCAAATAAACAGATTAATACTCCAGTTACTAAACCAATTGAAGTGCATATTGGTCCCTTGAAAGACATGCATAGGTTCGTAGTGTGTGACTCAAGTCCAGTGAATTTGTTAGGAAGAGATTTGTTGTGCAAAATGAATTGCACAATTTACTGCACGCCGGATGGTATTGCATTTCAGACACCTGATGAGGATGTCGCTTTTAAAATGGTACTAGCAAAGCAAGGAACAGAGGTGAATGAGTTATTTTCGCTTCTTACAGAAAAAAGTGTGCCTGAGGAATTGATGAAGGTAGTGAATTCAGATGTGTGGGATTTCACAGGACAAGAGATTGGATTAATGAAAAATGTAGACCAGATTAGAATTACAGTGAAAGATGGTGTTGACTATCCAAATACACCACAGTATAAAATGAAGCCAGAAGTAATAGCAGGAATAACTCCTATAATTGATCAAATGATTGAGCAAGGAATTTTAAAAGAAATAATGAGTTGTCCTTGTAATTCACCTATTATGGGATTGAAAAAGCCAAACGGAACCTATAGAATAGTGCAAGATTTGAGAAAGGTGAACAAAATTGTTGTGCCTTGTTGTACAGTTGTGCCAAACCCAGCAGTGATTCTCTACCAAATCCCACATGATGCGGAATGGTATACCTTGATTGATTTGTGTCATGCATTCTTTTCGATTCCCCTGCATCTGGATAGCCAGTATTTATTTGCTTTCCGGTTTGAAGACCGTGTTTTGGCATGGTGCCGAGTTCCTCAAGGGTATACTGAGAGTCCTTCAATTTTTAACCAGATCTTGAAAAAGTGTCTGGAAGATTTGAGAATGTCTGAAGGATCTGTTCTGGTTCAGTACATTGATGACCTACTGGTGGCATCAAAGACTCGAGAAGCCTGTGTTGCAGACACTGTTGCTTTACTGAACCATTTGGGCGAAGGTGGACATAAAGTGTCCCTTGCAAAATTACAATTCTGTCAGCGAGAAGTCCAATATTTAGGTCACAAGATTGAGAAGGGAGTCAGAAAGGTAACATCAGAGCGTATTCGAGTGATTAAAGACATGAAACCCCCAACAACACAAAGAGAAGTGCGAATGTTTTTGGGAGTGGTTGGATATTGTAGACAGTGGATCAGTGGATTTTCACTGATGGCAAAACCGCTACAGAGGTTGACGAGGAATGATGTGAAAGACCCAATTAAATTGGATGTAGAGAGTATGGAAACCTTTGTTAAATTGAAAGACAGTCTGTGTCAGGCGCCGGCTTTGGGGATGCCTGATTATTCAAAAGATTTTGCATTGTACTGCAGTGAAAGAGATGGATGTGCACTTGCCGTTTTAACTCAGAGGCATGGAATGGCAAGACGACCTCTGGCATATTTTTCTGCTACTTTAGATTCAGTAGCTGCTGCATTACCTGGATGTTTGAAAGCAGTAGCTGCTACTTGTGTGAGTCTGGAACAGAGTGAAGGAATCATAATGGGTCATTCTGTGAGAGTGTATGTGCCACATTCAGTTGAGATCCTTTTAACAAGAACACGGTCTCAGCACCTCACCTATAGTCGGCTGACTAGGTATGAGAGAGTGATTCTGGGTGCAGAAAATGTGACAATAGTGAGATGTACAAATGTGAATCCTTCTACTTTATTACCAGATGTTTGGGATGAAGAAGAGAGGGATGAAGCAGAACATGATTGTTTGGATGTGACTGAATTTTGTACCAAGCCCCGTCCTGATATTAAAGATGTTCCTCTTGAGGAATCCGATTGTGTGATGTTTGTTGATCGTTCTTGTTTACGAACTGAAACACGTGTGTTGAGTTCTGCTTAAGCTGTCTGTACTGTAGCAGCAATCCTGGAAGCATCCTGTCTAAAAGGGGTAAGATCTGCACAAGTCGCTGAATTGATAGCTCTAATTCGAGCTTGTAAATTGGGAAAAAGTCAGAAGGTGACTATAATTACTGATAGCCAATATGGCTTTGGCATTGTGCATGATTTTGGAGAACTATGGATGCAGACGGGATTCCTGACCTCTTCGGGGTCCCCATCAGGAATAGTCAATTTGTAAAGGAATTGCTGGAAGCATTACAATTGCCAAAACGAATTGCAGTGGTCAAATGTGCCGCACATAAGTCAGGAGATGATTATGTGACTCAAGGCAACAGATTTGCTGACCAAGTAGCACAATATTGTGCAAAGAATCAGACTTCCATAAATCGGGGGGAAACAAAAGAACATACGGTTTGTCAACTTATGTTTACTAACACCATTGAGACATGGGATGAAGTGAGACAATTGCAGGAAGAGGCAGGTGAAGAAGAGAAACAGGAATGGGAAAAGGTAGGGTGTAGGAGACGAGAAGACGATGATGTTTGGGTATACATTGATGGGAGACCAGTCATGCCAGATAGTTTACTTTCTCATATGGCAAGGATGTACCATGGGATGACACATATTGGCCGAGACGCCATGGTCAGATCATTCAAACAAACGTGGTTTAATACCAAATTCAGGACTATTGCAGAGAGTCTTTGTCAGAGATGCTTGACGTGCCAACAGCAAAACCCAGGAAGAAAGACAATAGTTAGTCTGGGAAGAATAGGGAGGGCAGGAGGTCCTTTTACCAGACTACAACTCGATTTTATCGAGTTGTCTCCATGTAACAAGCTCAAATATGTGTTAGTAATTGTGTGTTTGTTTTCTCGTTGGGTAGAAGCTTATCCCACAAGGAGGAATGACAGTTTAACGGTGGCAAAACGTTTGTTGAGGGAATACATTCCTAGATATGGTTTTCCAGTCACTATGGAAACAGATAGAGGAACACACTTTACTAGTGAAACAATCAAACTGATTTGTGAGGCATTGAGCATTCAACCAAAACTTCATTGTGCCTATCGTCCAGAGGCTTCTGGAATAGTAGAGCAGATAAATGGCACAATCAAGAACAGGTTAGAGAAAGTGTGTAAATCCACAGCACTGAATTGGCCTGACGCTTTACCTCTAGTTTTGATGAGTCTCTGAAGCATTCCTGATAAAAAGACAGGATTGAGTCCACATGAGATCTTGATGGGAAGAGCAATGAGACAAGCATTTATACCTGCCAACAAATTGATAAATATATCTGATGATCTCATCCTTGACTATTGCAAAGGATTGGCTGATGTAGTACATTCTGTGTTTCATCAGGTTGGAGCAGACGCGACCACAACACAGCAGACTCAAGCGCATAACCTGAGCCCTGGTGAGTGGGTTCACATGAAAAGGCATAGAAGAAAAACTTGCCTAGAGCCCCGCTGGGAAGGACCATATCAGGTCATATTGGTGACGACTACAGCAGTGAAGTGTGCTGGCTTACCAAATTGGATCCATGCCAGTCACACTCAGCGAGTCCCAAATCCATTTGAACCACGAGGAGAGCGGTATCTGGAGATCTCAAGTCCGAGTTCTGAATCAGAGGCTGAAGTACAAGAAATTGGTGAGGCTAGAGCAATAGACTCTGAAACTGGTGAACGTAAACAAAAGGACTCTGAAGAGCGGTTTGATGAGGAATTGCTTAGCACAAGTCAAGTAAAGTGGGCACCAGCTACTGGGACTAAAGAAACTGCTGTTGAACAAGAAGAAAGACAAATCTTCGATGGAAAGGAAGAGGATAGAAAGGAGATAGGTGAAGGAAATACAGAAGAAGAAAGGGAAAAAGATGAAGAAAGCAAACTAAAAGTAGGTGCAAAGAAACGAAGGTACGAATTGAACAAAGAAGAAGAAGTTCAACCAAAAAGGGCAAAGAAAGACGACCATTGGCCAAGCGGAGTTAAAAGACTGAAATACAGGGTGGTGAAGGGAAGACCAAAGAATAGGCCAGAACAGATAAATGAAGTTCCAGGTGAGATAGAACAAGGAGAGTCGGATGACGAATCAGTGCTGCGACCGAAGAGAGTGAAAAAACCAAACAAAAAGTTCAAGTCACCTGACTGGATTTACATAGTGTTAGAAGAAATTGAAGAAGAAGATCTAAACAAAGAGGGAAACAGCACTGACAATGAGCAAGAAGAAAAAAGTTACCTAAATCCACCTTAAGAGACTGTAAACAAACTAAGAGGTCATGTTAGCAACTGAAGAAATTTTCTGAAGATTCAGAAGACATCCTTCAAAATTGGATTAAGTTAAAATAAAAGAAGGGGTAAAGAAGAAAGCTTTTGAAGTGTGGGATCACACTACATTTTTTATTTTTTTATTTTTGTAGAATATATTTGAAATAGATTTAGAAAATCCATTTAGAATTATATAAGGATTAATATTACTATGGCAGATACACAAGTAACAAGACCTAGATGTAGTTTTATGCGTAGGTGTTATAAAGCTTGTTTGTGTCTATTTTGTATACTGATAGTATTCTGGATAATATTAACAATTATAATACCTTTACATCTGATTAAAGAAGATACACCCCGTCCTAACAATTTGACAGGTCCAAAGGTAGACACTGACATTAAGCAAATTCCTATTACTCACTTGAATCAAATAGATGCTAGTAGTTTACATCACGATAGATCAGTTACTAATTTTCCCCTGAATGTTTTCACTAAATTACTTTACGAATATGTGGAAACAATGGATGTGAGTGACTGTTATGTGTGTATACAGTTACCTTTGTCTGTTTCAGAAGGTGTGACCTACCATCACCTTCCTTTGACTTATGGTGTGACCTGTAGTGTTTTATCGAGTTTGTTGTATAGAACAGGTAAACTAGATTATTATTATTCCACTGTAGATACAATCTTTTCTAAAGTCCCTGTAATACCTGAGTTGAATAAGATAGCACATGCAAATGTCATGGGAGATGTTTTCCTGACAACGAAGCCTTTAGATATAGCATACGCTAATAAAAATAATCTAACATGTAAATTGAAGAAGGAAGAGAAAATCTTTTTGGAGATGGTGGAAGAAAGAAGGGCTAAGTTTTAGAGAAAAGCTGTTGAAGAGAAATTAAAGACACAACCTTGGGTTTTCAGAGAAGGCAACTATGACAAAGGTGAGACTTATGCTGCAATGGCCCTGGATTGGTCGCAGAAGGGAAAATTATGCTTACGTAGGGAAAAGACTAACTACAACAATTACTTCCTCGGTTTCAGTGAATGTGAAGATACCTATAAAATTATTGGGGGTTGGGGATTAAAGGGAGGAACTGACCCTGTCTCGCCAGGCATATATTATGTCTGTGGGAGGAAAGCCTATTATCGGCTGCCAGATCACTGGTATGGGACTTGTTATCTTGGGATTGTCTTTCCAAAAGTCTACCATGTAGACAAAAGTACAAATGGAATCCATGAAGTAAAGCAAGGACTAAAACGTGTAAAAAGAGAAAGTTTTTCAGAAACTGTAGGCGAGATATTTGGAGCATTGATACCTGGAGTTGGAGTTACACTGAATGCATACAAAATTCGACAATTGTCCACAGTGGTTGATCGTTTATCAACGGATACTGCTGGAGGATTCCTGATGATTGACACTGAAATGATTGCCATGAGATCTATGGTTATGCAAAATCGACTTGCCCTTGATATATTATTGGCAAAAGAGGGTGGAGTCTGTGGAATGCTGAAAATTCAACATTGTTGCACTTACATTCCAGATAAAAGTAAGAATTTGGAAGGATATATTGAGAATATCACTGATTTGCATAAGAAAGTAACCCAACTAGAGGTTGACGGTGTCTGGGAGAGACTTAGTAAGAGTTTTCCTACTATAAGCAATTGGTTTTCTTCTATAGGCAGTTCTTTGGTAGGGAAAATAATAGTACCAATAGTTTCTGTAGCTGTAATGATATTCATAATCCGAATGACTTATATTTGTGTGAAGAAAAGACGCAAAGAAAGGAAAGAAAGGAAATTAAGTAAGGAACGTAAAGAAAGGAAGAGAGAGATAGACGAGATGGAATTGGAAAATTTTAAAGAAAAATTGTACGTAAAATGTAGGGAGCAAGGGTCAGAAGACAAAATAACAGCTATATAACTTGGTAAACCGTATGTGTAGGGATTTTATGATGGTAAACCATCAAAGGGGGATTGATGGAGTGAGGTTTCTAAAAATACATCCTCATGAAATTAAGTAACCCCATAATAATGTATTGACTGCATGGACTAACCAACCCTCAATGCAAACATTTACACATGGGGCAAATGCATTTTTACATAATACACTAAACCATGTTGGCATGCGTACGTATTAACTGTTTGCGCTTTGAAAAATCGTACTAATGCATGTTTATGCTATGTTGTACATTGCACATTTTGTATGTTGTGCACAAATAACGAAAAGGTTGCTTTAAATTAATAGCTTTTGCTAGGAATTAATTAACACAAGGTATTAGTATGGTGGGAGGTAATTATAATGGGTTTTATTTCATGAATTAATATTCTCTTGTGTTTATTCACTTTAGTACGACATTGGGCCTGCATGAAAGATGGCTTCTTGTTTGAACCAGCATGTGGTTGTCTTGGTCGGTACGAAGAACGCATGTGCAAAGATGGGTTGCCTGCTTGCAGACTGCAGAGTGTACCAGCTGATGTAATCCGTGTGAAGGCCATGTTGACCTGTGTCCTATTATTTATGTGCCAAGATGCGACAGCGACTGTGGGAACAGCCATCGCTACGTGCAATTTGAATGTGAAACGGATGTCATAATGTACAATTGTTGCAAAATGTATAACTATGAATGTTATTGGTATACGAATGTATTGGTCCTTAATCCTTCCTTTGTTAAAACCGGTTTGGGATGGATTTGTGAGGAGAACTGGATGAGGCGACCCTAGCATGATTTATGACAACCAATCACAGACCGAGTTTCTACTGATACTGCAACATTGTAAGATAGTAAGTTAGGCATGAAGGTATAATTGATATCCCAATTGGGGTGTGGCAGATCAGAGAGAAGAGACGATCAGAACGCACAGAATATCAAGAGAGGAGCACACCAAGACAGAGAGAGCAGACCCGCACGAAGCCAGAGAATACTTTAGGTACGAGAACGTTGCAGGAGTGCTGGGGAGGAGACTGCGTCCGAGGAGAACTAGATTAAGGTAGATTGAATTGGGAGATTATATTTGTTCGCCAGTTGATGGCAAAATTTAGCTGTATCTGTCCTATTAACTTTGTCCTCTGAGCCTATCTCTGGGGACCTCTTGCCACAACCTCGGCCAAGGAAGTGGTTTTCCTGATTCTTTGGTGGGTATCACCCTCCTTAAATGCTTTAATTTTGCAATAAATTTCTGCAAGTGTTTATGCTGTACCTTCTCTTTCCCCATTCCTATGCACGCTTTGATGTCGATACAATTGATTCATTTTGATTACATTGCTTGATAATTTGTTCTCTTATATGTGATCTTGTGTGTGCACTGACAATCTGAATTATGAGCATTTAATAAGATAAAATTATTAACTG
Organism: Calotriton arnoldi; assembly: GCA_963921515.1. Taxonomy (NCBI): domain Eukaryota; kingdom Metazoa; phylum Chordata; class Amphibia; order Caudata; family Salamandridae; genus Calotriton; species Calotriton arnoldi. Next base: position 518,174 of record CAWUFW010000371.1, on the reverse strand, counting down.
AATAAATGACTCTGTGGTTATTTAGTTAAAGTATTAAATTGTTTAGTTAATCATAGTCACCATCAACTCTTTAACTAATGGTCCATCGACCAAAGGAAGAAGACAGTTGAGATTACGAATAGTTAGAAATAGAGATAAATGTTATTAATGTGAAGTGTAGTATTGTGCATAATAAAACGGACAAATTAAACCCCCCAAATCCAGCGCCCGTCTTCAGGGATCATTTATGGGTAATGTGTGATGGGCCCCGTTGTTTGGTAAGCAATTTATGTGTGATGAGATTTCCCTGGTCCCTAGTTCATGAATTAGGGGTTGCGCTGGTTCACTGTCCTCCATATTTAGATCGGTTGGCGGGATTCTGCAGTTGTGAGCTGCATTAGGAAGCCCTGGAACATGGAAACCCTTCTCCCCATATGCAGAGCCTGAGTTCCCTCCCACAGGTGTGGGCAGGGTAATAGTTAGTCCCCTCCTCTGTAGTAATCAAAATTGGTTCGGGGTAGATTTCCTTCACAGGGTTTGGTGCCAGCCTGAATATGGGGACAAAGGAAGGGTCTTTCCAAGTGTCATCTAACATTTGCTTGTGACAGGACGGATCCCTTACATGTTAATGAAGTTCCTGGACCCACTCCAGTTGGTCTTCCTGACAGACGAAGAAAACATAACGGGAACCCCTGAATACTGTATGGATGGTGGGGTGTGCTGCTGGTCGCCATGAGAGGATGCCATGCTCATTGCAGACATCTTATAAAAAAGGTCAAAATTTGCAGTTCCTGCCCACATCAAATTAGTGTAATCTACACAACAATACAAATGCCAATACTGATAATTATTCAGCAGCTAACTCTTCACAACCACACGTGACACTCATAGTGATTGTACAACAAAATAAATGTATTTTTTGTTTTTGTTTTTTTGGAAGTAATTAGTTTCAAATTACATCAGTTCATGTTATTATTTCAATGAACATTTCTCAAATTTTTAGAACCACCTAAAACACTATATAGACGAATAAACCATTGTTTGTCAATCACAAATGTAACATTACAAAACACATCACATTTACAGACGTTTAAAAGAGATAAGAAAGCTCAAGTTCCAAAAAGAATAAAGAAAAGCAAGTGAAAAAGTAGAAGGAGAAAAAACAGCACCAAGGGAAAGGTTGAAAACGTGAAAACACATTTATTTTGGAAAAACCTTAAAATACAACACAGCCCCTGGTAGAATTTTTTTTAACCAAACAGTCCTATGTTCAGGTTATCAACATATCAATTCGTTTTTCTTTATAGGGTGTTTTAACCATATGAACCTGACACTCGAATTTAAAGAGCACTTGTTTGGTTATACACAGACGGTCGACGCGTTTCAAACCCCTAAAGTGTTTTTGTTGGGGTTATCATCAGGACCTGGAACCAAAGGAGCTTACTTAAGGGTATGTGGCACTGGCTGTGCCCCCTCACTGGTGTAATGAATACCATTCGGTGTTTCAAGAATGCCTGCCTTGAAGTTACTTAAAAAGGCGAAGGGCGATGAAGGTTAGGCGTCTCAACAGGACGTATCAGAGCAGCTCTTGAATTAATCCGTTTGTTTAAAAGAATTCCGCACTTAGGCGTGTGTGGCAATCTTCGCGCTGATGTCTCCGATGCAATCGCCCATCGTCGTTCAAGCCAGCCACATCAAATTAGTGAGCATAGGACTTGCCTCATATTCCCTTGGGAGACAAAACTGTTGCCAAGATACAGGCTTCTGAACTTTAAAGGACAAAGAACTGTTGCTTTTCAACATACTACCACCTTGACAAGTAGTAAGAACTTCAGTCTTGCTGAAACGAGTCACTTACCGGCTTCACTTCTGTTAAATGTGAGACCCATTGTTTCCTTTGGGTAGTGAGTTTGAAGAGATTGGCTTGATGTGCAACAATCTGAGACTCTGGAGGGGGATCATTGGCTATTAGACTATCCAAAGGATTAGGTAGCCTTTTTCGACAAGCTGCAACACTCACTACTTACTGTAAAGACAGGCCAGCTCCTCTGAGTCCACTAGGAACTAGTGGAAAAAAACCTAACAGGGTCACAGTGATTTTATCAATTTCCAGTTTCTGGTCACAGTGAGGCCTCAGTGTCCACATGCAGAGTTCCACATGTCTGTAAGAGTTGACTATTTGGAACCTCTAAGTTGAGCAAGAAGGCTACAGTTCATTAATAAGTACAAGATATGGTTATGGGCTATAACCTTTTCTACTGTTATGAGACATAGGCATTAGAGAAGGATCATGATTGGGATGGTAAAGTAATATTGTACACCATCAACCTAGCTTTATGAAATCATTTATTTGGTGCACCTATATAATGCTACATGCCGCTGGAGGCAGCATTCAAATAACCACATATCTGCAGTGGAAATTTTAATGCATGCTGCATTCTTGTCCAATAGTACTTTGAAACAAACATAATGCTGTGTGTTTTCTCAATAAGGGTAACAGTGTGCCACTTCAGAGTATGCATTTTCTACTATATCATAGTTTGCCATTTGTGTCTAATCAATTTTATGGCTCAAGGTTCTTATGGAGTTTTGCAATACAGTTATTTTTCTATTTCTATATCTGTAGCCTGCCATTCTAACATTCTTCCTGTTTCTCCTCCATTCCCTCCTAGCACATCGAGTGGGTGGGTCATGTTACACTTTTTACTTAGGTTACTTTTCAAAATAATACTTGCGCACTGTGACAAATTACATCTTCCTAAGGTATCCCACCTATTTTCCTGTCTTTGTACAACTACACGTTTCACCTCTGCTGTGTTCTGAGACCTCGTAAATGTAATGTAAATTAGTTTTATATACGGCGCAAATACCCGAAGGTGTCTTAGTGCTGGTGGTTAATCATCAATTAAGAAGCAGTAAGCGTGAGCTGGACAACTGCACTTAACTGAAAGATTCAGTAAAGAGCCAGGTCTTTCAATTGCTTCCTGAATTGTGACAAGCTGGGTTGGCAGCGTAAAGTTAGTGGTAGTGAGTTCCAGAGTTTCCCCGCACAAAAGGAGAACGCCCTTCCACCCCATCTTGCTTTATTTATTCTGGAGACAATTATCATTTTAGCTGAGCTGGATCTTAGGTGCCTACTGGGGGTATACCAAGTGAACAGATTCTGAAAGTATTCAGGACTAGTCTGGTGAAGCGCTTCATGGACCAGGCAAAGTTCCACCTGTCCAAACTTCAGGCACATGGGCTCTGGTGAAATGGTATTTCCTTCCACCTCTCAGAGCAGTACCTATCCTCATTGGGCTGAGCTGAACTTGTTTGCGGCCATCACGCTGACATCAAGGGATTACAAATAATAACTGACATGTTATCTGCTTTAGACGTGGGTCATCAGTCCAGGTATCTATGTACCAAAAAGTAGTTGTAGAGTACAACATTGTTCCCTACAATTACTTAGGTCTCTGCGGCCTATATGCCACAATGTAGGCAGACAGCCAAGCTGCATCATCATTTGTCCCAGAAGAAGATATGTAATTTTGCCTTAAATTAATTTCTGTAGTCTGGTGCAGATAGTAACTTCATTTCTCAAAGGTTTACATTACAGGCCCAGCATGATCATGACTACAAATACAGAGTTCAATGATCTGTCATCTACTAGGAGATTTGGTTAAGTATTTTCTACTTCCTACCATGGAATGATTAAATCTTCCAAAGGAAACTGATTACCATATTTATATGAACTCTGCCTAATCCTCTCAGGATTCTTCCACAAAGAAAAGACAAGGGTTAGAGGTGGCCTATGCTTATAGGTGACAATGACCATCACCTCACTTTAGTCAGCAGTGGATTCCTTTCAGATTTACTAGCTCCAATCTCTGGGATTCCCATCTGGTGGCCTGACCTGAAGGTGCCTGAATTCTATTGTCAAAGGGAAGAGCTAGATTCATTAGAGGTGGATATTCGTTAGGGTTTGGAAGGGATCTGTCTTGCCAAGAAAGACTTCCACCATCTGGGATTTTGCCTACAGGGGATTGTTAGAGATGTCCTCTGCGTGATAAATGCTCGGAAGACAGGGAATGTCACATATTGTTGAGAAAGTGGCAGCATGAATTAGGATTAAGGCCATTCTGGACTATCTGCCCTTGAAAAATGCAATGCAGTATTTGCATGGTGGTTTCACGCATGCCTATTTTCTGGGCTGCATTTCACATTCAGTTCAGAAATTTGTCTGATTTGGCAGCTTGAGCCCAACAAGTTGTGTACTGTCCAGCAACAGTCTGAGGCCTGGACTGTGACTTTCCAATCTACATTCCAGTAACAATTTACTTCCCCCTTCTATGCCTCCAGTGATGGAAAGCTAGGAAAGATGCCCCTCTCATAGTTGCCAGCAGGAATTTGAAGTTGAGATACCTCACAATTGGGTCTTGACTTTCAGTCTGTGGCCCTATTTTTACTGCACATATTTAGCTAGTATTTGGTGCTTGTGTTCAACTTAAGAAGAGAGCTCCGCAGCTCCATCTCAGCAAATGATATCCCAAAGGTAGGACACTCTGTTGGTGCGTCCCATGAGGCCAACGCTAAGTGTAGGACTAGAGGAGAAGGCTTAAGCAAGTTTCCCTAATGGAAAGACAAAATGCTGGACTACCCTGTGTGGAGAAAAGCTGCCCTAAACTAGAGCGATGGAGTCACATTTCATAGATCACAGACACTGAAGGATTGTACCTGATGTTAGGCATGCACTCTCTTCTCAACCGGCCACACTTTTCATTTGCATTCAGTCTCTTAGTGAGTGCCGAAGTCTGTAACTAAGTGGTGTACAAGCTAAACAGCATTGTAGATGTTACCACAACTCCTTCACCTTCGTGACTTCAAATCTTTAGTCCACAAGGACCACTAGTATATATTCCTTTCAATATGGAACTCTGGGAGACCTGCATGTATTGGCATGGTTATGCTGAACTCTGAACCACTGGAACCAGCCTTTTATGATTTAACTTCCTGAGTTACCACATTCACATGTTTTTGATTTCGTCAGTGCTACACTATATTGCTGATTGGAGCAATCCTTTAAAATAGTGTCAGCAACTGTTGTTAGCAAAATAAGGGTCACTAAATGCTGAAATACATTTGGGTGACCGTTGGCACTCTGAGCCTGTTTGGAGTTTCGACTCTACACCATCCCCTTCAATTATGTCTGGGAACCTCTGTTAGAACCACATGTTTGGAGACTCTGGTATAGTGGACACACCATTGTCCAGAGACTTGAATCAGTTTCCCTTTGCCAAACAGCAACACCCCATGCAGTCGTTCTGGGAACACAATATACTTTTGGGTGTGATGGGTCTGGAGCAGCATAGGTGAAGGTAATGAGTTTAGTCATCACAAGAGTGTAACTGATACAGCAGGAGTCATATTGGTGCATGGAGAGTGTATTTATGCCTCTACACTCTTATTGTGCTAATGAATGCATTGCCAAATCAGGGTTATAAATACTAGGGTTGTGTCTGTATTTCTTATTGACTATTTGATAGACTGATGTCTGAGAGAGTGTTGAGTGTATGAGATCCTGTGGTCGGCTAGACTGCAATCTTATGTTATCCTTATTGAAATGTTGATGCTGGTGTGAGGAGATCAGGTGTTGATGAGGCACTTAGAGCTAAACTCCTGAAGAGAAAGGACCTCAGTTGAGAAGCTAGGATATGCGGAGACCAGGAACAGCAGGATATCTACATATCCTAGGCCCCAGTTTTCTGACTCCCCCATGCGTGTTATAGCAAGTTGATTTCCCTTCTTCACTAATGAGAGCAGTACCTCAGAGGAGGACCTTAAAATGTTTAGGTTTTGGGTGAACCACCTAGGGTTCACAACAGTGCACACCACTAAGGCAATTCAGTAATCCCTATGTTTGTCTGTTGAAAAGAACAAAAGTACCCGGTGGAAATGAGAGTATGGTATGTTGTGATGGTGTACTAGGGCATACAGGAACTTCCTGGGTTTGTGCACTCATTCTTGTGGACACCACGGTTAAAAAAAGATTAAAGGTAGAAACACATGTTTTTAATAACTATTTAAGATTCACTAAGGTATTGGTGAATAAGGGTTTAGAAGTACAAGTGCCTCATTTATTTCTTGATTTATATAGTGTGGTCTATACCCAAAAAAGTGACTGAGTGCTTTACATAGGAAACAAATTACAATAAATAAGCACTTTAGATTGTGATGCATAAACTATTAGCAAGGACAGGTTACATTCAAGCAAAATAGGCAACTCATTTTCTTGTTCAATGGTTAGATGTAATTTGGACTCTAGGATGTGGTACGCAGACATGTAGTCTACCCCTTTACTGGGCTAAATTTGCCCATCCCGAAGGACTATCCGTTGAGGCTCCCTTGCCTCCCTTGTTATCAGCGACATGGTCTCGAGTCAAGGGCTCAGTGGAGTTCCACCTCAATAGCCCCACCATTGTAGGGTGATTCACCGGTATATCCTTAAGGGACGGAAGAAATAATTAAAAGCTCAAGCACTACATAGGCTTATGGGTAGATGAATCCTCTGTCCACAGGCGCTCCTCAACTTAACCGTGGAGTGGAGATACACCTCATGTAGCACTTCCCATGGTCTCAGGAAACGCCATGGAGATAGATCCTCTGTGACCTCTCCTATGGTCCTAAATTTGAGCTCCCAACCCACAGCAAAGAAGATAAATGGTTGGAATAGGTGGAAGTGACCCAGTTGCAATTGGCAAGCTGGCTCAGTAAACCCTGGAATGCAGAATCTTGGGAAGCCCAGGATGGTGGGTACCTGGGTCACCATGCCCCAACCAGGCAGGCCCCTGCTCCCCCCTCCCAAAGCACTGGTCCCCTCTCCATAGCCTCAACACATTCCCTGGTAAGGTGGGAGTGGTACCTTTGATGGGATTCAAGCTGAAGAGTTTTGTGGAGGTGGTCCTACCCCTCTACTGCATTCTTGCAAAAGCACCTAAAAAGTTATCCTGCTGCTCACTCTCAAATTGAAAAATCAGAAAGGTGCACTAAACTGAAAATGCGATAGTGATACCTTGTCAGGATTCGTTCAATATGGCAGTTAGCTGCGTCTAAATGTAGATTTGACCCCAGTAGAGCTCTGTGGCCTGTATGATTCAGTTGCAGGGTTAAAGTTAAAATAAACAAAAAAATGTTGATCTAAAAGAAATGACGTGGACCACAGCTTATTTGCCAACACGGTGTGTGTTTTGTGTTTGTAAGTCTGATATGTTTGCCAGATACAGAACTAAGGGCCTTATGTACAAAAGAAAACTGTAGTCAAAAACCCTTTATTCACAAGATCATAAGCTTTGTGCCTGTAAATGACTTTTTACAATGTAGACATACCCTTTTATGAGTCAGAAATGTCTTTTAGACTCGTACAAGTAGGAGAGGACGTGAAAGAGGTACTATTGATAAGTTACCAACTAATGAGTTGGAGTGGTCACTGATTTGCAAAGGGAACGGGTCACTGATTTTCCCTTTGGGAATTCATCGGACATCTTCAGGGAGCAGGCAGTGGTCCGAAGGACAAGTGCCTTCTCTTCTTGATGTTTTCTAAAAGAAGAACCATTTTTTGAAAGCAGCACCTGTCCCTTTAATGGCCACTATCCTCTCAAGGGCTGCTTTAAAAAAAAGTTTCTTCTTTAGTAACGAAGTTGATTCCCTGCATTCGCAGCCAATCAGCTGGGGGCCACAAATTGCAAACTGCCTAATTAGTAACCATTAGGCATGCCATTTTGTGACCCCTTGCGAAAGGACAATTAGTGATGCAACCTTTTTGTACATAGGTAATATTGCAAATAGCCCACTCCTTCGCAAACCAGTGGGTATGCCAGTTGCACATCCCGGTTTGCAGATAGCCCACTTCTTCGCAAACCAGTGGGTATGCCAGTTGCACATCCTGGTTTGCAGATAGCCCACTTCTTCGCAAACCAGTGGGTATGCCAGTTGCACATCCTGGTTTGCAGATAGCCCACTTCTTCGCAAACCAGTGGGTATGCCAGTTGCACATCCTGGTTTGCAGATAGCCCACTTCTTCGCAAACCAGTGGGTATGCCAGTTGCACATCCTGGTTTGCAAACAGGTATTAGCACATCAGGTCCTTAATGTTTAAAACGGCATTAAGATATTTTCATGCTCAGCACAGTGGAGGCACAAACTAGTTAAATATGAAGTTTATATTCATTATGCAATCTGTGAAAACCCTTCTCATTACTTATGCCCAATGACATTCCCAAAGCATCAAGGCCAACCTCACCTCAGACTGTTGCTGAAAGAATGAGACCTCTTTTCCTGTTGTTCCCACTGCGCCAAACAGTAGTAGAAAATGAGAGGGTTAGTGTCTGCAAGTGATCACCATATGAAAGAGCACTAGCATAGCGCCTACATGTCAGCGGCAACCCTTCGGCAGAGAATGAAGGAATGCACAGCATGGAAACCACAGTATGGGTCCGGACCGAGCTTGAACCCTGAACAGTGATGAACGCAGAATAAAGAGCAAAGACTGATCACATCTATTCGTGATACACAGTAACTCACTGTCTGACACTCAGACTTCACACATTACAGTGCGGAAACAGAAACAGATTACATTGACCCTAGGCTCTAATGATAAACCTTTTTTTATAATTGTTATGATAGTGTTTGAGGCGATTACTAAGATGCAGTAGGTTTTCTTTCCACTTGCTTTTTTAACCTGCTCTAACAAACAAAAACCTATTATTTTCAATAGATACAGCTCTAACTAGACGTTGACTTTTATTGTGTATGATAACTGTGCCACACCGGATCTGAGTGCCAAACCTACAACTAAACCCTAGAGTAAAACTTGACTTATCGACCTTGCTACCTTCGAAGCGTTAAGTACACAGGTGGGGTATCGGCTGATCTTTTACAGCGCATTGCTACCTGGGGCATAACACACACCATGGACATTGTCCAGAAACCTCTGGTTGCCCAAGGGTGGAGGGAAAAGACCCCACACAATCACTCCCAACACTGCAAAGATCGTCTCTCCTTTGAGACCAAGATCCCCAAAAATCTACAACGGTGTTTCGGAACATCCCCAAGCAATCCCTCTTAAATTTATCACACAACCTGCACTGGAAGCTTCACTATTTGACTTCAAACACCTGACCTTGCATTACACAGTTCAACTCCTAGAAAATGCAACTCCCCTTTCATCCTCATGCCTACATCAACAAAGTAGATGACAATGTCCTCCTTCTAACTGAGTCTTCCTAAAGCACTGACAACACACAAGGCGGATTTAGACAGCGATGCATTATCATTGTTGTGCTTCATGCTCAGATCCAGCAGCCATTCACTGCCCTCTTGAATGTTTATGTTAATCCTATCTTACAGGCACGGAAAGAAAGGATTTTGCAGTGGCTGGCACTTTCTGTTTGTTGCTTTAAGCTCCTCCACAACCACAAAAAACAGTGTGGCGTAAACTTAAGAAAGGCACATAAACCCTTAATAAACAGACAAGGGAGTGATTGTCCAGTGACTTAATGACACTCTTACTGTTAAACCCAAGACAGCAAATGCATTTCAAACCACATGTCTAATCCCTTCGAATCCACTACCACATAAAGCTGCCAGGATTTCCTGGAAGCTTAAGGCTTTCTTGAAAAACTAAAAGGAAGCCATAAAACTTCAGCCAAAGCTGGCAACCTAGTAGAGGTTTTCTAGGTACATGGCGCCTCTTCTTGTGATAATGTAGCCAATCTCAGACCACAAAAAGCTCCACGATGGGAAATGAAAACACATAATTGGAGTCCAAGGAAAATAGTATGCCCCATAGTTGCCTTAACCCAGGGGTCCCACAAGATTCTATTTTGATTCCATATCTTTTCAGACTCTATATTGAACCCCTCAATGACATACTCAAGTATGTCATACCATCGATACTCTGATGATACTCATATTTATCGTAAGATTCCTAGCCCATCAGATTATTTCCTCACCACATTCGATGCCAAACACGGATTGACTCGTGGAGTACTAGACTGAAAACCAGCCATCACGGACAGCGCTACGTCCCTTGGCTGCATGCTAGACGAGAGCTTAACATGTATAAATGATCAATGCAATGGTCAGGAACACGCACTGTCATCAGAGGCTACTTTGGGGGATCCGTCTGTTAATCCCAGATCAAGCCATTAAGGTGCTTGTTCAGTCATTGGTGCTTTTTGGACTTGGCTATTGTAATTTCTTTCTGACCAGTCTTCCTAGAGTGCACCTCAATGCCCTGAAAGTGGTATTGCATGAAGCTGCCAGGTTTGCTAAATATATTACTCCAGTGCCACTAATGTTAGGCTGGCTGGCTAGAACAATTTATAAGACTGCATGCATTACCGGCAAGGTACTTTACATGTCCACCCCCCAATGTCTGGCCTCGAATCTGAAAAGTTCAGGAGGTCTATTATGTGGTTGCAGCTCTGATTCACTTCTTCTAGAGCTATCTCCTTTCAAGAAAAGAACACACAATGGCCTTCTCAGGGAGCATGACAAGAGTTTGGAATTCTCACCCACTGGGTTGATGCACAACCACCTCTCTGGCAACCTTTAAGACGGGCTGAAATTTCTACTCTTCGAAAGGTACTTCTATTCTACCAGAATTTAATCCCACCTTCCTTTCTCTCCCCATCCTTTTATGGCTCTTATGATCCCCTATAAACTCTCATGTCCCTTGTCTGCTTTCTAATTCTGGACATATACAACATGAATCTTTTTCCTATAACAGCATATAGGTTTCTACATAGAATGTTACTGGATATTGGAATCTTCGCTGGCGTGCAGTTGATTGCTTTGTTGCTCAATATGACTGCTGTAGATTCTTTGCATCCCATCGATTTTGTTTGTAACCTCTTGACTTTACACACAGTACTTACACCTGAGTAATATTTGCGTTATTTAAAACTGGATAAATAAATTAAAATAAATGAATTCCTAGCATCATTACATGTTTGTTTTTCATCTAGGTGAGGCTACTCAGCTAAAAAGCATCTCTTTTACGGGACATTAATGGGGCATGAACATGTGTGCTGCTGAAGGAGGGATATACTGCATGTACCAAGCCAAACGGATTTACTTCCTCCTTTGATCCTGCATCTCACATCTGATAAAGCTTTCGCTCACTTATATCAATAAATCAGGTAAAACAAACACCCACTACAGGCTGAGGAGACTATTACACCTAGAGTGTTCCGGAGCGAGCCATTGGTAGATAAAGGGCTCATTCAGACACCCGGCTTGATTCCGTGGGCACAGGGAGCTGCTGGAGGCCAGTGATTGGCCGTGAGATAAAGAGATAATGCCTGCTATTGATGGGCTCCAGGTAGAGCCTTGAATCGTCTGCCTCTGTTAGAAAATAACATCCAGCTTCCTGGCTGAGTCCCAGCCTCTGCTGCCTGCCTGTCTGAGCTCCCACTCACTGCAGAATAAAATAATTGGATTGGGGGAACAAAGGGAGATCAGTGTAAGGAGAGTGGTGAAGGGCCAGATGTACAGAAGGCACCTGCAGTATATTTTACACATCTAGGCCCTGATAATGAGTCGTGGTAAGTGAAATTACCCATGGTTTCTTGCTTTCATTTCGTCTCTCACAAGCTTACCACATACGATTTGCAGCAACATTGCATATAGCAAACCTTGCAAAAATACTGTGTTAAACCTGCATGCGTAAAATTGGTAACATTTAATTATGATTTGCATGGTAACCAATTCCAAATGAGAAATCAGCACTTAGCAACTCCTCCTGTCCACAGCCAGTATTATGTGTGTTAAAAAATGATGAAACACTAATATTACATCCCACAAATCATTACAACCGTTTATGAAAATATCAGCGCATATAAAAAGCATCAACGACCCAAATGAATTAACTTTTTCTATTTTTTTAAAAAGGCATACCACTTCAAAATATGACAATACATAGGAGTCTCAGAAATAATTAAAAATGTCGTTCAAGATTCATTCTTATTAATGTTATTGACAAAAAATGCCAAAACGATTTCTTATCTCTGCCACTACCCTTACAATGTAAACACAAATCTAATTCTGAAACAACACCCCAGTGACCATCCTCCCTCCTGATTACCCACTGTATTGCCAAGTGGCCCTGCCATACAACTCTTTCCTAACTCCATTACAATGTCCCTTACCACTGCTGAATCTTTACCTTAATATAATCCCTCGCATCAACGTTGCACCCCCACCCACAATACCACTAACTTACTTAACAAACCCTAAAAGCATCATTTTTTTCATTAATAATATAACATTGTTCAAACTAATGCACACTTTTTTGGTTTGGGGTCGGGACTGGATCATGTATCTGTGATGTATGAGCAGACCTCCTTCGAAGCCTGATGGGGGACGCATGTTGGGAAACATGTGATGGGAAGAAACAGAAAGGGTGACTAATGACTGCTGCTACTGGTAGCTGCTGGGAGTATTGGAGAGCTGAACAAATGCCTTAGTTGTCTCTGTGTAAGGCATAGATATGCGCCTTCAGTAAACCGAAAATTCCTGCGTGACCATCTTCTACCAATCTGGTAAATTTTCTGATTGCATGGATCATGCAGTGTATTCCTGCCTGTTTGCCCTCTGTTCTGTTGAGTCCACCATGTGTTGCCTTTGTGCTTCACACAAATCATGGTGCATCTGAATGCGATGACTTATGGCTGATCGATATTCCCTTTGCTGGACTGTGAACACATTTTGGAGTTGATTGTCAACCACTAATGTGGCCTCCACTGATTCTCGTGAATTGTTCAGAAACTGCACATGACCATCCTCAATGGCATAGATTCTGTAGGACAACAGTTCCAAAGTTTGTCGCACAGTGTTGATGTTGCTACCATCAGACATTTGTGGTACTGTGTTTGGAGGCTGAGTGAATAATCATCATCCCATATGTAATCCATTGGCATATCACCTTCTTCCTCAACATTCCCTTTTTGCATGGATACTTCTGCTGTTGATTGTGGAAGGGGGACTGATACAATTGGCAAGTTAAGGGCTATAGTGACAGTGATACGGGAATCCACTTTCTGGGCAGCCTTGATGGGACATGCTGGGACCAAAAACTCCTCTGCATGGTAATGGACATGAACCCCTGCCCTGACTGCCCAAATGTACTGATGTGTGGATCTCAAATGCTGATATTTGTTGTCACAGGCAAACACGGATCATGCGTGTGCGGCATGAAATAGGCCTGTCTCACGGACTGCAGTCTTGTTGGACCGGAAGGAGTACCTAAAGCGCTACCCTCATAGTGGTGGAAGGATACTGCCTTCACAAGGAGTTAAGCAGCACAAGCGCGGTGGTGGTAGCATAGCGTGTAGTGATCAATAGCAGTTAACAGGTCCTTTTTAACCTGTGTCACTGGAGTGAGGACTACAGGCTCATTCACTTTTAAAGTTTTGCAGCTGTGTGTTTAACTCACCCTTGGCCTACATCAGATTGGTGTGAAGAGGTGTGCAGCGCAGAAGTAGTGTATCTGCGCTGGGTGTATATGTGCCTGGGAAAGGTGCAATACAGGGAAAGTGCAGTACTGAGCTATTCATGCATAGGGTATGCAGGTACTGGATGTACATTCCAAAAAATTAATTCCATTTATTTTGCAAGATTATTCAATAACATATCGTACATTCAGAGATTTAGATGCGGATGCTCAGAAGAAGTGCATAGAATGGTGTTAATAGAAGTGCTTTTGTGCAAAGTGATATAGAGAGAAAAGAAAAATTATCAATGAAATAAAAGCATTTGTTTTTACTTCAAAATTGAACAATGGCTCAAGTAGTTAAAAAAACAAAAAAACAAAGAGAAACAGCCGGCTTGAATGCTAACCTATTGTTTTGAATTTCAGTCCATATTAAAGGGTAGGTGGTCAAATAATCCGGGCTCATAAACCAAAAGGATTTAGGTATTCAATCCAGGCAAGAGAAAATAATGTCGACATTTCAACCCGACTGACACCTAAAATAGATTATCTAACTTGGCATGTGGGTCTTCATCAGGACAAACATAAAACCATGGGTGAAAAGGCAACCTGAAGGAGTGTGAGCACAAAGACTCTTAATCAGTACAGCGCAAGTTGCTCCTGATGCTCAAAAATTATCCAATAGCAGGATCATTAATATGTAAATTAACACAACAGTGTTACAGCACACCCATTTCAATATGTACAACCAGAATCTCTTTCATTTGCTTTCTGTGCCACCCCAAGGCATTCTGCCTAAGAGTTCATTCCCGGTTACTATTCCTGTGTGGGAGTCAATTCATCGGTATGTACAAACAGACATGCAACTTCCGCTAAGACTTTCAAAGCTACATACACTCTTTAATCTCTCCTGTAATATTTAATATTTCTCCTCTATTAATGCCAATTCCAGTACATCTTTTATCTGACTTAGACTGAGATTTCTTGTGCTCATCCACCCTATCATGCTACCAAAGAAATGAAAAAATGTATTGTTCCACTAGTTTTTACCTACAAAAAAGATTAAATATTTTATAATTAAATTAAATATATGTGCTATTTGTTAACATTAAATTATATTTAATATCTATATTAAATATAATAAGCATTATATAATTTATATGTTTATCGAATTTCAATAATGTAATTTAACATTGTTTACTATGGGGTTATATCTTATGTTCCTACCTCCTTTATTTTCTATTGGAGAGTGTTTTATTTTCTATTGGAGAGTGACATAGGGTCATAGGATCATTAAATCCTAAAAACCCATAACTTATATTTTTAAGCTTCCCTGACTACTCCACCAATAAAGGGATACCTTGGAGAAGTTGAGGGATTTTTAACCTCTAGTTAAGCACCGTTGTTGTTTCTCTGTAAGAGCTCCCTGGAAGATGGTTGAGCCCACCCTGACCTTTAGGAGCAAAACAGACTTGAAGAATCGCTCAGGGACTTGAAAGGGGGAATTTTGTAACATATAAATAAACTTGGGTTGGTATATTTTTTTTTAAAGAGCCACTCAGCTCGGTCACGATATGGGCAACCAACGCCAATATCCCTTAACCGCTTTATATAACTCCAATATTCTACCGAAATTCTGACTATAAAACTGCTTCAGGTCAGTGGTCACATAGATATGTAAATGCCCCTTTCCTCTCACACAAGGGGGAATTCCCATCCCTCACTACGTTTCCAGTTAAGAAGTGAGTAAACAATCAATTTGTTCCAGTTGATGGAGGCTCCCGAACAGATCACAAAGGCCATAAGGATATCGAGAACCCTTGAAATGGACTGTTCTATGTATGCTAGATACAACAGGATTTCATCTGTGTATAAGGAGAAAATGTCTTCCAATGCCACAACAAAAAGCGGGAGACAGGGGGCGCCCCTCTCGTGTTTCCCTATTAAGCGCATACTCCTCTGAGTTGGCACCATTTACCATGACCCGGGACATTACTTGTTGCCTAAAAGTTTTATCCAAGCCCAGGCCCCCCTTACGGACTTAATCAGGACCTCTCAGGTCAGGGTACTGTGCTGAAGGGGCCCCTGGAGCGTGGGGTCCCCCCCACACCACTGGGGCTGCGGGGGCCTATCTTACGCCACTGTCCAAGCCAAGAAGGAGGAAACGAATCCCCTTCGCTCAAACAGTGCCATCGCGTAGGGTCACTCCAATGAAGCAACTGCTTTCTCATCATCCAACACCAGCAACACCACCGGTTCCCTCACACCCACCTATGCACCAGACACCCAAATAGTCATCAATCACGTGCATCAGGAGCTCCACCAAAACCTTAGGCAGTACCTTTGTTTCTATATATAGGAGTGATACCGATCTGTAAGAAGCACAGTCCTCCAGTGGTTTCCCTTGCTTGTGAATAAGGATAATGGTTTATTTAAAAAGCGCTTAGCTGAGCAGTTTAGTGCTATTGAGTTATCCTTTCTCAGTGTTGCATTCTGCATCCATTGTACTCTAAACACCCCATGAAAACTTAGTTTTAAGTGAATAATATTGAATGAATTATTATATTTATGTGGTGCCGTTATTTCGTATTAGTAAGTGGTTTTTCCAATATTGTTTAGTGACGAAATGTCATCAGAATCCCATAACATATACATGTTATAACCAGCACCGCAGGTAATGCAGTTATTTATTTATTTTTATAGTGCAGCAAAACCAAAACAGTGTTAGCCTACTATGCAAAACTGAACGGGGAGAGCAAAGCTCTCTCTTACACCGAATCATGTTACAAGTGCAAGGCTAAACATTGAATGATGTTTTTTAAGAAGTCAAAACAATTTAATTTGAGCAGATCTATACAACTGCCAAACAGTAAGTCAAGAGTCCTCTTAAAAAATTCCAAAGCCATCCTTCAGAAGGACGCGGGGAACAACTGGGAGAGTGAAAAAATTTGGAGTTCAAAGTTAGTACTCACAAAGAGGAAAAAAAATAGTCTTCACCAGTGAAGAAGGAGTTTAGAAAGTCAGCAAGTCAAGAGTCAGGAGTAGGTGTTGAATAGATATGAAAAAGTGGGATAGAACGTGGGAAGGAAGAAGGTCGAATGGGAGACAATAGTTATTGAGAGGATTGGACAAACGTGTACTGACAGACCCAAGAACAGGAGATGAAGGGTATGGACGAAGGAACATTCTTTTTCGTGCACCCTGGACTATTAGTTGCACCTTCTGAAGAACAAACTGTAGTGAGAACATTAATTATAAAACATTGAAACACCAAAGCTCACAGATCAAAACTCTAAGAAGAATACAAAGTTTCAGGAATTAATAGGAGAGTACAACACGTAGTTCAGGTGTAGATGAAAAGCAGCGTTTTGAGTTTCTTTCTGGAATGGAAGTAGGTGCTTAGTGCATCTGATGTCTTCAGACAGTGAATTCCAGAAGAGTTTAGTCTGTACCAGAGACAGAGTGGTTAGCAGTCAAGTGATGTGAGAACAAGTGGGTTTCTAGTTGAAATGTTTCTTTGCTTCTCAATCCTCTTAGTCCACAACACATTTTTAAAAGTTTTGTATGTAATTTGGCTACTTTTCATAGAGTACTTTGGTACTAATACAAGACAGTTTGAATTTAATTCTCCCTTCCAAGGGACGATAATGTAGCTTTAAATACAGGGGTGATATGTTCAAATTTCTATGCGCCTGGGACAGTCTGGCTACTGATTCCAAAACATGTTTGTTGGCTCAAGAGTGGATTTTGACACTCCAATTGAAGCTGAATTTCCGTCATCAAAATGAGACACCACAAGAGCATGATCAGCCAGTTTAAAATCCAAAGGTTGAAGAAAAGGCTATAACTTTTTGACAGAGTACAGAGTTGATCTGGCCACAGAAGCAGAGCATGTCACATGAGATGACATGGTTAGCTGGTTTTCCAGTCAGATAGCCAGTGAGTTCACTTTGCTGGCTGGAGAGGGAGAGAAACCCACAGAATGCAGATCCGAGAGCCAGTTGACCTGTCAAGTAATGTTGTTGTCCTGAGCCGCGAGCTTGGGCATGTATCATAGAGCAGGCAGGTATGGATCACTTTGGAAGGCAATAGGGTTATTAGAATATTCAACTCTAAAAGTATGGTATATCCTAAATTAAAAAATACATTACATAGCAAACAGAGTGTTTCACAATCCCCTGTGACTCCCAGTAGCCAGACAGGTAAGGGCAGTAAGAGTCATGCAATGGGTGGAAGCCACTACAGCTCCTGTCTTTTCATCAACTCCACCAATCTACTTCATTGTCAGTTTGACAAGACAAAGTGAGAGACAGGTTGTGTGGAGGCTTCCTCACCCCACCTCCTATAGCTTCAGCTGTCACTCCATGATATTAGCAGTGGAAGCCAATATCGTGTGACAGAAGGGAATGGCAAACTTTCTCTCCCTTCCCTAAAACTTGGGCTCTACCTATCTCACTTCTCTTCAAAACCCAAACCTCCTCATATCATAAGGAATGAGACAGACCGAGGCTTTTGATTAAGACTTTGTACTGTTGATAGAAACAGGCCTGTACCACCACTTATAGCCCACTGCTATTGTCTTTGGTAGAGAGAGCTCTTTGCAACCCAGTGTTCATGCATGGTAACCAGTACCTCTACCTGTGATATATATTGACCGCAACCTGCAGACACACCCAGTGGCTGCTGGGCAGAGGTAATGGCCTGCAGCCATGTCCTCTTCCAAATATGCCTCCATGGCAAAGTAACAGTTTGAAATGGTTCAAGGAGGTCAAAGTGGCTTTGTCAATGATAAAGAATCTAAATCCATTAGAACCAAAGCGGTACATAACTTTCTCCTCTTAGACATTATCAACATTAAATTAACAGTAGATCTTCAGAAATTGTACAAAGACGTTTGTCACTACCCCAATACATCGTCATAGCTCACCCATGCCTCCTCATGGCATTCCCAGATCCCCAAATCCAGAGAACTGCAGCCAGTCCTGCCTCAAACTCTGGTTATCTCATTAAGCAACATTACAACTCAGCATTAGCCAGCATCAGTGTGAGGAAGGTTATGTGACCTTAATAACAAGCCCACCCCAGCCAACTAACCCACTAAGAACTCCATCCTTTTCTGCCTGTCAAGGGTTCGCCACTTCGGTGTCCAGAGTTGAGGGGGAAGAGACAATGGTGACTACTGATTGAAGTAGATTGGTTAATAGACAAGAATCCTGCATTTCACACTTTTTAGGGCACACCACCATAGCACCACTAACATGAGGATTATCCTCAGCCTGTCATGCAACATTACATTCATCTTCCTAAGAAACACTCACACACTCATATGACACACCAGTGTTGCAGGGATTCTGTGTAAACAGAACTATGCCTCGGATCACAGAATGTCAGCATGTAGGGTCTGAGTCCCCATACCACATCAGTACCTATGAACCCCAATCCAGACTAGCTCATAGTGCTTTACCTGCCCTCATAACCTTCCCAGAGTGACAGGTAAGTTAGCACCCTAGAACACAACACTTCAGTCCCCTCAGGGAACTGTGGAAACCGAACATCACCTTTTGTTTTCTCACTTATGCATTGTCATAAGAAACAAAACGAAGACACAAGAACAGTTTACAATATTTATTGAAACTATCATGCTCTATTATACAAATTCTGCACTGCAACTAGAAAACATATGCATCACAACAGAGTGAGAAGGATTACAAGTAAACTATTCACAATAAGAAGCCCTACCATGGTGAATTATATCTCTGCCTCAGTCTACCCTCACTATGGAAACACAGTGTTATATTATAGATCTCTGGGCTTAGTGGCGAGCCCCATAACTGGCATGCATAAATAGCTGTTGTACATCTCAGCTGGTGCAGCTCTGTCGGCTCTGGACCTTTGTTCTGTGAGAATGTCTTCTCTCTGTTTTCAAATGGCATGTCTTGGTGTATATGTTACGAGATGTCTTTTTTGAAAACAGCAGATGTGAATGCATGTTGTGCCTAAATGCCAAGCTACGTTTGCTAACCGATCAAGGAAAGACTAGGCACAGTGTTGTTTGACCTTGTACAAGATGTTGAGACAGAGTCTGAACCAATAACAAAAATAGGTGCAGTGTTTTTCTAAAAGAATGTCGTGGCACAAAAATAAGCGTGCTGTGTGTAACGTGTGCAAAGCAAAGCAGCCTAAAACGTGCAGGCAAGCTAAAATAAGACTAAACTAAGTGGACCCTAAAGGAAACACAGGACACCAGCAGTACTAGTTAGTTCTTGACATAGCCAACCCACACAGTCAAACACCCTGGACCTCAACAGTGAAGTCACCTCCATCTCTACTTTGACTTGACTGGTGATGCCACTGTCACCTGAGACCTGATGCTCTCCTCTCCCACACAATAAAGCAAACACAAAATGACAGATGCTATGAGAAGACCCTTCATGAACTCCCCTCAAGTCCCCTCATAAGAAACTAAGGGGCATATGTACAAGCCCCTATCGCCACCACAACGTCACTTTTACAGACATTGTGGTGGCAATAGGGGCTGCGCCTTATGTACAAGGCAGCGTTAAGCCACTTAGCGTGGCTTAACGCTGCCTTATACATAAGCCACCTTTGACGCTATGGTTAGCGTGAAAGGGGCGTGCAGTGGGTGTTGTGGTGAGCGTTCCACCGCAACATCCATTGTACTTGACGCTGCCCCCTATGTACAAGGGTGCCTTGTGCAGCACACATGGAAAAAGCAAAATGCCATGGTTTGTTTATGTACAGGAAGGTGTCCCTTCCTGTACATGAACAAACCTTTAAAAAAACACAATTTTGTCACTTTCATGTGTGCTGCTTGAAGCAGCACACATGAAAGTGACAGAATTGCATTTTAGGATTTTTTATGTGCAGGAAGGGACACCTTCCTACACATAAACAATCCTCCCCTGTACGCAGACACCCTTGCACTCTGGGGCAAGGGTGCCTGCATTGGTGCTAAGTTGCTAAACTTAGCGCCATCGCAAGGGGAAACGCAAGGCTCCACCACATTCTTGTAAATATGGTGCAGCCTTGCGTTTCAGAAGTGGCGGAGCGTTTCGTTAAGCCAAGGAAGCTAACGACACGCTCCGCCACTTCCTTGTACATATCCCCCTAAGAGTGATGACATCAGGCACCAGCAAATCATGACTAAGCACTTTGCCTGCAATGACACTCACACTGTTGTTCATTTTTTATATACCTGGGCACCACCAGGTACCGCTGTTTGTTAAATAACAATAAAAATCTGTTTAAAAAAACAACAAAACAATCAGGCACCAGCACTAATGTTGAGACCCATCTACAGTTCCTCACAGCACCTTACAGATGACAGCTGGCACCCATGCCCAATGACACTTCGCTCTATGAAAGCCAAGACTTTTACATCATGGTGGATCCAGATGCTCATTAACAGGATATTAGGAAAAGGAGTGAAGATGCTCACACTTGATGACGTGCCCTCCCTAAAACAACTTGGTACTACTTTTAGGCAGTTTATCGAAGAGGCTATGGTTAGTGACTGAAAATGTATCTTAAGTGAGGACTCTAACAAAAGGAGGGAGGTCTTTGACGCCATTAAGCACAGAGTATACTCACAACAGATCCGGCACTCAGTCACATCTTAGGACTGTACTTAGACATCCAAACCATTTTAAAGGACAGTATACAGCACACTCATAAATGAATCCTAACAAACAATACACCTAAATGGTGTATGTTCCATGACCTTCAATCCAGACTTTGAAGGCCACATCCTATTTAGATAATTTCATCCCAATGTTAATCATTCAGAGCATATTTAGCGAAGCACCTGTAAGGGCAATAAACATCATCAATGCATTCCTCTTGAGAGGCACTTAAGCTGATAAGTTCATGACTGGACAGACCCTGCTACTGCTCAAGAAGTGAAACCTGGACTGTGGAAACATTGCTAGGTACCACTCTATTACACTCTTACAATTTCCCAGAAAGATCATCAAGAAAAAGCAAATTCTAAACAGCTTCATGATAAGATCACGTGCACTACAAATGTGCTGAACTACCAGTTCTGCTTCTGGCCCTCCTGAAGCATGGATACAGTGCCCATCCAAGTGGGTGATGAAGCCCTTCTGATCACTGACAATAGTGAGGCTTCACCTCTTCGAAACCTTCAATACTACAGACCATGAAGCATTACTTAACACATGCATCCGCAGCATCGTCCAGCAGTGGATTTGGTCATACACGAAGAAGAGAACCCAGATAGGTCAGAGGAGCTCCACTCTATCAGAGCCAACCCCATAGCATTAGATGCCCCTAAAGCCCTAACTCTCTCAGGTAATCCTTAATGGTAAATGGAACATCTGGTAGTCCTACTGGCTGACAAGGATGTCAGCGTCCACAGGTTTTGGATGAAACCCAGCTTGACCAGCAGATCACCTTTCGACGTAATATGACGTGGCTGAAAATGTGCCTCAATACCATGCAAGCGTAGATATCCAAGGCCTATCTCAAGTTGAACACAATCAAGAAGGAGTTTGCTATCATCACAGAGATGAACCTTCTTGGCTTCACACCATAACTCCTCTATAGCTCCAAATTGCTAGGCTTACTCAATGATACTGACCTCAGCTTCAGGATGTTCAAATCCTAGAAGACCAAGACCGTCAGGCATCAATCTTCCCTGTGCCATAGAGTTAAGTCATTATTTACATAAGAGGACATCAGAAAGGCCACCCATGCACTGTGCCTGTCTCACCTCAAAACAAGCAAAACTGTTTTGCGATTGAATCCTTGAAACCCACCTTACTCCACCGAAGGGCAATTTTCATGCTGTAAAGTGCCACATCTAAGTTCTTTAGAGATTTGGCAAGATACCTCCAATGCTCAGATTACTCTATTGGCTCACTCTGCCTATCCACATCATTTTCAAGAGCAGCTGCATTACCTATAGGTCAATTACCAATGGCATCCTATCATACATGATGTCCAAGATCAAGACATCAGGGGCAATATTAAACAAAATGTCCAGAAGCTTGCACCCTTGGTATTACAAAAAGGGCTGCAAGGATATGGGCACCCCTTCTGCAATATGGAGCATGCCAGTGCATGGTGTGTGTCAGCACCATCACAAGGTGGTGTTCCCTCATGCTACTGTGCCAGTGCCATATTATATACATGGGTACAATGACAAAGAAGCTGTCGGGAAGCGCACTAACTAATGGCCACATAGAAGGCAGTGAGTAGCCAGTGCCCACACTGTGGGTGACTCTTACAGAAGGGTTGGTGGGATAGGCATCTCCCTGCAAGCAGAAAGCAAGTGCAGTAAGGCACTGCACCTACATGTGCTGGGATCTCTTAACCCTCTTAAATTAAATTGGTTCACATCCACTGAAAGAAGGAGTTGTGGCTTCAAACTGTGGTCTGTCGTTCACTAATGGACTCTCAGCAGTGCAGGCACAAGCTGTCAGAGTGCCTGACTGTACTGACGATAGCACATTTTTTGTTTTAAATTGGGCACACTGTTCCAGTCTGCAACAAGCGCACCGAGTTAAGGGTGGTGAGCCCGATGTCTAATTCAGGCCCTGGTCAGCTACATAAAACAAGTGGCAGATCACCTGACTGAAAATAGGCCAGATCGATCAGGGAGGAAAACAGATGCCAGGCCTTCTCCTGTTATACCCTGAGAATGTGGAACACTATCCCAGTCGAAATCCACCAAGCATTATGCATTAGCATGGTTCGTGCCATACAAATTCAAATATATACACAACCGAGAAATCCACTCTACAACAGTCCTGAGTGGTATGCCTCTTGCTCCCCACATTACATTTTAGCTTACTGAAAGCTCCCTAACATTCAATGCAGCAAGCAACACTCTACAAGGAGAACATTTATTTATTCTAAGAGATTTTATTTAATCACTGAAAAACACTGCTAGTGTTCAACTGGCAATGATTTGGCCACATGCAACCCTAATCATAAAAGACCAGCAAATCCATGACATAAACCAATGTAGACATTGTGAAATATGAAAAATAATAACGTCTTTTGATAGGTTTTGGTCATGGCAATACAACAAACAAATTACTATGGAACAGCGAGGTTGCGGACAAGTAGAACCACAGTGGGCATCAGAGATAAAACAAGGCTGATGGTAATCAGCAATCGAAAGAACTGCAGGCTATCTTGTCAAACATAGGAGGTGGGGGCATACTGATTGAACTTAGACTTGTCCCCCCTATTCAAGTCCTTAAGTTGGTTTGGGGGGAGGGGGAGCGGGTAACCCGCTACTCCCTGCAGAGCATGGGTGAACATAACGAGGCAGTACATTATAACCTACTGATCATTGCATGGAGAACACTCTGCTTCAAGCAATATCCGGGGATTATCTGGGACAATAAAGATCTGCCATGTACTGCCAAAACCTTGATTCAGGTTGGAGTGGTCCTGTATATTTTGGCATTTACACTGACATGACGTAATATCCTGGTTGGGCTTTTGATCTAAAAGGAAACAATGGCGTTCTATCAATAGCAACCATCAATAGCAACCAAGCATTTACTGATGATTAACTGAGTAGTGAGCGTTTGTTGTTTTGTTCTGGACACACAGGAGATGTTGTTACTAAAAAATGAACACAGAGTACTGAACGGTCCCAAGATATATCTGGATAGAATCTTAAACATGCTCTAATGCAAGTCTAAATATTGCAAACATATTTAAGGCATCAATAGGCAACACCATGTTCCACTGGTGAAGTGGGGGAGCTGTGATCATGATGATAGGGATGGGAAGCCGTTTAATTAAAAAAAAAAGGTGGGTAAACATTGACTGTGTTAGTGATGCTACTGGAGTAGAGCAGATCAACATGCACCAACATGCACTCTGCATTATATGTTTGGGAGGAGGAACTTCTTATGCAAGCCATACTCCCGTTCCTTCTTCTCAACTTGTCTTTCAGGCCGGTAAGACAGCACATTTTAGATCTGCATTTAGCTCATGACTCCACTCAAAGCTCCTTCCAGTGATTCAGAAACGCTTAGTTATACCCCTCAACATGGTCCAATATGATTCTCACAGTGAGACTTTGACAGATAATCACTATATTCTCTCTGTCATCAAATCAGCAAAGTTGACGAGATCCTGTTTGCTCAGGTGGGCTGCATTCAGTCCTTATATACCTTTAGCTCTCTCACCAGCTGCACTACACAAATGTGAGTACTCAGAAAGAGTGAACCTCTCCTCCAAAATACTGACTCCAGCTCAGGAGAATCTGCTGCAAAAAGGATTGGGTTATATACCAACGAATCAGCCAGACCACTTCCAACTACGACAGGAACTGGCGACCTTTTTCAGAACCGTGAGATTGAGGGTGTTTTTTGAAGACAAGGAAATAACTAACACCAGGGAAGGAGATACACCTTTACGCCCAAAGTCTACATTTACCCCCCAGATCGCGATGTTGCCACAAGAGGTGGACACATTTGAACAGGCAGTGATTTATGATCTGGAGAATCTGGAAAGACAAAAAAGTGGAACTTTCTTCAATCTAAATAACGAAGAAAAAGCGTCTCTCCGTGAACTGAAGGAGGATACCTCGATTATCCTGAAACCGGCAGACAAAGGGGGAGCTATTGTGATTTTGGACCAAACAACATACAATGAAGAATGCCTACGACTCCTATCAGATAGAAGAGACCCGACTCCAGATTTGACAAAGGATATCGCCACCCTAGTGAAGGAGGGAGTATCCAATGATTGGATTTCAAGACATGAGGCAGAATACCTCACAAACATCCACCCCAAGAGGCCGTATTTTTACATACTGCCTAAAATTCACAAGGAGACACGGCCACCACCAGGGAGGCCAATTGTGTTGGGGATCGATTCAATCTTGGAACCTTTATCACAATTTTGTGATTTTTATCTGAAACCACTAGTACAGAAATTACCATCATATTTACAAGATACCCTAGATATCCTGAACTGCTTGAAAGAGATGCCCTTTGACCCCACCAATGAATTTCTTCTGGGTCTGGACATAGAGGCGTTATATACAAACATCCCCCAGAGGGAAACCCTCAGGGTATTGGAGGACATCCTTTTTGAGGAAGATTGGGGATACCAGACACCCCAAGCTTTTGTGCTGAGTCTGGCCTTGACCAGAAACTTCTTTGAATATGAGGGGACACTCTACCTGCAGAACCACGGGACCTCAATGGGCAGCCCCTTTGCCCCGAGCCTGGCGGGGCTGTATGTGGGAGCACTGGAGAAAAAGGAGATCTATGACCCGGGATGCATTTGGGCAGGAAACATAAGACTGTGGAGACGCTACATCGACAATGTGGTGGTGATTTGGAAGGGCGATGAGGAGTCAATGAAACAATTTCTGGTCTGGCTAAATCAAAGGAATCCACTGCTCCATTTTATGTCCACCGTGACCAAAGCAGGGCTTCCGTTTTTGGACCTCATCATTGAACCCAAAGAGGGAATACTACACACCCAAGTCTTCCATAAGCCCACAGACAAGAACGCATTGCTTGCCTTTGATAGCTTCCATCCGAAGTCCTTGAGGGAGAACTTACCCGTGGGCCAATTTTTCCGGTTGCGCCACAACTGTACAGAGAAAACCACCTTCAAAGAAGAGGCAATTGTTCTTACAAAGAAATTGTTCCAATGGGGATACCCAGAACGTACCATCATGAAAGCCCGCAAAAGAGCAATGAACGCGAACAGGGACAACCTTCTGGAAAAAAGACCCAAATCAGAGATGAATAAACCGGTTTGTGTGACCACCTTTAATACAGCCTCCCACCAAATTCGGCAGGTGATTCTGAAACACTGGAGTATACTCAATTCCCAGAGACTGAATATTGAGAAACCTCTGTTCTCATTTAAAAGAAGTACCAACCTAAAGGACCTACTTGTACACACAAGACCAGGAGGAACACCACAAAGAAGAACGGGAGTACAAGGTTTCCTACCACCAATACAAGGACATTCCCGGTGCGGATCCTGTAATGTGTGCCACCTAACGGACAACACAAAATCCATCAGCATAGGATTAACCTACCCCTGGGAACAGAGAACACAGACAAATTGCAACACAGAGAACGTGATTTACTTAATCACCTGTCCTTGCGGTAAACAGCATGTGGGAATGAATACCAGGAAAGAGAAAACCTGTATCATGGAACATCGAAGTACGATAAGATGTATGAGATCAAATACGAAATTAACAACTCACTACCTGGAGAAACACCACACTCCAGAAGAGATGACCTGGACAGTTATAGAAAAACCGACCCTAGCAGTCTGGATAGGGGATAAATCAAAGGCTCTATTCCGTAGAGAGCAGA
This sequence comes from Calotriton arnoldi, assembly GCA_963921515.1. Taxonomy (NCBI): domain Eukaryota; kingdom Metazoa; phylum Chordata; class Amphibia; order Caudata; family Salamandridae; genus Calotriton; species Calotriton arnoldi. The sequence continues at coordinate 491,366 of CAWUFW010000371.1, read as the reverse complement.
GATGGGTGTATAGGCTCAAGAGTCATATAACAGGCCTCAACGAAGACATACCATGGCACTCTCTGAACAGATAAGGGTTGCAGGAGACAGAAGTCAGCTTACAGGAACAAGTCTGAAACTTTGGTTCCATTACTGTACATCCTGAAAATACAGACTGGGGTCGAGAGGATTGGTATTAATCACATGGGAGCCACCTTGGAATCAGGGGAATTTTTGACAGGAAGTGGCGAATAAAGAGTGGATCGCATTTATGCATACAACTGACCAACAGTATGGTCTACCCGCACCGATCCCGTGTAAAAATAAGACCCCACCAACCACTACCTCTCGCAATGAACAAGGTGTACTAAAAAGTGTTGCATACACTAGAAAAACTAGGTACATGAGACACCAAGGCGGGTGTAATCGATTTCAAAACTATGAGTATGTGCTGGCGCTTCCCTTGCGCCTATTCACGTGACTTCACGCTCACCCACGTGACCACGCATCACATGGTGACGCCCTGTCACGTACCCGGAAGCAATCCGGGACGTAACGAGAACGAACACGTTTAAAAGGTGCCCATAGCTCGGAACTCCCGTACTTCTACATGGCGGAGGAGGCGAGCACGGAATACAGGGAGGAGCACCACCTTTGATGTAGTAAGGAGTCAAGGGGGGTTGGAGCATACGATAACCAGAGCCACCGGTACAGATCGGAAAAGGGGCTTTAACCTGCTACTCTAAGGGGCACTGTTACGTCTTGAGCTGACCAGGCACTCGATTCTAATCTGGATCATAACGGGGTAAATGTAAATTAGATAGAGTGCCAGCACCATGATTATGGCACATTAATCCGCCTGGAATCACCTATCGTTATAACATATATTAATGTGCAGGGGTGATCGGTCATGAAGTTATAAGACAATAAAAATATATGACGTCTATCAATGGGCCTTACGAAGAAGCCACGCTTCCTTTTTTTTTAGATCACAGCGAGGCACAGCCGTATGTATAAGGGGGCTGACAATGAGATCATACCACCCATAACGTTATATTTTTAATGGATTATGTAATTGGAATAATGAGTGCATTGTTTTTTTTGTTTTTTTTGGTCTCCCGTCTTCTTCCTAAAACCTCATAGAGTGTGACTACAAGGGGTCTCTCCCAGCCCACCGCCATTTTGAGCTTTACTCAGGTGTAAACTCAGTCAGTATTACACACCGAAGGGGCTTTCTGAGTGAAGAAAATAACAAGTATGGGAAATATGATCAGTGTGTGAGTCGTTGGGTGAATAAACCAGATATTTCCGCAAGTTTGGACAGAAAGAAAACGGAAATACGAATGTTATATAACTAATAAAGGTAACGCTGGGCACGAGAAGAGGTCTCGTAGGGGCCCGGGTGTCTGGAGTAATGTTGTGACACGTGCAGTATAAAAGGTTTTTTCAAGAAACTGTAGTGCAATAGATACAATACCTTGATATTAATACCAGCCTAACGTGAGGACTACTTACCTTTTTATCTTCTTTCTTTGTAGTATATTCCAAGGAGTCTCTCGTGGAAATTCCTCAGAGTAAGATTCAGGATACAAATACCCACAACCTCGATTGGAGGATTTGGTACCACTACAGGTACTGGGACCGGGAGTGTCCTGATGAAGGCCGACGTGACCATAAGATTGGGCACATGGTAAAGGCAGAAACATGTTGACCACCGGGCAGTAAGGAGGGGTGTAAGGGGCACATTATAACTCCCTAGCACCACCATCCTTTCACGTTTTTAACCCTGACCGGGGGATCCAGGAATAAAATAGATTTAGGGATACCTCAGAGTTAGTTTTAATATACACCACTCTGCACCTTCACCTCCACTGTTCCCAGTCACAATTTGGAAAGACTGATTTCTTCTTTTCTTTATGTTGTGTTTGTCTTCCCCAACCTTATTGCTCCACCCTAGGCGTTGGCTGCGCCAGGGTGTTTTGTAAGCAGCCCTATGATGAAGCATGTCACACTTCGGTGTGAGTGAGGGCAGTATTAAAACACATAGCACGTTCCCACATTATATCACAACACCACGTGCATTCACTCCCTACTCCTCATAGTGTGTTAAAGTACTCAGAAAGAACCATTGCCAAGGACCCTGCATTGGCTATCCTCAAGCTCATAATCGACAAAGGAATGAAGATGCAATTATTCAACAAAATGAGAAGTGAGCCCCTGGTGAAAGGAAATTCCCTGATACCTGAATTCTGGGTTCTCATACATCATTCATGGTTATACCCTTCATGAAAGAGGATAGCCGTTTTTAGCAGTGCCAGTCCTTCCTTCTCCCTAACTGTCAAGTGCCCATCACAGCACTGAAATTCCCATCCGATCACTGCTACCAAATGAGCTTTCATCACAAGACTAGGGACCCTATACGTAAAGGAAATTTTACACATGAAGATTTACTCATGTATAAATGTACTCTTACACTTTGTAGTCATTTTATTACTTTTGGCTAGTCATCATTTCTGAGTATAAAGTTCCCTTAAAATGTAGTCTTATATGTGCCTGCCCCCTCAGTGCAGGGGATGGAGTCTGCATAAACTTGATTTACTACCGTAGGCTACTTCTAGTAACTTTACAACTGTATTTTATATTACACACACTTTATAGACACATCTGTACCCCAAGCAGAAACCTTAGCAACCGGAGCAGTGACCGCCACATGAGTGATAGAGACCTCTGAATGGAAGGGAATAGGAGAATCATATGCACCTCAATCAAATGACACACAACTGACACCCATTCCCTTTCAACAACATAAATACTGGCCACACTATGGGCTATGCTTTTTTCCTCTTCGTCTTTTAGCTCCTGCATCCACCACATTCTGCTTAAAGGATGCCCCACTTCTGAAGAGGAAGAAAAATCTGTCTGAAGATGAGACAGACCTTGTAATTAAGTGTGCGGAAAAAAGCAATCTACAAACAACTTACATGGGCTGCCTCCACCCACTCTCAATGGAACGTTAAAGGCAGTCTTATGGGAGGAGGTGAGAGACTCTGTCAATGCATTAGGGAAGGAAGCACGCACCGTGGGGGATAATAACAAAAGTGGTAATATTATAGGAGGTAGGTGAAGAAGAAATTCCCCAGGATTCAACTGGAACAAGCTCTTCCTGAAGGGCAACCTGGATTCCATCTCCATCTTACCCTCCTCGAGAAGCATGTCCATTCCAGAGTTACCCCATCTGCTAAATGGCCTATTTTAGATAAGAGTGAATTTGTACAAGGCAACAAAGCATTGTAAGGTTTATGTCTTGTTGTTGTCTTTGTGTAATATGTTTACACATTTCTCTAAAATATGTGAATTTAGATATTTTTAATGGAAATAAATTTTGTGTTTTGAAAGTAAGGAAAAGTCACACAACATCAGCATCATATAAACTAAGTTTGACAAAATGGAAATGAAACAGTTCCCTTAGTTGTGCTTTAACTGTTGTGCTGACTCAAAATATAAAATTTGAAAAGCATTTCCATTGTCATGATCAGATGATTAGTAAATCCAACCAAAGCTACAACAATAACTGTTTATGTTTATGTTTATGGGATTTGTAGCGCGCACAGCTACTCATAAGAGTGTCCCGGCGCGAACCTGGTGGAAGGAAGGCAGAAAGAAACTGCTAGATAAAGAGAAAAGTCTTGAGCCTTTTCCTGAAGAGTTTGGGATCCTGACGCTGCAGAGGTCAAAGGGAAGAAGGTTCCAGGCCGAAGCCACCCTAAAGGCAATATTAGTAGTTCTAAACTTTCCAATCCTTTTATTGCACACAAATAACACAGTTATTTACCACATGGAATATTACAAACAAAACTCAGACTGAACATGACTGGACACCACTCTCAAAACACATGCTCTTAAGGGAACATACAATACACTTACTGACTGTCTGCTACTCAATATCTTCCAGCTAAGCATGGAGGGTCGGCAAACTGCTTTCAGCACCCTCCTGTAGAGTGATGACATGTAGAAGTTCCTAGAATGTGGCTGGGAGGATAAACCCATAATGTCCTCGGCCTTAATGCGAGCCCAGCGAGGTTTTCCCAGTGCTTACAGCATAGCTTCCACTGCTGGATGTGGATACCCACTGAACTGCAGCGCGTGCACATGTCTCTCTAAACTCAGGAGCCCATAAAGCTGAGGATGCCTTTAGAGGACCCCTTCATAAATAACCTCCAATTCTCCATCATTGAATGCAGGGGACTTCTTATTTCGTCCTTCAGTCATGTTGGGGGTTTTAATAAAAAAAGAAGGAGGAGGATGGAGGAGGATGTTGTTGTGGTGAATGGATAGCTCAGAATGGCTGACTTCCAGATCCTGTATGTTATTTCCTTTTTACTGCGGCGGTCAAAGACCTTCACCCCGACTGCAGAGATGTCAGCAAGCAGGGCAGAGACCCTGCAATTGGGAGGGAACCCTTCGCATGCAGAGGAGAGACCTCCCCAGGCAGGAGGGACACCTCTGCAGGCAGAGAAACCCAAATAAATTAAGAGGATCCCAAAGTTGTACCTGATATTGTTTGTGCGAAAAGTTACGTTTTTAGTGCGTATGTTGAAAAGCATAAGGGTACTATGTGAGAACTTGCGTACTTTTAATTAAACGTTTTTGCATGTGATAGAAAATGAAGTAGTATATTATTTTCTAATAGAGCATAGTATGTTGGTTGATGATGTTATCAGTCAATCAAGCAGACAGCTAAACAAGCCTTCTTGCCAGGGTGTCTACTTCCCTGAAAGAAATGTAAATGTGTGCAACTGATCAATCTCGAAATGTAAAGGGGGCTTCGAAGCTGGTATTCGCTTTAATTGATGAAATCACTTGAAGCTTCCTGATGACACACATTTATTCTTTTTCAGAGGTATTGTAAGGGAGCTACCAGCTAAGCTGTGAAGTGTGTGCCATTAAAAGACAGCTATAAAAAAAATTGCACAACGTAAATTGTAGGTATTTCTAAAATCTATATTTTGGAAGCACTTTTTTATCTTAAACATTTTTGCGCATTTTGTAGCAGCCTATCTTATACCGTGTGCAACGCTCTTTTAAAATAATGACTTACATGTTCAAAGTGCTTTCTCTCACGGACTGGGACCTTGTAGCACTAAACATACACAAGTCACTAGTCTCCACTGCACCAACCAGGATTCAATTCTGTGGCTCTCTGGTGCAGTGCATTAACTAATAGAGGTTTCATAATGTAGGATAGTGCATTGTCCACTGATTAACATAACTTGCATTTAATTTTCATTCAGGCTGTGCAGGTGAAAGACCGAAAAAAGTTACAGAATATTTTGTTTTTTAGCCACGCCTTTGACCACGCTCCCACGCTCACTAACCCCGCCCCCCCCATTGTGCACAGCATCACATTTCCAATACATTTCTTAATGCACTTGGACCACAGCACACACCCAACCATGTTACCAGCTCATTCCTTCATATACAACCTCAGATTCACACATCCATTTCTCCTCGTGCTACTTGTATCGGGCACCGTGAATGCTTCTGAACTGAGTCAATTTTACAACTTGATGTGTTCCCCCTTCTGAAATCGGAGTGGAGGGCTCTCACCTCCCTCAGCACCTCCATCCATCCTCACAGTCATCTATTACTTGTGAAGTGGTTAATGTTTTTTTTTGTTGCAGTTTTAGATAGCACAAACTTGACCTGAAGATATTGGAGCACTTTACATGGACATCAGTTACCTTACACAAGGATACATTCATTTTTTGGTAGGCATAGGGAGATTGAAGTGATTTGCCCAGAATCACAGGATGTTGAGCCGACACCGAGACTCCAACCTGGCTCCCTAGCTCCAAAGTCGGCAGCTCTGGCCATTAGGCCACATCCTTAGATTGCGCTTCCAATTTAGACTAATTAAAGGAAAAGATAACTGGCTAAAATCCATGATTGTTCGGCAAAATTTGGTACTGGCTTATGGGGCAAGCATTTGAGAGATGCTGGTTCTGGCACTATCATGTAAACACTGATTGACAGTGCTCGCGCATTCCACGGTGCAGCCGTCACATGTAATTGTTTTGTCTCGATAAGCTTCACTGAAGTTTAAGTTTCAAACCGCACAGGTAGTAAATGACTGAAGCCCCTGTGTGCATGGAGGGGATTTCTAGACCACCTAATTCCCTGGACCTGCAGGATGATGGTGGCTTGTTTCTGAATGCCTCTGTTGTGAGACGTTGTTAATTAGTCCAGTTGTACTCTTCCCACATGATGCTGCAGGACAACACTTTTAAAAAATGTAATTATTTTATTAACGATTGTACTCATTTTTTTTATGCAAAGAGCAAGCAGAAAACGTGTAATATCAGAGCATAAAGAGATGCTTACCTTTCAGATGTTAATGCTCAGGGTTGCAAGACTTCCGGTCGAAAATCAGTTGTATCCACTGTTCTGTGACATTCTAAAGTGCTAACCTAAAAAGGGAAAAAAGTTCATCTTTAACATAAAACCTTTCATTTCCAAATCTCTTGGCACAATTTCAGCTACTGTGCAGTAGGCCGCCAGCATCCTGCTACTAACTATGATCGATGCCGCCATAATCCAAATATTTACCAAGCTCCCGAGTTCATAATCGGTGTCTTTTCGCTATTCGCCCCATTTAGGTATATATTACCACAGCAAGAAATAGGCCCTAGGGGACGTCAGAGAGCTTTTCAGATGTCAAGGGCGCTTTAAAGCTGTCAAGAGGTGATGCAATGTTAAGCGCAGTGTGAAAAACATATATTAAAAACATATATAAAATGATAACTATTTACAGGGCACAAGAAGGACAATATACAAAATAACTACAATTTACCAGGTAAAAAAGAAGAGTCTATATTAACTACAGCATGTAATTAACAGAGAATATAACATATCAGGGCAGTGGAAACAGGGTACAGAGGACAGAACATTGTATTTTCAGAACAGAAAAATTGACATATAGAATTAGATATAAAGCAACCCAAAACAGGAGAAAAAACAAACCGTATTCTATAAGCTTAGGTGTAAAATGTTAGGAATACAAGGAAGACAGAAGCCTATGAAACATGAGGCATTTCAGATGTCTTTGAATGCCCATAAATTTAGATACCCAGAGCTCCAGTGGAAATGAGTTTGAGATTTTTGGAGCAATTTGAATAATAGTTGTGTCATGGTGCACTGCTTTTTAAAACCCAGAATCCCCAGAAGAGTGTCAGAGTGTCACAATGACTCAAGCAGCGGCGGCCGGCTCAGGTAAGCGTGGTGAGGCGGGGCGTGGGAGGGGGGGAATCGACAGACGACTGAATAAGTATAATTAAATAAACAAATAATACCTATTCCGTCATCCGTCTGCTTCTCCCCGCCGCGCCATGCCCCGTCCCACCGCGCTTACCTGAGCCGGCCGCTGCTGGACTCAAGAACCCCTGAGATGCTCCGTTTTTTATACCAGATAGCACCGAAGGTCTGCATGTAGGATTTTCTAAACTAGGCTGGACAGGATCAAAATTCATGTTGAGTTAACAAGCAGCCATTGACAGGCAATGAGAACAGAGGTGATGTAGTCACAACCCCTACTGCTTGAGATAAGGTGAGCCACAGCATGTCAAGAAAGTATGATTGTGACAAGTTGGACTTTAGATAAAACCATTGTTGGAAAGTCAGTTATTAGTAGTGGCAAATATACATCTGTCACTGGCAATAAGGCCACTAACAGAGTCTAGGGCTCAGATTAGGTCCTAGAAAATTATTCCCAGGCTCAACCCTGCGAGGCAGGCTTACCTTCAAAGACAGGTATGTAAAGTATTTCAAAACACCAGTTCAGTAAATATGAAGACACAACACACAATAAAAATCCAACACCAATTTATAAAAATAGGAAATATTTTTATCTTTAAAATGACACCAAAACGAAAAAATCCAATGTAGGGAACCGGAGATATACATTTTTAAAGATTCAGCACTATATAGCACTTAGAAACCTATGGCGCCTATTGGGACATCTGGTCGCGCTAGACCGGGACAAAGTCAAAGTTTCAGGCCGACTGCGATGAAGCCCTGTGCGGCTACCCCTCGTGGTAGGTCCAGGTCAAAGTTTTTACCTTCTGATTTAGAAACTTTTCTGGAGCTTTTCTTCCAGGGGTCCCTCGTAGGTCTCAGCAAGTCCGTATTCGGTGAGGGTTTGCCGGCTTGCCTTGTGACGAGCTCCTGCTCAAACTTAAGGAAGTCAGACCTCCGGAGCTTTCCAGCAGGACAAACCAGAGATAAAGGCCGGTGTGCGGTTGAAGATGGGTGGCTTGACTCTCACGGTTGGTCCTGGTCACCTCTCCTGCATTCGGACTTAGAAACTTTTACAGAGTGTATTCTTTAGGGGTCCCTCGTTGCTCAGCACCAGGCCATCTTCGGTGAGGGTTCGCTGGCTTGGGTTTCAGCTTACGCCCGGTCAAACTCTGGAAGTTGGACCACCACTGTGTTTCAGCGGGACTAACCTGGATACCAGGCCAGCTCGTGGTTGAGGGTCGCCAGCTTGGCTGGCCAGGTTGAGTCGGTCCACTTATGGAGCTTTTTTTCAAAGTTGCTCCAAAGTTCTCCAAACTTCAGGAACTTCTCTCTGAAGTTCCCCAAAGGGTCCTAGAGTGTCCAAAACTTACTCCAAGGGTCTGAAAGCTCCAAGATGGTCCTTGAAAGTTTGGGACTTCAGTTCCCACAATCTAATTGGACAAAATCCTTACAAATCCACTGGTAGTACTCCAGGCTGAGGATTCTTGGTGGTTGATGTTCCAGGTGAGCTCTGTTAACCTGCAGCTTGCAGGGAGTCCACTCTTTAGTCCTTTTGAAGCAAGTTAGGTCCCTAGGGCTGCAGTTCAGATTGTGCAGCAGGCACAGTCTTCAGAGTGCAGGGCCTGGTTGGAGCAAATCAAACTACTCAGCAGGGACCCTTCTTCTTCTTTAGTTTCAAGCAGCAGATCTGAGAGGCTCTGCCCCTCTCAGATACTCTCTGGGTCAAGCAGGAGGGCACTCCTGTCCAATAAGGTCCAGGACAACACCCCAGGCTATGACCACATCCTCCAAAGTGAGGCACTAATTTCTCCCAGAGAGCAACATTTCTCCAAAATACATCATGGCTGATTCAGAGAGAGGAAAGCTAACTAAACCAGCCCATAGGATGGCTCATCTACATATGCTCCCTCCCCGTTGCATGTGGAAATTCCTGCCTTAAGCCTGTCATCTGGTTGGGTTCAGAAGGTAGGGCTGTAACTGGACCTGACTTACACTGTTTGTCACCTCCTTTCTTTGAAGATGTTTTACGACTCCTCCCCCTTCCATAGCATTCCTATGTAGCATAACCCAGTATGGCTCCATGACCCCCTGGGCTACTTATCACCTTATAAAAGCAGCCTGGCTAATCCACGTAACTCTGGCCAATCAGACCAGAGCACTAGAGGGCTGCATTTTGGCTTACAGACAAGAAGAAACTTCTTGTCTGTGGAATTTAGGAGAAATTCAACAATACCATATTGGTGGATTTATCATTACCATTTCAGGAAGACCTTGAATGGTATTTTTATGATTCTCCCAGCGTGAATTATTATTTAATAACTTCTTGCCATGTTAACCTTTGTGGCTGGTGATCTGCAATGGGGAAAATGAACTGGGCAATTTCTGGAACACCTAGGGGAGACTTTAGGGGTTCTGAATATGCAAACAGATTGTAAATCCTCACTTCACAGTGCTCCTAGCACCTAGTGCTCCTAGCTCCTAGTGCTATTAGTACTTAATAGGCTAAAACATTGTAGTTTATTATTTTTTAAGTGCCCCAAACACCAAAGTCGAGTTTGGGCACAATTTGCATTCTAAAAGCAGTCCTGCAACACAGGGCTGCTTTTAACCTGACCTCAGGCTTCAGCAGTGCACACATGCAAGTGCAGAAAGGTTGCTGGCTTTTAAACTGCCATGCCCTATTATATACTAGGGACTTAAAGGTAGTTTCAACCCCCCTGCCTTATTATGTACTAGGGCCTTATAGGGGAGGTCACGCCAATCTAAGGGTACCCTAACTCATAGTGTATCCTAGTGTATGTAGGTGTTTCACTGTATTCTAAGTGTTATTTTAGCATTGCACTGGCCGTGGACCTGGTTAGGCAGAGCCCAGGGACAGTCAGAGTCAGTCACCACTAGTACCAGTCATCAAAAAACAGTTGGGGGTGTCCAGGGCACAGGATGACTTTGCAACACCCATGAAACGAGAATTCACATAATCCCATCTCAAAAACAGAAATCCTCAGAAAAGATGTAGCCTTTCATGCCTCTCAAAAGCCTATGTTTATAGTGGCATGAATGTTAGACCTGTTCGGGCTGGACTGTTCCCATGAGGCACAGGGTCAGACTGATTTGCATATGGCCATGTCTGAACTGGGGTGGTGGAGTGAGCTAAAGAATGATGATGGATTAAACCCAGATCAGTTGACTGCGGGTGAGTGTTTGATTTGCTCAAACGCTCCGTCCATCATCCCCTTTGGTATCGCTTTGTTCGCCCTAAGTTGGCAGGGTATGCCCAGACGTGGGTCCCTTGCTCACTTTGCCACTGGATTCAAGATAGCCTGGCTGATGAGGGTTATGAACCCGAAACCGGTCCCAGGATGCTTGTTTCCGGTCCAGGAAGACATGGCTTGGCAGTTCGGGCTGGACTGTTTCCATGAGGCACAGGGTCAGACTGATTTGCATATGGCCATGTCTGAACTGGGGTGGTGGAGTGAGCTAAAGAATGATGATGGATTAAACCCAGATCAGTTGACTGGGGGTGAGTGTTTGATTTGCTCAAACGCTCCGTCCATCATCCCCTTTGGTATCGCTTTGTTCGCCCTAAGTTGGCAGGGTATGCCCAGACGTGGGTCCCTTGCTCACTTTGCCACTGGATTCAAGATAGCCTGGCTGATGAGGGTTATAAACCCGAAACCGGTCCCAGGATGCTTGTTTCCGGTCCAGGGAAGACATGGCTTGGCAGTTCGGGCTGGACTGTTCCCATGAGGCACAGGGTCAGACTGATTTGCATATGGCCATGTCTGAACTGGGGTGGTGGAGTGAGCTAAAGAATGATGATGGATAAACCCAGATCAGTTGACTGGGGTGAGTGTTTGATTTGCTCAAACGCTCCGTCCATCATCCCCTTTGGTATCGCTTTGTTCGCCCTAAGTTGGCAGGGTATGCCCAGACGTGGGTCCCTTGCTCACTTTGCCACTGGATTCAAGATAGCCTGGCTGATGAGGGTTATGAACCCGAAACCGGTCCCAGGATGCTTGTTTCCGGTCCAGGGAAGACATGGCTTGGCAGTTCGGGCTGGACTGTTCCCATGAGGCACAGGGTCAGACTGATTTGCATATGGCCATGTCTGAACTGGGGTGGTGGAGTGAGCTAAAGAATGATGATGGATTAAACCCAGATCAGTTGACTGGGGGTGAGTGTTTGATTTGCTCAAATGCTCCGTCCATCATCCCCTTTGGTATCGCTATGAATGTTAGACCTGTCAGCCTTAGGGTGGTCTTCCCCCACACTTTTTGCCTCTGTCCTCCATTTTTTCTGTTGTTGCTTTAGCTGGCCTTAGGACTCTGCACCCTTTTCAACTGCTAACCAGTGCTAAAGTGCTTGTGCTCACTCCTTAAAACATAGTAGTATTGACTTACCCCCAATTGGCATATTTAATTTACTCAAAAGTCCCTAGTACCGTGGTACTACATGTACCCATGGCCTGTAAATGAAACGTTAATAGTGGGCCTGCAGCACTGATTGTGCTACCCACTTAAGTAGCCCTTTAAACATGCCTCAGGCCCACTATTGCAGTCTGTGTGTGCAGTTTAACTGCCATTTCGACCTGGCAAAATAAACCTTTTGCCAGGCCTAAAGCTTCCTTCTTAATACATATACGTCACCCCTAGGGTAGACCCTACACAGCCCAGAGGGCAGGGTGCAATGTATGTAAAAAGGAGGACAGGTACTTTTAGGTTTTACATGTCCTGGTAGTAAAAAACTCTTAAATTCTTTTTTCACTGCTGCAATAATTATTCCGTGGGCTTATTAGTGCTACATACATAGAAACAGCATAGCATAATGAGGGCCAAGTGCTGCAATGCCATGTCAGTGGCAGATTGTGCGCTATGCAAATGCCAATAAGAAATTACATAAGAGCAGAGCACGAAGGCACCGGTTCAACATACAAGCTGTCAGATGGATGTACAGAGTTTTCACTGTAGTTCTCATTTGTATTGTTTGTTCACCCACTATATTGTGCTTTGCGATGTCTTCTATGCAAAGTGGCCATCGGCTGCTCTATAGCAGCTCAGTTTGTATGTTGATGTTTTCGAAGTGATGTAGACTGCCATTGTCTTTCTTTCCCTGGGTAAAGCACTCAGAAAAAGCCCTTTGCTCCATACAGCGCTGCACTAATGAAGTACAATAGATACATATGTTATGCCTTCAACCCTCGGCAAAGCATTGAGGCAGCGACTCCTATGTTATTAGCACCCCTTGGACATCACCTGAATTCATACATACATGTAGCTAAAAAATAGATACACAAATTTAAATAAATACATAAAAAGAAACACAAATACATGTACGAACTGTCAAACAAAGATGAGTGTTTCTTCCTAGAATTTCGTTGGGTTCCTTCAGGTAAAATCAACACAGTAAGAATTCCAATGAGAAAGAATGCAAATGATAAATAAATGCCATTAAAAGATTTTCACAGTCAGGTACTTTATTGTCCTTCCTTTTTCTTTCCATAAATGAGATTGGATTTGTATTTAACTGAAGAAGATGTCTTCGAAGTAAGTCTCAAAGTAAGCCAATATCACTAGCTTATTATTATAACAGACGAGGCAGACCCCAGTGACCTTTCTTGAGGAAGCCTTTGACTAAGAAACTGAATTCCTACTTAGGACCTACTTCATTAGGGACCAGCGATGCCCAGACATAATTAAATCATCTTACTTATATAGCCTTGAAAAAACCCCTAGGCTTACATGCCTCTATAGGGTGAAACACTTGTTGGCTTACTTTGAGACTTACTTCGAAGACATCTGCTTTGGTGCTCATTTAATTATTTTGTTTACAGTACAGTATATAAACAGCAACAAATAAGTTTGCAAGGTTATGCTTCTTTCAGATTAACGCTGTAATGTGCAGCTCGTACCACCCGAGGCCCAAAAATGCCCCAGAGTGCCCCCACACTTCTCTAAAACCTCCCATGGAGCCACCTTGAGTCCTGCCATGCTTCAAGAGAAACATTCAAGCCACTTGTTTTAAATGAGCAGTTGACAAAGTCTCTCTTTATGCATGTTCGGACAGAACCTGGGCGCTTTTGAAAGGGAATCAAGCGAGTGGGGGGCGTGGCTTGACGCCCAAGGAGCATGGCGGTGACCGAGTGAGATCCCTCGGAGCGGCGCAGTGGTTTTGCGCTATCTCGTCATTCAAATGTGACTAAATCGACACTGCGAGCGTCGGAAGGTATCTGGAGCATAATGTGACCTTCAGCGCTCCTGGTTGCAGCCTTGAAGACCTGTTTCCCGACGAAGTTGTTTCAAGCTCCAGCGCGGTAAAGTTGCGACCGCCATTTTGTTTCTGATGCTTTTGTATCCCCTCCACAACGCTGAAACTCTTTGCCGCTTATTTGAAGCAGGCTATTGTTTTTAATGGTCAGAGGGGATTTTGCTGAGTTGGGAACCTTGATGATCCATGCTTCAAATTTGGAACTCTCTTTTTCCTTCTCTGGCAAGGGTGCCTGAAGCAATAGAGTGGTAAAGCATTGGCCGCCATTTTGTGTGTGAACGTTCTCTTGCTGTGATGTCGCTTTACCGGCAGGTTAATAAAATGGCTTGCGTTCTTGTTACTTAACGCTTCAGGCATTGCCTCAGTCTAACACCTGCTCTTTTTCATATGGGTTTGCTTTTTGTTCGCCTGCCTGCCTTCTATAAATAACGCATTTTATCTCAAGATGCTCATCTGCTGAGGGAAGACAGAGCTGACGGCGGCCATTTTAGTTTTTGGCTCAATCCTTATATTCTTCCATAGAATTTTAGGTGCAGCAAGACATATTCATCTAAAGTAGCTTATATTGCAATTAAAGCTATTATTTACATCTCAGCAAGGTTACGCTTTCACCTCCTGCTGGCATTGTAACGTTATCCACATCATACATTTTTATTTTTCTGTCTGTGCTGCATGGGCAGACTAAGGAAATCTGAGCCTCTTTCTTCAAGACCCACTCTTTCTTTTATTAAGAATTCACGGATTTTCACTGACTTCTCCAGGATGGAGGACTCTGCATCATCTTCAACTAAGCCCCAACTCAATGACTCCTGTCTCTTCAGTGGTTGGAAAGTCTAATGTAAAACGTTTGAAAAAAGATCCTCCATCTCCACCAAAATCTTCCTCCCCTGTCTCAATGGAGATATTGTTGGAAGAGATACGAGCCCTTCGACCCTTTATGGAGGAAACTAACACTAAGTTGCAATTCCTCACTGACAACTGGTCTCAAATGGATGAAAGACTTTCGGCAGTTGAGCATAGCATCTCTTCCTTTGGGGCCACCGATACTAAAGTCACGGCACTTCAGTCCCAAGTTTCCGTGCTCCAGAAACAGGTCGAAGACCTTGAAAATCGCAATAGGAGGAACAATCTACGTATTTACGGCCTTCCGGAAGGGGTTGAGGGTCAAGACCCCCTCACCTTTTTCAGATCTTTCCTTCCCAAGCTACTTCATATGCCGGAGGAAACTGTACTTAATATCCAGCGTGCTCACAGACTTGGGCGCCCACCATCCAATGCATCATCCTCGCAAAGACCGAGGGGATTCATACTATATTTTCTTGAATACACTGACTTATTAAAGACTCTGTCAGCTGTCAAAACATCTCAACGCATTGTGTGGTCTGGATCGACTCTCTTCTTTTCACAGGACTACGCTAAGGCCACAGCAAATAGACGTAAGGCGTTTCTCAACATGAGATCTGATTTGCGATCTGTGGGAGCTGGCTATGGACTCTTTCATCCTTGCTTATTTAAGGTTACATACCGAAATAGAACCACAACTTACGAGGATCCACTGAGATTACAGAGCTTCATCAATTCATGCAAGTCGGAGACCATGGAGTATTCGGAAGACTCAACTTCACATAACACTTGATCTTATTAGCGTTTTTGAGATTTTTCTTGTTCTTTGTTTCATATTGTCTCTCTGTTCTTCCATTGGTCTTCTAATTCTATAGTGGTTAAGTTCATTGTTATGCTGTGCAAGTGTTTGCGTGTCTATAATTGATTAATTGCACAATTTGTTGTGATAATTCTTTTACTTGTTCTTCTATTTTCCCTTTTCTAGATCTGTTGATGTTCGCTGCCCGCAGTTGTCTTGTTTTTACTGGCGTAATCCCTTCCCTGCCCTTCGTTCCGTCGAATTTGGTCATGCTATTTGTTCCATGTGGTTTCACACCCCCCCCCCCCATTCCTGATTGGTATTTGTAGGTATGTTTTTTTTCCTACAATTCTTCTTTTTTCTTCTTTCCTTCACCTCCTGGACTTCTTCTTTTGTTTCCTTCTCAGGTGTCTCTTTTGCTCTACCATCCTACTCTACACTTTTTCATCTAATCTCTTTTGTATTTCTATTGTGGAAACCTTTTCTATTCCTTTTCTTGTGTTATCTGGCTATTCTTCCACTCTATTGGATTTCTTTTTGCTATGTTCTCCATTGCTTAGTGATTATAGTGGATTGGTATTCTTTGCTTTTTTCTTTAATTGATTTATGTCTTTGAAATTAATCTCATGGAATGTCAGGGGCCTTAATTCTCCTATAAAAAGACAAAGGGTCTTGACTCATTTAGCCAAACTAGAAGCTGATATTGCGTGTTTACAAGAATCACATTTAACAGCTGAGGAATCTTTAAAATTAAAGAAAGGATGGGTTGGAGTCATGATCCTGTGTCGTAAATCACTTTCTGTTAAGCTTCTTTCTCAAGACATGGATAAAGATGGACGCTGGTTATGTATTAAATTGTTGATTGAGAATGCTCCGGTTTCTTTACTTAATGTATACGTACCTACCGTTGGAGATTCTTCTTTCTGGACCTCCTTAGCCCAACAAATTACGCATTACATTGGCGATAATTTCATTTTAGCAGGCGATTGCAACCAAGTTTTAGACCCATTTATAGACCGTAATTCAAAGGTTTCTTTTATCCCAAATAAAGCACACAAAACCTTTGTTCGAACTATCAAGCAACACAAGCTTATAGAGGCTTGGAGGCTCTGCAATCCTACTGCAAGAGAGTATACCTATTATTCTCCAGCTCACCATACTCAATCACGCATTGATTACTTTTTTATTTTACATAATGTCTCCCAAGCCCTATTTAATGCGGATATTGGCTCCATTCTAATATCTGACCACGCTCCTATCTCCATTCATCTTGACATCTTACAAAAACCCAATACCCCTAGAACAGAGGTCTTCAAACTTTTGTAGGTTGAGCCCCCCCAGCTGAATTGTTTTAGATGTCGGGCCCCCCCACCACCTGACACATTTCTGGAATCTGGTACACTCCCCCATTTCCTCCTTCTTCGTGAATTCCCTCAGTACCACTCGCCAACAATGCACCTCATCTCTCTATAACACCTTTCTGACAAACATTGCATTTTTTTTATAGCGCTACTCATAGTTTACTCACACTCAGTTCTTTGATCTGCATGGTACACATTCTTTGTAGCAGGCACATGAACCCTCTGCGCTGTGTGGGTGGCAGGAGTGCCCATGTGAGTGCACGGTGAGGGATGCGACAGTGTTAGAGTACTTGCAAACACAGCACCCCCCAGAAGCCAGCACCCGGGTGCGGTGGCACCGTTCGCACTGCCCTAGAGCCAGCCCTGGCTGAGACACAATGGGGTGGGGGGCTAAAGCCCTTTTAGCCCTATGGGCGTTGCGCGCCTGATGGTGTCCTTCAGCTCCGTGAGACAGCACAGGTCGAAGGGTGGGGGGCACTGAGACAGAAGCGCAGACAACATCACACATGTAGGACATCACCTTCGAATGTGCAATGCATTGTGGGAATGGCATGTAAACCAATGTTTAGGGCACATTTTACAACAAGAGTCCATGGGTGTTGCTGCCCCTCTGTCCTATACTGAAGGAAGATGTACAGTAACTGAAAGCAAGACATAAACCAACTGTGTCACTTTTACTCTCCTCCCCTTTTCTCCCAGTATTTCTCAGGTGCAGGCCTTCGATGCAGGTATAGCCAGTTGGGTGTAGCCGAGAGGACATTCATCCTTTTGGTCCAGAGTAGGTGCCCGTTGCACTTTATTGGATGACATACTTAAGTATGAAAGTCGTACGGGTAGAATAAATAGAAAAGGTTATAGAAACCTCAGCCAGAAGCAGTGTAGAGAAGGCAATTGATTTAACGTTCTGATAAATTTTGAAACCCCTGGGTTTCGGGTGGCGCAGGTGTAACACAGTGGACGCCTCCGCAGATGTTATCTCCCTATTTACGTATTGTATTCAGTGATGGTATCTTGTCACCTTTTGGCACTTTAAAGCACTTTAAGATAATGCTAGAATACAAAAAAATGCAAACTGAGATGGAACTAGGGAAATGTAGACATTCATAGCAGGCAAACCGTGCATGGCGTGTGGAAGGTGGAAGCAGGGGACATGCACTGCAGTATAATCAGTGGAACTCCAGGGTGTGGTTTATGTAAAGGGCCCTGCTGGAATTTAAGTGGTTAAAATCTAAAGTCCAAGCTCTCTTAGTGCAGAATTCATAATTCTAAATTGGGCACAAACACTGTTTTCTGCAGATTCTGAAGTTATCGCAGCCCTGAAATGAGGCTATAAACAGGCTTTTGATACCACAGGAGATGCCTGTGTATTTTTAAGAGAAACGTTCACTCCGTTCTGGGAAGAGCTAAGAGCTAACCGTCCCAGGATGGGGTTAATTCCTAGAGCTGAAATGTTCCTTGCTTTCGGTTTCATAACAGAGGAGACTCTTTGAATTCTACTGCAGCTGAAGCATTTCAGCTTTAGGAATTAACACCGTCTTGGGACGATTAGCTCTTCAAAATATACAAAAGCATGGGCACGTTGTGCCCCACCGATTTCCCCTCCCTCCCCCCTACAGCCCTCCGTTACCGCCGAACCCCCGGGCTAATTGGCTGCTGCTCCGGAGGGACAGTGGAAAACAAAGGTAAGAGTGTAGGGTGGAGTGCACGCCTCCCCTGAGAGGGTGTCGCGCCCCACCAGGGGTGCGCGCCCCACAGATTGAAGAACTCTGCCCTAGAAGATGGCGTTTTAATAATGCTCTTCTTCTAGACCCGTTATTTACTTCCTCCTTTATCTCCTTTTTCAATGAATATTTTTTATTTAATCAGACTGAAAATTTATCTTTTCAGGTTGTTTGGGACGCTTTCAAAGCATCAGCTAGGGACTTTATCATTGGCTACGTATCCAAGAAGCGTAAAAAGGCATGCAAACTAACCAATGACCTGCTAAACACGATAAAGAAACTGGAGCATTCTTATTATACATCCAATTCAAAAGATTGTTTGTCTGCTCTTATAAAGGCTAAGCTTCAATTTAACAAAGAATCTACTGATAATGCTTCGCTATACTTGTTAAAATCCAGTGCCAAATTTTACGGTGGCCAAAATAAAGCAAGGAAGATCTTAGCCAATTATCTCAAGGTAAAGCACAACAAACTCAACATAGAAACTATCTTTGACGAACACTCAACATTGAAATTTAAAAATGCAGAAATTTTTAATGAATTTTTACTCTTTTATAAATCACTTTACACTTCAGAAGATCCTCCCTCACAGTCTCTCATCTCGCAATTTTTTTCTAACATTCAACAATCTTCGGTTACCACTAACGACCTTTCATCTCTGGAATCTAATGCGTCACAACATGAACTCCTTACAGCCTTCCAAACTCTTAAAAAGGACAAAGCACCTGGTCCAGATGGTTTTACCGTTGAGTTTTTTTTACATTTCTCAAAATTATTGATTCCTAAACTACATTTTCTCTTAGATTCCTTTTTACACTCAGGTGGGTCTTCAGGATCCTTCTCAGAAGCGTTAATTTGTTTAATTCCCAAGGAAGGTAAGGATCTAAAATATTGTAAAAACTATAGACCTATCTCGTTAGTTAATATTGATTATAAGATTTTTTCAAAAGCTCTGGCCTTACGCTTGGAGTCTCATTTACCCAATTTGTTAGGAAGGGAACAATCTGGTTTTGTTAAGGGACGCTTTATCATGGACAACACCCGTTTTCTTTTTGATGTCTTATCTAAATCATCCCATCTGCCTCATTCCCTAGCAGCTATAGCACTGGACGCGGAAAAAGCATTCGATAGAGTTGAATGGCCTTACCTCTTTTACACTCTTAAGTGGTTTGGCTTTGGACCCAATTTCACTTCTTTGATCCCTCCTCTATTCGAATCCTCGTGCAGCAGTTTGTGCTAATGGAGCTACATCCTCTTTTTTTGATCTTGGCAGAGGTGTTCGCCAGGGCTGGCCTTTATCCCCTTTTCTTTTTAATTTGGCCCTTGAACCTTTTTTATCTAGAATACGCCAAAACCAAGAAATACATGGGTTTGATATCAATAACTCTCAATTTAAACTAGCTGCTTATGCTGACGATATTTTATTATTTATTTCGCAGCCACATACCTCTCTTCCTGCCTTTCTAGAGGAAGTTCAATCCTTCTCCTCTGTTTCTGGTTACAAATTGAATACAGACAAGTGTGAAATACTACCCCTAAACAAATACACTTTCAAAGATGATTTTGTCACTTCCAATTTTACTTGGAGTCCCAACCACATCAAATACCTAGGTTTACACTTTACTCCATCCATTTCTGACACAATCACTTTATGTATAAATAAGTGTATACAAAAGATTTCAGAACTAACTGCCAAATGGCATCCCCTCTATTTATCCTGGTGGGGTCGTTTAGATGCCTTAAAGATGATGATAACTCCCATAATACTTTATACAATTTCTAATATTCCAATCCCCATTCATGCGAAACTGTTTAAGAAGATTAATTCCACACTTTCCTCTTTTTTATGGAATAATAAAAAATCTCGAATGTCCTTATCAAAATTATTACGTCCTAAATCGGAAGGAGCGGTCAATTTCCCTGATTTTCCCACTTACCAGAAATCCTTTTTACTCCGTCAGTCTTCAAATTGGTTGATTGACTCATCAGTTCATTGTCCTTTATGGACCACACTTGAACGACTTTTTTTATCCCCTTTTTCCTTTCAAGAATATATTTCCTTTTCTCGCAAGCCGCAGTCCTTCTCCACTCCTATATTTAAACACACCAGCAAAATCCTGGAATTCAATTATCCTACATCCCCCACAGATTTTGATTAATTTCTCAACTCCACAATATGGCATAATAAAGTACTACTGATACGCAACAAGCCTTTCTATTGGAAATCTTGGAGAAACAAAGGTCTAATTTGGGTCCATCAGCTGTTTGCCCAGAACGAAATTTTGCCTTTCCCCATAGTTAACAGGCTTTTCCATCTTTCAATACTCCTACTTCAGCTTCAACTAACCAGCTACATACCCTGCCTTGCTCCAAACCCAAAGCTTCTGTTATTTATAATCATCTACGCTCTACATGTACCGTAAGGGAAAAAACTAAAGTGGAACTAGCCTGGGAACAAGATTTACAGGTCTGTTGGCCTTTACCCCTTTGGACTAAAATTTGGACTAAGATTAGGAAATCTTCTAGAGCCGCAAACACAACGCAGACTCTTTTTTTTATATACAACAGACTCTTACTTTGCCCGGTTACTTTAAACAAAAGACATTCTACCACATCAGATACATGTTGGACGTGTTCAGCTCCACTTGCAGATTTATACCATATGTTATTTGTTTGTTCACATGCTCATAATTTCTGGAAAAATGTTTGGTCCCAAATTAACTCAATCTTTGGCTCCAGTTTCCCCTTTTCTATGACTCTTGTGTTTTTGGGGAGTCTATCCCCTATTTGGGCGAACCATACTTCCAATATTAGGATCATTGATTTGTTGTTAGCGGTTGCCTTTCAACAAATTACCAAAAACTGGAAAGATCTTACCAAAATATCATATCAAGCATGGTGGTATGCCGTTTGCCATAATCATAGACTAGACACTTCTTTTGTCTATCCCATTCATCTGGCCACGAAGCGCTTAAGCCTTTGGTTGCCCGTTACGATGTTTATCGATGCCAGTGCTAAAAAGTCCTTCATACTGAGCCCTGACCAACAAGAAGTCCTTCGACCCCCATGACTTTCTTAAGTATTGCTTTGTATTCCTATGTATGAAATGCATTTCTCTCTTCTTTTTTTCCTTTTTCCTGTTTTATTACCAATCCAAGTACTTCTGTTTTAGACAGTTATTTTGTATTGGATGATTATTCATGGCTTTACTGTATTATGCATTGACACTTTTATTCTTTTAATAAACTTCATTTTGAACTAAAAAAAAAAAGGGAATCAAGCGTGCACCTTAAAGGGAACATAGCTTATGAGCCTTGCAGTCCACTTCTTTGTCTTCAGTACACAAGAGAGAGCAGGTCCAGTCCTCCAGGGATCCTCTCAGTTTGCAGACAGCATGTTCAGGCCTCTTCTGATATTCCTTGGGTCCAAGAGTGTACTGAGGAGAGGTCTGTGGAATCCACATTTATACCCAGTGCCAGACCGTGGGTGGAGGACAATCATTTGACCAAACCCTAAAACAGTTCTGGTTAGATCCGCCCCTCCCACTCGGTTTGGAGTCAATCTGAATGGTGAGAAAAAGGAGGCAGAACTAGGTGTGAGCTTTATCCGCCAGCAACAGGGTAGGCATCCTTTGGAGCTCAGGAAGGGGTTGTGCATAGCCCCCAGGCCATCCTGTCAAGGGAGGAGAAGAGCCTGTTGTCTACTGTATGGGAGCAACCCACTTATCACCACAGGAGAGATTTCAGAGGGCAGGTGATAACTGGAGCCTGGCAGGAAAGCCTGTTGGTTTTAGGCAGTAAAATAACAACTTTCTAAAGTGTTATTTCCAAAATAGCAATATAAAATCCAACTTGACCATTAAGTTGGATTTTAAATTACTATTAAAATGAGTCCTTGAAATATTGTTCTAACTATTCTCAAAGTAAATTTAGCACTTATTAAATGTAATAGTCTAAACTAGCCAATGGGAGTGCCAGCCTTGCCACAGTGAAAAACGACTTTGGGGATTTTTCACTACCAAGACATGTAAAATATAAAAGTCTACATGTCCTACTTTTAAGTTCCATGCACCCTACCTTATTCGGCAACAAGGCCTACCTAAGTGGTGACTTATAGATGTTACAAATGAAGGCTTAGGCCTGTCAAAAGAGGTAGTTTGACAGGTTGTAAGAGCAGTTTAAAACTGCATACTCAGTCTGCAGTGGCAGGCCTGGAGACATGCTTTACAGGTCTACCGCAGTGGGTGGCACAATGTGTGCTGCAGCCCACTAGTAGCATTTTATTTACTGACCCTGGGTACAGGTAGTACCATATAGTAGGGACTTACAAGTAAATTAAAGGTGCCAATTAGGTATATGCCAATTTTAACATTTAAAAAAAGGAGAGCACAAGTATTTTACCATAGGTTAGCAGGGGTAAAGTGCACAGATGTCTACAGCCAACAAATACAGGGTTCAGTAAAAAGATATAAAAATAAAGGGCAAATTTAAAAAAAAAGGGCTAAATGTCCAATGCAGAAGAGCGCTACAAGCTCAAGCGAGAACATTGTGCAAAGATGTTCATTCACACAAATGTGATGAAGAAAGTGAACACTTAATAAACATGCATGAATGCTCTTTATTCATAAAAATGTGGGCAAAATGAGCATGTTTGGCGCAGGTTAGTGCATATGTTTAAAAAGCAATTTTCCCTCCTTGTAGAGCCACTGAATGTTCACCAGTCGTGATGGTGAACATACAGGACCTCTCCCTTGAGACTGCTTTCCTGTGCACATGCTTTTGCAAGAGGAGCATGTGCAAAGGAAGTTCTCTCATTTCCATGGGGGTCCCCATGGATTTGGAGGTCTGCACACTTGATAATGCATAAATGGATATAGACAGGAGCAATAGCATATTTCTTATTCTAGAATATGCCTTTTGGTCCTTACTGTAAAACTGATGTATCCCTCTGTACTGCAATAGTCTATACTCGAGGAGTAAAATGCAGAATGCAATTTACAAGCAATAGGAGCAAACATGTGTAAAGTACGGCGTTTACCCTTTGAAAAAATACAGCAAAATAAGACTGCTAATACTTTTACAAAAACATAATTGTTTAGAAGTAACAAGAACACAGCTACACATGACATTTCACTTAAATCACACTAATGCACAGGTTCACATATCCCTGAACACTAACACCCAAAAAGGTCATAGAATGGTGACACCTAAACACTCTCAAATCTGGACTCAAAGGGACTGATTCACAAAGATTTTTCTGTGAAAAAATCTAACTTACTCTTGACATACTTCTCAATTTCCAGACATGAGTGGCACCTAATCATGAAAGCCTCTGTGAAGCTGATTGACAAAGATTATGGCGAAGCTGATTGTCAGAAGAGTTGCCAATTGGACATGCAAATCCTCCTGGCACACATGCTTGTGCAAGACATCAGGAAGTAGAAGAGGGCTCCATGGATAAGGCAATTCCAACAATGGATGACACTCCATTACTATAGGGACTGGAAACGTCTAGAGGTTTTGCTTAACAAGAGGTGCATCAAGAAATATCCAAGATATATGTGAGAAATTTATTTCAAGATATGTATTGGGGATGTGCAAAGATATGAATCAGAAACCAACAAAATATAAGTCAGACTTTTTCAGGAAATGAGTTAGCAATTTCAACATACGTGCAATGCTTTATCAACATAAGTAGCAGGAGGTTTCCATAAGACCGGAATTTGAGATCATTTGCACATTGAATTTATTCAAAATTAAGTCAAGATTTGTCCAATCTGTAACCGACAAATTTTGTAATATGTGTGCGGCTAATAGATTAACCAAAAAAAACACAAAGAATAACAGTCAGAGACTTTGAATTAGAATTATGCCAAGACAACAAGAAATTGGAAAGCCTAGCATAGGCTACCTTTACAAATACAAATAGGCGATTCAATAATATTAGAGTCTGGAATTTACTAAGATATGTTAGAAGGTGGTATATCAGAAAATTGTTAGAAAAAATATTGTCTAACAGAAATAACATATAAAAAGTCAATAAAGCATAAAACATCCTAAAATATAAAATATAACCATTTTAACGAGTATGAAAACCCTCCAAGTGCTACTTTAACATCCAAACAGTACATTTCAACTAGTACAGCAATAGCGTTTCATTATGGCAAGTTTTTATACTTCATTGCACTCAAACAATGATCATTTGATTCTCTTATAGACAGTATTAACATGCCACCCAGGGTTACCCCAACCATCCATTTGAGGATTTCCATTCCCAGTTTTCGACTGGGGAATTGATGCATAGAATTTACCCTGAGAACATACTGATATAAGAAGACGAATGGAG
Organism: Calotriton arnoldi; assembly: GCA_963921515.1. Lineage (NCBI taxonomy): Eukaryota > Metazoa > Chordata > Amphibia > Caudata > Salamandridae > Calotriton > Calotriton arnoldi. The sequence continues at coordinate 466,761 of CAWUFW010000371.1, read as the reverse complement.
ACCCAACTTTTTTCCAGCAAGATAAAATGCATTTTGATCATGACTCATATGAGATAACTCTTTCCATGGAGACCATTTTCAAGCTGTCGAAGTGCAACCCAAAAGGACAGGGACAGAGTTTAATAACAGGGCTATTGCTAGTATATTCATACCTGAACAGTGCCATTCGTCCTGGGCTTCAAAAGTATTGCAAATAGTTTGGCCTAGACAACCATGTCACACACATCAAATTACTGATAGCTCTTCATTTAGCAAGATATTCCTAAGCAGTGGATCCCAATATTTTTCTTAGTGCTTCAATAATTCTGCAATCATGCCTTCAGTTCCTGTAAAGTTAGTATAATAATTTAATGCAGTAATAGGATATCGTTCTATGCTATCAGATTATCATGTTTTAAATATCGTACTGTAAAAATATCATAGCAAAAATATTGAAGTTAATTGAACAGCCCAGAAGAAGTTTGCTTAGTGAATGAAACGTGCTGGTAGATGTTGCATTGCTATTTTTCTACTGATGATTGGCTCATCCAAGAATATTTAATTCATGAGAGATTTTTAATGAAACTGGCTGAATTTGTTTCTGCATAGCAACGACCAAACAGCTCATGGATGTGCAGCTTATATATGAAAGAGTATATTAAACTTACAGAGACCTCCCAACAATACCATTGCGTTAGCATCCTTACATGTAAGTGCTTGGACAATGATCAGGTAAATAGTATGCCCAGATATTGGTGAGATTCTACTACTTTCAGGAATTTTCCAATATATGCCTATAATTTGCCAGCATGAATCAGGAATCTGTCAATGTGCCAGGCAGCTCAGGAAATTGCAAATGTGTCAATCCCTGCATCCCACAAAGCTATGAGTATAAATGTAATAAAATGTGAGTGATGCTTTCACCAAGGTAAAGGTTATGAATTTCAAAGCACATGAGCTTGGAATTCGAAAATGCACGAGCAAGGAGTTGGGCAATATAAAGGATTTATTGGTCCTATGTGGCAAAACATTGCTACTAAATGCTACTCAAATGCTGGAGGTTATTTACAGAAAATACCAATATGAAAAGAGAAACACAATTCATTGCACCAAAACTCAATGAATGAGCTAACCAACATAAAAGGCAAGCACTGGCAAAGCCAATAGGTCTTGATTTAATTTGTTAAAGCATGCATCATTAATACATTACAGCAAGACACATGGTAGGGAGCCAACAGAAGCAAACAGAAATAGCTATATCTGTAAAGTAGTTCCGATGAGAAACCAGGGCTTTTGCAGTGTCCCCTCATGTTTTGCCCCCCTGTTCACTACTAAATGCTGTTTTTCTGATTCTAAATGTGCCCTGGCCTCTGCTAACCAGACCCCGGGCCTGTGCTTTGATTAAAAGTACATGGTAATTAGGTGTAATTACAATTGGTACTGACAACCGACTTGTAAGTCCCTAGTATATGGTAAGACATGCATGTTTAGAGGCCCAGTAGGTTTAATGCACTTAAATGTGCACTGCTGTGTGGCCTGCTGTCATTTTAAAAGTCAGCCCTGCTTTGGAGGCTGCTTTTAAAATAACATTATATTTCAATTGGACTTTAGAATTAAAGGTTCTTCCAAAGTCTTAAACTACCTTATGTTTACACATTAGTCACCCCTAAGGTCTCTCCTAGGTGCCCCGGGGGTAGGGTGCCTTGTAACTATAAGCAGATACATTATAAAATATGTTTTATATGCCCTGGTGAGGGAAAAACTGCCAATTTCTTGTTTCCAACTGTAGTGCATTAGCTCCATAGGATAACATGGGAAGGCTTTATTAAACTTTAATAAAGTCTACTTATTGACAGGAGTGAGCTAAAATGATACTTCCAAGTGTCAAAATAATAGTTGGAATGAATCCAACAACTTGCCAAGGTTGGATTTATTATAACTATGACAGAAAATACGTTATGGAACTTGCTTTTCTGTTGTGCCAAAATCCAGCCTTCTAGCAGCCTCTCCTGATTGGCCAGCCTTTTCAGGCTGAGCCAAACTGTTCTGATTAAGACAAATGAGACATCTGGTGGGAGGAGAACTGCTGTTCCAAGCACAGGACAGGAAGGGGGCTCGGTAGTCAAACTGGTCTTCAAAGAGGGAATGACAGTTAGGACATGACCCAGGCCCAGCCCCATTTCCTGCACCCCCAGCCAGATGGGAGCCCCAGTAATAGAATAAGTGGAGGGGCTGGAAGGGGAGTGTTAGGATAAGTTAGCCACACCTGTAAGCTCCAGGAGAGATTTTCTCCATTTTGAATTTTGACAAACAGTGCTTTCTGGGACAAAAATATGCCACACTTTGGAAGACGTTGTCATACCCGAGGGTGGCACCCTGTGCCCCATTGGTCAGGGGACCCTCCTGCTTGTCACCCCAGAAGCATGGATACATATGGGAGAGCTGCCCAGCTACTCAGAGCCCTGTCTTTAAACTACAAGATGAAGAAGGGCTGCCCTGCTGGACCCTTGGACTGCACAAGAGAGGACTGCACTCATAAGAACAGCACCTGCTGCACACTTTGGTCTGCAGCCAAAAAAGGACTTTGCCTTGCTGTGGAATTTGAAGGAGTGGACACCCTGAAAGCAACAGAATAAAAGAACTCCACCTACTTCATCGCCACCAAGAGGTACCCAGCTGACCACCTTCAACAGGACTTTTAAGGACTTGGCTAGGTGCATTGTGGGAGTTGTAGTCCCAGCGTCTCAAAGAGCAACTTACAGCTTCTGGAACCTTGGATAGTTGTTGCGGACACTTTGGAACCCCAAAAGAACCTTCAGGAGGCATCTCCAGTTTGAGATTATTTGGAGAATTGTGACCAAAAACCTTCATAAGTTGACCGTCCTGTCATTGAGAATCAAGCCGGTGACGTTGAACCACGACCCAGCCTGAAATTCAGGTTTGCCCCGCTGAAGCTCCGGAGCTCTTCGTCATCGATGAGACTTGCATGAATCAACCAGGCATCCCGCTAAAGCAAGCTGCTGAACCCAAACCAGGCCTGCCAAACAGACCTGCTCGATGTTGAGAGAAAAAGCTAAAAACAAAAGTGACTAAGTCAGAAGTTAAAAGCTTAACCGGGCCCTACCCCTCACTGTTTACCACCCACGCTCCCTCGTGGTCAGCCTGAAACTTTGACTTTGTACCGGTCAAGTGCGACCAGATGTCACATGTTGGCGCTTTTGACTTTTAAGCAGCAGAAAGTGTTTATTCTTGAAAAATTAATATCTCCAGTTCCCTACATTGGATTTTTGTCGTTTTGGTGTAATATTAATCATACAAATATTTACTCTTTTTATAAATTGTGTTGTGTCTTACTTATTCAATGTATTGGTGTTTTTAAATGCTTTACACACCTGTCTCCTAATTTAAGCCTGCCTACTCGCAGCCAGCTACCAAGGGTTGAGCAAAGGAATAATTTATTGAGACCTTGACTGGGCCTTACATTGTGATTGTGACCTTATTACTAGTGGCAGGTACCTACTTACACCTACTAAAAAACACCATCCAACAAGTTCCACATGCAATTCAATGCAAGTTCTTTAGCAAAGGTGGAAGGATACGCTTAAGCAGCCAAAAGCATTTGGTGAGATATCAATACTCCAATGGGCTACACCAAGAAGAGACTGACAACGTCTCAAGTCAATGACTGAAACAGGTAGGTCACAGAAAGCCAATAGCCAATAGTTGAAAGGGGCAGACCCAAAGCCCACTATATATATCATTAATACTAGGTGTGTTTGACATCTGTGCAGGAACAACCCATGCCAGAAAATGTATCTCAGGCTTTCATTTTGCCCAAATGACTTAGATCTCACTATTTATTGTCTATGAGGATGGATCGGTGAGTTGGACACTAGTAACTAAAACAGTAGTTGATCTCCAGGTCATGAATGTAGGCTCCACATGGCTGACTCAGCCTTCCATCATTCCAAGGTGGGTAAACTGAGTAACATCACGTTGGGCAATTGTAAAAGCTGTTATGGACAGGAATTCAGTTAAAAAATGGGTTAAATTGTATACTGACCGGTAGAAAGGGGTACGAGGCAGGGATGCCCACTGTTGCTATTGTTATTTGCCTTAGCAGTGGAGCTGCTGGCAATATACCTGCGAGCCATTTTGGGACCCTGGGGCATTAGACTGGGGATGACAACCCATGTGGTGTCAATGTATAAGTATAAGGATGGTACTTAACACAGCCTTGCATCACTGCCCCAGATTCCTAGCAGAATTGGAACAGTTTGGAGACGTGTAAGGGCTCCGGATCAACTGGGATAAGACTTTTTTGTTCTCTCATGCATCATTGGTGGCCCTCCCACCAGAGGACCTGCCGGACCTAGGATTGCATTGGTAAAAAGACAGCTTTAGGTATCTGGGAATCCAGATAGCCCATACTGCGTAGCAATGACATGCCTACAACATAGGGAGGATTGTTTAGGGGTTGAACAACTCAGTTAGGTTCAGGAACACGTTACCGGTCTCTGTAATAGGAAGAGTGGCATTGGCAACTCTGATATCTTGTCCATGATGTTTATATACATTACAAAATTCCCTATGCCCGCTACCCAGAGCTGGACAGATTATTCACTTCCCTGGTGTGGGCGGGCAAGAGAAGCAGGGTGCAATTAGCGGCATTGAAAAAGGATCGAGAGGATGGGGTATTGGGACTGCCAGGTATGGAACTCTATTATCTTGCAACACAACTCCACTAGGCAGCGGCATGGTGTAGTGACGTGGATAATTCGGAAAAATTACCCATTAAGGGAATGATAGAGGCATCAACACTACTGGTGTACTTGATGATGGGAATGAGGCAATCTACAGTTTGCTAAGTTAGCTAACATAAAAGAAATATGCTGTGTGGGGACTGAATATATTTGCCATTTGTGTCACAATTGTTTAAAGCATTTAAGACAGACAGACCAAAGCCCCCTTTGAAAGTCAAGCAGAGGTGGGAGGGGGGTTTACCCGAACCGTTGACGAATTGGAAGTGGGGTAACTGTACATTACCTGCTCCAGCTCACAGAAGGTAATGTACCGTTTAAGCGGATATATTTTTATTTCTTGCATCACATGTACCTCACGCCTGGAAGGTTTCACAAAATTTACCCAGAACAATCACCAGCTTGCACCCAGTGTGCTGAGAACAATGCTGCATTCCAACATATGACATAAGTATGATGTCCCGTGCTAACTTGTTGGGAAAAAATTTGAGACAGGCATCCACACTTAGCGTCGAGTCCACAATGGGGCATTGCCCGTTGGGTCTCATACCACACCCAGAAAAAGGGGAGAATCTGGTATAAACTTGCCTCCCTAGGTCTACTGCTTGGTAAACGCAATCCAGTTGAGGGCAGTGGTGTAACAAAAGCCTCTGCAGCCCCCGTGTTGTGAGGGGTCCCCCGAGCTCCGGAGGGCACCCTCCTGCACTGGCCTGGTGCCTGACCTGAGAGTTTTGGACTGGGTCCAGAGTGTGGGGGCCCCCCCTGTATACACTTTGCAGGGGGGCCCCCTCAAGTTTCGTTACTCCACTGGTGGGGGGGGCAATAGATTGTGAAGACAAATAAGACTGTATTTGGTTATCGAGGAACGGTGAGAGATCCCAGAAGCTATAGCGTGTGTGGAAAATTGACAACCATTACAATGAAAAGGATGCACTTGTGTAAGCCTTATAAGTGGCCTGTTCACAGTTTTTATTGCTATGTGTAATAATTGTGAGGGGTAGGTTCCAACAAAAAGTCAATGCTACTGATCATGTGGTATTCTGCTGTGCCTGGGGTGAAGGAGGGCAAGTCATAATTTTCATTGTTTGTTGACACACACTGTGCTTTATTTATTACGAACTACATTGTAGGCACAAAAGCTACATGAATATAAGAACCCTGGATGGTTAAGTGCTCCATTGAAGACAATGGAGTAGCTCCGGACTTATAATGGCTGGTATAAGTCTGGAGCTCTAACATTCCAATGTCTGTCTTCATGTTTCTTACTTTTTAATTTAGAACATTCTGCCTCAGGCTATACCAGCTGTTGTTGGGCCTATAACTCAGGCCTTTAACAACCGGTAAGCGGGCTATAAGGCTATATCAAACCTGTTATGGACAGTGTTTAGTAAAGACAGAAGTGTGGAGTGAAGTGCTATATAAAAACGGATTCTTTTTTGCAGGAAAAGACAAGCACAGCACAGTAGATGCAGGAGAGCAGTTTTGTAAGTATGTTATTTTAAACTAGATGCATTGCCCTGTCAGCATCTTACCCATGTCTTCAAACATCTGTAATCGGGATTAAGCTGGAATAATGTTCTTCCCATGAACAACAATTGCTAGGTTGAGCAATGAGGAACACACAATATGAAGTTCAGAGTTTGGATGGTGGTAAAGCTCTACTCCCCTTACCCCCAGCATTATCTTCAAATCAGCTGCATCATTTACAAAGCCATTACAATCAGTTCCCCTGCTTTTCTTCATGAAAAGCTCACCATCTCTGGTGGTTGTTGGCACACCCACAGCCGGAACACCATCATACTGCAGACAAAGATGCGTAAAGAAGAAAAAACAAGGTAGCTGGCCTTTCCCATCTACGCACCCAGGATCTGGAACAACATCCCTCTATCCATCAGGACCGCCTCAACACTGCTCCGATTTAGGAAAAAGCTGAAGCCTCACCTCTGTAAGGAACACTACATCGCAATGAATTAACCCTCCACAACCCAGCTACCTCTACTATCACTCGTTGACATTATGAGGGTACCGGGGGGGGGGAGACTGGCATTAGATGGTCTCCCCCCGGGGTGGCTTCGTGCAGACTTAGGTTAGGGATAAGCTGAGTGACATCGGGGGCGGCGTTAAGGAGAGAGGAGTATTTTAGGCACGGGGTAGGGGGTTTGATATGCTCTTGCGGCAGCCGTTGTCTGGAGGGCAGAGGAGCTCGGAGTGGGGGTTGTATTTCGTGAGGAAAATATTGTCAAAGAAGGGGCTGTAAGTTTGCCCCTTATTTATAACATGGTGTCAAAAGATAATGATTTGGCCCAGGAGGCTCTCATATGTTGTGCGGGGCGGGAGGATTTATTTAGGCCCAGGGGTCATGGATGAAGTGTGGGTTGGGATGATGCGGACTAAGAGAGAGGCTTTGGGGGGTTGCAGTGGCGGTTGCTGCTTGCTCCCCGCAGCTAGCGCAAAGTGGATAAGTGTGATAAGTGGGCAGTGAGGGCTGCTGCGGAAGCAGGAGTTGGCTATAAGGAGGGAACTCGGAGCCTATTTGTGTAGAGGGGGCCAGCTGGCCAGTGCAGGCCGGCTGGCAAGCGCGGCGGGTCGTTGGTGAAGAGACAGGCTATTTCGGGTGCGCTTGAGGTGGACATTGATGGTACTGCCTCTTCGGTAGGCAGTGCTATCCCGTCCTGAGAGGGGAGCGCTGTTTAAGCCTGGTTGAATAACCAGGCGGGGGAAGGCTTGGGGCATTACTGGGATGGCTGCTGTGATGCCTCCTAAGCGACAAGTGGCGCTGCTCGCAGAGCACGCGTCCATTCCACGCCTTGATGATATCATGCAGCAGGGACTCTTAGGTAAGGTAGTTTCTCTTCATGGCAGGGAGATGCTGCACTTTGTGCAGTTATTTGACTGAGATTTCTGGACAAGTGCAGGGTGCCGTTTGCAGTCAGCTGGAAAAGGGACCTAGTGGGACCGGTATGCTGCCTCTATCGTTGTTGTAAACATGGTCGGGCGAGGAGGGCCAGTAGTGAAGGTCCTGGTTGATAGAGGAGTAGGTAGGTGGGTGGGGGCCCCGGGTGAGGAGAGTTGTTATGTGGCGTCTGGGGCTGGTGCGACCCACAAGAAAAAGGCAGTTTTTTCCCAGTGACTTTAAGTGAGTCACGGGGGGCAACAAGAAGATGTCCAGCCTCACGGACTGTCACAAGGATGCAGTTCCCGACGGAGCAGTGTGCGGCTCCTGGATGTCGGTCCGAAGATGTGTCACTTCTTTCCCACCACGGAGGGATAGGTGACCATTTTCTCTACCTTGCCCTGCCGGGGAGTGGCACAGTTATGATGATTATGTAAGTGATGGAGTGCGTCCAGGTGGTATGTCTGAGAGGTTGGGAGGAGGATGCTTTGTTTTTGGATGATAGTGGGGACAGGGATGAGCTTGAGGGGGTAGTTTGCGTGAGGGGAACACACTGTCATGCATGCGGGGTTACCCTTTGGGGGAAGGGCTGTTGAGCACTTAACTGGAAGGAGTGAGGCGGTTGGTGCTTTTCAGATGTTAAGTGCGGACTTCAGGAGTACAGCCGAGAGACCACAAGGTTTCAAGGGAGTTGCTCCGGTGGCTGCAGTACAGTGGGAGATCCCCGATTCCGACAAGGTATGGGTTTATAGGGTCAGCAGAGGATGTGCGAAGGCAGAGAGGGGTGGTCTTCCTTGGTTTCAGTGGGGGTTGGGGATGGGGGATGCTTTATGAGGGGTTGCAGCAGCAGTCCAGAGTTCCTCAAGCGGGGAAATGCAAGTCAGTCGATTATAAGTCCAAACGGGGGTCACCTTTAATGTGTGATAAAGGAATACATTGTGATGACCAATCGAAATGAGCTAAGGAGGGGCAAGATGGAGTTGGGGATAGTTCTGAACAGCCTAAGACTAAACTGCCATATATGGGCTTTACGATGCCACTGAGGTCTTTTTATCACAAAAATCACGCAACAAGTTTCTGGGAAAATGATTATTTTGATATTTTGTAACTTCTGCAACGTGAAATTCAAGCTAAGGAAGAGTCTAAAAAGGGGAGTGGGATTTGGCACGCAGATCGAGTGTGTCTTTCAACATAGATAATTGGATGTCTGCTTTTTTAGGACTCGGCCTGGCGTTGGAGCGCGCATGTGCTCCTCGCCTGCGAGAGCTATAGTAAACACTAGAAAGAAGGGGACTTAAATCCATGCCCCTGTGTCCGAATCGTTTATGATTCGCTCGCGTCCTGACTTATGTTAAATTCTGGCTTTCAATTTGCTGGACGTCATTTTTGTTACCACCCTTGCAGTTTTGGAATGCCCCATCGCGACAAGCGCATCTGTTTTCACTCAGCCCAGACGCAAAGACAAGCGGCTGAATTAAAACAGATGGCGAGCGTTTTTTTTTCTTTTTGTGCTTTACGGCTGCTGTGAAGACTTTTCTTATTTGCTTGTTTATTTAACAAGCAGATAAGAAAAGTCTTCACAAGGGCTGTGAAGCAGAGAGCCACGGCGCACAGGCATTCCGAGGGCGCCTGTTCCCAGCACCCTTTTCGTGTTGAGCATGTGAGTAATCGGGTTCTGACAGGTTCAGGGGCTCGGGGCCATGTCCACCCTCCCGAGTTTTGCTTCTATCTTCGTTTCTTGAATACACGTTAAGTTACACATTATAAACATTTCAGCTAGTGTCTATTATCACACGGATACATCTCACTCTGCCGCTTGGATATTTCTCAGCCGTCTCCTCCTGCCCACACCTCTCTCTGCCTTTTCCATCAACCTGCACCTCCTTTTCAAAGAATGAGCCAGCCACGTGGCAGTGCCTGCAAAGAGGGCAGGGATCGCATGGGCACGGCTCAGCTGCGATCCCAATATCCACTGTTGTAAGGTTGCAGGTAGTGTGCGAAGCTGTTGTGGCACACTTTAGTGTTGGTGTTATTGTGGCACACTTGCTAGGGCGTCACTTGATTCTGTTCGGCAGTGTACTTCGCCCCAGTGACAGGGCCCGCACAGCCCATTAGAAAAACATAAAACCCTACAACCGATAAGAATGTTGGACATGGTTCTCCTACGGGGTTGAATTCTATAGCTCTTGTGTTATTTATCAAACTTTCCTGAGCGCTGGATCCACGCCTTAAAGCGCCCACCAGCAGGTCCTCGGTGCGCTTTGCGAGTTGTGCCATCAGTCTTGGGGTGGATGGATTGTTACCCTGCACTCCGGGTGGTGTCCAGCCAGGCCCTTCGTGGGCTCCTTTGGGGGTAGATTGCTGTATTTCTTTTTCCATGTCTTTGTAGGGCGGTGTCGGATGCTACCCTCTCTTGTCTGATGCTACCCTCTCTTGTTTGATGCTACCCTCTCTTGTCCGATGCTACCCTCTCTTGTCCGATGCTACCCTCTCTTGTCCAATGCTACCCTCTCTTGACGGGTGCTACCCTCTCTTGACGGGTGCTACCCTCTCTTGTCTGATGCTACCCTCTCTTGTTTGATGCTACCCTCTCTTGTCCGATGCTACCCTCTCTTGTCCGATGCTACCCTCTCTTGTCCGATGCTACCCTCTCTTGTCCGATGCTGATGCTACCCTCTTGTCTGATGCTACCCTGTCCGATGCTACCCTCTCTTGTCTGATGCTACCCTCTCTTGTCTGATGCAACCCTCTCTTGTCCGACGCTACCCTCTTTGGTCTCATGCTACCCTCTTTGGTCTCATTCTACCCTCTCTTGTCTGATGCTACCCTCTCTTGTCTGATGCTACCCTCTCCAATGCTACCCTCTCCGATGCTACCCTCTCTTGTCCGATGCTACCCTCTCTTGTCCGATGCTACCCTCTCTTGTCTGATGCTACCCTCTCTTGTTTGATGCTACCCTCTCTTGTCCGATGCTACCCTCTCTTGTCCAGTGCTACCCTCTCTTGTCCAGTGCTACCCTCTCTTGTCCGATGCTACCCTCTCTTGTCCGATGCTACCCTCTCTTGTCTGATGCTACCCTCTTGTCTGATGCTACCCTGTCCGATGCTACCCTCTCTTGTCTGATGCTACCCTCTCTTGTCTGATGCTACCTCTCTTGTCCGATGCTACCCTCTTTGGTCTCATGCTACCCTCTTTGGTCTGATGCTACCCTCTCTTGTCTGATACCCTCTCTTGTCTGATGCTACCCTCTCCGATGCTACCCTCTCGAATGCTACCCTCTCTTGTCCGATGCTACCCTCTCTTGTCCGATGCTACCCTCTCTTGTCTGATGCTACCCTCTCTTGTTTGATGCTACCCTTTCTTGTCCGATGCTACCCTCTCTTGTCCAGTGCTACCCTCTCTTGTCTAGTGCTACCCTCTCTTGTCCGATGCTACCCTCTCTTGTCCGATGCTACCCTCTCTTGTCCGATGCTACCCTCTCTTGTCTGATGCTACCCTCTCTTGTCTGATGCTACCCTGTCCGATGCTACCCTCTCTTGTCTGATGCTACCCTCTCATCCGATGCTACCCTCTCTTGTCCGATGCTACCCTCTCTTGTCCAATGCTTCCCTCTCTTGTCCAGTGCTACCCTGTCCGATGCTACCCTCTCTCGTCTGATGCTACCCTCTCTTGTCTAATGCTACCCTCTCTTGTCTAATGCTACCCTGCTACCCTCTCTTGTCTGATGCTGCCCTCTCTTGTCCGATGCTGCCCTCTCTTGTCCGATGCTACCCTCTCCGATGCTACCCTCTCTTTTCTAATGCTTCCTTCTCTTGTCCGATGCTGCTTTCTCTCTTTCCCAATGCTACCCTCTCTTCTCCAGTGCTACCCTCTCTTGTCTGATGCTTCCCTTCTCTTGTCTAATGCTACCCTCTCTTGTCTGATACCCTCCGAGGAAGCAAAGATCACTGATCCGCAGTAAAGTCTAGCTCGGGTGGGCTCCGCTGCCAGTCTTTCCAGCAGTGACTACGACTTGGGGTAGGATTATTGGAGACAGATGATCCTACATCAGGCCCTATCATAATCCTGCTCCCGGTCCTATGAAGCACAGTATTCAAAACATAAGTTTTAGCAATCCGTCGGAGTATTGGAGCTAGAAGGTTTTCCATCCTAAGGTCTAAACTAGCTGCGAAATTATTAGAAGTACATTATCCACCATGTAGCCAGACTCGGCTGCGGCATTCACAGAGATAGGTGATCCAGCCTTTAGTCTAACAAATGAGTGGACCAGCAGGGAGTCTGGAGGGGGATGTAGTCCTGGTTACGGTGTGCCGCCTACTACCAAGAGCCTCCCCCAACCCGTTAACCAAGTGAGTGGGATGACACCCCTAGGAGCTGAGAAATAATCTATAATAATAATTATTATGCGATTTCTAAAGCGCATAGCTACCTCATTAGAGGTGTCCCAGCGCTAGGTACAGGTGTCCACCGGCCTCATTGCAGTTATCAAACTGGATGATTTTAAGCTATTAGTATTGGAAATAACAATGCCTTGTATTTATGTTTTAAAACCCAAAACATAAATAGAAGGCATTGTCATTTACAATGCCAATAGCTCAAAATCGTGTGAATGCGAGACCTGTGGTATGAAGTATAGTTTGCAGACTGGGTAGAAAGGTGGTGCCATGATGTTCACTCACAATTTCCTTTTCCACCTATGCACGTCACTGACAACAATGCATATAACTGGTATTTTTGACACCTTTCAGGCTCCAAGGTTTTAAGGCCTGCATCATTCTATTTTCAACCCCACCGTGTACACAATAAAGTTCATGGGGTAGAAAACTTCCAGCGACTCCATTTGCAGCCTGTGCAGTCTTACTCAAGTGCTGTCCATTGGTTCTCTTTAAAGCTGGAAGAAATATGTACTCTATTGGGCCTCTTTTCGCCTCCCTAATTCTTTGTACACATTTTTCTTTATGTTTTATAGGGTGTTGTTTGTACTTTCCACCGCTTTTCGGGGCTGTTTGTTTGATATCTGAGTGTCTAGTTAAAGGGTAACCACTGCTCCCATGTGATAGCTTGGTCTCGTGACCTTCTGACTCAACCTTTGCCTTTGGTCTTACCCTCACTACCCCAATGCTTACTAACCTAGTGAGTAATTCATCTGGCAAGCTTCACTTTTCTTGCACTCTGTTGCTGTCAGTGTTCACTCGTTCCACTGAATAGCTGTAGGCGTTATATATAACTTAATTAGGGAGTGTGATCTCGTGTCCGCTCCTGGCTATGGGTGATGGTCTTGTATGCAAATGTGCCAGTGGGTCTGTGGGTGTTTATCGAATGGTGTGTTGTCAGGGTCTCTACCTCGTCGATTCGGTCTCTCTTAGCTTGGCTCCCAGAATTCCTGGCCCCTTTTGTTGTGGAAGTGTGGGGCTTGCGCAGTAAAGGGTATTTTGGTCTGATTATGAGAGTGCATCAAGGGAAGTACAGAGTTAAGATTTTGACACTTGTGGAAAGTGGGTAGGTTTAGGCCCGCCTGTTCGGTAAGCTAGACTTGTATGTTTGTGTGTGGTGATAAATTGCTGCGGGCCCTGCTTGGAACTTGCTGAGGGCAGTTGTGGGTGGAGTCGGGTGCACTTGCAAGCAGGAAGGTTTATGCAGGATTACCATAGCAAAGCTGCAACTACTACTGCAAGAAGCTTGAGAAGCCACGCCCCTCCCTGTTGTCACCAGTGGAGACTGGATGGCACCACAGGGGCTCTCATAACCCTGAAGGCGATGGCTCAAGCAGGGAACCACTGCACAGAGAGAGGGGCTGAGTTTCCTGTCACAAAAGAAAAGGTAAATACCCCAGAAAGTCATATGCTGACTCCGTTTATGCTCACAGGCTTACAGAGATGGGTGTCTGTTACTGGCAGGGAGAACCCACATCAATGCCGCTCTGGGTCCTCGCCTCTCTGCACGTTGGCATTGGAGAGTTCTTTGAACGCAGGAATTTTTACACGCACTGCGCGGCTGAAAAGAGGAGCAAAGGGCACTGCTCTAGAGCCACAGAATCAGGTCAGCAGAGCTGCTCTAGAGCCAGAGAGCCAGGTCAGCAGAGCTGCCCTAGAGCCAGAGAACCAGGTCAGCAGAGCTGCTGTAGAGCAAGAGAACCAGGTCAGCAGAGCCGTTGTAGAGCCAGAGAACCAGGTCAGCAGAGCCGCTCTAGAGCCAGAGAAGTAGGTCAGCAGAGCTGCTCTAGAGCCAGAGAACCAGGTCAGCAGAGCTGCTGTAGAGCCAGAGAACCAGGTCAGCAGAGCTGCTCTAGAGCCAGAGAACCAGGTCAGCAGAGCTGCTCTAGAGCCAGAGAACCAGGTCAGCAGAGCTGCTGTAGAGCCAGAGAACCAGGTCAGCAGAGCTGCTGTAGAGCCAGAGAACCAGGTCAGCAGAGCTGCTGAAGAGCCAGAGAACCAGGTCAGCAAAGCTGCTGTAGAGCCAGAAAACCAGGTCAGCAGAGCCGCTCTAGAGCCTGAGAGCCAGGTCAGCAGAGCTGCTGAAGAGCCAGAGAACCAGGTCAGCAGAGCTGCTGTAGAGCCAGAGAACCAGGTCAGCAGAGCTGCTGTAGAGCCTGAGAACCAGGTCAGCAGAGCTGCTGTAGAGCCTGAGAACCAGGTCAGCAGAGCCGTTGTAGAGTCAGAGAACCAGGTCAGCAGAACTGTTGTAGAGCCAGAGAACCAGGTCAGCAGAGCTCCTCTAGAGCCAGAGAACCAGGTCAGCAGAGCGGCTGTAGAGCCTGAGAACCAGCTCAGCAGAGCCGTTGTAGAGCCAGAGAACCAGGTCTGCAGAGCCGCTCTAGAGCCAGAGAACCAGGTCAGCAGAGCTGCTCTAGAGCCAGAGAACCAGGTCAGCAGAGCTGCTCTTGAGCCAGAGAACCAGGTCAGCAGAGCTGCTGTAGAGCCAGAGAACCAGGTCAGCAGAGCTGCTCTGGAGCCTGAGAACCAGGTCAGCGGAGCTGCTCTAGAGCCAGAGAACCAGGTCAGCAGAGCTGCTGTAGAGCCAGAGAACCAGGTCAGCAGAGCCGGTGTACAGCCAGAGAACAAGGTCAGCAGAGCTGCTCTAGAGCCAGAGAACTGCATCAGCAGAGCCACTCTAGAGCCAGAGAACCAGGTCAGCAGAGCTGCTCTAGAGCCAGAGAACCAGGTCGGCAGAGCTGCTGTAGAGCCAGAGAACCAGGTCAGCAGAGCTGCTGTAGAGCCAGAGAACCAGACCAGCAGAGCTGCTGTAGAGTCAGAGAACCAGGTCAGCAGAGCCGCTCTACAGCCAGAGAACCAGGTCAGCAGAGCTGCTCTAGAGCCAGAGAACCAGGTCAGCAGAGCTGCTGTAGAGCCACAGAACCAGGTCAGCAGAGCTGCTGTAGAGCCAGAGAACCAGGTCAGCAGAGCTGCTCTAGAGCCAGAGAACCAGGTCAGCAGAGCTGCTCTAGAGCCAGAGAACCAGGTCAGCAGAGCGGCTGTAGAGCCAGAGAACCAGGTCAGCAGAGCCGTTGTATAGCCAGAGAACCAGGTCAGCAGAGCTCCTGTAGAGCCAGAGAACCAGGTCAGCAGAGCTGCTGTAGAGCCAGAAAACCAGGTCAGCAGAGCTGCTGTAGAGCCAGAAAACCAGGTCAGCAGAGCTGCTGTAGAGCCAGAAAACCAGGTCAACAGAGCCGCTCTAGAGCCTGAGAACCAGGTCAGCAGAGCTGCTGTAGAACGAAAGATGCAGGTCAGCAGAGCTGCTGAAGAGCCAGAGAACCAGGTCAGCAGAGCTGCTGTAGAGCCAGAGAACCAGGTCAGTAGAGCTGCTGTAGAGCCAGAGAACCAGGTCAGCAGAGCGGCTGTAGAGCCTGAGAACCAGGTCAGCAGAGCTGCTGTAGAGCCAGAGAACCAGGTCAGCAGAGCGGCTGTAGAGCCTGAGAACCAGGTCAGCAGAGCTGCTGTAGAGCCAGAGAACCAGGTCAGCAGAGCTCCTGTAGAGCCAGAGAACCAGGTCAGCAGAGCCGCTCTAGATCCAGAGAACCAGGTCAGCAGAGCTGCTGTAGAGCCAGAGAACCAGGTCAGCAGAGCTGCTGTAGAGCCAGAGAGCCAGGCCAGCAGAGCTGCTATTAGAGCCAGAGAACCAGGTCAGCAGAGCTGCTGTAAAGCCAGAGAACAAGGGCAGCAGAGCTGTAGTAGAGCCTGAGATCCAGGTCAGAACAGGTGCTGCAGGAACTGGAGAGGTACAAACATAATCGGACACAGAAGAGGTGCAATGATGCAGCGTAATATGGCACATTCTGTCGCAATATTTTGCTATTTTGTCATTTTACAACACAGTAGTACTGTCTGGGCAAACATTTCTCCTCATTAGCAGCAATCTAACTTCCGAATACAGCTGTCAGCAATGAAATGGTGACAGTTAATCTTTGCAAAGCGTCTGTCCCCCCGGGGGACCACAGCTGATGCTTTTTGAAGCCTCTTTTGATCTATCTGAGCTAGAATCAATGTTTGCAACTGATACAGAACATCTGAATCATGCGGCAAGTGTGGAAAATATGTAAATACTCCGAGAACGCGGCGGCCACAATATTGCGTTATTCCAGTGGTCCTGCCTATCAGCAAAGACTTGTAGTGTAATGGCCTTGATTTACTGACTGTGTTGTAAATCCATGGAACTGTCCCCCAGAAGAATATTTGGGCAAAAAGTACTGATTCTGTGGTACTGATAAAGTAAGGGTAAAAGTGGAGGCCATGCAAGGTCACTGAAGTCAGGAAGAAATGGGCAGTTCTGGACAGCATTGTCATTCTCCAGGTAGGAATTCCCATGCAGGGCAGCGCCAAGTAGCTGGGATGAAACAAGCATTTGCAATGCAATAGGTCTCTCATTTACGCAAGTTGAAGCTATTGGCATTGTAAATAACAATGTCTTTTATTTATGTTTTATAAATCCAATACATAAATAAAAGGCATTGTCATTTACAATGCCAATAGCCTCAAACTTGCGCAAAGGCGAGACCTATTGCATTGCAAATGCTTGTCTTATTTATGCAAGCATGTACTGCGAGAAGCATGGGGAGAGGGTGGTTGCTCTTTTCAAGTACATGGATATTACTCACAAAGCATAAATGCACTTTGTTTTTTTTTTGCTTGGTTGCTGGACAATCAGAAGTTCAGACTTAGAGCATGTATTAATGCGGAAAAGCCATGGTGGTGACGTGGATCCGGAACTGTGGCTTCAATGGTTGTTCTTTACTCAACCGCCAGCTACTACATATCCAGCGAGCGGCTTACCCATAACATATTGTTTTTCCCATATGGGTCCACATCTTCAGGAGCTGGTGGTAGCTGGGGGTGGGGGCTAGAGTCTCCCCTCAAGGGCCTGTTGGGGTGTCATCATTGGATTTTGTCCTCAGCAATTTTGCAGATGCAAACACGAATGTGCTGAATACAGTGGGTATCACCCATTAGTACAGTGTTTTTCCTGGTTCTCTGGGGGGCACAATAGACGGCATGTAAGGGCGGGGGTCAGCAGGGTCACCCTTTGCCTAAGATACCCTACTCTGTATAATGTAGGTTGTTTTTTTCTGGATGGCATTTCCTTGCAATGGTCAGGTAGCATTGTACACTCTTTTTCTTGTTTGGCTTGTTTCGGTACATGTTGCAGCGGACGTTGGACTGATTAGGCGTACACTGGCTGACTTGCCTTTATCTGGACATTTTCTCTCTGATGGTTGAGGGGACCGGGGGAGGGGTAGAATTTTTTTATTTTGCTTCAGGGGGTTTTTGATGATTGGGCTGGGCTCTGGGCATTTTTTCAGGGTTTGGATAAATGACTTAGTGGGTTCTTTTGGCTTTGGAGTAAACAGAGGCCCTCCCACTGTTGTTTCATGCTTTGGACATGGATATGTATCCTGTGGCCATATTTCCATGTCACTTATTAGTTTAGGTGTGGAGTAGGCCGGTTTTTTCCTCATCGAGGGAATGCGAATGGTGGCGTTGTAGACGGTACAGACGCGGTGGGGGTGTCCCTCTTTTTTCAATGTAATATTGTCAGGATTATAGGTTTTTTCTCATTTCTGTATCTTCCCCTGTTTTCGCAATTACATAGCTGACTCTCTGTCTTGTCCACAGTGGTGACGGTTCTGATGGACGAGGAGTGGATGAGAAGATGACTACAGTGCCAGATGACATCTGAGTGTGAGGGGTATGACGACATTGGTATTGGTGGATTAGTCAGTTTCAGCAGCTACCCGGAGGGCGTATTGCTTGTTTGGGTTAGAGTTTTTTGTTTTGGACATATTCAGGTGCTATTCTTGTTTGTCAGGATGCTGGGATGGGAGGGCGATTTTGATTGCTTTGGTTCTGTACATATGTGGGAGGTTGTATTGGATACCCTATTTTCGGGATTTTGTGCTCTGCTTTCATTTTGTGGAGAATGGTGTGGGGGTAATCATCCAGCCAATGGTGTTCTGGGGCAGAGACTTTTAGATGTTAGCATTCTGGTGTTTCTGGGAGCTGGGGGGTAGAAAGCTTCTTTTAAGGGCTTTTTTCACGATGGCACACGGGTGATGATTCGGCAGTGGAGTTAGGACTTGGATCCTGAGGGTAGGAAAAGATGGATTTAGCTGGGTACAGTGCTGGGTGTGGGGGGGGGGGGAGTGATATGTCACGTTGGGGCCTGGAAGGTCTTTGCTAGCGATAGACAGTGAAGTTGGTGTTGCTTTTCTCATGTGTTCAATTCTCCTGTTATCACGGGCTGGTTGGTAGGGGCTTTGTGACCGGATGGGATTGTCTCGGTTCTATGCAAATCCCTATAAATCACAATGCCTTACACATTGGGTCAGAAATGGAAGCAGCCAAAGCAGCTTTGTCTTGGAGGGAGGTTGGGCGTTGTTGGTAATGTGAGCTCATAAGGTTTGTTCAGGGTGGATTTTTTCCAGGAACTGAGTTTAGGATGGGAGGGGAGGGGGGGAATAACCAGCGGCCATTGTTTCTGTTGATGCCGCTTTTTCTCTTTTGTAGATTGTCATCCTGGCACTACTGCTAATGAAATGGTGACCTGGATTGTAGGACATTCAGTTATATGATGAGCTTTGCTATTGCCTGACTATCAGTGGTATGGCAGAAGACTAGGCCCGCCTATAAGTCCACACAAAACATTCTAGTAGACCATGTGGATACTGTTGGTTGGGAAAGTTTCAGTGTGTTTTTTGGGCTTAGTGGTCATAGAAACGGGGGATTTGTCATAATTGTTTACAGCTTATTTATCTGGGGGTGAAAGATCTAATCATCACGTGGGCCTCAAACTGTTACAGCAGAAGACAGCGGGATTGCAGTTGCTCAGATGGATATAGTTGGGGGTCATCCTTTTTATGGACTAAGTTTGTGCTATAAATGCAAACAGAAAGATATTGATGGGGCAAAGGGGGTAAGTTGCCAGTCATGAGGTTTTTATGGTGTTGGTTCATTTACTCATGAAGGACGAGAAAGGAGTATGTTAATTGGTTTTGGCCGGTTGCATATGATTAAATTTGGGTATGCGTTTGAATAGAATTGGGGAGTTGTTGGCAGGGTTGCGATTAACTGCCTTGGGGCAGCTGCTTTGCTGTGAGCCCGTGTTTCTTCAGGCTGGGGCAGAAAAACACCTCCAGGGTTTTCATGGGTGGTGGTAATTTGGGGGGTGGAGAGTCATATGCGGGTGAATCCATCCATTGAGGGATGGGGGGGGGGACCCAGGGGAGGGGAAGAGGACCTTGGAGGACATGAAGCAAGGCAAAGGGGAGTGATTTTGGTGACAATGGTTTGGGTTGGGCGAGAGAGAAATTGGTTAATTTGAAGGGTGGGTGTAAGTGTAATGAATGACCTGAACTTATTATTGTATGTTGTATGTAATGAAACGCTGTTTATCTTCAGGCCAGTCCTAATAAAGTGGCCTTTTCTGCTACAACCAGCTTGTGGGTGTGTTCTTTTATTGCACAATGAGGGTACACGGGGGGAACATAGCATTAGACGGTCTTCCCACAGGTGGCTTTGTGCAGGTGGCACATGCCACAAGACTTAGGTTAGGGATAGGCTGAGTGACACGGGGGGTTACGGAGAAAGGAGTATTTTAGGCACGGGAAGGGGGTGTAATCTCCTTTTGTGGCAGACGTTGTCTGGAGGGCGGAGGATCTTGGAGTGGGGGTTGTTTTTCATGAGCCCACCACCCACCCCTTTTGTCTGTCTTTTCGTGCTTGGCGCTATGGTGGCCTTTATGCTAGTTTGTGGGTTCCCCCCTCTTTTCTCTTGCCACAGTAGGACATGCAGTAGATTTCCCGAAGGCAGTAATTTGGGTCGTGGAGAGTCAGGTGCGGGCGCAACCATTCCTCAGGGGGAATTGGGGGTACGGACCCAAGGGGAGGGAAGAGGAGCTTGGAGGACATGGGACAAGGCGAAGGGAAGAGATTTTGGTGAGGATGGTTTGGGTTGGGTAAGAGAGAGATTGGTTAATGTGAAGGATGGGTGTAAGTGGAATGAAGGACCTGGCAGGGTATGGCATGTTCGATTAGTGAATGTTGCATAAATTGGGGTTTTCAATTGGGTTATGCATTAATGACCTTTTTGTTGTATGTTGTATATAATGAAACGCTGTTTAGCTACAAGCCTGTCCAAATAACGGGGCCTTTTGTGCTACAACATACTTGTGGGTGTGTTCTTTTATTGCAGGATGCTTTTCTTTGACCCTGGACTGCAATTCGCTGCCTTTTGGCTAGGTTCACGCTACCACATACATGCATACCACCAGAGGAGAGGTCGAGAGATACTCTTAGATTCATTTTGCTGACGTAGTCAGGGTAAGTCACTTTGGGAATTGGCGAAAGTGGATGCCTGGGTAAAGTTTGAACTGTCGACACAAAAAGGATCACTTAAAAACATGCGCCAGGGCATATTGTTTTGCAATGTTAACTTTTAGAACATCTCGAGTCTTAACATAATCCCCGCTCTCTAATGCAATAAAACGTTTTCACTAAGCTTCGCTCTTCTAGCAAACGCCCCTACAACATGAGCAATTCCTTGTTTGATAGCACAGGCTTTGAAAACACTTCTCCAAACTTGGCAGTTTCTAACCGGCGTTCAGTGTTGTGGCTTTTCAACAACTGACAACCGCAGTAACAAGGATCGTCTGCTTAGCAACAGAAGGGAGGAGTGGAAAACAAACACACACCAGTGTCTCTCTGCTACCAGGAACCAGCTGATGCTCCAAGGAGTTTGATTACAAAAGCGAACACATGCTCGTTTTGTGTTTACATTTTTCACCAAGATTCGTAGAAAGAAGCTGACTAGGAAAGCACTGCATGTGACATTTTGATAGATCGCAGTTCCATTGGATGAATCTGACGAGTAATAGGTCACACGGGGAAAGTATATTAAGAAAGGCAAACTGCATATATGTGATACGATTAAGTATTTAATATCAGCCCAATAAATGGCTATTGTTTATGAAAAGCGACTATTTTAGTTCTGGACAAAAGATCGAGTTGAGGATGAGTGACAAGCTGCCGACTTTGGGACATGGAGAGCCACCTTCGAACCCCAACCTCGGCTCTGCACAATGTTATTCTGGGGAAACCCCTCAAAAGGAACTTGTACCTAAAAAGGAAAAAAAATGTGTAGTAGTCTCGTTCTGTTGTTACGCGCTCTAATGCCCTTGGTCCCAGGGACATAGCTATCAATTGTGCAGGGAAAGAAAAATACGCCACCACTTTACATATTCCATGTATTTCCCACAGTAAACAATACCACACCATGCTAATGCTGAGCTGTACAAGAAATGTGAGTGTCATATTGCATAGCTTACCTTGCCGCACAATACCACACAAACGATGTGTTCTACAAAACCAAGTAACATAACATACTCTAAGAATGCTGGTAGGTATAAAAACTGTGTAAAAGAAGTGTGCGATAAAACTAGCATAGCATACTAAAACATCTCATACCACACCATCCGAAAGCTGTCCTATTTAAAAAAAAGCACTTGATGTAACATACAGCACATACAAGCACACATGAAGCTAAACAAAAACTGAGTAACATAACACACCATACAAATGCTACAGTATACATACATTCTTTACTATAAACTATTGTACTAGATTCAGTAGAAAATAAACAGTGTTATTTAATGTATATGAGAGAAGAACATTTTAGTGATATTGTTAATCGTGGGTCATATATTCTCCTGGAACTGCTACGTAAGATAATATCTACTTACATAGTATTATAAGAATCTTATTTAAAGTAGAAAATAATAGAATAACTAAAAATTAAATAGTTTTAGCAAGTAATGTAAATAAAATATATACACATATATGTATATATACACACACTTGAAAAAATATAAAAAACCATATATGTACAGATTTTAAAAATACATTAAATTAAATATATTAACAATAACTTAAGACTAAACAAACAACTAATATATATATAGCCAAAACCTATATGTAACCTAATTTAAAAATTGAAAGACAGTGTAAAAACTAGTTTATTCATATTGTGAGCTAAGTAAATATGTTATATATGTATAAATATACATATATATTTTTAATATATATATATATATATATATTTATATATATATATATATATATATATATATCTCCACAATGAAAATACTCCTCACGGAGATCGTAGCCCATCGAGGGGTGGCGAGATGCTGGTGGAGTACGCCGGTAATGCAATATTCTGTGTCGAACAAAGTTCCAATCACGCTCTCGGAATAATTGCAAAAAACCACCAGAAATCCAAGTGTCATTCAAAGGGGGTTTATTAACTCCATAAACCCGCCGTTAATAAACCCCCTTTGAATGACACTTGGATTTCTGGTGGTTTTTTGCAATTATTCCGAGAGCGCGATTGGAACTTCGTTCGACACAGAATATATATATATATATATACTGTGTGTTTTTTGGGCACATGCCCAAAAATGTCGCTGATCATTGAAATCTGAATTTAAAAAACGTAATCAATTGTTCATGATCGCTACGAATATGCGCATAAACCAGTCTCAAATAGACAATGTTTGGTATCGCAATTGAGCGCAATGTTATGCAAATAAGTTTAACAACATTAGGTTTGTAAAATGAAAACTACGAGTCTGTCTTCTGATATACTGCTATAGTAGTTTTTATCACGTGACACGTCACTTGTGGCATTTAAAAATGGCTGAAAACTTTAATGCAACTGTTGGTGAACAAGCCTGCAGGACAGGTGAAACGCGTCCAGCACCTGACGAATAAATCTTTAATTTTGGCAAGACACGGCGTCGTCATCCTTTGCGTTCGCTAGAGGGCATTCCATTATATATATATAGATATATATATATATATATATATATATATATATATATATATATATATATATATATATATATATGTGTGTACAAATCCTCCAGTCAAACAACAGAAGGCAAAGTCGCACTCAGGATATTTTTTAAGAGCAAAAGTTTATTGACTGACGCGTTTCAACCTCACGGTCTTTGTCAAAGTCACTTCCTGACCCGGAAGTGGCTGTATTTAAGTTTAAGTGCTCATGGAAAAGGTCACAAGACAAATACATAGACATAAAGAAAATTATATATGGTAATTAAGGTCTCTTCATATAAGAAGACAGACTAACATCACGTTTTGAACAAATATAGGTATAATACCCATTATTATAGCTCATGATAGTTTAAACAAACTAAATTACGTGGAAACAAAACCATAATGAAATAAGCATAAAAAGAAACATATGCAAAACCCACGGCAATGGGATATGGCAATCAAATGATAATTTACAAAAAGGCCTCATAGCGCAAGTGCGCAAACAAGTAAAAAGTTTCATGAGGCTGAAAGGCACATAGTGGCCAAGAAAACCACTGCACCCATATTTAACCTAATACAAGGCCTGCCAGATCCCATTCAACAAGTACAGAAAAAGTAAAAAAGCAACAGAGTAACAAGAACTAAAGCATATAACTAAATGAAAACAAAAGAAAGAGCACTATTAAAACCCACCCTAGGTGCTATACAAGGGAAAAACGGAGTGGGAGAAACCATAAGTTCAAGCAGCCGCTTGAAAAAATGAGTTACAGTGCGACTATAACGCTGAAACGGAGATTTGACTTCCTCAAATAGGAAGATGATAGAGGAACAGGTAATTCTAGGAGGAGAAATTAAATAAGACCAAAAAATTAGCAAAAAATAAAGGAAAAAGGGGAGAAAGGGGAATGAAGCCCTTCAGGCACACTACGTTGGAAAACAGAAATAAAAATAAAAATAAAAATAAATATAAAATAAGATCAAATGAAATTAAGATTAAAACCCAGATTAGGAGAAGGAAGATAGCAATATATACAGTGTCCTAAGGGCATTTAGGGGGCACCAATTGTATATAGTATCTTTTCTAGCCTAAATGGACATGAAGGTCTTCCTCACAATTGAGGCCTCCGGGGGTCTTGCTTTGCAGGCGAATGATATACTCCGATTCCAGGCGCCTGAGATTTCTTTCACGGTCACCTCCTCTGGGATGTACTGGGACCCTGTCAATTCCAAAATAAGAAAGTTTAGAAGAGACATCAACTGTCCCACCATGTTCCAACATGCAATGCTTGGCTACAGTATAAGTCAGATCCCTGTTCCTAACTGCGCGCAAGTGCTCAAGGATACGCTTTTTAACAGGAAAGATGGTGCTGCCGACATAGCGCAGGCCACAAATACAGACAATGACATACACCACAAATTCGGTGTTGCAATTTATAAATGACAAGATTTTCTCATCCCTGCCCACTGGCAAAGGGTAGCTTTTCACATTGCGGCTGTTACTACAGGCCTTACACCGGCCACATTTGTAAAAACCGGGGAGTTCCTTAAGCCATGAACCCGAGCCAATGCTCCTAAGTGTAAGATGACTATGTACCAGGGTATCTTGTAGGGATTTAGACTTGCGATAGGTGATGTGTGGCTTGGGACTAACCAATCTACCAATAACCACATCCTGCCTGACTAAATGCCAGTGCTTGTTAACTATCCTGTGTAAGGCTTGTGATGCATTCGAGAAGGTGGTGATAAGTCTTACTTTCTGAGCTCTTTTGTTAGTGGTCTTAGGGACCAACAAGCTGTTTCTGTCCCTCCCTGCAGCTTTTTCAGTAGCTATTTTAATGGTTTGACCTGAGTAGCCTCGTGATTTAAAACGGCTAAACATGTTCAAACTTTCCCTAGTAAAGGCTTCAGCAGAACTACAATTACGTTTAGCGCGGAGCAACTCTCCATAAGGAATGCTTCTCTTGAGTGCATCCGGGTGATGACTACGTGCATGTAGCACGCTATTCCCTGCAGTAGCTTTTCTAAACAAGCTTGTATGTATGCAGTCATCCCTCACCTCAACCTGAACATCCAAAAATTCAATGGTGGTAGCATGTATTTTACTAGTAAAACTTAAGTTGAGGTCATTGATGGATAAACCTGCAATAAAATCATGAAGCAAACCCTGTGAACCATCCCAAATCAGAAAAATATCGTCAATGTAGCGGGTCCACAGGATCACATTATCCATAAAACACTCATTACCTGGATGCCAAAGGTGCTCCGCCTCCCACCACCCCATGAAGATACAGGCATAACTGGGGGCGAAGCAGCTTCCCATCGCCGGCCCAGTATATTGCCTATACCATGTATCTTCAAAAAGGAAACAATTGTTGTGAAGGCAAAAGCTTAACATATCCAACAGTAAGGTAGTGTGATCAAACATGGAGAGTGGTCTATCTCTAAAAAAGTATTTACAAGCTTTCAGGCCCAAGTCATGCTCGATACAAGTATAAAGAGACACCACATCAATCGTAGCAAATACATATGAGTCTTTCCATGGAATACCCTGCGTTTTAGATAGAAAATCCATGGTATCCCTGCAATATGATGGCAAATTAAACACATATTTACAGAGGAAATAGTCAAGGTAGATGGAAGAGTTTTCAAGTAAGCTCTGGTTGGCGGCAATGATGGGTCTGCCCGGAGGTTCAGTTAGACTTTTATGAACTTTAGGGAGCATATAAAAGACAGGGACCATAGGCTTCTTAGTCATGAGGAACAGGAACTCATTGCGTCTCAGAGTTCCTTGTCCATGCCATTTCTCAAGTAATAGATGGTATTGAGTAATAGTCCTGGAGTATTCTGTCTGGTTAGACCTCAGGTAACTCCCTGAGTACTCCAACTGTCGTCTTGCTTCTGTTTTGTATTTACCAAGATCCCAAAGAACAACATTGCCCCCTTTATCAGAGGGCTTTATAACAAAAGACTCAGCCTTTTGAAGAGACTGTAGGCCCATTCTTTGAGCTGGCGTAAGGTTACTAGCAAAGGTATTGTTTTGTTTCTCCCACAATGTCACGAGATCAAAGACAATGCTTTCATGGAAGGCGTCAATGCCATCATGTAGCGTCACAGGATTAAACCTAGATTTAGGTTTAAAATCATTCCTGGAACTGCGATCGACCTCCATCCCCATGTTAGCTAACAGTTCATGGTCAGAAACCCAATCTTTGCCACCCAGCTCGATCTCTCTCAGTGTGGCAATAGTCTCAATGTCAGACATGGTAAGTGTATCCATGTCACCACTCGTAGGCTCAAGCTGGGGAATCTCAGTGTGAGTAGCCCTACCATGTTTAAGCGCGTGTGTTTTGAGAAGCTTCAGTTTCCTTATAAACAAAAAAATTTCAATGCGAGCTCTGGGAAAGTTAAAATTGGCAGTAGGGCAAAAGGATAGGCCTAATTCAAGCACTGAACGTTCATCAGGGGTAATGGAATGTGAGGAGATATTAATAATAGATAAGTTGTTGTGTTTTAACTCACCCATTACTTGTTGCGCTTGGATCGCCGTTGTCCTCTCCCATATGGCGTCTCGTTTTCTTTGGCCTTCGCCTCCTCTCCTGATTTGTCTTTTCCTTGTTCGCTGTTTACGCCTCTTCCTCTTCCTCGCGGTGGTTTCTTCCTTCCACTCACGCTTTCCCGTAAAAAACGGTATTCTGTGTGGGAAGGGAAGGGTCCTCGTGCCGTTGCCGAAAGACTCTGTTGTTCATCCAGGTCAGATGGTGCCTCAGAGCTGGATTCAGAGGTTTCCAATTCCCGAATCCTAATAGTGTCAGTTTGTAGTAGATCTTTCCTTGCTGCATCATATTTGCGTCCAAAAGTCAGTATGCGTCCTTGGGCATAATCATTACGATCTCTGATAAACTTCCAACGCTTCTTTGCTTTAATGCCTTCCTCATATTTCAGTAATCGTCCATCCATATCTTTCAAAAAGCTGGATATTTCACTTTGCGACTCATGTTTATCAAGCATCTCACGCAGAGATTTAATCTCCTCACTGATTTGCTCTAACTCGAGTGCGGCATATTTCGCAAGAAGACCCAACATATTTTTACATGTGGCAGCCATGAGAGCAGACCACTCCTCGAGGAGCTGCGGATCAGGATTTTGATAGGTAGGTGTAATGAGGATTCGCAGACCTCTTGGGACGCGCTCCACCTCTATGTAGTTGTTGAGGGAAATAACCTCCCAGCTTCTGTTGATCTCCTTTTTATATAGTTTTTCAAGCCTATATAGGTCCTGTTTCAACGTAGTTGCTGTTCCACTCGTAGACGTTTCTGTTCCATCACCACTCGAATTTGGTGATACATCTGTTTCAGAAAAAAGCGATTTGGCAACATCCAATCGCTTCCTGATTGCTTCACTCATCGTGGCAATTCTGTTTCACTGTCTCCGACTCACGGTCTCAGCCAGACCACGCTTTACAAAAATCCAAGCTCTTCCACAAATATCCTCCTCCGTGAACGCCTTCTGAAACAGTGGAACACCACTAGTCAGAAAGGCAAACGAAGCACCCCTGCCGCTTTCTTTTGTCACAGACGGGATCCGCTAACCACAAGCAGGACAACTTCCGTAAAGGGAGCTAGCAGCACTTCCGTGTTGCGTCTCTCTGCGGAGCGAAGCCCATGCTGTTACCTGGCAACCGGTCCCGACAAAACCCGGCTCGAAGAACACAGTGATTTTTCACAGCAGCGGCGGGAATCGGGAAAGGAAAAGCACAAGGAAGATTCCAGCCTTTCATCCGACCTCATCCACCAGACAGGGTTGGTGCGAGCAGGCGGGCGCTGGACCCGCTATAATGTGTACAAATCCTCCAGTCAAACAACAGAAGGCAAAGTCGCACTCAGGATATTTTTTAAGAGCAAAAGTTTATTGACTGACGCGTTTCAACCTCACGGTCTTTGTCAAAGTCACTTCCTGACCCGGAAGTGGCTGTATTTAAGTGCTCATGGAAAAGGTCACAAGACAAATACATAGACATAAAGAAAATTATATATGGTAATTAAGGTCTCTTCATATAAGAAGACAGACTAACATCACGTTTTGAACAAATATAGGTATAATACCCATTATTATAGCTCATGATAGTTTAAACAAACTAAATTACGTGGAAACAAAACCATAATGAAATAAGCATAAAAAGAAACATATGCAAAACCCACGGCAATGGGATATGGCAATCAAATGATAATTTACAAAAAGGCCTCACAGCGCAAGTGCGCAAACAAGTAAAAAGTTTCATGAGGCTGAAAGGCACATAGTGGCCAAGAAAACCACTGCACCCATATTTAACCTAATACAAGGCCTGCCAGATCCCATTCAACAAGTACAGAAAAAGTAAAAAAGCAACAGAGTAACAAGAACTAAAGCATATAACTAAATGAAAACAAAAGAAAGAGCACTATTAAAACCCACCCTAGGTGCTATACAAGGGAAAAACGGAGTGGGAGAAACCATAAGTTCAAGCAGCCGCTTGAAAAAATGAGTTACAGTGCGACTATAACGCTGAAACGGAGATTTGACTTCCTCAAATAGGAAGATGATAGAGGAACAGGTAATTCTAGGAGGAGAAATTAAATAAGACCAAAAAATTAGCAAAAAATAAAGGAAAAAGGGGAGAAAGGGGAATGAAGCCCTTCAGGCACACTACGTTGGAAAACAGAAATAAAAATAAAAATAAAAATAAATATAAAATAAGATCAAATGAAATTAAGATTAAAACCCAGATTAGGAGAAGGAAGATAGCAATATATACAGTGTCCTAAGGGAATTTAGGGGGCACCAATTGTATATAGTATCTTTTTTAGCCTAAATGGACATGAAGGTCTTCCTCACAATTGAGGCCTCCGGGGGTCTTGCTTTGCAGGCGAATGATATACTCCGATTCCAAGCGCCTGAGATTTCTTTCACAGTCACCTCCTCTGGGATGTACTGGGACCCTGTCAATTCCAAAATAAGAAAGTTTAGAAGAGACATCAACTGTCCCACCATGTTCCAACATGCAATGCTTGGCTACAGTATAAGTCAGATCCCTGTTCCTAACTGCGCGCAAGTGCTCAAGGATACGCTTTTTAACAGGAAAGATGGTGCTGCCGACATAGCGCAGGCCACAAATACAGACAATGACATACACCACAAATTCGGTGTTGCAATTTATAAATGACAAGATTTTCTCATCCCTGCCCACTGGCAAAGGGTAGCTTTTCACATTGCGGCTGTTACTACAGGCCTTACACCGGCCACATTTGTAAAAACCGGGAGTTCCTTAAGCCATGAACCCGAGCCAATGCTCCTATGTGTAAGATGACTATGTACCAGGGTATCTTGTAGGGATTTAGACTTGCGATAGGTGATGTGTGGCTTGGGACTAACCAATCTACCAATAACCACATCCTGCCTGACTAAATGCCAGTGCTTGTTAACTATCCTGTGTAAGGCTTGTGATGCATTCGAGAAGGTGGTGATAAGTCTTACTTCCTGAGCTCTTTTGTTAGTGGTCTTAGGGACCAACAAGCTGTTTCTGTCCCTCCCTGCAGCTTTTTCAGTAGCTATTTTAATGGTTTGACCTGAGTAGCCTCGTGATATATATATATATTCAAGAAAGCTGCTCCTCACTTTACTCCAATTCCCAGCAAAGCAGACGCGGACCACAAGGTTAGTGCTTCTTAAGATGTTTTAATGTCGGCCATAACGCGTTTCGGTCCAGCCGGACCTTGATCACATGAGTCGCCAAGGAAAAACGGAACGGACACCACTTTCTTTGTGCAGCGTTATTTTATTTTTCGTGCATTGGCCGCCATGACGCGTTTCGGGCTTCACAGAGCCCTTGATCACATGACACACCACGTAGTTTCTCCCATTTTTAAAGTGACAATGTGCTTAATTTTTAGAGTGGACATAAAAAACACACTACCGTCATCAAGTACTGCATTACATACAAATTATGTTGCAATTTGTCTTGTTTCATTAAATTAATTCATTAATTCAAATAAATCAACAATTCAATTTATAAGTAGATCAACATACTAAAAATGAAAACTGTTTTTTTTTGTGGCTATTATACCTGTAATACATTAGATAAGACACCGTAAAACCTGTACGACAAAACAATTATCCTACAATGACCAATGAAATATTAATGACATATTTTCATCAATATATTGCAAGTATACCCTATTTTATATATGTAAATTAGGGTGGTATGAAACCGATGCTATGTGCAAATACGCAAAATAAATAACAGTATAAATACCTATAAAAAACCAATTAAAAAGCATGCCTTGATCACATTAAAAGACATTACTTTTGTTACTTATATAATATGCTAACTGGTTTCCTTAATGTGCATATCGGTTATTAAGTTGCAACTGATTTGCCGTTTACCATGTCAGTAGATGATTACATATTTAGCCAAACCCTGACTATTTAGTCGTTTTTCTAATCATCATGTCATTTTATACAGTACAATGATAAAGTGCAAAGTAATGCAAAAAAAGTACAAACAGTGTTATTGTGCAAACCAGCATATACGTTACAATACATAAAGTGTCACCGTGGGTATGTGCACTGTCATTGTGCCATGAGCCAATGAACACTAATGACAGAGAAACTAATATGGGAGGGAGGAGGTATATATTAAAAAACCCATTATATAAACCTTTTTATTTAAAATCCAATGTTATATTGTTAAATATTAAAAAACCTTTTCATTGCCTGACTTACAACCAAGTATATAAATCTTCCGTAGTATTTAATCCATGTGGATTTTTGCTGTCCAATTCTAAAATCAGTTTTGTTTCTAATCGTCTGAGTATGGCTTCTCTGTTCCCTCCTCTGCTTAGAGGGGGAACATGATCAATTACGTAATACTTCAACTCTGTCAAATTTTTGTTATGTATCTCGTTGAAGTGGCGGGCAACCGGATATGAACTATCATTATTAGATATAGCCCTTAGATGTTGTAAAATTCTCTTGTGTACTGGGAGACGGGTACTACCCACATATTTAAGTCCACAAGTACACTCTAATACGTATACTACATACTCTGATTTACATGTTAGAAACTTATTGATTTTAATGGGATTATCCTTAAAGCCTGTATTGTAAGATGTTTTGTTCTCCCCATATTTACAGGCTTTGCACATAGTGCATCTGACAAAACCCTTACGATTGTTAAGCCAACTCGTATTTTTGGACAGCTCTGGACTACTACTGACTATGTAGTCACTTGTACTACATGCTTTTCTAAAAGTGACTACTGGTGATGAAGGCATTTTATCCCCAATTATGGGGTCATTTTGAATCATGTACCAGTTCTTTTTGACAATTTGTCTAATATTATCTTTTTGTTTACTGTAAGTAAGGATTAGACGTGGACTGCTAAACTTATCTTCACTCCTAGCGGCTAATTTCAGTTTGCTTTTAGATGTTTTAAAAAGTAGGTCCTCACGTGATTTGGCATTCGTACGTTCTATGGCTTGATCTATACTATGTGCCGAATAACCTCTAGCAAGAAATCGTTGTTTACAACTTTGTTGTGCTCGATGTAAGTCGCTATCAGTACTACAGATCCTACGTATTCTTAAGAATTCTCCATACGGGATACTGCTTATAGTGTGTTTCGGATGAAAGCTGCTGGAATGTAATATAGTATTACCAGCTGTAGGCTTACGATGGAGACGTGTCTGTATGGTATTATCTTGAATATATATCTCTACATCCAAAAAGCAAATGCTATTAGTACTTATTTCATATGTAAAATGCAAATTTAAATCATTCACATTTAATCTGCTTATTAGATTTTCAGCACTTTGTTTATCCCCCCTCCACACAATAAACAAATCATCAATATATCTAATCCACTTAACGATATTTTTTGACCATTCATTTATATACGTTGTTCTTACAGTGTTCTCCTCCCACCATCCCATGTGGAGACAGGCGTAGCTGGGCGAAAAACTCATACACATATATATTTGCTGGAACAAACAGGTTAAAGTAACGTTATTTTTAAGTGTAATAAAAATATCTGTTTTTGATTTGTAAAAACGTAGAAATTCACTGACATATCCAAAGGTTAAAGTAACATTATTGTTGGGTGAATTTGTCAGTGTGAACATTAACGGTTTGAATTAAAAAAACACAGAAATTCAACAGTTATAGTTAGTAGCGCTAAATATAATCTGCGCCCCCGCCATGCACTGCTTATGACTTTACACATGACATCACTCATGACATGTTATGTGGCATCATTTATGACATCACTCATGACATCTCAAATGATATCACTGATGACATCATCCAATGAGTGTGCTTGTTTGTTTTATAGTTTACATTGTGGCGGATAACTACCATATTACTTTCCACTTAATTTTGTACAGTTTGAGTCCAGCTACTGGGTGTAAGTATTTAGAAAACGCATGTCCTCCTAGTGCACCATAGCTGTGTAGAGGTATTTAAGTATGTTATAAATCTTTGTATTCATGAGTAACTCTGTCGACAGGTGACAGTAGACTTGTGCTCATTATGATCCACATAAGTTGTGGTACTGCAGAAAAGGTTTCCAGCAGGACAAAGATTCTATGTACCACATACTAAGTACTGTAAGCAGCCTTGAGTTATTGAAGAGAATTGTCTCAGCATGACAATTTCTTCTTAACATAGAAGACTGTGTGCACCAGGTAAAGGGAACAGCACCGGATACTAACCTATGTATGTGTGCTTCTTTTGCTTCAGAAGTTAAGCTAGCTGTAAAATTTTCACCATAGTATGAACGGTGCAGGTAGTAGAATGTTTACCACCTTCAGATCTTGGTTATTTTTAGCGAATAGTGTCTTTTTTTACAGCTGTTGCATAGAGTGTGCACGGTTCTTAGTAGATACCTTTTAATAGTCTGTGGTGTATTTCTTATGAAAGTTTCAGTGTTTAGAAACAGTGTGGTATAAAGTAAACTCTCTTTATAAAGTAAGCACTGTTTACAGTACTCAGTTCTCTACTGATATCAACTTCATTTCTTAATGTAGGTTCGGTGTGTGTCAGAGGTTTGATACAGATAAAAGCTGTCCTTAGTAGGGCATTTGGTTTGGAATTGGCATTCACTATTTTGTCTTTTTCTGAAAAGTTGTATACAGATTTAACACCATACTCAATGAGGGTTTCCCATATATCAGTGGTTGATTGATAATGTGAACTATGCTACATGTAAAGTCATAGCAATTTATACAGCAATATGTGGGAAAACGAAGCTGGGTAATGTCATCAGTGATGTCATCAATGATGTCATAGAACATGTCTGAGTGATATCATATGTGAAGTCATAAGCAGTGCATGGCGGGGATGTAAGCTATAGTTAGTACTGCTAACTATTACTTGTGAATTTTGGGAAATTTTTGTTTAGTTCAAAACTTTATTGTTCACATTGACAAATTCACCTAACTATAACTTTACTTTAACCTTTGGTTTTTCAGTGGATTTCTATGTTTAAAAAAAAATAAAAACAGATCATTTTATTACACCTAACTATAACGTTACTTTAACCTTTGTTTTTTTCAGTGAATTTCTAGTGTTTAAAAAAAAAAAAAAAGTAAATTAATAAATTTTGTGAGTGTATGGTAGAATGACTATAATATTTGTTGAGTTCTGACATTAGTTTAGTAATATATATATTTTTTTAATTGTAACAAAACAGGACACGGTTCACAGATTGCACAATCTTTGTAAAATGTGTGTGAGTATTAAACAGATAAATATTCAATAGAAATTGTTTATTTACTCAGTTATTGTAAATCAAGACATGTCACCAGAAATCTTTTTTTGAGGTGTCATTACTCTCGCAAGAGGATCGCAGGATCGTATGAGGCCCCCACAGCTAGATTCACCTGCAGAAGCTTGTAAATGACTCTCGTGGGAGGACACAAACACCTGCCTCCGCCCGTATATTTCTCTGCATCTCGCTAGAGTATCGCGAGCTCAAACACTTAGCATATGTCTGATGGATAACAGCCCTGTATTCTTGGGTGTGGGTAGTAGAGTGTGCATAAGCCTCCCTGCTGAAACCTCTCTCTCCAGACAGATTTTCTCTACCCCTCCCTACTTTTTTACCATCCTGTGAGAGTATCATGAAATTGCTAATTTGGGGGGTGGGGGGGGGGGGAGATTTCACACTTTCTTTCATTACAGTACTAATACTTTATAGTTTCCACGACTAGCTTATGGGGAGAAATTGGCCTCTCCACTCAGAGCTTTCCAGACTAAAACAAGAGTGTAAGGAAGGGTCTAAGGAGAGACTGGCCTCTCCACTGACACCACTCCTCAGGGTGACCAGTATACATAGTAATGTTTAGGACGAACTGGCCTGTCTCCTGACACTTCTCTCTCAGATGTTGGGTGACCATTGTAGGGTGTGTAAAAGGACTGGCCTCTCCATTGAGACCCCTCTCTTAGATGATGAGTGTGTGTAGCAGGGTGTGGGGAGGGACTGGCCTCTCTGTTGAGACCTCTCTATGTAATGATGGGTGTGTGTAATAGGGTGTGGAGAGGGACCGACTTCTCCTTTCAGACCTCTCTCAAGGTGACAGGTGTGTATAGTAGGATCTGGGGAAGGACTGCCATCTAGTTTTAGACCTCTCTCTCAGAGTGTGCGTATGTGTGGAGGGACTGGCCTCTCTGCTGAGACCTCTCTCTGCAATGATAGGTGTTCTTAGTAGGGTGTGGGGATGGACTGGAGTCTCCTTACGGACTGCTCTCTCAGATGATGGATGTCTGTAGTGTGGTTTATGGAGGGACTGGCCTCTCTGCTGAGACCTCTCTCTGTAATGATAGGTGTGCGTAGTGGGGTGGAGGGGACAGGCAAATCCTTTCCGGCCTCTCTCCCAGATGACAGGTGTACGTAGTAGGTTGTGTAGAGGGACTGGCCTCTCTATTGATACCTCTCTCTGTAATGATAGGTGTGCACAGTAGGGTGTGGGGATAGACTGTGATCTCCTTTCAGACCTGCCTCTCAGATGATGGATGTGAGTAGTGGAGCATGGGGAGGGACTGGCCTCTCTTCTGAGACCTCTCTCTGTAATGATAGGCATGCTTAGTAGAGTGTGGGGAGGGACTGGGCTCTCCTTACAGACCTCTCACTCAGATGATGGGTGTGCTAGTAGCATGTGTAGAAGGACTGGCCTCTCTGCTGAGACCTCTCTCTATAATGATGGGTATGCATAGTAGGGTGTGGGGAGGGATTGCCCTCTCCTTTTAGACCTCTTTCTCAGATGATAGTTGTGCGAAGTAGGGTGTTTGGATGAGCCTTAACTCTACTCACAACTCTTCTCAAACCAACAAGAATAAATAGTAGAGTCTGATAAACATCGTCTCCAGTAAGACTCTTTCATACAGTAACAAGTGTGCATAGCAGAGTGCATTCACACATCACCTACTCCTTCCTACTTTCCACGACCCTGCGAGAGTCTCGCGAGATCATAACACTTAAAAGAAATTAACCTTCTAATCATCACAGTACTTATCTCTTACACTCTTCCTCTCAAAAACAAGCACCACAATGTTCATTCCTACTAATACAGTGTATTGAGAACTCATCTACTCCTTTTTACTATTCATGATCCCGCAAGATCGTAAACATTGGTTAAAAACAATATACATTTATTTTCTTCACAGTAGTTATCCCTTAGACACCTCCTCTCTAAATATAGGGGGACAAAATGCCTTCCTTTCCTGCTGCCCCTTATATAGTTTTTTACTTTATTTCCATAACACCTCCAATTTTTCCCAGTAAACAGTAATGGTGGCCATTTAATTTCTAACATTGCAACAGCCAGCCCTCCTGCGAGAGCCTAAAGGCTCACTGGAAAAACAGGCCTTTCCACTAATCATAGGCCTTCATTTTTGATTTCACACTCTCAGGGGATGGCAGTGGGACTCTCGCAAGCCCAACTGCCAAAACATACAATTATTTTTGGACACAAATATCTCAAAAACTGCTGGACGGATTTCCACCAAATCACAAAATGCACAATCTGCGGCCGAAGATCTAGATTTCAGCCGAATTTGGTGTAATTCCATTTAGCAGTTTTTGCTAAATCCTGTCTTAAAGAAGTCTATGGAAAATTCATGGAGATTTTACGTTTTGGTACCCCCTTTTTGTTGGCCTCTGATGGATGGATCACCCTGAAACTTTCCAGGAAGGAGCTGAGGTGGGTGAACGTTTTTTTTTAAAAAGTTTCGTGAAGATTTGTCAAACGTGGCAAAAGTTATTAGTAAATCAAAAAATGAAATGCTCCGTCTATGGAAAAGCAGACCTTGAAAAAGCAGACCTAACTATAACTACCTACAGGTGAATGGCAGTAGGTATACACACACAGTGGATGGCACTGTGCTAATCCTATGCGTAAAGTCTTTGCTGTAGAAATGGCAAGAGACTTTGTCGCTTTCTATCTCAGCGTGGATCGCACTGTGCTAATTCTATGCTTAAAAATTGAACAGAAAAGTAGACATTTGAGGTGAGGAAATTCAGAGTGTCGCTGGTGTTGTTGGGTGCTCTATATAAGAGTCGCTCTCCACCTAAACTTGGAACTACCTAGAGTTCTCAGCTTCATTTTTGCATAATGTATGTGGCACTCTATGACTGAAAGGGAATTGTTTTGACTTATACTGGGTGCTTCCTTGTCTCTGAACAAAGCTAAACCTCTCTGAAGAGCTATAATGATAGCGAAACACGTGTCAGGGGTTGCTTTTATTCATTCCAGGTTGGCTTGGATGGTATTTTACAAATCCAAAGCTATAATCCTGCGCCTTGAGTGGTAAAAGGCTCTTGCCATTTTACAGCTCGGCGTTGATGGCACTGGGCTAATCCTATGCTTAAAGACTTTGCTGTAGAAATGGCAAGAGACTTTGTTTATTTCTATCTCAGCATGAATGGCAAATGTACTAATCCTCTGCTTAAAACCTTTGATAGAAAAGCTGACATTTGAGGTGAGCAAACTCAGAGTGTCGCTGGTGTTGTAGGGTGCTCTATACAGGAGCTGCTCTGCACCTAAACTTGGGAACTACCCAGAGTTATCAGCTTATTTATTACATAATCTATGCAGCATTCTATGTCTGAAAGGGTATTGTTTTGACTTATACCGTGTGCTCCCTCGCGTCTGTACAAAGCTAAACCTCTCTGAAGAGCTATAATGATAGCGAAACACATGTCAGTGGTTGCTTTTATTCATTCCAGGTTGGCTTGGATGGTATTTTATCAATCTAAAGCAGTAATAATGTGTTAGAAGTGGTAAAAGGCTTTTGTTGTTTTACAGCTCCCTGTGGATGGCACTGTGCTAAACCTATGCTTAAAGGCTTTGCTTACTACCCAAAGTGCTCAGCTTCTTTTTTTCCATATTTATATGTAAACAATCAAAGCAATATGACATTAACAATATTGCCAATAAGATAACAATTAACATTATCTAACATATATTAACAATAACATATATCACAATTAATCAATAATATTAAATTTAAATAGAATACACGTTAAATAATAAATTACATTCACACAATATAAACATTAAACAACAAAGTGCACAACTTTAAAAAACTAACAACAATAAAAAATAAACAACACTAGAAAAAGTGTTGGACTTCAAAGGAGCAAAATAAAATAATCTAACTCCAATTAAAGCAAATGTAGGAAATCTGTAAAGTTTGGAGGTGTTAGATTTACTACTCCCACTCCAAAGTAAGCAAAAGCAGGGAAAGTGTTAAACTTTAGAGGGGTTAGATTTTTTACTACTCCATTCCAATGTAATCAAAAGCAGGGAAAATGTTGGACTTTGGAGGGGTCATACTTGCTATTCCCACTCTATTGTAAGCAAAAGCACGGAAACAGTTGGACTTTGGAGGGGTTACATTAATTATCCCCACTCCAACACAAGTAACAGTAGGGAAAGTGTTGGACATTGGAGATGTCAAATTTACTATTCCTACTGCAATGTAAACGAAATCAGGGAAAGTGTTATTCTCAGGAAGGGTTACATATGGCGTTTCAAATATTAATTAGTTTTAAACAAACATTTAAATACCTAAAAACACAAAGTTATTAAAACATATATATATATAATTAAAGGTAAATGTAAAAAACAATTAATAACAGAACAATAATGTAACAAATAAAAATATAACTGTTACAAAAATGTACTTCCCATCCTACCACCCAAAAAAAACTCATTAAATTCTAAACAAAAAAATGATAGAATGAAATTAATGATTACATAAAACAAACAAAATTTAAATCAAGATTAAATATAAAATACATTTGACATATTTTATTATTAAATACACTAATTAATCAATTAACAGTTCCCTTAAATTACACAAAGGAGTTCTCTAATATCTCTAAGATATAATGGTTACTCGTTGGCTATGCTTGTGAGAACCGCTTCTTGGTTTCTTTTATTTTAAGCAATTTTAATGTCAGAGTCAGTAAGTGCAATATGCTGCGATCCTATGATGATACTGTTGTATTTGTTTTTGTATGTGTCAAGCTTTTATCGCTTATAGCCGAAATAAAGTATTTAACTGACCTTCATGACACAACTCTTTACTGAGCTGAAAAATGATATCAGCGCTGTCCAAGTAGATCTCCAACATGGCCTATCCAAGGTGCGCAAGGAGGTGGGCAATCTGGGCTACTGGGTAGATTCCCTTGAGAAAATCCAGGATGAGCGATGCGTGGATTTAGAAGAATACAGGGTGCGGATTGTAGACCTGAGTGAGCAGGTCATTGTTCTACAAGAAAAATAGGATGACCTAGAGAATCGGTCCAGGCATTCTAAGCTCTGTATCATGGGGGTTCCCAGCGGCAAGGATGGCAAGATCATTTGGGACTTCATTCAGGGCCTTCCAGAGTCCCTTAAAGAGACTTTGCATTGACCAAGCGCATAGAGCTGGACCGTCAGGTGGGAAATCCAACTCCTCACCGGACATTCTGGTCTGCTTCCATCACTACTCGGACAAAGAAGCCGTGTTGGCAGCGGCAAGGCGAGGGAGCCCTATCAGCTACAATGGCTGTGAGCTCCAGATATTTCAAGATGTGTCCGCCATCACTTTAGCTAAATGCCGGGTCTTCTGCCCGTGTCTGCATTCCTGCAGGAACATGGCCTGCGCTACCGGTGGAACCACCCTTTTCCCCTCCACCTTGAGTGGAAGGGTCGCAAGTGGGCCAATAAATCCCTGCAGGAGGATTGTAACATCTTATATTCGCC
Source organism: Calotriton arnoldi (assembly GCA_963921515.1). Taxonomy (NCBI): domain Eukaryota; kingdom Metazoa; phylum Chordata; class Amphibia; order Caudata; family Salamandridae; genus Calotriton; species Calotriton arnoldi. The sequence continues at coordinate 427,527 of CAWUFW010000371.1, read as the reverse complement.
TCACCTGGATTCGTGAGGGGGAACCCAGCCAGACCTCCCTCGATTAGCCAGCCCTGAGTGGAAGACAGTGCATTGCCGCCACTAGCGTGGAACCCCTAGCGAGGTAGATATCTTGGAGGGACAGAGGGTGGCATTGGCCCATGCTCAGAAAGTTTGATCCAGGAGACCAACTTAGTGTGAGAGGACCAATTTCATCTTAGATCTCCCAAATATCCAGGCCAATACTTCTTTTTTTCTAATTGTTATCTTCAGGATTTTTTTCCCTGTTCACTGATCTAAATCCAATAAAAATGTATTTAACCTGAAATATATATTTTAAGTTTCATTATTAATAAATGTCTCATGTTGTGCCCTTCTACCATAAAAACAAACGTTTACATTGTAACCTCTTATAACAAATTATTTAAGTGCTCTATTCCTGAATGGCATATTACAACTATGTTTACTTTATGTGTTCATTCAATGTTCTAATTCCATTGGTCTTTAAAGTGCTGCTCAGAGTGGTGAATAAAAGGGATAATGCATAATCCTAGCCTCTCGTACGACCATAAAATTATACATATCCCTATATGCTTGATGAGCCTATGAAACCCTTGCATGATGTCTGCCTGATCGTGATCGAAACAAATTGGAAGCAAAGATAACAAGGGAAAAGAAAACAACAGGAAGTAGGAATAAATAACAATATTTTTTTTAATAAAAGAGGCTGCACTTCCAAAGGATGATGTGGCCCAGCAGTGCTGTGATGCAAAGCAGCCAGGCCGTGAAGAAGGCAGTGTGGATGTGAAAGGATGATTAAAGCTGTCTGAGATGTCAGCTCCTCACTAATGTCACCAGCCTGGTGATGCAATGAGCTGCTGCGACAGGAACTTATTGTAATTGAGGGCGAGAGATGCTGACTAATGCTCTGTGAATCCCAGCTGAATGTGAGGAGCTGTCAGGAATTCAGTTCATGTCTAGTGACTGGGTTAAGACGTTTATTATAAGCTTAGAAAATATTCATGGGCGTGGGCAGAACCGGAGATGCTTGTCATGGTTGCATGCTTACACTACTTGAGCTCTGCCTCTTTCAACATCATTGGCCATGGTTTGCTTCGCAGTGAGCTAGTAAAATCCCTGGGGATCAATTAACAACTGGTTCAACTTCTTCATGCAAAACCACAATCACAAAGATAAACAGGTCTCATTCCACTCAAAAACCACCAACATTAGTTCTAGTGCACACGCTCATGCACCAAAGTTCCGCTGAAGTTTAGATAGCATTTCTGGGCCACATCAGTGGTAATAATGTGCTTTGAAATGACAACGACAATATCTGAGCTTCAGAAAATGTGTTTATCAGTTACAATAATAGACACGCAAATGAAGAAGATCACAAGTCTCATCTCCAATTCTTTCGATTACAGTAATTGCACCACAGGGTTAGGCAAAGCACACAAATACTATGGTTGTGGTTATATTCATACATTTGTAGACATTCCATACACTAACCTCACCTGAATAAAAGATGTGGATATCCACAGGAGCACTCTACACTTCTATGGACACATCCTATCAATTATAAATTACGAGAGGAACCACAGAAGACAGGTACTATTGAGTGCATCATAACCAGAGAAGGAAGCAGTATGCCTTATACAGTTACTTCTCAAGGTTTTTCAAATATTTCTTGACCATCAACACACCACTGTGGGAACTTACCAAGCAAGGACAACTCCTTGAATGGACAAAAAAGTGCCAACATTTTTTCAACTTCAGACACAACATAGGTTCTACAAAGAGGTGGTTTGCTATTATGATTTACACTTACAATAACACTGGATAATAGACAAGTACATCTGAGAGTGACTATAGTCAGTAGATAATGGGGAAGGTGCAGCATTAAGGACCGTCCATAACTAATAAGTAAACAAATAACAATGTGGCCACATTGACAAGGAAGCAAGACACAACTAATGAAACATTACAGGCATTTGTACATGAACACACAGAGCCCAAAACTTCACTGGAAGGAGTCATTGTGTACAGCACACACGGAACAATATAGCCTTAGCATCTTAGCGGGCTCTACCAGCCATTAAAGGCCCGCTCCAGCGTTAAAGGCCTGAGTCGAAGGCGAGGGCCTTTAACAAGGGAGCGGGCCTTTAATGGCCGGTAGAGTCCGCTACGGAGGGCTCTAAGGCTATTAGAACATTCCACCCCTAGATGGCAGAATGTTCTAATTAGTAAAAACAAACACCTTTCGGAGCCCGAGGGGGTTTAAATCCCCTCGGGCTCCGAGAAGCCTTTGTTCACAGCAACAGCTGTGAACAAAGTCAAACATTGGAATGTTGGAGCTCTGGGCTTCTACCAGCCTTTAGAAGCCCGGAGTTCTCCAATGTTTTTAATGGAGCTCCCAACATTCCAATGTTCTAATACTCAATCGAACCATTCCAGAAACATATTTGGGAATTATCACCATTGCAATGTAACTTTAAACTAGTGGATGGTTCTCTATGTCGGAGAAGGTCACAAGGGATTCAACAAGAAACAAATGCATTTGTGATGTAGCACAAGTGACATAGAAGAGTCCTGTGGGATACATGAATTGGGAAAAATGCAAGAATATAGTAATGGATGAATACACTCTAGTGCTTGAAGTAGAAATTATATTAAAGTGACTGCAAGAGTAGTAAGACTGTAGCTATTTAAAATGAATATGAATCGTTACTACGCGAGTCATTACATCGCGTGGCATTACAACGCGGTCGTTACAACGACCGCCTTGTTACCACGCAATGCCATTACTACGCAAGTCATTACATCGACTTGCAGTAGATGGCGCGCTAACATTAGAAATGTTTAATTTACTATTCCAACTCCAGCCTACGCAACAGTAGGGAAGGTGTTGGAATAGTGAACTATACAATTCCTTATGTTAGCGCGCCATCTATTGCAAGTCGATGTAATGACTTGCGTAGTAATGGCATTGCGTGGTAACAACGCGGTCGTTGTAATGACCGCGTTGTAATGGCATCGCGGTGTAATGACCGCAATGTAAAGGTCGTTTCCCATTTAAAATACCAGTTACTTATATACAGTGGTAATAAATCAGTGTTTTAAAATGGTTCCACCTATAAAAAGTAAGCAGAGGTTGCCTTTACCATTAGAAGAATAGATATGTGACATGTTAAAAACTAATAAAACACTGATAGAACACATTCTTATACATTGTTCGGATAAAACATACAACTAAGTTAGACATAAGCAGCAAGTAAATGTTTATTTTGGATAAATCATTGAACCAATAAACGCACATATAGGAACAGTGAAACAACATGACAAAAATTTGAGACAAACCACTACATTAATTGAAAAAATGTTAGAGACCACAAAATCATGACTCCAAGGACAACAGAAAAGCCATGTGTCCCAAATGAGAGGGGAAAGTTAAACAATTGTTATGAGTCAATAGTGAATACCCTTAGGGCCAACATATATGGCTGTCTAACACCAGCATATGAAATGTTCCATAAAAGCAGTCAACTGAGATTAGTCAAAAAGTGGTGAATTTGAGTACAACTCACACGTGTGGCTTCCCTGGATGTATATACATTTGTGTAATCCACACCAGAGTACAGAAAATAAATGTTTGCTTCTTTAGTAAAAAAACGGAGAGAAGTAGGAAAAAAATCTCTTGAGGAGCTTAGGGCTTAGTGGGGTGGATACTTAACCGATTACGTACTGGTAATCTTCATTACTCCGATTGAAAGTCTCGCTTGTCCCAGTCCTGAAGTAATGAGAAGTGACAATTCTGCAACAGCTCAGACACGCTAAATGTGGTGACCATCTTTTTCTCTCCCCTTTTTTCTATTAAATTCAGTCTGTGTGCGTTCCTTTTATTTCTATTCAGACACACAGCACTAAAGGGTTCCTCCCCTCATCCCTCCTCCTGTTATGTTTCTCAGCTAATGCACATTCAACTGGGGGGCAGGGAAGTGGGCTGGGAAAAGGAGGACTTTGAATTGGGATAATGAAGATTACCGGTAAGTAATCGCTTCATTGCCCCCTTGTGAAATCCTCCTCATCCCAGTCCTGATGCGATGACGATGTTTCCAATCGAAGAAATTGAAATCATAGATACATAAGCTTTATTTTTCACTGCTGAAGAAATCGCAGTAGTACCAAAATTCTTCTTAACAGAATTAGATAAATTAAGCCTATAATGTCTACAGAAGGCATGATGTGACAGCCGGGTAGCAGCCCTGCATATTTCCAAGAAAGAGACTTCCATTACCTTCGCCTAAGAAGTTGACACTGGCCTAGTTGAGTGACCTAGGATATTAACAGGGAGAGACTGACCTTCATATTTGTATGCCTGAGCAATCGCTTGGGGGATTCATCTACTCAACGTAGCCGTAGACACCTTGCTACCTTTTGTCACTGATCCATGTGTGATGATCAATGGGTGCCAACAACATGAAGACCTGCTTCAAGGTAAGTTTATTTATGCATACCAATGTAGCGAGCTGCTGGTAGCACACAGTTAAACAGCAACTGACCACTCCGTTGAACCTAATCATTCCAACAGAGAACCTAGAACATGATGCTCTGCTAGAGTTCCAGTACTATATAGTAACATTCTAAAATCCATTTCAATCTATGCTCTATTATATTTATAAAATACATACCGCTACTACACCATGTTATATAAAGAAGTAACAGAAGACCCTGAAAGGTTTAGTGCACTCAAAATAGATAAGCAAGGCTCTTTTCACATCCAAAGAAGATGGGATGGGTGTGTTAACTTTATCTTGTAAAAATGGCAAGACCATCTCCTGAGAAAAATGAAAAGAGGATGAAACTTTAGGGGCAAACTTAGGGTCCAATTTCAAAACAACCTGATCAGGGAAGAACTGAAGGGATGGCAAGGTAGCCACTAATGCTCCTAACTCTCTCAGGTTTTGAGCTGAAGTTATAGCCACCAGAAATCGGGTTTTAGCTAATAACTAAAAAAGATCAGCCTTCTCCAGAGGTTCGAAAGGACTACCCTGTAGACATAAGCACTACAGACAAATCCCAGAAAGGGTAGGAATCACAAATTGTGGGTCTTTTTAAATGGAAACTCCCTAACAGCCTTACCACTAAAGCAGATATATTGGAATGATCCCCTGGGAATTGACAAAATGCCTTGATTGCTGCCCACTAAGTAGATGAGGTGGTAGGTGCTAACCCCTAAATTAACCCATTCCTTGGAAAATCTACTATCTTGAAAGGATCAATCGAAGTGGGATCCCCTGTCCTAGATGTGCACCAACTTAAAAATGAAGCCACATTCTTTTTTTATGACTTTAGGGTTGAGAAATTTCGTAAAGCCTGGATTTCAAATGCAACCTGCTCCGAACACCCCCTTTCAGACCTAATTGTTCAATAGCCAAGCTGTCAATCTGGGGGGGGGGGTGATAATGGGGCAACGTTAGGATTTAAAACTGTAATGGGAATGGTCAGTAAGGAATGGGATAGAATTGACACTTGGACAGTTTCAGTAGGAGAGAGAATCAAGGGCGCTTTGCCAATAGGGACTACTAGAATTATCCTCCCACCTCCCCCAGACTTTTTGAATAAATTCTGGGATTAGAGGGATTGGAAGGAAGGCATACAGCAATCCCTGAGCCCAAGGAACTGACATGGCATCCATTGATCCACTGCCCATGCGTCAAGGTCTCTGAGCAAAAATGAAGATACATCACATTGCTTGTGGATGAGAACAGATCTAACCACGGTATTTCAAACCCAGTCCATATCTGATTGAATTGTTGGGTAGAAAGTTGATTAGTCACAAATGATGAATGTTGTGACAGTGGCTGTCTGCCAAATAATTCAGTGTTCTCTGTATGTACACTGCTTTCAATGCTAGGAGATTTGATTCCGTTTAATCAAATATCTGAGATGCTACCATGTTTAGGGATGTGCTCCTTGCTCCTCCTTGTCATACCTCATTCATCGGACAGAAGAAACAACAGGAGAAGTGTGCACAGGGTGCGATTAATAGAAAAAAAAGGGAAGAGAAGCGAAAAAGGTGGTCACCACCTTTAGCATGTCAGAGCTGTCTGGGAGATGGAACTCCTCATTACATCAGGACTGGGACTAGGAGGACTCCATGAGGGCATATGGCATACATCTATCTAAACCTTACACATTCCCACAGTCCATTCAGGGGTATAGGCCCTGTTCCTGAGGATATAAGTGTTTCTAGAATAATTACAGGACTGGCACAACCGCTAAGAAAAGAATGTCTGAACTTGACTTGCTTGTAAATCATAAGAGAAATTTAGAATAGCTATGGGGAAATCATAAAGGTTTTGGCGTGAAGGGTGGGCAGCAAGAGAACCAAAAACATAAATGTGGAACATGGTGTATGTGTACAATGAATATTCATCCAGTTCATGAAGAAATTCAGATTGTCTTTGAAGAATACAAAAAATTGACATATGCTACTCATTTTCATGTCTTTACATTTGACAACTTTAGCTTTCTCTTAAAGTTATACTAAAGAGACAAAATGTATGTGTGAATAATCTGTAAACATCATCACATAAATAAATGCATGTGGCCATATGAAAAAGAAAATACTTTGGAGCCCCACTCTTTTTAACATATGCATGACGCTGTTTGCCAACAACATCCAATCACAAGATATCACCGTTATCTACTATGCCGATGACACCCAACTCATCCTCTCCCTGACGGACAAGACAAACTCCACCAGAATCAACTTCACAAACTGCAGGACCATGGTAGCAGACTAGATGCAAACCAACTGCCTCTAGCTCAACTCCGACACAATGGAAATACTGATCTTCAGCAACAAGACCTCCCCATTGGATTCCACTTGGGGGCCGTTGGAGCTAGGAACAACACCCACGTCCACAGACCACATAAGAAATTTAGGGATCATCCTAGCTAACAAGCTCAGCATGATGGTTCAAGTCAACGTAGTGTGCACCTATGCTTCCACATCCTACACATGTTGCAAAAGATCTTCAAATGGTTGCCTTAGAACACTAGACGGACCATCACGCAAGCACTCATAACCAGCAGGCTGGACTACGGCAACACTTCACATCAAAATCTCCAAACAACTCCTACACAGACTACAGACCATCCAGAACACTGCCGCAAGACTCATACTCAACCTCCTACCCTGCACCCATATCACACCACACCTCAGGAAGCTTCACTGGCTCCCCATTCAAAGTGCAGACGATTCAGGCTTCTCACAGACACATACAAAGCTCTACACAACAGAGGACCTGAATACCTGAACAGCAGCATACACTTTCACCAACCCACCAGACACCTATGCTCTGCCTCACTCGCACACAGTCCCTGCATCCGCAAAAGCAAAACTGGAGGTCGCTCATTCTCCTACATCGCACCCAAGACATGGAACGACCTCCGTCAACACATCAGAGCCTCCTACTCACTTCTTAAGTTCCGCAAGAAGCTGAAGACCTGGCTCTTCATATAAGCACCAGGTCCCTTGATACCCTCTCGGGTGATTAGTGAATGTAAAGTCGGAGACCATATATTTTCCAGAATAATTTATTAAAAGTTGAAACATCATACATAGCTTACACAGCATGTCCTGTCCAAGTCTTCTTACTCCAGCAACTCCAAATTCCATCTAACAAAATCTGGAAATAAGGGTGCATTCATGGCATTACAGAGCACTTACAAAGATAAACATTAACTAACACAAAGTGATATACTATATACATAGTATAAAGATATACTAAACATAATAAGCAATAATATAAATAAATATAAAGCAAAACATAAGTGTCCGAAGACACAACAGTGAGTTATAAAAATCAACATACCACAACATAACATAACATAACTCTGGAAACTGTATACAATTGTCATGTCCGTGAAAGCTGAAACATTGCATAGCCTATCTGATTTACTTCGAATCTCAAGCAAAAGAAAATCTCAAAATAAGCCTTATATATCAAAACCTTTAAAATCTGAGTGGGTGTTATCCCCAGGTCCACAGCCTAGATTCCAGAAATAAAGTGCAAGCCATAGGCACATCCCAATTCTATTCCAGCAGCTCCATGGTTTTGTAGGTAACAAAGTAGCTTTCCAGCTTCGAACACAGGAGTCAGTAATGTAGATATGGTGTTAAGAATATCAGTTGTCTATTTAGCATTATTGCCTGCCACATCATCCTATACAGGCCACTGAACGCCTGTTACAGCATTACTGGCCCAAGCTGACGACTCATTGTACCCTCATGGGGGGCTCTCTCGATACTGGGCAATAAGGCTTTTTACCGTGCGCTATTCTTTTAAATGAGCGTAAATGTTTTCGTAAGCACGGAAATTCTAGCATCTGACTTGAAAAGTAATTTCTGCTCTCTCTCCCCAGGTAACTGATTAAACATTGATTGCTCCCTGGGCAAAATAGCAGAGAATCACAAACTGAAACTCCATCACTAATGGACAGTGTCATCTATGACATCGAGCCGATTGGTAATTATGATTTTACAATTTTGCAAAAGTAATGTAGCCCAATTTGAAAACCATGACTACTTGTTTCTCTTGCCAAATCAAGCATAAACACTATTTGCATATTGTGCGGGAATTCAACATTTTCATTTCCAAAGTTTACCACCGAGAAAGACAAGCATTTGCACTGCAATAGGTCTCACATTTGCGAGAGTTTAGGCTATTGGCATTATAAATGACAATGCCTTTTATTTATCTGTTTTGCTAATTTACACATAAATAAAAAGCATTGTCATTTACAATGCCAATAGCTCAAAGTCTTGTAAATGCAAGACCTATTCAAAGAAGTGGCCGCCATTGTCCCGGCTGCTTGGAAAGTGAAAGCGGGCATAGCGCGCTGAATGTTGCAGGAAAGCATGTGGTGCCTGCAGTAGGAGAAAGTCATTAAAGAAAATAGTGCTTACAGACTAAAAAAGACATACCGTGTAACAACCGAAGTAAAAGGGCCAGTCCTCATGGGAGGTTACAAATGAAGATAAGGCGGTACTAAGGAGGGACTAACAAGCCTATTAGCGAATCAGAAGCCAGCATTTACGAAGGACAATGACACAAGCCAATCACAAATATGGGCAGTGAGTGGGCGGGGCTTCTATTCCATACTCCAATACAGCATGCCGCAGAGCAGCGCATGCGCTGCCCAGGCTCGACCTAAAGACACGTCCTCCATCCAATGTGTACTAAGTATTTTAAATGTTGTTATTTGACAATGTCCATAATTATAAGAAAATACAGAAAAGGACACATTCCCACATTATCCTGTTGGGCAAATTCACTTCACATAGATATGTAAAGGTTGTTCTATTGGCTATTAAAGCAGTGTCATCTGAAGAACTTTTGGGGTCTGGGCAAGACATTTTTTTCGGGGCCTTCTTCAGAACAACTTTGCATTGTATTACCTATTGTCTACTAATTCAAGCCCACATAATACGAAACAAACTTTCAGAAATGAGGGTCACGAATCAGTTGCCCAGTCTAATATTACCTATAAAAAAATGAAAATGTCACCAGAACCTCAAGATGACAATACAGTAAAATATTACACATTTTACTTAATGCAGATATTTCTTTTGTAGTAAATGTTTATTTTGGGGTTGTTAGCTTGAAATATCCGCATCTTCAAAGTACAGCTAACAATGGCACTGATGACAGCGTTTTAGTTTTGTTTACCTTTCATGAATCAATCAATCAATCAATCAGCATTTGTAGAGCGCGGCACTGTCACACCTAGGAGTATCTGGGTGCTGAGAGTGCCATGTCTGCGTCGGAAAGCCAGGTCTTTTGTTTCTTACTAAAGTCTGCCAGGGAGGGTGCTGTTGGGGGGTGGAGCGGCTGGTAGTTTCAGGTTTTGGCAGCGATGTAGGAGAAGGAATGGCCCCCGCTGCGGCTGCTATGGATGCAGGGTGTGTGTGTGAGGGAGAGCGAAGCGGAGCATGGGTGTCTAGAGGGCAAGTGGAAGTTCAGTCAATGGTTGATGTAGGATGGTCCTTGGTTGTGTAGGGCTTTGCATATGTGCATGAGGATCTTGAACTGGCATCTCTTCTGGATGGGTAGCCAGTGGAGGTTTTTGAGGTGGGGGTGATGCGGTTCCGTTTGGGGAGGTCCAGGATGAGTCTGGCTGCCATGTTCTGTATAGTCTGGAGTCTTTTGAGGAGCCACGTGGAAATTCCGTTGTAGAGAGCGTTGCCGTAGTCAAGGGGGCCGGTGACAAGGGCCTGCGTGACAGTCTTTCTGGTGTTGATTGGGATTCATCTCAAGATTCTATGGAGCATGTGAAGGATGCAGAAGAAGGAGGAGTTGACTGCGTTGACTTGTCATTTCATGGTCAGTTGGCTGTTGAGGATGATGCTGAGGTTGCGTGCGTGGTCTGTCGGTGTAGGTGTAGCTCCGAGTTCCGCTGGCCACCAGCTGTGGTCCCATGAATACATTGTTCTTAAAACAATAGGCAATAGTGAGGGCCAGTGGATTCATGTGGCTCTTTGGCTGGTGCGTTTACCACATGGTTATGCATTTGTCATATATGCCATATAATCTGGCACATAATATGCAGGTTTCACAACAAATCTTCTTTCTAGCTCGAATGGATGAAAATATTACAGTGCCACATAATTAGCCCACTTTGTCATAATATTTAGATAATCTTGCTGCATAACTTGGTCCTCCATGCCACATAATCCTAGTAGGTCTGCCAATGATAAAGCTCTGCAGTGGTTTGGGCCATCCTTAAGAACTTTCAGAAAAATATGTATACGTAAGGATACCTAGGTGATGTACCTTCTAAAAAAGCAGTTCTCTCTCCAACCTACAAAAAGTGCATTAACAGCTCTAGTGAACTATTTCATAGTGTGATTTTGTATTCCTAAATAACAGAACCTATTCACCAATTGTCTCTCCACCAAATGTCTTTCAGTTGCTCCATCATAATTCTTCTTGTTCATTCACACTGTATTTCCACCTTTTTCCACTTTCCGGATAACCCAATTCATGTAATGTCTCAAATGCTTAAGTCTCTCTCGAGTTTTAGCCTTTATCTTTTACTCGAAAGAAAGAAATTGCTACTTCTTTTAGGAAAATATTAAATTTTTTAGTTCTTGCATTAGCCATAATCTTTTATTTTTAATATATATATATATACATATATGTATGTATGTATGTGTGTATATATATATATATATATATATATATATTATCTACTGGCGGTCGCCAGTAGATAGTTATAGTTACAACCTATTATCCATAGGAAATCCGCGACATTCTATTTGCAATAACGTTGGCGTCGGTTGACGAATCTTCGCGAAAGCTTCCAACTTGTTGGGGCGCTCCGGTCCGCTCCTACCCTGAAAGTCTCGGGGTGATACGTCAAGCGGGGGCCGAGAAAAAAGGGGGTCCCAAAACGCGTTTTCCCCATTCATTTTTCCATAGGAACCTTTAGTCGCAGCTACAGCTCGAACTGCTGAACGGAATTACCCCAAATTTGGCAAAGAGGTAGCCCTTGGTTCAGACTGGTGCCTTTTGCTAAAATGGTGTAAATCCGTTCAGTAGTTCCTGAGAAATTCACAATTAAAATCACATATATATCTATGGGCGCGTCGGATCCGCGTACCCTCCCGATCACGAGCTGCATGCTAATTGGCTGTCAACACTCCAAATCAAGAAGTGTTGGCAGCCATTTTGTCCCTCGGTAGAACCGAGGGACAGAAACAAGTGCGCAAAGCGCAAAAGGGGGCAGGGTAGAAACACCCTGACCCCTAGGTCTGCTCAGGGGGTCCCACAAGGACCCCTGGGCAGAAAAAGATTTTTATTTTTTTAAATCGGCGGGATGCGCTTAGGGTGCGCGTATCCCGCTGAGAAAAAAAAAGAAACAAGTGCGCAAAACGCACAAAGGGGGCAGGGTAGAAACACCCTAACCCCTAGGCCTGCTCAGGGGTCCCACAAGGACCCCCTGGGCAAAAAAAAGCATTTTTTTTTTTTAAAAAAATCGGCAGGATGCGCGAATCCTGCCGAAAAAAAAAAAATCGAAGCGCGGTCTCCCGCGCTTTGATGTTAATTGGCCCCCGGGTGGGCCAAGTCCCGGGGGCATGCTGTGGGGGGGGTTAATTTTATGTGTGGGGGCCTCTAAGGGCCCCCAAGCCCCGGGGACCGCCACCCCCGGGGCTTTATGCATAATGGTGCGGGAGGGCTCTGAGCCCTCCCGCAGCCCCGGGGACCACCACCTCCCCGGGGCTTCTTTTTTAAATGAAAAACCTGTGTGGGGGGCTCCAGCCCCCACACGCCCGGGACCGCCACCTCCCCGGGGCACTAAACATTTAAATATGGGGGTCCGTTACGGACCCCAGAGCCCCGGGGACCATCACCTCCCGGGGCTGTGCACACGATGGGAGGGGGCCGCGCGGCCCCCCTCCTGGAGCCTGTGGTGGCCCTGGGGACCGCCACCCCCAGGGCCGGCTCCTGCAGTGTCCCGGGGTGCCTACCCCCGGGACACTGCTGTTTGCAATGACAGGACGGGAGCCTCGCGGCTCCCGTCCTGTCATTGCAAACTTGCTTTGGATATTGGAAGAGAGAGCAGGAAACCTGCTCTCTCTTCCAATATCCAAAGCCGATTGCTTTCCACATGGGGAGCAGCATGTTAGCTGCTCCCCATGTGTAGCAATGCCGGCTCCCGTAGGACACGGGGAGCCGGCGGGACTGTGGGGGGTTTGGGGACCCCCCCACAGTCCCCAACGAGAGGGCCAGCCCCGGGGGATGGGGTCCCCGGGGCCAATACAGGCCCGGGGAAGGGGGGCCACGCGGCCCCCTTCCCGTTTTTTTTTGAAATTTAAAAAAAGGGGTAAGGCCCTGGGGGATGGGGTCCCCAGGGCCCAAAAACAGAAAAAAGGAAGGGGGCCACACAGCCCCCTTCAGGGGACAAAAAAACAAAAACAAAAAAAAAACGATCGGGCCCGCAGGCCCCGCCCCTTCCTTCACCACTCTGCAAACGCGCCCCTGGCGCGTTTGCAGAGGGAGAACGAATTCCCCTTGAATACTGGGGGTCCCTGGGGGCCAACTAGCCCACCAGGAACCTCCAGTATGCGCCAGGGGCTGCCTTGCAGAGAGGTGTACAGAGGCCACGCCCCTTTTACACCTCTCTGCAACGCAGCTCTGTGGCGCTTTTGGAGGTATATGGTGGGCTAGTTGGACTCCGGGGACCCTCAGGATTCAAGGGGACTTAATCCCCCAACTTAAAACGCGCCACGGGGCGCGTTTGCACAGTGGTGAAGGGAGGGGGCGGGGCTTCAGGTGACATGTGTGCAAACAGGCCCCGTGGCGCGTTTTAAGATGGGGAATTAAATCCCCTTCAATCCTGAGGGTCCCTGGGGGCCAACTAGCCCAACAGGTACATCCAGAAAGCGCCACAGAGCTGCGTTGCAGAGAGGTGTAAAAGGGGTGTGGCCTCTCTACACGTCTCTGCAACGCAGCCCCTGGCGCATATTGGAGGTTCCTGGTGGGCTAGTTGGCCCCTAGGGACCCTCAGGATTCAAGGGGACTTAATCCCCCAACTTAAAACGCGCCACGGGGCGCGTTTGCACAGATGTAACCTCAGGCCCCGCCCCCTCCCTTCACCATTGTGCAAATATTCCTCTAAAATCAGCCGAAATACGAATTCCGATTTACTCACCTGTTATCAGGAGAGACCTCAGTGCTGTATCTTTCAGCCCAGTACTGGTCCTGAAAAGTAATTCTAACCATACTTACCAGTAACTTGAATTTCCTTCCATAGGCTAACATTGACTGGTTTCACTTGGAAATTCTTCTAAGTGTGGAGTTTTGGAACTTTAAAATATTCCTCTAAAATCAGCCGAAATACGAATTCCGATTTACTCACCTGTTATCAGGAGAGACCTCAGTGCTGCATCTTTCAGCCCAGTACTGGTCCTGAAAAGTAATTTTAACCGTACTTACCGGTAACTTGAATTTCCTTCATAGGCTAACATTGACTGGTTTCACTTGGAAATTCTTCTAAGTGTGGAGTTTTGGAACTTTAAAATATTCCTCTAAAATCAGCCGAAATACGAATTCCGATTTACTCACCTGTAATCAGGAGAGACCTCAGTGCTGCATCTTTCAGCCCAGTACTGATCCTGAAAAGTAATTTTAACCGTACTTACCGGTAACTTGAATTTCCTTCATAGGCTAACATTGACTGGTTTCACTTGGAAATTCTTCTAAGTGTGGAGTTTTGGAACTTTAAAATATTCCTCTAAAATCAGCCGAAATACGAATTCCGATTTACTCACCTGTTATCAGGAGAGACCTCAGTGCTGCATCTTTCAGCCCAGTACTGATCCTCAAAAGTAATTTTAACCGTACTTACCAGTAACTTGAATTTCCTTCCATAGGATATCATTGCCTGCTTTTTGCTGAAAAAGTTTCTAAGTGTTGATTTTTGAAACATACAAATATTCCTCTAAAATCAGCCGAAATCCAAATTCTGATTTACTCACCTGTTATCAGGAGAGACCTCAGTGCTGCATCTTTCAGCCCAGTACTGGTCCTGAAAAGTAATTTTAACCGTACTTACCAGTAACTTGAATTTCCTTCCATAGGCTAACATTGACTGGTTTCACTTGGAAATTCTTCTAAGTGTGGAGTTTTGGAACTTTAAAATATTCCTCTAAAATCAGCCGAAATACGAATTCCGATTTACTCACCTGTTATCAGGAGAGACCTCAGTGCTGCATCTTTCAGCCCAGTACTGATCCTCAAAAGTAATTTTAACCGTACTTACCGGTAACTTGAATTTCCTTCATAGGCTAACATTGACTGGTTTCACTTGGAAATTCTTCTAAGTGTGGAGTTTTGGAACTTTAAAATATTCCTCTAAAATCAGCCGAAATACGAATTCCGATTTACTCACCTGTTATCAGGAGAGACCTCAGTGCTGCATCTTTCAGCCCAGTACTGATCCTCAAAAGTAATTTTAACCGTACTTACCAGTAACTTGAATTTCCTTCCATAGGATATCATTGCCTGCTTTTTGCTGAAAAAGTTTCTAAGTGTTGATTTTTGAAACATACAAATATTCCTCTAAAATCAGCCGAAATCCAAATTCTGATTTACTCACCTGTTATCAGGAGAGACCTCAGTGCTGCATCTTTCAGCCCAGTACTGGTCCTGAAAAGTAATTTTAACCGTACTTACCAGTAACTTGAATTTCCTTCCATAGGCTAACATTGACTGGTTTCACTTGGAAATTCTTCTAAGTGTGGAGTTTTGGAACTTTAAAATATTCCTCTAAAATCAGCCGAAATACGAATTCCGATTTACTCACCTGTTATCAGGAGAGACCTCAGTGCTGCATCTTTCAGCCCAGTACTGATCCTCAAAAGTAATTTTAACCGTACTTACCGGTAACTTGAATTTCCTTCATAGGCTAAGATTGACTGGTTTTCAGCAAAAAAGTTTCAAAGTGTTGATTTTCACAAACTACAAATATTCCTTAAAAATCGCCTGTATGACTTAAACGCATTTTTTCAACTGTTTACAGGAGATGCACCAGTGCTGGATCCAGGATCCAACACTGAGTAAGAAAAAGTAACGATAACAGTTTTTACCTGCTAAGTGAATTTCCTTCCATAGGATAACATTGGTGATTCTATGAGAAAAAGTTTCTAAGTGTCAACTTTTAAAATACAATAATATTCCTTAAAAATCACGACTGTAACCAAAACGCTTTTACTCAACTGTTTACAGGAGATGTACCAGGACTGAATCTAGGATCCAGTCCTGTGGTTACAAAAGTAATCCATAAAGTAACTAATTGCATTTAACTAGAAATTCACATTGAGCTGAATGTTGCATTGTGTTTGAAAATGTGTTGCCCATTGCAACTACTGTACTTAAAAGTCTATTGCCTATCTGCAAAGTATTTAAACTAAAGTAATTCATTCTGAGAAAGTATTTTTTGTAATGTAATGTATAATGTAATTACAATGTAATTTAAAAAATAAAATATGTAAAAAAAAATTGTTTCTAAAAATGTAGTAAATCAGTATGAAAAAAATTAATATAACAATTAATACATTTAAAAATTGTCATTTACAAAACCTTTGAAATTCACTGAAAAAACCGTAGGTTTCAGGCACGTTATAGTTAGAAATTAGCATTTAAAAAACCTTTGAAATTCACTGAAAAAACCATAGGTTTCAGACACGTTATAGTTACAAATTAGCATTTAAAAAACCTTTGAAATTCACTGAAAAAACCATAGGTTTCAGACACGTTATAGTTACAAATTAGCATTTAAAAAACCTTTGAAATTCACTGAAAAAACCATAGGTTTTAGGGACAGTTTTAGTTACTTGGACATTGCACTCGTACAAAACCCGTGAAATTCCCCGTTATAGTTAGTTCAGCTAACTATAACTCGCGCCCCGCAATGCACTGCTGATGACGTCACATATTACATCACTCATGACATGGTCAGTGACATCACTGATGACATCACTGATGACATCTCAAATGACATCACTGATGACATCATCCACGTGATAATCTGATGCACCTCCTCACACCCTAATATAACCTTTGATACACCCACTCTAAATTACAGACTGCCATTCGCAAAACCATAGACACTCCAACACCAATAACTACATACCCACTCACTGATTCTTAGGTCTACACACACACATCCACTCACTCACCCGTACAGTCACTCATACTTACGGTCACTCAGTACAGGACTATCATATGCACTCTTACTCCTATATAGACACTCAAACAACGCCACTCATCCATAGAGATACTCACACACCTAGTCAGTCATGCAAATAATTAAACACACTGCCATTTACTCACCTATACAGTTATACACACACCAGCTCACTTACTCATACAAATAGTAGCACATTGTTACGCTCTTATACAATCACAGATACAAGCACACACTCATCCATACAGCCACTATCACAATCACTCACTCTTGCTTATAGCTATTTATATACTCCAACACACATATATACTGCCTTTCACATATGTAGTTACTCACACATGTACCACTGGGACATACATTCACTCACTAACACACTCTTACACACACTTACCCACCCATACAGTCTATCACAGATGCACTCTTGAAACCATCCACCCAGTGAATCACCCACTCACACATCTATGCACAGAGTTGCACACACCCCTCCCACACAAACACTCAGGCACCCATACAGATACTCAGACAAGCATTCAATAACTCATATAGACACTCATTTAGCTATTCACAAACACATGCAGCCACTTACACAGCAACAGACAGACGGATACAGACATTCACCCAGTTTAGTCACTAACCCATGCATTCAGTAAGATACGTTAAATCACTCACTTATAGAGTCAGTCACGCACCTACTAAA
Organism: Calotriton arnoldi; assembly: GCA_963921515.1. NCBI lineage: Eukaryota > Metazoa > Chordata > Amphibia > Caudata > Salamandridae > Calotriton > Calotriton arnoldi. Next base: position 410,090 of record CAWUFW010000371.1, on the reverse strand, counting down.
TCATCCATACAGACACTTACACACCCACTCATTCTTCAATACGTCTTTTCCTATATATATTAAAAATATTTAAACTTTACAGAAACACACAGTCACTGGATGATGTCATCAGTGATGTCATTTGAGATGTCATCAGTGATGTCATCAGTGATGTCACTGACCATGTCATGAGTGATGTAATATGTGACGTCATCAGCAGTGCATTGCGAGGCGCGAGTTATAGTTAGCTGAACTAACTATAACGGGGGAATTTCACGGGTTTTGTACGAGTGCAATGTCCAAGTAACTAAAACTGTCCCTAAAACCTATGGTTTTTTCAGTGAATATATATATATATATATATAACACCGTATGCGCCCCTCCTCCTCCTCCTTGGTTAGGCCAAAAAGAAAAGGGCACGAACTCCACTTGTTACGCGAGTTTTTTTATTATTGTTCTTCACCTCACAGTCATAATGCGTTTCGGTCACGAAGTGACCTTGATCAGATACTGACAATGCTATACGGCCATTCCTAAATACCAACCCATTTTGTGACGTAATTTCCTAGACATGGTGAACAGACTATAATTTACAACGTTGCTGCATATGTGCTCCAGGTATTTCATCCCTCGTGGGGACATTTTTGCTTTACTATCCAATTCATAGATATTGATAAACAATACATACACCATGTTAAATATAAATAAATGAATATATACATACTTAAAAATCCATGAAAATAGTTAAAATTTGTTCAACCATTTCAGATTGATAATTTATACCCGCTTGAATGCGTTAAAACAATCCTTCTACAGTGAGTTCATATAAAGTATATTCATTCAGTACATAAGCATAGTGTGCATTAATATCTCAAAATAACTATAAAATTGGAAATTCTAATAAAAATCTGAGCGTTTAGCAGCAATATAAGGTGCAAAATTAGCCTGGGAAATAAAGTGCTGTTGTGCTTTCCACTTTTTAAAGTGCAAATTGCTCTAAAAGTGCCTAAGTGCTACATAGTGCAAAGTTAAGTGTCACCCTAAAGAAAATCTTTTTATTTATAAAATCAAATTTTTCTATTTTTTTAAAATATTTTTGGGGTTTTTAATATAAATTAAGTTAAAATACACAGTGGAATGCTCTGGAGCCAAAGAGCATTTTATTCTCATACACTGTTAATTATAAATTTATTATAGTGTGATGCTACAAGTTATCTGTTTTTAAAAATGGGTCAGAGTACTGATGTGATAAGAAGTTTCTAGGTTTAATCACTATGTGCATATCATTGGATTATCTCATGGTGGGATTAGATACTTCCTATCCCATACTTCAAAGATATTGGGGAGCAATTAAAGGAAGTTATATAAATCTTCGTTATTGTTCAACCCAAATGCTGTTTTGCTGTCTAGCTCTAAAATCATGCGAGTCTCGAACTGGCGTAGCAACCTCTCTCTATTTCTGCCTCGTCTGAGGCTAGGGACAGAGTCAATAACGAAGTATTTTAAACAGTCAAGTTTGTTGCCATGTACTGCCTTAAAATGCCGAGCCACAGGATATGTGGCATCGCTGTTTACTATGGCCCTTAAGTGCTGTAAAATTCTCACGTGCACTTGCAGCTTGGTGCTACCAACATATCTTAAGCCACAAGTGTACGTGAGAACGTACACAGCAAAGTCAGTCCTGCAGTTGAAATTCCCTCTGATGGCTATCTTAGTTGCACTGAATGGTGTCTCATAATGAGTAGTGTTTACACCAAATTTACATGCTCTGCACGATGAGCATTTGAAAAAACCGTTCTTTGGTTTGAGCCATGAGGTGATTGGATTGACTTCTGGGCTGCTTTTAACTAACTGTGTCCTCATGGATGGCGCCCATCTGAAGGTAATTGATGGTACTTCTGGTAATCTAGGGGCCATAACAGCATCGGTAAGTACTATTGGCCAATTTTTCTTTATAATAGCTTTAATCTGCCTCTCTTCACTGCTGAATCTCGTAATGAGTCTAGCTGTATTTTCCTCATTGCTTGTATCAGATATTGCTGTTGGTATTCCTCTTATGCTCCCCTCACTATATTGTTGGAGTAGGGTATCCCTCGTTCTAGTCTTTGCCTTTTCTGTTGCCTCTTTTAAAATTCTTTTACTATATCCCCTTTCTCTGAACCTCTTTTTAGCGTCTTCCATACACTTTTCTAGCTCTGCTTCTGTACTGCAGATTCTTTTCAGTCTCAGGAATTCACCAAAGGGAATGCTAGTCATTAAGTGCTTGGGGTGAGCACTTTTTGCATGTAGTGTTGTGTTCCCAGCTGTATTCTTTCTGTGCAGTGTTGTCTCTAATTTCATGTTCGATACATACACCTTAACATCCAGAAATTCCACAGATTGACTACTGATGTTAGTTGTAAATTTCAGGTTCACCGTATTTTCATTGATATCACTTATAAAATTTTCTGCACTTCTCAGATCTCCTCTCCAGATCACAAAGATATCATCGATGAACCTAAACCAGTGCAGCACATGGGCGGTGTACTTTGCAGCATGAGTTGTTCTGAGAACCTGCTCCTCCCACCAGCCAACATGCAAACAGGCATAGTTGGGGAGAAGCAGGCTCCCATCGCCACTCCTCGTTTCTGTCTATACAACTCTTTGCCAAACAGAAAAAAAGTTATTATAAAGACACCATCTGGTCAATTCTATCACTATAATGTTGTGATTATAGTTGATCAAAGGTCTTGTGTCCAGAACGTTTTTTACTGCAGCTAAGCCTACTAGATGATCAATACTAGTATACAAGGACTCTATGTCCAGTGTTATAAGCAACAGCCCTTCCGTCCATGTGATTGCTTTCAATTTTGATAAAAAGTCACCAGTGTCCTTGATGTATGTAGGTAATCTCTGTACATGATCTTGAAGATAGTAGTCAATATACTGGGTAATATTCTCACAAATCCCTTTAATGGCTGAGATAATTGGTCTGCCTGGGATTGGTATCTTTTCCTTGTGTATTTTAGGAATAAAATACATTGTTGGAAGCACTGGAAACTCATTATGCATGAAGTTAAATTCATCTTTGGAAATCAGACCTTGCCTTTTCTATTGCATCAGATCTCTTTTTAGGCCTTCTTTTGCTTTGTTGTACTCTTTTATGTTGTTTTTTTTATAACATTCTGTATTATTGAGCTGATGATATGCTTCTAGTATGTAATCTTTTTTTGGCCAGATGACAATATTGCCTCCTTTATCAGACTTGTTTACTACTATCTCCTGATTATTTTTCAATTTGCGTATCAGCTGGTCATATTGGCGATCCCGAAACGTTATTCTTTTTGCAGTCCGCTTCACTTTGTGATTGAGTTATATATATATATATACCATACACACAGACTTCCAGAGGTTTTCTGACAGCCCTCATCATCCACTGATATGCTACAGTCTCATTCACATATTACTTCCCCCCATCACAGCATGCAGCATGGGCACATAGTTAGCCACTTCAGCCACTTCAGCCACTGGCTAAGCTGTTAGCGATGGCATTCTTCCTTTGCACAATGTGCACATCTGCATAATAAGTAGTACTACTTTGTGTAAGGGACACTGGTGCAACATGTCCTTTTACAATCTATCTATCTACCATCCATCCATCCATCTGTTAGAACTGACAGCCTTAGGGTGATCTTACCCCAAACTTTTAGCCTTAGTCCTCCATTTTTGATGATCTTGTTTTTAGTGGCCTTAGGATTCTCTGCACTCTATCACTGCTAACCACTGCTAAAGTGCATGTACTCACTCTCTTAAACATGGTAACATTGACTTACACCCAATTGGCACATCTAATTAACCTGTAAGTTCCTAGTAAAGTGTTAGTGCATGTACCCAGGGAATCTAAATTAAATGCTACTAGTGGGCATGCAGCACAGGATTGTAACTACTCTATATTAAGGCCTAAAAATAGGTTTTTTGTAACTTGAAATTTCACAGATTACAATAGTAGACATGGTTTTTGTTGTTGGTTACCCCTGTGACAAACCATGGACATAGAAGATTTACTCTGAGAGAATCCTTGTTTGGTTTTCTTAGGAGAGGTAGTAATTTGCTTAGCCAATTATAATTGTATATACCTTTCTACTTTTATGGCTGTGTGTCTGATAGGAATATATACGTTTAGTACGCATGCTTTACATCGCAAGCCATTACAACGCGGTCGTTACAACGACCGCGTTGTTACAACGCGAACCATACCATCGCAAATCGTTTCAACGACTTGCTGTAGGGGGCGCGCTGGACTTAGGAATAGTATAATTTACTATTTCTATTCCAGTTTGTGCAACAGCAGGGAAGGTGTTAGATTGTAAATCCAACACCTTCTGCCCCCTACAGCAAGTCGTTGTAACGACTTGCGATGTAATGGTTCGCGTTGTAACAACACGGTCGTTGTAACGACCACGTTGTAATGGCATTCGATGTAAAGCATGCAATCTAAAGGCTGTTTCCCGTCTGATAGTTGCCTGGTGGAAAGTTAATGTTCAAAACAGTAAGGCTGAGTTGGTTATGGTGACAAGCTATAGGCCTGATTGGAGCACTGGTAATTGTTATGTCCGATGCCATGTCGGGTCTGTTTATTATGAAATGTTATGACAAAGGCAGTAAGTCTAGCTTATTTATTATGAAAAGCATTTGTTAAAGGAAGTAAGCTTTCAACAGGTTGGTGTTTGTCCATTGTGTTACAAGCTATAGACAAGTATTTTGTTATATGTATTCTACCGTTACACACAACAAAGTAGGCAGTCCAATTGGCGGTTCCTTCTGGCAGCACAGCAGTCCTCTAGCAATGTGCAGTCTGTAGAGCCAGCGGCATCTGGTTACAAGTCCACACAGTGTCTCAAAATATGGGGTTAGAGCCCCAGTACTTATACTCAAAAATGTCTTTTTTCAAGGTGTGACTACAAACTGAACCCTTTCAAGTGCACAACAATCCCTTTCGAACCAGCCCTGGCTCAAGACATCAGTAGGGGGTAAATCAGCCCTTTGTGTGAGGGCAGGACACAACCTATACAAATGTAAAGTGTGAACGCCCTTTCCCTCGCCCAGCCCAGGAAAACCATCAGTATGTATATGTATGCAGATGTAACCCCTGTTGCACCCAGCCCTTTCTGTGTTGTGGCTGTCCTCTAGAAAGTATGCACCAAGAGTAGCTGTCACCCAGGTCAGACGTGGATTGACTTCAAAGCACAAAGAGTCATAAGCACAGAGAATGCCCACTTTCTAAAATTCAATAAGCTTGCAATGTTCCCTAGATTAAATTATTCAATCAACTCTTTTTCATAAGATCAAGTAATTTAAAGTAGATTAGCAGTGTTTAAGTGCCCAGAGTCCAAAAGCATACAAAAAGAAGGCCAGAAAAATAGGTTGAGGAAGGCAACAAGTTTGGGGATAACCCTGCAAAAAGGGTCAGGTCCAACACCTTAGTCTAGTGTTTTTTACATGGAATCTCACAGATTGTTGTAGGAGGCTATGGTTTTGGTGTTGGTGATCCACCAGAGCAAACAATGGAGTCAGAATATTTGCTCGATGGAAATCCTTAAAAGGCTCTATTAATAGGGATTTGACACTGTTATGACAACTGTCATTTTATACATATTTGTCATTTTATTATGGTATACCCAATGGTTGCCTTGTGGGAAGGTTTATGACTAACAAAGTAGGTCTGAGATGGTTATGGTGGCAAGCCAATGGCTATAGGCCGGATTGTTTACTGATCGATAAATGTTAAAGTCAATAGTCATGTAAGGGTGGTTTGTTATTACTCTATATTAAAGCTTGTAGATAGGTATTTTGTTACTTGGAATCTCACAGATTGCCGCAGTAGGTAAGGGTTTTGGTGCTTCTATTACCCTCTGACAAACTGTGGGAACAGAAGATTTGCACTGTCAGAATCCTTGTTACACCCTCTCAGGAGAGACAGTATTTTGCTTTGCCAACTGTAATTTTGTAATTTTATGACTGTAAGCCTGATAGTTGCCTTCTGAGAAAGTTTAAGTACAATACTGGAGGCCTGGGTAGGTTACGGTGGTAAACAAGTGACAACAGCTGGAGGCCTAATAGGCTTACTAGGAAAAAATGTTTTAGATGCCATAGTTGTGATCTGTTTATTATTAAAAATTACCTTAAGGCAGTAGGCCTAACATATTGATTTTGAAGAGCATATGTTAAAGACAATTGCCATTTTAGGGTGGACTGTTATTTAAGCTTACACGTGGGTACTTTGTTGCATGAAATGTCACAGATTATCTTGTTAGGGAAGGACTTTGGTATGGGTTTGCACCTTTGACAAATCCCAGGGTTAGAAGATTTGCGCTGTAATAATTCTAGCTAGAATCTCTACGAAAGGCCTAACAAGTTTAGCTGTGTTCCTGGATCTTGTAATAATAAAATAATTAAATGAATCATACATTCAAATATATATCCATATAAATACATACAGGAACTTTGGGTGAAATCTCTTCAGCCATTAGTCTCTCTGAGTGGCATTTACACTCTACCATCCACTACAGCATAAAACAGGTAATAGTTCAATTCACATCAGTCATTGGCTCTCTTGCCTTGTGATGGCATTTTCTGATTATGTGCACATCCACCTGAAAATGAGTGTGCTTGAGTGTCACTGCTGGTTGGCCAGTCCTTTAGTTTTCAATGTTCCCCTTTTTATGGTTTCCCTTTCATTAAATTTGCTTCTCCTTTTTATCTTTTTTTTTTTTTTTAAAGTAGAATTCTGCAACTCTCCAGGTACTATTAACAGGCCGCTTGGCTGCAGCTCATTTCACCTGCAGTGCGCAGTATCCCTTGTGACCACTTCCTCTAAACCAAGAGACCATTATGAAATGCTTTTGTCCATAGTCTATCATTGTTTTACCATTCCAAGATGGCCAACGCACAAGTTCTAAAGGTGGCGGGCATGCTCGGAACTTTCAAATAATGATAGACTATGTACAATACCATTGCAAGATGGACTCCCACTGCTTTCTTTAGTTTCATAATTGCAAACATAATCCCACCATGTTTATATGACTGGATGCTATCTGTTTTTCTACTTGCATTCTTTTAATTTATCTTGCCCATGTTGTAGAGTTTGTGTGTGTTTTACTGCGGTTGTGTTAAAAGGTAAACGCAAGAATGAGTTAGCGGGTGGATGAATGGATGCATGATTCCGAACATGAGTGACAAAGTGCATGTAAAATGATTAATTGAGTGGCTAATCTCATCAACGACAAAAAAGGCACTCTAATTTAGAAACCAGGCCTATTGGCATTTCCGTTGCCTGTTTTAAAATCTAGTGTGTTTTGTCTGTGCGTGCCAAGAAACAAGAGATCGTGATTAGCACGTAGCGTAAGTAACAGATATGACTCAATTTGGTTTGAATCTGATGTTTGTTTTAAACTGTTTGATTTGCAAATATATGGAAAGTGGTGTGTTGGTACAAACATTACCTTTCTTTATCAAAACGAAATGTAATTCGCAATTTTATTGAAACTCGCAGTTTCATTAATGCACGCAGCAGTCAGTATTGCATATTATAAACCAGAGCCTGAAGAAAGTGATTTCACATTCAACATTGCCCTCTACCGGCATTAGAGTTAATAACATTACCCTTTGACAAAGCAATATTATGTTCTGCTAATCTGGATTAGGCACGTAATAACATAACTAAATCAACCGACAAACCACAGTTTACTTGCAATCGTGCATCAACTTTGTCAGCAAACGAGCACCGCAAAATTCTAGGAAGTTATGCACTCAATAACTAATCATGCTGCCTAGAGCATTCTCCCAGGGTTGAAGGCTCACCAAGGACTACGCTTTCAGAAAAAATATGACAACTACACCCAGCCAACCTAATAAGCATGTAAACCTGCTTTTCATAGTGGCAATGCCTAATTTGTAAAAAAAAAACACACAAGTGCTAGGGCTCTCGCCAGGAGGCCACTGCAGCTTGCAACACACATTGCCCCTGTCTGCACTGCCAATGATAGTAACAACACAACTACTATCACACTCTTACAAGAGTGGCAATTCGGACTATTCCAGGCCCTCAAAGCTATAAGAATTGCTTGGGGCAGAGGGTAATAGTCATTTATAATGTATACTGAATTAATAATTGACTCATCTCAGACAGCGCCACCTTGTGGCACACTGCCAAAAGCGCCAGTGTTGACAATTAAGTGCCAGTGCCAAGCATCGGAAATGACCGGCTCAAATCAAGCACTACATAGTGGGTAGGCTGACTCTGAAAACACGCACGGCCTGATTCACAAAGGTAAATTTACACTTTTGTTTAGGACGGTCCTATCTTTATGTTGCGAGACTCTGCAGCTGTAAAGATATTACTTGTAAAATACCTTTGTGAATAGCAAACAATCATAAACCTACACAAAAGTGAAAGTTTACCTTTGCAAATCAAGTCTACAGTCTTCTTGCCAGGGTTTCACAAGGTATTTTGGAGCATTTTCCCCACGTGATTGAAGCATTTGGCGCCCACATAAAATTTCCGCAATGACACATATTGATGCATGACATTAGTTTGTATGCCCTTATTTTCTGCTGTCAATGAAATCTTATTTACAGCCTTTACATCTGATCTTAAACAATTCAGTTACTAGTGTGCATTATAAGGAACAGCATATTCCATTGAACCATATATTAATGAGACCTCTGTATGCAGGGCCCATGCTGTAAATTGAATCGACTATGCTACCATATTTTTTCTTTTTGTGATTGAAAATGAGCCTCAGAGATCTAACATGATTTACATAGGAACCTTCAGTTTGATCAAGTAGAGATTCAAGGAAATTAGTCCTAGAGTTCTGGTTCTACAGTCTGCAATGGTGGATCCTTCTTCTTGACTTTACTTTTACACACATGCACAATGCCTTGTGGATTCTTGTTGTACAATAAAAAAATGTGCCCTTTGTGTTAGTAATTTATATGACTTCTCAAGGCTCATTGCACTGATGTATGTCATGAAATTGCATAGAATATAAAAACACTGTGTAAAAGGAATACTGAAAGTATTGGATGGTTTGGTAAGAGAGAACTTCATACATGAGCAACAACTACAATTTTGAATTTTGTAATAAAACTCTTAAGGTACATTTGAATTTTGATAATATTATTAGTTTTGCTTTCTCCACATGGACTAATACGCAAAGAGGGCGAGGCTGATTGAAAATAAACTGAAAGGCAAAATGTCAAATAAACATGATAAATCAGATTAATGCACTTTCAGGTTGGGGGCAACCAGGTCAGAAACATGAGGTCATATCAGCAATAGATGTAAAAGACACCCAGAATAATCAAAATTGTAACATGTGTAACTGGCACTTGAAATACCTCCCGTGCTTTGTTCTTCAGATGCTTGTGAAGTCAGAAAGACAAACAGATTTACAGGGCAGAAAACTGGAGAAAGCATCCGCTGGAGCACAGGCATACAACACTTTCATTCTGCACCCACATAATGGCTGCCCGACAATGGATACAAGGAAGGCAAGCCTGCGGTGAACAGGAGGCAGGTGTAACAGGCAATGACCTAGATGTCCTTCTGCACCCCCCTATTTCTTGTATGTTCTTACCATGCAACTAAAAGTGAGAGAATAAGAGTTCACAAAGTCTATTGCACATCAACATCATGATCTACATTTTGGCCCTGTTGGCCTCCAGCTCATAAATACAACATTAAACGTGCATACTAAGATGATGCCAGGTATGATATGTAGGCACATCTTATTCTCCCCCTACATGAGACTGCATCAGGTTGTTGCAAGTTTTGCTGGGCTAGTCCTACTCTATGAAGAATAAAAACCTTGTGGGCTCGGATGTGAATCAGTGAGGGGTGGGGTTTGCACTGTGCAAATCTTTGGTGCAAATTCAAGTATGAGCTGCACTCAAGTGGATGAACCTTTCTCTCAAATTGGGGCTCAGCATCAACAGTTCAACAATATATCAATGACAGTGAAGCACAATTTGCCCCATAAGGACAACAGAGAGTAGTTTTTTTGCAAACCATGAAGGTTTTTAGCAGATTAGCAAAGTTACAACCTCAAATCAGTCAGATTATTCATACAGTAATCACCTTTTTACAGCATGGCTTGGTATAATCCAAAACAGGTCAAAACAGTAAAGATAATTTATTTAAGGATAGTTGCATGCAAATAGAATAAGATTCAGTTCCCCTTAAGGGAAGCTCTCTAAAGCTAAACTAGAGTTTCAAGAAAGGTCGGGGAAAAGTAACCAATAGGTGCCAGCAAGTAAAGCTTCTAAAGGCAGAACCAAATGAAGGTTCAATCCGAAAAGGAAGAATAGGTTTACTCGAGAGTTAAACACTATGAGTGGGGCAAAAAAAGGATTAAATCCCAAGGGAGGAAGAGGTATCTGATCTCAAAAAATTAGAGAGGAGCATCTGCATTCGAAAACGGACAGAAGCAATCTGAATCCAAGTAACTTACCAAAGAATAATTAAACATACGATTTCTAAAGTGAAGTGCAACTCCCTGCAGTTCCCAAGAGACAAGAATCAATAAAAATCTAGAATTTCGTGATAAGAGGTCTTTGTTCTTCTTCCCAGGCATCACACAAAGGAAGCTCACAGCTGCATAAAAATTGTTCGCACTGGCTGGTACAGCACGGTCAAACCATCCTGGGCACAGGTGTATGAAGCCAATCATTCAGATACAGTGAAACTAACAGTGGCGGCTCCCCCATAGGGGCGTGGGGGCGTCGCCCCACTGCTTTCTCGCAGCGCGAGAAGGCAGAAACATAAAATGGTAAAACTACCATTTTATGTTTCTGCTTCTCGCACTGCGAGAAAGCAGAATGCCTGGAGTGACTGGTTGTGGGAGGGCGGGTGGGCGGGTGGGCGGGTGGGCGGTCCTGGCCACGGGCAGGGGGGGAGTGGCTTTGCCCACTGTTGTGGGTACTGACTGTTTGGTCGGCCCCAGGGCCGAACAAAGCAGTCATGCGCACTCCCCCTTTTTCTCTGTGTAGGCTGCTGCATGCAGCCTACACAGAGAAAATGGCCTGGCAGGGGCGCTCTCCGCTGCGCCTCACCAATCACAACACTGCCATTGCAGCGTTGTGATTGGCTTGGGTAGGGGAGGGAGAATTCCTGCTGGCTGCTTCCTTTTTCCATGTTCCTGCAGCCGGGACACATGCGGGACCGGCTGCACCATGAGCGGCCAGGAGCGGAGGCTGCTCGGTAATCAGCAGTAATGTACGTTGTAATTTTATTTTTTAATTGCCCACCCGCGCCAGCCTCCATCCCCCTCCCTCCCGCAAGCATGCCGGCCGCAGATGCTTGGCCCCTTGCCGACTCTAATCATGTACACTGGCCGAATAATATTGTAGAAGAAGCCACGAGGACACCATAATGGTATGATTTGCAGAGGTGCAGGGGGATTACTGTTGGGCTTCTCTCTATTTTATAAGCGCAGACCCATCAGGTATTTAGAAAATATACGGTTCACTCTATCTGTATGTCACACAAAACATAAGAAATCAAATGAAATATCTAATGTTTACATTTACTGACATTATGCAATGCACATGCAAATCCTTCAGTTCATTAATAACGTTATGTATTTTACGCTGGAAGGAGTGTATTGTATAGGCTTAGGCAGAATTTAAAAATAAAAGAATATGATGAGCTCTTCAGAGAGATTTGATCGCTTTCTCGCCTGGAACTGGACAATGACAGCCAGAACAAATGACTTCTCAGGACAGCTTATAAAACTGGGTTAACTTGCGGTGTGAAATGGCTTGGTCCCCTCTAATATCTGCTACCAATCAGATTATATTCAGCACTTTCTGGAGCTCTAGACTGTTACACTGTAATTTGATTGGTGAATAACTGGAGGGGCCATAAGACAGAAAGCTCATATTTCTTTATGCTGCATGGGTTTTTGTTAAAGGAGAGCAAGCAGCTGGTGCAGAAGCGAAGTTCCACTCCATGTCCTATGATCTCTCGTTGATTTACGTTAGAGCAGCGATTACCAGTTGATAGAGCCTCACACGGATTTTTCGCAATATTTAATTTCCCAAAATAGTAAGAGTACCGCTCGCTGCGGTGCAGTATGGCAATAATTTTACACCTCACCACTTTCAAATGTCACCAGCCGCCACTGAAAACTAACAATAATTCGATTTTCTCATACAGATTAAAACAACTGGAATCAGTCACTATTCAAACTACTGCAGCTATCTTGACAACTGAAATGAGAATAAAAAGTGAGATAACAGATAGCAGCCAAAAGCACAGTTTCGATGTTGGCAGAAATGTTTTAACTGAGGCCTACATTTACTATGGCTAACTTAATGTGAACATACTGTAACTATGGTTAACTTTAATATGACAGTCAGTAACTATGGTGATACTTAACATGGAAATGACACTCTGGATATATGTATGTAATGTGCATTAGTATAATTTTTAAGCAAAATGAAAAACAGCGATAGCACGCCACCAGATGGAGGGGCTGCTCTCATTCTTGGATGGCCTGAAGACCACCCAGCCCTGAAAGATGCCCTGCAGAAGCAGCACACAATTTTCCAATGAGACACACTTTTGCTGCTGTAGAAACCTAATGCTGTTGGGCAATGTGCCAGACTTTAACATAATGTAACATTTAACATGTTTCTTTTCAGAGTAACTTTGGAATGTGTGCCTCTTTAACCACCACATTTGGACACGTGATTCACGTTGCATCATACAGCCCCTTATGAAATATTTCTTTAGTGATAAAAGCATCTTCCTCTGACACAAAAATGCCCTGTATAGGGAACAGTTTATCATGTAATTTGAGGGCATCTGGGTACAGTCTCTGTTTTAAAAAAACCTAATTTTGTTATTGATCTTCTTCAGGAGCTAGCCAAAGAACTAGAGATTCGAATACGAAGGATCCATGGCGTTACTCCTCTATTAGATTCATGGGCAAAACATATTTCCATAAAGAGATGGGTGTACATGTGAGAGGATGCAGTTGTCACCTGGCCGACTCGCTCCTGCCAAATGAGAAACTTGGTTTGCATTCATTCTTCCTTTTACAACATGCAATGGTCAGGCAATACAATCCGACCTTTGGCCAATCAGAAGCTGGATTTGGCATCTTTCTGCATACAGATAGGCTTCACTGCCTCAAGAACAGTGAATCAGCAAGGTCCAGCACTATGTGGGATGCAGACTATGAATACCATTTAAAGGCCAAGGCTGGATTGGGTGTGAATCCTCTCCAGCGCAAATACAATTTGTGCCAGTTAGTTGCTGAGTTTCTTCAACCACTTAAGCTATTATATACACCTGGGTGCAGTAGCAAATGAGGGCATAAAAGGCTTTCGTTTTACTGCTGCTTCCATTATGAAGTAAACACAAATAATGCACCCTTGGTCACATTTTGTGATCCAGCTCACTGCCACCTCAGATCTGTAAAGATGGGCAAAACATGGGAACCAAATGGTGATGCTATCTCAGCATACATCACCACAACTGCAGGACTCACACCACTCTGAAGATAAAAATGGGCTGGCACTACTTGACTTTGCAGAGTGATGCCATTCCTGTTAGAAGCAAACTTGACGAGCGCCCCACAGGCAGAAGCATGTTTCAGCAAAGGCCTGTGAATATACAAGATGACACCAATCCCTCAAAGCCATTCTGCTTCGCCTACAAGTCAGCCAACTCTTGCACTCCACCCTACCTGGAAACCAAAATCAAAAGCTCTGTGGCACTGTGCCAGCATCACTGCCAAGCTAAGATGGGAAACAGAGCAAGGTAGATGTCAGACCTTCTACTATGACCTAAGGATATGGCACACCATCACAGTTCAGATCATCCAATTCCTCTTTAACTTCAAGAAAGATCTAAAGACTCCCCTCTTCAGAAAAAACTTTGATAAAGTATAAAACGCCCAATGCTAGACTAAAGTACTGATTTCCTCTGACCCTCTCTTAACCAATAACTCACCTTACTCCGGTCGATATCAACCCCAGACAATATTGCACTTCAACTCCCTCGCTGTACCATCTTCCCTTAACTTTCATTAGTGGAACCTTCCTGTTCCCTCATTATCCTCCTAGCCAGTGACAACTTTCTCCCCTTAGTATTTCTTTTAAGCCCCACCACTCGAGCGTCTTTGTAGACCCTTTCTCTTCAACACGATGTTGTTCTGTATCTTGGATCATATTTAATAAGTCTTATGCAAGCATTCATTTCCAAGCAGGGAATGTTGAATTTGGCATCAATCTCAAATAAAGCCCATAGAGTCTTTCCCCAAATGACTCACAGCTGGTGCAATCAGGCTTTGTGGTGATTTTGAACTTATTGTTGCCATTCTTTACCTACTGTACCACAAGCTTGTAGCTGGTGGTAAGACAGGCTGCAAACCCCAACCCAATTTAATAGAATATACGCATGCACATGTAATCCATCTTCGTCTTCATGTTTTATTCATGCATATAGTTTATAAAATATTTTTTAAATCAAACCATTTGACCTCATTTGTAAATAATTAGGTGCTCTTGAACTCAACTGAACTCATCAGAACAGGGAGTTGTACAATGACATTGCATCAACCCATATGCAGACCAAGGCTGTGAATAAACCTAAAATGTGTAGAGACCCTTATCATTCAATTTGACAAGTTAATGCAAGAGCACAACAGGATTCTGTTCCTCAAAGAAACTGAAGAGTAGCAGCCAGGGCAAAGAGAGCTGAAGGAAGACATATGAAGAAACATATTTTAGAAACGGTACCCAATCCTTGAGACATAGGGGCTCTGGAGACATTTGAGGAGGACAAAAATACAGAATGCAAACTGGTCTGATTCATAAAATATGCCTTGGACATGAGAATGTCAGCAATAAAACTTCAGATAAATGGCGGCAACTTTGAGGGCACACCTACCCAAAGATTAGCATAGATTCCCTCCAAGCCAAAACACTATCTGGCAAAGAAAAGGGTTCTGCACCAACAACGCATGAAATCATACTGACCATACAGATGGCAATTCCTTGCAAAATACAAGAAGGCCGGCATTAACATGGCACGTTCCTAACAGTGAGAGAAACACCCATTGCTCCTTAAACATTAATATGTCACCTCTGACAACAAAGCTAAAAGAGAAATTGCGGTAAACCAATTTGTGCAGGGCTTGGAAAGATGGCTAACTCCAGGAGACGGAAAAGTCTATATTCCATAGTAAGCTATCTGGCAGTTAGTTCCTCTCTCATCAATCTTTAACTGCTACTGACCTGCAAGGTTAAAGTGAGTGTGAACAACTCCTGCTTTCACCAATCCATTGATGCAGCATAAGCTACATACAAAATATCTCCCCATTTAGTCATCGGCACAATTCAGCCTATGTACAAAAGTGATAAACACCATAATATCTCTATCAATCTCTTCCAACACATCCATCCAGGGCAACGTAGTCACATGTCAAATCTAGTGCATATTTCCTCCATCTATTAATTCTTTTAATGAGCCCTTCGGCCCCTGGACTGTGTAGAAATACACGATTATGAAGAATACTCCTATCAATCAAAAATGAATGCACCTCTTCACAACAGAGCTGATCCCCATCATGTGATGTTATCCCCATCCATGATCTCACATAAGGTAATCTAGATAACCGTTCTCATCTCCCAAATCTTCTTTGTTTTATTAAAAGTCACTCATCTATGAGATCTACTTTTTCTTGAGGTGTAATCTACAAGCACATGCAAAACACTCACACCCCTCCAAAATCTCCATGTGTCTCATGATGTCAACAGTTACTTTGCAACATGTTTTCTCAGGATACTCCAAAGGAGTCAAAGGTTGTAATGATTCTTTGTACCGTGCCACTTAATTGACATACATTGCAATGCTTGACCAATAAATCCATGTTTAAGCCCTTGTACAGCCGCCATTGGTGACACAGTGTCACTATTTTTCATTTGAATTAAATGAATTATACAACACATATAATCCTTGCGTATATATATATATATATATATATATATATATCTATATCTATATATATATGTATATATATACATATATATATATATATAGCTATAGATATATAGATATATTTATATATAAAATACAAATATAAAAATATATATATATATATATATCTATAATATTTTATATTTGGATTAACTATGAGTGATTTTTACATTAATAATGAACTATAGGAAGAATATGTTCACATTAATTTAGCGTGAGTCATGGTAGGCCTCAGATGACCGTCTCCATATAAACTGAAATGTTGTATTCTTGCTTGCTGTGCATAATCTTTTTCTCCTTCCAGGCACAAAGAGCTGCAGTGATCTCCTTAGTCTGAAATGTTATTGTTAAAATTATAAGTGAAGGTCTTTTCTTGCAACTTAATGATTTGGATGGTAGCTCTCTGCACCTGTGAAAGAAAAGAGCCAGAGGAGAAGAAGTCCTCCCTTTGTGTGATATCTCTAAGAGTCATGGGACTGAAGCTCCTTGATGCCTGGTTCATACGAAAAGGGCCTACACCGAGCTCACTGTGAATGTTTAAATTTGATTGGTCCTTACCCCTCCCAAGAACCAAAGCTCTTTATATTTCTGCTCTTAGAGCTACCTTCTTCAGCAAGCACATTTCTGCCTGGATTATATTCACTTATGGTGTATTCAGGTGATTTTCCATTTATGACTAAACAAATTTGATTTAAAATTATAACTCTATTAATTTGTTAATAAACCTTCATAGTTTGCAAATGTAAGCCCCTCTGTTGTTACTGTTGGGCAAAATCTGCTTCACTGTCTTTGATATATTGCTGAATTTATGATTTGAGGCCTCAGTTCGAGATCAATATCATTCCAAATAGACATAGCAGAGTTTCAAATTTGCACCAAGTATGCGTGGTGCAAACACCATCCTTATTATCCCCCTATCACTAGTATACTTTATTCATGTGTCTTGGTATGTATGTGGTAATTGTATAGCGCAAAACTAGATGAAAGGCAGCAGTCGCAATATAGTGTCAAAGACAAAGATACAATCAATATGAGATAGCAGAGGTAGCTTGGTTCTGGAAGTGGAAATGGACTGTTACTGTGTTGAGATGCAGTGTTCTTTAAAGAGGTATGCCTTCAACTCTTTTCAAAATTGGAAAAGGATTGGTCAGTACTAATGGATAAAGAATCTTGCATCTGATCCAATATGTACTGATGGAGAAGGTCTGATGCCAGTCTTATGGTGTCCTGGCAGTGGGAGTGTTGAGATCTACTAGATGTGGTGAACAATGTTAGCCACGAGGCTTTACAGATGATGCAGCTGGTTTTGAAGATATTGCTGACCAGCAATGTGAACCAGAGGAGTTCCATCATGGTGAGTGGGCGGTGATTTGGTCATATTTCATTGGGTTTTGATGAGGTCTGATGCAGCTTGTGGAATACATACAGTGCTTAATTTGTAAAAAGATAAGTGCCAGGGCCCTCATCAGGAGCCCACTGCAACTTGCACTACCCATTGCCTTTGCCAGCGCTCCAAATAACAGTACCAACACAACTATAAAGCATCACACTCCTACAAGTGTGACAATTCAGACTATTCCAGGCCCTCAAAGCTATAAGAATGTCTTGAGTGGCATATAATATTGAAATTGATTAATATGTTGTTGTGCTCATCTATAAATTAGACAGATAGCCCCAACATGTGGCAGACTGTCATAAACGCTGGTGTTGATAATTAAGTGACGGTGCCGAGCACCAGAAACCACTGGCTCAAATTAGGCACTGAATGCATATAAAGAGAACCAGTGTTGAGTCTGGGAGAACATGGAACAGGACACTTCATCCATCCAAATGAAGAGTTTAGGGCTGAAATGGCAGTTCTGAAATCATTTGCTATTAGGAATTGCTTCACTTTCATTAGTGGAGAAAACTGGTATCATGCCATGTTGGTTTTCCTGGGGATGCTTTCCTTGAGTATGTGTCCAGGGTAAATCTAAGTGACCTGACGTTGGAAGAAAGTTGGGGTTTGAATCTGTTCAGGTTCGTGTGGTTAAGCAAAGTTTGGAGTTGTTGTTGATTGTTGTTTTTAGCAAAAAGCAATAATTCTGTTTTGGTTTGGATAATATGTAAGTAGCTTTTTAAGCACTGGATTTCTTGAGCATAGAAACTTTCAAGAAGAGTTGTGCACCATTGGTGTGTTGGCAGGGCTCGAAAAATCATAAAAATGTTACTAGACCTGCAGGTCTAGTGCCTTTAATAATCTACTCGACCTAACTGTAATGTACTTGACCCGTGAACTGGTCTCAAATTGTGTGATCCTAGGCAAATATTTTGACCTATGGAGCCGCCGTTTTCTTTATTAACACATAAGAGAGCACCTTCAAATATGCAAGTTAACTATTTCTGCTGCACAAAAAAACATTTTATTTACTAGACTAAATGTTTGCTCCGTGTATAACAAGAGTTGAGCCCATATATAGGGTACACATGATTCCTGGTTTGCCTCTTAGTTCACTAATAGCATTGTCATTTGGGCAGGAGCAGTAATAATTCCCAGTTCATGTTTAAAAACTCATTTTTCATAAATATATTACCAAAACATGATGTGGTAGTACATTGTCATTTACAGATAGCATATTTTCCATTTAAATGGCCACAAAACTTTCCCACTAACATGTAGTTTTACTGATAATAGCCCATAAACAATTTTTGGAAATTCAGTTTCAGCAAAAATATTTAAAATTTGCACATCACCAAGTAAAGTGTTCTAATTTGTTTTGATCCTATAAAAATATTTTTTCACCACAGAATTACAAAAATGGGTCTTCATAACTAGTGAAATATATTTGAAATGTTCACTTAACTTTTTCAGTGTTGTGTTAGAAAAAAGCCTGACATCTTACAGCCTTTCATTTAACTTGCTTTGCACAGTTCAATTGTCACACAGTTCACTCTACAAAATTCTCTTAAGTCACAGGAAGAAAAATAAACTAATAAAATAAGCTGACTTTTGACCTCTGTCTCTGAAAGCCAGCAAATGTGACAAAATAACAAGATTTAATGGCACTTTTTTTGCTCTTTCACTTTGTGAGCAATAAAGATGCCTTTAAATCTTGTTATCTTGTCACATTTGCTCTGCTTTCAGAGACAGAGGTCAAAAGTCAGTTAGTCTTTCCTGAAGTTAGAGGATTTTCAACTGCCAGAAAGGGCAGTAGTCCCTAAAAATAGCTGGTCCTGAATAAATCTTGCTCGACAATGCCAGTGGGCGAGTGGATTTTTCGAGCCCTGGTTGGTGAATTCTGATGCTGTTATTGGTGCGTAGAGTCCCAAGGAGGTGCATGTAGAGGTTGAAGATGATGATAGGACAAAATGAAATGCTGGGCACTCTGCAGATGATAGGGATTTTTAGTGACTTGGAGATGTTCTTGTGAATGAATTGGTGTCAGAGGGATAAAGGAGAACTAGTGAAGGACGCAGACAGTGAATCCCATTCGAGGCTTCAGGTTTGGACGGTTGATGGTATCAAAGGTGGTTGAGAGCTCAAGTATTATCAGGAGGCAGGGGTCTTCTTTATCTGTGGTTAGAAGGATGTCATTGGTGATTTGCAAGTTTGTTGTGCTGCACTGTGGTCTGAAGCCAGATTAGTAGTCATATAGCAGATGGTTGGCATTGATGTCATCCTGGAGTTGTGTCTAAACTGCTTTCTTGATGACCCCGTCAATGAATGGTAGGTGAGTGATGGGCTGGCAACTGGCAAGTTCATCAGGGTTATGTGTGGGTTTTTCAGGAGTGTGAGGATCTAGTCTGTCTTGAGAGCTTCTGAGAAGAAACCTTGAGTAAGGGAGGCATTGAGGATGGTACGAAGGGGTGAGGGATCTTTTCTAGAGAGGGACAACTTCATATGAGGTGGCTTTGAGGGAGTTGCTGATATCACTGAGGTCTGCAAGACATAGGGGTTTCAAGGATGACAATTATGGGATGCAGCAGGCTTGGTGTTGCTGATGTGCTGTTGGATCTTCTGAATTTTTTCACAAAAGAAATAGTTGGCTCCACTTGACCATGCAGTGTGGGATAGGTGGGTTAGGCACGAGGTAGATGGAGTGCTTCATTATGTTGAAGAGTGTTTTGCTTCTGTTGGCAGCTTCATTGATAGTGTTGGCATAGTACTGGGCTTTCGCTGATGTGATGCAATGTCTGCAAACTGCAAAATGTCTGTAATGTAAGGTCATGAGGGTTGTTTTTTCTTCCATTTTCATTCCTGTCTGCAGAAGAAGTGTTGTGTTTGGAGGGATGCTTTCAAGTACCATTTAGCTGATGGCGTTGTCCTTCACTGGTGTGCTTTAGCTGGAGTGTGGATGTTCACATGGTTTTCCCCAAATGTGTTGAAGTCATTTAAAAAGGTGTTCGCATCAGACGTTGCTGTAGCCAGGCGAGTGGTTAGTTTGAGCTTTAGTTTCCTGATAGTCATGCTATGCCCTAAACGACTTTAATCTTTCCATCAAGACCATTGAGAAAGCAGCATAAAAGCTCTTTTTATTCCCTACGCACTTCTTAGAGCTCATCTTTGGTCGCCATATACCTCCCTATATCATCACTTTGCTTTGGCAACCTTATCCTAAATCACTCCCAACTTGTAATTCATTATCTTCCCTTACAGCATATTTCCATAGTGCTTGTGTGCCTTTTTGGCCAATAACCGCATCTCAACTCTGTTCTCTCATCACATTATCTTCATTCTCCTCCCTCTCAATTCTATTTGTCTTCAATCTTGATAATAAAACTGACGTGCAGTTTTGTTTACTAGGCATAATCTGATTCGGAAAATAATGCTTCTGTAGATTTGCCATCCTCTTGCTATTCTTGGTGCTCAGTTTGAACCTTTTGTTTTCTACAGATGTATGCTGTGTGTTCTAAAATGCTTGGCAACATTCTGCTTTCTGCATCTCCAAGAGTGTGAAATTAATGAGTAATAGTCACTTCTTTGCTTTCTTGTATCTGACTGAAAACCAGCCACTGGCTCTGGCATTCGTCGTGACAACGATGTGATGTTTCCTCCACCTTCACATTCCTGGATTCCTCTGACATTGTCTACCACCCTACTCTACTCTACTCTGCTCTTTAAAGTCACTAGGTATTTTTGGAATAACACACAACTGACCCACCTCATATCTCCCTGATCACCTATTTTCGCATTTTCATTGAATTGTCGTTGTTGGCCTTGTCCTATTTTCACTGTAAACATTTTATCTCAGCAGCATTATCTGCTTATTTGGCGTCTATCATCTCTATGCTTATGATTAAAAACATTTCCTACCTTTGTATCCCATCTACACTCCGGCCACTCATGGCAAACTGCCTCACTATGATCAGGCCTGTGTAGCTTTTTGGTCACTCATGCTAAACGCCCTAAAAAATTAGGTCCCATACTTTCTCGTTTCAACAACACCGTCTACCTTGCTGACCCCATCCATTATCTTCTAACTTTCGGAAGTTTATCTATTCAAACAGAAACCCTGTGGTTCTTTTCTGTCCATCCACAAAATAAGTAAGCCTTCCCAATCAAAACATTTACTGTGGTGAGCTTTAAATTTCTATACATATGAAAGATACGGACACATATAACATTCAAAACATTATCGACTCAATAGTGTTAAGCAGACTGGAATATTGCAACAATCTGCTAGTTAGCTACACCCAATATTCCGTCTCAATGATAGGAAAGCTCATAAACTATGCTACTTGCACGCTATACAATTTACCGAAGCATACTCCAACAAAAAACCCCTTTGACAACTGGCTCACAGCCATAAACTGTGCCTTGTACAGACTGCTAACACTTATCTTCAAAACTATAAATAGTTTATTCCCAATTTACTTCACTCATATCTGAGCCTGATAAACATACACTTCAAATCTACGATCCACTATCCTTGACCTCCTAGCTACACATAAACTCCATGCAAATTCTGATATTTCTCTCCACTAGGCTCTCTACAACATCCAAGCCTCTTCCTCTCAACAAGACTTCAAAACACCACTGACAATCCACCTGCTGCAGCTTGAGAAAAAGGGGTGGTCGTTCCTCAGCTTTCTGGCACACTTAAGCAGGCATATGTCTTAGAAGTATTTCATGTTTTTGTCATCCCCAATCTGAACTTTTCTATCAATTCCAACCTAACTAACTGTGAGATATTGGGTTGTTGGTTGACTGGGGGTGTGAGCTCTGGTCAAGCAGCAACAACAATCCTTGTCAGAGTGAGGCACATAACAACCCCAAATTAACCTGTGCTCAACCCTGTGGTAGCTTGGAAAAGAGCAGTCAGGCTTAACTTAGAGGCAATGTGTAAAGTATTTGTAAAACTCTTCAGACAGTAATAAAGTGAAAAACAACACATAAAAAGGATCCCACACCAAGAAATAGAGCTTTCTTTGAGAAATAAAACAAGACCAAAAAGACAAAAATCTAATTAGTAGACTCAGAGATATGCAATTTTAAAGATTTTAGTGAAAATAGCGCCAAAAAGCACAAAGCGCCAACTGTGGATATCTGGTCGCCCAGACTGGGACAAGGTCACATGTTCAGGTTGACTGATATAGAGCACCGGCCAGCTACAGGGACCCGGCTAGGCCCGCTGAACAAAGTACTTAAATCTTGGTTAGTAGAGCATTGCGAGGATTTGCGTTGAAGATGCATCGTCCAGTCGAAGCGATGCATCGGTTTCGAGATGCAGCAAGGCCGTAATTGAGGACCTGCATCTTCATCGAGGACCAATTCGATGGGGCTTGAGATGCGAAGTCCGGCGTCAAGGATGCAGCGTGCATTCAGTGCGCTGCGTCATTTCCAAAGAGCAGTGAGTCCAGCATCGTCGTCGAGGCTGCCATCAATGAGGGATCCTAGGATCTGCACCGTGGATGCGTTGCGCTGGTGGCAGTTCTGAAGGTGTTGCGGGCTGCGGAGTCGATGCAGATCTTTTCAACTGGTCCAATCCACCCAGGAGCGGAGATGAGTCCATTCTGCCCGGGGTTGTGCCGCGCAGCAGAGGGGATGTATTGGTTCTGCTGGATCCACAGAGCCTGGCAGGCCCCTTAGGCCCACTTCCAAGGGTCCAAAATTGGAGTGGCACCTCTTGGCGGGGTAGACTCACAGACAGAAGAGTCCAGGTGCAGGTGCAAGGCTGTTGGAAGCTTGTTGTGTCACTGAGGCGTCAGGTCAGGAGGCCAGTCAACTAGTCCGTGGAGTCACTCTGGGTTCTGGGTTCGAGAGATCCAAGTCCAGTCCTTTTCACTCAATTCAATTCAATAAGGCTTTATTCGATTTCTTACATTAAAATCATAAAAGCTCAAACAATAAAATCACATGATAATCTCATAATCCGAAGCAGTTTTGGAAATCTTTATATTGCTACAGCTTCATTCCAGAGTATTAAAAAAAAATTATATTAAAATTGTTTTTCTTCATTTAATTAAATTTTTTAAAAAGGATACTGTTGGCCTCGTAAAATATTCGTTATATAGGAATTGCAATAATAAAAATGCAGGACGACATTGTCTTAAACCAAGTAGTCTTAATATTGGTAAAATCCACTTCCTTCTTTGTATTTACAAAATAAGAGTATATGCATTGTTGATTGCTGAGACATATCATTACATGGGCAGTTACTCAAGATTTTAGACCAATCATTTATAGTGGGAAAATGTATTAGTCGATTGAATATCCCAAATCTAAAACGGGTCAGTACAAATCTTTTATGACCACCTAGAATGTTTATAAGATATGGCTGGATACCATAAGCTGTCAATATCAGTTGGTTGGACTGTACCGTTGGTTTCAATATTTCTACTGAAAATCTGTTTGTCTCATTAAGTGTCATACATTGTTTTTTAAAATCTTTTCTGGTAACGAAAGTTATGGAACAAGGATCTTCATAATATTCTGGGTGCCCAAGGTCATTCATAATATCTTTTATATATTTTAACCATGAGATCTTAAAAACCCGCTGAAGTTTAAGACTAGAAAAGTAGTTTTTGTAGAAGTCCAAATCCTATGCCACAAAAGGACCGGTTGGATTTTTATTAGGTCCGATATATACGGTATCCCCAATTCCGAATGACATATATAGGTAGAGATACTGCCTGGGACAGCCAACAAAAATCTTAAAAAGGCATTCTCGACCAGCTGTAGGGGCTGAGGGTTGCAGTAGCCCCACACACCTGCACCATATATGGCAGTAGTAACACATTTTGCCTGATATATGCGTAGGAATTCTACAGGGGGGTCTTCTACCCAATTTCCTAGCAAAGTTAGCTAGGGCGGCCGTAGCTTTAAAAAATAATAGCTTCCTAGCTTTAACTGCCTGGGACCATGTCCTTGTCTGGTCAAAGAGAATACTTAGATAAGGATATGTCTTAGTAAATTCAACCTTTTTATTGTCTACAAATATGTTTCTACATTTTATGCTGCCTCTCCCACACTTCATAGTAAAAGTTTTTAAAATATTAACTTTAAGACCCAGGTTTTGCATATACACAGTGAAACTTGTCAACACCCTTTGGAGCCCCAGTTGCGTTCGGGCAATCAGTACGGCATCGTCCGCATACAGAAGGGCGAGTATAGGGCGATTATCGATTTGCAGCAAGTCCTGGCACTGATTCACTAAGGCTGCACCCAAACCGTTAGTGTAAAGGGTGAATAAAAAGGGTGCCAGGACACAGCCCTGGCTTACCCCCCTCCCCACATGGAACGATGCAGTGCATTCACCCCTAGCCCCATAGCAGACCCTTGCTTTCGCCTCACAGTAGAGCTGTCTCAGAAAATGTACAAGTGGGGCTTCCACACCCATGTCAGCTAATATCTTCCATAATTTGCTGTGTACTATGCAGTCAAAGGCTGGAGTTAAGTCTACGAATGCCAGGTATAATCTGCCCTGTTTAGCCAGTGTATATTTCCCCAGTAAGATGTTTAAATTTAGTCCCTGCTCCACTGTACCTAGGCCCTGCTGAAAGCCGAATTGTAACTCGGGTAAAATGTTATTATCTTCGGCCCAGTCCTGGAGTCTATTAAGTACTATGCGCCCCACCACCTTGACCAAAGAATCTAACAGAGGTATTGGCCGGTAACACGCGGGATTCTGACAGTCACCTTTCTTAAATATCGGAACCAATATTGAGTCTGACCATGTCATAATGAAACCAGACGAGCTGCAAGCAGCAATTACCTGAGCTAAAAGAGGGCCCCATAGAGACAGATGAGATTTAAAAAGATCAACAGGGACCCCATCAGGACCGGGTGCGTTCCCCTCCCTTACTAGCCTTGATTGCACGATTGACCTCTTCTAAGGTGAAGTGAAGGTCTATAGGGTAATTCCTTAGGGAGGTTATTCCTTGTGTCAACTGTTGGACGTCCATGGTTATCTCATCTGGTATGTTTGTGTACATATTTGAATAGTGTTCCACCCATTGATCCTCGTCTCTATGGTAGGTATGTCTTGGGCTATGAGGAATGGGGTGTTTACAGCCTGCCAGAAAGCTGTGTTATCTCTAACCAGTGTGGCTTCATGCAAAGCTGACCATGCTTCTTCTCTTAATTCACCTTTACGATATTTCAGGGTCTGTTTATATTCCCCTCTAATCAGTTTGATTTTTTGGCTATTTCTTGATGGTTTTGTAGAGCACGTTTCAATCTTGTATAGGCTTTTGTGCATCTAGATTCAAATCAACCTTGAGTTTTCTTATATACTTTTTTGTTCTCCACCGTTAAAGCGTTTTTTATTTTTCAAGTAATCTGTGCGAAGGATTATAGAATCTCAACATGGGAAGTTGTCTCCTCAAGACAGAGTAAAAAGAATGTTTGACAGTTGACCAATATTTTCTTTGTGAATTCGTCCAGGTCCACCTTGGACCAACTTCAACAAAGTCCCCCAGCACACGCAAATACAATTAATACAAAATATGTCATTTCACTGTGGACAATCTTTGTTTCCTTATATATCTTCTTTTATTTTGTCTTTTGTTCAGTTGTTTATGTTCCTTAGCCAACACGTGTTTCGTCACGATATGGGTACAATCACCCGCGACTTCTTCAGGGCTAAGAGAATTGTACAGAAAATAAACAGTATAGCGAACGCCTTAGAACTTTGATCACAATGCATCGCCTCACCGTGACTTTCGTGATAGCTTTCAGCTGCCTTATATTTAATCGTAGTGACATTGTATAGTGGAAACCCATGTGCATGGTTCCATTTTTTATATAGTTCTTAGATATCAAACAACCTTAGAGTTTTGCTTAAACTCAAAAGGAAACATAACAAACATTTTGTCTGCAAGAGCACTATCATATTGCAACTGCAATTAAGTGAAATGAAAGCAGAACTATTCCATATATAGTCCCAATATTTGTGTAAGGGTTGCTATGAACACTGTGCCTATAAGATAAAAGCTAGAACCCCAGATAAAATTAGGGGGAAAACGAAAGGTACCTATTTCTTTCTTGGTATAGTACCTGGTGGTAAAAGGAACTTTATTGAAGTTGTTTTGTTGGTTTTACCACATAGCAGAGAGGAGGGTGGTTCTCTCTACCTCAGCAGCACCGCTTTCTAACTCAAACATCTGACATACTATACTGTGAATTTCCCTGTGAGGTGCCATTTCCCTACAAAACTTACCGCCCTTTTCCCTTCCTCCTTGGACCAATGTAGGGAGTAGCCATTGATTTTATTCAAGGCTATGTCCTGAACCAGATGTGCCAACTTACCCTTGGTGTTTATCGCGTTACTAGGGAGTAGGAAAGTAACACTCTGTGGAAAATGGTCGCTTAGGGCGTTCTTATGTGTTTTAAAACCTTTAAGTCTTGTTGAGTGCCTATTTTGTAATGTAATCCATAGTCGAGTTCATACCTTTCCCATTGAATGTGTAGCTAAAGGGTACTGATGGAATACAAGATAGTTAGCAAAACCTAGGTCAAATGAAAACAAGATCTCGTTTAAGTAATCCCCATAGTTTGAGTGTGGAAAATGTGTGTAAGTACTATCATCCTCAGATAATAATCCACAAGTTTCACCCTTTAAACTGACACAGTGCAGTGTTAAAATCCCCACCCCAAAGAACAAACATGTCTTTTGCACTATCATTAATTAAGTTGTTAGGATCATTACTTAGTATTTTCAAAACCCCTACGATTTGATCCGCCAGAGCATTATTATAAAAATGTATTAGTACTATACAGTGAAATTTATCAATGTGGATAGTAACAACTTGATAATAGGTTTCAGATATCGTTACTGTTGTCTTGGTGGCATTCACATAATTTGACACATACGTACATAGCCCACCCTTAGGTCTCCCATGTGCAGACGGTACAGCGGCAGTGTGGAAGGTCTTATAACCGTTAATATGCATAATATCCTCTGCCCAGGTTTCTTGAAAGCAGACACTATTACATTTCCCAATAAAATCCAGCCATAGGGGACTTGTGAGCTTCGTCCGTATGCCTGCGACATTCCAAAATAGTGCACAGCAATGATCTTCTCTACTGTTATCTTTATTGTTAATTTCATTTGCCTTATCAATTAGACCTGTAGTTATAAATGGTGCCTCTGAAATTGGGCCCTTATCTTGGGTGACCCTTATAACAGGACTGGGGAGTGGAATATCGAGACCTGTATGAGTGCCACGTGGAGACCTTGTTAAAAAGTCTAAAGTTGTTCCTTTAACTGGGTTTATCCCAGTCTCTGAACTATGTGCTGGTATATCTAGGGATATATATGAGCTGTCTACCTTTAAAAGTTGCCAGTTGTAGCTAACATATTAGGTCAGTCTACCTTTTCTAGTGTTGGGAGACTATCAAACCGGTTTTTAACCGGGGACATTATATGCGTAATGGCCATTGTCATGTGTGTC
This sequence comes from Calotriton arnoldi, assembly GCA_963921515.1. NCBI lineage: Eukaryota > Metazoa > Chordata > Amphibia > Caudata > Salamandridae > Calotriton > Calotriton arnoldi. Next base: position 382,207 of record CAWUFW010000371.1, on the reverse strand, counting down.
CCTACTGCTAGTTCTTGTACCAAGATAAAGTGAAGGCTGATAGAAATAGCCCAGCGGCAATGGGTTAATATCGTGGGTCGAATTTAAGTGATTACCTGCTCTCATGAAAATAGTTTCTACTAAGGAGCCGATTCCGATCTCGGCCGGACGGCCTCCTAACGGCATCTGGACCCTCCGAATCGAAGTCGGAAGCCATGTTTCCGATCGATTCGGACGAGGTCCCGAATGTGCAAGTACGATGCCCCCAAAGCTCTCGGGCTGTCCGACTCGTTTCCAGACATCGTTCGGAAAAACGACGTCATCCGGATCCGACTCGTACAGCCCAATGGCATTGGTTTCCTGATGGTCGATTCCGATGCACGACTCCGACAGCTGTCTGGAGTCGTCAACTCCGACATGAAGCGGCTGTCGGAGACGTACTTTGTGGGGCCTTAGCAGGCCCCCCTTCAACCGGGGCCTTCAGAATTGGTCACAGGGGGGTACCCATGGTTCCCCCCTGTCCGGGCATGTGAGGGTGTGGCGGGCACCATGGGGTGCCCGCCACAGAGTGCACGCTTGTCCACACCCTCCCCTTTTTGCAATGGGGGCCCGTGTTTGCATTCTGAACACAGGCTCCCATTGACTGCAATGGGACTCCGAGCGAGCCATGTCCCGAGTCGTACGGAGACATCATACTTGCTCGCTCGGAGTCGACGGAGCCGAGTCGGTCGGAAAGCCCTCCGGAGCAGAGTCGTCCGGAGGGGTTTCCTGCCGAAATCGGAATCGGCCCCTAAGTGTGGGGTTTTGAATGTTAGTACCACACAATCACCTTGTAGGGTTTTATGATCTCTGCCAATCCAACTGATTCTTCTAGCAATTTTAAACTCCATAAAAAGAGCCTCGGTTAACTCTGTTTTAATACCTAACCAATGCAAAGCTTTATTTCTCAAAGCATCCCAAGTTCGGGTTCCCGCGCCGGTAATCTTGGTACGTTAGCTAAGACTACTGTATAGGGGGTAACTGCTGGGGGTAAGTCCAGACAAACCGAGTCAGGCAAGTTTATGTTTTGGAGCGGGCACAGGTTGAAATGATTGTTATTTGGATAGATAGTACTAGTGGCATGCGGATTGGTATCTTTTTTTAAATTGGCTCTTTTGGCGTCTGATAAAATAGGATACTGAGGGGTCCTTATAGGTTCTGCTAGAGTCCTTGGGCCTATCTTTGTTCGACGCACCTTACAATGAGTCCCTATAGTTTGCTTGACTATCGTAGGGGTCAGCTGTCTGGAAGGAATAATTGTAACCTCGTTGCTGGTGGTTTCACCTGGTCCCTCTTGCTTACGGGATGAGCTATCGTATCTATCCATCCTCACGTTCCCAGGATGTTTATTTAATGACTCTTCAATCAAGGACACTCTATCTGTTGATCTAGCTAGGGCATCTCTTAGAAATATATCTAGACCTTCCACTAAAGTATTTAACTTCCCGGTTGTAAAAAGCCTGGGTCTGAAAATAGACTCTGAACTATCTATGTCTTGCCAGGTCACCACGGTAGTAGGAACCTGTACTGGCTTACTCAGGCAGCTACGGAAACTTGCTCCTCTTCTGTCAACAGCTTCATTACAGTCAATTGTCTCTGCCACTGTCATCTCCAGGCTGGATTATGGGAATGCCCTTTACATTGGTCTCCCCCAGAAGCTTATTGGGAGATTGCAGGTGGTGCAGAATGATGCGGCCAGGCTTATTTTTAGACTTCCTAGGAAAACACGCGCTACCCCCCTGTTGCATAAACTTCATTGGCTCCCTATTAAACAGCGAGCGCAGTTCAAGGGTCTATGTATTGCTCATAAGGCAATCTATGGTCAGGCACCCAAGTTTATAAAAGATCGCCTGGAGAAATATGTTCCTGGCCGGACTCTGCGATCTTCTGAGGCCTGCAGGCTAGTCTCCCCCAGGTACATCTCTAAATCCAAAGGGGGTAGAGCGTTCTCTGTTCTTCTCCCGCAGATCTGGAATGAGCTGCCGGAGTTCCTTCGCAGGGAACCTGCTCTGCTCATCTTTAGGAAGCGTTTAAAGACTTTCCTATTTAGAGAGGCGTTAACGACCGCGTAATCTTCTGTCTCTGCTGCTGCTATTTTATTTCTGCCCTAGTGACTTGCTCACTTTTCTCTAGAAGCGCTTAGAGACCTGAAGGTGATTTTGCGCTATATAAAAGTCATATAACATAACATAACATAACAGTTCATTCGGCTGGTTAATAGATTGAATTTCAACGTGAGATCTTCCCCTTAAGCCTGCCTCAGATGGAGCTAAAGTTTTACCACGTTTACAGGATTTTTTACTGGACTTTGTAAGTTCCGTCTTGACTTCTCTAAGAGTATCCTCAGTTTTTCTGCTGACAACCTCGGGATTTCTGGGACGTTTCAATGGTGGTTGTATATCACATTCCTGGTCACTAATAGATATGTCCTCTGACACAATTTGAACACAGCCATTTCGAGTTGGTTGTCCCTTCAAGTTCTCAAGTGAACCAGCCTGATCAGCTGTTGCCTCGTTACTCAACACCTTTGCAGCCCCAAGTCTTTCTGAGTTCAAGGTCTCTTCTGCTGCGATGATCTGTTTTTCAATTGCCCCCATTGCCCCTGTAAGGTAATTCATTAACGTTAAGCGAGGGGCCCCCGCAGACTTTGTCAGTGTCGGTGGTTGGTTGTTTGTCGCCTTTCTTTTTCCCGTCATGTAGGGGGTTTGAGCAACACAAGGTTTTATCTCAATTGACTGCAATATGCACAGTGTCTATAGGTCAGGTCTCAGATCATTAATGCATCAAAAGTTGTGTTAAATGCTCAAATGCTTGTTCTAACAAAGTAGGTACAAACTTAAATAACTTACAGGGCCGGGTCTTCCTGTTGGGATCAGGCGCCGCTTACCGCAAGGAATACTATCTTGCCAAATGTTATTTCCTCAACATCAGGCAAGAATTGTCCCGCGGTGGCACACTAGACGTGGTTTTAAGGCTCTTCTATATCAAGAAACAGATTCAGCACCTCACTGAGCACTGGCAGTAATTTGGGGGAAAAAGCCCCGCCAGGTGTCCTTGATTAAAAGTTATTGTTTGGGTTAGAATGTCCAAACGCCAAGGTTCTCTGGGCTAAAAAGTCAAAATCTAGGAAAATCAAGAGGGGCGCCCAGCTTAGCCTCCTCCGGACTCTGATGGGCTAAGACTGGCCCGTCTTGGCCCGGTCTTCGCCCAGGCATCCCCACGCACGTCTCCCGCTGCGGGTCACCTTGCCGATATTTATAGCGCTCCTGCAGCTGGTGTACAGCGTGTCCCCTCCTCTCTGGGCCGGCAGCAAGGGATCCGGGCAAAAGTGCAATGTGCAAAGAGGCTCCCGCGCTGCGGAACGTTTCGCCGATATTTATGGTGCTCGTGTGCCTGGTGTACATTGTGGCCCTTTCTCTCTGGGCTGCAGCAAGGGATCTAGACAAAAGTACAATGTGCAAAAAAGTCCTTCTCACTCAGCCAAAAGGGCAGAAGGGCAGCAGGGCAGCAGTTCCGTCAGAGCAGCAGTCTGGCACAGTGACAGTCCTTTCAGCAGCATACCAGTCATTCTTCCTTGCAGAGTATCCACAGGTCCAGAAGTGTAATGAAGAGTTGATGTCTGAGGTCCAGTATTTATACCCAGTTGTGCCTTTGAAGTGGGGAGAAGCTTCTAGAAGCATACCTTTGAAGTGCCTTCCTGGCCCTGGCTCCAGACTAACTACAGGGGGTATGCAGCCCTTTGTGTGGAGACAGTACACACCCTATTCAGGTGTAAGTGGGGCTGGGCCCAGGTCCCCCCTCCCATCCTGCCAGTGATGGTACAGCCATGTGACCAAGAGACAGGCTACAGGCACCAAATGGCTAAGGCAAGAAAATGCCAACTTACTAAAAGTGGCATTTTTAGAATTGCTATTTACAATCTGACTTCACCTTCAGTTGGGATTTTAAACTGCAATTCCAGAGACACCAAACATGAAGGGCTTGCATGTTCCCATTGGGAAATGATACTTATAAAATGTAATAAAGTAGTTCCAGTGTTATCCTATGGGAGAGGTAGGCCTTGCAGTAGTGAAAAACGGATTTAAGAGTTTTTCACAACCAGGATATGTAAAACTTAAAAGTACATGTCCAACTTTTTTAATACACTGCATCCTGTCTTTGGGGCTGCCCAGGGCCTACCATAGGAGTAACTTACATGTATTAGGACCTTTGCCAGGTCGAAAGGACAGTCTAAAACTGCACACACACACAGGCTGCAATGGCCGGCCTAAGACATGTTTAAAGGGATACTTCAGAAATGGCACAGTCAGTGCTGCAGGCCCACTAGTAGCATTTATTTTACAGGCCTTGGGCACTGGTAGGGCCACTTTACTAGGGTCTTACAAGTAAATTAAATATGCCAATTGGTATAAAATGTTTCTAAATGAAATGCTACTGATGACAAATAAATACAATAAATAAATACATTTGCATATTAAACATACCTAAAGTTGGTGCATCCCTAATTTCAATGTCTATTTTTGTCAAATTCCACTTGACAATTATTATCCTAATCAAACCTTTTTTCAGTATTTCCCTTATATGCTTAGTCTTCTCTGAAAAACCTTTGACAAACGTACGGTAATACTGATTTAACTCAAATAAGATCTTAATTCTTCATTTTCCTATGGAGAAATTACCCTTAGTACTTCATCTACCAACTTTTCTCTTGTCCTTTGGTATAAAGCAGTCAGATTAGAGTAACAAGGGCATTATTGTAATTTTGCATTTTACTACATACCTACCTCATCGCAAATGTGGTGCATACCATAGCATCGCAGTGAACCCTGGTAGGCATCTACTGACTGTTACTACTGCTACTACCGTAAAGTATCCAGAACCATCAAGCTCAAAATAAAACTTACGTGGCGTACTCCGCTGAATGCGGAAAGGAGGCAACTCCTTTTTGTTAATTAACCCTCACACACCCTATTGGTGTCATGCTTCATCATCGGGTTCACCCTGACTCCTAAAGGTCAGGGTGGGCTCAACCGTATTTCAGGGAGCGCTTAGGAGATGTAGGCCAGGGGGTCTAAAGATAAAAATCCTACTGCGTTCCCCAGGTATCCCTTTATTCATGGGGACGTAGCGGATATTAAAAATATATAAAAATATGTGTGTTTTTGGAGGTAATGGTCCTATGACCCTAAGAATATGCCAACATGTTTCAGCCCTTGTAAGCGGCCTGCTCGGTCGTGGGCAAACAAAATTCCCTCCCTGGTTTTTACTAAGGATGTTTCCTATATATTTGTGTTGACGGAACAGAAAGCTGGTCCCTCGTGAAAAATGGAGGGTATACTTATCTCTCCATCTAAAGTGAACGCAAAAATTCCGCCCGATTGAGGTGGGATAAACGTTTCTCATGGAGAGCGGGACGGGGTAGCCTTGTAGTCAGACGTACTCCAAAGGTCCTGCCCCTCTGACAACCTGTTCGGCTCCCGCGTTTCCCGGCATTGGCTCCTCCGTCACGTGTGGTTAGATCTACTGACTGTTAACTAGTCTAGATTTTCTATTCTCAGTATTTCTGTCTGACATGTTGGTTATTCCCAAAATATGGACACTCCCCCTTGCTCATGGTTGTCATTTTTGTTATGTGATAGTGATACATGGGCAATGCAGTGGGCAGTGGAACATGTGAATAATTGATGAAAATGAGAAGCTGATATTTGGGAACCAGATTCGTATTTACTAAAATCTAAAGTGGGTATTTGGATACATTTTATTTGCAGAAAAGAGTGAAACTTTTCTGGAGGAATTAGACTATTTACCTAAAATGAGTAGCTGGTGTTTGAGAGCACAATGTGTATTAAACAAATGTCAAACTCATGTTAGAGGAAAAAATCTATTACATTTCTATCAATTCAATTCAATTAAAATCTTTATTTCGGTTTAATTTAAACCATAAAAGATACACAATAACAGGTCACACACCATAATGATAAGAAACATACGAAAGAATGGCCTTTCATAGGTACCGCTTTAGACCATTTACATAGGAAAATTCACAATTTAAATACAAATTCTTAAAAAAAAAAAAAGAAGATAAAAGAAGGCGATCATCTATTTAACAATTTAAAAATATAACAAATACAAAAAAAATGCTAGGCATAGTTGAATATGTCAAAGGCATTTGAGGAGTACGTAGATCAAATAACATTGCAAGTAACCAAGGACTGTAGGTGACTATCTGTACGTCCTTTAAGTGCAACTTCCTAGTGGGAGTCTAATCAAAAAGTGCAAATGCTTTAAGTGCAACAAGTATACTTAACAGGACATTCTACTTAGTCTCTCATTAATTTATAAAGTGCAAGTGCAAAGCTAATTGGTGGCATAATTCCAAAATACACATGTGCATAAGATCACTAAAATTTCAAGCCTTCCTTTACTCTTATTATACCTACATCAAACAGGTATCTGCTGACACTGAAGACTATTTTTTGAGAAGTGACAGTTTCCAATATTCTTTCTGCCTCTAGACAAGACCTAATGGCCATATTTCGGCAAATAGGTTTAATCCATTTCTTCCTAGATTTGACATAAGCAGGGCAAAAGAATAATATGTCTAGGTCATTTTCTCGTGTGTCAGATTGGCATAATACACAACACTCAGTATTATTCTCCCCTTGTTTTCGGACCCATTTCGATGTGTTTGAGTTGGTTTGCAGAACATCATATCGAATTTTCATGTATAGTGATTTTGCTAGCTGTGGCTGCACTTCGTCCAGAAATGGCTCAAAACTCGGAGTTGGTTTCATAAGAAGAAACTGGGTTGTTAGTGTACCGATAGCAGAGCTATGGGACACACTGTTTTGAATGTAAGCCCAAAAGGTGGATTTCAATATTTTCTTAGAAACCAACGTCAGTTGAGCGGGTTCTTCCCAAAAGTGCTTCAGCCCCAATTTACAAAACCAACAATGAATATGCTTAAGCCACTGGAGACTTGTACCTTGATCGAACCTTAAAATTTCTTCTAGCCCTTCTTTATAGTGGGCAAGTTCGGTTGTAGACCACAGTCGCACCCAAAACAATAATGGTCTTAATATGGCTTGGCAGTCAATACGTTTAATGTTTAGGTCCATAACAATAGGGATTAGAGGTGTGCGCACAGGGAGATGTAATAGCTTCCTGAAAAATTTATTTTCTCCGTCCGCGAAGGTATTCTTGCATGAGGGCCCCCATAGTTCCGCCCCATAAAGGGATGCTGATTGTGCCCTGTACTTGTATACCTCGAGGGCAGGGGATACCGCCTTAGAAGTAGTGCTCTCATGTTTCTTTACTATCGTTAGGGAATTTTGGAGCAGGACAGTCTTGCTTTTCTCCAATTGCGGTTTCCAGGTCATTTTGGTGTCCAGGGTTATGCCTAGATAATTAAAATTCTGCACATATTCTAGCTTCTGATTTTTAACAGTTAAGTTCTTCTTGAAAGATTTGTGTGGGTTAACTGCCATGTATTTTGTTTTGCTAGAATTTATTTCAAGGCCCTTAGTATCACAGTATGCGCCAAAAGAATCTATTTGACATTGTAAACCTTTTGGGGTTTGAGATATTAAAATAGTGTCATCTGCGAATAAGAGGGCTGGTACTGGCACCCCCCTAACTTGGGTGAATCATGTGCACAGCCCAATAGATGCTCTGGGATATCGTTTATGTACAATGAGAATAGGGTGGGCGCCAGCACACACACTTGCCTTACGCCCCATTTTACAGGGATTGCCTCAGTAAGTTCGCCCCTCGGACCCCATCTAACCTTTGCATAGTTGTCCTCATGCAATCTTATTATTTGCACGAGGAGTTCCCCTGGCACCCCTTGGTCTTTTAGGGATTTCCAAAGTAGGTTTCTAGGGATGAGGTCGAAAGTGGCCTTCAGGTCGATAAAGGCAATATACAGATGGCTCATACAGAGAAATCTAAAGACCTGGTCAATTGTGCTGGTTCTGGCTCTAAATCGAGCCTGATATTTTGAAAGAATACAGTTCCCCTCAATCCAGTCGTTTAGTTTTGTTAAAATTTGTCTAGCATACATTTTTTGTAAAATATCTATTAAACTAATAGGTCGGTAATTTGCAGGGTCTTGGCGGTTACCTTTTTTTTTAAAAAGTGGTAATTTCGGCCCCTTTCCATGATTCCGGGATTTGTGCACCCGCAGCGACTGAATTGCAATGAAATTTAATGTATGGGCCCCAAACAGTTTTATCGTGCCTCAATAAGTCTCCTGGTATCTTATCTGGGCCTGGTGCCTTTTTGGAGGTAATGGTCCTATGACCCTAAGAATATGCTAACATGTTTCAGCCCTTGTAAGCGGCCTGCTCGGTCCCGGGCAAACAAAATTCCCTCCCTGGTTTTTACTAAGGATTTCTCCTATATATTTGTGTTGACGGAACAGAAAGCTGGTCCCTCGTGAAAAAATGGAGGGTATACTTATCTCTCCATCTGAAGTGAACGTAAAAATTCCGCCCGATTGAGGTGGGATAAACGTTTCTTATGGAGAGCGGGACGGGGGTAGCCTTGTAGTCAGACGTACTCCAAAGGTCCTGCCCCTCTGACAACTTGTTCGGCTCCCGCGTCTCCCGGCATTGGCTCCTCCGTCACGTGTGGTTAGATCTACTGACTGTTAACTAGTCTAGATTTTCTATTCTCATTATTTCTGTCTGACATGTTGGTCATTCCCAAAATATGGACACTCCCCCTTGCTCATGGTTGTCATGCTTGTTATGTGATAGTGATACATGGGCAATGCAGTGGGCAGTGGAACATGTGAATAATTGATGAAAATGAGGAGCTGATATTTGGGAACCAGATTCGTATTTACTAAAAACTAAAGTGGGTATTTGGATACATTTTATTTGCAGAAAAGAGTGAAACTTTTCTGGAGGAATTAGACTATTTACCTAAAATGAGTAGCTGGTGTTTGAGAGCACAATGTGTATTAAACAAATGTCAAACTCATGTTAGAGGAAAAAATCTATTACATTTCTATCAACTATTATTAGTAGATTTTTTAATGTTAATAAATGCTGAGTTTAGAAACCTTACTGCGGATGCTATTTCCTTGGTTTTAGTGAGCATATGCTGCTACGTTATTATATGAAGTTTTATTCAATAATTTTTTATTTTCACTGCTGTGAAAGGGCTAAGTCTGTATGATGCGTGAATTTATATGTTGTCTGAACTTTTTAGGTCTACAAAACCTGTGCGGTTGATTGAGTGTCCACACCTGTGAGTTATGTCTAAAACTGTTGTCTATGAGATTGTGAGATTTGTGCAACTTCAGATTGTGAAATCTGTGTAACTTCACATTTTTCCCATGATTCCCTTCCAAACAGATGCTCAATCATAATATGATACTATGAATTTACCTGGAAGAGAAGGATGAAATTATGAAAGTAACTGGAAAGCAAAAGTAAAGAAGGAGAATTAGACATCATGAAAAACAAAGGGAGTTTATATCAACCTTCATACCCATATCTGAACTACCTGTAAAACCTCTGTTTTTCTACCAATTTTTTGTAAAATGTAGAGAAGAATACACTGTGTTAGAAGAGAAATATACAAAAAAGGTGATGGGTAGAATGCTTGAATTAATCTCAGTCACAGGTAAGTGCAAGGACCGCAATGTCAGTCCACCGTTATTTTGTACACCATGCTATTTCTGTTTGGACCCATCCATATGCAAATCAGTCTTGACCCTTGTTGGAAAATGGCCCTCTTTGAAAGGTCACTCCAAACTTTTTGCCTGCTTCCTCTTCTTCTTTTTGTTGGCTTTAGGACTCTGAGCACTTTACCACTGCTAACCAGTGCTAAAGTGCATGTGCTTCTCCCCTAAACATGTGTGTAACAGGTGTATGCATAAGTGGCATATTTAATTTACCTGTAAGTCCCTTGTAAAATGGTATACCCAGGGCCTGTAAGTTAAATGCTACTAGTGGGCCTGCATCACTGTTTGTACCATCCACAGAAGTAGCCTTTCAAACCTGTCTCTGGCCTGCCATTGCAATGCCTGTGTGTGTTCAGTTAACTGCCACTTCGACTTGGCATTTAAAACTATTTGCCAGGCTTGAAATTTCCCTTTTATTACACATACATCACCTCTAAGGTAGGCCCTAGGTAGCCCTAAGGGCAGGGAGCTGTGTACATGAAAGGTAGGACATGTACTGGTATGTTTTGCATGTCCTGGCAGTGACAAACAGCCTATTTCATACTGTGAGGCCTACTCCTCTCATAGGTTAGAACTGGGAATTCCTTAATACACTTTTAAGCTGCAATTCCTGATCAGAGAAGATATGTTTTGTCATGTTGTCATGTTTTGTCATGTTTCATATGTTTGGAATGGTAATGACAAATCCTCCTTTCTGGTAAAGTTGGATTTGGCATTACTATTTTAGAAATGCCACTTTTAGAAAGTTGACATTTCTCTGTGTTTATAACTCTGGGTGCTTTGCACGTCTGGGCTGGGTGAAAGCTACACTTTGTGTATTCCCTCTAGTCAGCCACAACACAGGAAGGATAGGTGTGTCTGAGCACCCATCTGCATACATCTTTATTCTGATGGCTTTGTTTGGGCAGGATGGAAGGAAGGGGCTAGCACTTAAGTTGAATAGGCAGTGTCCTGTCCTCACACAAAGGGCTGATTTCCCCCCTATAGTTAGCCTGGCAGACATGACTGGGCTGAAAGCAGAACCTGTGCACTTTAGAGAGCCTCTCTGAAGTCACCCCCACATCAAAGGCACTTTTGGGTATACGTACTGGGTCTCTGACCCCCTAAAATCAGACACTACTGGACTTGTAACTGAAGCTCTGCCAGAAGATCTGCTGTTCTGCTTAAATAACTCAACTGGACTGCTGATCTGGAAGGTCTGCTTTTCTGTTTGTTGCTGTGCTGACTGCCGCTCTCTGACTCTGCTGAAGAGAGATAGACTCTACCTTCTCTCCAAGTGATCTCCAAGGGCTTGCCTTCTGTTGCTTGAGACTCAAGTAGATCAAAGTGTCTATCCCTGCTCCTGTGCCTGGCTCACTGGAAGTGGCCCGGATACTTGCAACATGGATTTCGAAGCATCTCCTGTCTGCGTGTAGCAGAACCGGTGCACCGACCCTGTTGTGGGAGTAAAATTGGAGCATCAGAACCAGCGCATTGCTTCCAGAGTTCGATGCATCGGATTGCGTGTCACCTCCGCTTGATGAGATCGATGCATTCCCTCGACTGCGTCGCTTTCACTGCGTGCAGAAGAACTACGCATCTCGCTATTTGCGACCAGGAAAGGTACTTTGTTCACCAGGGCCTGCGTGGGTCCTGTAGCCAGACGGCACTCCATCGTGGTCGACCCGAACTTTGACTTTGCCCTTGTCCAGCACGACTTAAAGTAACTTTTTTTGCGCTACTTGCTTCTAAGCGCTTTACTGCATTTATTCCTTTCAAATTCAATATTTCAACTTCAATACATTGGATTTTTGTTGTTTTGGTCTTGTTTTATTCAGAATATAATAATCTATTTTCTTAAACTTGTGTGGAGTCTTTGTGGAGTATTCATTCTGTTACTGTGTGTGTGTGTGTTGCACAAATACTTTACACATTACCTCTTTAGATATGCCTGCCTGCCTGCTCTGTGCCAAGCTACCAGAGGGTGAGTACAGGTTATCTTTTAGTGTGTATCTAGCTTAAACTGCCTGGCCTGGGTGCATACCTCAACCAACCAGGAATACCCTTTCTAACAACCCTGCTCCAATAGGAACAGTCCAGCTCAACCTGCCAAGCCAGGTCCTCCCTGAACTGGAACACAAGCAACCCAAGACCGGTTTGCCCTGATTGGGGCTCATCAGTTGGGTGTAGGTTGAATCCAGTGGCACATTGAGTATGGGATCCACGTCTGGGCATATCGGTCGCACTTAAGGCATTGCACTAAAGTATACAAAAAGGTGATGCATGAAATGCTTGCATGTTCTGTGTTAGAAGAGAGAGGTAACCTTAAATCTGCTAAGGAGAATTTTACACCCGTGGAAAATCTGTTGGCAGAATTACCACAATCACAGTCTCCTAGCGACAGTAATACTACTGGTGCAAAGATGGAGAATCTTTAATCATTGTTCTTACCACTTCTGTCAATCCCACCTGTAAATCCGTACATCAGTTTTCTTTTTGTAACTCGATGTTCTGTGTTATGAGCTTGCTCTGAAGGGTTGTGGTTCTAATGCCTGCGCTGCCACAGATGCGAAGCCCCTGCCTGCTAGTTACACATGAATGTTGCAAGCTCTTACCCAGAATGAGCTATCTCAAAAAATACTTTGCATTTTTACATGTGAATATCAAGAATGGAAAATCTTTACTTGTCTTTCTTGAGAGAGTCGCTTCAGCTACTTTAAACTGCTTGTCTTGTTTTTTAAGAAACCTAGCAATTTAAAAGCCTCTCTTCGTTGAGTCAGTTACGGGAACAGGCAAATCCCTCTTCAATCTAAAACTTCCATCATCGTATTTCATAATTCTTAAATACAAGACTCCTCGGTGCATTAAGGTCTTTATTTGATGCTGCAGCACATTGCACAGTGCAGCTAAACAACTGCCTCTCCATTAGGTGGTGATTGACCTGAAGTGACTGACTCATTTCTGCCGTCGATGATGCAATGAAAACCACCAATTTTTAGCCAAGAACACAAGTTAGCTACAGTTTTCAGAACACAGAGAAAATATGTACACAACACCCAATATGGAATCCCCTAAACCTGCCTGCATCCCATGTTACCTCTGTGTGACTTACTTATTAGGATTCTGCTTCCGCAGCTCTTTTGGTCCTGCAGCTGTGCTCTTTCTGAAAGGAGGGGGAAATATTTAACTCTTAAAATGATTATTGGATGCTCTCCAGCAATAGTTCATTGCAGTCTGAACTGGTGATGTGTTAAGGAACAAACCAACCAGGGGTCACAGTACTGTGTAGCCAGGGTCAGACTGAGACAGAAAATAGGATAAGGCACCAAAATAAAATTGGCCTCCATAAGTGAATCCAATAAGTAAAAAAGTGACGCACATTTGCAAATCGGGCCAGTTTTGAACTTGAAAAGACACGCTATATAGGTGTTTTGCCAGTGCTTAATTTGTAAAAAATGAAGTGCCATGGCCCTTGTCGGAAGGCCACTGTAGTTTGCACCACCCAGTGCCCCTGCCAGGACTGCCAATGACCGTACCAACACAACTACTGACCATCACACTCCTATAAGTGTAACAGCTCACACTATTCCAGGTGCTCAATACTATGAAGATGGCTTGAACAGCATGTATTAGTCCTTTCATAATGTATATTGAATTAATCAACAACTATTGTATTGTTCATTTCTAAATTAGACAGTCAGCGCCACCATGTGGCAGACTGTCATAAGTGCAGGTGTTGACAACAAAGTGCAAATTCTGAGCAATCCCCGGGTCAAATTAAGCACTGTGTTCTGCAAAGTATGGCAGATTGCATGCATTTTTGCTTGCTGCAGGTAATGTTTGTGGTAGTATCAGGAAAATTCAACAGTAAACAAGCATTGGGAAATGCATTAGGTTTCGCCTATGTGATTAATAATAAAAAAAAATTGTTGTAAGTTGTAGCTTGCTGAGCAGTTGTACAATATAAGTTACAAAAAGTCTGTTAAAGTGTTATGACTTGCTTATCTACAAAAAGGCAATTCATTGTGCTGTTACTAGTGGTATAGTACGGGTAAGTAATAGCAACATTTTGAAAATGAAATGAAAGAGGGAAATAATAGAATCAATTGATGTAATAGCAATATTATGTGTTTAGAGGAGTTCTGACAACTTTTGGGGCCGGTGCCACTGCTCCTGCTACACCATTCAAATCATGCCCCTACTGCCTGAAAGATAACTGCATTTGTGACTGCCTGTTTAGTAGTAAAATATAGCAATATTTGAGGTTTAGAGGAGTTATGACACCTTTTGGCCCTGGTGTCACTGCACCAGTTGCACCATTGGAATCATGACCCTATTGCCTGCTAGATAACTGCACTTGTGACTGCCTGTTTAGCAGTAAAGTTTAGCAATATTTTGCGTTTAGTGGGGTCGCTAGAGCTTTTGACCCAGGTGCCACTGCACCTGCTGCACCAATCAAATCAAACCCCTTTTAACTGCAAGATAACTGCAATTGTGTCTTCCTGTATAGTAGTAAAATATAGCAATATTAGGTGTTTCGAGGAGGTTATGACAAATTTTGGGCCCGATGCTGCTGCATCTGCTGCACCATTCAAATCATGACCCTGTTGTCTGCAAGGTAACTGCACTTGTGACTGCCTGTTTAGGAATAAAATAGAGCAATATTAGGTGTTTAGTGGGGTGCCTAGAGCTTTTGGTCCTGGTGCTACTGCTCCTGCTGCACCATTCAAATCATGACCCTAGTGCCTGCTAGATAAATGCACTTGTGACTGTCTTGTTTAGTAGTAAAATTTTGCGATGATATGGGTTTAGTGGGGTCCCTAGAGCTTTTGGCCCCAGTGCCACTACACCTGCTGCACCATTCAAATCAAGTCCCTTTTAACTGCAATGTTACTGCAATTGTGACTGCCTGTTTAGTAGTCAAATATAGCAATAATATGTGTTTAGAGGAGTTATAACAACATTTGGGCTCAGTACTAATGCACCTGCTCTACCATTCAATTTGTGACCCTGTTGTCTGCAAGGTAACTGCACTTGTGGTTGCCTGTTTAGCAATAAAATATAGCAATATTATGTGTTTAGTATGGTGCCTGGAGCTTTTGGTCCTGGTGCTACTGCACCTGCTGCACCATTCAAATCATGACCCTAGTGCTTGATAGATAACTGCACTTATGACTGCCTGTTTAGTTGTAAAATATAGCAATATTAGGTGTTTAGAGGAGTTCTGACAACGTTTGGCCCTGGTGCCACTGCACCTGCTGCACCATTCAAATCAAGGCCTTTTAACTGCAATTGTGACTGCCTGTTTAGTAGTCAAACATAGCAATATTATGTGTTTAGAGCAGTTCTGACAACTTTTGGCCCCGGTGCTACCGCACCTGCTGCACCATTCAAATCATGATCCTGTTGTCTGCAAGGTAACTGTACTTGTGGCTGCCAGTTTAGTTGTACAATATAGCATAGCTCTTGTATATTGCAACGTTTATTACAACATTTAGAATTTGATCATAATGACCAAATAGATTAAAGTTAAAAAATCAATCCGATAATGCCTACAAAGTGCAAAGAAAGGTACTGAGACATGAATGGGAAATGCAACAAACATTCTAAGGCTAAAGCATCTGCTTTACATAACTAAGTAATAAAAAGAAAGCATTCCAGCATGCCATTAGAAGCTGTCTGCCTTTTTGGTGGGAATAGATCTTATCTTGACAGTGAATGAGGCTTAAACAGTCTGAACAGCTTTAGTAGAAGTATCTGTAATGAATGCAGCCAGAGGAAGTTAACAAAAACAAAAGTTCCACACAAAAGCGAATGAACACTGTAATTCGGCCATGGGAACTGATAAGAGCCCCCTTTTAAGGTATATTAAATATAAGAGATTTCACAAGCACAGGGCAAGCGTTGTGCAGGCGAAACCTAAAAATAGCCCACCAGACCAGGCCCACAAACAGCCAAAAAAACAGCGCACACACTGACATGGCAGAACAGCCCATTGGGCTATACGCCAGATTGCCCTATAAGCCAGTCAGACACAGTGAGTAGCTGCGTTTAAGTGTAATGTGTTCAAAGTCAGATCGTTATTTAACTTATGCTTTACTTTAATTAAAGGTACTGACATACAGCGCATAGCTTTAGTAAGGAGTGGGAGCTTTATCGAGCGGAATATACACCCCCCCTCCCAAAACATTAGTTAATTGTACCCGAGCTCGCAACTACAAAATATGACTCATGCTAAACATTACCACAGACAACCAAACGCAATGTTGTTTGCACATCTTTCAGTACACAGATAAAAAGTAACATAACATAAGAAAAGCACTGGAAAAGCCACTCGTTCTGGCTGTAATGTGCTAATGTTTGCAAACTGCCTTACCAAATAAAAGCAGGCAAATTGCCTTTGCCAATGCTTTTTTTTTACACGGCTGGATTGTGTATCCTGCTGCCTGCCTGTGTGTGCGTATATACATGTGGGTGACACTCGCTTATGATTCCTAATTAAAACTTTAAAAAAGCCTTCTCTAAGAAGAAAAAAACAAGAACTGCTTTTTGCATTGAAGGCATATATGACATGAAGACTAAAGGGCCAGGTGTAATGGCAAATTCCAGGGTTTGTGACTGCAAAAACCATTTTGCTAAGTGTTAGAACTGGAGGTCTCTAGTTGGCAGAGGTAGGTACCTTTGTCCAAATAGGGACCCTTGCTTCTAGTCAGGGTAAGGGGGATACACTACTAAAATAACCCCTGCTCACCCCCTTGGTAGCTTGGCACGAGCAGGCAGGCTTATCTCAGAGGCAGTGTGTAAAGCATTTGTGAACACATACAGTAACCCAGTGACAACACTACAGATGGACAACACCACACAGGTTGTAGTATAAAAATAGATATTTTTATATAGACTTAACACAAGACCCAAAACGACAAAAATCAACAATACAATACGAAAAATATGACTGTCAAATGGTAGAAAATAGCTCAGTTCAATAAAGATGATAAATGCGACACTTTACTCTCAATATACCTTTGGATGCGTAACGCAAAACAAACAAAAGGGTCGCAGGGAAGGTGATGCTTCGATTCCTTACACGCAGAAAGGAGGATGCGTCGGTTTCTTACTGCGGCCCGGTTCCGATGCGATGATGATCCGGTGCGATGCGAGAAAATGGCGTCTTGCTTGCGGTGCGACAACGTTGACGGGATGCGTGCACGCCCGACGGCCGTGCGGCGACTCAGCAATCTTCTGAGCCGCGACAGGCCTTGCGACGCACTTCTCCGGTGATGCGCCGGCATCCTCTGTGGCGGCGGCACGCTTCTCCGGTGAGGCGAGGCGCTTCGGTGATGCGAAGGCGACAGCGGGAGCGGCGGCACGCTTACTCCGCGATGCGACGACAACTGCTGTGGCGGAACACTTCTCCGGTGATGCGGGGAGCTTCGGTGATGCACCAGCGGCAGCGGCGGCACGCTTACTCTGCGATGAGACGACAGCTGCTGTGGCGGCGACACGCTTCCTCTTCGTTGCGTCGCGCTTCCAGCTCCCAGCGACACGCAGTCTCTCAGAAGGCCCAACAGCAGTAGGCACTTCAATTCCCAGCAAGGGAATTCAGGAGGGGAGCTGGGGGTGAAGTCTTGTATCCCTGAGACTTCAGGCAGGAGGCAAGCTCAATGTTCAAGCCCTTGGAGATCTTCTTCAAGATGATGAACGCACACTCAGTCCTTTTCTCCTTTCTTTGGCAATAAAGTACCCACTGCAGGCCAACCCCAATAACACGCAGCATAGGGGTAGTCTCCTCCTTCAGCTTCCTGGTTCTTCTCCTCAGCAAAGGTTTGTCTTGATTCCCAGAAGTGATCTAAAATCTTGGGGTCTGGGTCCCCATATTTATACAAGCAAGTCCTTTGTCCTCTGAAGGCAGAGGGCCCTGTACCTAGTACAAACCAGTTCTGGATGCATTCTGCCAGTGCACAACTTCTCCCTTTGTCAATGTGGGCCAGGGACATCAGACGCACCACAGGAGGTGGAGCCAGCATTGTGGAAGGCAGGCACAGCCCTATTCAGGCCCAGGTGCCACTCCTCCCACCACTCTACATGCAGATAAGTCTATTCAGCCCTGTGCTGACTCACCCTGTCTCCTGGAGTCCCCCAGCCCCTGTCACTCACAAAACCAGACATACAATACTCAAGCTAGCAGAGGCAGGCTGGATGGTTAGGCAAGAAAATACATACTTTCTAAAAGTGGTATTTTCAAACACAGAATGTTAAAACCAACTTCACTAAAAGATGTATTTTATCATTCTGAGTTCAGGCATACTAAATTCGTTTTTCTACCATGTTCCCTGGGTCAGTTAGGATTATAAGATGTTATAATCAAACTGCCCATTCTGGCCTATGGGGACAGGTAGCCTTGCAATAGTGAAAAACGAAATTGGCTGTAATTCACTATCAGGACATGCCACACACATCAGGGCATGTCCTACCTCTTACATACAATGCACCCTGCCCGCAGGCCTACTTTAGGGGTGACTAACATGTAGAAAAGGGAAGGTTTGGGGACTGGTAAGTGGGTGCACTTACCAAGTCGACATGGCAGTACCAGACTGCACACAGGCTCTGCAATGGCAGGCCTGAGACATGCTTTCCAAGCTGCTCTGGTGGGTGGCACAACCAGTGCTGCAAGCCCACCAGCAGCATTTGATTTACAGGCCCTGGGCACACGCGGTGCACTGTACTAGGGTCTGACAGTAAATCAAATAAGCCAATCATGGAGTCACTAATCCATACATCAATTTATAACAGAGAGCATATGCACTTTAGCACTGATCAGCAGTGGTAAAGTGCCCAGAGTCATCAAACCAACAAAAACAGGTCAGAAAAAGTACAAGAGGAAGGCAAAAAGTTCAGGGATGACCCTGCACAAAGGGCCAAGTCCAACACAACCCCCTTCCAGCCAAAACGCAGGGTAGACCAATCACTACCTTGATGGGCTTCCCTGCTTTGAGCGATAGAACCTGGAACCTGGCACGCAACAGCAGGGGCATATTCCAGTTCTACGCCACTGTGAACCTATTTGGATCCCTCTGTCCATACTCTCAGGGCCCACTAAGCTAACCCATGGGGAACCCTTCTCCTCACCTGTGGACACCATCTGTGCAGCACCTAACCTTAGCTTGCTCACAGGTGTGTCCCAACAGACAGACAGTACCCAAATGGCCAACACAGAGGTGTGGCCCAGTCCACCCCTGGGGTGTGACTTCTGTCCGCCTCCCAGGGGCAACTCTGTCCACCAAGACAGCAAGCCACAGTGGCCACTGACAGCTGTCAGTGATGAGAGCCAGGCCCCAGGCCTTTCATGGTTCTCCAACCTCTGCGGCGTCAGAGAGCGGGGGGTGGTAGCCCCAGGTTCCTGGTACCCTTGGTCCACTCTCCCTCCTGTCAGGCCAGGTATGACATCCTGACACTGACCCACCAACCCCGGGCCTGTACCCGGTGGCCGGGCAGGAGACTGGGGTGGGCTTTCCCAAACCCGGTCCTCCTCCTCCTTGGGGCTCTGTACCCTCCCACCTGGAGTGGTACCCCCTTCCAGAATTGTCAGGGCACCTGTGGCAGGTGTCCCACACAATTCGCCCACCAGTTCAGGGGTGCTACCCTGCAACTGATCTACCCCACAGGGATCTAAACCCTCAGGTTGCACCGGGGTCAGAGGCGAGGACTCCCTCCCTCTGCACCCCCTTCCAGAGTTCTGAACCCTCCCAACTGGAGTGGTACCCCTAGAAGCTCCATTGGTCAGGACACTGCTTACAGTTGTCCCTCCCTCCAGCTCAGGGACAGCCTGAACCTGGCTCCCCAACCCAGGGGCTAAACCCTGCAGCTGAGCATCTGCCTGGCACACCAGGACTTCCTGGGGAGCACACATGCCCCCCGAGGGTGACACACAACTCATGTGTCATGTGAAAGTCTGCCTGGCGCAGATCTCCCGACCCCTGTCCATCTGACAGTACGTGAAGATACCCCAGGACAGAAGTGGTGTCACCATGGTCACTCATTGGAGACTCAGCCCTTCTGGCTGGCCCCTGACCCACTGGTTCTTCCACTGGGGACTCTTTCCCCCTCTCACCCCTCAATCTGGACTTCTGCACCCTCCTAACTGGAGCGGCACCGCCAGACACCAGAACCACTGGAGCTCCATTTACAGACGCTCCAGGTTCTCTAGACCCTGGGAGATCCCCCTCAAATGGCCTACCAGTACAGTCTATGCCCCCAACCTGGTGTTCCCTTAAGGAACCCTTGAGGCCCTGAGACTGGGTTTCGGGCACCTTGGGACACGCAGTCCCACACTCACTCCTTCTCCGCAGAGACAGGACGTGAGCCCCTACACCCTTCCCACTACACTGGGACCTAGCTGGGCTACTCTGAACCTCTTCCACCACGCAGGTCCGGAAGATACCTGAGCCACTCCTTTTAGGATCACTCCCAAATGCCTCTTCAGACCCTCTGGAATCCACCAAAAGGTCTGCCTCCATTGTGAGCTCCCTGGGGTCAGAGAACTCAAACTCCACCAGGTGTTGGCATAGCTTTGGAAAATAGGGACTTACAATATGCTCTCCCTCAATTGGCTCACACAGTCCCACCAAACTATCCTTCACCTCACCATCCAGTGCCTTGCACACGTACCCCACACCACCCTCCTGAGACTGGCAAGACAGTATCTGACTGCCTCTGTCACTCAACCCACACTCTTCTGGGCGGTCTTCACACTCACACACCAGGACTTCAACCATGGGGGAACCCATCTCCCTGCACCTCTCATCTAGAGTCAGTAGAGTGTCCCTCCCACCCCTAGGACTGTGAACCCCTGTGCCAGTTCCCCAATTCACCTCAGGGACACTGCGCACCACTGGAGCTACCTCATATCCTTGAACCTCCTGGTGTATATTAACCCCCTCCTTCAAGAAAGGCGCCACATCTCTGGGTGTGTGTACTATTCCCTCAGCACTAGATAACTCAATATTGCTGCCACCATCTGAGCTGGACTCCACCTCCAACCCAGCCAAGCTCACTTCCTGAGCTACACAAATTTCTTCTTTTTGGGTTAAGACCCTCTTGGCCCCAGCCCTCCCGAGCTCCTCATCAAGCTCTCTCAGCCTCTGCTCACAAGCCAGAAGCCAGCTATCTTTTTCTGTTTCTTCCTCACTTTCAGAGAATTCCTCATCCTCAGACTCAACTGGTAGTGTTGCCTTCCAGCGGGGTAACTCATAATGAAATAGGGATGCCTCTAGATCCTCCCTGGACCTTCTCCTCACAGGCAGCCCCCTTTCCTTGCAAAACACACATAGCTCCTTCATTGTGTAGATGAACATGTGCCAGAAGTTAAGTTCCATTTTGCAACAACTAACCAGAGTCCTAGTATCAAAAATACTTCCAGGGGGGCGTGGCTATGCGGCGTAGCAAGATGGCCGTGAGCTAGGGTCGCTCCGTTCCACCTTCCCTGAAAACGTAACTCCGGTACATTTATCCGTCCCCCCGAGACGGGTATTCGACAGCGGATGAGCCGCTGATTGCAACGAGCCCAAACTCGGACGTCAGGGGTCCCAAGAGCCGAAAATAGCGCTGTGTCTGCCCGCAGCCTTTTCCAGCGTACAAGCCGGGATCTGGAGTGGCGGCCGCACCCGGCAGTGTGCGTGCGGAGGGCAGCGAGCACCTGTGGCGGACCCTGGTGAGCGGGTCGTGCTCTTTGGACAATATTGTGCAGCCGACGGCGAGATCATCGGTGAGTGTTGCGGTGCTCGATGGTGCTGTAGTTTGAGCTGAGCCCCGGGGGGGCTACGATAGCGCTGACAGACGGCGAGGACAAGGGGGTGGAGACCGCTGTAGCAGTATGGCCACACTTAATAAAGGCCCCCTGGAAGGTCGTAGTGCCCCCAAGCTGCATTGAACCTGGAGGAGGGGCCCTTATATCACGCAGTCAGGAATCCGGGGAGCCTGGTCCATGAGGAACGAGTCGCGGTGGGCACGCCATTCAAGCTGCGATCGGGGGAGCAACACATAGACTGGTGCGACAAGTGGTCTGAGAAACCCCCCCACCCCCAGCTGA
This sequence comes from Calotriton arnoldi, assembly GCA_963921515.1. NCBI lineage: Eukaryota > Metazoa > Chordata > Amphibia > Caudata > Salamandridae > Calotriton > Calotriton arnoldi. The sequence goes on along the minus strand of CAWUFW010000371.1, from coordinate 360,431 downwards.
CCGTGCACGAATACGGCAGGACCGTGCCTCCTATTTCTCCCCCCCCTCCCCGCCTAGCGGGCTTACCGGGGGCCGCAACGCTGGTGGGCCTCGCCGCTTCGCCACAGGAGTCAGGATATTGAAGGGCCTGTGGATCAGTGCGCACACGTGGGGTACGCCCCGGCAATACCGCCACCTCTCCCCTGAGGATCGCGTGAGTCCTGGCTGGACCGTCGTCCACGTGGTCGGCCCATTGGTGGACAGTGTGAAATCAGTGCAGAGGGTCCCGTGGCCCTTAGCGGGGAGGAGAAGAGTCCATCTCAAGTGCCCTATACCCTCCCTGGACGACCCACAGCGGTGCCCGGTGCCTGCAGGTGGAGAACATCCACCCTTTCCCCCCCACCCCCTCGTCTACGTTGAGGGCGACCAGCGCCGGGAAACGTTGTTGCCAGCTGTGTGGCCTCGGTCCCGAGGTGAACTCGACCCAAATCGCCATGTCAACTGCAAGAGGCACTAAGGTCACCCAGAACAACAAACTGGACCGCTATACCTGTCCGAAGGCGGCTTTGCCCGAACAGCAGCACCTAAAAGAAAAGCCAGCGGGGGGACAGAGAGTGAGGTCCCGGAACTAACTTTGAAAGACGTCATGGAGGCCATCACTGGGGTGCGGGCTTCCATGGAACAACGGATGAACACACTCTCCTCCGAAGTAATGCTCATCAGGGCGGACCTAGCAACAAACAGAGAGAAGGTCAAGCAACTGGAACTTACTACGTTGAGTCTGGTGAGCGATACCGCACAACTACAAACTGAAGTCCAAGAACTGCAAGCATTCCGGAAATTTGCAGAAAACAAGCTTGACGACTATGAAGGGCGCACAAGGCGCAACAACGTGCGCATTTCAGGGGTACCGGAAAAAGCAGAGGGACAAGCGACAGACCTCTTTGTGGAAAATCTAATCACTGCCCACCTACAACCGAAAGGCCTATCGCACCTCTTTGTGGTCGAAAGAGCCCACAGAGTTCCAGGGGGCCGCCCAAAGCGTGGGGCCCCCCCACGCTCGATACTGGCCAGACTCTTGAACTACAGAGACAGAGACATTATCCTACAAACGGCCAAGGTAGCACCGCCACTTCGATATGAGAACTCGGAAATCACCTTCTTTACGGATTTCACGCAGGCAGTGCAACACCAGAGACGATCATTTCTGGCAGTCAAGAAGAGATTCAGGGAGAAAGGCCTAAAATACGCAATGCTGTTCCCAGCCCGGCTCCGGGTGGAAGCTGAAGGGAGAACCACATTTTTTGATTTCCCTGAGGCCGCAGAGGAGTGGCTGGACGGCTGGAGGGATGCTGCGGAGCACAACTCCCGCTGATACTAGACCCATCAAGTTGAACAATTGCTGCTGGTGTCGGAAGTGCTGACCGAGACGACACTCGCTCGCCATTGAACATTGCCTGCGTGACGCAGAAACAGGTAGAACGCTGTTGGGCAGTCACAAACTCGAGGGCTTCGGACTAGTAATTTGTAATGAAACTACAGCTTAACCCTGCCCGGGGTACTTTATGGACCATGTAATTGGAGAAGGGGGGGTGGGAGCGGGACACCGTATTCTCCCCCAGTTTTCTTCTTTTAGTTTAGTCATTGGCCGACATGCACTCTGCATTAAGCGAGTAATGGGCAGTTTTTAGCCCAGAGTGCAGGGAAGCAGGGAGGGGGGTAGTTGGGTGGGACTGTTGAATTGTTGTTTGTTTAGGTTGAATCGACAAGGTACCATAATTTTATTGACGATGCTTGACTGGGAACACGTAGATAGTGATGAGTACGCACTGGGAGAAAAGTATTAAATTGATGAGCTGGAATGTAAATGGGCTGGGGGACAAAGTCAAACTATGTGTAGTATTGCAACATATTAAGAGACACGCACCAAACGTGGTATTGCTCCAAGAAACACACTTGGTAGGCAACACCTGCAAGGCACTCAACAGATGGGGATATAAGCTAGTAGCACACTCTGGCTTCACCACGGCTCGAGGGGGTCGGGTATGTGGCTGAAGAACTCCTTTCCAATGGTGGTAGCCTCAACATGGACTGACACATGAGGTAGATACATAGGAGTCACAGGGCAATGGGAAGGACAGACACTGAATCTGATGTCGGTATATGTACCTCCCGGACTACAAGGACCGGTTTTTAAAGACCTGGGCTCTATACTATTGTCCGTCCCTGACGGCCTCCTGATAGTGGGAGGGGATTTTAATTCTGTGGTTTCAGGCACACTGGATCGTCACCCTCCCCGAGACCTAGGTACCTCGAACCGGTGGCTACCAGATTTCTTAGAGACCCTAGGACTGATCGATGTCTGGCGATCTTTCCACCCTGACATGATCCAGCACACCTTTCATTCAGGGGCGCACCATAGCCTATCACGACTCGACTACCTGCTGATACCAGCGTCCCAAATTACCCAAGTTCAGGAAGTTAGACACATGGCGAGAGGCATTTCGTATCACTCCCCGATATGGGCCCAGTTTGTTATAGGCCAACAGAGGGTGGGTAGAGTCGCCTCCATTAGCCCCTGGCACCTTCGTAACCCAGAGGTCGGGAAAGAGTTGCACAAAGCAATGGAGCTCTATTTCCAGGAAAATTAGGGGTCGGTCCACTCCCGCCAGACAATGTGGGAGGCATTTAAAACTGTAATACGGGGACAGGCACTATCCCAGAAAGCCGGAGTGCGGAAAGAGAAGTTGAAAGAGGTAGTTGCAGCTGAGGTTGAAATCCTCCGGTTGGAGGAAGATCTTGATGGAGAGATAACGCCAGACAGACTTCATGTTTTACAACTCAAGAGAGACAGTTACAAAGCAATAGTGACGGAATGGGCCAAAGCAATGGGAAGACAGACATTGGGTAGAATATACGATCTTGGGGACAAGGCGGGGAGATTAATTGCATGGCTAGATAGAAAGGAACTAGCAAGTAGACTGGTGCCTGAGTTGACCGCTCAGACGGGCCGATCAATCACCGATCCACAGGAAATAGCAAACACATTCGCGGCACACTACAGCGAGATATACCACTCACGGACAGCATACACGGTGAGCGATTCGCAACAGCTGCTCAGAGATATTACCCTCCCGACCCTTTCTACTGATGACGTAGACTTGCTGGAAAGTGAACTCACTAACGACGAGATAGCCCAGGCAATTTGAAGTCTGAAATCAGGGAAAGCTTTAGGCCCGAATGGCTTGCCAATCGAACTCTACACATTTTTTCCAGATAGACTGGCCCCATACGTACGAGCAATGTATGAGGAGAGCAGGGAACGGAGAGTTCTTCCTAGGGATCAGAGGATCGCGACGCTGGTCACAATACATAAGGAGGGCAAACCGAAGACAGACTTTGCCTCTTATAGGCTGATTTCTTTGCTCAATGCGGAACCCAAGGTATTAGCTAAACTCCTCGCCAACCGTCTAGTCAAAGTAATTAACGGACTGGTTCACCCAGACCAATCAGGCTTTATGCCTCACCGCAACACCGCACTGAACCTGCGCAGAGTGCATGGGGTGCTGGGAAGGGCGGCCACCATCCAAGAAGCGGCAATAATTGTATCCCTTTGCCACAATGGCATTCAACACTATCGAATGGCCGTATCTCTTCGCAGACCTTGCAAAAATGGGTTTTGGGCCGCGCTTCACCCAATGGATTAAGCTCCTCTACTCGGAGCCCCTAGCCCAAGTGGTCGTCAATAACAAAAAGTCTGCAATATTCGAACTGAAAAGGGGGACTCGCCAGGGCTGCCCACTCTCCCCCCTTCTGTTGGCGCTAGCGCTGGAGCCACTGGCTTCATGGATTCGCAGAGATCCAGTGATACGAGGGCTGCGATGGGTGGAAAACTGGGAAGACCGCATTTCAATGTATGCGGACGATATCCTCCTTTTTTTGGCCTCCCCTAAGGCATCACTCAAAAGGGTACTAGACATATTTGCAGCCTTCGGTAGATACTCCGGCTATTCGATCAATTGGAGCAAATCTATAATGTACGTACTCAAGGGACCCCCGCCTAACCTTCCAAGAGGTTGCCCGATTCTGATTTCGACGGTAGGCTTCAAGTACTTGGGCATTTTCATCACAGCGGACCCCGGGCGCCGCTTTGAGCATAACCTCCTTCCACCCTTGCAAAGGTTGAAGAGAGACACGGTGAGCTGGAAGGCGCTCCCGATTTCATTGCTAGGCAGGGCGTCTCTTTTTAAGATGATGTCCCTACCCCGCTTTTTGTATGTGTTGCAGAATTACCCTGATCAAGTTCCTGCCAGCTATTTTAGGGAAATTGAAAGCTTGCAAAGACACTTACTGTGGGATGGAAAACCCCGTATTACTCTCAACAAACTTAACCTCAGCTGGATGATGGGGGAATTGGCCTCCCCGACCTTAAAAAATTCTATTGGGCAGCACACTTGGCCGCCATCAACCAAGGTACCTACCGCCGGATAGATGACCCAGCTATGCTATGGATCGATGGTTGCTGCCAGGTGGGAACTACAACAAAGTGCTGTATTCCAAATGCGGTCGAAATTGTCTTAAGGGGGCCGACCAAGCACTCGGTACAAGTCTGGCACGCTGCCAATAGAAGCTTGTGATGGGAACACAAGTTGACGCTGGCGACCCCCCTATGGGACTCTGAAAAGCTCGGGAACCTGTGGAAATCGAAGGGTTTCGATAAATGGGACCTCATAGGTATCTCTAGGATAGGAGACCTCTGGGTGAAAGGGGACATCAAATCGTTTGCCTCCCTGCAACGAGAATATGATTTGGCTACCACAGAACACTTCCGGTATATGCAGGTTCACCACGCACTACGTTCACAACTACAGAAGGAGGTCACTCCTCTGGAATCCTCGCCTCTCGAGGATAGATTGTTGGACGGCTACCTGCCGTCAAAGGCCATTTCCTTGACATACCAAAAACTGATGAATCACACCGGCGACCCACTCCGAGACACACGTGAGAAATGGGAAAGTGGCGGTATAGAAATAGACGATAAAGATTGGGTAGCAGCGACGGCATCCCCACGGGAGGTGGCTATATCGGCTAGGCTGCGGCTTGTCCAATTAAAGATACTACACAGAGTATACATAACAGGACCATGTCTAGTGAAAATGGGGGCAGCGGAGGACGGAACCTGTAGGAGACACTGTGGTAGTGTAGGAACCTTCATGCATATATTGTGGGAGTGCGAACACATCCAACGGTACTGGAGTAACATACACAAGACTATTAGTGAAGACCTTCTCTCACTATCCGCCCCGAGGCCAAGAGATGTCTCCTGAATGTGTGGGAGCCCACAGATCTGAATAATAAGCGCATCATATGGGTAACACTAGGTCTTATGGTAGCAAAGAGAAATATTGCACAATTATGGGGGGCCGCGCACGCACCAACAATAGAGACCTGGAGAAGAGACATGGACTGGTGCATGTTTAGGGAAAAGACGGTATACGTAGCACGAGGGTGCTCCCAGAAATGGTCACATATCTGGAACGAATGGAGTATATACCGGGGAGAAATCTGCACCCCCCCGAACATACCCGCCCGTGATGACCCACCGTCACCATAAATGTTGTCACAGCCTATAAGCAAGTACTCATGTATAGATCTGAAAGCAACAGTAATGAGCTACATATTTGTCTGCACTGTGATGTACCTTCTGATGTCGATTTATTATTTGTTCAATAAAAAGAAATATATTAAAAAAAAAAATACTTCCAGGAGGACACCAGAAAACAGAAAAAACAGTATGTGGTTGTGTTTGGTCTGCACTCACTAGTAGTGTACACCAATTACTGTATATGAGTCACAAATGCAAATCCAGAATCCTCACCGCTGACCACCAATGTTAGAACTGGGGGTCTCTAGTTGGCAGAGGTAGGTACCTTTGTCCAAATAGGGACCCTTGCTTCTAGTCAGGGGGATACACTACTAAAATAACCCCTGCTCACCCCCTTGGTAGCTTGGCACGAGCAGGCAGGCTTATCTCAGAGGCAGTGTGTAAAGCATTTGTGAACACATACAGTAACCCAGTGACAACACTACAGATGGACACCACACAGGTTGTAGTATAAAAATAGATATTTTTATATAGACTTAACACAAGACCAAAAACGACAAAAATCCACAATACAATATGAAAAATATGACTGTCAAATGGTAGAAAATAGCTCAGTTCAATAAAGATGATAAATGCGACACTTTACTCTCAATGTACATTTGGATGCGTAACGCAAAACAAACAAAAGGGTCGCAGGGAAGGTGATGCTTCGATTCCTTACACGCAGAAAGGAGGATGCGTCGGTTTCTTACTGCGGCCCGGTTCCGATGCGATGATGATCCGGTGCGATGCGAGAAAATGGCGTCTTGCTTGCGGTGCGACAACGTTGACGGGATGCGTGCACGCCCGACGGCCGTGCGGAGACTCGCCGATCTTCTGAGCCGCGACAGGCCCTGTGACACGCTTCTCCGGTGATGCGCCGGCGTCCTCTGTGGCGGCGGCACGCTTCTCCGGTGATGCGAGGCGCTTCGGTGATGCGATGGCGACAGCGGCGGCACGCTTACTCCGCGATGCGACGACAACTGCTGCGGCGGCACGCTTCTCCGGTGATGCGGGGCGCTTCGGTGATGCACCGGCGGCGGCATGCTTACTCTGCGATGCGACGACAGCTGCTGCGGCGGCGACACGCTTCCTCTTCGTTGCATCGCGCTTCCAGCGACACGCAGTCTCTCAGAAGGCCCAACAGCAGTAGGCACTTCAATTCCCAGCAAGGGAATTCAGGAAGGGAGCTGGGGGTGAAGTCTTGTATCCCTGAGACTTCAGGCAGGAGGCAAGCTCAATGTTCAAGCCCTTGGAGATCTTCTTCAAGATGATGAAAGCACACTCAGTCCTATTCTCCTTTCTTTGGCAATAAAGTACCCACTGCAGGCCAACCCCAACAACACGCAGCATAGGGGTAGTCTCCTCCTTCAGCTTCCTGGTTCTTCTCCTCAGCAAAGGTTCGTCTTGATTCCCAGAAGTGATCTAAAATCTTGGGGTCTGGGTCCCCATATTTATACTAGCAAGTCCTTTGTCCTCTGGTGCAGAGGGTCCTGTACCTAGTCCAAACCAGTTCTGGGTGCATTCTGCCAGTGCACAACTTCTCCCTTTGTCAATGTGGGCCAGGGACATCAGACGCACCACAGGAGGTGGAGCCAGCATTGTGGAAGGCAGGCCCAGCCCTATTCAGGCTCAGGTGTTACTCCTCCCACCACTCTACATGCAGATAGGTATATTCAGCCCTGTGCTGACTCACCCTGTCTCCTGGAGTCCCCCAGCCCCTGTCTCTCACAAAACCAGACATACAATACACAAGCTAGCAGAGGCAGGCTGGATGGTTAGGCAAGAAAATACATACTTTCTAAAAGTGGTATTTTCAAACACAGAATGTTAAAACCAACTTCACTAAAAGATGTATTTTATCATTCTGAGTTCAGGCATAATAAATTCGTTTTTCTACCATGTTCCCTGGGTCAGTTAGGATTATAAGATGTTATAATCAAACTGCCCATTCTGGCCTATGGGGACAGGTAGCCTTGCAATAGGGAAAAACGAAATTGGCTGTAATTCACTATCAGGACATGCCACACACATCAGGGCATGTCCTACCTCTTACATACAATGCACCCTGCCCGCAGGCCTACTTTAGGGGTGACTAACATGCAGAAGAGGGAAGGTTTGGGGACTGGTAAGTGGGTGCACTTACCAAGTCGACATGGCAGTACCAGACTGCACACAGGCTCTGCAATGGCAGGCCTGAGACACGCTTTCCAAGCTGCTCCAGTGGGTGGCACAACCAATGCTGCAAGCCCACCAGCAGCATTTGATTTACAGGCCCTGGGCACACGCGGTGCACTGTACTAGGGTCTGACAGTAAATCAAATAAGCCAATCATGGAGTCACTAATCCATACATCAATTTATAACAGAGAGCATATGCACTTTAGCACTGATCAGCAGTGGTAAAGTGCCCAGAGTCATCAAACCAACTAAAACAGGTCAGAAAAAGTACAGGAGGAAGGCAAAAAGTTCAGGGATGACCCTGCAAAAAGGGCTAAGTCCAACACTAAGGTACTACTACTACTAACCCCAAAAGTTTTCCCGATATGTAAAATGGGGTTTCACACTTGCTATTGAATGGCAATTTGGAAGGGGAGTGTTTTGGACATTTCTTCCCAACTGCGAGTCAATAATGTATGTATTAATGGTTTACAACCACAATTCCTGATGAAGATCATTGATTTGTTATTAAATCCCAAGTTGGGGTAGTAACTCATCTACGTTGGGGAAGGGTTCCCTTTTGGGCACTGCCCTTTGGGAATCAAGTTAGCAGCTTTGAGGGGAGTAGGGAGTGGTTCAAGGGACTGCTGTCAACTCTCGTTGAGATTTTTCAAAAGTGAACTCTTTATTTTAAAAGCAGTCCCATTTCCTTTACGAAATCGGTCTGTTTCAATAAAGTATTCAATGTTTAAAAGCAAACACAGGGAAGGTGGCGTGCTGTTCCTTACAGACCACCATCCTTGAGACTGTAATCCAACGCAGGGGTCGCAAATGAAAATTAATGTGGGAGGTCATTATTCTGAGAGCCGACCTATTAACTATTATTACATAGGTCAGCCCCCAAAATCAGATTGGATTCACAAAATATTTGTGAGTAATTTGCAACTTTTTGTGAATCCAATCTTAGTTCATCTGGTAATAGATGTGACAGATATTTGTATGTGCTTTTGAGATATCAAATTGTCTCTCATGCATTTCAATGCAAGCACTCCAATGATACATCAACCCGCAAATAGCTTGATGTAAGAAAAAAATACTACCCTGAGCAGAGCCAAACTCATTTTTTGGATGAAATTTGCTTACACTTTGTCCCAGGCACATCACCAAAGTGACACTAACGGTGCGAAGTGTTGATTTTGGGATTTTCTTTCCAGCACAAAAGATGTGTCATGCTGGAAAGTAGCCCCAAAGTAAAGCAAAGTAGTACTTTGTGCTACTTTGTGCTTCTTTGCATCAAAGGGGCATTCAATAGGTGGACATAGGGGTTCCCAGGCAACCACCCATGTGTTTTGAAGCAAATCCCTATCTACTAAGAGTGGTAGACAAGGATTTGATCAAAAAGATGTACGCCTCCATGAGCAGCAGGGAGAGAGAAACAGCGCCATAACCTAATAATTAGATGTAGCACTGTTCTGCTCTCTCCCGTTCATGCAACACAGCACCACAAGTTTAGCTGCTGCACCTCATTGGGGGAAAACTTTGGTCCTCTGTAAATTTGGGCTTCTGTGAGCTACCCATGATACTTGACCCATGTGGCAAAGAAGCACAAAGTGAAACTTTGTAGCCACTTTCCAGCACAAAACATTTTTTGCACTAGAAAGTAAATCCCACAATCAACACTTTTATGAAGCAAATCGATGAATAGTGTCAATAAATTTGGCCCTGTATATTTCAAAGAATTGTTAACAATAAGTACTGAGCTGTCAAGCAGACCTAAACTGGGAAGGGGCACAATCTGAAAGCCGTTTACATACATTATCAGGTAAATCATGACATGATTAGTGCATCTATAGAATTCCTTAATTCGTGTATTTACATACTAATTAGGCAATAGCCATGGACTTTAGGGGCATTATGTCTTATGTGTAGGTCATAATGTGATGCCAACGCAGGTCTCTATTGCTATTATCACCTGATTATTATTTATGGAAAACACATTTGCCTGTTTTAACTTTCAAAGAAGGGGCCGCCAGATACTTCCCTCTCACAAGGAACCCTCTCTTGTTCTGCCCTTTCATTTGGGAGTTGTAGGCTTAATTCACTTCTTTTAAATCATATGAAGTAAAGCACCAGCTTACAACAGTTTACTTGGAAACTTGGTATGGCCCATGACATTATAGAAACAAGATATAGCCAATGACATGGTCACATCTGGAAACAATAAATAAAAAAATAAAAAATAGCTTTTGAAATCTTTCGCTTAAAACAACACTTTTTTAATGTCCTCATTCGCCTCCGACTACAATAACCACTCCAGACGCCTGTACCCGTATACCTTAAAGCAGGTATCGGAACTTCCCATCTACGGGTACACTTACGCACAGGAGGGTACTGTCCCAAACGGGTAAAGTCGCTCTCAAATTTGGTCCAGTGTAAACCGGCAGCTGCTGATAGGGAAGTTTGGAAGCGGGGGTAAAGGCCCATCGCAGCCTGGAGAGATTTGGAGAGGTTTAATCATAGGGCAACAATGTATCAGGATTGAAGGAGACCTCAATCAATATTCTCCCACCTCTTTGCCCAGCCATCTCAATAGAAAACTCGAAAGGGCCTTCTTTCTTTTAGATGTTTTCTAAACACACTTTTGACCTAGTGTGTTACATTGTTCTCATGATGACCACTGTACTATTAATTTTTGTATGCCCCTAAGGTATTTCATAATATGAGTACACCTGACTGATGAGCTGCAATCAAGGCAACATTGGTCTTGGATTGCCCGCGTTCTGGTTCAGGAAGGACTTGGCCTGGCAGTTCGGGCTGGTCTGTTCCTATTGGAGCAGGGTCAAGACTGATTTGCATACAGCTAGGTTCAAACTGAGCTGGCATGCTGGGCAACGTGGGTTGGAATGCTACCAGTGGTTAGAATTGTTGCAAGCATTCTTCTCATCACCTTTTCTGTTTGATGTTAGTAGAAAAGGTTCACCTGTGGGTACTTTTTGAAAAGCAGAAAAAAGAAAAAGGCAAAAAGCAGATGCGTATCCATTTGGTTACAGACCATCTTGGATACCTGGGGCCTGATTATTCAACTGCACATTGTAGTACGTTTTGTAGCACTATAAAACATACTACAAAATGTAAGTTTTGCCTATACTTATGTGTGTGGAGTTCGCCGCTTCAGCCGTGGAGTCGTTGCGCATGTAAGTATAGATTTTAGTAGTAAATGTTGGAGGGACACAGGGGAGTGGGTGGGAAAAGAGGCAGACTTACTACTAAAGGGGATTGTATTACGGAGGGGTTTAAGGAGAGGTTTAGGGAGGGACATCACCCATCCACACAAGACTAAGCCAATTGCATTACTCTGGGGTTGGAGACATGTAACTAAGGGCCTGAATACGACTTTGGAGGTGCTGCGCCGGCTCTCTGCCGGCACAGCACCGCCAAAGCCGCACAAATACCACCCGCCTGATTACGAGTTCAACTGGTGCAGGTAGACGGTCCTCATAAAACAATAAATAATGATAGAATATCCTTTCATAAGTGAAGTGACTGTGATGGTTCGCCACTTGCAGAGGCAAAAGATCTGAAATTGCTATCACGAGGGCTAAAATGGCACTGATAACAACTTTTTCTGAATATATTGTATGTCGATAGTCTACTCGACTACATTTCCCATGAACACGGGGTGCTTAGAGACGACGCCGTGACGTCATATGTAAGCTCTACTTGTAGCCCTTCCAAACTGTCGGTTATTGCCTTCCGGTTGCAGCTTGTTGCCACCCGGAAATACTGATGGAAAGGTAGGGGGCCCACAAGAGCCCGTTTCGAGATTATGTGGGGCAATGTTTAAGTTTTCCTCGCTGCGCTCTCAAGAGCCCGTTCCGATATTCTGTGGGGCAATGTTTAAGCTTTCCTCGTTGCGCTCCACGCTGGCGATACAGGGAAAATGGGCCCAGAAAAGCTTTTGCTGTGATCATATAAGGGTGCATTTAAACCTTCCACGTTGCGCACCGCATGGGGTTAGTTTTCTCAAAGATGCTCTAAAGAGCGATATTGACAATTGACTACGGATTCCCGTAGCGTCAGCACCGGTCATTTTGACTGGCTTGCGGTTGCTTTTTGGTGCCTGGTAGCTTGCGGGTCACATTAAATACATGACCAGGGCTCATTCTAATTGTAATTTAAATGGCGATTGTGAGATCTATATGCCACATCCCTATATATGTGTGCCGCCTGCTTTGATTAACATGCATTCCTTGTCTCCTATTCCTTGTAGTGCACAGCCTTGTCTCATCAAGACCTGACAGGCTCCTTAATAAGTTCCACACATTTTTCGAAAACCTCTTGGCTATATGCAGTGTGCTATATTATGTTACTTATGTGAGGACTTTCTACTTAGAGCTCAGTGCTATCATTCACTGTGCAGCTCTCCAGGCAGTACATCTGAGTACGCAGTTTTTAATGTGATCATTCTTCTTTATACATGTATAACAAAGGTTATGTGTATGTATAAGTCTTGGTTGCCTTATAAATGTGTGACACATCTTCTTTTCAGAGCGGTGCCCCTTCCCTGAGCTGCTGCCAGGTTAAGGTGAGGCCTCTTATCCGTATGAGATAGGTAAGCAACTTTTTCATTGTAATGATTGTCATAACAGTAAGCCAGTGACGGCAGGAATATACCATACTGTTTTTTTCAAACGTAAAATACCAGACATGTTTAGAGTTACATGTTTGAATGGTTTCTCCTGTTGCTTGTGTTTTTCATACAGGTACGCGCAGTAAATCATCCACGCAATCAGTAGGATTACTGGTGTTGTATTAACCTTTATTTTTCTTAGTCTTATCATTATTATTTTTCACTCGTCAAGCAGTAGCATAACTAGGTCCTGACGAAAGCCGCGACACCTACCTGGGTCTATAGGCTGAAACATGTAGACCTGTCTTCGTCCATTATCTGCAGTTATAAATTACAACTGCCGGTGCTCTGTTTTTAATCCTGGCCCCAGGAACGAGTCAATAAAGTCCTTTCTTTCGCACCTGGTAGCTACTTATAACATCACTACCCTCACAGTTTTTATATATTTTTTGCACTGCTCCCTCTACCTAACCTGATATCTTCCTTCTCATTGCAGGATTTAGTATATCCTAAAGATTAGGAATAAAACATCCCTGAGCTCCTCCCTCTCAGAGAGGGGGTTGTAGCCCGTGGCGGGACTATGTTTTCCCGTCACGAGGAGAATCCTAATGATGAAGCATGCCACCTACGGTGGGTGAGGGATTTCGTCCTAACAAAGGGATCTCCCCACAAGCAACATGAGATAATCTCTGGGTCTTCTCTGTTTGTTATCTAGACCCAAGTGTTCTTTCAGTGTTTATCATTAATTGTTTGGGGAACCAACCCTTGCAGGTCTTTAAATTTCCCTTGGAACCCCCCTCTTGTTTTTGTGTGCACAGACGGTCCTTTTGCCCTCCCTACAGCGATGCCCTGAAAAAGGGCAGCGCAATGGGAACGGCAAAAATGTTCCAGCATGGCATGGACTGTGAAGTCCATGCCGTGCTGTAACTGGGGGTGCAAGCAGATAGGAGGGCACATGTTGTGCCCCCCTGAATGCATCCCCATGGTTGGGGAGGGCATGGGGCCCTGTAGGGCCCCCTTTATTCCCCCACTGCTAGCCATTTCGTGGTGGGCTCACCGCCATGAAAAGGCTGGCGGTGGAGGAACTCATAATATGCTCGGCGAGACCCTGCCAGTCCCACTCAGCATATTGTATTGCCCATACGCCGTGCCACCGCAAGGGAACGTCGGTTCCCTGGTGCAGCCAGCCGTCCACCGCTGGAACGACTCAGAATCGTAATTCGGCGGTCGGACTACCGCCACTGCGAGTCTGGAGGTCCTCGGACCACCAGACTCGTAATCAGGCCCTTACACTTTTGTTGTAAGTTTACAATTGGAGTTTGTGAATACTGAAAATAGTACATTTACTACAAAGTTTAAACTTATTAAAAAGAATAATTTACCTTTGTGTATCAGGCCCATGTAGAAGTCTCTGAGGTGTCTAAAAATATTAAAGCGTCCTACCCTTGGAATACTGGCAAAAAAGTGAAAAGTAGTGCAGATCGCAAGGCTCAGAATAGTACTTTGGTGAAAATTCTGCTTTTTATCTTCACATTAGATCTCCTCTAATCAATACGAGATCCTCTTGTGTTATTACCTCTAACATGTCCCTTGTGTGTCTTTTGAACTGGAAGACGGATGTTATTTTGCATATTCTTTCACATATTTTTTGATTTATAAGAGAACACGTCAGAGATAACCTCAAGAGTGCCACAGGACGGTATTCTTAGAGATAAAAGATGGTAAAGCGAGAACAAATAAAAGTCAATTGAAAAAAACGACCTCCTTATTTTTCTCTGAAACTTCAGACACTCGCTTTGCTGGTGCAACATAAAGATCAGGGCGTTTGAAAATCAAGAGCCAACCTTCATTTGCAAAACTTTGTCGCCAGACAAATGTTCATTGCAAGCAGCCATGGACAGGAAATTTTGATTCATTAACGTTGCTTTATAGGGGGTTAGATGTGGGTGATGCATCTCATGTACACAAGTACTTTATCACTCAAAGCTTTATGCATTAGACATGAGCAATGCAACAGCTTGGCTGGATGGCTGGGGGAGATGAAGGTACAACAAGACTGAATCCGAAAAGACAGGAGTCACAAGGACACGCCTCCTGATATCCTCATATAAATCTATCTCGGATATACAGGCCTTCCTAGTGGTGACAGACCCAAGCTCTTCAATACTCTTATCCGATCATCTCTATGGAATCTCATTGAAATAACTAGCCAACTTAAGGACCCTTGCATTCTGCAATCAGAACTCACCTTAGTAAAATCTGTGGCCATGCGAACAAACTGTTCTATGTGCTAATATATACATTTTGCAACATTCACCAATATGGCCCTATTGAGTTGTCTTTAATTTGAATAGTAGCGCTCTATTTTTCTTTGTATTCGCTTGTTCAGTGTTTCACAACCTCGTATAGTGATAGGTACAAACTGCGCTAGACAATACATGTGATGCCTACTGAATGTGCGTGGGCGTCTGGAGTAAATAAAAGATAATATAAGGGTAAAAGCCTATGCAACGCTGAAGCACAGAACTAGGACTATTGGTGTCAGAAGGACATTTGTGCATTATGTGTCTAAAAGTCAATGCTGAGAACAGTTTCATTAATGGAGGTAAAAGAGTTTCTATGCAAGCGTATGATTCGAAGTCTTCATCTATAACCCAGATGAACTCAGTAATTGTTGATATCTCCAATCTGCACATTGTCGTGATACTCGTGATATGTACACTCACGCTGCTCTCACAACCTCTCCTTAATAATTGCTGGCATTTTCGTACAACTTTGCCTGTTGCTGCCCCCGGGTAATCATAACTTACTTGAATCTAACTAAAGTAGTCACTGGAGACAGTTGTATAAAACTTTGGTCGACAACACAATTGCTGACAGTGTTGGTACTCCTTGCATGTAGCTCTATGTTTGCCAATTTGTTGATTTCTAAAATTTTGACATTACAATTTTTACAGTGAAAAATGTAGTGTAACAATTTCATGGGATCACTGCCAAAATCGATGTGAAGCTCCGAGCATGAGTTGTTAAATAGTGAAACATACACTAATTCTAGTGAAGCTGTTTTCTTCATCAAACATGAATACGAGTCACACAGTTGAAAACAATGCAATGCTTTTAAGTAGCACAAAATAACCTAACATGTTTACTCCTGGTAAATATGGACTGCTTGTTTATATACCTAGATATTTGAGATAATTTTATCATTGTATTTGTGAAAGTTTTGAAGAAAGCAAAGGGTGACTCAACACCTCCTATTTTTATTTTTGAGCTGGCATAACTGTGCAAGACTTGCCTTGTCTTGCACGATAACAAGTTTTGATAGTGAATAAAGGTTCCTATTAAATTGTGAGAGAATGGACACTCAGGGGCCGATTCCGATCTCGGCCGGTAGGGCACCGAATCGGATTTGGCTTCACCGGATCCGATTCGGAGCCCTATTTCCCGACCGAGTCGTACGTGCGTCCGGGCGAGCAAGTACGATGCGTGCGCTCGCGAAATCTCCGACCGACTCGTTCGCAGGACCCGACCGCTCCGACCGACTCGCACGGGGACGACGCGCACCTCGCAATGGAGACGTTCCCCGGCCGGGTAAGTACGATGCACACCTCGACCGCTCCGACCGACTCGCACAGTCCGGCTCCAAGGAGCTGTCGGAGCCGCACTTTGGGGGTCCGTGTCGGACCCCCCTGGACGCGTAGGCGTGCGAGTCGCACACAGGGGGGACCCATGGGTCCCCCCTACACGTGCATGTACGGTGTGACCCGCATCGACGCGAACACGCTGTAGGGGCGCCCTTGTTCGCGTCGTGCCCATTGAGTCAATGGGAGCCCGTGTACGCGTCGTACGACTGGCTCCCATTGACTTCAATGGGAGTCGGACCGAATCGAGTCCGATACCATACGTGCGCATCGTACTCGTTCGGTCGGACTGCTAGGGTCCGATTCGGTCGGAAATCTCTCCGGGTCCGGCTCGGTCGGGGAGATTTCTGGCCTGAATCGGAATCGGCCCCTTTGTTTCTAACAAATTCACATTGCATCCATCCTTTTTTTATTACATCACTCATGACATGGGGCCCGATTCACAGAACTAACTTAAGACAAAATCCTAAACTTACTACCATTTTGGTATTCACAGAAGGCACTTACTTACTCATTTTGAGTAACTTATTCATTTTGTGTAACTTACTCATTTTGAGTAACTTACTCATTTTGGTATTCACAGAAGGCACTTACTCATTGATGAGTAAGTGCCTTCTGTGAATACCAAAATGAGTAAGTGCCTTCTGTGAATACCAAAATGAGTAAGTGCCTTCTGTGAATACCAAAATGGTAGTAAGTTTAGGATGTTGTCTTATGTTAGTTCTGTGAATCGGGCCCTCAGTTTCTAACAAATTTACATTGCATCCATCCTTTTTTTCAACAAATGTTATTGATTTTTTAATATAGTAGCACATGAACAAGTCATTAGCAAACGGATCCAGGTTCTCATAAGAAACATGGCAATTTGTTTCCCTATTGGTCACATCAAGTTATGACATTCTGCGTAGGCCGTAAGGAGCACTTGGTCCCTGGTTACAAACAGAAAAATCAACAATGGTAACAGTTAGGCCTTAACATTCACTTATTCAAGCATGGGTAGGTAAGAAACAGAGTATTCACTTGCCAGCCCTTAGTGGAAACTTCTCCCTCTGTGTGTCTAGAGAAGCTTTTTGGGGGGCGCCCTGTGTGTGTTGAGCTGGAGCTGCTCACGTGGGGCTCACAATAATAAGCGAGGGCTTATCCCGGGACAGGAAGGTGTACTAATTTAGTCATTTGGTGTTCATTATAAGCGTTAAACTAGTTTGCTCCCCCACCTTTCAATCAGGTAGGTCCTCTTTAAATTCTCGTAACTCGTGTAGTAGTGTATCCCAATCCGCTGCTATGGGATCCCTGCTTTTCCTTAATGCAGCGCTTGAGGCTCACCCTAAGATACCCCTGTATCACATTTATATCTCCTGCAATTCTAAGTTTTTAATGTACGGATCTTGCCCTCCCCTACTTGTTGAAACTTTATTGCATGACTGCACTAAGACCCTCTTTGCAAGTGGCCTCATAATGCCAATGCGGCTGGTAACAGCAGTTCTTGGCCCCGTCGAAATTACTAGATCTTTGCTAACACCGTGAAACTGTATACTTTTGCCCATAAATTTCAGCTACAGAAAGCATTAAAAATCACTAGGTGAAAATCCAGGGCAAAATAAGGAATCGGGCTCGAAATTACATATTTCCACGTATTCCTTATTTCTTAGAAGTTCACGGTCCAACTTGAAATGGGCTGGACTTCCCATGCTCCCAGAATCACCGGTATCCTAATCCCACTATTGGTAACTCAGTAGGGGCGGAAATACCTGCCCATTTCTCGGCTCACTCGCGATGTGTTCCCAGGTCTTTTATTTAGAACGTGCCATCATTAAGTTGAAAACTGTGGCCCCACCTTACAAATGGTCATTCCAGGATCAATGTGTCTTTGTATCAAGCTATTCATTTAATTAATGTTCTGCTTCAAGCAGTCCATAAGACAAGCCAATAGGGCACTTTCTGAAAGGCATCAAACACTCTTTCTTGTTCGTGCCTGGTTTTGTGAGAGTTCAAAACATAATGCAAGCGTTTTACGGAGCAAAGACCATATCACATCCCTCATCTTAATGAGACAAATTCTTAAGATTCTATCCTCTTGTTAGAGGCGTTAACATAACTTTTCTAAAGGACATCATTAAAAGGAAAGCTGACCAGAATACTGGGCCAAGTACGCACCATATTTAAGTTAAAGATGTGTTCTTGTATCATCAAGGAAATGATCGACATCATTCATGTAATTCTGAACCAATTTCCTGGCTCCAGCACCTACAGACACATGGGCACAAACATTTATAGCTCATAGACCCAAGACCCTTTTCTACCCTCAACAGCATAACACGGGTGATATCTTCTCGGTTGATTTTACATTACCTCAGTCCTTTTCTTTTTATTTGGAACACTTTTGTTTTTCTCCAAGTTCTACCCTCCCATTATTGGCCTCCAACTACACACTCTGCAACACGTAAATATGATAACACGGTTCTTTATCACATCAGGAACACTGACAACTCCTATCCGCGAAATGCACGTTGATTAATGCTAAGGTGTGCACAATATGACAGCTGATTGGTCGAATCAGAAATTCCTTATTCCTTCATGTTGTATTGCATTCTTCTAATACCACACAATGTGGTAATCCAATGGAACTGCACTCGCTCACTACAGAGATACATGAGTAACGGAAACTGACAACCTACAAGTGTATGGTAAACCCACTGTAAGATATCCGGCATTAAATTTAAATGCCAATAAAAAGATTTGTAAAAAAAATCACGACAAAGCTCAGTGGTCAAAAGTAGTGCCGGGAAAGAAGAAGGAAGAATTATACACTATGTAGGGAGTCAATGTGGCTACTGAACCTGTATGTGAACACAAAAGCAGCTAGACGGCGATTCTCATCCTTCTCTGCCCTATATAAAAGAGGGATTCTTAGAGTCACCCCAAACAACATGGGGCAGGAGAGCAACACTAATATTCTATCCCTACTCATGTACCACATGAATGCAAGGAGTGATGGCGACAGGGGACAATAAATAACACTGCTTCAGGTAATAGATTTATTTACAGGGTGGTTCCCAAACAGGAGCAACTTGATTTCTGTCTGAAAAGTGTGACCATCTCCCAGAAAGTAGTCGATCCATGTCCGTAAGGAGTAGGTACTCTCTCATCCCTCCTTTCAGACTCTTTTTTATTTTTTGTACTTTGTTCAGAAGATGTAAACATGTTTAATTCTGAATAAAAACATTACTATCTATTTTCCTCTTATCTTATTTTTGCAGAAAACTAACCAGTATCACCAGCGTGAGAAAGGCCATATATGGAATGCAAGGTTTTGGTCACCATTCTGTGCATCATTGCTGTCTGCAGATAGGGACAGTCATGAAACCAGCAAGGGCGCAACTCATTGAAAGTAACAAATACTAATAAAAGATATTCGGTTTTAAAGCTTAAAATCAAGTCAGACATGAGGAAAAAAGTGTTATCTCAGTAACCTGGAGGAAGCTTTAAGCATTTTCTTGATGAATTAAAAGTGATTCCAAAGGACAGTATCGTCAACCTTTTTACACCATCATTTAATAATAAAAGCTATACAAGTTTACATTTTTCATGCATTCATGTCCCATAAAGCCAGTTGTTTTGCATCACGTCATATGTGCCGTCACTGTAGCTAGGCTGCCATGCCATTGCTTCTGGACTAAGACCATTCAGCATGGATTCGGCTGCCAGTGCTCTCGGGCGACATTCAAGGCTTTATCTAACAAGGACAGCTCGGAATTTGTCTTCGTTGCAGTTCATGATTTCAGGTGAGCAGGTGCAGGACTGGGAGACCCATGTTTTCAGATGCTCTTGGAAATTCACATTTTGTTTTTGCTTGGGAGACGGCCCCTGCATCTTTACAGAAGCGCTAGACCAGCAACATTTTCACAACAGAGGATAGAGCGAGAGGTGTGCTGAATAAGGAAAAAGGATTCCATGAAACAAAACACCTTGTGCACATTGCACAGCTTCTAACTGAACTCATTAGCCAACCGGCATCCAGTCAATGTGAGAGAACATTGGAGAAATGTATTCCTTAGCTCAAGTGTCGGAAACAGTTATGCTATGGATAAAATATGGGATATGGTAGCATGCCAACATAAAGACTGAGACAAGTTTGACAAAATAAACTCTCCAAAATCCTGTTAGTTAAAAACAAGAGAACATTAATGAGTGAAATGACACAAGTAAATAAAATTGTATGTACGTGTAAAGAGTTGTTACAAAAACAAAATTGTTCTATTAGCAACAAAGGAAAATCAAATTCATATTTTTTTAATGGGTTGCTGTATTGCAGTACTTCGGCATCCTTTCTGTGATGGTTCCTGAGAGGGTGTAAGTTGAAGATTTGTTTGGGTTAAATATGTTTACCTTCAGTAGGGCACAGCTGGACGCTATGGACAAGGGCTTCAGAAGTCTGCACACTTCTTTCTCAGAGTCTTGCTGTAGGCTGAAACTTCACAGTGAAAACAAGACTGCATCTTGTCCCGATCCACTGCACCCTCAGAGATGGATTTTTCAAAGTCTCAATTTTCATTTAACTGTAACTTTGTTTCTATGGGTCCCAAAGTCTCCAAATGTTCAATAATGGCTCACAGTGGATTCTGGGATTCCTTGGTAGCAGCTCCACTTCTTTTCTCCCAAGCACCTCCTCCCCTCCACACACACAGGCGAAGATTCACATGTGCAGATGAGTGAAATGTCAGGTTACAACTGTCTACTGGCTTTCTCCCAGGCAGTCACAGCTTTGACTGTCTCCAGGACCATCTACATTTTCCATCTTCAGGAGGGAAGATCCAGAGTTCAAGCAGGCTCCTGTGACAAGACCTTGGACCTCTACGTCTTTTTGGGTCAACTAGAGGTTTTGTCCCCTAGTTCTTAGCATAGCTTTCTAGGGTTTTGTCAGGCTTATAGGAACTATTGTGGCACCACCTTCATTTCTTCTTAGGGCCGAATCAGCTCCCTGCTAAGAATGTGTCAAGCAGTGCAATTTAAAGGGGGAATTAGTGTGTTAAACTAAAATGCTTGTGTTTTTGCTATGCATAATGTCCTATTTCATAGGTATGCTTTCCACCAAAAGCTGTCCCAGGGTACCTTTCACCACAGAAAAGCATCAGTGCTCACCCTCTATTCCCCTACCTCTATAACGAAAACACTCCCAAGGCCGGTCTTGTTTCTCACACCAAGGATCAAAGACAATTTTTAGCTCTATTGGTTCTTCCTGCCATGCTGTGGAAGGGTTTGCTGATTCGATGAAACATTCTCACTACAAAATAACAGGGTGTTGAGCATTTCATTCCACAAGAAAATGTGACTTGTATGTGGTTGAGTGAGTTTCCATCCCTGCCAAGAATTCCTGGATTCTTTGTGGAGGATATTAACCTTCTCAGCCTCATGGAATATAAGGTGTAAAAAGTAAAGATGAGGTTTGGGCAGCAAGAGGTCAGCCAGGAACATCAATAGCATTTTGCTACTTAGTGCTGCCAAGTGTCAGGCAGGCTATGTTTAATAATGTTAATAAAGTAAAACATGAATAAATAATATAATAATTGAAAGCTAATGATTCTGCCTTCCTCTCCCTCGTCCTAAGTTCTGCCCTTCTTGAAAAGGGAGTAGCCAAACAATAAAATACCCTCCACTTTGATGTATATCTCTAACCCTATTGAGTAAAGCTGGCACACCCTAAAATAGTTCCCTTCATCCTTCCGTCTATTTATCCATCTATGATTTTTACCTTCCATCCATCCACCCATTCCATTCATCATTTGGTTTGCAATTCTATACATTCATCCTTTGACAAATCCACCAATTTATCCACCCATCCAGTCATTCATCCTTTCTTTCATTCATGTGTTCTCTCATCCAACTATTTATCTTTCCTTTCATTTATTCACACATCAATTTATCCATCTATACACCATTCAGAATATTAATTCATCCATTAATCCTTTCACTCAACCATCCATCTCTATTCCCTTATAGATTATCTCACCCTTCCTTCCATCTCTTCTTTTATGCATCCATCCAGTCTTTCACCGTTCTATCATTCCATTGATGAAACCATCCTTTCATCTTTCCATACAACCACTGACTATGTCACCTTTGCCTCAGTAATTTCACCTTTCCATCCAAACACCCTTTTGCCCTTGTTTCTTTTCATCTCCCTTCTATTCACTTTTACTTCTGTTTACCCTTCCTTTATACCTTTCACAGATACATTTCTTCATTCTACCTTTTTTCTTCATTTCTTACTTCTTTCCCTTCATAGTTTATTCTTTTCACCCTATCTTACTACCTTCCTTGTCTCTTGTTCTTCTACTATCCATTTTCCTTTCCTTTCCTTTCATCTCCTTCTTCCCTTTTCTTTCTTTCTTTCTTTCTTCCCTTTCTTTTCCTTAAACCTCTTTCTCTCTGTCTTTCCTCTTGCTGCCTCTGCTTTTCTTTCTCCTATTTTTTATCAGTACACTTTCCAAGCCAGTCTTCTTCACTATCCTTGACTCAATACCTCTTCGATCTGTCATGGTTCTCACATTATTATATATGAGGTTTTTTTCAGCTGATTTGCAGGCAGAAGAAGCCTTTACATAATGAGTTAGACTTTTCAAAACTCAGTTTCCAGCTCATAGTGCCTACTGACAACACAATACTCTATTTATCTGATAATGCGGAGGGTTCGCAACACCACTGCTCCTTGATAGTGCTTCTAAATGTTCCTTCCTGGCTATCAACACTTGCTACACTTATTGCTTTCCCCAGAGAACCTCTGCTGATCAACTCTACCTACTCCTACAGCTATTTGCTGTCATGCTCTCCTTTTTATGCCGTTCTAATGTATCTGCCTTTATTGTATGGAAAGCACTCTGCTGCCCATGTGGCTAGGACTGTGCTCCAGAAATACAATAAATAAATAAAATATTTATGTCAGACTGGATTACAGGTGACCTGCAATTGTGAAATTTGTAGTCTTTTCCTAATGTAAGTTAGTTATTTACAATCTTATTTTCTCCATATTGCACATTTAAAAGTAGATGTCTGCACCCTGGCCAGAAGAAAATGACTTTTATGCAACTATTATCTTTTCAGGAACAACTAGGACAAATATTACTTTCACTGCTGCATTCCATGTTTGAACTTTGTGCAACTGGCAAAAAGGTTTTCTCACAATTACAGTTGACTTATCAAAGTGTTAATTAGACAATTTTCTTGTCAGCAAAAATGTTTTCTTTTTCAGGAACAGCATTCTAGAGCAAGTATATCTAGATGAGAACCTACACAAGGCCTCGCAGGTATCAGCAGTCGCATTGGCCTGTAGCTTTTAGTCTTATAAACTATGGAAGTTCATGCCATTTCTATCAGTAGATGTTTGTCGAACCGCAGAAGCTGTCCTAATTGGGTCAGAATTAGAGTAGTGCAACTTTCTTTATAGCTGATTCACCAGCTTCTGTGGACATAAAATAAGCCATTACATTAGTTTTAAGAGCCCTCCTCTGCTTTTCAATTCAAGATCTTGCACTTAGGGGCCGATTACGATGCTGCCGGAAAAGGCTCCGACCATATTACAATAGAGGTGGTCGGAAAGGAATCCAACTGGTCATTCCGACTGGCTTCCGACGGGCTCGGAGAGCCCGACCACCAGTCGGAATGCTGTCAGTAATCCCAAGGGAGGCTCTTTCCGCCAGTGAGACTACGATGTCGGATTTCTGCAGCCTTTCTGTGCCGGCCTTTCCGACAGAGAAAGGCTGTCGGAACTCGAGTTTGGGGGCCCCCCAGCAGGCCCCCATGGGTGCACGGCCTCCGGTTGGAGGCCAAGGGGGCACCTATGGTACCGCCCTGTTGATCCCTGCACCCCGGGGCAACCGCCCCGGGGTGCAGGGATGAACTGCAACTCCTATTTTACAATGGGAGCATGTATTCCGGCCGGAATACATGCTCCCAATGTAAAGTATAGGAATGCGACTTCGGTCTCATCCTAATAAGTCGACGGGACCGCCGACCGGGTGTCGGTCGCTCCCATGACCAAGACGATGTCGGGCGGAGGAAATTCCGCCCGACATCGTTATAGAGCCCTTAGTGCACAAAAGATTTTATACTATGCAAACACATTGGCTATCCCAGAAAGTCCACACAAACATCAAGACTCAACTACTTTGTTCTGCAAACCTTCATTGTTAAGAGTCCATGGGAGGTCACTCATTCTCCTACCTAGATCCCAAAGCCTGCAACACACTTCCTCTGTTCCTAAGCTATTCTCTTCCATCTTCAATTCAGGAATGAACGTAAAACTTTCCTATTTTAATTCTGCTACAGCCAGCACTTTCTCAATGCTAAGCAACCTCGCGGTGTATAAGCACTTTACAAATCCCTCCTAACACACCTTAGTTAAGGCCTGGCAGGAAAATGATGTACTTCCTCATAGTAGTCTAAGACAGAGGTGCACTATAGGAACATGACCAGTAAAGGGCTGTTACACCGAAGAGTACAATGCAGGCACAGACATTGCCACTTGCATGCTTGAAACCGGTTTCATTTTGAAGGGTGCGGTAGCTAAGGGCCAACAAAAATCAAATGCCATTAGTAGGGTTCTGTGATGGTAAAAGTTTGTGAATCCAGAAACTTCGACATATTTCATCTTTGTAAAAATGAGCTGGTGGGTTAGAATTTCAAAAAAACAGGTTGCTGAAGAATTTTCCCTCTAAAACTATTTTGCCAGACAATTCTCTGCTACATGTTTTTTTTTGCAGGGGTTATTTATCAAAACGTTCTTTTTTAGGATCCCCCCCCCCCAATAATATTTATAATTTAAACTTTATAATCTTTGTGAGCATCATGAAAACTCATAAAGAGGGTGTAGGTCTCCTAGGGAGTGTGAAAATAATATAGAATTTGTATTTAAGACCAACATACATCTGATTTTAGCAAGGTTTCCGAATTAAGAATAGTAATCAAAATAAAATAGATATATGCATATGTATAACCTATCAAGAATGGGATGTGCCACACTACTGTAAATACTGCTCAATTTCTATCACCTGTAAAGATAACACTTACAGGGCTACTCACAAAGGTAACTTACACCTGTGTGTAAGTTACACGTGTAAGGTTACTCTTACACTTTTGAGTAACTGTACTATATTTGGCTAGTCACCATTTACGAGCGTAAAGTTACTCAAAAGTCTTACGTCTCCACCCCTGAAACAGGGGGTGGAGCCAAATTTATAAGTGTAAGTTACTGCAGCCAAAAAGGAGCAGTAGTAAATCCAGCACCACATATGGCCAACCACTGATACTGCAACACCCTCCCACAGAGAATAATGGCGGCAGGGACTTAAAATAGAACCCATGGGAATTAATGTTAAATTACATTAGTTCATTTATTTCGACTTCTTAAAAAATATATATATGTAAATATATAAATACACAAATATATATAGTGAAAGAGCGATATATATATTTTAATATTAAAAATATATAAATACTAAATATTTTATGATAAAATATTTTGACCATTATAATTTAAGAATATATATAATGCTAATTTATAAAAAAAAACAATAATTTAAATTAATAGTATAAATACTGTTTTGTAATTTATAATACATATTTAATAAATATAAACATTTTATTTTAGATGAGATTTTAAAAATAAATTCTTAAAAAATATTAACTTAATTTAATATATTTAAATTAATTAAATAATTGATTCAAAATTGATTTAATTGTGTTGTATCATGTTTTTGTTTGTTCTACATTTAAAATATATCAAAATAATTTTGATTTATATTTACCATAAAAAACATTTTTACTAACGGTATTCATGTTTGATAAACTTTTAAAATGTTCCCTGTGCTATATCATAGGGAGATTGGTGCCCAGGTGGTTTATGGATAGTAACGCAATGGTCTTACTCTTTTGTGGTTAGGTGTCATTCCTTCCATAAACTCTTCCTTGGCACTCCCTAAACCCTTCCTTATTCCTTCCTAAACCTAAAATTTAGTCATAAGTATGCCCCTTTTTCCAGCCACTTAATTGGTCCCTCCCCCATTTACTACTAAATAGTAAACTTACATGTATGACAATCTATCCGTAAAAAAGGCACAAGAGGTGGAGATTTAGACTCATAGGATTGTGAATTGCATTTTGTATTAAGTAGTACTACTTTCATACAACTTAACATACTACAAAATGCACTTTGTGAATTGGGCCCTTAATATCCATGGATAGCTACAACACGTTCTCAAAATATTGTCATTTGTATCAAATATGGCACCTGAAACAAACTGTTCACATTAGCAAACGTCATTTATACTGCAGATGCAATGGCTATACGTCATAGCCCTGGATATGAAAACGAACTTGTAAAAAAAAACATATTTCACCTTAGCAGTGTCTGTAAAACACGACAAGCAAAATTCATGTTTACTGAACTTTGCCATGGTACCTATGAAATTGACTCTGTTCTCTTTGCATCATCATGCAGAGAAAATAAACCACGGTTAAGTCATTGGCAACATGATATAAGCAACTATTGTGCAAAAAGATCACCACCTCTACATGACATTCACGTCAGATTACTCAACAATTCAATTAAAAGGTGACCATGAACCTGTTATTTATTTATGATGTTTCTATTCATGATTTATTTCCTTTGGCGATCTGACAATAGTTCAAATTTCAAGATACTGTCACTGCAGACTATGCTTCTCTACTCATCTGGCAAGCAAACTGGCTTCATTTTGTTGAAATCCATAACTGTAAACAACAAGGGCTGGCTTCAAGGCAGATCTGTTTCAAGATGAGTCATGATAGATCAGGTCTTTGTGAGCAATTACCGAGTATTAGCTCAAATTCATTCATCACCATCAAGAGATACCACAGCAAGGCAGGTAGGTAGGTAGGTAAGTCTTTATTGCAGATTCATTACAAAAGTACAACACAAAAATTAAAATTTGTGTATTGGCGCAGGTTAAAAGAACCGCAATAAGTTCAATAAAATAAATGAAAATACTATGGGGTCGATTACGAGTCTGGCGGTCCAGACTTGGGTAGGCGCAGCGGTCTCCCGACTGCCCTATTACTATCAGGGTGGTCGGGCAACCATTGCCCCACCACAGCCGCCAGGGAACCACCGTTCCCTGGCGGTGTTGCAGCAGTCAGGTTGCCACAATATGCTTGGCGGGACCGCCGCAGTCCCGCCAAGCATATTACGGGTTTCCTCTCTGCTGCGGTTTTCATGGCGGTTCCTCCTCCATGAAAACCGCTGCAGAGAGGAAACACAGGTCCCCCTTCTGCCTTGACGCCCTGGTATGCATGCACCCCAGTTCCTGCATGGCATAGACTTATCAATCCATGCCGTGCAGGAACTGTTATTGGCGTTCCAATTGCAGCACCCATTTTCAGGGCACCGCCGTGGGAATGTAAAAAAAAAAGCCCGCCAGACACAAGAATAACTCGTAATCTGGCGAACGGCCTGACCATGGGTTTGGTGGTGCGCCGGCGGGGCGGACCCAGTGCTGCACCGCCAAACTCGTAATCAGGCCCTATGTAACTGAAGCAAATGCTAACGGTGACGACCGAAGGGTAAAATGCCAAATTCATTTTTCAGGAGAAATTCACAGTTTGCCCAATGATTGTGTTGAACAGGGGACCGCACTATGCAACAGTGACAGTCGTGACTGAGCGTGATAAGTGTGATGTAATGCATAAAGTCATGCTACTACAGAGGGTTTTGGAACAATGCACAAAAGGTACTCTCTAAAATGCAGAAAAGAGGAAAAGAAGAAACAGAAAAAAGAAAAATTATGTTGCTCTAGGAGTCGCTGACTTCGATGGGAGCAGCCTTTTTACTTGCAGTACTAACTTTGTGGCCCTGCAGGAAAGCTGGATGTTATGCCCATTTAGAAGCGCCATTACTTCGGGACAGCAGGATCTGATCTGAAGAGCCCTCAGGGCAGGATGTAACAGTTTCCGTCTGAGGTGGGTGACAGCGGGACAAATGCACAGGAAATGTAATACACTCTCTTCTGAGAGACCGCATAGGCGGCAGTGGGAGTCCGGCCAGGTTTGGTTCCAGACTGGAACCAGATCTTTCGATGGGAAGGCACTCATAAGGATTCAAAGAAGAAATTGTTGATTGGGTTGTGAAATATGATTTATGAGATATGGTTGTGGGCTCCAGTTGGTATAAGAGTTAAGAGCTGACCATCCGTGCCTCTTTCTGGCCATCTCTGCTTTGTTGAGTGTCCAAGAATGTAGTTAAGCACAGTGTTGGCAATTTGTTTTGAAGGCGGTAAAGCCGGTGTTTGAATCCCATACCTTGGCCAGGTTTAAATTGGTTAGTGCTTGCTGAACCACTGTTGGCCAGTTATTTTTATATATGCGCTGGTTCTCCATTTCTGACCAGCACAGAGCAGCAAGTGATTCAGGTAAAGCTGATCTAAGCTTCCAACACAATTTGATGATTGCACCCAACCTTGCCGGGACTTGATTAGATAAACCAAACTCCAGTCTCACCTCTGCTTGTGGGATGTGTTGCGGAAGTCGGAAAATACGTTTGAACAAGAGAGATTGGAGCTGGTTTAGGGTGGTTGTGTCGCTCTCCTTTAATAATTCGGAGCCATAGGTGAGAGAAGGGAGGAACTTGGCCCTGATGACCTGTAGTAGGTAATGCCGTGATTGTCTCCCCATGTTTTTTGCAGCAAGTTGAAAGCAGAACTTAGCTTGTTAGCCAGGGCTCTCCTTTGAAGTAGGCGCTCCTTGAGAGATAGTCTGATATCCATTACCACTTCCAGGTATTTATAAGATTTGGCCAGATCTAAGTTTTTTCCAGCTGCTTTCCACTTGAATGTGGTGTGGTGGGAACTGGAATTTGCTGAGAAGCAGATTACCTTAGTTTGGTTGTACATAAGTTTCAGGCCCAGCCTTTCGATGTATTCAACAAGTTTTGTGATTAGGCACTGGAGGCCAATCGGTGTCTGACTATGTAAAACGATGTCATCCGCATATTGTAGGTACCGCACTGGTTCATTCGCTAATTTGGGAGGGTCTCCTACTACTTCCAATAATAGCGCATCGAGGTCCGCCATGAAGATGTTGAATAGGCAGGGGGCAAGGACGCACCCCTGCTTTAAATCAGTATGTATGGCCATCTCTTCCTGGTTGTTCTGTCGCCGTTAACTATTTTTACTCGAACCCAGGTATCTGAGTACAGATTAATTATAGACTCCAATAGTTTCGATGGTACACCCCAGCTAGCCATCTTTTCCCAAAGACGATCTCTTGGTACCTTATTGAATGATGATTTCAGATCGAGGAAGCAGGTGTATAGTTTTGAGCGTTTGCATTTAGCTTTTTCGACAAGGAGGCTGAGTGCGAGGAGGTTCGTCATTGTACTCATGCCGGCTCTAAATCCTATCTGTGTTTTTGGCATGATGTTTGCTGATGAAGCCCAAGCTTCCGGATCTCATAATAAATTGGAGGCAAAGAGCTTGGCTTCGACATCAATAAGGGTGATTAATCTGTAATTCGCTTGGTTGGACTTGGAGCCAGATTTGAAGATAGGGATTAGAATGCCTCTCCAGGATGCCGGGATGGAGTTGGTGATAAAGGCCTGGCTAAACGGCAGAGTAAGGTGCGAGGCTCAAAAAGGTTGATCGCACTTGAAAAGGCGTTTGGGAGCCCATTTGTTCTGGGGGCCCTGTCTAGTCTCGATCTCTTAAGGGTGATCCGCACTTGTGAATCTTTCAGCCATGGGCCTTCTGGAGGTTTTATCAATGAGTTTTCTGAGAAGGTGGTTATCAAGATTGATGTGGCGTTGTCTGCATCTTGTACAGGGAATGCCGCTGTTATGTGAGCTGTCCAGTCTGCTTCTGAGATGCTGCAGCTGTGATGCCGAAATCTGCCATTTGCGAGAGTATTAATTTCGGCCCAGAATTGTTTACTGTTTTTCATTTTGCATGTGTTCGGGAGCTTTAGCCATACATTCGTCTTGTACGTGTTTTTAGCTGTCCAGATGGCCTGTTTGTAGGTTAGCCTTAGAGTTGCAATTTGGTTCCTGGTTGCTTGGGTGAACTTTGGGTCATGCTTCCGGAGTTTCCTAATCTCCCTGTTTAATTCCCTTTTTTTCACTGAGAGGGATGCAGTGAATTAGGCTGCGCTTTTCCTAAAAGTGTTAGAACGTTGTGTGGAATTGATTGAAAAGGTAGCCGTTAGCGCCACTATCAAGGTCTCCCAAGGTAATACAGTTGTCGTGCTGAAGCTTAATCGGAGGAAGCAGGGCATTGTAATCGTGTTTGGGGCCAGAATTGGCTGTGGTATTATACTAGTCCGTGGGACCATCATGGTTCTCTTCAAAAGGGCTGAATAAAAGACAAGTTTGCAACTCCCAAGGTGATTGCTCATGTTCAGTTGCATGTACTTGTGCTTCGACAAGTAGTTGTTTATGATTGTTTGAATTGTTAAGCACCTTCTCAAACAAAAATGAAGGGGGGAAGGCTCTTGTAGGTGCAGTGCCTTGGACCCTTGCAGATTTTAAAAAGCCCTTGATTTTTGTCTTCCTATGTGCATTTGACTTGATGGGTTGTGTGGGTATGACTGCTGTGGCTGGAGAGATTCTGCTGTTTTCGACTTGGTCTGCCAGCGTGACTTTGTCCTTGGTCCCGCGCTTCTTCGTCGATTTTACTGTGTCACAAACCTTGCCAGATCTCATGGTGGCAAAGACAGACGGTGAGTAAAGAGGCTAGTAAAAGTCAATCATGTGGATAACGACCAGTTCCAATGCAGAGAGCACCCCTGCTGTCGTCTTTGGTTGTGTAGGCTTGTGCTGCTCCTCCTGCACCTTTATCCCCTTGGCATCATGAATAAAGCACCTCACAGCGGGCGATTGGACTCTTGCGGAGGCAGTTAGATGCCAAGGGAGGCATTGAGTCTGGCTTGGTAGCTGGCTTGCAATGGCAAAGGCTTGCTTTGCCTGGGCGGTTGTTAAAAGGGTGCTGTTTGCCGTGCACACCACTTGTGTTCTATATGCTGACCTGGGTTGGTATGCAGAGTGTTGTCGTGAGGCACAAGCTGCAGTCGGCGTTAACTTTTGACTTTTCACGGTCTAGCGTGGCCAGAAACCACAGTTGGTGGTTTTGGTGCTATTTTTAATTCAAACTTTAAACAATTCATATCTCCTGTTCTCAGTAGACTTTTGAAATTTTGGTGTAATTTATGTCAATTTTTTTATTAAAACATTCTCTATTATTTAAATTGGTTTGGGATTTTTCTCTTGTTGTGTTGTCACTTTATTACTGTTTAAGTGCTGCATAAATACTTTACACATTGCCTCTAAGTTAAGCCTGACTCCTAAGTGCAAAGCTACGAGAGGATTAAGCACAAGTTTATTTAGAGGCTCACCCTGATAAGGATTGTGATTAATTATTTGAAGTGGGCTGTCACCCTCCTCAACTAATACTTCAATTTCTTACATTCTTTAAATCAGGTTAGACCTGTGTCCCATGAGCATAGCTATATTTCTGATCCATTTGATTGGTTTTGTCAATACGGTTATATTTAATCATTTTATTGAATACGTCATGGTCCGTCTCTGTAAGAAAATGTCCATTGTATCACTCCAGCTTAAGGATCTCATTACATGCCCCTCTCTTCTTCTCATTTTAGGCCCAGCTGTCTTTTGGCTTTTGATGACCTTAAAATTAAATTTGCTGTGAATCAGAAAATCTCTTCCTACATTGAGTGTTATTCTCTACTGCATCCAGCTTAGGCAGTTTTACCCCACCCACAGAATGTCTGTACTCGCTGCGGCCAAAGTGCACTCTATTCCCAATTCTGGTGGCTTACAGCTGTTTGTCATGAATGGTTCTGTAACCTTTAATGTAGTCTTGTATTCAATTCTGATTTCAAGGTGGTGGGAGGTGCCTCCTTAGGTGGTCTGTATTCCTTTCTGATAGATAAAGAACAAGCCATGACCTTCCTTCTATTTCTGTGTTCCATCCAGTGTGCCTTTCATTGCCTGCCCAGCAGAGTTCCTCAAGAATCCTCCCTACATTGTTCAACGTCCATATGGCTCCATTGGTGGTCCTTCTTAGATCTGAGACATTCCTATTGTGTTGCTACATGGACAATAGCTAGTGGATTATTAACCTTGAGGAGCTGAGAGGAATTGTTCAGAAGTGCTGTCATGATTGCATAGGCCCCAGCTCCCACTTACCCGGACTGGTCCTTCGACCAGTCAAAAGACCTTTCGAACCTGGCCTCAGTGCCTTGAGGCCCCCCTCATTCTTGCACTCCTTCTTCTCTCTCACTCTCTGCCCCTTCCTCTCGCCCTTCACTCCTGTGCCCTTCTTGTTGTCCTTTTCACTCTCTCACTCTTCTGCCCTCATCCTGGTGTCTGCTCTCCATCCTCCACTCTCTCTCTTTGTGCCTCTCTGTGCCCGTTTTCTACTCTCCACTCTCTCTCTCTCTCTTTGTGACTCTTTGTGTCTGTTTTCAACCCTCCACTGTCTCTCTTTGTGCTCGTTTTCTACTCTCCACCCACTTTCTTTGTGCCTCTTTTGCCTGTTTTCCTTGTGCCTGCTTTTCCTTTGTGTCTGTTCTCCTCTGGTTCCTCTCGTGCTTTCCCTCCTCCCACCTCCCCCTCCCACACCTTCCCGCCTCCCACTGCTCCTTATCTGCATCCCCCTCGTGTGCCTTCTCCTGTCTCCTGCGCCCCTCCATCTGCCCACCCCCAGCTTCCCCCTGCCATGACCTACTTAATGGCAGCCACTGCACAATCGTGCGCAGTGGGCATGCCACTGGTGCGCCAAAAGCAGCCTGTCTGCGCCTGGACCACGCCCAGTTCCATGGACCCTGCTGCAACCGAACGCCGCCGATACACAGCTCCCTCCTGCATGCACTCAACACTGGCCGCTGCCATAACAGCTGCTTCTGCGCCTCACTTCATTCCACAGTAGGACCTTTCTCATGCACTCACTGCCATTTCACCTGCACCAACACGCCCACTCCGCGCCAGACATGCCTCGCTCTAACTTGCATGTCTGGTCCTCAACACCAGATCTCCCAGCAAACATGCCACAGAGATCTGCAACACCATTGATACGCACTTCCCAGACATCCTCTTCCTGACAGAGACCTGGCTAAACTCCACATCAGCACCCACCATCGACACAGCCATTCCACCGGGAAAAAAGATTTCCCGACAGGACATACCGAACAAGTCAGGAGGAGGACTCCGTCATCCACAAGGACTCCATCACCTGCACCACCTCCACTGACTAGAACACAACCTTCATGGAACATATGAACCTCCGACTGCAAACCAGCAACCACACCACCATCAAAGGCACCCTAGCTTACCAAACCCACGGAACACTACCCACCTTCAGTGATCTCCTCACAGACCTCATCTACCAAGTCACCATCAGCTCGAATTACTTCATCTTACTCGGCGACCTTAACCTCCATCTCGATGCCCGAAAAGATCCCAACTCAACTGCCCTACTCAAGAGACTTGATATCCTGGGATTCACCCAGATCGTCCAAGCCCTACCCACAACGCAGGACACATCCTCGACCCCATCTTCACAGCCAGCAACAAGGTTGAGTTCAGCCACTTCACTCCACTCACTTGGACAGACCACTTTATTGTCTACTTCTGCAGTGATGCAGCCTAAAGCCCCACGGCCAAGCCTAGTAACAGCCTCAGATGTAGCTGGAACAAGATTAAAGACACAGACTGGACCAATTCCCTCAATGCCCACCAACCAAACCTCATCGCTGACTTGCATGCCGACATCAAAGCATTCAACAATTGGATCCATACCGGCGCAGACACCCCATCCTCCCTGAAGAACGTCATACACTCAAGAACCAACACAGAAGCCAGCTGGTACATCGAAGACCATAGAAACTCGAAACACTACTGCAAACAGCTGGAGAGAAAATGGAGAACCAGCAGAGACACCACCACAAGAAACACTTGAAAGTCCTTGCTCAGGAAATATCGCACCCAACTCAATGAGGAAAGAAAATCAGCCCTAGCTCTCAGACTGGAAAACAGGTCCAACAACTGCAGAGAGAATTTTAACATTGTTTAAGAATTCTCTAACCCCCCCCCCAGCCGCCATCAACTCCATCACCCCTTCACAAGACCTATGCGACAATGCGATTTCTTTCACAACAAAATCCTCAAGATCTACAGCAACTTCGACCTCCAATGCAAATTTGGACACATTGGCAAAACATATAGAAAAGTATTGCAGTTATACTATGGAGGCCTGTATGTAGTACTGATTACTATGATTAATTATATTGCTTCAGTCAAGGTACCTCTAATTGATTTTGTGTGGGTACCACTAGAAAAAGAGTCCCACTGGACAATTGAACTTACCATTCCAATATAAAAGAGGCCAGTCTAATCAGATCCCCCAGGTAATTCATCCCTACTTCAGCATGACAAATTATATTTAATAAAGTCCTTGGAATTGCCAATCGTTTATGTTAAAAGTATTTTCAATTCTCTGAAGTAAAGAAGAGTTAGTATGTCCCCAGACACCAGCTCCATATTATGCCACTGCTGAACATTTTGCCTTATACATATAATTAGTTCTTTTACAGGTCTGACGGAGTCTTGCTCTAAATCTAAAGACTGAGTTGACAGCTCTCTGAAACTGATAGACCTGGCGCTGAGTAAATGAGACCACTTTAGCTCTTGATGAAAGGGGATACCTAAATAGATAAAAATGTTAACCCTATTTATCATTGAGGTCCTAAACACGTGTTTGACCTTGGTTTTTCTAGGTCTTGAAACCATAGCATAAGACTTGGACATATTTACCTTCATGTCAAGCAGGGTCATAAAAAAAAAGAGGCAAACCCATCCAACAAAAGCTGCAGTTCATTTGCTGTTCTTGCACTAAGAACGGCATCATCCGCATTTAAAAGGGCTGGGATAGGTCGCTCCCCAATGTGGGGCATATTCCTGCCACAAGACGTTAGGCTGTCATCAAGGCCATTTATATTAAGCAAAAAATGAAAAGGGGACAAAATACATCCTTGCCTGACCCCCCAAAAAGATTTAATACATGAGGTGCAGTCTCCATCTTGGGAGAAGCAAACCTTCACCAAAGTGTCCCAATGCAGGCAGCAAAAGAGATCAATTAACACGTGTTTGACCCCAAGGTTCATTAACAAGTCCCACAGTTTGGCATGGTTTAAAGAGTCGAAGGCACAGTAGAGGTCCATAAATGCGATTTTGATGGCTCCTACCCTGGCCTTAACATACTTCCCTAAGATCCAAGACAAACTGAGACACTGCTCAATCACCAATTAATAAATCTATTCTGAGAAGTGCCTCCCCTTTCTATTTTTGGAAGACATATTGGAGAACACCAAATGAGAGACAGGAGACTGTGGTGTTATCCAATATAACATAGTTAAGATTGAAAATCAGTAAAAAATTAATAAATGGTAAATTCCTGCTATCAAGATCCACACTTGGGAGTAGTTGCCAGTGGCTCAGAAGGCACTCTTAATAAGGCAGTGGCTCATAAGGTGCTCGTAACAAGATCCCTTTGACTTCTGATATGGTAATATCTGATACTATGGGGTGCCATACCACTTGTGCCCTAGTGCAGCACCATGACGAGTTGGACCATTAGGAATAGGGAATATTTGTGGAATCTTGAAATTGGCTCACTTTGTGTATGCTTTTCCACATTCCAAGCCATTTTCCATGTGTAAATTTTGAGAATTGTTTTCCAGGCAAAATGTCCACCGGGAAAAAAATCAGGAGAGCTATGCTCTCACACAATACGTAATCCTGTTTCAGCCAGTAACTCTTGTTCCCAGCTGAATAGGACTTCCTCAGATCCTTCTAATGAGGGTCTAAAATAAACAGTTTTGTGGGCTACCACGTTTCATGCAGAGGCTAAAGTGAGCATTTCAGTCAGATATTTGTTCAGGAACAGTCGAACATAGTAATACAAATTTATTTGTTCTGTAATATTTAGTCAATGTGTTTTGTGACACAAGTTAGTGGTGTATGGCTTGTTTGAAAGGATTAGTTTTAATATGGGTTCTGAGGAGAAAGTAGACTGGCAAGGATGAATTTAGCCACAATTTGGAGAAAAGGCATTAGTCCTTAGTAAAAGGTCTTATAGGAGGGGCAAACTATTTACTATGATGCCAATTTGGTTTTGTGGAGCCAGTCTAGCATCAATGAGACCTCTTAAGAATTAGGTTAAGCCCTCTTTGAATTCCAGTGCTAGGTTAGATGCAAAATTCAAGGGTAGGAGTGTAGGTCTAAGAAGATAAAAAGGGTACCATAAATTAGTTATGTATGGATCTCATCTACCCCAAAACTTTAATTTTCTGTATCTCATTTTGGACTTCCACTGAAGGCGAAGGCCTGAAACGATGCCTCAACACTTCCATCCTTCTTCTTAAATGGACAGAGTATTTCAACTCAGCCCAGCCCCAGGAGTAACAAGAGTATGGTCTGAAGCCATGCATGTCAATTGGATGATATATTGGGATATCATTTTCATTCAAAGCGCATCTTAGAAATGGTTTCTGTGCATGCTGACAGATGTCCAAGCACAACAGTGCGCTACTTTTGGAACAAAATGTCGATTTCTCTTCATGTGGTTTATTTTCCCATTTTGCTGGGTTCTGCAAGCATATACACACAGCAATGCCTGCGGGTCATTGTGTCTCAAAGTATGAATTGGGCTTTAAACACATTTCCATATTTTCCTAGCGGCACCAGATGAATACAGTGATATTTTAAGCCATGTATTGTCACAATTGTGTCACAATTGTTTTTAGATGAATCTGTTTTTAAAGCAGTGGTATCCAGTTCATATATCTGAAGAACACTGTGACCAAACCCCATGGTAAATCCAAGATCTCAAACATTAACCCAAATGATAAGCTATTGTTCTGAGGTCAGACCACTGACTTCAACCACAAGTGGTTATTACCCTCACCATCTCTGTCAACTGGTCTGGGCAGCCCTGATACCATCTGGGGTTTCTGTGGTCAAAGTTAAAGGCTTCATCTGGGGCTGGCGAAAGGCAGTGGTTGCAGTAGGAAATGGTGGAATTCACTGGAGAGCAGCCATGTATCCCTGGCCCCAATGAAAGACCACGACCCAACTCTATGAAGCGGCTCCCACAGGGAAACAAGGAAATTTTCCAAATCCACAAAGGCATTTTTTATTCCCTGTTTAAAAATTACTTCAGCTGCAGTGAATTATGCCAGGAAAACAGGAAGTTGTCTTGCAATCCAGAATGTTCTTAACTATGGCTGTGGTGAACTCTCTTAATATTGCTTTATGATATTTTCTCCTTGAATCTTTTACTGGATTTCACCCAATGATTCGAAAATAACCTTTTTCCATACTAAAAAATGACAATTCTGAAGCCTTTTCTTTCACAGTGCGTGATCCATTATGCCCAGGTGGGTGTTGCATTGGGGAGAGAGGGTACCTCTTAGGATATTTGTCACTTGAATTCCTTCTTCTGTGTCACTTCCCATTCTCCTGCTATTGCCTCGGGGATGTCCTACTTATCTTAGTTGCAGCTACCGCTGGTTAGTATCTTTTGGACCAGGTGTACTGTTCACGGAGTGGCTAGAGGGCACTGGGACTGTTACATGGAGGCGCTGCCCTGACATCTTGTGGCTGTCCACAACCATCTGTCTAACATTTGACCAGCTACACAACAATTAGCACTGGGACATCACACTGCAATATAAGAGGGTATATATCCCATGCTACATAAAAGTCAGTATTGGTGCCTCCATCGTTTGAAAATTGCACCATTAGGATTATGGCTTTCCTTTTTACAATGTCAAAATGTGCTCACTAAACCTTATTACACTTTTGGAATGAGAAGGAATTCTGGACTCCCTGATCGAAGAGGCTATAAAGAGACATGGTCCGCTTCAACAGTTTCCTTTGCTGTCTATTCATGCTGGGGAAGTTGGTTTCTTGATCTCCTCATAGGCAGTAGGATACTCTATCTCCTGTGGTGCCTGGCCCGCCGGCTGCAGAGCCCCAAACATCGAGAAGCTCAAGATCTAGCAACTCTGAACATCAGGAGTGCTTTCAATGGAGTCAGAAGTATGAGGAAAGGAAACGTCAGGTACCCAAGAGCACGCCTAATCTATGACACCTGCCTGGCTCTGCCTATGATGAATGTGAGAGATTTTGGCATCCATATGCCAAATGGTGTGCTCATGAGTCGCCATAGGTGTGCTCATGCATCGCCATATGACAATCAGTAATTCCTGTGAATAGCATCTGAAACCTACAATAACACCTAACCATCCAAGATCTTTTCAACACCCATCAGAGGCCAAAAGGTAAGCACAAGCATCTGGAAAAGACTTGACCGGCTGTGCTTCCATCTCTTTGGAGGTTTGTTTTCAGCTTCTGCACAAAGTACCTGAGCATGTGGATACCTTGATGAATACAACATCGAGACAATTGTCTGGATAGAAGAGATTTCTATAAAAAAGCTTAGTCTGATAGTATGTTTACTTCACTGGGCTTCATTATGACTACAGGCACTCAAATGAAACCAGTGTTTTGGTCTTCGCACACACAAATACTGGACATTTTCATGACTCCTTCCAATAGGGAAACAGCAATAACAACGTGGGCGGAACCACGTGTGCTGTTTCAATGCAATTGTTAACACGCTTGCCTTTACCACGCATATGCCTTTACCACACAAGCCTTTACAGCAATTTCCGTTGTAAAAACGGTAAAGGCATATGCGTAGTAAAGTCACTCAGCGCTCTAGATTCAGAGTGAATGGGCGAGGGGTGGGAGGTGTTGGAGACTAGGAGGGACTTCTTGCCTGGATGAGAATGGAAGGAAAGGGAAGGATTGGGATGCGGCTTGGTAAGTAGTTTTCTCTTTTTAGGGCTGGGGTCGGCGGTACCTTTCAGGGTTGGAAGCCAGGTTTTATGGCTCAGGGTGGGGGGGGTTGGGGTAGTTTTCAGGGCTGGGGGATGGTTTTAAGGCTCAGGGCGGAGTGCTGGGGTGGTTTTAGGGCTGGGGTGTGGTAGCTTTTAGGCCTGGGGCTGGGTTTTAAGGCTCAGGGCGGGGTAGTTTTTGGGGCTGTGGGCTGGGTTTATGGCTCAGGGCGGGAGGCTGGGGTGTTTTTAGGGCTGGGGTGGGGTAGCTTTTAGGGCTGGGACTGGGTTTTAAGGCTCAGGGCGGGGTCGTTTTTAGGGCCGAGGGCTGGTTTTAGGGCTCAGAGCAGGAGGCTGGGGTGTTTTTAGGGCTGGGGTCGGGGTAGATTTTGGGCTGGGGACCAGTTTCAGGGAGGAGCGGGGTGTTTTTAGTACTGGGGTCATTTCCGTGGCAGGGGCCAGGTTTACGGCTCAGGGCAGGGGCCTGGGGTGTAACCTTTGCCACACATATACATTTACCAATCATGCCTTTACAACGAAATTCATTGTAAAGGCTTGCGTGGTAAATACCAAGTTGTAATCGCTAGGCTTCGGTGTCAATGTATACTCCCACTACTTCATTGAAACGGTTAAGGCATAAATATTTCATAGCCCCAGAGCTGTGTAGAGAAGTGATTCTCCTAACATGACGTCCAAATTATATTCATGCAATGAAGTAAGCCACTTTCGACCTCTCAAAGTACATCATTGAAAAATTGCTATACCTTCGTCATCATTCTTTGTTAATTCTGGTAATATATACAATTTTAAATAGAATTTATCCCTCGGGCCTTACTTGACAACTGAAATATATATGATATTCATAACTGTGAAGTGCAAGAAGGCACATTATGTATGCACATACACTGTGATATCTGCTTTGCTCACCTCTGGCTCCTCCTGTAGTGAAGGTGATGCTGCACAGCAAAATAGGGCTCAGGGCCACATTTTATAACACTGGAAGGCAGCACAGAATTCTGAGGAAAAAAAATAATTACACAAGTGAAAAACTTTGACACAACCAAGCATCGTTGCTTAGAAAAGTAAGATCCAGTTCCAGGCTAAAGTAATTCTAATTCCTTTAGCAAATCATTTTAATGTTCATGTTTTGAGGTGAAATGCCTTGTTGACGTTATTTACAGAAATCCCCCGACAGTTGAACCACATGTAATCAGTGGATGAACCATTTAAAAGTAAATACAGCTAAATAAAGCAACATCACTGTGGGTGCGAATCGCAATAAATTTTTATATTTAGGAGTGCAAAAAGTCTTGCAAGGCCCACAAATGACAGCTCACGAATCACAGAACCAGTTTCTTTAAATATTTGTGGGAGCAAATAGCACTCGGTGTTCAAATGGAAGTTGCAAGTGAACGTTCAGAGAAAATGCTGTGATATTCAATTGCCCTGTTGACTCATGGCGACTCGGTGGCGAGCTGTGAAGGCTTAGCTCAAAGGAGGTGGTGTAGGGATGAGTCCAGGCACAATACAATAATTATCACAGCTCCACAAAAGAATGCTCAGCCCTTATTGTGGGTGCTTGCAAAGACACATCGCATTATATTATCTGCTTATATAAATATATGTGCCGTAAAAATCAAAGAGCAAAAAGCACACAGAATCATGACGCACAACATAAACACAATAGAAACAGTAATCAAGAAAAATACTGAGATAAAACCAGGGCCCCTGGATGTAAACAATATACACTAGATGTCTGCAAATGCAGCAATAGTCATGAAAAAGGAAAACACAAGAGTACCACAATGAAGCCACTGTAAAGTGATAGAATGTTTCTATAATGTAGACAAACATATAGGGCCCGATTATGATGTCAGGCAAACCGCCACCGACAGGCTGTCGGTGGCGATCTGCCCAACATCTAGGGTAGCGGACTGAGCACCGGATTATGACACCGGCGGTCGGAGGCAGCGGGTCGGGGGAAAGACCATTGCCTCCAACATGCTCAAGGAGCCCATTGGGCAGGGGTCGGAGTCTAATCCCTACAATGGAGGTGGCGCCTGCTGAGGCAACGTCGTAGGGATTAGGATGTCAGCTTCTGACGGCCTTTTCATGGTGGTCTGAAAGCGATGGAAAGGCTGTTGGAAAATTACCTTAGGGGCCCCTAGCAGGGCCGCTGTCCCCCGTAGGCCTCAGCTAGGTGGCCATGGGGGCACATGTGGTGCCCCCCCAAACATCCATGCACTGTGTGCCAGGAACCACATGGTGCTTGCCACACGGTGCATTGTTTTCAAAATGTTTTTTTACTATTGCGGCTTGTGCAGCAGCCCTGTCCCTCGGCTGCTGCACAAGCTGCAATAGTAAAAAGCATTTTACGACTGCCTGCACGGCGGTCGTATTGTAATTGGGATGTCAGGACCACGGAGTCCTTGTCGGGCGGTCTCGATACCTATGGCAGTCGGACGCTCGTCCGACCGCCATCGTAATGAGGCCCATAATGTTTGTGATTGCTTCCCATTTGTTAACACCCGGTGATAATGAAGAATTGCTCCTTCCAGCACAACCTGGTTACAGTATTTGGTTTCACAACCTTTACAGTTTGCGGTCATGGTGAATGTGACTACTAAAAGCAGCTAAACAAAAACAAAAAGTGGTAAATCAACAGTAATGTTACAGAAAGCAGGCAAAGGAATGCAAGACAAACTCTTTGGTAGGAAAGTGGAAAAAACGCAGTGGTGCTGAAGGAAGGGGTGCTTGGGGTGTCACAGTACCCCATAAATCCTTGGAGTTCATATGGAGAATCCACAACAAAGAGGCTTTAATATTGCGCTCAAGTACAAACTGTCTCCTGATGGGCAACTTTGTTTGACAAAGTATTGCAAATTTTTTGAGCAGGGAGTACTAGGTTTATTATTCCTTTCTCTAAATGCATCTTTATATATTGTATTTCTAACTAGTGATACACTGATGCTCTTACTGGGATACAGGTGAAAGAAGAAGGCCTCAGTATTCCAGAGGTTTTCTAACACTTTCATAAAGATGTGCTTTTACAAAGTAAAGTACAAATATCTCAAAATATATATCAGCAACATGGAAAGTACAATCGGCGCTTAACTCAGGTGATGTCAATGGCTAGCACCACACCCTAAAAATTGGCCCAGCACCACTGGAAAACGTCCAGAGGAATAAGCATGTTTCCTGATTTAGGATTAGGTGATCAGTTAGTTTAAATGTAGTGTGTGAACCGGTGAATGGGTCGTAGCAACACCAGCTAAGCAGCTCCACACTCCCGGATCAACTCAGGTGACTGGCACTAATCAGTAAGTTGCCTATCAGAACTTGCATTAAATTGTAAACATAAGATGCTAACCTGAGTCTTCATTGCTGCCCACAATCTACAACAGCAGTACTCAACCTTTTGACTTAAGTAGACTTCTTCTGAATCCTTACAGGAAACCGGGGACCCTGGACCAAGCAATTTCTACGATTGAAACCATAAAACAATGCACAAAAATATAGAAACAAGTATAGACCGAATACAAACAAATTATGAAATATTTAGTTTCATTCACCAGCAAAAAATAAACAAAAATTGAAATTTTAATTTTAATGCGAAAGTTGAATACTTTCAAAATTTGGTTGGCAAAGTGATATGCTAGATTCACTATGTCTTTTTTGCTTCTAATGCATGCTCTCTTTTATTGGCACCAGAGCTTCAATTGAGGCCACCATTTGCCCATACTAGATTCTGTTTGATTCTTAATTTTTAGCCTCTAATTTCAAATTTCTTTGCATTTACAGATCGCTTTAAAATGTTAAATTTATATTTTGTTTTTCTAAGAATTTACACTATTACTCTGCTCATATTATTAGTTTTCTGAAGAGTTGCGGATCCGCTGAGTAGGTGTTACAGACCCAGGTTAAGAACTGCTGTCCTGGAATACATAGTTTTTTTGTAACAGTAAAACGCGAGGACAGACAGCGCAAACTGCATTTCAGTGGCCATGTTAGGTGTGAGTATGTCACTATCACTTTCACTTGGCTCTTGTTACGGTAAACATCGTTTATTACGAAAACTTTTCCCCGCAGGGAATTACAACGCGGTCGTTACAACGACCGCGTTGTAACCACGCATACCATTACTCCGCAAGTCGGAACAACGACTTGCGGAGGGGGCAGAAGGTGTTGGATTTGAAATCCTACACCTTCCCTACTGTTGCACAGACTGGAGTTGGAATAGTAAATTATACTATTCCAACATCCAGCGCCCCCCCCTCCGCAAGTCGTTGTTACGACTTGCGGGGTAATGGTATGCGTGGTTACAACGCGGTCGTTGTAATGACCACGTTGTAATTCACTGCTGGGAAAAAGGATGCGTAAAAAAGTGGTATATTCCTCTTGTTACATCACCAGTCATCATGCAGATGGGTTGTGTTGGGTGACATTGATGGCAGCTCCTTGCCCTCTTCAGTGACCTGTTGGCCCACTGTAGCCTTGCTGAGGGTCCTCTGAGGCCAGCCATGGTCCCATGGGCATCCACCTATTCACCACTGGGCATAACAACACTTCTGTTTTATCTGTGCAGCTTATCCAATTTAGTTACCAACATAAACTGCAGTTTGAACTGCTACTGAGAAACACAGTGTTTTGTGCTTATTTTCTGTTATAAACATATATGTTGTGTGGGCATTATAAAATCTTAGGAAACTGATAACACTAGACAGCTCATGCCTTTTATGAAAGAGTACATGATACAGGACAGATCATGCCATTTATCAAACAGTATATGATACAGGTTGGAATACATTCCAGCTTGGATCAAGCTTGCAATATATGTGGCTGACGTCCTTCGTTAAATCCCATTTGATGCAAACCAAAATTAAATCAAGCCCTCCTCATTACTGATACTAAACACATTTTGCTATCTTGTCTACAGTGCTTTAATGGCATGAATAAAATTATGTGATATTCCCAACTGGGCCACTGAGTAACACAAATAGTCCCAATGAATTAAATTGAAATCCTTTTCTGTATCAGCTAAGACAGCTATGAGAGGATGCAAAGTGGCTGTGGTGGAATCCAAACATGCCAGGAAATCAGAAATATTTTTTTAGTTTTTTAGTCCGATACAGCGCAAACGTGGCCCAAAGGCATCAGAGCGCTTTACATGAGAATCAGATTATATGGCACAAGGTCAGATCTTTTTTCTAGGCATCAGGAGATTAAGTGATTTGTCCAGAAACACATGATATTGACCCGCCGCTGGGACTCGAATCCGCTTCTCCAGTTCCAAACTTAGCAGCTCTGGCCTTTAGGCCACATCTCCTCTTTGTTTAATTTTGGCCCCTAATGAGCCCTTGTTGAGCTACATGATTTAATTCTACGAGGGACTTCTGATGGAGCTCGGCTAGTATTTTAGAATACATCATGATTAAATAGTCAAATACTTTTATAGTATGAATAGAGTGCTAGATCCTTGCTAGATTAGAAGAATAATGTTATTGTAGACTCTGACCAAAACTGAGGGCATCAATCTTGTTTAAAGTATTTCTGGCAAAACAAATGCAGATGAAGAATTCTATGACCCAGAAG
The DNA here is from genome assembly GCA_963921515.1 of Calotriton arnoldi. Classification (NCBI taxonomy): domain Eukaryota; kingdom Metazoa; phylum Chordata; class Amphibia; order Caudata; family Salamandridae; genus Calotriton; species Calotriton arnoldi. The sequence goes on along the minus strand of CAWUFW010000371.1, from coordinate 315,851 downwards.
ACACAACCAGGTTTCATCCAGAAGACCACCAGGACCTCTGCTTTTATGGTTACCAGGTGACATAGTGCTGTTTTAATTTCGCCCAAAGAAACAGGATCCTTGCATGTGGTGGGAAAAGCACCGTTCATTTTGTTAATTTGATTGTACTGGTTAAACAGTAGAAAATAAATAAAGGAAATTGTGTACAGCTTCATCTCTTCTGATGAATTTGATTGCTTGTTTCATATACTGCTTTTTTTTTAGACTCCTATACTTTTTCTTGATGGAAAAGTATGTTGGGCAAAATTTGTTCATAGGTCTTCTGTGAGTATATACTTTGTGCTTTGTTTAAGTGTCTGACCAAGATGATTTGGTTAGCTGCAAGTGGCTTGCTATCTCAGAATTATGAAGGTGACCGTGGCCTAAAATAAGTGCTAGCACATCCACAATATTCAGGAAATAAATTAGTCCAACAAACAATAAAGTGTGCTCAATGGAACAGATAACACCATGTCACCTAAATGGTGTAAAGTATAAAGGAAACAACTTCCCAATATACAAGAAATATATATTAATTGTCCAGAGCACCACCGATTAATTTTAAGCAGTCCGTCAGTTTGACAGGTCCAAATTAGTATAGCAGGAATTCAAATAAAGAGAAGGCACTACAAGAGACCGATGGTTCCAGTTGCTTTATTACATTTTTCACTTTCTTGTATAGGCTGATATTGGAAACAGCCGACACGTGTTTCGTCGTTTTCGACAACATTTTCTTAAGGCTGTAGAATTAAGCAAAGCAAGGATTTTCTTAAGCTTACAATTCTCAAGATGAACGACAATAATGCAAATAAGAGTGGAAAAATATCCAAACAATTCGGCCTTAAAATTACAAGTAACACCAAGTGTCATTGAAAGCAATTTTGAAACAAATTTAAATAACGGAAAACAAACCCACGAAGGATCTGTTGTGAATAAAGGATAAAAAGAAGAAGATCCCAGACATATGAAACTATTTGTTAACATAAAAAGGTCAAAAACAAAGAAAGAATAAAAGAGGCAAAAATTAACCAAAATATCTAGTGTTTGAGAGAAAGAAGATTTTTTTTTTTTTTTTTTTTTCTTCAAAAAACTTTATTGGAAAAGATTGTACAGCATAGTTACATAGTTCCACAATAGCAAAGGATTAAGCACAGCAATACAGTGCAGTACAGCAGAGACAGTCGCAAACTTGTGACACATTGGGGACAATGTCATGGAGAGTTGTCATAAAACCACAGGAGAGGTGAAAGCATACGACCGAGGGAAGCACCATGGGTAGAGGGGGTGGCAGAGGGGGTAGAGGGGGGCGTGAGCGAAGAGGAAGCAGCTCATGGACTAACACCGGCGGCCGCCGCGGGCGGGGTGCCGGCGGGGAGCGTGGGAGAAGTCGCAGGATGCTGGGGATCATGGCTTGAAAGGAAGGTGACAAGTGGGCCCCATATGTCAAGTGGGCGAGACTTGGCTGGCAAAAGGTCCCAGAACTCAGATAGGAGGGTTTGGCAGCGGGACGCATCCTCGAGCCAGAGGGATACCTTAGGTGCAGGCCTGCGACCCCAGCACATGGAGACCCTACGCCGCGCGAGGACCAGCAGCATGGCAGTCAAACAACGGGAGGCATCCGGGCAAAATTTAACGAAGCCTAAGAGGCAGAGCACGGGGTCAGGTTGAAGTGGTGACGAGGTAATTTCGGAGATAATAGCGCAAACCTCACGCCAGTATGCCGAGACCCGGGGCACAGCTAGGCAAGATGAGAGAAATCAGCCGCGGGCACGGAGCACCGCAAGCATCTGTCACTTGCTACAAGACCTAATCTATGAAGCTGGGCGGGAGTACGATACAGCCTATGTATGTATTTGAAGTGTATAAGGCGCAAACGATAGTTGGGGGATAGGCGTTTGATTTGAGTACAACAATACAGCCAATCAGCTTGAGAAATCTCGATTCCCAGGTCCTCACCCCATGCAATGCGCGCCCGGTCGGTAGAGATGGAGGACGCTGCAAGCGTGTAAGCATACATTTTAGTAACCAATTTCTTAGGAGAAGAGGAGGCATAAAGAAGATCAAGAGTGGGCATCGAGGGAGGGGGCTGGGGAAAGGTGGACTGGAGCTTCCTGCAAACAGCCCGGAGTTGGTAATATAACAGGGTATCCATGGGGCCAGAATCGGTGGCAAGCGAGAAAAATGTATTCCCCGGATACAGGTCCGATATTGTGGAGAGGCCCAGACGAGTGGCGTGTTTAACCATCCCTGACGACTGGAGTGGAGGAAAAGCGGGGTGATGGGCAATGGGCATCGTGTTTGCGGATAGCATATCAAAGCCGGAAATTTTACGAATTCCGTCCCAGGCCCAGCGCAAGGTTTTGACCGTGTCGATTTCAGTGCGTTGGAGTTTCGCCGGGGCGAATTGTGCAGTTGTGAGCGGCCACGGGACGGCAAGGTCGGCCTCCACCGCGACATGGGGTTGGAACGGAGTGGGGTGGAGCCAGAAATGGAGAAAGCTGGCCTGAGCGCTAAGAGCGTAGAGCTTGAAGTCCGGGGCTCCCAGCCCGCCCCGCGACATCGGGAGAGTCAGGATGTTATAAGTGATCCTGGGTTGCCGTCCGGCCCAAACCAGGGTAATGAGCAAAGAGCGAACCTTGCGAAAGAAATGAGCGGTGAGAGGGATGGGGATGTTAACGAAGAGATATAAGAACTTTGGAAGCACCACCATTTTGGCGATCGCTATGCACCCAGCCAAAGAGAGAGGCAGCCGGTTCCAAAGAGGGATCTTGGACTCTAACCAGTCCACTGCGTGGCCAAAGTTAACTCTCCAGAGTTCATCCAAGTCTCTGCTTAGCCAAACACCCAAATACCTAGTGGGCTCCGAAGCCCACACAAAATGGTAATCGGGATCAAAGGGAGCCGTGGCGTCCGTGAGAGGAAATAGTACAGATTTATTCCAATTAACCTGAATGCCAGAATAGCCACCAAAACATATCACCTCACGGACAAGTGGACTGAGATTCTCCTGGGGATGACAGACATAAAGAGTGATGTCGTCCACGTACATGGAAACTAGTAGAGCACGAGCTGTGAATCCAATGCCTCTCTGGGTATGATGTTGCCGGAGACGAGCTGCGAGAGGTTCCATAGCGACAGCGAAAAGCATGGGGGACAGCGGACAGCCCTGCCGAGTACCGCGCCCGATAGAAATGGGCTCGGAGATCTGTCCGTTGATGCGGAGACGGGCGGTGGGAAGAGTATACAGAAGTAACACCTCGCGTATAAAGACCTGGCTGAAGCCTAGGCGGGGAAGAAGATAAAACAAGAAGGGCCATTCCAAGGTGTCGAAGGCCTTGGTGGCATCGAGCAGAGCCGCCTCTGCCGGAAGCGACGGGTTGATTTGATGAAGGACGGAGAAAATGGTCCGGAGGTTGTGAGAGGTGGCGCGACCAGTGTAGGAAGGTGGAATCTGACTATATGGTTGCCCCCACTTTTTTTTATGGTGTTTTGCTGGTTTATGACTTAGTTGGACTGGGATCCTGCTATTCAGGGCCCCAGTCTATCTGCTTTCTCTGTAAAAGGTTTCCATGTGCCTTAGGCACATCTCTGATTGGGATCTGGAGTGCCCTTATAAGTCCCTAGTATATGGTATACTATGTACCAAGGGCATAGGTACCTCAGAGGCCTACCAGGGGCTGCAGCATGTATTGTGCCACCCCTGGAAGGCCATCCAAACTGACACCACAGGTCTGCTACTGCAGCCTGGGTAAGGTGGTGCATGCACCCCTTACTGTGATATAGGTTACCTATATCACTAAATACATACACACATATAAACCTATAAGTCACTCCTAAGGCAGGCCTTATCAATCCTAAAGGCAGAGTGCATGGTTCCTATGTGAGAGGGTGCCCCTGCATGAGCAGGGCCCCTCTGCAGCGTTCGGAGACCATCTCTGAGGCTGTTTGTAGTGCAGCCTGACCATATACTCTTAAGCGCATTATATCCTCGCGGTAAAATGCTAACTTTGGAATGGCTGCACCTAAACATGTCGTGTTTGGTGTCAAACATCTTGGAATACTACCCCCCGCCAATCCTGGCGGCGGGGGTAGCATTCCACCCTTCTAGAGGGAAAGACATGTTAACTCTGGCTTACCCGGTAACTTCTTTCTGAAGCCCTGGCATCACAAAATGGATGCTGCTGCCACAGACACAAGTCTGGCCTCCTGCTGCTGGACGAAACTCCGGCAGGGGAGGCCTGGACAATAGGTTTCCTGTTGCAGGGAGGTGTGACCACCTCCCCAGACAGGATAATGTGTATTGGGGCTGGGTGGGTGCACTCTTAGAGTGCTTTGAAGTCCTGCACTGGGGGAGCAAAAGGCTCCTCTGTGCATATGCCAGTTCAAACCAGCTCAGGGGCTACCTGCCCCTGCTCTGGCGCGAAACTGGACAAAGGGAAGTGGGTGTAGCCACCCCCTCCCTTGATCCTCCCATAGGTGGGGTCATAGAGTTAGTCCCTCCCTGTTTTACTGGTTAAAATGGGGAACCCTTGCCACAGCAAGATTAGATTATACCTGGATGAAACTCTGAAACTGAATCCTGGACCTTCGACGCTCTACGACAAGATTAGAGGACTGAAGAATCTCCCTTGGGGTCAAGGAGTGACTCCCCTGCTTGGCAGGCACCAAAGAAGCATCTGTCCAGTTCGCATTTCTGAAGCTCCCGTTGGACGCCGAAGTCATCGCATCACCAGAGGTGGATTCTCAGACTTCCCCGAGGCTACCCTGAGTCCCCAGCAAAGCTGAGGCCCGTGGCTATCGTGGGTGACTTGAGACCGTGACCCCTGGACACTGAGCACATTTGCAAGTGCATCATCTTCTGGGTCTCCCAAGAAGTCGTGCTTTGGGCTCCGAGTAGCCCTAGCCTCCAGCACCACCTGCACCGAAGATCACTGGCCCCCACTCCACGAGTGTCCTGTAAGCCAGCTCCACGTGCGGCGTCACGAGGCTCCTTCGCGGTCGCTAGCCCGTTGGCTAGTAGCCCTTAACGAAGGCCAATCCTTTTCTTACTTGGCATCCTGGTTGCTCCAGGCCTGCCCTCACTTACCTTCGCTGGGTGAGTTCCACAGACCTTGCTGGTCTGCACCATCGACGATCTACATCTTAATCGAGACTTGCCGTTGCCAAGGCTTGTTGGGTCCAATCCGGTCGCCGACACCTCAGCACTCGACAGACATCGTGTACCAGCCCGAATCCTGCTCCTGGTTGCCAACAACGCCTCCTGGACCTCGTGGCTGAAGAGTCAAGACGACCGTCAACGCACCTGAAGCACTCAACATCGGTGGGCATCTGTTCATCGCCTCCCTGGTCACTGGCTAGTGACCCAGACTCTGTCCCCTCTGCTTTCAGGTTCACCAGAACTCCGATCCACTCTTGGATCCACCCGGACACTTTTCTCTTGGCCGCCAGCAGCACTTTGCAGCAGATCGCCATTCGAATCGACGACGAAACCCGACCCCGAAAGGCACCTATGCACCCGGCTTCCCTGGGTGAGGTAACACGAGTACTCCGGTGCTCCCGTGGGTAGAGACTCTTCAAAGTCCTAGATCTCAAAGGGTTTTGTCCTAGTCCTCTTTTAAGTGTCCCTTTCCTCTATTTTCCCGATCCCGACTTTCTCCATAGAAGTTAACGGCGTATCGCGGTTGTGTATTTACACTGCACGCGTCTCCCGTGGGTCCCCTGTGTCACTACCTTGGGTGGTTCCTTGTGGTCCAAGCACTTCTAGAGGCTCTAGGCCTAGTGTCTAGTTCAGTCGTGGTTCGCATACCACTTTATTGGTATATGGTTTGGTACGCCCCTAGGGCCCAAACGTGTATTTGTGCTATTACTGTGATTTAATATCTTATAACTTATGTACTTCGAACTCTAGCCTCATAAAGAGACTAGAGGGGTGTGTTTAGCAATAAATACATATATTTTGAATATATACCTGGTGTGGTGCTCTTTCATTTGGTCACTCAAGAGATTATAGACTGGTAAAACAAGCTGCTTTACATTCCTTCAAGACTTAGCCTGAAGGCTGCTCTCCATAGCTACCACTAGGATAGCTTTCAATAAAGGTTGTCTTTAACCTATCTCCAATAAGGGGTTGTTTGGACTGGTGCAAGGTGCCCACTATAATTAGTGGACAGCATATGCCAGGCCAACTTCTCACATTGGTGTGCAGCGTGTGGGATTCCAGCTTGCTATTGTTTTACCAGATAATCTCAATTGAATTGATCAACTGAAAACCACTAAAGGTACCTAAGGTACATATAATTTAAGCTTAGAATACAGTAAGTTCTACTGAACTTAGAGTTGTGTGTTAAGGGATAGCACAACCCTTTCTACAACTCAAGAGAGTTTAGTAGGCCACACTAGAGTAGGTAGTGCATACACCACACCACACTAGTAATGTCTTTAAGGGCAGGATCCAAAGAATCCTTGCAGGAAGCCATTGAGCTTCCACCCTCCAAGTATGATACACTCCCATTCTTGGAATTGAGAGCTTTATGTAACTTGAGAAAATTAAGGACAGGCCAAAGCCCCACCACCCAACACCTCAAGGAGTTGTTGGTGGCTTATGACCTTAGTAAGCCTGTAGGGACTGAAGGGGTAGGAGCTGAGGGTGGGGCAGACGAAGAGGACGAGGCCAGGGGTACCAATACCCCCAGCCCCCTCTGAAACTGGCCAGGAGGGTGACAATGACCCTGACCTGGAAAACCCAATCCCTCCTGTGGATGATGATGAGGATGATCAAGATGATGCCCTCTTTGTCCCCCCAGGAAGGATTAAGAGTGTGCCCAGGAAGTCTAGATCTCCTTCTCAGGAGTCTAACCACTCTGGCACCTCTATAGGGAGCTCTGTCTCCTCTCACAGGAGGGAATCCTCTCATGAGAGGAGAACCAGGCTGGTCCAGTATGAGGAAACTCAGCTGGAGATCAGAAAAAAGCAATTGGCTTTAGATAGGGAATCCCTAGATCTCCTTAGAGAGAGAAGAAAGTTGGGACTAGAGTCCCATGGTGGCAGCAATATCCCTAGAGATAGGGACAGGTCTTATGACCATAGAAACCTAAACAAGATTGTCCCTCCCTACCAGAGTGGGGATGACATCCACAAATGGATAACTGCACTGGAGAGGGCCTGTAAAGTTCAGAAGGTCCCCCAGAGGCAGTGGGCAGCAATCTTGTGGCTCTCCTTTGCAGACAAAGGTAGAGACAAGCTCCTCACTGTAAGAGAAGAGGATGCTGACAATTACACAGTCTTGAAGAGTGCTCTGATAGATGGGTTTGGCCTAACCACTGAACAGTATAGGTTGAAGTTCAGAGACACCCAAAAAGCTCAGACTCAAGACTGGGTTGATTTTGTAGATTGTGCTACAAAGGCTCTGGAAGGTTGGATACATGGCAACAAAGTGCATGACTTTTTAGGATTGTACAATTTGATTATGAGGGAGCAGATCCTTAATAATTGTCAAAACCAGCTTTTGCACCAGTATCTGGTGGACTCTGATCTGACCTCTCCCCAAGAATTGGGAAAGAAGGCAGACAAATGGGTCAGAACCAGAGTAAAAACTAGAAATCAGGGTGGTGACCAGAAGAAAGATTCTACTAAGTCCCAAGAGAAAGGTGGGGATAAATCTAAGGATAAGTCCCCTACAGGGCCCCAAAATTCCTCTTCTGGGGGTGGGTCCCAAACTCCTTCCTCTCCTGAAAAGAAACCATATTGCCATGTCTGTAAAAAGCCTGGGCACTGGAAAACTGATCCCAGTTGCCCCAGGATTGGCAATAAAGAAAATGTTCCTCCCACAACTACTACCACCCCTCCTGGTACTACCAGTAGTAATCCTCCAGTTGGGAGTAGTGCACCCAAAAAGTTAGGTGCTTTTGCAAGAGGAACAGAGGTGGGCCCTAGTTTAGACAGGGACCCCTCAACAGACTCCTCTGACTCTGATGGTGGTATAGGATTTGCCACCTTTACCATGGGTCCCATAGCATTGGGCAGGTACAGATTGGAGCCAATAATTAATGGTCAGAAAGCTGTGGCATTTAGGGACACAGGGGCTAGTGTCACCATGGTGGCAAGGAAACTAGTCCCCCTCACCAGCTTTTACCTGAGTTTAAATACCAGGTGACCAACATTGATGGTGTCAGAACAGATCACCCCATGGCCATAGTCAATCTCAGCTGGGAGGGGGTCACAGGCCCAAAAAGAGTGGCAGTGTCCCCAACCCTACCTGTAGATTGCCTGATGGGCAATGATTTGGAAATTTCAGCCTGGGCTGAAGTTGAACACCAAACCCATCTTAGGATGTTGGGCGTCCCTGCAAAGGTTAGTGGGGCTGTGATGGCCACAGCCCCAGCCCAAGAATTTGGAGAGATGGAGCCTGAAAGAATGGCCCACTCTCCCCCAAAAGAGAGCACAAGGGTTGAAGAAAAGTCTTCTTCCCTCCAGACAGTAGGTAAGGGTCAGCCTCCTCAGGGAACTGACCCTACCCCTAGTGAAGGAACTGCCCCAGAGGTAGTCAGGCCTGGCCTGGCCACACCCCTGATGGCAGAGGACCCTTCCAAGGTGGTACCCAGTCTGGAGCAGGTAACCTGCCCCTCTCTACCCTGCCTCAGCCAGCCCAGGGCTGAAGAGGTCAGGGAGGTCAGTGGACCCCCCAGGACCCCCTGTCCAGAGGAACCCCCATCAGCAGATTAGGGGCACCCAGTCTAGTAGCCCTAGCCAGGTGAAAACTCCTCTACACACTGAGGGATCCCCCATGCCTTTATGTAGGGACCTCCCCCAGAAGGACTCTGGTAGGCAAGGGCAAACCTGGGACCTGAAGGTTCCAAACCTGCCCTGTCCCTCCAGTAGTCCATCCAAAGGGACCCAACCCCCAGCTGTAGGCAGCCAAAGGTTGACCCTTAGAGCAAAGTGCAACTCAGTCATGGAAAGACAGGCATACATGGTGACCAGTGATCTGAGGAAGCTGAGGCCAACATTCCTAGGGCCTCACTTCCCTACTCAGCCACCTCACCAGCCTTGTACTTTACCTAAGCACACCACAGGTAGTGATTCCCCATGGTGGAGACCCTCTCATACCCTTAGGGTGAGGTATTGCTTAGTGGACCATAAGACAGGGGGCAACCATGCTAGTGCAGGTGCTTCCTTATATGACCACTTAGTCAATGAAGGCTCAACTGGCCAAGGTTAGCCTTATCTCCTTTCGTTTGGGGGGGTTATGTAGGAAGGTGGAATCTGACTATATGGTTGCCCCCACTTTTTTTATGGTGTTTTGCTGGTTTATGACTTAGTTGGACTGGGATCCTGCTATTCAGGGCCCCAGTCTATCTGCTTTCTCTGTAAAAAGGTTTCCATGTGCCTTAGGCACATCTCTGATTGGGATCTGGAGTGCCCTTATAAGTCCCTAGTATATGGTATACTATGTACCAAGGGCATAGGTACCTCAGAGGCCTACCAGGGGCTGCAGCATGTATTGTGCCACCCCTGGAAGGCCATCCAAACTGACACCACAGGTCTGCTACTGCAGCCTGGGTAAGGTGGTGCATGTACCCCTTACTGTGATATAGGTTACCTATATCACTAAATACATACACACATATAAACCTATAAGTCACTCCTAAGGCAGGCCTTATCAATCCTAAAGGCAGAGTGCATGGTTCCTATGTGAGAGGGTGCCCCTGCATGAGCAGGGCCCCTCTGCAGCGTTCGGAGACCATCTCTGAGGCTGTTTGTAGTGCAGCCTGACCATATACTCTTAAGCGCATTATATCCTCGCGGTAAAATGCTAACTTTGGAATGGCTGCACCTAAACATGTCGTGTTTGGTGTCAAACATCTTGGAATACTACCCCCCGCCAATCCTGGCGGCGGGGGTAGCATTCCACCCTTCTAGAGGGAAAGACATGTTAACTCTGGCTTACCCGGTAACTTCTTTCTGAAGCCCTGGCATCACAAAATGGATGCTGCTGCCACAGACACAAGTCTGGCCTCCTGCTGCTGGACGAAACTCCGGCAGGGGAGGCCTGGACAATAGGTTTCCTGTTGCAGGGAGGTGTGACCACCTCCCCAGACAGGATAATGTGTATTGGGGCTGGGTGGGTGCACTCTTAGAGTGCTTTGAAGTCCTGCACTGGGGGAGCAAAAGGCTCCTCTGTGCATATGCCAGTTCAAACCAGCTCAGGGGCTACCTGCCCCTGCTCTGGCGCGAAACTGGACAAAGGGAAGTGGGTGTAGCCACCCCTCCCTTGACCCTCCCATAGGTGGGGTCATAGAGTTAGTCCCTCCCTGTTTTACTGGTTAAAATGGGGAACCCTTGCCACAGCAAGATTAGATTATACCTGGATGAAACTCTGAAACTGAATCCTGGACCTTCGACGCTCTACGACAAGATTAGAGGACTGAAGAATCTCCCTTGGGGTCAAGGAGTGACTCCCCTGCTTGGCAGGCACCAAAGAAGCATCTGTCCGGTTCGCATTTCTGAAGCTCCCGTCGGACGCCGAAGTCATCGCATCACCAGAGGTGGATTCTCAGACTTCCCCGAGGCTACCCTGAGTCCCCAGCAAAGCTGAGGCCCGTGGCTATCGTGGGTGACTTGAGACCGTGACCCCTGGACACCGAGCACATTTGCAAGTGCATCATCTTCTGGGTCTCCCAAGAAGTCGTGCTTTGGGCTCCGAGTAGCCCTAGCCTCCAGCACCACCTGCACCGAAGATCACTGGCCCCCACTCCACGAGTGTCCTGTAAGCCAGCTCCACGTGCGGTGTCACAAGGCTCCTTTGCAGTCGCTAGCCCGTTGGCTAGTAGCCCTTAACAAAGGCCAATCCTTTTCTTCCTTGGCATCCTGGTTGCTCCAGGCCTGCCCTCACTTACCCTCGCTGGGTGAGTTCCACAGACCTTGCTGGTCTGCACCATCGACGATCTACATCTTAATTGAGACTTGCCGTTGCCAAGGCTTGTTGGGTCCAATCCGGTCGCCGACACCTCAGCACTCGACAGACATCGTGTACCAGCCCGAATCCTGCTCCTGGTCACCGACAACGCCTCTCGGACCTCGTGGCTGAAGAGTCAAGACGACCGTCAACGCACCTGAAGCACTCGACATCGGTGGGCATCTGTCCATCGCCTTCCTGGTCACTGGCTAGTGACCCAGACTCTGTCCCCTCTGCTTTCAGGTTCACCAGAACTCCAATCCACTCTTGGATCCACCCGGACACTTTTCTCTTGGCCGCCAGCAGCACTTTGCAGCAGATCGCCATTCGAATCGACGACGAAACCCGACCCCGAAAGGCACCTATGCACCCGGCTTCCCTGGGTGAGGTAACACGAGTACTCCGGTGCTCCCGTGGGTAGAGACTCTTCAAAGTCCTAGATCTCAAAGGGTTTTGTCCTAGTCCTCTTTTAAGTGTCCCTTTCCTCTATTTTCCCGATCCCGACTTTCTCCATAGAAGTTAACGGCGTATCGCGGTTGTGTATTTACACTGCACGCGTCTCCCGTGGGTCCCCTGTGTCACTACCTTGGGTGGTTCCTTGTGGTCCAAGCACTTCTAGAGGCTCTAGGCCTAGTGTCTAGTTCAGTCGTGGTTCGCATACCACTTTATTGGTATATGGTTTGGTACGCCCCTAGGGCCCAAACGTGTATTTGTGCTATTACTGTGATTTAATATCTTATAACTTATGTACTTGAACTCTAGCCTCATAAAGAGACTAGAGGGGTGTGTTTAGCAATAAATACATATATTTTGAATATATACCTGGTGTGGTGCTCTTTCATTTGGTCACTCAAGAGATTATAGACTGGTAAAACAAGCTGCTTTACATTCCTTCAAGACTTAGCCTGAAGGCTGCTCTCCATAGCTACCACTAGGATAGCTTTCAATAAAGGTTGTCTTTAACCTATCTCCAATAAGGGGTTGTTTGGACTGGTGCAAGGTGCCCACTATAATTAGTGGACAGCATATGCCAGGCCAACTTCTCACAACCAGGGATAAAACCGGACTGGTCTGGGAGGGCAATAAGTGGCATGAGCGGAAGGAGACAGGAAGCAAGCAGCTTGGCGAAAATTTTGTTGTCTGTATTAATGAGGGATAGGGGGCGGTAGGAATCTCTCTGCTCGGGGGTCTTGTCCGGCTTGAGAAGTAAGGTTAACAGTGCCTCACGCAGCGATGGGGGGAACTGGCCCATTTCAAAGGATTCGTTATACATGGCAGCTAAGTGAGGAATCACAAGCGGGGTGAAGGCCTTATAAATGGAGGCCGGAAGGCCGTCGGAGCCGGGGGCCTTGTAACCGGGCATACTGTTTATGGCAGCTAGAATCTCCTCTTTAGAGAAGGGCTCATCCAGGAATACCCGATGTGAATTACCGAGCCACAGAAGTTGAAGAGTATCAAAATATTGGTCGAGAACTTCGCAAGGTGGCACCGATCTGGCCGTATAAAGTTGTGTGTAAAATGCAGTGAAGCGCGCTTTGATTTCTTTAGGGGAGGTAGTGCGGGAAGGTCCGCCGTCCTGAAGGGCAGAGATATACGATGCTGCGCGAGGCCGACGAAGGAGATTAGCAAGAGTTTAGCTCAGGGCGATCGCCCTCACCGAAGCGACGCGCCCACGCCTCTCTGCCGAGAAACGCCAGTTCTCTATTCGCCTCGTCGGCAAATTCAGTCAGTTTCCCCCGTATCTGAGCGAGTGTATCAGTATGCGGGTTCTGGGCATGGGAAGCGTCTAGCAGTTTAATCTCCCTTTCAATTCTGTCCAGAGTGCCGCGGATGGAGCGTGGAACACCAGATTGCTTGGAGATACATTCCCCGCGGATTACAGTCTTAAACCCCTCCCAAAGCGTGGATGGGGAGTCCACTGAACCCTCGTTGAGTTCAAAATAGTTTACGATTGCAGTTTGTATCTCGTCGCAGAAGACCGAGTCGCGTAGTGCATTCGGGGGGAGCCGCCATGAGAAGGCGCGGCAGGGAGAGTGAGGAAGACGGAGGGATAAGCGAACGGGAGCATGGTCGGAGAGAGTGCGCGCCATATGATCAACCGAGGTTAGCCAGACCAATGCGTCCGGAGTAGTGATCCATAAGTCAAGTCGGGACCAGCAGCCACGAGAACCAGTGACACATGTGCCCTCACGCGCAGCAGGGTGGGCATGACGCCACGCGTCGTACAGGGAGTTGTCCAGGAGGATGGAGCTGAAGAGCGAAGACGCGCGCAGGTGGGAGACATGAGAGCCGGACCGGTCTAAAGTGGCGGACAGTGTCACATTAAATTAATCACCCCCCCCAGAAAAGAGCAGCAGGGCCAAAGGATGAGATGTGGTGCCAGATTTGAGCAAAGAAGTCTGGGTTGTCGCAGTTAGGGCCGTACAGCGCAGCTAGTGTCAAGGGCTGGGCCTGCAGGGTGCCGTGGAGTATTACGAAGCGCCCCCCAGGATCAGTGAGCACTTGAGAGGTCTGCCATGGGAGCCCCTTGCGCAGCAGTATGGACACCCCCGAGAGTAGTTGGAGTAGAAGGAGGAATGGATTTCGCCCCAATGTCGGGAAAGGAGTCTAGAGGCAGTGGACGGCAGAAGATGGGTCTCTTGTAAAAAACAGATGTCCACCTTGTGCCGAATGAGATGGGCATGAACCAAACGTGCCTTGCGGTGGTCATTGAGCCCACGGACATTCCAAGTCCATAGTGTAGTGTCAGTCATGGTGCTACAACAAGGGAGGGAGTGTCCAAAAGCAGTGGCACAGAGGGCAGGAGCTGCGTGCATCTGTAATGAGCGATGCAATGGAAAATGAGAAAAGAAAGCAATGCAATAACCATGGGAACATCTCGACATGGTACAATCAGAAATACTACCAAATCCCCAGGATAGACCAACAATACAAGCAAAACAATCCCCTTGGCAGGCATCTGGAAAACATGTGGAGGAAATCTGCTCATGAAAAGGCCTGGGTCAAGAGACTGTGCAATAAGGAACAACATGGCCTCATAAGGAGGCCGCGGACCCCAAACCCCAAAGACCCAACCCCCCAAGCCCTCCCCCAAACCAAAAACCCCGGGAGAACCCACATCCCCACACCCACACCAACCACCCAATCAGGCTGAGATACCACCCAAACCCACCCCAGGGACCCACAACTGGGAAGGGAAAAATATGTGTCCGTGATGGGAATTATCCCGTGGGGGCATGGCGACGCCCAGCATACACACCTGCCAGAGAGACAGGGTGGCCAGGCCGTTAGTGACAGCAAACAACAGGAATAAACATCGAGGGATGAGGGAACTTCACGTCAATGGCAAAGAGGTGAGCGAAAATGACCTAGGAGGCAGCATGAACCCAAAGGTCTTCAATGTAAGTTACAGGGCTGAACAACAAACAGTGCAAAAGACATAAAATCTATGCATTGAGAACAGGTCAGTCATTGTCACTGAGGTTATCATCAGCAGCTGCTTGGGAGTTGGCAGGCGAAGAGCAGTGGGACCTCCCTTGGATCCGGAAAGGTGAGAGTCTTGGAGCCTTGTTTAACACACAGTTTAGCTGGGTACGCCAGTGAATAGGAGATCTCGTGCTTCTGGAGAATCCGTTTGGCCGGTAGGAACTCACGGCGTGCCGCCTGAACCGCGATGGTGTAGTCAGGGTAGAACGAGAGGGAGTTACCCTGGTGGCGAATTTCCCCTTTTTCCCTGGCCGCCCGGAGGATGGCATCACGGTCCCTGAAGTTCAAGATTTTGGCTATGATGGGGCGGGCCGGCAGGCCAGGGCCAGGACGAGGGCTGAGGGAACGATGGGCCCGCTCAACAATAAAAACAGATGAAAGAACGTCGCCAAAGAGCTCACGAGCCAATTGCTCCACATAGTCCTCCATGCGAGAGATGTTGGTAGACTCGGGCACTCCTGTGATTCGAAGGTTACTCCTACGAGAGCGCGTCTCCAAATCTTCGTTCTTATTTCGGATAACATCTAGTATCTTGTCCATCTTTAGCATTTTCTGGCAGTCTTGAGTAGCGGCGTCCTCTGCGTCAGACACCCTGGTCTCAACATGAAGGAGTCGGGCATCGTGGGAGTCAACCCGAGCCTTCACCGTGTCCAGGCGTGCCGACAGTTGATCCAGCTGAGCAGCTATGTTGGTGACAGTGGATTTAACGTCCAGCATGATGGCCTTCAGATCGTCCTCGCGAGACTGCGCCATTTCAGATGGAACCAGAGGGTCACTCCCGTCCACGCCGGCACCCTCCTGGCGCGTCTGGCGGCGCTGATCAAAGGTGATCTTGAGCTGCTTGGGGTCGGTTCTCCCCATGGCAGGAGGTCATCGGTGAGAGGAACAGCCAGGTAGCAGAGGAGAGGTCACAAGTACGAAGAGAAGACCAAAGTACGCAAAGGACGGCGGGCCAGCAGAGGAGAGGCGGAGTGTCGGGCCCAGCAGGCAGTTGCGACGACGTTTGGAACCAGAACACAGGCGTGCCGGTTGTAGGAGAGGCTAGAAATCTGCAGGCGATCAGTCCAGCACCAGTTGGCCAGAGCAGATGGCCCGCTGACCCACCAATCTGAGGGGGAGGTGGCAGGGTCCGGCTTGAGGTAGGCGGGCCAGAGCGAAATGGCAGCAGATTATGTTGGTAGTGAGCAGGGTCACCGGAGTAACAGTGCCAGCCCAGTCGCAAGTGTGGCCAGGAGGGCGCAGGCCAAAGGGAAGAGCAGCACAGTAGAGGCAGGAGGCACCATGCGGGGCTCGGACGACTAGGCCCACAGGAGGAAGGCCAACCAGATGGGATGGGCACTGGGCCGAAGGAAAAGCAGGGGTCAGTTCTATGCAGATTCCTCAAGCCCCGTGTAGAAGCAGCAGCAGGACCCAGCAGGGGGCGGCCAAGGGGTGCAGCACGGCGAAACGCTCCTCGGCCAGAATCAAGGAGAAGGCGGCCAGGTGCAGCAGGGGAGACGCTTCGGCCGGCTTGGGCCCAGGAGGAGGGGTCGGCGGGTGGCGGCGCCCGCTGACTGCGGCAGCAGGTGGCAGGCGGAGAGACGGCGAGCGGGTGCCCAGTGCTCGGGTCGCCTCTAGGGAAGCACCTCGTCCAGAGGGTTCAGGCCGCTGCAGAGGTGAGGCCCATATGCCTGTAGGGCCGATTCAGCAGCCGCTGGATGCTAGCCCGGGGAGCCGGAGGCCGCCGCGGGAGGGGGGCAGTACGCAATGGGGGTGGCAAGGAGTGCGCGCCGCCTGCATCGCCAGGCCCGATGGGGAAGGCCTGAGCCGCGGGCACCTGTGGGAGGAGGATGGTGCCTGGGAGTATACAGGCCGGGCCGGGCGGTATGACAAGCGCGCCTCCAGTCCCGCCGCAGTGCGCCCCCGCAGCAGCGGACCTACCGGCTCCGATGGTCGTGGAGAGGAGGCGCTGCGTTGGGCAGAGGTCCGGTCCCAAATCAGGAATGAGTAGTTGGCTCCAGGAAAGCCGGGACGCCGCAGAGCCCAGGCCCAGGGCACACACAGCGGCGATACACGGCCCAGGAATGCAGGAGTGGGTTCAAACCTTGACCCAAGGTCAGGTGAGTGGCGATGGCGCGGGTTCCGAGTAGCGATGGGTGAGATGTCTGCAGGATGGTAAAGGATTTTATGCTTGGCCGGCAGAGCCCACTCAAGGTGCAGCCATTTTGCAGCCGGCTAAGCCACGCCCCCCAGAAAAAGAAATTATTAAATGAACCCAGTGAAAACCAAAAACGCTGTGAAACCCCACAGAAGAAAAAGAACAGATTAGTGTCTGTGAACACACGTCCCATAATCCATTATAAAATACCGAGACTAGAAGACCAAGTGCTATGAAACTAATAATAAAAAATCTACCTCTGATAGAATATCAGTGTAGAAGTACAAGTAGCACATCCAATCTATGTGTATAATAAAAATCGTACTCCTCAGAGCCTCGAGGACCAAACGCATCGGCGACCTGTAGACAATTCACTATCACGTAGATTTAAACAGTAAATATCCAAGACCTTCCTTATGATAAAAAGCGTGCCCAAGAATCGAACTAAGAAGAGAGGGGGGAAAAAAGGGGAAAAAATGGAGCAGTGAGGTCCACAAACAAGAATTATACATTAGCAACGCAGAAAGGGTGACGTAAGTCTCAATGTAGAGGATTAACAATGAAAATAAGGGTTATGCATCCTCGACATCGCAAAAACGTGAGTAATATAATCTGCAGGAAAAATTAGGAAAAACCCAGGTCACAAGTTTACCAGACAACAAAGTTACACATATATAGTATAAACACTCGGCCAATTTAGAGGAATACTGCCAAATCATGCAGAGTTCCAATAACCAAGTAAATACCCTCATTTAAGTAGAATACCGAATGGATATAGAGACAACAATGTTAAATATCATCTTAAGATCTATTAAATGGACATTATACATTACAGAGTCCATTAAACATAAAAAACATTCAAGATGAACAAGGGCAAGTTTATGCAAAGGATTAGCCATACCCAAAAACATATCAACAAAACAGCAAAAATACCTTAGTTCAAACCCGATGCACCAAAAAGCCCTGATAAGCCTAGGTCTTCGAAAGCCAGGTAAACTGGTCACACGATGTTGGCATACGTAAGAACAAACGGGAGGACAAAACAGTATAGTGTCAGTATAAGTGCCACAACAGAATAACTCAATAGTTTAGAAAGCTAGAATTCCCCATACAGTACTCACCAGACGCAGTATCAGGGTCCGCATGTACGGGTTCCCGAGCCGACCACAGCGGCTCTTTATAAACAAAGTGCGGAATTCTTACAGGGGCCATAGAAATAAACAATGGAGTGCCCGAGGTACAGATAACTTCATTGAAAGTGAAAATGGTTTGATACAGAGAAACACAAAAAAACATGGGTGCCATAATTTAGGTGAAAACCACTGAAAATGCAGGCGACATATTGCCAATAAGCTAGAATTCATACATAAATGCCTAGACACATTTGTGCACAACCCTCTTGTTGTTTTGTCACCAAAAATTTAATATTAGAACACCAACAAAAGAGATGGTGAAGGGCATGATACTAAAAAGCAGTCTATGTTGCCAACTTAGTTGGAAAAAAACGCTAGTATACACGGGCACTAACATTGGTAGCACAAAACACAAAGTGATAGTATATGCACCAATTGTGACATCTATCTTGGTAGCTATCCGGATTCCAAAAGTATAATCTACCCAATAGGGAAAATGAAACAAATCAATAAAAAGAAAAGAATAGGAAAACAAAATCTATTAGGGTCTAAAGATTAATAATTCTTTTTAAGAAACCATATTCTTCCGGCTGCAAGTTACCCCTAAACTGAGTTGTAAATAAAAAATATTTACTCCTTAAAAAGGCCTTAAAACTGGTATACTGGGGATCATAGCTGCTTCTCATTCATAGTTTTTGAGATATTTCCATTCCCAAAAAATGTCAGGTGATCTTCAAAGGGTTAACGTGTATATCTTCACTGTTAGCTTAATGACACAAGTTTGAGGAAAGTATCAAAGGCCTAAAATGAGTATTACTAAACAAGAGAGCATTTTCTCCAACCAGTCAGTAAGGGAAGGGCTCATATTAGCTGGTGTAAGGCCCCGTTCGGGGGCCACAGAGCAGACAGGGGCTACTAGCCCCCAAACGTGGTGGTAGAGGTTGTCTGCCACTGGTATCCTGGGGTCCATTCTACTATGGCTGTGCAGCCCTCTCCACACTTGACTCTCAGGGTAGCAAGGATGAGAGGTCACAGGCTTCTCAGGGAGGTAGTTTGGGGAATTCAAAACTCAACAATCAATCAACAAACACAATAACTTAATGCGCAGTCCAGTACTTGTCTCTTAGTAAAAGCAAGTACATAATTCAACCAACAGAACTAAATAATATACAAATCAATAATGATAAGCAAATACAGGATTTAATTGTTGGTCTTTTTTCTACAGAAGATGCTATAGACTCTTACTCCAGAATCCTCTACTCACACAGGTAACTCTAGGAGCTACAGTCCATGGTATCTCGTCGCAGAGGCATGAAATAGGCACAGGTGCAGATTATATCATTGTTGCCCCCACAGGATTTAGAAGCAAACTGGTAAGAAATTAGGCAATTGGTTGAGGGGCTGAATCCCTACTCAAGCGAAAACCACAATCCTTGTCACATTGAACCACATAAAGTCACTGAATTAACCTGTGCGCTTCTGGTAGCTTGGCACAAAAGCAGTCAGGCTTAGCATAGAGGCAACGTGTAAAGTATTTATGCAGCACACAAACACAAGACAAAACCCAAGCCAAAATAGAGTAAAATGACACCAAAACAAATTTAATTTAATCAGTAGAACCAGAGTTATGAATTTGTAAAGTTTTAGTGCTAAATAGCACCTAAATGATCAAAGCGCCAACTGCGGCTATCTGGTCGTGCAAGACTGAAGCAAAGTCAAAAGTTAAGGCTGACCGCGATGGAGGGGTGGACTGGGCCTGGTCTCGGCGTACCTTTGGACTTTGAAGAAATGTTCAAGAAAAGTTCCTGAGAAGACAGAGTTTAGTGAGGCAAGGCAGCAGGTGGCGTCCGAGGAGGAGGAGTCATCATTGGGGAGCTTCTGGCCGCAGTCACGGTGAAGATTTTTACCTTCGGACTTTGTCACTCTTTGGGAAGTTGATAATCTCCAGGAGGATGAAACTGCGGGCGGTAGCTTATGAGTGCTTCACAAGGCCATATACCTTTACCGAGTGATCCCGCTGAACTAGATTTTAAGTCACATGCTTTTGGAGAAGTATGAACACCACATCCAAGGGTCCAGGACTTTGGGGGGGGCACCACATGGGAGGTTAAAACTCATTCCATTAGGGTCCAGGTGCAGGGTTCAAGGCCCCAGGAGCTTGTTATGTCCCTGTAGCTCACACATGAGACCTGCCGATTATTCCTTGGAGTTATTCTGGTGGTCCAGGGTTCAAGAAGATGGTCCAGTTCCCTTTTAAGCAGCAAGGCAGGCCTCTAGTAGCAGGGCACTACTCTGGTAGCAGTAGGGGAGTCCTCCTGGGGTCCATGCAGTCCTTCTGAAGTCTTCCATGGGTCCAGGACTGCATTGAATAGTTGTTCCGAGGGGCCAATATTTATACCTGGTGCAAGCCTTTGATGTGGGAGGATTTCCCATGCTACCCCTACATCTGATTCTGGAACGTTCTTGCCTTCCCAAGTCAAGGCTCCAAGAAGTCTGGGGTGACAAACAGACTAGTGTCAGGTTCCTTTGTGTGTGCTGGAGGCAAGCCCTTTGAAGTGTAAGTGGGGCAGGGAACAGCTTCACCCCCAGCAATCCTGGCAGGAGGAGCCATAATGACTACACCTAGTCCCCTTTGCCTCACTGGCAGGACTACACAACCACAATAGCAGAGCCATTCACAATCATGTGATCCAAGACACTAGCAGCAGCCACCAAATGGTTAGGACAACTTTCTAAAAATGATTTTTGTAGAATTGTGACTTAAAATCTAACTTTACCATTAAACAGCATTTAAAAATTCAATTCATTTGAGTCCAAACATATAATTTCTAACTGCTCTCAATCAAAAGTTAGCACATATTAAATGTAATAAGGTAACCCAATGTTATCCAATGGGAGAGATAGGTCTTGCAGCAGTGAAAATGAATTTAGGAGTTTTTCACTACCAGAACATGTAAAACTTAAACCCACATGTTCTTCATTTTAAATACAATACATCCTGCCATATGGGCCTTTAGGGCCGAGCTTCAGGGGCGGCTTAAATCTAATAAAAGGGATGATTTAGGCCTGGCAAAAGCTTTATTTTGGCAGGTCGAAATGGGAGTTTAAAACTGCCCTACATGCTGCAGCAGTGGCAGGCCTGAGACATGTTTTAAAGAGCTAATTTAGTGGGGGGGGGCACAATGAGTGATGCAGGCCCAGTAGTAGCATTTAATTTATAGGCCCTGGGTACATATACTACCATTTACTAAGGACTTATAAAGTAAATTAATGTGCCAATCAGGTGTAGTATATATTTATAGGTATAAGACATACACCTATCCCTAAATTTTGGGTGGATGTACTAGGTGTCTGTACTGCCTAGGAAAACCTAAGGTTTTACAAAAGAACCCTCACTCACTTACCTAGTAGGTGACATGCTTCATCATAGGGTTCCCACCCTGGCCATCGAATGTTTCCATGGTGGAGCTGGTTGTTTTTGAGGGTGAAGCGGTGGTAGTGAGTGAATAATGCTCAGGTGCAGTGCATTTTAAAATTGGCTCAGATACTCTTAGTCTTTTGACTGAAATTTTATTAGTGAGAGTATTGGTCAATGTTAAAAGAGTGATGGATATGTGAAGGATATAAATTTGATCCTTCTTATCCTGTGATAGATCTACATGTTTGAGCCATGTTCTAATGTGCCACTCAGGGTCAAATGGCTTTCGTCAAGACCAATTAAAGCCGGCATGCACACATAGGCATGCAGCTATTATTTGGATTGTACTCACAACCATCTGGAAAATCACTGTGTCGCATTTCATTTTTTAGCGACGGTAGCTAGTTGCCACCTGGGATCGGCCAAGGGGGTGGACCCTGTAGTCACACTTTCATCAAGGTATCTCACCCTCCGTAATACCTGATCTGCCTCGGTCGCAGTGCTTATGACCTCACATATGTGATCTCTCATGACATATTAAATGACATCACTGATGACATCTCAAAATACATCACTAATGACATCACTGATGATCCAATTAGTTTTCCAGTTTGATATACACTTATCATGTTGCACGGTATTCAATAAGGTACAGCCTCACCTAATTTTGTATAACGTGTTTAATGCTAACAGGTGTAAATATTTGCAACATTCTTTGCCTCCCAATGGGTCTTGGGTGTGTGGAGGGGGTCAGCTCTCTGTGAATGATTGTGCACCGCCCAAAGACCATCTGTAGCAGAGACTAGCCAAATTGTTATGCTTCAGAGGGTACCCCAATATAGGCCTGAGTAGTAGCCTGACTCTTCACCTACATTTACCGTACCATTACACTACATAACAAGTTTTGATATTGACCTTTTACATAGTTAAGCACTGCATAATATGTCGTGTGGTTTTCCCCGAAAACTAGCTTCATTAATTATGCATGAAGATTCTCAAAATCACAGCAGGATTACCATCTTCTGCATAAAAACTTTGTATAAGGGTCATCCCTTCCGTCATCCTCGGCCGACATGACACAGCAAGGTAAAATCCCCTGAGGGTACCTTTTGGGTATATATACACCATATCTTTGCCAGGGCAGGCAGAGGAGAAAGACTTCCATGCTGACACACTGACGTGAGACGCTGAGGTTCCTGCATCCAGAACTCTAGCTCGCAGTGGTCTGACATCCCTCGCGGGGTGACTATCTCGAGGCCAAGACAGGGTCCCACAGTCTCTCACTTCAGGTAATGGGGTTGGCTTCAGCATAGGGGGATTCTTGGCTCTACACCTACATACATGCTAGGTACACTTAGGTACTTCTATTTAGGGTTGTATCACAGGAGTACGCATTGTTACTGTCATGTATTTATATGCCTGCATATATTCATTGTTTTTAGCACCATGGTAGAAATCTACCATCCGTTTACTCTGTTGGTGCTTATAATCATATATATCTGTTTCTGTATTATGGCTGTTTCAGCTCACCAATTTTACACTAGAATGACGCTGGTTCAATAAATGCTTATTGAAAACGTCCCCACCGTTTATTTCTGTGTATCTCTCTGAGACAAAGTAAGCTCGAGTGACTGAGCGAAAAGTACTGTACTGTTTTCATGATCCCTGATGGGACAGGGTTGTCATGTTCGATAGTTGCCAGGAACTATTCTCTCCTTGGTACGAGGAGTTTACAGTGGCACTGTGAGCTAGCTAGGTATACAGGCAAACATACCCAGTGGGGGTGTCTGAAACCAGTCTGGACACCAATCCCACAGTCTATGTAGTCTAAATGCGCAGATCTTATATAGGTTTATAGGAACTACACGATATGGCGCCGCCAACCTTGGTTTGGTACTTATTTAACGGTCAGATCTGAGTAGTGCAGTCGTGCTTTTCTCAGAGACCCCTACTCACATGATTCCAGAGACGTCTGGAGTGGGAGGGAAATATCTGCCACACCTGAGTAGGCATATCCTATGTATGGGCTGTAGGTTTATTCAAGATTGAAGGAGAAACAGTTCCTATTGTGCATAAAACCTTATCTCAGTTTCCTTGAAACTTTTTCAACAATGGCTGGCGAATACCTTGTTGCACCAGTGGAGGAAGGCGAACAAGAAGGCGAAATAAACATTTCAGAAAATGTCAGAACTGCCCTTACTTTAAAACTAGCAGACTATGGAGTCACAGCTAGGGGTGGGGCAGTAACATTCGTGATTGAGGCACACGAATCACATAGAACTGAGGTATTCTTTTCATGGGTTAAATTCCCACCAGCAGATTCATGCACAAAAACATCTCATTTTTACACTGAAGAAAAAGTACCAGTAGAATACTGTCCGTATGAGGACATTGAAGTTCCGCTCACCTACCAGGAGCACATAAACTGGTTTAAAGGCACCCTCCCACACACAAAAGACATAGTAAGACTCGGTCAGCTCGGAAGAGACGGAGCGACTTGGCCGGTCCTCGCGGCTTACACACCGCATCCAGACATTGACACAATGCCCGTAGTAGACTTACGTCCACTACACAAAGAAATAATTAAACTTTACAGAAACCTGACACAGTTCGTCATGAGAACACTCACACTTCAACCAACAAGGGATACACCAGCAGGACAAATTCAGAGATCTACAACTAAAATAACTCTACAAACATTACAAGCAGTTATGGGTAAATTGGCCACTAAACGTGAGCCAATGCCATTCTGGATAGCTCAGAAAATAACCCAGTTAGAGGCAGTGTTTCCACACACAAGCCCTAAAAAAAACCACAGAATGCTAACAATCCGCTTGCCAATGGGGAAAGCTCCCCAGATAGAGGATTGTACCTCTAGGGGTACAGTTCTCGCTGCCATATATACCAGAACTCATGGTATCCCATCAATAGCAGTAATACCAGATGTATTAAGACAAATACAGAATGAGAATGGAGCAGAACCTGCTCTGAACTTAGGGATGAAATTGTTAGGAAATTTTGCCCAGGTTTCAACTATTATATTAGCAAATGTAAAAGGTGAGGCAGCAGCAGTGGCAATACGCCAATGCCTGAGGGATTTCACTCCTTTACAACAGGAGCGTGAGTTACCTAAAATTATCGAAGACACATATGCCAAATTAGGTAGAGATAATTTGGGAGCTAGAGCAACAAAACCTCAACTCATGGGTGGTCCTGAAAAGGACAACACCAAGCAAGCACCTGATTCTTCCAAGAAGAAATGGGACAATAAAAAGCAAAACAATAGAGAAAATAGGTCACAATCCATGGGTTGGACTCCTCAACAGGTGCCCTCCGAAAGGAGATACAACCTTAGGAATCGTGATAACATTAGAAAACCTGACAGGTATCAGGATACTGATAAACGTTCCTCTTGTTCCTTTCAGGGTTCATCAAAAAACTCCGAGAGGGAAGGACGGTCAGAACACAGACAAGAAGAACGGACAACAAAGTCTAGAGACACACAGCATACATCGGACTATGATATCAAAAAAGAAGATAAACAAAAATCAAAACCTCAATTTAAAAAGAAGAAGTTAGCAGGTCTTAAAGTTAGACATGCCCAGAATTCTGAGGACTCAACTTCTGAACAGGGAATGGGCTCTGACGATGCTAGACAGCGCAGCAGAAGTAACGATAGCTCACCAGAACCTGGTGGAATTTCTGGTGGCAGCGGCGTTGAATGAACATATCACGGTGGAGACACCTGATACCAGGGTAAGTGTCCCACACCTGTTATATGAAATAACACTCCAAATGGAGGGGGACAAACCCAGATAAAATTAAAGGTCTCTTTGGGTAGAACCTGACTTATGACTATGACATCCTTTTGGCTGAAAAAGATTGGCTGCCTGAGATTGTTATGGAGTGCCCAAAGGGAGAAACAGTAATTTTACCGGCTTTTACCGACCTCGTTCCAACATACTTAAAACATACATTTGTGCAGGAGTGGGTGGTAGCACTTGCTCCAGTATTATATCGCAACCATGTAGGGTGGGATGCTGAGTCACCCCACCATGTAATCCCAATAAAAACTACTCCAGTAGCTAATAAAACAGGAAGCGAAGAAACAGGTCAGGGAGATCTTAGATCAACTTGAATACCAAGGTGTAATAGAAACTTGCACCTCTTCAATGAATAATCCTTTGTTTCCCATTATGAAACCTGATAATTCATATAGTCTAGTTTTAGACTACAGACATCTGAACACATGCACAAAGACATTTGCAGTACAGAACGCACACAGTACCGCATTAATGAATAACATTGTGCGGAAAACATACAAAACAACACTGGATTTCTCAAATGGATTTTTCTGCCAAAATATAGCGCCTGAAAGCAGATATTTGACAGCATTCTCAGCGCTCGGTTTCCAGCGTCAATTCTGTCAACTCCCCCAGGGGTATAAGAATAGCCCCGGGTTGTTCTCAGCAAGGGTAACAGAGATACTTCAAAATTTGGATGAGGAAGCATTGTCCTATGTAGATGATATTTATCTGACGGATGATGATTTAAAGGATCATTTGACCAGGGTGAGCAACATAATTTTGGGGTTCGCCTCTGAGGGCTACAAATTCAACTTTAAAAAATCTAAAATAACCCACCTCAATGTCCTATTTTTGGGATACAAGTTGTCAAGTGAAGGGAAAAGCCTAGCAGCTAACTTTTTCTAAAAATGTGCACTGCTCCAACCTCCAAAAACTCTGAAAAACGTACAATCCATATTGGGATTCCTAAAGTTTGGCAGAACATACATTTTGGATTACGCAGAAAAAGTAACATTTTTCTACGATTTAATCAGACCTGATTTTTCAATTAGACATTGGACACAGGAACACACAGATATACTTCGTTCCTTACAAGCTGACATGATAGCTTCAAAACACCTACACACATGTGTAAATACCACAAATCTGGTGATCCGTGTAATTGCAGGTCAATCAGGGTACACTTACCTAACCTTCAATGAAGGCAGAACAGTGCCCATAGCATACAAATCACACTTGTACACAAATGCTGAAATGCGTTTTGCTTCTACAGAAAAAATTCTGACAGCAGTACAGACTGCTGTAGTGGGAGAAAGAGCACTGTTTCAGGGGAAACGAATAATTGTCGTAACTCCGGTACCGGCCCTAGAGGCTGTTACGAAAGCTAGAGTTCCGAACGCAAAAGTGCTACATCCGCGATGGATACAATGGGCTAATTCTCTCACTGCAACAGATGTAAACTACAAATTTGATTCTATACTAAAAACGCAAGCACTTCTGCAATACGAACAAGAATATCCTCTCCCGAATGAAATTATGCCTTAAGTTCAGTATGAATACATTATTTACACTGACGGTTCTGCTCAGCCTGCCATAGGTAGTAAACAGCAATACAGCGCAGCTTGTGCGATTGTAAAAGGAAGTATGCAGGACGGCAAGTTCCATCCTAGCAGTACGAAGACACAGTCTCTAGGAGATTTCACGGCACTGCTGGCAGAATTAAAAGCACTATTACTGGCACTAATACAAACTGATCGGGAATCCCCCACACTTATAGTGTGCGATTTGCTTTACTGTGTCCAGTCTTACAATGAATATCTTAACTATTGGGTTCAGAATGGGTTTAAAGACTCAAAAGGTTGCACAATAAAGCACAAAATGCTTTGGGAACAAGTGGCAGAGTTGAAAAAAGACTTGCTGAGAGCTCACGTGATTCATACGCTGAGTCATCAACATGATGGCGTTCACGTTGAAGGAAATTCATTGTCTGATGAAGCCGCAAAAGGGGCAGTATGCACTGCTTCCGTAGCTGCAATCACTCATTCTAGTACGAGAATAGACGGAAGTACAATGGTAGCTGTCATTGCTTCACGCAAAAATAGCACAGCCTTGCCGAAATGTTTTCCACTCAAGTACTCTTACAAGTTAGATGCAAAAAATATTCTGTATGCTCAAATTCCAGAAGTGGAGGATAGAGTAATGCCAAACATGGATTGCAGGTTAGGTTTAATTGTTGCTGCACACAAGGGTCTGGGCTCTGCACACACAGGGATTACCGCAGCGGTTTCAATGCTGAAACAACGCTATTGGTGGCCAGGTCTGACCAAACAGATGAAAGCGTTTGTACTTAAGTGCGACATCTGTCAGCAGATGAAGGGTTCAACCGTAGCACCACAAACACCATACTAATATCAGACAGACCTCTCGCACTGTGGCCCCTCACAATCTGATGGGGCTTCAAGTACATCTTGGTGGCAGTGGATTCATGTTCTATATTTCTCTGGGTTTGGCCTCAGCGCTTGGCTGGCTCAAACTGGTATAAAAGATTTGCGAGTCTTCATAGGGACATACGCAGTTCGCACATTACATTCTGACCGTGGCCCCACATTTAGCTCTAGGGCTTACAAAGAAGCCATGGGAAGTTTGGGTGTTGCATTGCGGTACTCCTCTCTGTACCATTCCGAGGGAAATTCGGTCGTGGAGAGGAAAAAACTGGACTTAAAGCAATATTTAACAGCAAGGGTATTAGGTTCGGGTGTTAGTTGGGTCAATCACCTATATGGGGTCCAAAGGGCACTAAATAATATGCCAAGAAGTTCCCTAGGAGGTGTCACCCCATACGAAGTCCTATCTGGAACGCAAATGTGGGTACCTGATCTCGATTATGAAAGCACAGTGGCGGATAAAAAACCTTTTAATATCAATAAACGTTTGGCTGTTTTACAGGATCTTAATGAATTCAGGGCAGTACAAATCAACGTGCAAGTAAAACGCATCGCCACTGGGGAAGTAAAATCAGCCACGGCAAGACCTGCCTGGATCCCAAAAGATTGGGATCTGGTCAGAGAAAAGATTGTGGGCAAGAAAGGATTTGGGCCATCATACAGAAAGCCTGTACCTGTCCTGGCTGTCGAAGGAACAAGAACAGTACTTTTCCACCTCTTGCCAGCAAGAAAGAAAAGAGATTTGTCTCCATTGATCTGATCAAACCACACTATGTGGCCGATCCTGAATAGCAGGCCTGTGTAGCCGCCGCTCTCCTCTCACTACCATACAGGAAGATCAGACAGAAAGACTGATAACATTTGAAGAGTCTACTCTACGAAGTAGCAGAGTTACCAACAATGACATGGAACTCGTTCCTATTGAAATTGAACAACAGCAAAATTCAAATGAAACACAAATATCAATTCGGCCTACCACCAACATCTACATAAATATGCCTCTACAGGAGGCATCTGCCAGTTCAACAAAACCTGCTGAGCTACCAGAGATAGGTCGAACTGCAACTGGCTACTTCATCAATTTCGACACCTTTTCTCTGGATCCAAGTGAACCTGAGTCACCGCCAGCTCCAGTTTCCCGCAAAGAACAACTTCATGATTTTTACATTTTTCTGAAAAAGACATACCTAGTCTCACCATGGCTACAGGAATACTGTTCGTACTATTTTGGATAGGTTTAGTGACTGTCTTTTCCCTGATCATGAATGGACACTATCTCCCAGAATGCTCTGCAGTATCAAAAGTGAACTTGGTATTGAAACCTCATATGTCATTTCATCATGAACAAAGAGACTTGTCCTATGTGATCATTACAGCAGTTCCAGTTACTGACGGAATAGTTTGGGATAGAGTTTCATATGATGTATTTGGTCCCACTGAACTTTTAAAAATACCACGTGTATAAAAGTTCTTTAAATGATATCATCACCTCAAGTACATATTCTGACGATTGGGATTTTGAAACTGTTAATAATATTTTGTCTGATTTAGAACTGTCTGCAGCATTTTCGACTAATGAAATGTTTGATGACTCTTCTGATTTTAACACAATTTACTGTTATCAACACTATGGTCATCATTTTTTGCATAAAACAAGTGCACCACGTAATGGTTTCGCATACCACCAATGGGAACATTGCCCAACACCACCGAAAGGTAGTTCACAAACGTTTGCACAAAAGTTTGCTTATTGTTCTGGATTCAATACATCAGATCCACGCTCATATTATTATATGCTTGCACCTTCATCTGCAAACAAAAGTATGCTCACTAACACAAAACAGATATATTCTGCATCCTTTATTGCCCAACTGTCTGAACAGGGTTTCGGCTTATGGAAAGACACTATAGACATAAAATCAGTCTGGGGTAATAAGGAATGGCAGGTTCAGGTAATTAAGGCACTATTTAGAGCTTGCCTTATACCACAACAGATGATTTTCCTGAACGACACTGTGCAACATACTTCCTGTCTTGGGATAGCCAAGATCAAGGACTTGAACACACCTCTCATTCCCTCAAGTTCACACTTGGAGGGATGGCAAAATTATACAGAAAAAGGTGAGGGTACACTAGATGACATCATCCACAACGTTTCATACAATTCAACAGACCCCAATTGGAAGGGATGGTTAGTTTGGCCTATCGACACAAATAGGTGTCAGTCAAGATTCAGGGGTACCGCCGAAGGGTTTAGTATCCATAGGCCTGACTCACGATATGTACAACGAGAACATCCGGGGGTGGTGACATCATACAGTGTTGGGAAGTTTTGCCTAGATTGGCTAAGAACCTCTACACTGTCTCAGGTGAAACAACACTTGTCCCTACTGTCAGATGATATGGATCTCAGGGATTTTTTTACTAGGTCCCCGAAAGCCACGTCAGAAATGCTTCTTATATGCTGTTTATAATGAAATTTGGAAAATCTCCTAACAGGAAGCTGTGGAGAGATTACGTGAAATTGACAGAATTAACTTGGAAAAGGCTTTGGCTGTGGTTGACAATGGCATGACCACACTAACATCCAGGATTTATTCACTGGGCAACATTGTATCTTTTGCTATTGATATAATGGAACAAGAACTGCCTATCGTACAACACGGACAATTACAGTTACGTTCTATTATGTTATTGAGCTGTACGTTACAATCGCTACGCTCTGGTTATCTGCCCTGGCGATACATCAACAGTTCGTCTCTGTTCTCTGCATATAATTTGACGGACAAGCAGACAACAATGGCACAAAGGGATGCGAAATGTACAATGCTGCGCATTGAAAAATTAGACCAATTACCTTTTACCGTGGCGGAGTCACTATCCACAGAATGGTTAATTCATGGCCATATAACGTTACCAATAACAACTTTCCAGTTTCAATATTGCCTAGAACACCACCAGGTAGACAGGTATGAAGCAATGGGTAGGGAATTCATCCATGAATCTTGGGAATTAACGTATAGATTTAGATGCATGAAAGGGGACACTGAAGTGTTTCTCAGTGGTACAGACTGTGAGAATTCATTGAGTGAATCTCTCATTTGCCAGGTCATTATGCTTCATGGGGCCTGTAATGGTTCGGTAGCTAAGTTATCCTGTCATTTGAAAGGTTTCCCAGCTGCCGTGATTAATCCAGTGTTCAGGCTGCTCTCGAAAGGTAGTTCCTTAGGGCCACATGTACAATGGTTTTTAGCGTGCGCAATCAGGTCTTAGACCCGTTTGCGCACGCTAAAAACCATGGGCCCATGTACAAACAGTATTTTGCGAGTCGCAAATAAATTGCGACTCGCAAAATACTGTTTTGCAACTCGGTATTTGGGAGGGGCGTTCCCTTCCAAATAGCGACTCCATAGCCATGTTCTAATGTTTTGCAACCGCAATTGCGGTCGCAAAACACTCGCAAATTACCACCTACTTCAAGTAGGTGGTAATGCATTCACAAATGGGAAGGGGTCCCCATGGGACCCCTTCCCCTCTGCAAATGCATGCAAAATAATCTTTTAAGGGCAGGCAGTGGTCCCTGGGACCACTGCCTGCCCTTAAAAAATGAAACGAAAACGTTTAATTTTTTTTAAAAAATGCATCCTGTTTTCCTTTAAGGAAAACGGGCTGCATTTTTAAAAAAAAGCTGCTTTATTTAAAAGCAGTCCCAGACATGGTGGTCTGCTGAGCCCAGCAGGCCACCATCCCTGTGAGGGCCAGCCTTTCCAAATGGGGTCGCAAATGCGAGTGGCTTGTTAATATTCATGAGCCTCGCATTTTGCGACCCCATTGGGAATCACAAATAGTGTCCAAGACACTGTTGTACATGCCAAATAGCGAGTCGCAAATTGCGTGTCGCAAAAGCGACGGAATTTGCGAGTCGCTATTTGGCAGGTCGTACATCTGGCCCAAAATACTGAATGATCAAGGTTGTGGTGGGATGCTTCCAGGCATCACATATCTTGTCACTGTAAGCTCAAGGGTTACTTGTCGTATGCAAGTATTGTTTCCACTGAAGCACACAGTCAGGGAGGCGCCATTATGGTCTTCGTTGAATGTTTCCTTTATACGGTTTGATACTCTGAGCCGAATAAAAGCCATGCTTTTACAGAAAGATGTGCCCTTAACCTTAGCCCCAGAGACTTTTGATCTCCAGGTTGCAAGGTCTTCAGCAGAGATACATGCACTAATACAAACTAACTGCCATTTCCATTTCGGAGAAATGGTACAGCGTATCTTTAACATGTCTGATACGAAGGGTATAGTACACCTATTTAAGACCATAGGTTCTGGACTGTTAAGCACATTTCAGACAGTCTTCGGAGTAATTCCAGCTTTCATTCACTCTGTATTCAGAAGCATTTTGGAGGGCTTCTGCTAATCCTGCTACTGGTAGTGGGTATCCTGTTTTTAATTTTTCTGCTCGCAATGGATGTCCCAGTCACCAAGGAAATGGAATAGACGCTCTTGGAGCGCCGTTTCTGTGATTGCATGGTACTTCATCTTGGCACACCTCGACTTCGGGAGCTAAATGAGTCTTGGTTCCTATTGTTTCGACCAGTCTGGATTGACTGTGTTTTGCCTCTCTTCCGCTGCTTGTTCTGCAGCTATGAATGCGTGTTGGACCTCTGTCTAACACTTGCATTGGTTGCCCCACCGGATGTGGATGCATTGCTGGACCCGTTAACGGCCCATGCACCGCTGTGTCTCCAGCGTATTCAATGTTGATGTCGGCATTTTTAGGGCCACCACGGGACGCTTCAGCTCCTGTTGCATCGGATACTGGCTCTACTACAGGCACACAGGCTTTGGATGTTACAAATGCTTCCCCAGCATCGGCTGTGGGAACTGAGGAAGATCATCTTTCATCAATTGACCTGATCTGTGAGGTGATACAGGGACCGTCGTCTGCGAAGGCAAGCAGCAGTGATGTTGAGTCTCCCACACAGGACACATAAATATTTGGCTCTCCGTGTGCTGGGAAGAATTTAGCCTTTTTTCCAAAACAACCGAAATTGTTTAAACAAAAAACTTTTTTTCTATGGTATTACTGAGCTCCATGGCTTTCAGATGTACTCAGCGGCTCAGACTATATATATGAACATATTTTAAAAGACTTTTAGAGTTTATTTTTAGAGATTTATTGAATTTTTAGAAGCTTTTTTAATGCCTTTTTAACAATGTTTTATGCTTGATTAGAAGGGCATTCCCTTTTTAGTATGTCGTCCGGTCGGATGAGGAGTGGGTGTTATGTTTCATAGGGTACACCAATATAGACCTGAGTAGTATCCTAACCCTTCATCTACATTTACCGTACCATTACAGTACATAACGGGTTTTGGTATTGGCCGTTTACCTAGTTAAGCACTGCATAATATGTCGTGTGGTTTCCCCGAAAACTAGCTTAATTAATTATGCATGAAGATTCTCAGAATCACAGCAGGATTAACATCTTCTGCATAAAAACTATGTATAAGGGTCATCCCTTCCGTCATCCTCGGCTGACATGACACAGCAAGGTAGAATCCCCTGAGGGCACCTTTTGGGTATATATACACCATATCTTAGCAAGGGCAGGCAGAGGAGAAAGACTTCCATGCTGACACACTGACGCGAGACGCTGAGGTTCCTGCATGCAGACACTCCAGCTCGCAGTGGTCTGGGATCCCTCGCGGGGTGTTCATCTCGAGACCAAGACAGGGTCCCACAGTCTCTCACTTCAGGTAATTGGGTTGGCTTCAGCCTAGGGAGATTCTTGGCTCTACACCTAAATACATGCTAGGTACACTTAGGCACATCTAGTTAGGTTTGCATCGTAGGAGTACGCATTGTTACTCTCATGTATTTATATGCTTGCATATTTTCATTGTTTTTAGCACTATGGTAGAAATCTACCATTCATTTACTCTGTTGGTGCTTATAAATATTTATATCTGTTTCTGTCTTATGGTTGTTTCAGCACACCTATTTTACACTAGAATGACGCTGGTTAAATAAAGGCTTACTGAAAACGTCCCCACCATTTATTTCTGTGTATCTCTCTGAGACAAAGTGAGCACGAGTGACTGAGCGAAATGTACTGTACTGTTTCCACGATCCCTGATGAGACAGGGTTGTCATGTTCGATACTTGCCAGGAACTATTCTCTCCTTGGTAAAAGGGGTTTACAGTGGACCTGTGAGCTAGCTAGGTATACAGGCGAACATACCTAGTGGGGGTGTCTGGAACCAGTCTGGACACCAATCCCACAGTCTATGTTGTCTAAACGCGCAGATCTTATATAGGTTTATAGGAACTACACGACAAACTCATATTTCGTTGATTGCCTACAAGAGGTCAGCTATCTATAAAAGCTTTCTTCCAAGGCAAAGTCTGTGCGTAGTATGTGCCATGAGCCATGAGTGTCTAGTGAGAGTGGGCTCTACATGAGAAGGGCATAGGAGTAAAGAGATGCACCCTGGATACTCGCCCACCCAACTATGCTTATTGTTCACAATAGGTTGACTAACTGCAAAGTTCTTGGGACAGGGTGAACACTTTGCGTATTAAGGCCTTCACTGCATTAGTAGCCTTGGGTGTCTAAAGGGAGTGCACTCTCCTTTGAGGCTTTGTGCACAGGGTGAAGA
This sequence comes from Calotriton arnoldi, assembly GCA_963921515.1. NCBI lineage: Eukaryota > Metazoa > Chordata > Amphibia > Caudata > Salamandridae > Calotriton > Calotriton arnoldi. The sequence goes on along the minus strand of CAWUFW010000371.1, from coordinate 281,787 downwards.
TTGTTCACGGATGCAACTTTCCTAACTATATCTGGTTCATTGCTGACGAGAGTTTGGCTGTCCGTGAACGGTTTCAGTACAGGATTGGACAAGTAGTGGGGCTTGGGGTGTCTGAAGGAAACTGGTTCTTCATGATGAGTTGTTCCTATGGTAAAGACCGCATGCAGCAACAGCTTGCCTACTCCTGTCTGGTTGTTTACCCACATGAGGTCAGATATCCACAAAGTGTTGGGTACAGGGTGAATGCTATGTGTAGGAGGAGGTTGCTTCACCTAAGGAAACGTGTATTTGAATGGTAATTTACGCTTTAGATGACTTTGCGCCACTTAGTACTTACTTTCATATCCTGTCCTGTTTATACATTAATTGGAACAGCAGTAGGTTGATGTCATCAGCGATGTCATCAATTATGTCATTTGAGATGTCATCAGTGATGTCATCAATGATGTCATTGAACATCTCATGAGAGATGTAATATGTGAGGTCATAAGCAGTGCATAGCTCGCTGAACTATAACTAACTATAACTGGCGAATTTCAGTGTTTAATTGATTTACAACATTACGTTATCACTGACATTGTGCCCTAACTATAACATCCCTGTAAATTTTTTTTTTTCAGTGAATTTCTAGGGTTCCTTTTAAAGTAAGAAATGAATACCACCCCTAACTATAAAGTCACTTTAACCTTTAGTTTTTTCAGTGAACTTCTACCTTTTTTTTTCAATGTGAAGTAAGATATTGCTACCATACCTAACTGTACGTAGTAGAGTTTGGGCTACATAAGGAAGCTTGAGTATGTAGAGGGAGTGGGCTCTTCATGAAGAGTTGTGCAGAGAGTGCAGGCTGTGTCTATCAGGGGCTTCCCAGCCAGTGACGGCTGCTGTGCCATTAAAGTGGTGGGATCAGAATGAGGGTTGAGGCAGCACAGGGGGGCAGCACAGGGGCAGTGCGGGGGAGGCAGTGTGGGGGGCAGTGCAGTGAGGGACACGGGGGCAGTGTGTGTGAGATACATTTCAATAATAGTGCTTACCTGCCATCTGCAGCCTCTGTGCTCTTCTGTGCCTCTGCTGCTCGACTCCCGGCATTCTACAGGCTCCCTTACACCAATCCAGATGCTGCTCTCATGCGGGTATTACACAGCATGAGAGCAGCGCCGGGATTGGTCTGAGTGCCCGAGTTCGGCGCTCACTAAGGAACTAGGACCCTGTGCCGGTTTTCCACCTGGCTGTACAGCACAGCTCGGGTGAAGAGATCTAAGTGCGCATGACGGTTTAGCTGTCCTAAGACGGTCAGCCAAACCGGTCATGGACACTTGCAGCAATGCCGCCTCTCCTCCTACTTCTTGTAGCTGCCTGGTGTCATCAGAATGAATGGCTCCACCCCGTACTCGGCTCGGCTGAACTAAGCGAGGAAAAATAAAATGATAATAACCTGTGTCATTATTTTATCTTTCATGTTTTCACTGCTGTGAGAGCAAACGGAGGAGCTGCCGCTGTTCCCAGCTAATAGGGCATACGTGTCCAGAAGGAGTTGCCTGTACACACATTAATGCATAGTAGGGTTTGGTGAGGGACTGGCCTCTCCATAAAGATATCTGCATGGGGGAAGGTTGTGTGTAGTAGGGTTTCATGAAAGAATGACCTCTCCATGAAGACCACTGTACATGGTGAAGACTGTGCTTAGTAGGGATTGGTGATGGACTGGCCTCTCCACTATGACCTCTCTACAGGGCAAAGGCTAGGTGTAGTAGGATTGGTGAGGGACTGGCCTCTCCACGAAGACCTCTATACAGAGCGAAGGCTGTGCGTAGCAGGGCTTGGTGAGGGACTGGCTTCTCTGTGCAGACCTCTGTACACAGTGAAATCCGTGCATAGTAGGGTTTGGTGAGGGACTGGCCTCTGTGGGAAGAACTATGTACAGGGCAAAAGCTGTGCATAGTAAGGTTTGGTGAGGGACTGGTCTGTCCGAAAGACCTCTGTTCAGGGTGAAGGCTGTGCATAGTAGAGTTTGGTGTGAGACTTGCCTTTCTGCAAAGGACTCCATGAAGGATGAGGCCTGTGTGTTGTAGGGTTTAGTGAGGACTAGTCTCTCCGCAAAGACTTCTGTGCCTGGCAAAGGCTGGGCCTAGTAGGGTTTGCTGAGGGGCTGGCTTTTCCGCAAAGACCTCTCTACAGGACGAAGGCTGTGTGTAGTTGGGTTTCGTGAGGGATCGGCTTGTTTGCAAAGACCTCTGTGCTGGGCGAAGGTTGTGCGTAACAGAATTCAGTGAGGGACTGGCTTGCCCCAAAAGACCTATGTGCAGTATGAAGGCTATGTGTAGTAGGGTTTCGTGAGAGACCAGCTTACTCGCAAAAAACTCTGTGCAGGGCGAAAGCTGTGCGCAGAAGAGTTTGGTGAGGGACTGGATTGCCTGTAAAGACAAGACAGAGTGAAGGCTGTGCATATTAGGGTTTCTTGAGGGACTGACTTATCCGCAAAGACTTCTGTGCAGGGTGAAGGCTGTGCATAGAAAGGTTTGATGAGGGAGTGGCCTTTTCACTAAGACCTCTGTGCAGGGCACAGGCTGTGTGTAGTAGGGTTTGCTAAGGGACCGGCTTGTCCACAAAGACCTCTTTGTAGGGCAAAAGCTATGCGTAGCAGAGTTTGGTGAGGGACTGGCCTGTATGCAAAGAACTCTATATAAAGCAAAGGCTGTGGGTAGTAGGGTTTTGTGAGGGACTGGCCTGTCCACAAAGACCTCTATGCAGGTGATGGCACTGCAAAGTAGGGATTGGTGTGAAACTGGCCTGTCTACCAAGCCCTCTGTACAAGGCGAAGGCTGTGCATATTAATAACACCTATACCAGATGCAGCATCACAATATAAGGGGTGCCATTTTAAATGAGGAAGGCCTACTGGCTTTGTCAAAGGGGTCACCACATCAATATATAAAAAGCAGGCCTATTTGCTTTCTGAAGGGAGGGGGGAGTACCTCAGGACTGCTAAACGTTTAAAAAAAAAATATTTTGGCCCACGGGGACTCCACCCCACACAAGGGAAAGGTGGACCGGGTATCCCCATCCAGTACCTTATGTCTTTTCTATTTTAAACATTTTTAGGAGAGGGTACCAAGCCTCAAGTCCTGTAATGCATGCCATAGCATTGCTCTTTTTGTTGGGGCCAGCCAAATAGACAGCTCCCTCCAAACAATCCACCTCAGCCAATAAGAAGGCTTGAGTTTTTGGCTTTCAGCCAACAGTTAATATATCTATAAATTTGGAACCTTAATTTCTCCAAAACTACTGAATGGATGTACCCGAAATCACGCTTTCAGGGTACAGATCTAGCTTACTGCGAAATTTGGTGTAATTCTATTCAGCCATTTTAGCTGTAGTACTGTCTAAAATTCCCTCTGTAATCTGCGTGGGAAAAAAGTGTTTGGGGACCCCTCTTTTTCTCAGCCCTCGCTTGAAGGACTACCCCAAAACTTTACAGGAAGGAGCTGAGATAGATGAACATTTTTTGGGAAAGTTTGGGAAGGTTTGCGAAACTGCGCCAAAGTTAGTAGCTAAACAAAAAAACACTGTTCTTATGGAAACTCTGACCTAACTATAACTACGAAGTGGCGACCGCCACTGTGTAATGTATGCTATACATGTATAATTCTGAAAGATGATGGCAAAATACTTTTCCTTTCTCTTTTCCCCTGTGTTTTACCTTATGGTAGTATTTTATTCTATGTCTGTACCTATAAAGGGCAGCCATGTTTGTTTGTATTGTTTACCACCTCATAAAAGACCGGTGTTGGGTCGAAATGCATCAGTCTATGTAACCAGACCCAATAAACTTGGAGCAGAGTGCCATTGATTTCTTTTGGGCGAATAAAAGTTTATATATATAAATATATATATATATATGTATGTGTGTATGTATATGTATGTATGTATGTATATATATATATATATATATATAAAACCAAATCACCACTTGCCATGCGATGAAACGAGGAAAAAGTATGATAAGGAATAGTTACTCATACAATGAGTCAAAGTTGATAAGGAGGCATCTATGCCGAAACGCGTCTGTTTGGAGAATAATTTATATGTCTGGTGACCGCTGAAGGCTCCGCTTTCCTCCTTGTGAGGTTTTGTTTTGTAATGTTTCAGCTCTTAAAAAGATTTGCGTTTTTTCTGTCAGCTTCAAGGCATCGCCAAACTATTGCTTATACAACGTGTCCATGGTATACTGCTGTAAGAGCCAGAAGAGCGAGTAGAAAAATACTGTTTTGTTGTAGGTAACGCTATTCAAAGACAAGTTTACATTTAAACGTCCTCCACACAAGCATACCCACCAGGAACATGCCCGGAAGAAACATTGGTATTGCGTGATTTTTATTTAATTATATTAATGTTATTTTTCTGCAGCAATTGGATTTACACGACCGCATTTCAGGAAGCCATTAGTTGATAGAACATCTGTTTGTTAATTACAGTGTACGCTTTCCCATTTTTAATTGGCCTGTCGCAATTTGACAATTTGCAACAATATTAAAATACCAAACAGTAGTTTAGAAATACAGCTCCAAATATGAATTCTAGTAAAGTGGCGGTAGTATATGTACACAACTCATAGCAATGTGAAATGCTGCAGGCAGATGGGACAACCCATGCACCGTTCACAGGTTCCGAATCCTACTTTGTTTTCATGCTAAACTCGCCAAATAATTCCGCAAAGTCGCAGAATAAAGTACACCCACGCATGTTTTGGTACAAAATGAAAAAGATGAGGAGCAGTCAAGGGCTCTCCTGTTTTTTTTTTTTTCATTAGGCTATTGTGCACAGCAGACAATCTCGGTAGGACATTCTTATCAATTAGCACACAGTTTTATTCGGTGGCCAGGTTACTGAGTCGGACCCTCTTCTACTAAACCACCTGTCGCCAACTTACCTCCCTGGGTTGCGCACAGCACTAGGACTTCTCGGCACTATGTTTAGCAAGCCAGCACAGGGATGATGATATTCTGGCAGAGATCGCAGGGCCTGGCCTGTACTCTGCCCTGAGTCTGGTTTAGATGGCCTGCGTGCTTGTTGCTTACGTGAACGTATCAAGCACCTAGAGTGTGAGAAGTATGCATTATTGGTGTCAACAGATTTCTGAACATCTTTTGTAACTGTACACTCTTCAGGCCGATTCACAAAGCCATGTGGATTTCAAAGTCCAATACACAAGACAAAGGATTTGACATATGAGTGCAAATTTACTTGTGAAATCCATAAAAGCAATGAATTTGCGCTTAAAAAGTGTGGTAGACTGAGACATAAAAACACCCATGGAAAATGTGTTCATATCAGCCCCTAGTGCACCGAATTTCTGACCTTCTAAGTTGGCTTTTGTGTGGTCAAATTTTATACCTGTCTACCGGGAATTAGCACATTACGGGCGCCACTACATTTTACCCTATGTATATGTTCACAAACATTCTTTTTTTAATGCATATTTGGCATACAGCGTCCAACGTGCATATTCCCCGACCATCCTGGACTCCATTTTATACGAACAGCATCTCATTTTTTATGGTACACTTTGTACTTAGCTCTTGATTTCTGAGTGTTTGGCCTCGAGGGCCTCCTTAGTATTCTAGCAACTTAAACATTTGTAATCCTTCTCATCATTACATCTTGCATCCAGAGTTCCTCATTTTTTTTTAGATGTATATCTTTTTAATTCTGATGTTACACTTTACAAAATTAATGGAAATTCTTAATTACTGATTCCAGCCCTTCTTAAGATCCTACTATGATGACCACTTTCAAATTTGCTAATTCGTATCTCAGTAGTAAAATGTCTAAACCATGCAATCTTTCTTTAACATTGGGTCGAGACTCCAAGACATGGGAAGAAGCAATGATAATACTTCTTAAGGAAGCCAGTACAGTCTAACAAATGTTGCTTAATTATAAGCACATCTCTCTTCTGCCGCTCATGGCTAAAGCCATCACTAGTGCTTCTTCTTATCTGGAGAGATATAACATTCTTGGTCCCCCACATAGAGGATTTAGACCCTCAACATTGCCTGGAAACCATGACTTCTACACCTTTAGATGGTTTAGAAGTCACTCTTGGCAAGTTGATCATGCTTTATTAGATCGATTAGCAGCCATTGCCACTGTCTCCAACCCAATTTTCATACAAAGGTTAGTGGTGATAGGTGCAGAATGCAGTGCCTAGAGCCGACACATTTTTTCTGCAGGACAGAACTCAGACAGGTCTCTGGGTCATCGCACACGTACTAAAATATACGTTTCTTGTGGAGTATGTCAGGGTTCCTACAAATAATTTCTCCCTGTTTTAATGCGCCTCCATTGGCTCAGCTTTTCTGTGTATTTTTTTACATTTTATTTTATGGATATGCCGAAGATACATAGCTCATCTTTCAGTCGGCAGATAACACAAGTTCGATCCAACAACAATTCCTTTCTTGCATTCGGCATTTGGATGAAGGACAATGAATTACAATGGAAAGCATGTAAAAAGAAGATGCTGGTGGTTTGAACTCTCATAACAGTTGGTCACAGTCATGTTGGCCAATCTCTATTGGGGATTTGCTGGTGTCAGCTGTGAAAGTTGGAAATTTAGGCCTCATTTTTTTTCAATTACAGCCGTAAACCGAAATCACAAATTAATAGGATAGCCTCGCCTTTTTTTAAAAAACTTTATACATTTTAAGGAAAAGATTGCCTTTTTTCCCGAAATGTAGAAAAACTATAGTGCGAATATCATTGCCTTCCCACTGGATTACATGAAGTTTTGTTTATGTAGGCCTACTCAAATATTTGAGTAGTAAGCTTCAAGTGATACAGACTACTGCTGAACAATTAGGCCTAGGTCTTAAATGTACTGATTCTGTTTTGCAGCATTTGAATTCCTGGTGCCAAAACGGATCTGGCTTACATTCCTTTTTATGTTTCATAATGGCATTCAAGAAAATGGCCATCCCAGCTTTCCTATAGATGTACTGGAGTCCCTGATTGTTGCTCCAAGCAGGCATACAGTTCCTTTTTTTTCTCCACCCAGGTGCATCATGCCTTCTGTGCCATGTAGTAATTTATAATATACGTTCATGAACATCATAGTCCACATAGTCTAGTCGGACTCTATATAGTACCTTGCTTCTGGATCCATACAGGCTTAAAGTGCTTTGTTTTGTCTCCATTTAGATATATATTGCTTCTGGTGTCATATAGTCCCTAATGCGATAAGTTTACAAACATCACATTCCATACAGCACATATCAGAAGAATTGGTGCGATGAGTGCTTTACCTAAGTCGGCTCCATATGAGTGTACAGTGCTTCTCTTGTGGATCCATGTAGGCATTTAGAGCCTGTTGTATGTGTTCATGGAGGAGTATAGCACCATGTGTGTCAAACACTGCCTCATACTACACACTTACACACATTATACTCGAAACAGCATCAACTTGATGCATCAGCAAGGGCATGGCCTTGGGCAATGTTGGACGTCATGTTGGTGTATAGTTCCTCACATGTGGCTCCACGTAGGACTACAGTGCCTGACTTGTCTCTCCATCTAGGCATATAGCGTTCATATAAAATAATGCCTCATAGTACATTTTCTTGTCAATCATATTCCAAATAGAGCAGACTTGTGGCATGGGCAGAGTAAGGACTTTGCCTATGCCAGGGTCCATTGTTGGTGTATGATACTGTGGTTCTATAGCACCTGGTTTCACTTGTAAATATAGGTGTATAGCACTTCATATTTCACATTCAAGTGAAATGTGATCTATGAGACTGGTTTCTCTTTTTTTGGCATTCAACATTTTGGATGAGAGTTCTCACGTTAAATCCAAACAACACCCTGTTCAGAAATTCTATTCTAAATTTGCTGCTTCTTGACCAATCAGCACCAAACCCGACACCGAGACTGAATTGTGTACGTTGTTATTCCAAAGCATTATGCAAATTGGTTAGGAGGCAAAGTAAATAAAGGTGTCATAATTAAATGCGGTCTAATAACACATGTTATTTGGAATGAGTGTACTAATAACCACAGATTCACACATTTGGGTCAAATTATATCTTATTAACACAGCACTTTGTAAACAATGTGAGAAAACAGCGGTTACTGTCTCACAGATTACGCCCTAGAAATAGATTACAGTAGAAAGCATACTCAAAATACCTTGTTATTAGCATTTTATAAAGCACATATAAATATATTATATACATATATTTATATACATATACATTATATATATATTTATATACACCCCCCCCCCCATGCAATACAGGTAACATGGGTCTATGTTGCCACTGAGGGGTGCTGGTGAACATCATAAACCATGAGGCTGAAGGTCGAATGCTTTGTAAATGTTATGAGAACCCCGTGATGGCAATGCAGGCCCATATAACACATGGGGCCAGTTATGCATTTTCACGCTCCATATTATTGTTAGGCAGTAACTTGAAATACGTTTTTTTTCAAACAGGATAAATATTTCCACTGAAAACAATAAGTGAAATATCAGTGTCTACATTTGTTTTAAGCCCGCCTCACCCTTGAGCAGGATGAAGAGAGTTTCTGTAAAACCTCCTATCACCCTTGTGCAAGGCATGGTGGACCAAGGACTCATTCCCTTCTACCCTTGTCCAGGGGCAAGATGAAGGATGCACTGGGGCACACACTACCTCCACCCAAGGCAGGTGTACTAATTATTAAAAAACACCTATGCCCTTGGGCAAGATGGAGGATGGAGGCCTGTAATGCCGCCCCGCTTCCTTGAGTGTTTCCAATAAAGCTCCTGCCTCATTTTTTGACATCTCTCCTAATAAACAGTATTTATACCAGAACCTCTGGGATTGTTCTCGTACAACTGCCTAATCCCCAGACTCAATTTATTTAAAGCCCCCCTCTGGTGCCTGCACTATGTCACTCCAAGGAAACCACACATAAACCGGGAACCACAGTAGAGCCCCAGGAGAGAGTGATAAAGTACTAGAAACTGCATCGCCCACAGCAATTCGGAAAGGATATGAGCAGCACCTGGTCAGGCAGAACAAGGAACTATCATTTTAGATCCAGGCGACTGCACCACTTATCGGATTGGATCATGTGACACTATCATTCATACCTACCTTTGCCCTTTGACAGCTGAAGATAAATAAGAGACCTTGCTGTGTGTTTGTGTGGACTCCACGTCCCGTAATCCAGTGTGCCAGGAGGTGCTTCGCCAGCGGAGGCAAGAGGGAGAAGCCACCCAACGCACTAATAGTGCCGACACTCTTCCCGCTGCGCAGGACGCAAGCCCATACGCATCCGGAGAAGGCTGGGCCACCCCTCTTTGGAAGTACTTTTCTTTCCTACTCCTTCTAACTTTTTATTGTTATGTGATTGACTGCGATAATGGGCAAAAGGAAAGTTGTAGAAGGTCTTCCTACTCCCACTCCTCCTGCTAAAAGCACCTCAATTGACATTATGATACAGAGAGTTATGGGGGTTATTTGCACCAAAATCGAATTAACGGAAAAGAAACTCTCGCTCAGTTTTGGCGTGGCCTCTGGTACAAACGCCGCCTCTTCAACAATTGACATGCAGCGTTATCACCACTACCTCTTCCTTTGTAAGCTGCAGGTCCGCGTTTGATATTGCGCCTACTGTAATTGAAAGTCCTCAGATAACTGTGAATGCTAAACGTCTGAGGCGGGTAGTCCGAAATAAGTCTGTAGAGGTTACCGTCCAAACCTGCTCTGCTCTTTTGCCCCCTAGTGAGGCGCAGCTGCCATTGTTGCCTACGGAGGGCTCCTGGATATTACAACTAATGGAGGACTGCACCACTAAAGTCAAGGAACTTTTTCTAGCAGAGTTTTCACGCTTTATTGCCCATCTGAAAGCGATTGAGTATGAACTGACCACTATTAAGCAGCTGCAGGTCCCGATTGCACCAGCACCACATTTGGCTCCCAAGGCAACCCAGGGCAAGGAGATTGGGCAAGTTAATTCTTCAAGCACGTTAGGGCCCAGGACAGCTATGAGGTCCTTATTGAAGAGTCACCATCCTGACTTCAATATCCAGAATCTTGAGTGGAATCGCCCTGACTTGTCTTCCCTACCTCCCCTCCTTCCAGAAGGTGAAATTTTGCGCCACCCTGAGGGGTCAAATTCTCTTGAAGACCCTACTTTGGAAAAGTCTGGGGGTAATGGATCCTCTCTAAATTTTAGCCGACCCATGGTGAATCTCCCTCTAGCTTCTTGCCCCTACATGGCAATATTAACTGGGGTCCCTCCGTTAAGTACGGATCATAGAGAAACTCATAAAGAACTTTTTAATAAAACTAAGGACTGGCTTGCACGGCACAGGGACTTTCACTTTGCTTCTGCAATCAATATTTTATTGATTCGGAGGGTTGGTTGGATTGGGTTGGGGCCGGTGGACACTCATGGTGATTGTGTCATTGTTAACTTTAGATCCCCCCTACTGGCGCAGAACCTGCTCTTTGGGTATCTGAGCAAACCGGCAGCCAGGAGTAATATAGTTTTATTGCCATTAGGTCATTTCTATAAACCATGCCCCCAGCCCCGGGTGGCCCTAAAACAGCAGCCATTAAAAGTTTGTGATCCTCCAGTGTTTGATCGTGTAAACCCCATCTCTTTGTGCAATTCTGGTATTTTTGAAATTCTGACCTTAAACCATTTGACATCTTAGAACGTGTGGACTGACTCGTTAACGTCACCCAGGATGCTTCCCTAAATATTAGTACAATGAGTAGTAGCACTATTTGTGCTACTCAAAGGGGCTGGGGGAGGGGGCAGCAGGCTAACTCTTCCCATTGTGATTATAGAATACGGCTAGATTATGCTAACCAGTTTCCGACACCTATGAGCAGGTGTGAAGCTGTCATCAATCAAGGATTAACCAAAATAGGGACTCCTAACACTAATTTCCAGCCAACCATGCCCAAGAAGATAATTAGTCCAATGTTTCTTGGGGCGGGTCAGCAAGGGCAGCATGGACCATTCAACTCAGTGTTACCAGTAAAGTCCTGTGTTGGTCCTGCTATTACAATAGTGGCTAAAAATAATAGGAATGGTTCCATCTTTCCCTTGTCACCTGAAGTAATAGTGAGCAGTGATTTATCCTTCCCCTTAGCTAATGATGGGGTATCTGTAATCAGTAATGCAGGCTCTGCCACCAAGTTACTATCATGGAACGTAGCTAGGTGAGCCTCAAAACTAACCTGTCCAGAATGGTGTCAATTTATTGATAAACATGATTTTTGTCTTTTTCAAGAGACATGGTCACTGAAGCCCCTCTATCGTACAAACTTTGTTAATTTCAGCCAGGAAGCTGTTACTATTGGGAAGTGCAGGCGTTCTGGGGGGTTAACAGTCTGAGTTAAAACCACTCTAACTTGTGTAATTAAGGAGATCAAGATGGGCTCCCCCGACATACTGCGCATTAGCCTGACCTTTCCACCGAATGTAGTCTATAATATATATATAATGTGTACTGTAGACCAGTGGGACACAAAATAGAGTCCTCAGTTATACACCTCTTGAACACCCATCTGACTGCACTACCTGTTGCTGTAATAAAAATTGTGGGGGTGGGGGACTTCAACTGTCAATATGAACGACTGGATTCTAATGGCGAGGCCCTCACAATTGAGGAAGACAGGGTATGGTCAATTCCTCCTATCAAGAAATGGTCTCCCTTGGCCGTTCAATTAAATGCATTCACCCTTAATCAGGGTATACGAGCCCGCAACGGTAGAACAATTTCAGATAGAGATGGAAATCATACATTTAATTGCATACACAGTACTAGTTTAATAGACTACATATTGCTTGATGTAAGGCTGTGGTCCTGCTTGATCGATATGATCGTAACAACCCGGCAAGACAGTGATCATAATGCTCTTGTTCTCACCATTTGGACACTAGTTCACTCCAGCTGTAACAACTGTGCCGAGCCATTTGATAGGAGATGTAGAATGACTAATAATGGGTGCAGAGTTAAATGGAGTGCTATGGTGCAATCTAAGGAGTCAGTTGGGGAGGTATACAAGCTGGTGGCCGATGGTATTGGGGGCTTGCTACTGCTGGATCTGTCACTGGACCAATGAGACACCCTGAACAAGGTGTGTGATACACCCAATCTGACGTTCCTAATAATAAGGAACCACTTTTATGTGGAGACTAAGCGGGTCGTAGGGAGAAAAAGTCCCCCCTCTTGGTATAATAAACAATGTAGAGGTGCCAGGGTAGCACTTGCTGATGCTATAAAGCAGCAAAATAGATCATGGATTCAAACTACCAGAGCGGCTTTAAAAATACTATTATCCAGGCAAAAAGAAAATGGGAGCTTGGGAGACGGGAAGGCTGCTGGTTGCTGCTAGGTATAAGGACCATCATTTATTCTGGAACATTGTGTCCATTGGAAAGAGAGATGGCTTTTGCCCTATTGAAAATAGCATATTAGCGGCGGACTGGATTGCCCACTTTTCTGGCCTGTACTCTCAGCCGGAAGAACAAAGGGACTCCCAAAGTGATCAGGTAGGGCCATTGGTACTAAGGCAGCATCACAGTGGTAAATTGTCAGGGATGAATAACCAAATGTGGGATCCAGTGAGAAGATTGACCATCCAGATAGCTCCCACATATAATCCCTGAAAATAAGCAAGCCAACTAAGAAAATTATCCCCAATAAAGCACCAGGGCTAGACAAGATCCCTGGGGACTTATTTGTAAATAAACTAGATATCTGGAGTATCTACTTCACATAGATTTTTAGTGCCATTATGAAAGGGACAAACGAACAACTTGACGTGATACCCCTGGCAACCACTAGGGCTTTCAAGTAATTACATAATTACATAATAAAGGCCATATGTGAACATGAAGTAAATGGATTATATAATGTCTTTTTTTGGGGGGTTATTGTTTATTATCATTTCTTTCAATATAGGACTGAAGTACAAATCACTCTATATATAAACTGTCAATTGATTAAATATACAATTCGCGGTGAACAATGGAATAAAGAATGTAATAGAAAAAGGAAGAAAACACAAGAAAAATCACAACACTTCTAATAATATAAATATACCTCATGAAAGGAACACCCATCCTCTCGACCTGGGCTGGGGCAGAAATAATCCCTTTTTAAAAAGGGTTCTGGAGCACTTCCGACCAATTATTTACCCATACTTCTTATAGATAGCTCTCAAAAGCTGCTTAGTAGGGTGATCCGGGATAGGTTACAAGAATGGTTAACCTCAAATGAGAACTTAACCCCTCTGCAAGCTAGTTTTTGCCAACGCAGCAGCACTTTTGATCAGGTGTTTCGACTCAAGCTATTATTGTGGAAAAAAGTCTCCTTAGGCGGCGGTCGCCTTTACGTGGTATTCTTAGACTTGCGGTCGGTATTTGATTTAGTGCCAAGATGCTTTCTTTGGCAGGTACTAGCCGAATTTGGGGTCCCCAAGTACTTTTTGGATATTATTATTTAGATTGCATGATAACAACTACACGGAAGCCAGATGCGGGCAAATGGGTGAACTGTCTGATCTATTTCCTGTCAACAGAGGTGTAAGGTAGGGTTGTATCCTCACCCCTGCACTATTCACATTGTATAGTAATGACTTAGTTGCACATTTGGAACAATGTGAGAATGATGCATCAAGCTTGACAAATGTTTAGGTTCCTGCCCTTTTGTTCACAGATGATACATTATTGCGCTCGAAATCACCTATGGGGCTTCAAAAATTATTAGATCAATTTGAAAGCTTTTGCAAACAGAGGGGCCTGGAGATCAACGTAGAAAAAACTAAGTATATGATTATCAGCCCTTGCCACTCCACCAGATCCAATCCTACGTTAAAAGGGATCACATTGAAATGATTGCACACTATTATCTAGGGATCACACTAACAGACCAGCTTGAATGGCATACTCATGTAGCCCAGCATTGGCTTAAAATGGAACAATTAACCGGGTGAATAGCAAAAATGCATCAAGGCACTCAATTCCGTTCCATCTTCCCAGCAATCCAAATTTATAATCACCAGGCCTTAGGAGCAGCTCTTTATGATGCAGAGCTGTGAGGCCATAGGGATGTGTCTGCCCTGGTGACAGTTGAGAACCATTTTATGCGCTTACTGACCGGACTCCCTTTTAGTACACCTTAGTTCTCTCTCAGGTTAGATCTGGAGCTCAGATAAATCTCGAATAAGATAGGAGTGAGGCCCATCCTACCGGGCCACTCCATAACTGTGCTCCTACCGTCAGGGTCTAGAAGAAGTACTACGCACTCCAGGGTCATGTAATATACCCTGGATTAGGTATATAAAAATTACCCTAGAAAAAATTGGGAATGAGAGTCTATGGGACACTATGGTGGAGGCCAGTGTGACCTCTAAGTTATCCATTAGGTCTAATTATTGGGAACATAAAATGGGAATTATATATGGATACTCTAATCTAGGTCCTCTAACAGATGCCTTCCTTGCACTAAAGGACGACTTTGTGGAAGAAGCTTTCCTTGATGAGATTGAACCTGTGGCGGTTAGGAGACTTTTCTTGCAATTTCGCTATGGGACGCTGCTGCTCCACTCCTTTACTGCTAAATGGGTATGTGATTCTGAGGTGGTGAAATGGCAGTGCCCCTCATGTAGAGAGACAAAATAAATGCTTGAGCACCCCATTTTTCTTTTCCCAGCATTTATCAACAGTAGTAAGAAATGGATACTATCAGTGTATCGTAAATTGGGTGTTAGGGAGCACAAAGAGGCATTAAGCATTATAAAATCTGCAAATTGCGGGAGCTCGGTCGGACCCATCCCATATACAACAAGGGACACAACAGGATTGCCCCCTATCCCACCTGTTGTTTGCTGTTATCATGGAGCCATTAGCGGTTAGGGTCAAAACAGATACGCAGATTTGGGGTCTCGAGCGGGGCGATGGTTTGTCAGATCGAATTGTATTGTATGCTGACAATGTCCTTTTTTTTATCACATCGCCTGCCGTAAAGGGCCCTAGACTGCTGCACATTCTTCACCTATTTGGCAAAACATTAGATTTATCTATCAACACCACAAAATCTACAGTTTATACTTGGGTCCCCGGACCCCATGACATCAGTTGGGCCTTGGGACTGGACTGCCACTCAAGGGTGTAAATATTTAGGCGTTTATATATCCCCAGATGCCGCAGTGGCATGGAATGCCAACACTGAATCAGTCCTTACTCGCCTTAAAGAGGACATTAAGATTTGGTTGGCTCTCTCTCTGTCCCTACTGGGTCAATCTGCAATCTTCAAAATGGTCTCCCTCCCTAAATTTTTATATCAACTACAAAATTTCCCCTTTCCAATCCCACAGCAGTGGTTCCACAAACTGAACTCCCTGCTCAGTGCCTTCCTGTGGGGGAGAGGGGGCAATCCCCGTGTTGCCCTTGCCAAATGTTTCCAGTCCACATATTGCGGAAGCATAGCGGCGGCAGATGTGGAATCGTATTGTCATGCGTCTCACCTCTTTATCGTAAATGATTGGTGGTGCGATACACAGGGTGATCCAGTATATGCCTTAGACAATTTGGCGGAGTGCCACCCCACTAGTGGCATACTTATACAGTGCTGGGCATAAGGTTGACCTTCCCCCAGCGACAAAACTTGTTCTCAACTCCTGGCAATTGCCACTTCGGCATATGAAGAGGTGGGGCAGGCTGACAGAGCAGACCCCGCTTTGGTGCGGGAACATCCTCCTACAGGTGGTCCAACTGTGGGGATTCAGACAATGGGATCTCATCGGAATCTCCACATTGGGAGATATTATGCAGGGCACGGTACTTAAATCGTTTCAAGATCTTCAATCCGAATTTCAACTACATCGTAATCAATTTTACAAATACCTCCAACTCAGGCACACTTTGACTCCTTACATTGGCATATCGTCAGATCTCCCTGAATTTAACCTCCTCAAGGGTAGGTTCACCATGGGAGATCTTGGGGACCATAGGTTGCACAAATTTATTAAACGCTCATTTCGAATCAACCAGATAGGTTCACCACAATGCGAGCTGCTTGGGAGGCGGATGTGGGAGAACTAGAAAAAGAGGACTGGGTAGAAATACTGTGATCTCCACAAGAGGCTCCCATAGCAGCCAGACTCCATTTAACTCAATTCAAATATGTGCACAGAACCTACCTCCCATGACACCAGCTGTGGCAAATGGGTATGATAGCCTCTCCAATATGTCTCCCTTGTTGAACAGAAGAGGGCACCGTCATCCACACGATATGGAGCTGCTCGGCATTAGAAATATTTTAGCATGGAGTAATGTCTAAGTGAAGTCTTATCCTGGTAGATTCCACGAAATCCGAGATTAGCTATTCTCCATCCAAAGGAAGATATAGATGAGAATAGATATAAATTATCCCTGCTACATGTGGTACTAATGCTGACAAGCGCAACGTTGCCAAGGAGTGGAAAGCTGCACTTCCCCCAACACTGGCGGTTTGGAAAAAAGGTATGGACTTTTGCATGGGTCTAGAGGTTGTGGTGTACAAGCCTTGGGGTTGCCCTCAAAAGCATCCTAAGATTTGGCATGGATGGGCAGACTATAGGGGGACTGACCTAGCACCCATCTGCCCGATACAGCACTCCCTTGATGAGGAAGTTAGGGCGTTTCGGGGTGACAGGAACCAGTCTCCTTTTCTCATTCGGCGATATCGATTTCCAGTTCCCAGGGGTTTCCGGAGTGGGGGTGTAGGAATAGGTTGGGTAGGGCAGATCAGTATTATTCATTGTATTTTTTTGATTCTTCCTTTTTTTGACTTATGTGATGGTCCTATTGTTTTTCTCTGCTCATGCGAGCCATGTTGTCGCTGCTGGAAATTTATCCGCAAAATTAATAAAATATGTTTAAAAAAAAAGAATTATGAAATCTGATACAAGACAACTTATTGTCTTTGTAGTCTCTCGGTTTCTGGTGTGGAGAGGCAGACACAAACTGGGTACCTCTCTAGAAAAATTAGGTAGCAATGTACAGTCAATACTGTACAATGTATTTTATCATTGCTCTCGATCCCAACATATCAATTAACAGGAATACCGATTAAGTTCTTTATAGGTCCGTCATGAACCCTGTCTTCAGTGAATTGGAAATGTTTGCAGATTCATTTCATGGATTCTATCCTTATGCACTGATTGTATATTTATTTCTATTTTATGTATCAATGTGATTTTTATATGTGCTTTTATGGCTACATACCGAAATAAAGATTTGACTGACTGGAATAAGAGACTTCACAAGTGGCCCTTAAGAGAAGAAGGCAGACTAGTCCGCGGCAACACCAGCAAAGATCCGTCAAAGATAAGGGCACAAGAAGCACAAAGTCATCTTAGATGCAAGCACTTGCACATTTATAAAGCCCTCTTACAGGATGTCTAGCCTAGAAATTGCTGCAAAAGGGGCCTAAGCTGCTTGTTTGGGCCATTTAAAGCCAGGAAGGTCTCTGGACATTCCTAAAATCGTATTCTTAGCCAGAGTACCGTGTTGGTACCAAGGCTCCAATCACAAAATATACTTACTCGGCTGTTCAACTACTACAACTAAATGGCACCCACGCTGATGACACACTAAATAATACACTTTGCAACTCAGTCATATTGAACCAAAAGCACAATCATACAACCAGCGCTGAAGAAAAACAGTATTTCTGCACTAATGTATAACAATGTTGTGTTGTCAGATCACATAATCAAGTACAGGGTAAACCCAAGACAGAGGAATATGGCTATATCATTAAACTGAAACAGCAAGTGGTTCATCCTTATCTAACATAGCTAAGTTAAAATTGAAAAAAGACCCAAAAATGCATAATTTGATAAAATAATTAATAAAAACATATGCAAACAATTATTAAGAAATAAGATTAAAAAAAATGTGAGGATGACAGTGCTCACAGCACATGAAACAACAACCAAGCACTGCGTGAAAAACACTTTGAGATCATTATTTGGCCCAACATAAAGTTTATAAAAGTGGTGGACACATTTTTTGAGCAGGAAGGGAAATGTATCATGGTCGATGAGCCCAATCATGGTATAGAAAACCACTAATATAGTGTCAGCATTTTAACTCATTTAGAACAATCAGAGAATCATCATCAGGACAAGAGTCCGATTTTTAAGCATCTGAGACAGCTGAAAAATAATGCAGACAACCGTATTTATGTAAGTTCAAAAAACGGTGAAAAAGTGATGACAAAGGGTGTCCCAGAAGCCTGGATACTTACTTATCAGGGCCATAGGGGGTCCTCATATTAGTAAACAAAGAGAAACCGAAGCCGATTGAGTGATTGACAAAAGTACAACTATATATCTCTAGAATTCAACAAGAAAGGTCGGCTTACCAAAAATAATTCTGCATCAGCGTGAAAGTCGAATCTTCAAAGTAGGTAAATGAAATAGCACTAAAATACACAAAGGTAGGTGTGTTTCAGCAGGCTCGTTGGAGTTTGGGCGTGGTAGTGGCAGCAACCGTCACCCTCCACAGGGCACTTCAGGCTATTGAAAATAGCTGCTATACAGAGTGGTCAAAAAGCATAGCAGAAGACAAAAACAAAACAAAATTGTTATAAAAATCCTATTACGGTAATAGTTATGTTCGGATGAGGGATAATGCCACATGTACAAAAGTAAAAGTAAAACAAAAAGTCTTTTGTAATAAAAGTATGTATAGAAAAACAGATTGAAATGTGATGTGTTCAGTGATAACATCCAATGCAAAAAGTTGGCATTCATTTTTAAAAAAACATATTTTATTGATTTTGTACAGTATGGCACGTTCCTGAGGCGCCTCAGCCAAGGATACATTGGTACCTAGGTCTCGCATTTCTTACACAAGTGATTGCATCGTTATCTGTCTAATTTTTCACTGACAAATACAGATATTAGCCCGTTATGCGCATTGACCAATTGCATCGGCTATTTCAGGTATAATTGGTTCAATAAAATCAAACAAAAAAACATAACATTTCTTAACTACCCACACACCTCCCTCTAATCTGGCTCACCCACAGTTGATAGGATTCGGACCTAAGGTTCTATCATTTGCTCACATGCGTGCCATGTGAGGGTCGTTAGGTTAGGGACGTCAGTCGGGTGGACCGGCACAGCAACCAGTAAAGATAAATGGGGAAGCCCAGTATCGTCTCGCAATGTTTTGGGGAGAGGGGGCATTGTGCATTATGCGCGGTGTGGCGTAACGGGGTCGGTGGCCTTAAGAGCCTCCAGCATCTGGTCCCATTCCATAGAGATGGGTGTTTTACGTAACCCACGGTACTCCTCCTGTCTAATGGCTGTGCTTTCGGCTCCACCCCACCAGACCATCTCTTCGTGCCTAGTGGATATTGTAGGGGGGAAGGCCAACTTCCACTTCATTGTATTGGAGCGCTTTGCTATGAGAAGGGCCATGTCGGTGAATCGGTGTCGTAATCTCTGTGACTTAGGGCGCCTGAGTAGTCCCAGCAAGCACCGCTCCGCTGTGTCCCAATCAGGTATACCTGTTATACCTCCCACCATTTGCGCAATTGAGGACCAGAACCTACCGAGGCGTGGGCACGCCCATAACATATGCAATATGTCCGCGTCCTCTGCCTGGCATCTAGGGCAGCAGACACGTGCATCAGGATATATGCAATTGAGGCGGTGTGGGGTGAGGTAGGCTCTATGAAGGATCATATATTGTATGAGTTTGAATTTGGCGTTGCGAGACACCTTTTTGGGGTACTCCAGGACAGAGGACCAGTCCTTGTCCGTTATGTTCTTTCCAATATAACTAGCCCATTTTTCTCTAAGATTTGTAAGGGAGGTCCCTGCGTGTGCCCGAATGCCCCTGTACAGCCATCTAATTAAGTGGCGCCCTTCACCCATCAGGTATACAGCGTGTGTTAGCTCGTGTGTAGGGGGCTCTTCGCCACTTGGTGACCAGTGCTTCTTTACGTAGCGGATGATGGCTGCGTGTAGCATAAAGAGGGAGCGCAGGACTCCTTGTTCCAGAGCGAAATTCACGTGATCAGTCAGGGCGCCTTCTACAAACAACGCCCGACTGTGGAAACCCCTTCCTGCATCCAGCGGAGAATCCTCGGCCTGGTGACCAAACCTGTTGTGGTGGGAATTCCAAGTAAGGGAATGTTAGAGGCGTAGGGGAGGAGCTGTCTAGTATATTGTATGGCCCTTTTCCAATAAGAAAGCGCTGTTCGAAGCAGGAGGGAGGTGTCAGAGGGTATACTGCTCTGCGGTAATAACAGGGTGTGCAGGGTGCTCCGGCTCAGAGCTTGTGTTGTGTAGCCAATTTCGTGCAAGTTGCGGCCCGCAAGCCACTACGATAGTCATTGTAGCTGGCCAGCAAAGCATTAGGTGCGAAAATCCGGCACTCCTAGGCTGCCTTCATCTGGCCGCAGCTGCAACTTAGCCAATCCCACTCTTCTGCGCCCAGTTCCCCAGATAAGGTCCGATAGGAAGGAGTCCGGTGTTTCAAAGATAGGAGCGGGGAACAGTACCGGTAGGTTGGTGAAGAAGTATAGCGATCGTGGAAGGACCACCATCTTTGAGATGGCTATTCTGCCCATCACCGAGAGGGGCAAAGACACCCAAAAGGAAATCTGGGTACGTAGTGCTCTGACTGCTTTGATCAGATTGCCTTTTATTAGATCTGGTGGGGTCCTGTAAATTTGTACACCCAGGTATTGAAGGGGCTACTGCTAGGGTGAGCTGTCCGAACTTAACAGTTTCAGGGCGTTACCCCGGATGAAAAAAGAACGCATGAAATTTCTTTTCATTTATGGCAAGACCCGATATGTGTTCACATTTTTTAAAATGCTCGGAATGGGTTCTAGCTCCTCTGTCAAGTCGTGGGTGTACAAGATAAGGTCGTCAGCGTATGCTGATAGTATATGCACTGAGTCTCCCATCTGGATCCCTTTTGCTGCTGCTTCCTTCCGGAGTTTAATTGCGAGGGGTTCTAGCGCTAGCACGAACAGCAATGGTGACAAGGGGCAACCCTGCCGTGTGCCTCTGCCCACTGAGTAGGGTCGTGAGATATGGGAGCCAGAGTGGACTCGTGCTGTGGGGGCCGTGTATAAGAGCTTGACCCAGCGCATGTACCCCAGCGGGATGCCGAATTTATCCATAGCCAATGTCATATACTCCCAATTTAGGGTGTTGAAGGCTTGGCGCAAGTCTAGCGAGATACACCCAGCCTCCCAGAGATCGTTAGGGGTGGCCTCCATAACGTGATGTAGGCGTCTGATATTCAGGGAGGTGCTACTGGCAGGGATAAAACCGCACTGATCGGTATGGATCAGTTTTGGTAGTAGTCGGCGGGCCAGGATCTTGCTGAGGATTTTGTATTCCCTGGCTAGGAGAGATAATGGGCTGCAGCCCGACATATCCCGTGGGTCTCTGCCCGGTTTGGGGAGGGAGGTGACCAGGGCCTGCATGGTGGAGAGAGGGAGGTTACCGGACTCATGGGCTGTTTGATATAAGCGTTCCAGGTGAGGGGTTAGTTTATCTGAGAAGGTATCAAAGAACTCTGCAGGTAGTCCATCTAGGCCCAGAGCCTTATTACGTGGAAGTTCTCGGATGGCCTCCTTAATTTTAGCCCTGGTGATGGGACCGGATAGGTCCTCCTGGGCAGCGCCCATGAGTTTGGGGCAGACTAGGTTATCTAAGAAGGCTGCCATAGGTTCCCCGCTGAGCTATTAGGGGCACGGTATAGTGCCTCGTAATATTTGCAGAAGGCCAGGTTTATTTCGTGCTGTGTGTTACTGTGGTGCCGTCCGGCAGAGCCACCTCGTGTATGGGGGTGGGGGGAGGCACTTCTTGCAATAATCGTGCCAAGAGAGCTCCAGATTTATCCGCCTCTGCATGTTTGCGCTGGGTAAATGACTGTTAATCTATCACTCGGAGCCGCTCCAGGAGTTCAGCGTGTTGCATACGCGCCTCCTGGAGTGCCTCTTTTTTTGAGGGATTGCCGACCGCCTCTTGTTCTAGTGCATTTAGAGTGGCTTCTAACGATTTTAGATTATTGTGAATCTCTTGTGCGGCCCCCACGGTAGCGCAGATGGCAGCGCCCCTGGTCACTATCTTAAACGCATTCATTCCACAAGGCGTGAGGAGGCCGAGTTAGTGTTTTCTGTTCTAACATCTGTGGCCACAACCTCCAAGTAGGGACAGGAGTGGAGATTCTTCCCCAGGATAACGTGACCTCCAACGGGTTGCGGTCGGAAAGGGTCTTACCCAGATATGTTGTGTGGGACACTTGGGATGCTATGGAGAGGGTGCAGAATATCCTCTCGAGTCGGGTGTGTAGCTGGTGTGGCGGGGAGTAGAAAGAATATTCACGGCTGTTTGGGTTTATGAGGCGCCATACGTCTCCTAGTGACCAACCCGCCACCCATGCCCGTAAAGATTCAGCCTGTTTAATTGAGGCGGATCCCTGAATGGGGGGGGTGAGAGCGGTCCAATTGAACGTCTAGGACTGTGGTATAATCTCCTCCTTAGACCAATGGGTATCCCACCCAGTCTGTTAGTACCGCGTTGAGGTTTGTTAAAAATGTATCCTACTCATAATTCGGAGCGTATATGCTGCCGATGACTATGTGTGTGCCATCTAGTGTACCGTGGACCAAAACGTACCTGCCCTGAGTGTCAATGTGCTGCTCCAGAGCCACAAACGAAACCCCATGTCTTATCCATATGGCTGTTCCCCTTGCGAAGGCGGAAAATGATGTGGTGAACGCCTGGCCTCTCCATTTTTTGCGGAGTTTAGCCGCCTCAGAGTCTGTCAGGTGGGACTCCTGTAACAAGGCAATCTGTGCCTTTCGTCTGTTTAATTGGGCGTGAATCCTGTGGCGCTTATGCAGCAATCCCATCCCCCTGTCATTCCAGGTGACTATAGTGTACTTTCCCAATATGGCCATGTACTTGTTTGTTCGGTTCTTTGTTCTACTCGGGGTCGTGAGGCAGATGGAGCGTGAAGTGTAATGCGGGGCAAGCTGGAATTCCAAAAGAAAACGACAGTAACTCCCAATACTAGGACTAGCTCAAAAACTATGCTGGTCCAAACATTATACACAACAGCGTGAACATTCTTTCGGTTTCGATATGCATTTGCTATTGGGGGATTGGTTCCTACGTCTTGCATGGTGCACCAGATGATGTGGCTCTACATGGGTGGCAGGACCCTAACTTCTTCATAATTGCTTGACAGAAGCTGGGGGGAGGGGGAAAAGCAAATATATAAATATATTTAGTACTTTATGACTCCTCAACAAATTAGTGTGTCACTATTTCCAAAGGACATCCCCGCGCGGGGGCATCATCAACCATATAGGTCCTTAACTGTGTGTGGAGTGATTGAGGGAAACAGTGCAACACTACTCTCCGAGTCTGAGTGCATGGTGTTGCCATCTGAGTGCTCCGGTGATGACAGGGGGTTGGGGGCTCTGAAAGCAGCCGCCGCTGCCAATGCTGACTCTTTACCTTGTAGAGCCTGTTCTGGTGAGGGTCTCTTGACGTTGTATTTGGGGGTCAATCTGTTTTGGCGTGTCCTCTGCCCTGTTGTCGTCTGTGGTTCACGACTTGGCCTCTGCGATAGGGCCTCCAGTGCTGGGGGGGGGAAGGTGGACTCCAGCCAGTCACCAGCAGCCTCCGGGCTATCAAAGAAGTGCATCTTTTGGTCATGGATAATCTGCTTGCGGGCCGGGAACAGTAGAGCATATTTGAGGTTTAGGGCTCTGAGTTCCTTTTTGAGTGATTGATATGATGCTTTTTGACGTTGTACCAGGACTGTGTAGTCCGGGTAAAGTGAAATCCGGTGGTTTTCATACTGTATGGGGGATTTCTCCCTGGCCATTTGGAGCAGAGTGTCACGGTCCCTGTAATTGAGAATACGGCTATCATTGGGCGCGGGGATGCGCCAGCCGCCGGTCTTCCAGTGGAAATTCTGTGCGCCCTCTCCACGCAAAATAAATCAGATAGGCCCTCCGGGGCTACATGGTCTTGCAGCCATTGTTCCACGAAGCGGGTGGCGTTGGGTCCCTCATAACGTTCCGGCAGGCCTATTATACGAACATTGTTCCGCCGTGCCCTGCCTTCAGTGTCTCCGACCCTGTCTAGGAGGCCTGCCAACTGCCGCTGCATTTGTGATATGTGCTCCGAGTGCTCCTTATGCTGTGACAATAGTTCCGACAAGAGCTGTTTATTGTTTCTCACTGTGGAGGACAGTTTGTCATGATCTGCCTTAAGGAGCGTGAGGCCGGTGGTCAGGGAGGCTATTTGCTGCTCTATTGCCTTCCGCGACTCTCGTACCTTTTGCAGTATGAGGTCTAGTTTGTCCAGGGCAGAGTCCATGTTGGTTGGTGGGAATGCAGCTCATTGAAGGTGTTTGGGTGGTGTTATCCGAGTCATCTTGTGTCTGCCAGCCTGCATAAGCCGCCTCCGATGCCTTTCCCTTCGTGTGCCCCATGACAAAGTGTTCGGCGAGGGTCATGTCTCCTCCCACCACAGAACTCTTTCAAGAGTTGCAGTGCCGTCAGGTGTGCGAGCACTGAGAGCAGCCAGCCGTCACCAATCACGCAGTGTGAGTGTCCGCGCCTGAATCGAGCTTGTGGTTCCAGGGGAAAGGCCCCCAGCAGCCACAGATGTGGGGGGCGGTGTTGCCGGCTCAGGCGGGTTTGGTGGCGGACCGGCACATCCAAACACTGTCCCGCAGATTTGGTGATTCCAGTGCCAAGAGAGAAAGGGAGCAGCCCGTGGCTGACAGCTGTAGTGGGCACATATTGCAAAGAGACCCCCAGGCTCCCGTCAGTTCATGCACCGGGGAGGTCCGCTGAGCCGACTAGTGGCAAGGGAAGGCCTTCTCTGGTGGGGTCTGGCCGCCGGCAGTCCGTTACGCCACAGTCTCCGGGGCCCTCGGCTGGGTGTTCACCCCGCCGGCAGCCGATTCCAAAGCCAGGGGAAAGAGAGAGCGGACCGCAGCTGGTAGCTACAGGAGGCGCGTGTTGTAAAGAGTTGTAAGAATCAGCGCTTGGTCAGCGCGAAGCACAGAGTGCCCAGACCGTCCAGTCTGCCGTCCACAGGCATGGGCAGCGCAGTCCCAGGGTCAGAGGGAGCTCGATCGCGGGAGCCCCACGCCGTTACACAGGGGCAGCCAACTCCCCACCTCATTGGAAGGTGCTCCATGGTCCGTTGCGTAGGCCAGCGTCTCCCGGAAGATCGGAGAATGGGCCGATCCCAGCTTCCTCACGCTCCCAGGTCCACGATCGCTTCAGGCTGGGCCGTCGTCCTCCGCTCACCACCCAAGCCACGGAGACCTCTGCCGATGTGCTTGCTCGGAGTCGCAGCCCTCCGTATGCAGTGCTGGGCCGTCACTGGCGCAGTCCCCGTAGTGCAGCCACCTCGAGGGGGAGGGATGAAGGGCCGCCCCACCTCCCGCAGGCGGTCACGGTGTTGGTTAGCCCAGGTCTGCGGTGTAATCCTCTGCTAGTAAGTACAGGAGCTCTCTGCCTCAGGGGGGCAGCGCAGGCCACCCGCTCAGTTCACCGGGCCCAGAGCGTGCCCGGCCCGCGTCTCAGAGCGTCCCACAGCTCTCATGTCTCCGGTGACCTCCTCTGGGTCCGAACCACTCCCCTCGTGTCTCCCCGGTCTATATGCTTGGTGGGGAGGGAGATTAGTGTTGGATGCCCCCAGCTTCACAGGTACTGACAGGATTATCGGGTCCTGTCGCGGAGCTCCGCTAAAGTGCGGCCACCATGTTCGGCGGTTAGCCACGCCCCCCCCAAGAAGATGGCATTCATAGCAGGAGAAATACTCCAGTTAATTATCAGAAAAGTCATGCCATTAAGAGAATCTATTTTGTTGAATCAGTTTGATTATGAATATAACATTTCCATGCAAAGACATACTTTTAATTCAGATTTGGGATGACTTTTACAGCTCTAGAGAGTCCCTGGATGACATCAATCACTTGCCATGTCAAATCATTTACCCGTGTCCTGTTTGGATTTAATCAGTATCCAGCGACTCCTGCTTCAGTGTTGTGAAATTGTGAGGCGTACTTTTTGTGCTGTTTGAACTATATGTACTAGTTTCCCAGGACACAAAATACAGTCTATGCAATTATTGGTGGCACAGTTTGAATAGAATTTTAATGCACATGACTAAGAACCATGATTTATTAATTTGCTGTTAAATGTCACAAGATGCACAATTACCACATGTGTGCTGTCCTAACACTGGTGGTAATCCCCATTGGCAGTGAGGGTCTGATTAGTTGTGGATGGTCTATAAGCCAGTACCAAATAGTCTCTGAAATTATGACTGCGTTTGAACACCTAAATAGGGTCAGGAAACTTCTTTTTTCCTGTGGACAGAAAGTGCCAATGATGTCCTTTTAATAACCTGCCTGGTAAGCCATTTGGAATAGCTCATCACAAGTTTGAGGCCCAAGACTTCAGCTTCCCCCCCCAAAAAAATCTTCTTTGCATGTAAGATTTCTGTGAATCCTGAGCAATTGACCATAGGGGAGGCTATCTCTCAGGGTTTACATACGAAAGCTTTGGTACATTAGTAGGGAATTACACTCTGTAGGTTTATGTACTTAAGGAAGTAGATAATCTACCTTCAATGACCTGAGTGTCCCGTATAGAGACCCTAATGTAGACCCGTTCATACATGCCCTAAAATGGACATATTCATATTTGCCCTAATACGGTCATATTTGTACTTGCCCTATTATGGTCAAAGCCGCATATGCCCTATTACGGTCATAACTGTACATGTCCTATTATAGTCATGATTCCTTATATAGGCATGATCTTTCACCTACATTGGTCCTCGCTAGTACACAACGAGCTCTGAGGGCTGAACGTTATCTAGTCTGTGGTTTTGAATACAGCAGGGTTTTTCCCAAACACAGGCCCACACTGTACTCATCAATTATGCATGGCTCTCTAGGAATACACCACCTGCATAATATGTATGTACAAAGTTCACCCCTGACGTCTTCCTCACGCCTAACAAGGGCCAATACAAACCATACAAAGCCACTAGAGTCTTCAGGGTATAAATACACCACATCTTACCCCGGTAAGACAGAGGGAACCGAGACTTCCATGCTGAAACACTGACCAGAGATGCTGAGGCTCCTGCATGCAGTCGCTCCAGCTGACAGCGGTCTAACACAGCCCTTGCGGGGTGTCCAACTCGAGACCAGGACGGGGTCCCACACTCTCGCTATTCAGGTATGGGGGTTCGACTAAATCCTAGAAGGATTCTTGGCTCTTAGGCTTTTAGACCTACACATATGCTAGGTACACTCAGGTACATCTAGTTAGGCATCGTAGGAGTACGCGCACTTTTCATAATGCTTTTTATATTCATGTATGTATTCATGATTATTGCAATATGGTAGAACTGTTCTATCCCTTTGCTTTTATCGTACTGCTGATAATATATCTCTGCTATTGTCTGCTGGTTGCGGCAGCACATATATTTTACACTAGAATAACAACTGTTCAATAAATACTTATTGAAACGCCCAGACTGTTTATTCTGTGTAACTCTCTGAGACAAACCGAATAAGTAAGCACGAGTGACTGAGCGAAAGGTAGTACATTGTTTCCACGATTCTGAGTAATTTGGGTTGTCATGGTCTAAGGTTGCCAGAAACTAATCTCTCCCAGATAAGAGGAGATTCTAGTGGCACTGTGAGCTAGCTAATGCAAATCAGGCTAACATATACGGTGGGGGTGCACAGAGTCAGTCTAACACCAAGCCCACAGTTTATGTTATCGAAACGCGCAGGTCCAGCATGGGTACTATAGGAACTACACGACATGGCGCCACCAACGTTGGTTTGGTACTTATTTAACAGTAGAATCTGAGTAGTTCAGTCGTGCTATTCTCAGAGAACCTACTCACAAAACCCCAGAGACGTCTGGAGTGGGTGGGCACAAAATCCGCCACAGCTGAGTAGTACGAGAATACTATTTATTGGCTGTTGGTTAATCAAGCTTGAAGGACATTTAGTTCCTAAATTGTGCATAACACCTCATCTTAGTTCCCTGGGAACACCTCTTCCTCCAAACATGACTGGTTCAGGGGATGAGAGAGTTGACCTGAACGTTTTAGAGGGAGAAGAAGATCCTGAGGATGCAATACAGATTACACCAAAATTCAGAAGGACAGTCACCCTAAGACTATTAGAAAATGGCTTACCAGCCACGGATGGCATGGTAGTTTTCGTGATTGGGGCACACGAATCAAACAAAACAGAGGTATTCTATTCATGGGTTACACTCCCAGCAGCAAATGCCATAACAAAGACATTTCACTACTATTTGAGAGGAAATGCACCAAGGGAATATGCCCCGTTTGAGGACATAGAGATTCCATTCACTCACCAGGAACATTTTTACTGGTTTAATGGCGCCCTACCCCACGTACAACAAAGAGTAAGATTAGGCCCGCTCGGAGGAGTCGGGGCCACATGGCCAATACTAGCGGCTTACACACCGCACCCTGACATTGGAACAATGCCACAGCCAGAATTACTCGTACAACACAGAGATTTAATTAAAATCTACAGAAACCTGACACAATTTGTCATGAGGACTTTAACAATCCAACCTGCACCAGCTGCAGCAAATAGTACTCCAGTTCAGGGTACAGGAAATAAAATTACTCCTCAAACATTACACGCGGTAATGGGCAAAATGCCCGCAAAACGCAAACAAATACCATTCTGGATAGCTCAGAAAATAACTCAGCTTGAGGCAGTATTTCCGAATACTACCACCTATGAAAAACACAGAATTCTAACAATCTGCTTGCCCATGGGGATCACACCACAAGTGGAGGACTGCACCTCTTGGGGTTCAGTCTTTGCTGCCATATATACCAGAACACATGGTATCCCGTCCTTAGTAGTAATACCTGATGTATTGAGACAGATACAAAATTAGTACGGAGCAGAGCCTGCCCTTAACTTAGGGATGAAGTTCCTAAATGACCAGGTATCAGCCATAATACTAGCTAACATTAACGGGGAAGCGGCTTCAGTGGCGATCCGCCAACGCCTAAGGGAGTTCGGTCCAATAGATCAACAACACGAACTACCCAAAATAATTGAAACTGCATATGCAGAATTAGGCAGAGACAGTTTAGGTGGGAAAGCATTAAAACCACAACTGGTGGGCAGTCCTGAAAAGGACACTACAAAGCAGACACCTACTTCTTCTAAAAAGAAGTGGGAAAATAAAAAACAACAAAAGTCTAAAGACAGCAGATCTCAAACCAGAGGTAGGTCTCCTCAACAGGAGCCCTCTGAAAGGAGGTATAACCTCAGGAATAGGGATAATATTAAAAACCTGACAGGTATCAGGATACTGATACTCGTTCCTCTAGTTCCTTTCAGGGTTCATCAAAAACTCAGAGAGGGAAGGACGGTCAGAGGAGCGTACAAAGTCCAGAGACACGCAACGCGCTGCGGACTACGCACCTAAAAAAGAAGATAAACAAAAATTGAAACCTCAATTCAAAAAGAAGAAGGTAGCAGGTCTCAAGATCAGACATGCTGTGAGGACACAGCTTCTGAACGGGGAATGGGCTCTGACGATGCTAGACAGCGCGGCAGAAGTAACGATAGCTCGCCAGAACCTGAAGGAATTTCTGGTGACAGCGGAGTTGAGTGAGTATATCACGGTGGAAACACCTGATACTCGGGTAAGTGTCCCACATAAGTTACATGAGATAACACTCTGGCTGGAGGGGGACAAGCCCAGAAAAATTAAAGGTTTCTTTTGGAAAAATCTGTCATCTGGTTATGACATTCTATTAGCAGAACAAGACTGGCCGCCAGCATTCGTCATGGAGTGCCCTAGGGGAGAAACTGTAATTTTTCCAGCCTTTTCCGACCTCTTTGCCATACATTTAAAACATGCATATGCGCAGGAGTGGGCGGTTGCCCTAGCTCCAGCATTGTACAAGAATCATGTTGGTTGGGATGAGGATTCAACCCACCACATGATCCCGTTAAAAGTTTCCCCAAAGGCTCAAAGGCAATACCCTATAAAGCAGAAAGCTAAAAAACAAGTCAGGGAGATCCTAGATCAACTAGAATACCAGGGGGTGATTGAAAATTGCACTTCACCTATGAACAATCCTTTGTTTCCCGTAATGAAACCTGACAACACATATCGTTTAGTTTTGGATTACCAACATTTAAACACTTGCACAAAGACATTTGCAGTTCAAAATGCACACAGTGCCGCATTAATAAAGAACATCGTGCGCAAAAAATACAAAACAACACTAGATATCTCAAATGGATTTTTCTGCCAAAATATAGCGCCTGAAAGCAGGTATCTGACCGCATTCAGTGCGTTAGGGTCCCAGCGACAATTTTGTCGACTAGCCCAAGGGTGTAAAAGTAGCCCCGGGGTGTTTTCAGCAAGAGTAACAGAGTTACTCCAAAATTTGGATGAAGAAGCATTGTCCTATGTAGATGATATTTATCTGACGGACGATGACTTACCGAGGCACTTGACCAGGGTGAGCACCATTATTATAGGATTCGCCTCTGAGGGCTATAAATTTAATTTAAAAAAATCAAAAATTGCCCAGCTCAGTGTCCTGTTTTTAGGATACGAGCTGTCAAGCAAAGGAAAAAGCCTAGCAGCTAACTTTTTAGAAAAGTGTGCGCTGCTCCAACCTCCAAAATCATTGAAGAATTTACAATCAATTCTGGGATTCCTAAATTTTGGTCGAACATACATTTTGGATTACGCAGAAAGAGTAAAACCTTTCTACGACTTAATAAAACCTGATTTTTCAGTCAGACAATGGACACAGGAACATACAAATATCCTGCGTTCCCTACAGGAAGACATGATAGCTTCTAAACATTTACAGACACGCGTAAACGTGCGCAACTTAGTGATCCGAGTCATAGCGGGTCAATGCGGGTACACTTATTTAACTTTTAATAAAGGTGAAACGGTACCAATCGCATACACATCACACCGGTACACAAACGCAGAGATGCTTTTCACTTCAACAGAAAAAATCCTGACAGCAGTGCAGACCGCTGTAGCAAGAGAAAGAGCTCTGGCTCAGGGTAAACGCATAATTGTCGTGACCCCAGTACCAGCTTTAGAAGCTGTTACAAAAGCTAGCATTCCAAATGCGAAAGCCTTACATCCCAGATGGATACAATATGCAAATTCTCTTACTGCAACGAATGTTGAATACAGATTTGATCCAAGTTTAAAAACACAAGCATTTCTGCAATACGAACAAGAATATCCTCTTCCAAATGAGATTTTGCCTCTAGATCAGTATGAATACATTATTTACACTGACGGATCTGCTCAACCGGCCATAGGGAGTAAACAAGCTTACAGCGCAGCGTGTGCGATTGTTAAAGGTCGCATGCACGATGGAAAGTTCCATCCGAGTTGCACTAAAACGCAATCTCTAGGAGACTGCACGGCTCAGTTGGCAGAGTTAAAAGCACTGATACTGGCACTTGTAAACACGGAGCACGAATTCCCCACACTAATTGTGTGTGATTCCTTTTACTGTGTACAGTTGTACAATGAATATTTACATCATTGGGAACAAAACGGGTTCAAAGATGCAAAAGGTGGCACAATTAAGCATAAAATGCTATGGGAACAGGTAGTGGAGTTGAGAAACAAACTACCAAGGGCTCACGTGATACATACACTGAGTCATCAGCGTGATGGCGTTCACGTTGAAGGGAATTCATTGGCTGATGAAGCCGCAAATGGGGCTGTTCGCACAGCCGCCGTAGCTGCAGTTACTCGTTCTAAGACGAGAGTAGACGGCGAGATTATGGTAGCTGTCAATGCTTCATGCAAAGGCAGCACAGCAGTACCAAAGACATTTCCACTCAAGTACTCCTACAAGTTGGATGCACAAAACATTCCATATGCTCAGATTCCTGGAGTGGGGGATAGAGTAATACCAAATATGGATCGTAGACAAGGCTTAATTCTAGCAGCACACGAGGGTTTGGGTTCTGCACATACAGGCGTTACAGCGACTATTTCTTTACTGAAACAGCGCTACTGGTGGCCAGGGTTAACAAAGCAGACCAAAGACTATGTCTTGAAATGCGACATCTGCCAGCAGATGAAAGGCTCCACCGTAACACGCCCAGCACAGACACCATTACTGAAATCAGACAAACCACTCGCATGTGTGTATTTGGACCACTGCGGACCCCTACAATATGATGGGTCCAAGAAATATATCATGGTTGCAGTGGATTCCTGCTCTAGATTCCTATGGGTTTGGCCTCAGCGCTCGGCTGACGCTCGAACTGTTATAAAAGATTTGTGAGTCTTTATCAGCACATACGCAGTTGGCACGTTACATTCTGACCGTGGTCCGGCGATTAGCTCTCGGGCTTACAAAGAGGCTATGGAAGGAATGGGCGTAGCATTGCGGTACTCCTCTCCGTACCATCCCGAGGGAAATTCCGTTGTGGAGAGGTAAAACCGGGACTTAAAGCAATCTTTAACAGCTAGGGTATTAGGCAAGGGCGGTAGATGGGTCGATCACCTTTATGGGGTCCAACGAGCGAACAATAATCAGCCAAGAAGCTCTCTAGGGGGTGTCACTCCTTACGAGGTCCTATTTGGGACAAGAATGTGGGTACCTGATCTTGATTGTGAAGGCACAGTGGTGGATAAAAAACCATTTGATATCCATGATCGTTTGGCTGCTTTACAGAATCTAACTGAATCCAGAACACAACAAAGTAACGTGCTCCAATAACAGACCGCCACTGAGGAAGTCAAGGCAGTAACGGCAAGACCTGTCTGAATCCCAAAAATCGGGGGTCTGGTCAGAGAGAAGATTGCTGACAAGAAAGAATTTGGGCCATCATACAGAAAGCCTGTACCGGTCCTTGCAATCCAAGGCACAAGAACTGTACTTCTGCCACCTCTTACCGGGAAAAAGGAGAAAAGATTTGTCTCAATCGACTTAATCAAACCACACTATGTGGCCGATACTAAACAGTAGGCCACGTGGACTCCACAGTAGCAGACGCCCTCCTCTCGCTACAATCCAAGAAGTTCAAACAGAAAGACTCATCACGTTTGAAGAGCCACCTGTACGGAATGATGGACTAAGCAACAATACTATGGAACTCGTTCCACTTCAACAAGAAATTCATCTTCAAAATGAAAATCAACTTAACAACCAAGTTGCAATCAGACCGAATACAGACATCTATGTCAACATGCCTCGTCAAGAGCAAAATCCGTTTTCAACAAATCCCGATGCAATTCCAACAATTGATCGAACTGCTTCTGGCTATTTTATGAACTTTGATACATTTTCACTGGATACAAGCGAGCCAGAAACGACGCCAGCCAAAAAATCACGCAAACAGAAACTCATTGACTTTTTGAACTTTTTTAGAAAGACTTACCTGGTGTCACCTTTGATTGAACTATGGTATATCACTGGGATTTTCTTTTTTCTTTTCTGGCTAGGTTTAATAATAACTTTTAGTATGCTTATTAATGGACGATACCTCCAGCAGAGCTCGACAGCCCAAAGAGTCAATTTGATTTTAAAACCACACCAGTCTTCACATCGTGAACCAAGAGACTTATCTTAAGTGAACATCACAGCAGTTCCTATACTGGACGGTATAGTATGGGACAAGATTGATTATGATATATTAGGACCGACTGAACTTTTAAAGCTTAAACATGTGTTTAAAATATCTTTAAGTGATATCATTACCTCCAGTACATTTTCTGATGATTGGGACACTGAAACTGTAAATGCTATGATGTCTGATTTAGAAAAAACTGCTGCATTTCCGAACAATGAAATGTTAGAAGGTACTTCAGACTATGATACATTGTACTGTTACCAACATTATGGTCATCATTTCTTGCACAAATCTATAACACCTAGAAATGTATTTGATTACCACCAGTGGGAACACTGCCCAACACCTCCAAAAGGTAGTTTGCAAACCTTTGCACAGAAATTCACATACTTTTCAGGGTTCAACACATCTGACCCAAAGTCCTTTTATTACAAAGTGGCAAAAACATCAGCACAGAAAATTATGTTGACTAACACCAAACAGATTTACTCTGCTTCCTTTATGGCCCAGTTGTCTACACAGGGTTTCGACCTATGGAAGAACACTATAGATTTAAAATCAATTTGGGGTTCGAGGGACTGGCAAGTCCAGGGAATAGAAGCGCTATTTAGAGCATGCCTCATTCCACAGCAGATCATATTTCTGAATGAAACTGTGCAGCAGACATCCTGTCTTGGACTAGCCAAGAATAAGGAACTGAACTCACCCGGGTTTCCTACACCATCACAGATGGGTGGGGGGCAGAATTCAACTACACAAGGGGTAGGATTAGATGACATTCTCCAGTACAACAGATCAGATCCTGATTGGACAAAATGGCTGATTTGGCCCATTGACACAAATACCTGTCAACAGAGATTTATGAATACAACCGAAGGGTTTAGTATCCATAGGCCAGATACACGCTATGTACAGAGACAACACCCAGGGGTAGTGACATCCTATAGTGTTGGGAAGTTGTGCCTTGATTGGCTAGAGACCTCAACACTCACAGAAGTGAAACATCACTTGACCTTACTCACACCTGATGTAGACCTAAGGGATTTTCTACCAGGCCCAAGGAAAACACGTCAGAAACGTTTCATATATGCTGGCATTTATGCCTATTATAATGAAAACTGGAAAATATCCCAACAGGAGGCCGCAGAAAGAATACGGGAAATAGACAGTATTAACGTAGAAAAGGCATTAGCTGTAGTGGATAATGGGTTAACAACTTTGACCTCCAGGATTTACTCCTTAAGCAACATTGTGTCTTCGGCAATCGACATATTAGAACAAGACTTGGCCTTGTTACAACACGTGCAATCTCAGCTACGTTCTATTATGATGCTAAGCTGGACGCTGCAATCTTTGCGTGCAGGCTATGTGCCCTGGCGTTTTATAAACACCACGTCTCTGTTTTCAGAATACAATCTAACTGATAAACAGACAGAAATGGCACAAAGGGGAGCCGAATATACAATGCTGCGTATTGAGAAACTGGAAAGGTTACCATTCACTGTAGCCGAATCACCATCAACTGAATGGCTAATTCATGGCCAAATCACTCTGCCGGTCACTACGTTTCAGTTTCAATATTGCCTTGAGCAAAGGCAGGCAGGCAAATATGAAAAAATGGGTAAGGGATACATTAAGGAATCTTGGGAGTTACCATATAGATATCGATGCCGGAATGGGTATCGAGAAGTGTATCTGAGTGGTACAAACTGCAAGAACGCTTTAAGCGGTTCTTTCATGTGTCAGGATATTTCACTACACGGAGCCTGTAACGGTTCAGTAGCAAACCTATCATGCCACATGACTGGGACCCCAGCTGCAGTGATCACGCCAGTTTTCGAGCTGCTCTCGAATGGGAGTTACTTAATGCTGAATGGTCAAGGTTGCTGTGGGATGCTTCCGGACGTTGCCTATCTGGTCATTGTTAACTCCAGGGTTACTTGCTGTATGCAAGTATTGTTTCCGCCACTGAACACAGTCAGGGAGGCGCCGCTATGGCCTTCACTGAACATTTCTTTCATACAATTTGATACTCTGAGCAGACTGCAAGCCATGCTTTTACAGCAACCCGTGCCCTTAACCTCCACTCGAGAAACCTATGAACTTCAAGTTGCAAGGACCTCGACTGAGATACAGGCGCTAATACGTACAAACTGCCATCTTCAATATGTCTGATACGAGCGGTATTGTACACCTATTTAAGACCATAGGGTCAGGACTGTTAAGCACCTTTCAGACAGTCCTCGGAGTAATCCCAAATTTTATACACTCCGTATTGGGAAGCGTATTTGGAGGACTCCCGCTTATCCTATTGCTGGTTGCAGGGTCCTATTCATAATACTGCTGCTACGCAATGGACGGCCCAATTCCCGAGGGAATGGCGAACATGCTCCTGGAGCGGAAATACCGTGAACGCATGGTACAACTTCTGGGCATTTCTTGCCTGCGAGAACTCAATGCCTCCTGGTTTCTATCCTTTCGACCAGTCTGGGTAGACTGCATCTTACCTGTTCTTCGATGCCTGCTTTGCGGAGAAGAATGCACGTTGGATCTTTGTCTAACATTTCCATCAGATGCGCCTCCGGACACGGATGCAATGCTGGACCCCATAAAGGCCCATGCTCTGTGCTGTCCCCAGCGGCTTCCGATTCTGATGAACGCATTCCTGGAGAATCCACAGGTGCCGTTTGCTCCTGCTGGGTTAGGTGACTCCTCCTCAGGCACCCAGGTAACAACTGCCGCACAAGCTGCAGCAGCACCGACTGTTGGCAGTGCTACATACCATCTATGTGCGATTGACGTTCTCTGTGAGGCGTTGGATTTGTCAACTGCAGTAGCTAACAATAATGTTGTGCTTCCCAGCCAGGACACTTAATCTCGAATTGGCTCATCACGTCCTGGGAAAGAATTCGGCTTCTCCACTCGTTCTCATAATAAACGAGCAAATTTGGAACATTTCCTAAATTGACACTTTTGCTTAAAAAAAGCATGGCCTTCTTCAGCTTTGAGTGACGCAACTTATATAGAGAAACAAAATAGACATTTCTTTTTTAGTGGCAATTGGAAATAGCTAAATTGTAACATTTTTGATTTTTTTTTAACAAACCATGTTTTTACTTGTTTTTAAAATATTTTTAAACTGTCCAGATTTTAAGTATGGTCATTGTCATCCTATTCGGAAGAGGAGTGGGTGTTATGTCGCGTATAGAGGCCCTAATGTACACCCGTTCATACATGCCCTAAAATGGACGTATTCATATTTGCCCTAATACGGTCATATTCATACTTGCCCTATTATGGTCAAAGCCGCATATGCCCTATTACGGTCATAACTGTACATGTCCTATTATAGTCATGATTCCTTATATAGGCATGATCTTTCACCTACATTGGTTCTTGCTAGTACACAACGAACTCTGAGGGCTGAACGTTATCTAGTCTGTTGTTTTGAATACAGCAGGGTTTTTCCCAAACACAGGCCCACACTGTACTCATCAATTATGCATGGCTCTCTAGGAATACACCACCTGCATAATATGTAGGTACAAAGTTC
This sequence comes from Calotriton arnoldi, assembly GCA_963921515.1. Lineage (NCBI taxonomy): Eukaryota > Metazoa > Chordata > Amphibia > Caudata > Salamandridae > Calotriton > Calotriton arnoldi. The sequence continues at coordinate 244,505 of CAWUFW010000371.1, read as the reverse complement.
GCCCCCGACATCTTCCTCACGCCTAACAAGGGCCAATACAAACCATACGAAGCAACTAGAGTCTTCAGGGTATAAATACACCACATCTTACCCCGGTAAGACAGAGGGAACCGAGACTTCCATGCTGACACACTGACCAGAGACGCTGAGGCTCCTGCATGCAGTCGCTCCAGCTGACAGCAGTCTAACACAGCCCTTGCGGGGTGTCCAACTCGAGACCAGGACGGGGTCCCACACTCTCTCTATTCAGGTATGGGAGTTCGACTAAATCCTAGAAGGATTCTTAGCTCTTATGCTTTTAGACCTACAAATATGCTAGGTACACTCAGGTACATCTAGTTAGGCATCGTAGGAGTACGCGCACTTTTCATAATGCTTTTTATATTCATGAATGTATTCATGATTATTGCAATATGGTAGAACTGTTCTATCCCTTTGCTTTTATCGTACTGCTGATAATATATCTCTGCTATTGTCTGCTGGTTGCCGCAGCACATATATTTTACACTAGAATAACAACTGTTCAATAAATACTTATTGAAACGCCTAGACTGTTTATTCTGTTTAACTCTCTGAGACAAACCGAATAAGCACGAGTGACTGAGCAAAAGGTAGTACATTGTTTCCACGATTCTGAGTAATTTGGGTTGTCATGGTCTAAGGTTGCCAGAAACTAATCTCTCCCAGATAAGGGGAGATTCTAGTGGCACTGTGAGCTAGCTAATGCAAATCAGGCTAACATATACGGTGGGGGTGCACAGAGTCAGTCTAACACCAAGCCCACAGTTTATGTTATCCAAACGCGCAGGTCCTGCATGGGTACTATAGGAACTACACAACAGTCAGGTGAAGGTCATTTATCATAAGATTATTGATTGAGTGAGTGAGTGAAAAAAAGATCATTGTTAGCTTGGTTGAGCTAAACAAGGAAAGCGTCAAGTATTTGGTTTGCACCTGACCAGATCAATGTAATGAAACCAACATCTAATGTTGAAAGAAAAGGACTGGTGTCGAGATAGATCAATTGATGCTTGAAAAACTATCTACACAAAGTATTCCTAGATTTTGGACAGTGCACGAGTCGGGGGTACACGCAGGTACATGGCGTCCACCCACTATTTTCACAGGGTGGATGCCGTCCCCCCTGCCAAGAAGTTGGGACCCACAGAAATATGTTGAACTTGTCCCAGTGTAAGACACTGGACACGTTCAGCAACGCCTGTACGTTGTCTGCTTTCCATTCCCAGCAGCAACGTGCAGGCAGCCAGGGAGCTTTTTTTCACCTCCAGCTGGGCCGAAGTTAAGGGGCCATCCGGCCTCCTTTTGTTTGAATATGCTGACTGGGGGCCGCCTGGAACCTCACACTTAAATGAAAATGCCACAGAGGGAAAGAAAAGGCACACAGCTTGCTATCTCTTCACAGGTACTTAAGAGAGGCATGCTTTTGCCTTTGTTTTGTTCCTGTATATAAGTGCAGACACTGTAAGACTGTCAGATGGGTTGGTCTGTCCCAGTATTTACACAAATAATTTAAATAGCACTATTTTATTTCTTTTATAGCGCTGACGTCGTGACGTTATGTGCTGTGATGGCACGCGTCATGATGTCATTTGCATATTGTCTTACTTGGTCAGTCCCCCCACTTCTTTTTATAGGACTTGTGCCCTGATTTTGGAGCAAATGAAACTCCCATAGCGGTTCCTTGATCTGTCAGTAAAAATCATTTTGAAAAATAAAATACTTCTTACCTAGTATTAAGATGGTCAAAGCCTCTAAAACGTCTGTGTATCATAAATTTGACTAGAACATTTTTGATTACTTAAAAGGCTTCTATGTGGGGAATTTTGATTTACAATTGTTCGATGTCTAAAGTTATTAACAGTTCACTCTTCTTTTCTTGGACATCCCTAAATTTCACAAATAATTTTAGTTGATTAGCCACCAGCTGTTCAAGCGAAAGGATATTGTTAGACGTAGCTACTGCCCTAAAACATACTGGAAAAATTAAATGTGAAATTTTACAACTTGAGCAAATGGTTTTAGATGATTCTCTAATTCCAAACGCTAAAATAAGCGATCTCCTTGGTTGCATCTCCTTGGGTTTTCACTTTTTGAAAGTACTTTTCCTATTCATTCCTTTATGTTGGGAGCTGTTTTTACTCCTGACAGTGGTATTAATGTATAGTCTATAGCTCCTTTGCAGCAGCAAAGGTGCAAAGTAATTATAAAATTATACCACGACATTTTGCTTTTTTGTTTACAAGACAGAAACAATGAAATAACTGAATTTAAACAATATTAAAAATATTCCCAATGCAAATCAACACCAGTTATGAAGCCTCCTGTCACTCTTACAACTGAGTTCAGGTGCGTAGCGCTAAAAGGAAACTATGAACCCTTCTAACACAAATGATGTGGTCATGCCTGCTCATTTAATGCGAGTTAGTATAACGTGGTCTTTCTTGGCAAGCAATCAGCCCTAAATATATTGTGTTACAGCCTTTTTACTGTCCCCCTTTGCTCCCCCTCCCCCCAAAACAAGAACCCCTCAGTGTCTAAAACATGTAGGCAGAGATTAAATCCATTTATATTGTGTGGCACAATTATTTTCCATTACTGAACCCATTTTGCATAGCTCGTCAATGCGGTTTTTAATCCTCCCTACTATCCTTTGGAGAGCCCAGTGTTACTGTGCAGCAGTCTGCCATTGCTCACATTTGCAGGCTACCTGCTAATTACACAGTCCTTCCCTTTCTGGTAAAAGCTTTCTAGTGTAAAATGCACTTGGGCAAAGATGGACCTATTGATATTAGTTGCAGGCTTTCTATTGGAGGCTTTCTACAGGTATGTAGTACTTTTCAACGCTGTTGGCATTCCACTAACGTACTGTTTAATCTATTGGGATTAGGCAGCAGGCTTTCTCATGGACATAATTTAGGGCTGCGCCCATGCCATTCCCCTTGTGACCCCTGGCACTGCCTTTGCAAACCCTAGTCAGCAGTGGCAAAATCAGTGCCAGGAACGGAAGCAGCTCGTCCTTATGGACGTCGGTGGGGGCTTCACTTTCCTCGTTTTTTGTCAATTTTTTTTATACTAATAGTGAATAATATTACATTATTTGCTATATATTTAATAAAAAATTGAGTACAAATAGCTGGAATATGACTTTCCCTGGCAGCTGAGGTAAGGGAAAAAAATGCTTTTAAATGTATGTATGCTGTGTGCGTGCTTGCAGTTTTGAGTGTGTTTTTTGTACTAGAGTGTGTGTATGTGTGAATGTGTGTGTATGGGTAGGCGGAGTGTGTTTGTATGTGTGAGTGTGCATGTATGTGTGAATACATGTGTATGTGTGAAAGTGAAGGTCAAAGGGCATGTGAAGTCACTTCTGTTACCCCTGGCATTTTGGTGAATTGACGTCCATGGGCTTTCTACAGGGCCTTTTTCTTGCAATGATGCACTACCTGAGTATTTATTTTTAAATATCACCCTACAAAAATATCATATCCAGAATGTCAACCACCATAATATTGTGACAATTGGTATACATAGATAAGTATACATTTATTTTTCCTAACTCCACATCTATGTGATTTGATTATCTATCTATCTATCTATCTATCTATCTATCTATCTATCTATCTATCTATCTATCTATCTATCTATCTATCTATCTATCTATCTGTCACTATGTCTATTCACTGAAAAAACAAAGGTTAAAGGGATGTTATAGTTAGGTGAAAATGCCAGTTAAAACATACTGTTTAATTCATGCTCTACAGTAACGATAACTCGCGCCCTCACCATGCACTGCTAATGACTTCACATACTACATCACTCATGACAGGTTCTATGACATCATTGATAACATCTCTGCAACATCTGTAAGAACTCAATTGATGACAACACTGTGCATGGCAGAGGCACCAGTTATCGTTACTTTAGTGCACAGCATGGAGTTGGCCGCAGGGCCTGGGGCCAGGCTCTGTGGCATCCCCACTCCCCCAGGCAGCCAACCCCACACCTGGGGACCTCATCCCCGGGGCCTTTCTTTTCAGGGAGGGCAGCCTGCGCACCTCCCCCAGATCCACTTTGGGGTCCCGAGGACCCCACCCCCGGGGGCATTTGTTTTATAATGAGAGGTGGGCGCACAGCCCCCCCCCCCACGTCCACAAGCCAATTTGGCCACTAGGGAGCCCATCTCTGGGGGCCATTATTTTGATATTACAGGGACGGAGCATGAAGCCCCCCTCCCGAACCACTAAGGGGACCCGGGGACCCCATCCTCCGGGGACATTTTTTAAAATTAAGGCGAGGGAGTATTCAGCCTTTCCCTGAGCCACAAGGGGCCCAGGGGACCCCATCTCCTAGGGCCTTTAAGGATAGAGGCGTATATGGCACCTCCCTGAGCAAATAGCAGATCTGGGGACCCCATCCTTCAGGGTCTTCTTTATTATAAAGGGGAAGGGGGCACGAAACCCCCTTCCCCTGCCCCTATGGGCCCTAGGGACCCCATCCCTCGGGCCAATATTTTAAATAAGGGAAGGGGCATGCAGCCCCCTCACAAACCTCTTAAGACCCCAGAGACCCTATTCCCTGGGGCCAATGCTTTAAAAAATGTGAGGGGCCACAAGGCCCCCCTCCCTGTGCCCAATGAGGCCCCAGGAAACCCACTCCTCAGGAACAGAGGTGAGTGCCCTGGTGCCCACCTGGGCCACCCACTACTAAGTATGTTGGGAGCCATCAGGGGGAGGCCCTAGGCCCCTGTGGCCCCTGCATGTGCCCATCGGGAGCAGGCATTGTCTTCTGTCCCACTGGGAGGGAGAAATCTATGTTTTCCTGCCAGCAAAAGTGTGGGCAGGGAAACAAATGTCTGTTCCCACCCGGCAGGAGCATTTTTGCAGCTCCAGGTGGGAGCAGACAAGTCTCTGCCCATGCTCCTGCGGGCAGGGCAACTGTGTGCTAAGAGTGGGCTCACGGGGACACAGTAAGTGGAGCTGGGCCCTGGGGGATGGTGAAAATAGTGCCTAGAAGCACAAACAGCCAACTGTGGTTACATGAATGTGCCAGACTAGGGCAAAGTCACAAGTTTAGGCAGACCGTGATGGAGCGTGAGCTGGATACAGGGACCATGTTAGGCCCGCTGAACAAAGTACCTTAATTCCTGGTTTGCAGAGCATTGTGAGATCCTGCTTTGAGGATGCACCGCACATCAGCAGTTCAGTGGAAGCTGTGGGGCTGCGAGGGTCATCAAGGACGCCATCAATGAGGAGCTTGTGATGAGAAGTCTTGTGTCGAGGATGAGTTGCACATTGGCGGTTCTGAGGAAGCTGCGGGGCTGCAATGCGAGGTACTGCCTCGTTGTTGAGGATGTTGTCAACGAGGGACGTGCGATGCATAGGCCTGTGCCAAGGATGTGTCACACAGCAGCAGTTCTGAGAAAGTTCTGGATTCAAGGTAGTTGGATCCTTTTTTGTCCCTGATGCTCTCATCAGGAGGTCAGTCAACTAGCCCTTGGAGTCACTCTTTTAATCTTGAGTTTAAAATGCAGGTCCAGTCCTTTTCACTCAGAAAGCAGGGCAACGGAGTAGTAGCATTTCTTGCAGAGCAGCACTGAAGTCTTTCTGAGTGTTCCACAAGTCCAGAGGTGTACTGAAGATTTTGGTCGTAGGGTCCAATATTTATACCTGGTGCCAGCTTTGGAGTAGGAGAAGGTTCTGGAGGCTTATAATTTCCTGCCTCCTTGCCCTGACCCCAGCTTGTCTGGGGGCACAAAAGACTAGTGTCAAACCCTTTGTGAGTGTGCTAAGGCAAAGGCTTTGTGATTTGCAAGTGTGGTAGGTGACAGCTCCTCCCCACTATAAAGTCAGAGATGGCCCATCCTGCTGCCACCTGCTCCTCTTTGTCTCACTGTCTGGAAGTAATACACAAAGACCAACTGCCAGCTACACCTAGTCATATGACCCAGGATACAGGCTGCAGGCACCAAATTCTTAGGAAAAGAAAACGCCAAATTTCTTAAAAGTGAATATGAATAAGTGCCTTAATATTCAACTGTTTTAACATATTCAGTACACCTCAGTCTACTGCATGAGTACAAAACAAACCCTTTTAGTCAAATGATCTCTTGTATTCTTGTTCATAATTTTGTGACCTAGTCTTCTGTTCCTCTTGTTAAGGGCCCAACCATGTTCTATCCCACATCTTTCTAAAAGTGGCATTTTCAGAATTGTGACTTAAAATCCGACATATCCATTAAAGAGGGCTTTAAATTACAATTGTTTAGACACCAAACTTGACATTCCTACCTGCTCCCAATTGAAAGCTATCACTTATTAAATGTAGTAAGGTAACCCCATTTTATCCTACGGGAGAGGCAGACCCTGCAGTAGTGAAAAACAAATTTAAGAGCATTTCACTCCCATGTCATGTACAAGTTAGAAGTACATGTCCAACTTTTTACATACACTGCCCCCTGCCCTATTGGCTGTTTTGGGCCTCCCCTAGGGGTAACTTATATTCAGTAAAAAGGAAGGTTTAGGCCTGGCAAAAGGTTTATTTTAGTTTAAACAAAATGCACTCACATGCTGCAGTGGCGGGCCTGAGATATGTCTAAAGGGCAACCTAAGAGGGTGACACAATTAGTCCTACAGGCTCACTAGTAACATTTCTACCTCGTTGGGTAAATTTAGAGTCTGGGCCACTGGAATTATGTGGCAGGAGAGGGCCAAAGTTTCAGCAGGGCAGAGTAAATTATGTGGCAAGAAAAGGCAAAATATGCACCATAATGCGTCACCTTTTGTAATAGCATTACTTAAATATTAATTATTTAATCATTTAGACACTTTGTAACACTGGTTTGGGCATTAACTGCACCTCATTAGTAGCATGTTAATATTCAAATATAGCAATAAGCTATAAAATGGTGACAAGTTCTGCTTTGCAAAGGGCGTTTCACTGAGCAGCAACACATGGTGCTGCCATTTTAGTAACTTTTAAACCGTGTGAGCTAGAAACAAAAACGATTGTTTGAATCTGCTGATTATACGGCAGACGATGGATTCTGTGGAAAATGGGATACATCTATATTTATGTCTCCATTATGGACTGCGGGGAGCCTTAGGGCCTCCAAGTGCCATCTGGCCTCTAGCTCCTGCTTGAAATAGCAGCTTCCTAACCAACCTCTATAAGATGCCACATAGTTTCATATTTGTTACACGAAAAGCTTGGACTTCCGAGAGTAATTTTAGCAAATCACACTCTTGCTTATGGAGAGAACCACTCCCACAACCCTTTCACTGAATAAACCTTCCCTAATTCGATAACAGTGTAATATATGTAACATTAATCATCCAGTAAAGCATATAACTAACTGACAAAAAGTCACTTTAATTGTATTTCAAATTCAAAGGTTGATAAGACAGATAGCTTTAAAAAGATTAACCAATTACACATTATGGGGGGTGCTATTCCAATCATACCGAGATGTGAATTATTCAACGTTTATCCACAATTGTGCTATCATTAATTCATTGTGGTGTTCTATCGCTCTCAGTAGTCGATACAAAAGATGCTGTCAGTCAAGTGGAGTCACATTAGAGTTTACATTTTTATACATTTTCTAGAAACGATTACATGTGTATTTCCTATTTTGTGTATAAGTCTGGGTTCCTAGCCATTTTTGCCATGGAAGAAGTAAAGGTATTAACATTTTTCTCATAAACTGTGTTACTTGTCATTTAAGTAAATAGAATTAAATTTAATTTAAGGAGAGTAAAGCAGGAAGGAAAACCACCAGCCATCATGCAAGTACAGAATAAAGTAATCGTAACCGATGATGTTTCTAATACTGTGCACCTTCCTGCAGCCAAATACGAAGATTTTCTAATCCTGAATTGAGGTACTTCGAGTTATTTATATTATGCAAATATTGACGCAAAGGGAATCCACTAAATATTGGAGGTCATTTATAAATAAATCAAGAAAATTCACAAAAATCTCTGACAGTCCGATTCACAAGAACATTTGTAGATTTAATCCCATAAGAATCTTTCCATGTTTGCAGTTAGTATCAGGCTTTTTGGAATACCCAAAAGTTTCCAGGGTTATGCCTGGGAAGCTGCTAGAGTCACAGATTTCCATGAATACTCCTAAGATTCCTTTGTGATTCAGGCTCCAGGATAAGGTCTCTGGCGGCTGTTGCCTCGATAAAGAATTATAAGTTTAATTGTAATTTATGACGTTAACTTTATGACCAAATGTACCTTTTTGTACCTGCCACGAATTCACAAAGGGATTCCTGGCAGGTAAACCCCCATTTATGCATCAGAAATCTCCACCATATGGCAGTCAGTCAGCATTCGCAAACTACGATCCGACTTATTCCTACCCTGGGAATGGTAGGAGATTTGGTGCACTTCTCCTTACCCGATGGCTAGTGTAACTCTCCTTCCACGATGGAAAGCAAAAGGATCACCTCTACTTTTGGTGCGGGTTTAGGAGACGGGGTTTCTGCATAGGGAAAATCATTTTGCACGTGGAGAAAACAAAGTGCACTTGCACAGGGAATCAATTCCCCCATCATGGAGAATTCCCTACAGAGGGAATGAGAAGAACACTTTGGAATCGTGATTTCCAGTGTAATCGGTGTGGAAACATGAACCAGGAGCCGCATCAATGCTAATTCCAATAGGAATTGATGAATTCCAAAAAAGTGGTAACTCTTCACCAGCACATAGCATAAGTCTTGGATGCAGATGTACTATGTTTTCCGTGAATAGGGCCCTATGTTTCCCATCATGACAGTCCCTCAAGTTGGCCGAGAACCAGCGAGAGTCCATCCATGTTTCTCTTTTGGGCTGCTGCCATGATCACCAATGTGTGTTGCCCAGCATCACTAGGCTCGGATATCACCGCGTCCATTCCACGTGCCGTGGAACATTTCGGGGTAGATGCATTGCCCTCTAGCACCTCTGGGAGAAGAAAATGGTGCACTTCCAATTTCAAATCAGTGTTAGTGGCACAAGTGGGGGCTCACGGTATTCACCTCTTCATTGCTTTTGTCAAGTTTTCTTGATTTGCAATCGAAGATATAGCACAGTCCTTAAATAGACTACACCCTTGTGCCCCAAACTCCCCCTTTTGTACTCTTTTCTCCACTGACTACTTTCAGAATCAGAGGATACTGACATCATTCTGGGTTTGGAGAATGCAATTCTGTATTCCTTCTATCACCCCTTGTCTGAACTTTACCTGTTTGTCTATTCAACTGGAGCAGTCCTGCGAGTACATCAAAAGGTCCAGTAAAGTCGATTCTCTGTATAAAGAAGGACATTGGTCAGGAGACTGAGGACAAAGGCTTAGTTGGGGCTCAGCAGTGACGTAATTTAAAATAATTCCCGTTAGAAACAATGAGCAAAACAATTGCAAGAAGTTGCTAGAAGTTTGCCTAATTGCCTTGGCACGCATGAAATACTAAATCCAGACTGGCTGGTGCATGCTTTCTTCACGTTACTACGAAGCTCTTTTTAAAAGGGGGAGAGAGAATGGACCGTTCATTATTGCAGTGAGAGATGCCCTTTACTTTTGGACTTTTGTCGGTTGGAAATTTGGGCCGCTCGGGCAGGATATATTGAAATGTTTTGTTATTTTATTATTAACGGTTTCATTGTATTTATACGAAACCAAGTAGTAATATATAAGTTTATTGTATTAATCAATAGATTACAATGAAAGGTATAAAAATCACGATCAGTACAAGTATTGGAAGTGATATCCCAAACATTTTAACACTTCATTTTTGAAAATATGGAATTTTCATTCCTGGCAGTCTGTGGTTGGTAAAGAGGAATGCAAGAAATAAGCTGTATCTGCATGGCCTCACTCTAACGATGTACATTGTGCATGAATATATTTGTGCATGTTGTGCAAGGTCTGTTTTGTGGTATCCGGGAACATATTTAAGACATTTATAATACATGGGTCACATTTCAGTTTTCAGTGTGCCTTCGAACAACACGAATTCAGTGGAAATGAAACATTTAGGCTGAGAAAAGGGCAGATAATACGCGAGTAAGAATAATAATGATAGTGAATAAAATAACATGAGATGTATATCTATTCTAAAGGCCTTCAAGCCAGCTTTTAATAAATGTTTCTTAAGTCTCAAAGTGGTGGACAAACAGATGAGTTTTTCAAAAAGCTCGTTTTGTATTGAGAGAGCCTTTACCTTTCGAATTTCTTAAGTTAATTTGGGTAGTATGTATCCTGAAAATAAATGGATAATATCCAACAAAGAGTGCCTGCCATCTTTAATACTGGGAGTCAGGTTATATTTCAACAAGTTATTGAAAGCCCCAGTAATGCATACCTCTCCGAAATATGTTTCCAGTTTCTAAGGTATGCAGCTATAAATATCAATTTAAGTGACGACCAGTGGGAGCAGGAAGCAGCCACGAGCTGTCTCACAGATACTGAATAAAATGCGTTTGGTGGGCAAGAAATTGGGTTACTGGTTGAGGAGTTGAAGCCCTACTCAAGCAGGGACCACAATCCTTGTCAGCTTGAAGTCACAAACCAAACCCTAAATTAACCTGTGCTCAACCCTTGGATAGCTTGGCACAGAGCAGTCAGGCTTAACTCAGAGGCAATGTCTAAAGTATGTGTGCAACACTTCAAACAGTACCAAAGTGAAAACACAGGGCATAAAGAATCCCTCACCAGTTTAGAACAACAGAGTAGATTTGAATACACAAAATCTACTCTTCTCATTCCGCAGGGAGGCCTCATCAATTTATGTGACCTTACTAAAAAGTAAGATGGGGGAGGGAGCAGTGATTGAGCAGGAAGTGAATTAGTGGCAGCAGCAGGAGCGGGCAAGCAATGGAGATGGGTGGAGGGAATTAAAAAGATAAAAAGAAAAAAAGAAACCCAATCGAGATGAGTAGAAGTGAGAGAATCAACGGTCGAGCTGGAATTGAGATCGCATGGATTGCTGGAATTAAAATAAAATAGTTTCCTGAATATAAGCAATGGAAGGATACAAGTCATCCAGTAAAAGGCACAGTAAATAAGCTATGCTCCACGGATGGGACAAACACAAGAAGAGGAAAGAAAGCAACTGAATACAAAGATGTTTTAAGGCATGGGCAAAGTGGGCAATTGCCCAGGGCCCCCACCTTCCAAGGGCAACTTGTAAAGTAAATGGAATTGTTGAAATTCTTGCCATAATAACATTGCCCATATAAAAACACATCTTTTTCTAATCTGAAAGTCGAGCATGCTTAACAGAACCTTAGAGCCAGATTTACAAAGGGTTTGGGCCGTGGCAAAGTCACACAAAGTGACTCACTGCAGCACAAACTCTTGCAAAGGTATACACTTTTCAGCACAAACGTATGAAATGCGTTGCACCACTTTGCAACAAAAGGCCTTACTTAGGTGTAACTTGGTTGGGTTAGCAAAGGTGCCCATACTTTTTAACTCAAAACCCGATATATTAAGCTAGCTAGGCTGGGCTTTTCATAAAAAAACATAACGCCTCCTTGAAACAGACGGTGACATAAAGAAATGTTTCAATTTCTCCAAACATTCCACATATTGCATGTGTGCTGCACTATATAGCACACACATACAATGTGCGGAATGTTTAAGGATAGTTTATGCATGGAATTTTGTGCTGGAAATGTATGCTTCCAGAACAAAGCCTATGCTAGACAGCATGCACACACCTCTGCACTACGTTGCAAACGTTGTGTGTGGAACTATGCAGCCCATCTGTGTGCCAGCACAGGGGTAGTGAACAGCTGCAGGCCTTTTTGAATAAATATTGCTCTTCTGTGTTTCTCCACTCTGTGAATTGCAGCACAGCAACTTTTCTTACTGCACCATGTTGCACTAAACAGTGACAAATCTGCCCTTTAGGGTGCTTTCCTGGCCTGCCCAGCCTTAAACCTCACACTCCCAGGCAGTAGGCGGTAAGTTAAAAATAATCTTTCTGTCATTTCTTTCTTCTAACTTCGCTCACCTCTTCTACTTTAACCTCCTCTCTTAACCACCCATTCTCTATGTACATTCATCCTCTCTCTATACCTCAGCTTTCTCTACCTTAGCTTTGTTTACCTCACACCTCCGTCAATGTACCAAATATACCTCATCAACTCTATCTACCTCTCTCTCATGACATTGCCCCTCTTTCTATCGCTCCCTGTGCCTAAATCTATATCTATCACTCAGATCACCTCCCCTCTCTCTACCTCAGATCTCTCTATATCATTCCTTTCTCTGTACCTCACTGCTCGTTTTCTATCTAACCTTCCTGTGTCTCTCTTCCACCTTCTTGACTTTTCACATAACTTTACCTCTATCTTTATTTCACCTCTCTCTGTCTCTCTCCATGTCACTATTATCTTACATCTCCATACCCCTCTCTCAGCCCTTTCTCTACCTCACCACTCTCCCTCACATCTCTCTCATTTCTCTCTCTACCTCATGCCTCCTTCACTACCTTATCTCTTTCTACCTCACCACTCTTTCTTTTTCGCTACCTAAACTCTCAATTTATCTCACCATTAGTAAAGATGTATGATGTAATCACGCTTGCTTTTACAACGCATGCCTTTACAACGCGGGCAATACAACAAATGAGTTGTTACCACGCGTTCCATTACAACGCAAGTCGTTACAACAACTTGCCTTAGGGAAGCGCTGGACTTTGGAATAGTATATTTTACTATTCCAACTCCAGTCTGTGCAACAGTAGGGAAGGTGTTGAATTTAAAATCCAACAATGCAGTCCCTAAAGCAAGTTGTTGTAACAACTTGTGTGGTAATGGAACGCGTGGTAATGGCGCGTTCGTTGTAGTGCCTGCGATGTAATGGCACTGCGTAGTTCTGCTGTTTTCCCATTAGTACAATATTGCACCCCTCGATTTACCCTTTATCTTGTTCTACACCGTTTTCCTTTCCTCCACCTCTCTAAATATATTCTCCCTTTTCTCTATCGTCAACTCCTCTCTCTTCTCTCTCTGTCTCACTCTGCCTCTTTCTCTCTCATTCAAATACATATCTTTCCCTGAACCTCCTTCTCTATTTCAGCTCATCCCCTCTACCTCAACTATATATCTTCACCACTTTCTCTATAGGTCGGTCTTCTTCACTCCTTCGCTCTAAACCAGATTCTCTTTTTATCGTTCACACCTCTTCCTGCATTTTTTCTTCCCTGCTACTCTCTTTATCTAACCTGTTTTTCTACGTCTCTTCTCATTTTTATCTTGCGTCTCTTTGTTTTACCTTAAGTCTCTCTGTCCACCTCTACCTCTCACTTGTATTTTCCTCTCTCTAATTCACCTCTTTTTCTACATTACCTCGCTCTCCACCTCACCCCTCAGAGTACTGTACTCCTCTGCCTCTCTCTACATTTTTTTCTCCCCATCTCTATCTCCCTCTACTGCACTTCTCTTTCAGTTTCTCTTCATCTTTCTTTCTGGCTGCCTCACCTTTCTCGATTTACTTCACTTTCCTTCCTAACTCACATATTGTTCTACATCATTTCTATCTATACTTCCTCTCCCTCTACTTCATGTCTCTTGCAATATTGTTCTCTCTAGGTCTCTATTCAGCTCCTCTATCCTCTACCCAGGACCGGTTTCGCCCTAGTTAGGGCATTGTAGGGCGGCCTAGGCCTGAGCGGAGAGTACTGCCGAGGCTGTGACTTGGCGCCACGGAGCAGTGTGCAAACTCATGTGTGAATTACAGAGTGGCGGGGAGACCCCCACACCCCGGGACTGTGGTATGGGAGGCGCCTCGCTCGGAGCTGGTGCCCTGGATGGGTGGTATTGGAAGTGGCTGGCTTCCGCGTAAATCGACAGTGGAGCATTGGATTGGTAACCGGTGCAGCTCGCACCATGGGCAGCGCCGGAGGGCCGTACTGACGTGGTGATCCGTGTGGGCCCCAACCAGGGACCAGTTTATCACTCGGCAGGCAGCGGTTTGCAGAGGAGCCGCCCGCAAGTGCAGCAAGCAGTGTGACGTCATCTAGTTGCCCCCTCAGAAGGCACAAATAGACAGTGGGACCTAGTTGAAGTGCCCACGACAGGGGCTGAGGAGTGCAGGCCTGTGGCTCTTGTGCCATTCCTCTCTCTTTTCTTTTCTCCTCCCTGCTCCACCAGCAGCAACACTTTGGCCCTCACTGCAGTGGGCATAGCCTGTTGTGGCTTCCCCATCAGTGGAACCCTGCAGACATCAGAGAACTGCGTGTGGGGGGGAGCAGCACAGGCGCCCGAAAGGAGGAGAGGGGGACCTCATCGAACCTTGGGGAACCCTCCTTCCCCCTCGTCTCCTTCTAGTCTCCTCAGATCCTAGTTGTGGCCGCTTGTCCCCACTATTGCCTCTGTGGTGGCTATGGTGCATCAAGAGGGCTCCAAGCAGGGAGTAGAGCGTGTGGACCAGTGGTGGCACAGTTGTTCAACTACCGTGACAGAGATCACATCTTGCAGGTCTCCAGGAGTCAGGGCCTGTGGTTGGTGGGCTACAGGACTGTGCATATATTCCCAGACTATATAACGGAGGTTCAGAGGCGCCTGTCTTTCTTGGATGTTTAGTGAAAGCTTCAGCAACTGGACATAAATTATGGCTAAACTGTGGCGCTCTGGAAAGCCTATTTTCTTCATGTTTCTTATGGAGGTGTGTGACTGGCTGGAGAGTGAGAAGGGGTTCACAATGGCTGGCCCCGTGGGTCCAGAGACAGATGGGAACAGCAGAAAGCACAGCGCCGGTCCAGTAGGGCCATGAGGGGGAGACCATCGCAGGCACAGGCAGCAAAGAAGCGTGCTCTGGTGGTGGCAGACCTTGAGCAACACGCTCAGGCTGAGGTGGCTTCGCACCCATCTTCTGGGCCTCACCGCGGTGCTCTCTTGATGAGCAGGTGGACGAGGTTGAGCTGGAGCTGTAGATGGGCCTGGACATTACCCCAATGACATGAGACCAAATCATATAATGAGTGCTATATGATATCCTTTGATTGTTGGGGGTTCATGGGGCCTGGTTTTGGGTGGGAGGGTGGTGGGGGGAAAGCAATGCACTTGATCTCAGGTTCATAGATGGACGAGAGAAACGGGGTACATTGTACACTGCTGGACCTGGGAGGGGACACACAACACTTACACGCTGGTAATGTTGGGTCAGCCCCATGTGACCGAGACGGATTTACCAGTCACCCTTCATGTGAGGGGGTGTTTTGGCTGGCTCACTGTTGTGAGCTGGGCCTCAGGGGAGGAGTTGGGAGTTACACAGTTATTTATGTTGATGGGGATGGGTTCATGGTCGCGCCTTAGTAGAGAGCAGCCCAGCGAGATACAACAATCATGTCCTACTGGCTTTCATGCTCATGTTTGGACACCTGCAGGTCGGGTTTTGAGACTACACACATGATGGCATCCAGGGCCGGCTCTAGGGTGGTGCGACCGATGCCACCGCACCGGGGGCTGGCTTCCTGGGGGCGCAGTGTTTGCAAGTTTATTATGTTTTAAAAGTACCTGCTGCCGCATTCCTTTCCTCCAGCAATTCGCAGGCAACACAAAAATGTCAACATAGCTCCTGTGATTAATGTTCTTCCTGGAGAGAGATCAGAGCTTTGTATAGAAGAGGTTTTGACTTATGTGAAGGTAGTGCCGAGGGTTAATATGCCTGCTGCAAAGAACGTCTACCATATAGATTACAGAGTGCATATAATGTAAATAGGTCAGCAGGTTACTGCTTTTAAAAGAGACATCCTTTTGTTATTTGCAATTTATAACTTAAAGTCCTAATATAGAACAGTGAGCTATTAACTTTCATCATATAACTGCATACACACTGCAAAGTATACATTAGAGCATAGATTATGCTGCAAAAATGGTTCATTGGGGTAGAAATCGATTCTTATTAAAGAAAACTCCCAACTATGCTGTTTCTTTTTCGACTCTGAATTTGTACTTCTCCACACCAAGCACTCCTAAACTATACTGCCTACCAGTATGGATGACATGTGACTCCTACACTTGTAGTCCTTTGGCTTATGTAACATTTTGTATACACTGATTTACACACATATGATTGATTGTCTCCGTGTAATGTGTGTGTGATGCAAGGTGCTCTGACATCCTTTACTGGTATGAGTAGCGCTATATAACTAATCCAATGCATCTGAGAGAGAGTGGTTATGGAGACTTGGTCACTGTTAAAGGGTGCTAGTGAGAGAATCCATGGTGGAGGTAGTCATTGGGGGCGCCAACTAACATTGTCGCACTGGGCGCCACCAGCGCTAAAGCCGGCCCTGATGGCATCACATAGGTACACATTCATGTCCTGGAATGAGCAGGGCCTGGCCACACCCATGAAGAGCAACAAGATCTTGCTCATATTTGCGGTGGAGGGGGTACATGTGGCTTACCTACAGGACACATATATGACTGCTTCAGAACTTCAGAAATTAACTAGAATGTGGCGGGGGCAGGTAATGGGCACGACTTACTCGAATTACGCCAAGGGAGTTTTGGTGTGGATTGCGCCCTCGGTATCTCTGGTGATCAGCCATACTGTCTTCCATGGGGGGGGGGATATGTGGTGTCGAGGGGGAGCTGGACAGGGGCCCCCTGGCGTTGATAGAGGCATACACTCCTGACAGTAATCTCCAGTGGTTCCTGGTTACCCTTTCCCCTGCATTTGTGAGGGATGTGACGACCCCCTGTTTCTGGGGGCGGGGGGGGGGGGTGATTTTAATTGTGTGGTGGACCCCCACCTGGATAGGTCGACCCCACCCCTGACTGGCAATTGTAGCTTAGCGGGCTTGTGTCTTTTCTGCACATGGATAATGAATCAGCAACTCCACAATATGTGGAGGATGCTCCACCCAAATAGTCAGGAATATTGTTACTACTCGACTACCGATCAGCTGCACACGTGCATCGACCTGTTCCTGGGCAATGCGGCAATGGCGGGTTGCAATCAGGATGCTGAATATTTGGGCAGGACTTTGTCAGCTCACTGTCCCCTTAAGGTGGTAGTGGGGTGAGGCAGGAGCTGGGCTATCATTCCTACGTGGTAGCTCAACACTTGTGTGCTCCTGTTCAGGGAAGATGTTGGGGTACACATTGCTCAATATTTTTCATAGAATGAGGGGATAGTGACAGGGAGGGGGGATGGAGTGGGATCCGTTCAAAGCGGTAATATGAGGGTTTTTCATTAAGACCTCCTATGGTGTAAAGCACATGCTGTGGGCTGAGATTACTGCGCTGGAGCTTCATAATTAAGCGGAGAAGGTACTGTAGGGCATGGACCGGGGAGGTGGATGTGTCTTGCCCGCTCTTTGGTGGGAGCACAGGACACTGTTGAATCGGCTGGGGCAGGTGGACTACAGGAAATATGTTGCGCTGCAGCATACTAAGGGGGAGCGGGTGGGACGCATATTAGCATGGCTACTTCGATCTGACGTTCCACGAGTCACTATAGGTTCCCCTGTCTTATTGCCTCTACCTCCAGTATTTTTGACTGTGTGCTGGACTTCGTTTTTGCTGGTTGATGTACTCTGGCCACTTTACCACTGCTGATCAGTGCTAAGGTCCAAGTGCTCACTGTATAAATTGTGATTACGATTTGTTATCCATGATTGGCATATTTGATTTACTGGTAAGGCCCTAGTAAAATGCCCTGTGTGTGCCCAGGGCCTATAAATCAAATGCTACTAGTGGGCCTACAGCACTGGTATGAGTTGCCCTGTAAACTTGTCTCTGACCTGCCATTGCAGTGTCTGTGAGTGCAGTTTTAAACTGCCATGTCGACCTGGCAAGTGCACCCACTTGCCGGGCCCTAACCTTCCCTTTTATTACATGTAAGGTACTCTAAGGTAGGCTCAAGGTAGCCCCATGGTCAGGGTGCAGTGTATGTGAAATGTAGGACATGTACTGGTGTGTTTTACATGTCCTGATAGTAAAATACTGCCAATTTTGTTTTTCACTATTGCAAGGCCTATCTCTCCCACAGGTTATCATTGGAGCTGTCTTGTAACATCTTACAGGTGTAACTTTCAATTGGGAAGAGATTGAGATTTGGAGATTGGGCTCCCTGAGCTCAGGATTTAAAAATACATCTTTTATCAAAGGTGGTTTTTAAACTGTGTGTTTGAAAATCCTACTTTTAGAAAGTGGGCATTTTCTTGCTTTACCATCCTGTGCCTCTGCCTGCCTGTGGAATCAATGTCTGGTTTAGGCCGAGAGCTGGGTTGTTTGTGCATTCACTCTAGACAGTCACACAGAAGGAGCTGAGGTGTGACATGCATATCCTGATGGCCCATCACCAGGCTGATAGGCCTTCCTGAGCTAGAGTGGTGGGAGGAGTTGTCACTGACACCAGAATAGGGCTGTGCCTGGCCTCTCACAATGCTGTCTCCACCCCCCTGTAGTGTGTCTGGAGCAAGGGCAGGGCAAGGCAGGAACTGTGCAATACAAAGACTATCCTCTGAAGTACGCCTACTTCAAAGGCCAAAAGGGGTATAAGTATTTGACTTGCAACCCCAGACTTTTAAAACACTTCAGGACTGAGGACTCTGCCAAGAAGAAGAGCTAGAGAGCTGTCAGGAGGAGTACTGCCCCTTTGCTTTGTGTTGCTTTGCTGGGTTGGCCTGCAGTTGCTGCTTCTGTCTGTGGGCAGTGAAAGAACTAGACTTTGCTTTCTTGTATCCTGCTTTTCCAAGGTTCTCCAAGGGCTTGTGTGTGCTTGCCTCCTGTTGGAAGTCTCGGGCCATCAAATACTTCATCTGCTGCATCTCTGAACTCCACTTCTGGAAGTTCTGACCTGCCTAGTAGTGCCAATTCCAGTTCAGTTCTGGGCCCTTGGAGGTGGTTCTGCTGCTTCAAGACTTGAAAATCCCTGCATCGCCCTTCCAGCGCCATTTTTCCCACCGCAAGCTTGGTGTGCGGTGGAAAAACCAACGCAGCGCCGCGATGCAGCTGAAGAATCGATGCAGTGCCTGTTTGCAGCATGGATAACCGCCGCAGCATGAATAACCGCCGCAGCCTGAGTCCAGAGCACCGAGTCTCTGATGTCTGAGACCCCTGCTCCAACTTCGACGCAGGCCCTGCTCTGCGGCTCAAGGAATCGACTCATCACCTGTCTGCTGGAGTGGAAGTCAACACAGCGCCTGTTTCGCTGCCAAATCGACCCGCAGTGCCTGAATTTTCTCACTCATCACCCCTGTGTGCTAAGTTTCCAATGCATCGTCCCACCGAAAGGAGTCATCTCTGGAAATAGCAGAACTGACGCATCCATTCCCTGAGGACTCGAGAACTGATGCATTGCTGTGTTTTCTGACATTTTCCTCCTTTGCGGCTGTTTATCGTCTTGGATTTTGACGCATCAAAGGTACTTTGTGCTTAAAACACCGCATGCATAGAGTTCTCTGGACAGAATTGATTCAACCATTTAAAAGTGATATTTTGAGTTATGTATGTTGGATTTTTGTCATTTTGGTCTTGTTTGGTGTAGATAAAGATTAGTTATTTTTCTAAACTGGTGTGGCGTCCATTTGTAGTGTTTTCACAGTGTTACTGTGTCTGTTATGTATAAATACTTTACACATTGACTCTGAGATAGGTCTGACTGCTCGTGCCAAGTCAGACCTATGGCACGAGCCAAAGGGGTGAGCAGGGGTTATCTTGGGTGTGTAACTCCCTTACCTGACTAGAAGGAAGGGTCCCTACTTGGAGAGGGTGCATTCCACTGCCACCTAAAGACCCCCATTTCTAACATTGGTGGTAAGCGGTGAGGACAGGACTTGACATACAGTGATTGGTGTACACTACTAAATTGTGCAGACCATTATGCGACCACATACTGCTTTTTGATTTTTCCTGTTTTTGACAACCCTTGAAGTTATCTATAAATCATGTCTCAGCTTGGTGAGCCAGCAGTTGAAGTTGCAGAGGTTCTGTTTGAGATTGGGAGGCTGAAATCCTACTCGGTGCCTCAAATGAAGCAGATCTGCAAGGATCTTAATTGTCCTGTTAAAAGTTCCTTTAGGAAAGAGGAGCTACAGGAGGCGCTGAGGGCCTTTTGGGTAACAAAAGAAGCTGGGGAGACTTAGAATGAGGATGTGGATCTGGAGGTACAGAGCCAGTAAGGGGAATTTGGAGCTCAGGATCTGCCTGTGGGGGAAGCATCCTCCAGGGGTGGCAGCAGTGTGTCATCCTGGAGTCTGTCCACAGAGCAGCTGGAATACAGGTGACAGGCCAGAGAGCATGAGCAGAAGCTTGAGAAGCTCAAGAAGGAAAACAAAAAGTCGGGAATGGAGCAGAGGCAACAAGAGAATGAGAGAACCCTTGCTCTGGAGGAGAGGAAATTGCTTTTAGCTCATGATTGGAGTATTAAGGAGCTGGACATCAAGACCAAGCAGGCAGAGTCCAGCACAAATGGTGGCAGCGTATGTCCAATGCAATCCGAGGGGAGGGTGTACATTCCCAAAGATCTAGTACAAAATTATAAAAGGGAGGATGACATACACAGTTGGTTTTTGGGGCCTGAGTCATCTTTCCCAATGCACTAGGCCCTTGACATACACTGGGGGGTGGGGCTGAGGAAGCACTTTGAGTTAGAGAGGAGGGACACTTTGACAGCACTAGGGCCTGCGCCAAGTCTCACCTACTCTGTCATGGAGGATGCCCTGATCACTAGGTATGGTCTCACCCCAGAGCCGTACAAGAACAAGTTTAGGTCTTTCAAGAAATCTGATTCCCAAACTTGGCTTGAGTGTGTTGATCATTTTTGCAAAGCACTGGATGGCTGGGTGAAGAGCAGCCATGTAACAGACTATCAGGGGTTGTATAATTTGATTGCATGGGAGCACTTGTATAGTCTTTGTTTTCCAGAGCTGCACCAGCATCTGATTGACAGCGAGCTGACTGACCTTCAAGTAGCTTGCTCAGGAGGCGGACCGCTAGATGAGCACAAGGAGACTCTGCCAAAGATGGCCAGGGTCCCCAGCAAAAGATTGGGGGGGGGCAAGGGTAAACAGAGGGAGTTCTCCAACTGACCCAATCTAGTTCCCAGGGTAAGGATTACCGCCCCCCCAACTGATAGGAAACCTTGGATCTGTACAGGTAAGCCTGCAGATAGGGGTCCCCATTATGCATGTGGTCACGAGAGTCACATGAGGGGGGATCCCAAGCGGACACCGGCACCCGCTGGTGGGCAGTCACAAGGGTTAACCAGTGTAGCGCTTGGGGAAGAGTTGGTTCCAGGAGAATGGTGGGAGCCAGCTGAGATGACCCTTGTCTCAGCAGGGTCAGGACTGGTTTGCATAGGGTGGGTCCAAACTGAGATGGCATAGTGTGCAAAAGAACGATGGGCTGAGATGTGTCCCTGAGTAATTATTACCAGTGGCTGAGATTAACCAAGGCATATCATCCATCACTTTTTGTTTACTTTTGGAAAGTTGGCTTTTTCCTGCAAAAGCCAAATCTGTCTTTTGCTAGTGTCCAGGGTCATCTGATTGGGCCTGGGTTTGTAGAGGTGAGGGCCTTCCTGACAGGATGGCTAGGGATGAGCTGTGCACCTGCCCTGATTGCACTTCAAAGTGTAGCCTGAGGACTATACCTAGCCCTTCATGACTTCAGAAGAAGCCTACCCTGTCTCCTTCACATGCAGCTCACACATGGGCCTGTCTACCTCTCATTTCATTAGTCAGGATACAGCCAAACCCAGGGGAAAGAGAAGAACTGAACAGAACCATTTATAGAGTTAGACATAGTGGTGTACCCCACCCACAGGTTGGCACTGGGCGTAATAGTAGTATCTCAGAACCCGATATCAGAACACTCCTGGACCCGTGAAGACTCAGAAGAAGGACTTCACTTCTGTCTGAAGCCTGAAAGAAGACTGTACCTGCTTGCCTTGAACCAAGGACTCCAGAAGTGACTCCAAGGGTCAGTTGGCTGACCTCCTACGTGAACTATAGGGATACAACAAGTTCCAGAGGCTTTTTGAGCTTCCCAGCTGACCAGAACCAACTGGACATAACCTGGTCCCCTCTGCTGGCCTCTGTGGGAGTGAACCCTGCCCGAGTGCTGCCCTCAAGGTTTTAGGCCATTGGCTGGAGTTAGAGCACACTACTCCCCGACTAACTAAAGGTTTCACCAGATACGACATTGAGCAATGCACTGAAGCTTCACCACATCAAATGCCGCACGACGCAGAGCCCCGCAGATCCCAAATAAAAGCCTCAACGAATCAAATGCAGAGTGACGCAAAGCGGTGCCACACCATCCTCACATCAAAGTCGGAAGGTAAAACTTCCAATGGGACAAACCTGGTCCTGTATCTGACCCAAGCTCCATCGCAGTCAGCCTGAAAGTGTGACTTTGCCCCAATCCGGCACGACTAAATACCCACAGTTGGCGCTTCATGCCTTTTGCTGTTATTTTTACCTAAAATTTTTTAAAACTCATCACTCCTGCTCTACTGATTGGATTTTTGTTGTTTTTATGTCATTTTATTTATTAAAATGTACTTTCTTTTTCTAAATAGGTTTGGCATTTTTCATGTGTTGTGTTTTCACGTTATTACTGTTTGAGGACTCCATAAATACTTTACACTTTGCCTCTAAGTTAAGCCTGACAAACTACAAGAGGGTTAAGCCCAGGTTTCTTTAGTGACTTTTGTGGTTCACCTTGACAAGGATTGGGATTATTATTTGAAGTGGGTTCTCACTCACTTCAGCCAATAAAGCAATTTATCACACTTCCATTTTCTAGAGTCTGTAAAACATGTTCTATTAACATGGATAATAGTAACACCTATTTTTTACAGAGCTTATAGATAGGAAAGTCTGCAGCACTACATAAAAACAGATTCGTTTTATGATTCATTACGGACCTTAATGAGTAAGTATCATAGTGTTGGTTGTAGTTATTTCTCGAATGGACTTAGCAAGCAGTGCATGCCTGTTGCCTGTTACCTGTTACAGCACCCCCTACCACCTTCAGGAACTTGCTGCTTACATGGTACTGCATCTTGGATTTCTGGAACATACTGTGGTCAGACTGGGGAGATATTTTAGAAGGCTGCATCTGCCTTTCTAAACTGGCTATCAGTCCATCAACGGGTCGTTTTCAAGGCCCTTCAAATGGTTCTGGACACTGGTAAATGGCCTTATTCCACCTTTCCTCTGTACAAAATTCAAGCCATGCTGCCCTATCTATCAAATTATATAACCTTCAACTGCCCTTCATGTATTCCCAAGGTTTGTCAGATTTTTCAAGACAGGCGCGAGGAATCTAGAATACGATGCCTGTTAACCTGTATATTGCAAACGAGTACATTACATTAAACATCTGTTACAGATGAGCCTTTCAAGCTTAATATATTTAAGCTCTGCTCTGTTATTTGGATGGTCGTTTTCTTACAGCAACAGGAGGTAATTTGTGTCAACCGAGAGCACAATAAAAATGCCTTAACCATAACAACACAACAAAGAACAGCTAAGCATGATGTATACACCATAACATAACTTAACATGGTCAGCATAGGCATCCAAACACATATATTGCACTATGCGGGTGCACCAGGAAAACACTGATAAGTCTGATAATGTATGATTCATGATTTGGCGGGTCGAGAACTTGTTGAAAAGCACATAATTGATTTAATCTACAAGTCATGACTCTAAATTTAATTTCTAAATCAAGCACTTTATTCGTTTTTGTAACGTTTATCATTGTGGTTGAGTGTTTACACAATATTATGAAATAAACATAAAACGCCTGATTTGCATTGATTGAACCTTTTTCCATATTTGTTATGGACAGCTAGCTAACATTCTTCATTGGGGGAATGATACCATTCATATTAGAGCGTATACATGCAAATATGTCTGTGCATACGCATTACAAGCTTCAAGTTAGCATTCACCAGCTTTATTCTAATGCCTGTATGCCCATTTCCGAAGAATAGGGAGGGCATTGTGATGTTATAGAAAAACTGTACATCAGCTATTGACTTCACCTCCACCTTTCCACACAAACATCTTAGAATGTTCCGTGTACTCCTGTGGAAATGATAAACCTGTTGAACAGTCCCTAACATCAAAGTAATTGCCTCCTTAATCACTTACTTAACTACATATCGCCTCCATTGACATTAACCCCTTCGCATCCAGGCCTTCCCCGTGCCAAACCCTTTTTTGACTATTTGGGGTAGTTCGCGCTTAGGCCCCCATAACTTTTTGTCCACGGACAGCAGTTTTGGATATAGATAACTCAGCTTTAATCAGAACACAGCCTGGCGTCAGTCCTTCCAGAGGTCCCAGCAGCAACTGGCCTCAGTGGAATTCCCTTAGCCGTACAGTCTAATAAAGAACCACAGTAACAGAACACATGCAAATATAGGAATGCAGTTGCATCATAACATATCCTCTTCCCTTCCCATGAACAGGAAGAAAACACAATAAGAAAATTAATGATAAGAAAAAAACAAAAGAAAAGAAAACCCGAAAATAAATGAAGACCCTCATCTAACAAAATCATCCAGAAAAGCAGGTGCTCTCCGAACTCTGGAACTACTCCTTTCCAAAGTGTCATCCCTCCGATCAGAAGAGATGCCCCTGGTGTGACTCAACCTCTCATCTCTAACCACCACATCATTCATGTACATTGCTGCTGAGCATTCATCATCCTCCACCCTTGGACGTGCTCCTCCTTTTTGATATAAAGCAATATTCCTAAAGTTCAATTTCTCACCATTTTCCACCTTCACCACATACTTTCCCACTGTAACGATGTGAAATAGACCTTTAAACTTGGACAGTCCCCTCCCAATCCTTCCAGACCTCACCTTGACCCAGTCACCAATGCTAAATCTAACACGCCTGCTGCCCAAACCACCTGTTCCACCTTCCCTGACTTCTTCGTGCTCCTCACATTCCTTCAACCAGGCAGGAACCAACTTAGAACCAGGCAAACGACCATGCATGACCATGAACGGAATCTCATGTGTAATGCTGTGCCTGGTGGTGCGATGAGTCCATACCATATCATCCACCATTTCTTCAACATCACACCTATTGCATATGGCTAACTGAATGGTACCTTTCACCAAACGGTTGACCCTCTCTGCAATGCCATTACCCATGGGATTATT
Organism: Calotriton arnoldi; assembly: GCA_963921515.1. NCBI lineage: Eukaryota > Metazoa > Chordata > Amphibia > Caudata > Salamandridae > Calotriton > Calotriton arnoldi. Next base: position 219,344 of record CAWUFW010000371.1, on the reverse strand, counting down.
AAATGAGGTCCGTGCATGTCTAATCCCATTTTTCTGTAAAAGATTCCCCATCTGATGAGAAGTTAACTGGGTGCCATTGTCAGTTAACAATACTACTGGCACACCCTCTTCCTTGAAAACTCCTTTCAACACAGCAATAGTGGAACATGTAGTAACGTCTCTCATAAATCTTACAATAATCCACTTGGAATGTACATCAACTATGACAACGGCAACTCTTAAATGCACTGGCAGTTCCACCATGGGTCCAATAAAATCCAGACATACGTTTGCCAAGGTTTGCCTGGATCCTCTATATGTCCACCATGCTCCTTACACCCCACTCTCAATGTTTTTTTCACTTTCCTTACAAATGGACAGCTCATCAACCACCTTAAAGTACGGCTGAACAGTTCTCGGAAATGCACTCTCTCTTGCTGTCTCACCCTGAATCATCCTAAACACCCCCTTAAGCACAAGGTCACGTTCCATCTCTTCCTCCCACTGTTCAAAAGTGAAAGCTTCCAAACCACATTGAACCACATCATTTATGGATGCCACTGCACCCTCCGTTTCAAACTTCTTCACCGCAGCGGCATCTACCACCTCCCAATCCAACGACAATCTCGATGGGCAGTCTGCCTGAATGTTCCTCCACCCCTGCACAAATTCCAGGGTATATGAATTTTCTTGTAGCCTAGCAGCTAATCTAGCCAGTCTGGCAGACCCTTTGCCTGCACCACCTGAAAACAAAAAATGATCAACGGTTTATGATCCGTGCGTAAGACAAAGCATAATCCCCATAAGTAAACTCGAAAATATTCTGCACCCCACGCAGCTGCTAGTGCCTCGTGCTCAATCACAGAATAATTTCTTTCTGCTCGTGTGAGAGTGCGTGAAGCAAAAGCAACAGTCTTCTCTTTTTTTCCATGTACCTGAGAAAAAACCACCCCTAACCCGGTGCCACTCGCATCCACTGTCAAGATAGACTTCAACTTGTTATCAAAAAGTGCTAGAACTCCTGCATTAAAAATTTCAGTTTTAATGCTGTCAAAACAACCGCTTTGTTCCTTACCCCACACAAAGTATCTCCCTTTTTCAATAGTTTCCTCAACATCTCCGTCTTGTCTGCAAATCTCTCCACAAACTTTGAAGAACACTCAATAAGTCCTAGGAAAGGTAGCAGGTGCTTTCCGAATGGCATCCAACAAAGAATGTTTAGGACTCACACCTCCATTGGATATAGAATATCCAAGATAATCCACCTGCTCAGTCAAGAATCTACACTTGTCTTTATTCAATGTCAAACCAACACCCTCCAACTTCTTTAGCATCCTCCTCAGGGTGACATTATGCTGCTCTATGGTCTCCCCCGTGATCAGGATATCATCATGAAAATAAATGACATCCTTAACTCCCTCCAAGACTTCTGTCATCACCCGCTGAAACACGCTTGCAGCCGAGGCAAGGCCAAACAGCATACGGGTGAACCTAAATGTTACCTCAGTGGTGATGAAGGTGGTGAATTTCTTTGACTCTTCATGCAACCTAATTTGATGGTAAGCACTCCTCAAATCCAACTTCGAGAAGTACTTACCACCCTTCATCATGTTCAACATTTCCCCTATATTAGGAAGGGGAAACGTGTTTACTACGATCTCTTGATTAAGAGACCTTAGATCAACACAAAATCTCTGACGGCCGTCCGATTTTTGGGTGATCACCACGGGAGAAACCCATGGAGACGACTCGACTGGGTCAATCACACCATCCTTGAGCATGTCAGTGAGTAACTGTTTAACTCCCTCCCTCACGGACAAAGGTACCCGCCGAAGTTTTTGCTGCACGGGGACCTCATTCTCTTTCAGCACAATCTTATGTACATAACCCTTGAGGCACCCCAAAGATTTATCAAACACTCTTTCCGCTCCCTTCAACCCATCGTCCAACTGCACTTCTTGCACAACCATAACTTGGTTGGCAGCTCTGGGGTTAATCATTATGTTGAGGTCAAATTGATGCATCCACCCAGGAATCAGAGGCCCTTGCTCGGATATATACACCTTCCGTTTAGTACAACGCATTCCAAATTGAATGTCCCCTTCCATGTACCCCACAATATCAATAGCCTCCCCTTGGTACCCTGCAGGGTCAATGTCCTTTTCCATCAGTCTTACACCACCCCATACAGTGTTGAAAAGTTTCCTTGGGATAATGGTGTACATAGATCCTAAATCCACCATCAGTTCTATCTCTTTACCACACACAGCGAATTTCACTACGGGTCTCACACACCTTCTATTACCAAATGTTGAGAGGTACCCTTACAAATGTAGGGGACAGGGTGCACTATAGTCTAGTCAAAAGGATATCCCCCACATACCAGTTTCTAAACCTTATCCATACATACATTCATCAATTAAAAACTCACAAACTCTCTGACCTCATGACACTGAACCCAAATATATGTAAAAATGTCTGCTATTTATTGTACTAATCCAATGTACATATACAAAACAATTAAAATAATTAAAAAATCATTCTATTAATTTTCACTATGCACGTGATCTCATATATCCCTTTCGTGTCAGTATATTCATACAGTGTTATAGGAAAAACACCTTTTGTTAAAAACAATCAATTTTCTTTGAAATTAACTTATTACTTTTTATACACAATGTGCAAATAAGCAAAATGAAATAAACAATTTTTTTTATACAAATATCACATAAGTTTTGGGTTCAGTGTCATAAGGTCAGAGAGTTTGTGAGTTTTTAATTGATGTATGAATGTATGGATAAGGTTTAGAAACTGGTAGGTGGGGGATATCCTTTTGACTAGACTCACACACCTTCTCACATCATCCATTTTAACATCCTTCTTCCCATCATTCTCACTTTTCCCCACTATCAACACCCTTTCACCATGACCATTGCCCTTCATATCTCCCATCACATCCGATTTACTCTCCTTGCCCCACACACTGCCATTTTTGCACATTCGGGCAAAATGTCCCCTGCACCCACACTTCCTGCACTCCTTGTTGAATGCAAAACATTTTTTCGATTCAGCAGTGTGATAGCCACGGCCACACCTAAAGCACTCCCTGACCTTACTTTTAGGTAGAATTGATGGTATGACTTTCCCATCTTTCTTCTTTACCACACAAACAACCTCCTCAATATCCTCCTGACTGCACTCATTGACGACAGACGTGTCCCCCACTCTCTCTTTTCTGTTGAGTTCTCTCAAACACATTTGATTCTTCAATCACTTTCGCCAAGGCCATTGCTTCCTTAAGAGAGGGGTCCTTAGCTGCCCATAGTCTCTCCTGGATCTTTTTGTCTTTTCACTGGACAATCAACTGGTCACGTATCAATTCATCAGTCATATTGCCAAAACGACATTTGGTTGAAAGCTCCCTTAACTTTGCTACAAATTCATCAATTGATTCATGTTCGGCCTGGGGCTGAGTGTAAAACTTGTAGTGCACCATAACCAAATTGATCTCCTTAGCGAATCTATTCTCTAATCGCTTAATAGCTTCCTTATACACATTGGTTATGGGTTGACCATTGGGCCCCAGCGCTACAGGTAAGTACTTGAAAATCTTTTGCCCCTCGTTCCCCAGCACACTCAGGAGTAACGCCTTCTTTCCCATGGCAGAAAACTCGTGACCATCAAGGGCAACTATGTAACTGTCCATCATTTCCACCCAATCCTCCTATGGTGTTGATGGGGCCCTGGTTGTGAGAGAAAGAATGGCGGTGTAATAATGTTATTGGCCATGTTTCAAGGATCACACTAAATTCCAGGGAAAAAAAACAAATGCCCAAGATAGAACTATATACCAAAGTTAGTATAGAGGTAAAGCAAGTTCATTTCAAAAAGTGTGTCAAAATGTAGATGAAACGCTTAATAAACGGAATGTAATAAACTCCAGTTACCGAGATTGTACCAAGATTTTGTCTTTTGTACTGGAAGATTCTTTTCCTCACCGCAAATAATCATGGCTGTCGCTGCACGAAATTGTTAAATCCAATGAGGATCACTTTTGAAGGAATCTGCATATGATCCGGTATCTCCATTGACGCCTCTGTTCTTGTGTAAAGAGACGCGTCCAACAACGCACATCGGATGACTGCGATAAGTTCAGCAGTCTAGCAGTCACACAGACGTGTTGACATGCGTAGCGTGAGCAGGTCACGTGTTGCGTAGGCGAAGATCAATCGTGACAGTGAAGAAGTTCGTGCGCCTCAGAATTGCATGCGCCGGTGTGGCTTTTGAACACAAAGACTTTGTGCGCCTAAGTATTGCATGCACCGGTGCGACATTTGAACACAAGGAGACCGGTAAGTCTCGCGCTCAGTCTTCAAGCTCTCAGTACGTATGCTCTCTTTCAAAATTGTAAGAAACTTGTAAATGGCGATACCTGAGCCTAAGCAGACACGGGACAAGTCTCTCGACCTCCTCTGTAGTATCACACCGTTTCGTGACACTGGACCACCCAGGCTGTGTGTGTACCATAAAAATGTGGTAAACGAAAGTAATTGCTACAGACAGCAGTTTGGGATATAGATAACTCAGCTTTGATCAGAACACAGCCTGGCGTCAGTCCTTCCCGAGGTTCCAGCAGCAACTGTCCTCAGTGGAATTCCCTTAGCCTTACAGTCTAATAAAGAACCATAGTAATAGAACACATGCAAATATAGGAATGCAGTTGCATCAGAACAGTATCCATGCCAAATTTGTGTCCTTTTCTTCCAACATCCTGAGGATTCTAAAGGTACCAGGGGTTTGTGGAGTCCCCTGAAGGAGAAACTAGTCAAAATACAGCTACATTTGGGGTTTTAGGGGGGAAAAATGGGAGAAAAGTGCAGCAGAAGAAAGCGTCTGGTTTCTTCCCTGCAAATGGTTTCAACAAAGGGTTTGGGGTGCTAAAATCACCATCTTCCCAGCTTTCAGGAACAGGCCCACTTTTGTCAGAGAACCCAAATTTACTACACAGTTTTGGCATTTTACTGGGACAGAACCTGTTTTTCCTATTTTTTGTGCTTTCAACCTCCTTCCAGTTAGTGGTAGAAATGGGTGTGAAACCAATAATGGATCCCGGAAAGCTATACATTTCTGAAAAGTAGATAAAAGTCTGAATTCAGCTAGGTGTCATTTGTGTACATCCTTCAAGGTTTTCCTATAGAAAGAAACAGTTGAAATAAAAGAATATTGAAATTTAGTTGAAAAAAAAACAGCCATTTGTGCCTACATTTTCACTTGTAATTTCTTCTAGCTAGGGTAGATTTTTGAAAGCTATATACTGTTATGTCCGCGGGACCCTTCTGCTTATGGGGTTATATGAGGCTTGTAGGTTCACCAAGAACCCGAGGTACTCAGAGCCAATAACTAAGTTGCGCCTTGCAATGTTTTATCATTGTGTTCCAGGTATACAGTAATTCATTTGGTAAAATATAAAGAGAGAAAAATTGGTATCAAGGAAACCTATGTATTTCTGAAATTGGAACACAATATGGAGTTTAGAAGCAGTGGTTATTTGTGCATCTCTGAATTTGTAGGTACCCATATTAACATGTGAATTAGAGGGTATTGTTTAAAATGACTTCTTTTTTACACTCTGTCTTACATTTGGAAGGCAGAAATGCATAGAAGGACAAACAGTAATAACACTTGTTCTACTATTCTGTGTTTCTCTAAGTCTCCCGATAAAAATGGTACCTCACTTGTGTGGCTAGGCCTAGTGTCTGTGACAGGAAACTGCCCAAAACGCAACGTGGACACATCACATTTTTCCAATGAAAACTGACCCTTTTTTCGCAATGTGCCTAACTGTGGATTTTGGACCCTAGCTCAGCTGGCATCTAGGGAAACATAGCAAACCTGTACATTTTTAAAAACAAGACACCCAGGGAAATCCATGATGGGGGGAATTGTGTGGCCCTCACCAGGTTCTGTTACCCAGAATCCCTTGCAAACTCCAAACTTTGTAAAAAAAAAAAAAAAGAATTCCTCACATTTCTTTGATGGAAAGTACTGGAATCTGCGGGGAGCCACAAACTTCTACCCACCCAGCATTCCCCCAAGTCTGCCAATAACAATGGTACCTCACTCCTGTGGGTAGGCGTAATGCCTGCAACAGGAAATGGCCCGAAACTTATTGTGGAGACATCAAAATTATTTATCACAAGACAACCTAGTTTTGCAAGGGAGTCATCCACGTTTTTGGTCCCGGGCTCAATGGCCATCTAGGGAAACATACCAAATCCAGACATTTCTGAAAACTAGACACCCGGGGTAGTCCAGGGAGGTGTAGCTTACGTGGATCCCCAATGTTTTCTTACCCAGAATCCCCTGCAAACCTCAAATTTAGCTTAAAAAAAAATCACATTTTCCTCACATTTGTGTGAGGTAAGGTTGTGGGATCACCAGGCCGACACATCTTTCCTACCACCCAGCATTCCCCCAGGTCTCCTGATAAAAATGGTACCTCACGTGTGGGTAGGCCAAGTACCCTCGACAGGGAAGGGCCCAAAACGTACTGTGGAGACATACATTATGTATCACAAAACTACCTGGTTTTACAAGGGGGGCCCCAATGTGTTTTTGGTCCCGGGCTAGGCGGCCATCTAGGGAAACCTACCAAACCCAGACATTTCTGAAAACTAGACACCCGGGGGAGTCCAGGGAGGTGTGACTTTTGTGGATCCCCCATCGTTTTCCTAGAGCCATAATTTGAATGGTGCAGCAGGTGCACTGGCACCGGGCCAAAACGTTGTCATAAATCCTCTAAACACCTAATATTGCTATATTTTACAACTAAACAGCAAGTCATAAGTGCAGTTACCTTGCAGTTGAAAGGGGCTTGATTTAAATGCTGCAGCAGGTGCAGTGACACCGGAGCCAAAAGTTGTCATAACTCCACTAAACACCAAATATTGCTATATATTACTAGCAAACAGGCAGTCCCAAGTGCAGTTATCTTGCAGGCAAAGGATCATTATTTGAATGGTGCAGCAGCTGCAGTGGCACAGGGCCCAAAAGTTGTCAGAAATCCTCTAAACACCTAATATTGCTATATCTTACAACTAAACAGCCAGTCATAAGTGCAGTTATCTAGTAAGCACTAGGGTCATGATTTTAATAGTGCAGCAGGTGCAGTGGGACCGGGACCAAAAGCTCCAAGCACCCCACTAAACACCTAATATTGCTCTATTTTATTCCTAAACAGGCAAACACAAGTGCAGTTACCTTGCAGACAACAGGGTCATGATTTGAATGGTGCAGCAGGTGCAGTAGCACCGGCCCAAAAGTTGTCAGAACTCCTCTAAACAAATAATATTGCTATATTTGACTACTAAACAGGCAGTTACAATTGCAGTTACCTTGCAGTTAAAAGGGACTTGATTTGAATGGTGCCGCAGTTGCGCAGGACTGTTCAGCTCGCTCACAGTAGGACAAGGACGTGGCCCTCCCTGTGGTGGCCGAGGCCATTTTAAATACCGATCCCCGCTGAAACACAGACTGCCCAAGGACTGATATTCATCCCTCTTCGCTCCTGCCCCCCCTCTGCTCTGGCCGCTGCTCCACAGTACATTCGGCACCCTCCGGACGGATGGCTGAGTTTAGCCTTGTTGTCAGGCTACCTGCCTCCTACACTGTGGCTCTACTATGTTTTGCTCTGCCCCTGCTTGCTTTGAACTTTTTCGCAATGCCTGGCTATGTTCTGTGATATTTTGCTCTACATTGCACCGTTTTGTTTTGCCATGATTTAGCCATGTTTTACAATGTTTTGCTGTTTCGCAATTCCTTGCCCTGATTTGCTAAGTATGGTCATGCTTGGCAACTTGTTGTCAAACTTGCCATTGCACCTCACCCACCCCTCCTCCCCCGTGCTCTGGGGGCCACTGCTGCCTGGTGGGACACGGCCTCGATCTCTAGCCCAAGCTGCTCAGCCCACCTTCCCCCAGCTTTCTTACTGTCCCCCTGCCTGTGCCCAGGACTGTATTCTAGCATCCCCGTTCACCTCAGTCACTTGAGCTCCCGAGTACATGTGCCCCAGGCTCTCTCGGTTTTCTGCCCCACGGCTCCTCCACTGTACTGATAACTCTTCCTCCCGTTCTTTCTCCCCTCCTCCTTTGGACCGCCAGCACACACGGACTCCCAGGTTTAGACTTGCGGTACACAGTTTCCGGTTTTCATCGAGGCTCTGACCTCAGCTCCATGCCGGTTTACCTTCCCCTTTCCCTATCGGCTGACCCCTCCTCACATTCTCTAGTCGTGCCTATATGTCTGAGTTTTCACCCAGTCTTCACCTGGCCTTTACTTTTACTTTTACCACCCTTTTTCCCCCTCCGCCGCCCACTCCAATCCCCCCCTCATCTGTGGGCTTCTCTCTTTCTTTTTCTCTATCTTTCTTTCTTCATGGCTTACTCTCTGTCTTCTATTCTCCCTCTTCCCCCTTCTTTCTTCCTCCTCTCACCCCCCACACTTTAGCGCTCCCATGTTGTGATGGCTGCCACTGCCACACAGTCTCCTCGCATCCTTGCAGACAATCTCCAGGAAAGACAATAGTCTAACACACTACATTAAACACAAAAAAGTATTGTCCTACTTGCAGTCTAAGCACATCGATGTGGCCCTATTGCAGGAGACCCACCTCTCCCAGGAGGAATCGGAGAAACTGTGCCGTGACTGGGTGGGAAAGGTGGGTCATAGTAGCTGCCCGGCTGCGGCAGCCGAAGGACCAAGACCTGGGCAGCCTAAGAAATGCGGCGTGGCAATACTTTTACGCTGGTAATTGCCCTTCACTCTCCTCAAGACCTGGACAGACCCGAGGGCTGCTACACTTTTGTCAAAATCCGTATAGGCGAGCGGGTGCTCTGCATTGGGTTGGTGTACACACACCAAAGGGCCACAAACATCAGTTTTTCCTCCAACTCAAACGCCTTCTCATGGCAATCGGGGCCATCCACTGGCTCATCAGGGGGGACTGGAACCTAGACGAAGCCGAGGTCCTTAATCACACCAGCCCACTGGATGTGGGCAATAACCCGGAACAGGCCCTTCTGGGGAATATTGTTTCGAATCACGGCCTTGTGGATCTTTGGCACCTCTTCCACCCTGGAGACCAGGAGTACACTTTCTTATCGCCGCACACTGCACCCAATCCCGTTAAGACTATTTCCTGGTCTCTCAGCCAGTGGTCGTCCTCCCCAAGGAGACACAGATCTTGGAGGGCGCGATTTCGGACCATGCCCGACTACCCTCTCCCAAAATTAAGGGCTATCTTTCACAGGCCAAAAGCCATGGCGCCTCAATACCTTGTGCTACCGCACCCCCCAGGGCAAGTCTCACTTACGATCCCACATCTCAACATACATCTCCACATACCTCAAGTACAACAAGGGGCCAGTCACTTCCCCTTGTGTTCTGTGGGCAGCTGCTAAGGACACCATCCGGAGTCAACTGAAGAGAGACACTGCCCTCGTCAACGCCCAGAGGGTGACGCAACAGAAAACCCTCAAGGATGCTATTATGTCCCTCACCCGCCTCCATACCGGCAACCCTTCAACCACGCTCCGGCATCGTCTGGAGAAGGCCGTATGGACCTTAATGCACTATACACCTCTAAGGTCGAGTATGCGCTCCAGCAGCTGAGGGGCCGTCACTATGAGCAGGGAAAGAAGGTGGGAGGCTGCTAGCAGCTCAATTTCTCCAGCAGGAGTTGGCACTGGCCATTCCAGCCATTAAATCCATAGATGGCACTGTTCTCACCTAGCCACAGGATATTGTGGATTTGCTGCTTTTTATCGGGCCCTGTATTCTTTGGAAGTGGTGGCTGACTCTGCTCACCTGGAGGCCTTCTTTGACACTGCCGCCCTTCCTTAGCCTCAATGAGTCCAGTAGAGACCTACTTCGGGGAGAAATTACTAAAACGGAGATAGTACAAGCCATCCCTAGGTTACCATACCACAAAGCCGTTGGGGAGGACAGCTTCCCCGCTGAGTTTTATAAATGGATGGGCAGGGACAGTCCTTGGGGAGTCTGAGCACACAGGCTTTCTTGTCTCCATTTCGAATTGGGCTCTTATCACGGTTCTCCCCAAGCCCGGGAAGGATCCCCTACTCTGCAGGAGCTACAGACCCATTTCCCTGCTCAATGGGGATGTTAAGATCCTTGACTGGCGGGGATTCCGTTCATGATTGTAGGAGAGTAGGATCTGCCTCTTATGTTGCCCCCACTTTTTTTCTGATGTTTACACTGGTTTCTGGCTATAGTCTGGCTGGGCCCCTGCTAATCAGGGCCCCAGCCTCTCTGTTCTCTCTAAACGATTTGGAGTGCACTCTAGGTGCACTAGTGATTGGATACTGTGGCACCTTATGAGTCCCTAGTATATGGTACCTTAGGTACCAAGGGCATAGGTACTTCACAGGCCTACCAGGGGCTGCAGCATGTATTATGCCACCCCTGGGAAGCAGACTAAATCTGACACCACAGGCCTGCTACTGCAGCCTGGGTGAGGTGGTGCTAGCACTCCTCACTGAGATATAGGTTCCCTATATCTCGCCTACTACCACACATATAACCCTATCAGTCACCCCTAAGGCAGGCCCTATCAATCCTGAGGGCAGGGTGCTTGGCTTCTATGTGAGGGGTGCCTCTGCCTGAGCAGGGCCCCTCTGCAGCTCTCAGAGTCCATTCTCTGGTGCTGTTTGTGGATGCTTGGTTAAACCATATACTTTTAAATGCTTTATATCCTCGCGGTAAAATGCTAACTTTGGAATGGCTGCATCAAAACATGTCGTGTTTGGTGTCAAACATCTTGGAATACTACCCCCCGCCAGTCCTGGCGGCGGGGGTAACATTCCACCCTTCTAGAGGGATAGACATGTACCTGCTGTGAAAACGCGGTAGAATCCTGCAGAGCCCTGGCATCACAAAATGGATGCCACCAGTCACAGACACTGGGCTGCCCTCCTGCTGATGACCAACACTCGCAGTGGAGGAAGCCCAACAATAGATATCCTGTCCCAAGGGGGTGTGACCACCTCCCAGACAGGGTTTAGTGTATTGGGGCTGGGTGGGTGCACTCTTAGAGTGCTTTGAAGTCCTGCACTGGGGAGCAGAAGGCTCCTCTGTGCATATGCCAGTTCAAACCGGCTCAGGGGCTACCTGCCCCTGCTCTGTGCGAGAACTGGACAAAGGGAAGTGGGTGTAGCCACCCACTCCCCTGACCCTCCCATAGGTAGTGTCATAGAGCTAGTCCCTCCCTTTCTTTTAGTATAAGAGGAGAACCTGTGCATTGCACCCTAGATTTCCTGGACGACGCTCTGAAGACGAATCCTGGACCTTCGACATTCCACTACCTTTGGAAGACTGAAGAATCTCCCTTGGAGTCAAGGATTGACTCCCCTGCTTGGCAGGCACCAAAAACTACAAACGACAGTCGCAAACTACGCCGCTCCCGCCGGAGTCCGAAGTCCCTGCAGCCCAAGAAGTAGATTTCCTGACTTCTCAAAGGCCATCGTGAGTCCCCAGTGAAGCAGAGGCCAGTGGACCCCAAGAGTAATGAGGAACCGTGACCCCTGGGTACCATGCACTATTGTCGAGTGCAACCCCTTCACAACGTTCCACGAACTTGTGCTTTGGACCACGTGTGATACCAGCCTCCAGCAGGAATCCCTCCTAAGATCAGAGGCCTACCACGTCCCGAGTGACCGTGGGCCCCTGTGAGCGAATCCTCCCGAGGCGTCTTTGCAATCCCTTGCCAGCCGGCTTGTGGGTCCCCAGAAGACTTTCTAAAGAAACCGAAGGGCTCCCCTGGTTGCTCCAGGCCTGCCCTGACTTACCCTCGCTGGGTGAGTCCCACAGATCCTGCTGGTCTGCGCCATTGTCTCTTCACACTTTCCCCGAGACTTGCTGTTACCAAGGCTTGTTGGGTCCGATCGAGTCGCCAACACCGCAGTAAGCTGCAGACATCGTGGAACACGCCGAATCCAGCTCCTGGTTGTCATCGACGCCTCCTGGACCTCGTGGCTGAAGAGTCAAGGCAACTGCGAATGACCTGAATCTTGCGACGACGGTGGGCATCCATCTTCCTTGCCCGAGTCACTGCCAAGTGACTTTGAACACTGTCCCCTCTGCTTTCAGGTCTTCCATCTTCCGAGATCAGGCTTGGATTCCTCCGGACCACTTCTCCTGTCGCCGCAAGCAGCAAGTCTTCACTGGCTCCCATTGAAAACGACGCCGCGACCCGACACCAAAGAACACCTATGCACCCGGCTCCCCTGGGTGAGGTAACTTCAGCACTAAGGAGCTCCTGTGGGTGTGGGCCCTAGAACAACTTACCCTGTAAGTGACTTGCTTGTAGCTTCCCTCGAAGTATCCTAAAACTCTAACTTTCTAAGTGCGACAATTGCGCTGACTCGTACAGGGTTCGCGTCTGTGTTAGACACACCGCGTCCATCTCCTTTGCAACACTATCTAGAACTGTATCCTTCGGCTCGTACTGAGTCCGATCGGTGTTCGCCTCGAACACACAAGGGCCTGTAACACTGAGATCTCCATTGCACTGACTCGCACAAGGTTCGCGTCTGTGTTAGAGCACAGCGCGTCCATCTCCCTTGCAAATCTATCCATAACTGCGTCCTTCGACTCGTACAAGGACCGATCGGTGTGTTCGCCTCGAACACGCAAGGGACCTTTAAACATTGATATCCCAATTGCGTCTGAGCGCATAGACTCGCACAGGACTCGCACCGGTGCCAGGTCACCGCGTCCGTCCCCTGTGGGTCTCCTACAACTACCTGGGGTGGTTCTTGGGGGTCCCTCGATTCTAGATGCCCTAGACCTAGGTCTAGCAAACTAAGATTGTGATATTCGATTGTGCTAAACTTATTTTGATAACATTTGACTTGTACATATGTTCCTGACTTGTAATCTCATAAAGAGATTAGTAGAGAGTGTTTATTAATAAATACATATATATTTGATATATATACCTGTGTGGTGTCTTTTCATTTGGTGATTCAAGAGATTGTGTGGTAAAACAAGCTGCTTTACATTCCTTCAAGACTTAGCCTGAAGGCTGCTCTCCACAGCTACCACTAGGATAGCTTTCTATAAAGGTTGTCTTAAACCCATCTACCATAAGAGTCGAATTGTTCTGGTGCAAGGTGTCCACTTTAATTAGTGAACAGCATATACCAGGCCAACTTCTAACATTGGTGGGCAGCGTGTGGGATTCCAGCTTGCTATTGTTTTACCAGAAAATCTCTATTTGAATTACTAACTGAAAACCACTATAGGTACTTAAGGTACATATAAAGTCAAGCTTAGGATCAATAAGTTCTACTGAACTTAGAGCTGTGTGCCAAGGGATAGCACACCCTTTCTACAGCTCAAGCTAGTATCAGTAGGCCACAAACTAGTGTAGAGTAGTACAACACTGCACAACACTAGAATGTCCTTAAAGGGTGGAACCAGTGGATCCACTCAGCCTCAGTATAAGGACATGGCTTTCTCTGACTTAGGAGGCCATGTGTGTTGAAAGACACCTGAGGCTAGGACAGAGTCCCTCAACCCTACACCTGATAGATCTGCTGACAGCAGATGATCTTAGATTGGCTCTAGGAGCTAATGGGTCTGAATCAGTGGGTGGGTCAGTTACAGTATCTGGGACTGACCAGGACTCTGTGATTGAAGGGCCAGGCCTCAAGGGGCCTGAAAAGGACAGAGGAATTCTCCCTAAGAGAACTGACAGAGTGGATGAGAGGCATAGGTCCCCTTCCAGGGAATCTAGAGCACTCTTATCACTCTGGCAGAGAGCTAATCCACCAGAGGAACTCATACTTTCCCATAAGAGAGCCTCCTCTGAAAGAATGTGCAAACTGCTGCAGTATGAGGAAGCAAGAGTTGCCCTCAGAACCAAGCAGTTGGCACTGGATAGAGAAGCCCTGGAGATCAGAGAGCTTCTAGAAGAGAGGGTTAGAACCCCTTGGTGGCAGCAACAGTGTCCCTAGAGGCAGAGAATCTATTCCAGACCATAGGAACCTGAGCAAGGTTGTTCCTCCCTACCAGAGTGGGGATGATATCCACAAGTGGATAACTGCTATGGAGAGGGCCTGTAGAGTACAGCAGGTCCCCCAAAAGCAGTGGGCAGCAATCTTGTGGCTCTCCTTTTCAGATAAAGGTAGAGACAAGCTCCTCACTGTTAGAGAAGAGGATGCTGACGATTATGAAGTCCTGAAGAGTGCACTGATAGATGGGTTTGGCTTAACCACTGAACAGTACAGGTTGAAGTTCAGAGACACCCAGAAGGCACAGACTCAGGACTGGACTGACTTTGTTGATTGTGCAACCAAGGCTCTGGAGGGTTGGCTGGTTGGCAGTAGGGTTACTGATTTCAAGGGATTGTATAATCTGATGATGAGAGAACAGATCCTTAATAATTGCCAGAACCAGTTGTTGCATCAATACCTGGTGGACTCAGATCTGACCTCTCCCCAAGAGTTGGGAAAGAAGGCAGACAAATGGGTCAGAACCAGGGTGAGGCAGAAACCCCAGAACCAAGGGGTGACACTAAGAAGCAAGATCCTAAGGGCTCTGAGAAAGGTGGGGATAAGTCAAAAGACCAGAAGTCTTCACAAGGGCCCCAAAAATCTGCATCTGGTGGGAGTCACAGTCCAACAAGGGAAAAGGCCAAAGAAGCCCTGGTGCAAATTCTGTAAACAGAAAGGGCACTGGACTTCTGACTGTAACAAGTCCAAAGACCAAACCACCACCACTCCTGCCCCTAAGGCAACTGTTCCCCCTAGCTCAGCTACAGGTGGAGGTGGTACACAGAATAAGGGTGTAGTAGGGTTGACCCTGGGTTCTGAAGTGGGCTCTGACCTAGTCAGAGTGCCCACTCAGGCAATGCTGATTTGTGAGGGAGACCTTAATATGTCCTTCCTAGTGAGTCCCAGTAATCTGGGCAAATACAAACAGCAGCCTGTAATAAATGGCAAACAGGCTTTGTGTCATGGTTCCACCCCAGGGGGAGACAGCGGGATGTGTGAGGTTGGTTCCGGTACGTATACAGCACAACCTGCTACGATAGGTCAGCGGTCTAGCGCTCAGACCTAGAAGTGCACCTGAACAACATGAAGCACTTCCGGGTGAGACCGCATATAGCCGCGGCACCCATTCCATTCAGTGCTTCCAGTACTGTACCGTGTCTGAAGCCGGCCGCCAGTTCCTTTTCTACTCTGACGATTCCGCCGGCTCTTTCCAGCGCAGGAGCGCTTGTTGTGTTTTCTTCACCCGCGACACGCACAGGGAAGCGTGTTCGCGGCTGGTTCTTGTTCCTCACAAGCGCAGGAGCGCTTGTTTGTCTTCTGCACCCGCGACACGCACAGGGATGCGTGGTCGCGGTTAGGTCTCACTCTTACCGGCGCAGGAGCACTTACTTTGATTACTGCACCCGCGACACGCACAGGGAAGCGTGGTCGCGATTAGGTTTCACCCATTACAGCGCAGGAGCGCTTGT
This sequence comes from Calotriton arnoldi, assembly GCA_963921515.1. NCBI lineage: Eukaryota > Metazoa > Chordata > Amphibia > Caudata > Salamandridae > Calotriton > Calotriton arnoldi. The sequence continues at coordinate 203,824 of CAWUFW010000371.1, read as the reverse complement.
TTGTTTTCATTTCCGTGACACTCACAAGGAAGAGTGGTCACGGTCTTTCTCTTACCCTTATCACCACGCAGGAGCGCTCTTAACCTTTCTCTGTCACAGTTCAACTGCCACGTAGGTGTGCGTGGCGTTCCTTCATTTTCCTGGCACTGGAGTCGGGAGCACATACACCAACCTCTTCTGGTACTTACCTGCTTCCTGTCTACTGTGTCAGAGAGACCTCATTTGCAGCACTAGTTCTCATCCTACAGGTGACTATACAACCTTGAACCAACTTCACATGTTGTATGACTGTTGTGTGTACATAATCAGGTCAGAAAAGAGGGTAGAAGCACTAACCAGTTTCATTACTCATTTTCTAGTTGGCGATCCCAAGAGAGCATCCTCGGTCTAGTGGGGACGCCTTACCCGGTCATCCCAGATGAGCGTCACTTCTAAAACACCATTAGGCACCTTCCCTGGTCCCATCCTTGCCTAGGTCTGTATATTTTACCTTAGATCAGGTGAGGAGAGGGACGGTGGAGGTTGCTCACGTCGTCCCTGCGAGATAACTCCACGAGTATAGAGGTAAGACTTGTGGGGCCCTGACAGAACTGGAAGCCTACGCTAAATATCTCGCCTGGACGACATGAGCAACCCCGACGTTACCCTGCAGGACATAGCAGATATACTGGCCCATATACAGGCAGACAACCTGAGTCTACGTCAAGACATCACGACGTTACAGGGTCAGATTGCAGTGGGGTCCTCGGGGGCTTGGGGCCCAGACCCAGCGGTCAGAGCCAGACAGGGAGGTGTGTTACGTCCTCCTGTGTTCAATCCTGGGGGGTCAGTACCTGTTCAGCACGATCATAGCCCGCCCATACAGGTCATAGCTCCTCACCCTATCCAGCTAGCACCCCCTGAGCGATTCTATGGTGATAGCACCAAGTTCAGCATTTTCCTGAATCAATGCCAACTACACTTCATGGCACGTGCTTCCGCCTTCCCAGATGACGCCTCCAAAGTCGCGTTTATCTTGTCCTACCTTGGAGGAGACGCTGCCCAGTGGTCCATAACTTTGGTCGAAAACGATGACCCCTTGCTATACAGTCTTCCCGTCTTTAAGGAAACCCTATGCCGGATGTTCGCCCGCCACACGTTTGTGCAAGCCGCAGACAACGAGCTTCTTAATTTGAAACAGGGCTCTTCCGATCTGCTGCATTACATCACCACTTTTAATAGGCTGGTTATCGAAGCCAGATGGCCGGAGTCTAAACAGGTGTCCATTTTCTACAGGGGACTGCGGGATGAGATCAAGGACCTTCTCTCTCAGCAACCCGAACCCCGGAGGATATCAAGTCCTTCATCGACCTAGCAATCAGGTTGAACTTCAGACTGCAGGAACGGAAAGCGAGAAAACTAAGGGCTCCGAGTCCCGATTCATGACGTTTCAGGAAAAGAGCAGGAGTGAACCAGGGAAGGCCCATGATGCACCCGAACCAATGCAGATCGGCGGAGTCCGTGGACCCCTAACCCGGAAAGAGAAGGAAAAACGGCGAAAACAGAACTTATGCCTGCACTGCGGCAAAAGTGGACACTTCGTAAGGGAATGCCCTGTTAAACCTGCCAAAACTAAGGCCAATAAACCCTACGCCCTTTCAGTGACCCGCAGGGAACGAGCGGGAAACGAGCGAAACCCAGTAGGCAAAGGGGTTGGTCTACTGGGTTCTCCTTCCATGTGGACCCCATCACCGAATCCCTGGCCAATATTCGACATATGGGAATGACGGTAACATTGCAATCACTGACAGGCCAAACATGGACAGTCACAGCCCTCATCAACTCTGGCGCCACCGGAAACTTCATCGACACTCGCTACATGGAGGGACTGGGTATTCCGACGGTGACCAAGGAAAAACCAGAAAGTGTGAAGGCTGTGGACGGCACCGACCTCACCTCTGGACTTATACGGTATCAGACAGAAGCCATGAGAATGATATGCACAAATGGGCACACAGAGACCATTGCCTTTGCCGTAATCGACGCACCTCAGTTCAAGCTTATCCTGGGGCTTCCTTGGTTGGTGACACATAATCCCCACATCGACTGGAAGACCCGGATCATGACCTTGAACTCCTCTCATTGCGCCATCGCCTGTTATCCGCAGGAGAACGTATCCGGTGATCTTGCAATACAAGCCCGTTCGGTATCCTAACGGGGATGGGAGCGGTCACCCAAGAAGACGTACCCGAGGCATATGCAGACCTGGCTTCTGTATTTGACAAGAAGGGGGCCAATACCTTGCCACCACACCGCTCCTTCGATTGCAGGATTGACCTCATACCTGGATCGACACTTCCATGTAGCCGCATCTACTCACTCACAGAAAAGGAAAACCACCATTTACGCGCCTATCTGGATGAGTTCCTGCAAAACGGGTTTATACGTCACTCCAAATCACCCGTCTCTTCCTCTCTCTTTTTCGTGGCCAAGAAGGAGGGGGATCTACGAACATGTATTGACTACAGAGCCATAAATACCATAACCATCAAAAACCGGTATCCTCTACCACTCATTTCCAACCTCTTGGATCAAGTGAAGGATGCTACTATCTACACCAAACTTGATCTACTGAGGAGCCTACCATCTCGTCAGGGTCCGAGAGGGCGACAGAATGGAAGACCGCCTTCCCGGACGAAATACGGCCTCTTCGAATATCGAGTCATGCCCTTCGGACTATGCAACGCTCCCGCGGCCTTCCAATTCTTCATAGATGAAGTCTTAAGGGAGTACCTTGACCGTTTCTGTGTTGTCTACATTGATGACATTCTGATCTTCTCCAACAGTCTTCCTGACCACATCAACCATGTTCGTGCTGTCCTGCAACAACTACAGCTGCACGGACTCTACGTGAAACTAGAGAAGAGCATGTTCCACACCACCATGGTCGAGTTTCTGGGACACATCCTAACCCCTGACGGAGTCAGGAATGGACACCAAGAAAGTTGAAGCAGTACTACAATGGCCATCACCCTGTTCCGTCAAACAGGTCCAGAGATTCCTGGGGTTCGCCAACTATTATAGACGCTTCATCACTGGGTTCTCTAGCATAATCACACCCATCACCCGCTTGCTGCGTAAAGGGGTGCAGTTCTCTTGGGATCCTGAAGCCGAGGAGGCGTTTCTGAACCTGAAGAAAAGGTTTTCCAGCGCTCCCGTCCTACGGCATCCTGACCCGGAACAACCCTTCATAGTGGAAGCGGATGCATCACAGAACGCCTTGGGAGGGTATTGTCACAACACAACGCCGAAACAGGTCTATTGCATCCTGTGGCCTTTTACTCCCGAGCTGCTGCCAGCAGAACGCAACTACACCGTGTCAGACCGTGAACTACTTGCCATCAAGGCTGCCTTTGAGGAATGGCGCCATTACCTCAAGGACGCACGACACCCAATTACCATTTACACGGACCACAGGAATTTGCAGTTCCTTCGTTCAGCCAGAGCCCTCACTTCCAGACAATTGAGGTGGACCCTGTTTTTTAACGAATACGAATTCCTGATCACCTATCGCCCTGGGAAGGAAAATGCCAAAGCAGATGCCCTGTCCAGATTGGACGAAACCGACGATAACGTACCGAGGACCGAACCCGTATACATCCTCCCTGAACATTGCTTTCAAGGGGTGGTCCTATCCTCTTCCTTCTTCACCCAACTGCACGAAGACCTAAAGCAAAAAGATACAGAGGAGTGGATTGGGGACCTGACTGGGATCACCACACGGGATGGTTTTTTGTTCAAAGGGGACCAGTACTACCTCCCGTTGGAAGACCATCAGCAACAGGCCCTGTATATGTGCCATGACCACCAGTTATCTCTCCATCCGGGATTCCATAAAACCATGGATCTCTTACACAGACACTTTTGGTGGCCTTCCATGGACATCGCTGTTCGTTCCCACATAGCCCGTTGTGCCGTCTGTGCTCAAGGGAAGATCCATTCCAGTCCCCTGGTAGGACTCTTGAACCCCATTCCTGTACCTCCTTACCCTTGGCATACAGTATCCATGGACTTTGTGGTAGAACTACCCAAGACTAAAACCGGCTTTACCACCGTCCTCACTATCGTAGATCACCTAACGAAAATGGCACACTTCGTTCCTTTGAAGAAACTGCCATCGGCACTGATTTAGCCTTGATCTTCGCATGCAACGTGATCCGGTTGCATGGTGTACCCTCAGTGCTGATCACGGACAGGGGCTCCCAATTCGTATCCAGGTTTTGGGGTGAGGTGTGCAAAAACATGGGCATGGAAACCCGTCTTTCCACGGCGTACCACCCACAGACAGACGGACAGGCAGAACGAGACAAACCAGACCATGGAGCAATACCTTCGATGCTTGCTGTTGTCCGTAGAACAAGAATGGTCAGAGGCGCTATGGATAGTAGAATACGCATACAACAACAGCAAACATGCGTCCACAGGAATGTCACCTTTCTTCTGTCTACAAGGGCGACACCCACGATCAGAACCATGGGAAAAAACATTGCCCTGCCACCTTCCCTACCATACAAGAGCATCACGCCCTTCTACACGACTTATGGCAGGAGGCCCGGTTCGAGCTCGCCAAGGCTAAAGAATACCACAAACATCACGCCGATGCCCACAGACAAGCGGAACCAGAGTACAGGGTAGGGGACGAGGTATGGGTATCGATAAAAAACCTCAACGTACATGGACCCAAAAGCTGCTGCCAAGATACGTCGGTCCTTTTCCCATCGAGAAAATCATCAATCGGGTGGCGATGAGGCTTACTCTACCCCAGCAGATGAAAGTACACCCAGTATTCCATGTTTCCCTCCTACATCCCGTCCATCCTGAGACCCGTATTGCTAGCCCTCCGCCCCCTCCTCCAGGACGATCACGAGGAGTATGAGGTGAGGGCCATCCTTGATTCCCGTAGGACCAGGGGGCGGCTCTTTTACCTGGTGGACTGGAAAGGGTATGGGCCGGAAGAGCGTTCCTGGGAGCCCTTGTCCCATGTACGCCATGCACCCCTGTTAGTCCGCACCTTCCATGCTCGGTGCCCGTGCAAACCTCGCCCTGCTACCCCCGTGTAGGAGGGTATGGGGGATTATCTTGGGAGGGGGTACTGTCATGGTTCCACCCCAGGGGGAGACAGCGGGATGTGTGAGGTTGGTTCCGGTACGTATACAGCACAACCTGCTACGATAGGTCAGCGGTCTAGCGCTCAGACCTAGAAGTGAACCTGAACAACATGAAGCACTTCCGGGTGAGACCGCATATAGCCGCGGCACCCATTCCATTCAGTGCTTCCAGTACTGTACCGTGTCTGAAGCCGGCCGCCAGTTCCTTTTCTACTCTGACGATTCCGCCGGCTCTTTCCAGCGCAGGAGCGCTTGTCGTGTTTTCTTCACCCGCGACACGCACAGGGAAGCGTGTTCGCGGCTGGTTCTTGTTCCTCACAAGCGCAGGAGCGCTTGTTTGTCTTCTGCACCCGCGACACGCACAGGGATGCGTGGTCGCGGTTAGGTCTCACTCTTACCGGTGCAGGAGCGCTTACTTTGATTACTGCACCCGCGACACGCACAGGGAAGCGTGGTCGCGATTAGGTTTCACCCATTACAGCGCAGGAGCGCTTGTTTGTTTTCATTTCCGTGACACTCACAAGGAAGAGTGGTCACGGTCTTTCTCTTTACCCTTATCACCACGCAGGAGCGCTCTTAACCTTTCTCTGTCACAGTTCAACTGCCACGTAGGTGTGCGTGGCGTTCCTTCATTTTCCTGGCACTGGAGTCGGGAGCACATACACCAACCTCTTCTGGTACTTACCTGCTTCCTGTCTACTGTGTCAGAGAGACCCCATTTGCAGCACTAGTTCTCATCCTACAGGTGACTATACAACCTTGAACCAACTTCACATGTTGTATGACTGTTGTGTGTACATAATCAGGTCAGAAAAGAGGGTAGAAGCACTAACCAGTTTCATTACTCATTTTCTAGTTGGCGATCCCAAGAGAGCATCCTCGGTCTAGTGGGACGCCTTACCCGGTCATCCCAGACGACGTCACTTCTAAAAACACCATTAGGCACCTTCCCCTGGTCCCATCCTTGCCTAGGTCTGTATATTTACCTTAGATCAGGTGAGGAGAGGGACGGTGGAGGTTGCTCACGTCGTCCCTGCGAGATAACTCCACGAGTATAGAGGTAAGACTTGTGGGGCCCTGACACTTTGGCATTTAGGGACACAAGTGCTAGTGTCACCATGGTGGCAGAGGATCTTGTGGACCCTGGACAGATCATCCTGGGCAAAATGTACCAGGTGACCAATGCAAGCAATGTCAGGACCAACCATAGTCTGGCAGTTGTGAATTTCTCCTGGGGAGGGGTAACTGGCCTCAAGAAGGTTGTAGTCAGTGCAGACCTCCCTGTCGAATGTCTATTGGGCAATGATCTAGAGACTTCAGCCTGGTCTGAAGTGGAGTTATGGACTCATGCTGAGATGTTGGGCATCCCTGCAGAGGTATTTGCTGTGACCAGGTCACAAGCAAGAATGCATGACACTGAACCAGCTCTGGATCCTGGAACAATGGACCAGATGCTTCCCAAGAGGAGGAGCAGTAGGGTAAAGGCAGTGCCTTCCCCTCTGTCTCAGATCACAGATTCACCCCCAGAGGGAGGTGAAGCAGATCCTGAAGAAGGAACTACCCCAGAGGAACTTGAGCCTGATCAGGTTGAGTTCTTGGGGGCAGGGGCCCTTCTCGGGAGGATCTGAGTAAGGAGCAACAGTGCTGCCCCTCTCTTGAACCCCCTCAGACAGCAGGCTGCTGCTGAGGCTGCTGGGAGTGCTAGTGGGTCCCATAAAGTTTATTGGGATGAGGGACTCCTATATTCTGAAGGTAGAGACCCAGCCCCTGGAGCCACCAGGAGGTTGGTAATACCTCAGAAGTTTAGGGGGTTCCTCTTGACCCTAGCACATGACATCCCTTTAGCAGGACACTTGGGCCAAAACAAGACCTGGGACAGGCTTGTTCCACATTTTCATTGGCCACATATGTCAGAGGACACAAAGGAGTTTTGTCGCTCCTGTGTCACATGCCAAGCCAGTGGTAAGGCAGGTGGCACAACAAAGGCCCCCTGATACCACTACCGGTGGTGGGGGTACCCTTTGAAAGGGTAGGGATTGACATTGTTGGTCCCCTTGACCCTCAAACTGAATCTGGGCACAGGTTTATCCTGGCGGTAGTGGATCATGCCACCAGGTACCCAGAAGCAATTCCCCTGAGGACCACCACAGCCCCTGTGGTGGCAAGAGCCCTCATTGGAGTCTTCTCCAGAGTGGGTTTCCCAAAGGAGGTCATTTCTGACAGAGGTACCAACTTCATGTCAGGATATCTAAAAGCAATGTGGAAGGAGTGTGGTGTAACTTACAAGTTCACCACCCCTATCACCCACAATGCAATGGTTTAGTTGAACGCTTCAACAAAACCTTGAAAGGAATGATTAAAGGACTCCCAGAGAAGCTTAGGCAGAAATGGGACCTTCTTCTTCCTTGCCTGTTGTTTGCATACAGAGAGGTTCCACAGAAGGGGTTGGTTACAGCTCATTTGAGCTTCTGTTTGGGCATCCCGTGAGAGGTCCACTGTGTTTGGTAAAAGAGGGCTGAGAGTTACCTCTCAAGCCCCCAAACAAGATGTGATGGACTATGTACTTGGTCTCCGCTCCCGGATGGCTGAGTACATGAAAAAGGCAACCAAAAACCTAGAGGCCAGCCAAGAATTACAAAAAGCTTGGCATGACCAAAGGCTGTACTGACTGTATACCAGCCAGGACAGAAAGTGTGGGTGTTGGAGCCTGTGGCCCCAGCAGCCCTCCAGGACAAGTGGAGTGGCCCCCATACAATAGTTGAACAGAAGGGAGAAGTCACCTACCTGGTGAATCTTGGAACTCCCAGGAGCCCCCTGAGGGGGCTCCATGTCAACAGATTAAAGCCATATGTTGACAGGGCTGACATGGGCTTGCTCATGGCAACTGATGAGGACCAGGAGGAGGAGAGTGACCCTCTCCCTGACCTGCTCTCTCAGAACCCTGATGATGGGTCAGTAGATGGTGTTGCTTTGGCAAGCAGCCTCACTGACCATCAGCAAACTGAGTGCAGACAAGTTCTGCAACAGTACCGACATATGTTTAGCCTGACCCCTAGTCAGACTTCCTGGTGCACCCATGAGGTGGACACTGGAGACAGTCTGCCTGTCAAGAATAAGATCTACAGGCAACCTGACCATGTCAGGGACTGTATCAGGACTGAAGTCCAGAAAATGTTGGAGCTAGGTGTAATTGAGCCTTCAGATAGCCCTTGGGCTAGTCCAGTAGTCCTGGTACCCAAGCCTCATACCCAGGGTGGTAAGAAAGAAATGAGGTTTTGTGTAGACTACAGAGGCCTCAATGCAGTCACTAGGACTGATGCCTATCCCATACCAAGGGCAGATGAGCTGATTGATACTTTGGCCTCAGCCAAGTATCTAAGCACGTTTGACCTGACAGCTGGCTACTGGCAGATCAGGTTAGCTGATGATGCAAAAGCCAAGACAGCATTTTCGACCCCTGTTGGGCACTACCACTTTGTGGTGATGCCCTTTGGATTGAAAAATGCACCTGCCACTTTTCAGAGGTTGGTGAATAAAGTTCTGACAGGGATGGAAACTTATTGCTCAGCTTAACTAGATGATATTGCTGTCTTTAGTTCCTCCGGGCAGGATCACCTTGTCCACCTCAGGAATGTTTTGGAGGCCCTGCAGAAAGCAGGCCTCACTATCAAGGCCACTAAGGGCCAGATAGGGCAGAGTCAGGTTGTGTACCTGGGCCACCTTGTAGGTGGAGGCCAGGTTCAGCCTTTACAGAGCAAAATCCAAACCATAATGGAATGGGTTGCTCCAACCACCCAGACACAGGTGAGAGCCTTCTTAGGCCTGACTGGGTACTATAGGAGGTTTGTCAAGGGATATGGATCTATAGTGACCCCCTTGAATGATCTGACCTCAAAGAAAATGCCAAAAAAGGTTCAGTGGACAGCTAGCTGTCAAAAGGCATTTGAAGACCTAAAGCAGGCCATGTGCACTGCCCCCATCTTACAGAGTCCAGATAACACCAAAAAGTTCATTGTCCAAACAGATGCTTCTGAGCTGGGTGTGGGAGCTGTACTGTCTCAACTGAATGATGAAGGTCAAGACCAGCCAGTAGCTTTTATTAGCAGAAGGCTGACCCCTAGAGAGAAACGTTGGTCAGCTATAGAGAGGGAGGCCTTTGCTGTGGTGTGGGCCCTGAAGAAGCTGAGGCCATACTTGTTTGGCACTCACTTCATAGTTCAGACTGACCACAAGCCCCTCCTATGGCTTAAACAAATGAAAGGAGAAAACCCAAAACTTTTGAGGTGGTCCATTTCCCTACAGGGGATGGACTATACAGTGGAACATAGACCTGGGACCCAACATGCCAATGCAGATGGACTCTCAAGGTATTTCCACTTTGAACACGAAGACTCAACTGGTCAAGGTTAGTTTAGTGTCCCTGCGTTTGGGGGGGTTGTGTAGGAGAGTAGGATCTGCCTCTTATGTTGCCCCCACTTTTTTCCTGATGTTTACACTGGTTTCTGGCTATAGTCTGGCTGGGCCCCTGCTAATCAGGGCCCCAGCCTCTCTGTTCTCTCTAAACGATTTGGAGTGCACTCTAGGTGCACTAGTGATTGGATACTGTGGCACCTTATGAGTCCCTAGTATATGGTACCTTAGGTACCAAGGGCATAGGTACTTCACAGGCCTACCAGGGGCTGCAGCATGTATTATGCCACCCCTGGGAAGCAGACTAAATCTGACACCACAGGCCTGCTACTGCAGCCTGGGTGAGGTGGTGCTAGCACTCCTCACTGAGATATAGGTTCCCTATATCTCACCTACACACACATATAACCCTATCAGTCACCCCTAAGGCAGGCCCTATCAATCCTGAGGGCAGGGTGCTTGGCTTCTATGTGAGGGGGTGCCTCTGCCTGAGCAGGGCCCCTCTGCAGCTCTCAGAGTCCATTCTCTGGTGCTGTTTGTGGATGCTGGTTAAACCATATACTTTTAAATGCATTATATCCTCGCGGTAAAATGCTAACTTTGGAATGGCTGCATCGAAACATGTCGTGTTTGGTGTCAAACATCTTGGAATACTACCCCCCTGCCAGTCCTGGCGGTGGGGGTAGCATTCCACCCTTCTAGAGGGATAGACATGTACCTGCTGTGAAAACGCGGTAGAATCCTGCAGAGCCCTGGCATCACAAAATGGATGCCACCAGTCACAGACACTGGGCTGCCCTCCTGCTGATGACCAACACTCGCAGTGGAGGAAGCCCAACAATGAGATATCCTGTCCCAAGGGGGTGTGACCACCTCCCAGACAGGGTTTAGTGTATTGGGGCTGGGTGGGTGCACTCTTAGAGTGCTTTGAAGTCCTGCACTGGGGGAGCAGAAGGCTCCTCTGTGCATATGCCAGTTCAAACCGGCTCAGGGGCTACCTGCCCCTGCTCTGGCGTGAAACTGGACAAAGGGAAGTGGGTGTAGCCACCTACTCCCCTGACCCTCCCATAGGTAGGGTCATAGAGCTAGTCCCTCCCTTTCTTTTAGTATAAGAGGGGGAACCTGTGCATTGCACCCTAGATTTCCCTGGATGATGCTCTGAAGACGAATCCCGGACCTTCGACGTTCCACTACCTTTGGAAGACTAAAGAATCTCCCTTGGAGTCAAGGAGTGACTCCCCTGCTTGGCAGGCACCAAAAACAACAAACGACGGTCGCAAACTACGCTGCTCCCGCCGGAGTCCGAAGTCCCTGCAGCCCAAGAAGTAAATTTCCTGACTTCTCAAAGGCCATCGTGAGTCCCCAGCGAAGCTGAGGCCAGTGGACCGCAAGAGTAACGAGGAACCGCGACCCCTGTGTACTGTGCACTATTGTCGAGTGCAACCCCTTCACAACGTTCCGCGAACTTGTGCTTTGGACCACGTGTGGTCCCAGCCTCCAGCAGGAATCCCTCCTAAGATCAGAGGCCTACCACGTCCCGAGTGACCGTGGGCCCCTGTGAGCGAATCCTCCCGAGGCGTCTTCGCGATCCCTTGCCAGCCAACTTGTGGGTCCCCAGAAGACTTTCTAAAGAAACCGAAGGGCTCCCCTGGTTGCTCCAGGCCTGCCCTGAGTTACTCTCGCTGGGTGAGTCCCACAGACCTTGCTGGTCTGCGCCATTGTCTCTTCACACTTTCCCCGAGACTTGCTGTTACCACGGCTTGTTGGCTCCGATCGAGTCGCCAACACTGCAGTAAGCTGCAGACATCGTGGGTCACGCTGAATCCAGCTCCTGGTCATCGTCAACGCCTCCTGGACCTCGTGGCTGAAGAGTCAAGGCAACTGCGAATGACCGGAATCTTGCGACGACGGTGGGCATCCATCTTCTTTGCCCCGAGTCACTGCCAAGTGACTTTGAACACTGTCCCCTCTGCTTTCAGGTCTTCCATCTTCCGAATCCAGGCTTGGATTCCTCCGGACACTTCTCCTGTCGCCGCAAGCAGCAAGTCTTCACTGGCTCCCATTGAAAACGACGCCGCGACCCGACACCAAAGAACACCTATGCACCCGGCTCCCCTGGGTGAGGTAACTTCAGCACTACGGTGCTCCTGTGGGTGTGGGCCCTAGAACAACTTACCCTGTAAGTGACTTGCTTGTAGCTTCCCTCGAAGTATCCTAAAACTCTAACTTTCTAAGTGCGACAATTGCGCTGACTCGTACAGGGTTCGCGTCTGTGTTAGACACACCGCGTCCATCTCCTTTGCAACACTATCTAGAACTGTATCCTTCGACTCGTACTGAGTCTGATCGGTGTTCGCCTCGAACACACAAAGGGCCTGTAACACTGAGATCTCCATTGCACTGACTCGCACAAGGTTCGCGTCTGTGTTAGACACAGCGCGTCCATCTCCCTTGCAAATCTATCCATAACCGCGTCCTTCGACTCGTACAAGGACCGATCGGTGTGTTCGCCTCGAACACGCAAGGGACCTTTTACATTGATATCCCAATTGCGTCTGAGCGCATAGACTCGCACAGGACTCGCACCGGTGCCAGGTCACCGCGTCCGTCCCCTGTGGGTCTCCTACAACTACCTGGGGTGGTTCTTGGGGGTCCCTCGATTCAAGATTGTGATATTTGATTGTGCTAAACTTATTTTGATAACATTTGACTTGTACATATGTTCCTGACCTCTAATCTCATAAAGAGATTAGTAGAGAGTGTTTATTAATAAATACATATATATTTGATATATATACCTGTGTGGTGTCTTTTCATTTGGTGATTCAAGAGATTGTGTGGTAAAACAAGCTGCTTTACATTCCTTCAAGACTTAGCCTGAAGGCTGCTCTCCACAGCTACCACTAGGATAGCTTTCTATAAAGGTTGTCTTAAACCTATCTACCATAAGAGTCGAATTGTTCTGGTGCAAGGTGTCCACTTTAATTAGTGAACAGCATATACCAGGCCAACTTCTCACACTGATTCATCACATGGAGGTGGGGTTTGTCCCTGGGCGCTCCTCCAGGAACCACCTCTGAACATTTGCTCGCACCCTATGCTCAGACACAGACCTGCGAGAAAATGACCTCTCCCTCTCCCTGGATGCCAAAAAAGCATTTGACAGTATCGAGTGGGAATACCTGTTTGCGACACTCTGAAGATTCGGCCTGGGAGAGGACTTTATAGCTAAGGTCCGGTGGCTACATCACTCGCCCTCCACCCAGGTCAAATGTGGGGGCCTCCTCTCGGATCTGTTCCCAGTTCGCCGGAGGCTTCCTCTCGGATCAATTCTCAGTTCGCCGGAGTACCATATACCTCTTATAAAGACATTTATAAGGGATATGTGGTAAAAGGGACATGGATATTAAACAGGTTTACTTATCAAGGATCAACCTTCCTGTTCATTCTTGCCATGGAGCCTCTTATGTCCTCTCATTGTTAATCCCCACGATTGACCGGCATCCCAATCCCCGGAGGGACAGCGACCATCTATCTCTACACAGACGACATCCGGCTCACACTCTTGGACCTATCCTGCTCCCTCCTAGCCCTCTTGGAAGTGATCTTTGACTTTGGTGCACTCTTGGGTTACCAGATCACCTTGGATAAAAGCGAAGCGCTGCCAGTGTCCTGGGTGACCACCCAAGGCGTGGTCTCAGACTGACCTTTTCAGTGGAAGTCCTCACGTTTAAAGTACTTGGGGGGTTCTTAATCGGAGGCTGGACAGCATGGAAGCAGACAACCTGAACCCCCTGTTGGCACGCATGAATTGGACTTTGAGAAGTGGGTCCACCTCGGCCTATCATCTGGGGGTTGTCCCACCCTAGAATGGCCAGCGACAAACTCATGGCCCATCGCTCATGTGGAGGCCTGGGTCTCCCCTCCGCTGAACATTAGGCCCTGGGTCTTCACTTGGCGCAGCTCGCCTCCATGCTCTCCAGGACACTGGGTCCCCCGTTGTGGGTGACAGTGGAGAGGACCCTGCTGAACTGCCCGCAGGGGCTCTCTTTCCTGTATAGGGGTGCTACCCCTTTCCCGGGTCCCAAGAACCCGATGCTCCATGTGATGCCCAAATCATGGCAGAGGGCTCACCGCCTTTTTCGAGGTGGACGCCCACCTTCATGAGCATGTGCCTCTGTGGGGTAACTCTGGCCTCAGAATCGGTGGTGAGGTTTTGAACTAGGGCGTGTGGCGCGATGCTGGCATCCACACCATCAAACAAGTACTTCACCATGGGGCCCTCAAATCCTTTGCAACACACCAGGAGGAATTCGGCCTCCTGTCCTACCAGTCCTGGCGATATCTTCAGCTGCGGCATTGCCTTGGTCCATCCTGTCCTCTCCTGTGGTTGCCTACCTCAGGGCGTGGGGTCATTTCCGGGAGCTGATGTCTGGCTTCTAAAGCCTGTGGAGTTGCCCCTCTATTCTCCTTGCCCCTACTCCTTGTCTTTTGAGCCACCACCTATTCTCCTTGCCCCTATTCTCCGCATTAAGTGGCAGGCCAGACTCCAGATGGAACACGAGCCGGAGGATGGGTGGATCTTGAAGAGGTGCTGGACCACGACGCTAGAGAGGCACGTCTGAAGTTCGACCTCTTTAAGTCTCTGCATGACTGGCACTGGACCCCGGCAAAATAGCAGGCGGTGGGTTTGCTGCCGTACATGGACTGCTGGCACTGCAATAGCGATTTATGCGACCGGGTTCATGTACTCTATGAATGCCTCACAGTCCGACTCTTCTGGGAGGTGGTTGGCTCCACTCTCAGTGAGACCTTTCTGCTCACAACCCCTATGCCCAATACTTTGATTGTCCTGCATGACCTCTTGGACTTTCCAGACCTCTTGCAATCTGTAAGGTGCCTACTTCATACAGTGCTTGGACGGCGAAGAACTGCATCCTCTGCCACTGGATATGTTGTACAGCGCTTTGATACCCAAGGGCATGTTTGCCCTTTATAAAACTCTCTAAATAAAATACATTTTTTTTAAATTATAAAATTAAATTGGTATCTTTTTTTATCCAAATTGCTGAGTCCAATGATCATGCAGTTATTCAGAACAGCTACAGCACCATACTCGTTAGTCACTTTTTTGTGTATATTTTCAAGTACTATTATTTTTAGTTTGTCGTAAAATAACCTGATGCTATTTAAGTGGGTTGGTTTCAGTCTAGATGATTTGCATTTTCAATAAAGGTTTGCATCTTCCTATGGCATAACGATCTTTTGCGACCAGGTTTCTGGAACTTTGACCCTTATTTAGAGTTCTGGCTACAGGATACTCTGGCAAAACATGGTGGCTATCCCATCCACTGAATTACAATTGCCATAGGCTATAATGCATTTGTAATATGGTGGACAGGACATCTAGCATATTTGTGAAGGAGTAATCCCATCCACTCAATGCTAAATAAGGCTTTAAGTCATCATTAAAATATTTTCTCTGCTGTCTATTAAATGTATTTTGAATTTTTCCTAAAATAAAGAGATTATTTTAGGGGAGGAACAATCTAGCAAAAAGTGGGCCCTTAACTGCATTTCCTTCCTGTCGAATGACTGCCACTTTTTAGAACATAATTATCCCCACCTGTGCCAGATTTACAAGGAGATTAAATTCTACTCCAAAAGTAACAAATACATATTTTAAATGAATGTTTCTAAAAATCTGGTTTGGTATGAAAGGAATACCTATGACTCACACCAAAATGCCTAGCAAACAAGCATCTAGTTTTTTAAATACCACATGTATTTCATTTGATCGGGACATAACCTTTTTACAAATATGCTATTATTAAAGACATTTATAGGGGCATGTGGTAAAAGGGACATGGGTACCAAACAGGTGTCCTTATCAAGAATAATTTTGTATCATATCGTGGTATTTGTGACAAAATATTTGAATATGCCTTGACTTCTGTTGCAAACCTATAGCTAAGTTTATTTAATTTGACATATTTTACTAAATGCTATTATTTAAGGTATTTAAAAGGGATTATGTGGGCATGAGCATTAAACATGTGCCCTTATTAAAGCCTAATGTATCAAATGTTGGTTTTGTCAGAAATTTTCTATTTCTAAACCAAATTATTGTAATGCTCTTTGATCTTCTGTAGCAAACCTTTTGCTCCAATACTACATTTTAATATATTGGTTGAGACGGTCAAAGGTAGTGGAGGAATACTAGCTATATATACCTGCAACATTAATTTACAGACTGGCTGTGCTAAATTGTAGTTTTGAACATGAGTCTCAAGAAAACCAGAATAGTACTTTTTTAAGGAATGGTCATTATTAAATCCTATGGATAGAGACTATCTGTTTCAGAGTCTTTAGTCATACAAGAGCTATTTGTATATGTGCTTTAATTGAGAGGATCAAAAATCCGTAACTTTGTCCGATATCATTATTATTAACTGGATTTTTCACTCACAGGAGTGTACTTAGAAGTACTGCTATTTGTCTAATTTATGTTGCCATTTTTATAGGGCAAATGTGGTGCAAGGGCCTTAAAGTGCTTTACAACAGACGTTTTTAGGCACAGGGAGATTGAGTGATTTGCCAGAATCGCAGAATGTTGGGATTCGAACCTGATACTCCATGTTCTATTGTCGGCAGCTTTACCCACTGGCCTGCATTTAAAAGTAAAGAAATGGAAATGTTTTATCTTCTCATCTATGAGTGTCTTGGGGTTACACATTGCATTAAAATCCGAGTCTTAAATAATTCCCTAACCAGAATGTTGTTAACATACGTTATCAAAAACCTGTTCTAGCAAATCAATAAAGAGCTTTAAAATGTGGTATTTGGGATAAAAATAAATATTCAACGTAATCAATTTCTGGTTGAAAACATCAAGCTATCTCAAATTGTTAACAATTTAAATTCAAATCACTAATAAAACCTTGCAATATATTATTTAGTGCCTCTAATAACCCACTTTTATGTTGTTCCTTCTCTTACTTGTGGGAACTGCCATCTGAATTATGAAACTCAAAGCTTGCAGACATTTCTCCTCATGTATGCAGATCTCCTGCTGTGGCATTACTGGGCCAGCTTGTCTTAGAATAAAAGAGTACCATAACTTAATAAAACTACTAAATCATTATCTCTTAAACCTACTGAATGTTATATATACTGACAATTATTCCAACTTTCTCATTTTCAATTGCCCTATATTAATTCAACAGTATTTTGCCTACAACTTTTTGTAACTGTGTTTTTTGTGCAGTTGTTTATCAACACGAAGATAACATCTTTTCCAGGGTCATTCAGGTTATATAGCTCTGCTATATATAATCCTACTAGTCACAAATCAGCATTTCAGCGTGACATACCTCTTCCCCATAAGTAACCCCCTCAGCTGTCTGAACAGGTTCTAATAACTGAAGGGAGTACAGCCACTGAAGGATAACCCGAATCATTGCCTATTAGAACATTCTTCCGGCAACTGAACACATAATTCCAAAGCCTCATGCTCCCTTCTAAGCATATTTCCACTTGAATATTACTCACGAAATTAAAAGCAGCATGCCTAAAGCTGACCTTGTTTTACTTATTTAGAATAAACAATCTAATCTTGCCCTGCTCACTGAGGGGCCTTGAGGCTGAATGTTTTTTTAAACCTAAGATCTAAGATCCCATCTTGCTTGTTGTATAGCACTAGTCACTGAAGCAAACCCAGACAACAAGAGTAAGAGAAGCATATCCTCCATAAACTGCACCACCAACGGGCAGCCGGGCACGGCAGAGGTGGTTGGAATGGAAAACTCCCTTCCATGGTAGGGGGCGTGCACCGCTGCCCTGAGTGCCCCGGCTACAATGGCATCTAGATCCATGGTGCTGATTGTTTCTGTCGTGCAAACACTGTTCATGTTTGTACGCCATGACATAGTCCTGTCTCATGGATTGGGGTCTTGTTGGACCGGAAGGGGCTCCCAAAGAGGCTACTGCTTTTGCCAGAAGTCAAGCAGCATGAGCGCGGTGGTGGCAGCATACCATGAAGTGATCAGTGGAAGTGAACAGGCCTTTTTACCTATATCACTGGACGGAGACCTACAGGTTCACTCGTAAAGTTCAGCTGCAGTGTGCTTAACTCACCCTTGTCCTACATCAAGTTTTTATGTACCGCTGTGCAGTGCATGTAGGTACAGGTGTATGCTGTGTGTATGTGTGCCTGTGAATGGTACGATAAATCAAAGGCAATGGGTTCCATTTTGGGAGAACCAGGGCTGACTGGAGGAGCATGTGGAGGTAGAGGAATCCCCCAGACAGATTTGTGGATTGGTGCATTCCTGCGAGCTGGGTGGAACATACACTGGAGAAAGGCGAGCCAGGCTCTTCAGTGCACTTCAAATGGTGCTCTTTGATTCAGGGACATCTCAGGAAGCAGATGGTGCAGATAAAAGAATCATAAAGAACAGGGCTGGGGCCCTGGGGTAACCTTTTGATGCACATACCACTGTGGCTGACATCCAGGGGTAAACCTCTGGTCAATCCCATCACCTGTGTTGTGGGGCTATCACATTTGCAGTTGCTCCTGTTATGACGGACTGATTTCTGGAGGAAGGGCAGGAAAGAGGAGTAGGCACTTCAAAAGGAAGCAGACCCCCAATACAAACTTCAAAGACTCAGACCCTAAACCACATTTGGTGTCTGGAAATGCACTACAAGAAGGAGAGCTCAAGGCCTCTAAAATTGGGAACTGTCAAGCAGCCAGTCGGGCTGTGAGAGGAGGAGAAGCTCTGCAAGGCTTCTATCTGTGAGCAAGGCTGGTGGCTAAGGCTAGTCTCCCAACTGGGAGAAGGGACATCACCCAGGGAAATCCAAGACCACCTGCCCCCGGAGCCTGGATCACCAGTGCCTGCCTGCTTGCCAAGACCATTGTGCCCTGTGCATAAGAGTGGAGCATTTGGAGGGAGCACAGTCCAGTGGGGGATCATTCGAGTGGATCTCTGTAGTGTTGTGTGAGGAGACAGCTGCTGCACTGATCAGGTATTGCCTGTGTGCAGATTCAAGACGGTGACCCCATAGGCCAAAGGGGGGCCACTATGAAGTTAGCCATGGTTGCACCAATCTGGCCACCCCCCAGGTGCAAAGTGAAATCGGTGACCCCGTATGCCAGAGCGGGCTGGCATGAAGATTATTGCTGTGCTGATCGGCCATATCCCGTGTGCAGAGTGAAGTTGGTGACCCTGTGTGCCAGAGGGAGCTGCCGTGAAGAGGAAATTACTGTTGTGCTGATCGGTCCGCCGTGTGCGGAGTAAAGTCAGTGCTCTCATATGCCAAAGGGACCACAGTGAAGAACAAGGGACATAGTCTGGCTCAGCTGCTGCTGAGAGGAGTAGACGCCATGGTGACCTGTGCATGCCTGAGCTCCGACAGAGGATCGGAACCTCAGCAATCATACCTCCCCATAGTGAGGAGGATCAGAGGAACTTACCATCTCACCGGAGGAAGCTAAGTGGATGCCCAGCCAAAGCCCCAGCAAAGCTATGAGTGCTACTCGCCGTCAGCAGCCATTGCAGCCCTCTGTGACGTTTGAGAGAAAAACGCCCACGGAGACTCTGGTAGCTCAACCCCTGCAGGAGAGGGTAAGACTGATCGCAGGGTCAGAAGACCCCGAGGGAAGTTGTTCTGACTGCATATCGCTTTGGGTGCTGGAACACTTTTGACTTTGGAAGAGTCGAAGTGGGGACTCCTGAGACTCGCACTACAAGTGGGGCTTAACAGGAAAATAGCCTATAGTGACTGGGGAATAACCATTGGTGAGAGGGAAGTGGGACTCAGGGACCTACCTATCGAACACTAGAACCTCAGGGGACTGTGCATATTGCTTATGTATGCTGTATTTTGCTTTGTGTTTGCATATAAACACTCCTTTTTTCATAAAAGCAAGTATTTGACTGGACTATCATTTATTGCTGCTATTGTACATATTTTGAGTTTGAGTCTGTGTTGCCCCAATCTCCCCCCCCCACCACACACCATCCTGCATCTACCTCCCCTGAGAAGCCTTGGACTGCTCGACTCACCCTACTACTGAGAGTCAATTGCTGAAGGCGTACTTGGCCCAGTTGCTCCGGCTCTATAGTAAGTCAGGCCAGGGACATCAGGATTAAAAGGCCTCAAACCCCATGGTTGGGCCCAGTAGCTTCTGCTCACCCCATGGCCCTCTGAAAGGGGTTCTGACAGAGGCAATATATCATCATGTCTGAGGACTGGCCTGGTTGAGTTCTGTGATTTATTTCCACAATACAATTTCTCTAGAGTCTCTAGAGCATAAAACATTGGCAGCATTTCTGATCTTTCCTCTACTTGTTGGACAGTGAGAAATTGGAGACTCTGGTGCGGTTTGCTTGTGCAGCAACTTTGTAGCTAATGCACTGCATTAGCACAGCAATTGTTTTCCGATGTAGACTAAACACATGTTGCAGGCTGTAATACTCCAGGTGACCCGGTCACCCTGTACTTCTACCAAGTCCTCCACTCCACAGCCAACGAATCAGTCAATACAATGCACAGCAGCAAACAAACGCTCTACTTCTTTCCGCATCAGTCACGGCAGAAGTGAGGTTTGAGAAATGCGTCCAAGATTCAACCTGGATTATGCTCCAGATGCTCCAAGCTACCACAGGCAGGAGTTTAGTGCAGCTCTTTGCAGGGCACCACTGCTCAAGTGCTGCGCTGTCACCAGGGCAGCTAATGCGTTTATCTTTCCTAGTGAGGCATCTAAAGCTGGGATTTATTCAATTTAAAAAATGGCGGGGTTCCAAATAATTCAACATTTTCTTTGATGCTTTTAAAGACAAAAGAAAGAATAGTATTATGGATATTTTATTCTACGCTGAGGATAAAAATGAATATACTGTACCCCTCTCCTCCTCGTTTTAATGTTTTACCTGATCTGTGTTACAGCCATTAACACAATGATTTTAAAGTGACTTTGAAGCTAGAAAATCAGGCTGCCATGCCTGAACTGGCCTCAAAGACTATATTAGAAAGCAGAGGTTTCTGTCACATGTCCCTCCACCACAAACCGCATACCAATGAACCCATAGGCGCAGAAGTATAGCCATGGGCACTGGAATTATGCGGCAGGGAGGGCCTAACTATGCGGCAGGGTTGTGTAAATTATGCGGCAAGAAAAGAGGAATTATGCGGCACATTTCATCACAGTATTACGTCCTTATTTTGACACTTGAGCTACACAGTATAGTTCTCTTACCCTTTTCCTGAACTGAGTCCTCGTTCAGGCATCTTTTTACGTTAGAGACCTCACGTGGCTGGCTGATCCTGGAGCTCAGTGGAAGCAGCAGGAGCCCAGTGGACGCTGCAGAGAGAGTTCGCGTTCTTCCTGGGAGGAAGGGTGGAGGAGTGCGGGAAAGGGCAGAAAGGAAGGCCACACCCCGAACGAACTCTGCCAATCATTATCCCTGCCACCCTCCCTCCACCGTGAATATTAGATTTCATGTTGTCATGGACGTCATGGGCACGAATAATGAAGCCGGCAACGTTCTCTCTCTCACCCATGAAGAACAAAGGGTGCGTATTAATTATTAATTAACCGGATCCACCTCTCTGCTGTTCCTGCTACATGCGACCTACCCGAACGGGTTCTGAAGCAGGAGTATAAAAGGCAAACGAGGACTTTTTTTTGCCAAAACAATATTTCCAAAACTTCACATTATTTTCGTTTCTCTTGCTATTTGTACAGCCCCACAGCAACGTCTGCCGACTTCTTTCGCATCAGCGATATGAAACCGGTTAAGTAATGTGAAATAGTTTATCAATAAATAAATAAATGTAGAAATTCAGCCACTTGCCAGCATAACACAGAACAAGCCCCTAAACTATGTAGCACCTTTGACTGTAAATGGTTACAACTCACATCATTAAATTACAGAAATCTTCATGTCAATGCGGTAATGCGAGATAATTGGCTACTTCTGTAATGGAGACGGCACCGTCAGCAAATAGTGGCTTCACTTCTTAGTGAAAGTACATATCTTTCATACATGGAGGTTTATAGAAGTATTATTTGCTTTTTGTCATATAGCTTTTCTTTTGCATCTCATACATTCTCAGTTCGATTAATGGTCACATCAAAAGAGAGAAACTACCCGCAAACTATTTCTTTCAAATTTGTAATCAATACCTACGAAGAAGGAGAACTACTGGACCCTGGGCATAATTTCATAAACTATGCACTGCAATTTGTGCACCTTGTTATGCATTCCATGGTTTGCAAATCAGAAATTTGCACCATGGAACATGTTCCACGGTGCACAATTTAGAATGTCACCCTAGTTACTAGCAGCATTACCATCAGGTTTTACCTTATTATTATTATTATTATTATTATTATTAAAGAACTTGTAGAGCGCAGCTACCCAAAGGGTCTCCCGGCGCTAGAGCAGACAGCAAACAGGGTGCAAGCCCGAAAGCAGAATCCACTGAGCTCAGTCAGGGCAGTTGAAGAGCAGAGTCTTCAGATTCTTACGGAACGTAAGTAGAGAATGGCAATTCCTGAGAGCTATAGGAAGGGAGTTCCAGAGTTTAGGGCCTAAATATGAAAAGGAGCGGCTTTTCATGCAGGCCAGAAGAAACCTGGGCATGGTACACAGGGCGAGGTTGGCTGATCTCAACGGCCGGGTGGGCACATAGGGTAACACCAGACCTTGTATGTATGAAGGCGCGAGGCCGTGCCTAGCTCAGAACCAGTGCTTAATTTGTAACATATTAAGTGCCAGGGCTCTGACCAGGGGGCCACTGCAGCTTGCACCACACATCGCCCTTGTCATCGCTGCCAAAACAACTACTATCCATCTCTCTCGCATGTAAATGCGACAGTTCAGATTATTCCAGGTCCCCAAAGCTAAAGGAATGGCTGGGGAGGTAGGTATTAGCACTATTTTAATGTATATTGTATTCCTAAACAACCGTTGTTCTGCTCATCTCTAAATTAGATGAGCAGCGCCACCATGTGGTAGACTGTCAACACCATACTTAGCACAGTTAGGTGCCGGTGCCGAGCACCGGAAACCAATTAAGTGCCGGGGCTGAGCACCAGAAAGCACCGGCTCAAATTAAGCACTGCTCAGAACATATAGCATAAGGCCTTAAATGTAATGCGCTTGTAGACCTTAAGCCAGTGTAGAGTGTGGAGCAAGGGAGAGACAGAAGTATATCTAGGCAACCGAAAGAGGAGGCAGGATGATCTGCAAACGGTGGATCACTG
The DNA here is from genome assembly GCA_963921515.1 of Calotriton arnoldi. Classification (NCBI taxonomy): domain Eukaryota; kingdom Metazoa; phylum Chordata; class Amphibia; order Caudata; family Salamandridae; genus Calotriton; species Calotriton arnoldi. The sequence continues at coordinate 180,991 of CAWUFW010000371.1, read as the reverse complement.
TAGGAAGGTGGAATCTGACTATATGGTTGCCCCCACTTTTTCCTGGTGTTTTGCTGGTTTATGACTTAGTTGGACTGGGACCCTGCTATTCAGGGCCCCAGTCTATCTGCTCTCTCTAAACGACATGGAGTGCACTCTAGGTGCACTAGTGATTGGATACTGTGGTGCCTTATGAGTCCCTAGTATATGGTACCTTAGGTACCAAGGGCATAGGTACTTCACAGGCCTACCAGGGGCTGCAGCATGTGTTATGCCACCCCTGGGAAGCAGTCTAAATCTGACACCACAGGCCTGCTACTGCAGCCTGGGTGAGGTGGTGCTAGCACCCCTCACTGAGATATAGGTTTCCTATATCTCTCCTGCACACACATATAAACCTATCAGTCAACCCTAAGGCAGGCCCTATCAATCCTGAGGGCAGGGTGCTTGGCTTCTATGTGAGGGGTGCCTCTGCCTGAGCAGGGCCCCTCTGCAGCTCTCAGAGTCTATTCTCTGGTGCTGTTTGTGGATGCGGTTAAACCATATACTCTTAAGTGCATTATATCCTCGCGGTAAATGCTAACTTTGGAATGGCTGCATCAAAACATGTCGTGTTTGGTGTCAAACATCTTGGAATACTACCCCCGCCAATCTTGGCGGCGGGGGTAGCATTCCACCCTTCTAGAGGGAGAAGACATGTACCTGCTGTGGAAACGCGGTAGAATCCTAAAGAGCCCTGGCATCACAAAATGGATGCCACCAGTCACAGACACTGGGCTGCCCTCCTGCTGATGACCGAAACTCGCAGTGGAGGAAGCCCAACAATAGGCATCCTGTCACAGGGAGGTGTAACCACCTCCCAGACAGGGTTTAGTGTTTTGGGGCTGGGTGGGTGCACTCTTAGAGTGCTTTGAAGTCCTGCACTGGGGGAGCAGAAGGCTCCTCTGTGCATATGCCAGTTCAAACCAGCTCAGGGGCTACCTGCCCCTGCTCTGGCGCGAAACTGGACAAAGGGAAGTGGGTGTAGCCACCCCTCCCTTGACCCTCCCATAGGTGGGGTCATAGAGCTAGTCCATCCCCTCTTTTTAGTATAAGAGGGGGAACCTTGCCATTGCAAAGCAGATAACCCCTGGACGACGCTCTACAGAAGAATCCTGGCCCTTCGACGTTCCACTACCTTTGGAAGACAGAAGAATCTCCCTTGGAGTCAAGGAGTGACTCCCCTGCTTGGCAGGCACCAAAAACGACAACGACGGTCGCAAACTACGCCGCTCCCGCCGGAGTCCGAAGTCCCTGCAGCCCAGGAAGTGGATTACCTGACCTCTCCCAGGCCATCGTGAGTCCCCAGCGAAGCTGAGGCAAGTGGACCCCACGAGTAACGAGAAACCGTGACCCCTGGGTACCGTGCACTAGTGTCAAGTGCAACCCCTTCACAACGTTCTACGAACCTGTGCTTTGGACCACGTGTGGTCCCGACCTCCAGCAGGAATCTCTCCGAAGATCAGAGGCCTACACCATCCCGAGTGACCGTGGGCCCCTGTTGAGTGATTCCGCCCGAGGTGTCTTCGCGATCCCTTGCCCGCTGGCTTGTGGGTCCCCAGAAGACTTCTTAAAGAAACCAAAGGGCTCCCCTGGTTGCTCCAGGCCTGCCCTGACTTACCCTCGCTGGGTGAGTTCCACAGACCTTGCTGGTCTGCGCCATCAACTTTTCTTTATCTCCCGAGACTTGCGGCTGCCAAGGCTTGTTGGCTCCGATCGAGTTGCCGACACCGCAGTCAGCTGCAGACGTCAAGGGACACACCGAATCCAGCTCCTGGTCGTCGTCGACGCCTCCTGGACCACGTGGCTGAAGAGTCAAGGCACCCGCAACCGACCTGAATCACTCGACGACGGTGGGCATCCATCTTCCTTGCCCCGAGTCACTGCCAAGTGACTTTGAACACTGTCCCCTCTGCTTTCAGGTCATCCTTCTTCAGAATCCAGGCTTGGATTCAACCGGACACTTCTTCAGCTCCCGCAAGCAGCAAGACTTCTTTGTTCGCCATTGAAAACGACGCCGCGACCCGACACCAAAGGACACCTGTGCACCCGGCTTCCCTGGGTGAGGTAACTCCAGCACTACGGTGCTCCTGTGGGTGTGGGCCCTAGAACGACTTACCCTGTAAGTGACTTGCTTGTAGGTTCTATAGAAGTATCCTAAAACTCTTTATTTCCAACCGCGACTTGCCCCATTGAAGTCAACGGCGATCCGCGCCTGCGTATCTACACTGCACGCGTCCCCCGTGGGTCCTTTACTTACCTGCCTTGGGTGGTTTCGTGAGGCCCCAGCACTTCTGAAGGCCCTAGGCCTTGTCTCCCTGCAAGTCGTTGTCCCTAAGTCTCTTACTTAGTATATGGTCTGAGTACGCCCCTAGGGCCCCAGCCATATTTTGTGCTTAACTTATTGTGAAACGTTGATTTGTGCATATGTTTGTCTTCTAATCTCATAAAGAGATTAGTAGAGAGTTATTTAGAAATAAATACATATATATTTGATATATATACCTGTGTGGTGTCTTTTCATTTGGTGATTCAAGAGATTATATGGTAAAACAAGCTGCTTTACATTCCTCCGAGACTTAGCCTGAAGGCTGCTCTCCACAGCTACCACTAGGATAGCTTTCTTTAAAGGTTGTCTTAAACCTATCTACCATAAGAGTCGATTTGCCCTGGTGCAAGGTGTCCACTTTAATTAGTGAACAGCATATACCAGGCCAACTTCTCACATTGGTGGGCAGCGTGTGGGATTCCAGCTTGCCATTGTTTTACCAGAAAATCTCTATTTGAATTACTAACTGAAAACCATTATAGGTACTCAAGGTACATATAAAGTCAAGCTTAGTATCAATAAGTTCTACTGAACTTAGAGCTGTGTGCCAAGGGATAGCACACCCTTTCCACAGCTCAAGCTAGGATCAGTAGGCCACAAACTAGTGTAGGTAGTACAACACTGCACAACACTAGAATGTCCTTAAGGGGTGGACCCAGTGGATCCACTCAGCCTCAGTATAAGGACATGGCTTTCTCTGACTTGAGAGCCATGTGTGTTGACAGACACCTGAGGCTAGGACAGAGTCCCTCAACACTACACCTGATAGATCTGCTGACAGCAGATGACCTTAGATTGGCTCTAGGAGCTAAAGGGTCTGAATCAGTGGGTGGGTCAGTCATAGTATCTGGGTCAGATGATGAAAATCAGAATGACCAAGACTCTGTGATTGAAGGGCCAGGCTTCAAGGGGCCTGAAAAGGACAGAGGAATTCTCCCTAAGAGAACTGACAGAGAGGAGGAGAGGCACAGATCCCTTCCAGGGAATCTGACCACTCTTATCACTCTGGCAGAGAATTTGTCCAGCAGAGGAGCTCATACTTTTCCTTAAGAGAGACCTCCTCTGAGAGAAGGTGCAAACTGCTCCAGTATGAGGAAGCCAAAGTGGCCCTCAGAACCAAGCAGTTGGCACTGGATAGGAAGCCCTGGAGATCCAGAGAGCTTCTAGAAAGAGGGGTTAGAACCCCCTGGTGGCAGCAACAGTGTCCCTAGAGGCAGAGAATATATTCCTGACCATAGGAACCTGAGCAAGGTTGTTCCTCCCTACCAGAGTGGGGATGATATCCACAAGTGGATAACTGCTATGGAGAGGGCCTGTAGAGTACAGCAGGTCCCCCAAAAGCAGTGGGCAGCAATCTTGTGGCTCTCCTTTTCAGATAAAGGAAGAGACAAGCTCCTCACTGTTAGAGAGGAGGATGCTGATGATTATGAGGTCCTGAAGAGTGCACTGATAGATGGGTTTGGCTTAACCACTGAGCAGTACAGGTTGAAGTTCAGAGATACCCAGAAGGCACAGACTCAGGACTGGACTGACTTTGTAGATTGTGCATCCAAGGCTCTGGAGGGTTGGCTGGTTGGCAGTAGGGTTACCGATTTCAAAGGATTGTATAATCTAATGATGAGAGAACAGATCCTTAATAATTGTCAAAACCAGCTTTTACACCAGTACCTGGTGGACTCTGATCTGACCTCTCCCCAAGAATTGGGAAAGAAGGCAGACAAATGGGTCAGAACCAGGGTAAGGCCTAAGAATCAGGGTGGTGACCACAAGAAAGATTCTACCAAGTCCCAAGAGAAAGGTGGGGATAAATCTAAGGATAAGTCCACTACAGGGCCCCAAAAGTCCTCTTCTGGGGGTGGGTCCCAAACTCCTTCCTCTCCTGAAAAGAAACCCTATTGCCATGTCTGTAAAAAGCCTGGGCACTGGAAATCTGATCCCAGTTGTCCCAGGATTGGCAATAAAGAAAATGTTCCTCCAACAACTACTACTACCCCTCCTGGTACTACCAGTAGTAATCCTCCAGTTGGGAGTAGTGCACCCAAAAAGTTAGGTGCTTTTGCAAGAGGAACAGAGGTGGGCCCTAGTTCAGACAGGACCCCCTCAACAGACTCCTCAGATTCTGATGGTGGTATAGGATTTGCCACCTTTACCGTGGGTCCCACAGCATTGGGCAGGTACAGACTGGAGCCAATAATTAATGGTCAGAAAGCTGTGGCATTTAGGGACACAGGGGCTAGTGTCACCATGGTGGCAGGGAAACTAGTCCCCCTCACCAGCTTTTACCTGAGTTTAAATACCAGGTGACCAACATTGATGGTGTCAGAACAGAGCACCCCATGGCCATAGTCAATCTCAGCTGGGAGGGGGTCACAGGCCCAAAAGAGTGGCAGTGTCCCCAACCTTACCTGTAGATTGCCTGATGGGCAATGATCTGGAAATTTCAGCCTGGGCTGAAATGGAACACCAAACCCATCTGAGGATGTTGGGTGTCCCTGTAAAGGTTAGTGGGGCTGTGATGGCCACAGCCCCAGCCCAAGATTTTGGAGAGATGGAGCCTGGAAGAATGGCCCACTCTCCCCAGAAGAGAGCACAAGGGTTGAAGAAAAGTCTTCTTCCCTCCAGACAGTAGGTAAGGGTCAGCCTCCTCAGGGAACTGACCCTACCCCTAGTGAAGGAACTGCCACAGAGGTAGTCAGGCCTGGCCTGGCCCCACCCCTGATGGCAGAGGACCCTTCCAAGGTGGTACCCAGTCTGGAGCAGGTAAACTGCCCCTCTCTACCCTGCCTCAGTCAGCCCAGGGCTGCAGAGGTCAGGGAGGTCAGTGGACCCCCAGGGCCCCCTGTCCAGAGGAACCCCCATCAGCAGATTAGGGGCACCCAGTCTAGTAGCCCTAGCCAGGTGAAAATTCCTCAACCCACTGAGGGATCCCCCATACCTTTATGTAGGGACCTCCCCCAGAAGGACTCTGTTAGGCAAGGGCAAACCTGGAACCAAAAGGTTCCAAACATGCCATGTCCCTCCAGTGTTCCATCCAAAGGGACCCAACCCCCAGCTGTAGGCAGTCAAAGGTTGACCCTTAGAGCAAAGTGCAACTCAGTCATGGAAAGACAGGCATACATGGTGACCAGTGATCTGAGGAAGCTGAGGCCAACCTTCCTAGGGCCTCACTTCCCTACTCAGACACCCCACCAGCCTTGTACTTTACCAAAGCACACCAGAGGTAGTGATTCCCCATGGTGGAGACCCTCTCATACCCTTAGGGTGAGGGATTGCTTAGGGGACCATAAGACAGGGGGCAACCATGCTAGTGCAGGTGCTTCCTTATATGGCCACTTAATCAATAAAGGCTCAACTGGTCAAGGTTAGCCTTATCTCCTTTCGTTTGGGGGGTTATGTAGGAAGGTGGAATCTGACTATATGGTTGCCCCCACTTTTTTCCTGGTGTTTTGCTGGTTTATGACTTAGTTGGACTGGGACCCTGCTATTCAGGGCCCCAGTCTATCTGCTCTCTCTAAACGACATGGAGTGCACTCTAGGTGCACTAGTGATTGGATACTGTGGTGCCTTATGAGTCCCTAGTATATGGTACCTTAGGTACCAAGGGCATAGGTACTTCACAGGCCTACCAGGGGCTGCAGCATGTATTATGCCACCCCTGGGAAGCAGTCTAAATCTGACACCACAGGCCTGCTACTGCAGCCTGGGTGAGGTGGTGCTAGCACCCCTCACTGAGATATAGGTTTCCTATATCTCTCCTGCACACACATATAAACCTATCAGTCACCCCTAAGGCAGGCCCTATCAATCCTGAGGGCAGGGTGCTTGGCTTCTATGTGAGGGGGTGCCTCTGCCTGAGCAGGGCCCCTCTGCAGCTCTCAGAGTCTATTCTCTGGTGCTGTTTGTGGATGCGGTTAAACCATATACTCTTAAGTGCATTATATCCTCGCGGTAAAATGCTAACTTTGGAATGGCTGCATCAAAACATGTCGTGTTTGGTGTCAAACATCTTGGAATACTACCCCCCGCCAATCTTGGCGGCGGGGTAGCATTCCACCCTTCTAGAGGGAGAAGACATGTACCTGCTGTGGAAACGCGGTAGAATCCTAAAGAGCCCTGGCATCACAAAATGGATGCCACCAGTCACAGACACTGGGCTGCCCTCCTGCTGATGACCGAAACTCGCAGTGGAGGAAGCCCAACAATAGGCATCCTGTCACAGGGAGGTGTAACCACCTCCCAGACAGGGTTTAGTGTATTGGGGCTGGGTGGGTGCACTCTTAGAGTGCTTTGAAGTCCTGCACTGGGGGAGCAGAAGGCTCCTCTGTGCATATGCCAGTTCAAACCAGCTCAGGGGCTACCTGCCCCTGCTCTGGCGTGAAACTGGACAAAGGGAAGTGGGTGTAGCCACCCCTCCCTTGACCCTCCCATAGGTGGGGTCATAGAGCTAGTCCATCCCCTCTTTTTAGTATAAGAGGGGAACCTTGCCATTGCAAAGCAGATAACCCCTGGACGACGCTCTACAGAAGAATCCTGGCCCTTCGACGTTCCACTACCTTTGGAAGACAGAAGAATCTCCCTTGGAGTCAAGGAGTGACTCCCCTGCTTGGCAGGCACCAAAAACGACAACGACGGTCGCAAACTACGCCACTCCCGCCGGAGTCCGAAGTCCCTGCAGCCCAGGAAGTGGATTTCCTGACCTCTCCCAGGCCATCGTGAGTCCCCAGCGAAGCTGAGGCAAGTGGACCCCATGAGTAATGAGGAACCGCGACCCCTGGGTACCGTGCACTAGTGTCGAGTGCAACCCCTTCACAACATTCTACGAACCTGTGCTTTGGACCACGTGTGGTCCCGACCTCCAGCAGGAATCTCTCCGAAGATCAGAGGCCTACACCGTCCCGAGTGACCGTGGGCCCCTGTTGAGTGATTCCGCCCGAGGTGTCTTTGCGATCCCTTGCCTGCTGGCTTGTGGGTCCCCAGAAGACTTCTTAAAGAAACCAAAGGGCTCCCCTGGTTGCTCTAGGCCTGCCCTGACTTACCCTCACTGGGTGAGTTCCACAGACCTTGCTGGTCTGCGCCATCGACTTTTGTTCATCTCCCCGAGACTTGCGGCTGCCAAGGCTTGTTGGCTCCGATCGAGTTGCCGACACCGCAGTCAGCTGCAGACGTCGAGGGACACACCGAATCCAGCTCCTGGTCATCGTCGACGCCTCCTGGACCACGTGGCTGAAGAGTCAAGGCACCTGCAACCGACCTGAATCACTCGACGACGGTGGGCATCCATCTTCCTTGCCCCGAGTCACTGCCAAGTGACTTTGAACACTGTCCCCTCTGCTTTCAGGTCATCCTTCTTCAGAATCCAGGCTTGGATTCCACCGGACACTTCTTCAGCTCCCGCAAGCAGCAAGTCTTCTTTGTTCGCCATTGAAAACGACGCCGCGACCCGACACCAAAGGACACCTGTGCACCCGGCTTCCCTGGGTGAGGTAACTCCAGCACTACGGTGCTCCTGTGGGTGTGGGCCCTAGAACGACTTACCCTGTAAGTGACTTGCTTGTAGGTTCTATAGAAGTATCCTAAAACTCTTTATTTCCAACCCCGACTTGCCCCATTGAAGTCAACGGCGATCCGCGCCTGCGTATCTACACTGCACGCGTCCCCCGTGGGTCCTTTACTTACCTGCCTTGGGTGGTTTCGTGAGGCCCCAGCACTTCTGAAGGCCCTAGGCCTTGTCTCCCTGCAAGTCGTTGTCCCTAAGTCTCTTACTTAGTATATGGTCTGGTACGCCCCTAGGGCCCCAGCCATATTTTGTGCTTAACTTATTGTGAAACGTTGATTTGTGCATATGTTTGTCTTCTAATCTCATAAAGAGATTAGTAGAGAGTTATTTAGAAATAAATACATATATATTTGATATATATACCTGTGTGGTGTCTTTTCATTTGGTGATTCAAGAGATTATATGGTAAAACAAGCTGCTTTACATTCCTCCGAGACTTAGCCTGAAGGCTGCTCTCCACAGCTACCACTAGGATAGCTTTCTTTAAAGGTTGTCTTAAACCTATCTACCATAAGAGTCGATTTGCCCTGGTGCAAGGTGTCCACTTTAATTAGTGAACAGCATATACCAGGCCAACTTCTCACATCACTGATTTATCGGTACCCAGATACAAAACATTCCCGTAGTCCAATCTGGACGTTACCAGGGCCTGCAAGACCGTTCTTTGGGTATTCAAAGGAATATGCCAGAGGATTTTCTTGAGCCATTTGAGAATGAAAAAACAAGAGGCTGTGAGTTTGGAGACCTGCGGCTTGAGTGAAAGGTTCTTATCAATAATAAAGCCAAGATTCTTAACTTTGTTAACAGGCATGGGTAAGGGTACCAAAGAGACCGGCCAGTGGTTAACTTCCCAGAGTTCCGGATTATTGCCAAGAATCGTGACTTCAGTTTTATTGCCATTAAGCTTTACAGCATTTCTGTTCATCCAGCGGGCGACATTAGTCAAACGTTGCCTAAGTGGGGAAGGATCTAGGGTCTGAGCATTAGATAGTGAGAAAATAATCTGGGAATCATCAGCATAAGAAAACAAAGTGAGACCAGACTCCTCAATCAAGTCCATCAGAGGGCAAAGGTAAATGTTAAAAAGCAGGGGACTCAAAAAAGAGCCCTGCGGAACCCCTGAGGTCAGTGAGAGGGTCTTGGAAGTGTTATTAGCTGACGAGACCAAAAAAGTACGATCTTTCAAAAAAAGAGGACATCTACCTAAGGGCGAGGTCCACAATGCCTAGCGCCTCCAATCTGTCCAGCAGGATAGTATGTAGAACCATGTCGAAAGTCGCACTCAAATCCAAAAGGATAAGGGCGGCCAGTCTCACCGGAGTCGAGTTCTTGCCTAAGAAGTTCTGTGACTCCAAGCAGGGTGGATTCCGTACTATGACCTGCCCTAAAGCCGGACTGAGACGGATGGAGCAGATTACAAGAAGTAGCGAAAGAGGAGAGTTGAGTATTGACATGCTTTTCAAGAATCTTAGAAAAGGCAGGGAGAAGGGAAATAGGCTGAAAGTTAGACCAACAGAGAGGGTCAATGCCATCCTTCTTGAGCAGAGGGAGCACTACGGCATGCTTCCAATTCTGGGGGACATATCCCGTACTCAAGGAGGAGTTGAGGAGATCAAGAATTACAGTGAGAGCAGCATCGTCAGTCAATCTAAATTTAGACAGGGGAAGGGGATCTAGCGGAGAGCCAGACTCGATGGTATCTAATAAAGTATGCAACAATGCTAAATCCAAAAAGGGCCAGGCCTTGATTTCCAGGAGTTCTTCGGGCTTATCGATAGACTTGTGGGCAAAAGGATTCAAGACCGGTTGACCAAGCGCTTGGGTGGCAGCGAATGGGGAACTCACTTGAATGGGATCTGCTTCTAATTGCAGATGGATTAACTCTACCTTGCTTAGGAAAAAGGTGGCTAGCTCGTCACACTATTGTTGAGAAAGGGAGGGCAGCGGTGTAAAGGTTCTAGCTGCCGAAAGTTTATTCACCACTCTAAACAAACTCTTTTGGCAGTGTTGGGTGGTGGAGATCTTCTCTGTGTAATAGAATGCCCGGGCCAATTTGTAGAGGGCATGATATTTTTTCAAGGCATCAGCATAATCTGCCTTGGCCTCAGGTGCATAATGCTTCCTCCAGCCCCTTTCCAAGATTTTGCAGCGTTTTTTTTTCGCATCGGAGGGCTTCATTAAACCACGGGGCCGGGGGAAGCATTCTGCCTCTACCTCTTGTACACTTCCGCATGAGCAAATAGCATTTGTGCAAATAGGATATAGGCAACTACTGTATAAATCTGAATAATGTTAAGGGTGCAAAAATTGAGTTTGCACCTAAAACAAAAATGGAGTTTGCACCTCCTAAAATGATATTAGCACCGTAGTTGTAATCAGGATCCAGGTGTGTCTATTTAAGAGACCCATGTAGCAAGTGCAATATTCAGACATTCATCCATGTGGGACTTGCTATCCAACATTGGACTGCATCTGGACTGCATCTGAATCTCCAAGAAATTGAATAAAGTTACAATGATGGCAGATTCATTCGACAGAATTAAGATTCACTTCAGTAATGAGGCACGAAGGAATCGGTTTGTCCAGAGTCGATCACCCTTGCGCCCATCAAAAGAATATGCTACCCCTCTGCACGTGTTCGTCCACTTTCTAATGCAAATCTCCTAGAGAGGGTGCAGTTAAAAACTATTGGTATGCACAAGTCAAGAGAGAATATTCTTATATTCCTTCTGGGTTTGCATCTCACAGAGCATTGTTGACATAAAATGAAGCATGTGGATTTCAGTTTTTTCGAGGACGGGTATCCTCATCAAAGCAGGTGCTTTTTTTTCTCTAAATAGTAGAAAGCTTTGTGTGGCTCAGGTGGAAAAAGTATTCATCACAATGACTGAGCATGATATCACAGAAGACAATGGCAAGATGCACCACCAATAAATCACAAAGAGTGCAAGAGGATTATCAGAGTCTCCTGATGTCTCCCAGCTCATAGAATAATCAGTTTCAAAGTGGAGGGAAGATTGCCAAGTCAAGTGCTGTTTTCAAATACACTTTAGTTATCGCTACTTATGAGTAATGCATAAGCCTATACTATAGTAGTGACAAGAAAGCAACAGATGTTTGATGGGGATCCTCCCTCCCCAAGTCATGAAATGAAAATTCCAGAGCATTTTTAATTTCTTTCTAAAGATCTCCGTGAGTTGCAAACCCAGCAGAAGCACAAGAACAATCCCTTCTGCCTTTCACATACCAACAGTTTTGACAATACAACATCCAGGAGATCTGCAAAATCAACAACACTTTTTAGCAATACCAATAAGTGGGATGGAGAGGGGTAAGATGTGCATGTCAATGCTTTTAGTGATATCCTCATGGGACTCATCAACAATTTTCAGCACAACCACAGCATAAGAGGCAATGCACACAAAATGTTTTTTAGAGACTGTCCTCATGTAAGGCAGAATCGATTACCAAAGTCTCTCAGGAGACATGTTTGAGTCCAAATGGAGTAAGGAGTTACATTATGCACCCACTCAAAGTCTAAACTCAGTACTTCATGTGGTGGGACTCACTGCAAAGCATCAATACAGAATCTTCGTAATGTGTCGTACATGCTGTGGCCACTGGCTAAAGCACCAAGAATACCAACATTTTTGAATAACATGATAGACTTTTCATATGTCAGCACACTATCCCCAATTGCCAAAAGAGGTTCATCATGCCTGCTTTCGGGGACTCTTACAATACCACCTAGTTGTGTTTAATAGCACCATTGTTGGATTTCTGTGTGTGGGTATGCCAGTAATGCATCATGAGCAGGACAGTGGCAGACATACTGTGTTGTCACTTTCTTGTCTCTGTTCTGCTAATCTCTGACATACCAGTATGGGACTGGAGGTTCAACGTGTTTTAAGCTACAGTGTAAGCATCACACGTGGACCTTTTATCTGGTGTAAGGACAGCTGAATGTCGGACGTACTACTATACTGGCATATGACCATAGTGCCCTCTGCTATCATCAAAACCATTGTTACTTGGATGTAAGTCTTATGCAGTAATAGTTCTTCATCTAAATAAAGACGTGGGAATTCCTGAATATACGAGGACAAGTTATAACAGCTGATTGTGATAATGATTTCCCCTGCTTACGATGCAAGCTGAGACATCATCACCTCACAGAAGGATCACTATGTGTGCCTGCCAGGGCACATAAGGAAGTTTAGCTCCTGGCTAGGTTTACACATGCAAGGCCGAGTGTGATGCTCTGTCAAATAATGTTGCTAGTTTACTGCTTCTCACTCTCTTTAGCATCCTCAGTGTCCATGTTATTTTGAGTTGTATTATTTTTCTCACCATTTGTTTAATTCCCAAGGGACTGGTAGGCTCAGATCCTTTCTACAGTCTTATGAGGACAACAAGACAGGGCATCTTACTGTGAACATCCCTAAACTCACAGGTGTTGCGGTGGACATCTGGCGAATGTTGCTCTTTTCATCATGACTCGATAAATGACCTAACACCACAAACAGGAATAACTAAGGGTATGTGTGGGGGATTTCCAGAGCCAACGCAAGCGGTGGATCACAAGGGTTGTGACATCTGATAAGGTGACTGAAAGCTTCACCTTCCTCACAGCCATCTGGCGGGCTGTGCTTTACACTGTTTCAAACTCGGCATCAGAAAGTCCTTCACTCAGGTATCTCAAAATAATCTCACGCCCACGATGGTGAGTGTTGCTTTTTACTGTTTTAAAGTACTGAGAGAATCTGCTGGTGGATGCCTTGACCCTCTGTAGACCCTGTGACATAAGACTTGACTGTAAGTATCTGAGAGGAAGATAGGTGGACCTTGGGCACAGAGATGGAACAAACTCCGGTCTCCAAAGAACCTTAAATCAACAACACTTGGACTTACCATCAAACAAACAGAATGCCATTCTTAAATTGTGAAACAACAACTTACTGGGATCAGCTCAACATGTAACTTACGAAGTGTGAAAATGTACAGGATAAGAAAGTGGTACACGTCTTTTGATGGCTTATTTGTGTTTCTTTGTTTTAACAAAAACAGGAATGACAATCTTTCGCAATCATCCATTGCCTTTACTTTAAAACATGTCTTTATTGTTTTTTTAAAGAAAAAATACAAGAGGATACATCTCCACTGCCTCAGAACTATACAATAATTTGAGGCACAATAGAAATGAAGGGATAATAGTCAAATATCCATTATGAGAAGAGAACATGAAGAACTGTCAAGGAAATAGAGAAGAGGAGCTCTACTTCCAGGTAATAATAAGAGAAAACAACTATGCCTTGTGTGTCTGGGTATTCTAAACTTTAAATCCCACAATCTTTCTAGCACCATTTGCCACTATGTGTATCCCCCACTGGTCTTTTCTGTTAATATAGCTCATTTAACAGTAGCATAGCAAAATCACCCTGGTTACTAATGCGAGCAAGGAAATCAGACACCCCCCCATCCCCTGGTTTCATAGTATAAAACAGCCACTGAAGTGAAGTGGGTCCTCAAAGCTCTGGACTCCAGTGCCACTGCACCTGCTGCACTATTGGTAGCTACAACCGTGCCATTTGATATCCATTGTCCAAAGTTCCCCGGGATATTTTTTTTATAGTTTACAAAACTCAGAGTCCCCCATCCTCCACTTGCTCCACCTATGTCATGCGGGCTTCAGGGATACCGCATTGAAAGCAAGCACCATTCTCTCATACTGAACAACCACTGAGAAATCCCTGTATGCAGTGTTGAGCAATTGAACTGTGGATCAAAAAGAGCACTGATACAGGTGGGATCTGTGTCAAGAGGGTCGAGTTCAAGAATGTAATAATCATGTGTTGATATTTTCCTTCTTTTCACAGCACCACATCTCGTAGCCAGATAGATCAATCAATTAATCAATCAGGGAACTGTAAGCGCGCTACTCACCCGTGAGGGTCTCAAGGCGCTGAGGGGTGGGGGGGGGGGTTCCGCAGATCTGTTTAGCCGAAGAGCCAGGTCTTGAGGGTCTTCCTGAAGGTGTTCAGGGAGGGGTGCGTCTGATTTCTGCCGGTAGCTCGTTCCAGGTCTTGGCTGCAATGTGAGAGAAGGATCTTCCGCCTGCTCTGGCTCTGTGGATGCACGGGGTTTCGGCCAGTGCGAGGTTGGAAGATCGGAGGTTTCTTTTGGGTACGTGGAAGTTGATTCTGTCGTTGAGGTATTTGGGTCCGTTGTTGTGTAGGCATTTGTAGGCGTGAGTGAGGATTTTGAAAGTGACTCTTTTCTCCACGGGAAGCCAGTGGAGACTTCGTAGGTGTTGGCTGATGTGTTCGTGTCGGGGGATGCCGAAGACGAGTCTGGCGGCGGTGTTCTGTATTGTCTGGAGTTTGCAGAGTAGGGACTTGTTGATGCCGGCGTAGAGTGCGTTTCCATAGTCCAGTCTGCTGGTGATGAGTGTGTGGGTGACTGTCTTCCTTGACTCAGGGGGGATCCACTTGAAGGTCTTGCGGAGGATGCGGAGGGTGTTGAAGCAGCTGGAGGTGACGGCGTTGACCTGTCGGTTCATGGTGAGTGATGAGTCGGAGTACGATGCCGAGGTTCTTGGTGTGGTCTGAGGGGGTAGGTGGGCTTCCGAGGGCAGTCGGCCACCAGGTGCTGTCCCATGCAGAAGGGGTGGTACCGAGGACGAAGACGTCTGTCTTCTCAGGGTTGAGCTTCAGGCAGCTGTTGGTCATCCAGACTGCGACGTCTTGCATTCCTTTCTGGAAGTTGAGTTTGGCAGCGGTGGGGTCTTTGGTGAGGGAGAGGATGAGCTGGGTGTCGTCGGCGTAGGATACGATGTTGAGGCCGTATTGTCGGACGATGGCTGCGAGGGGGGCCATGTAGATGTTGAAGAGGGTGGGGCTCAGTGATGAACCCTGTAGGACTCCGCAGGTGATTTTCGTGGGGTCGGAGAGGAAGGGTGGGAGTCTGATCCTTTGGCTTCTTCCGGTGAGGAATGATCGGATCCAGTCCAGGGATGTTCCTTGTATGCCTGCGCCGTGTAGTCTGGCGAGTAGTGTGCGGTGGGAGACGGTGTCGAAGGCCGCTGATAGGTCGAGTAGGATGAGGGCTGCGGAGTGGCCTTGGTCCAGGAGGGTGCGGATGTCATCTGTGGCGGCGAGTAGGACGGTCTCTGTGCTGTTGTTGCTTCGGAATCCGGATTGGGACGGGTCGAGGACGGCCTTCTCTTCAATGAATTGTGTCAGTTTCCTGTTGACTGTTTTCTCTGCAACTTTGGCTGCGAAGGGGAGGAGCGAGATGGGCCGATAGTTCTTGAGGTGCGTGGGGTCACCTGTGGGCTTCTTGAGCAGGGTCTGACTTCTGCACGCTTCCTGTCGTCTGGGAAGGTGCCTGTTTTGAAGGTGGTGTTGATGGTGCGTTGTAGTTCGGGTGCGATGGCGGCTGCGGCTCTGTGGTAGATGTGAGGGGGCAGGGGTCGGTGGGGGCCCCCGGGTGGATGCTTTTCATGGTTGAGGCGGTGTCTTCAGCCGTGATCGGTGTCCAGTTGGAGATGGTGGGCTGGCTGGTGTTTCTGGGGGGCGGGGGGGCCGTCTGTGGCACCTGGTGGATGGTCGATGAAGTTGTTGTAGAGGTTTTTGATCTTGAGGTGGAAATAGGTTCCAAGCTTGTCGCAGAGGTCTTGGGATGGGGTGATGTCTGTGGCTTCACTGCGTGGGTTGGTGAATTCTTGAATGACACTGAAAAGTTCCTTGGAGTTGGTGGAGTTGGCCAGGATTTTGTTGTGGATGAAGTTCCTCTTGGTGGCTCTGATCTGGTTGTGGTAGTCCGTCATGGCGTCCTTGTAAGTGGTGTGGTTTTCGGTTGTCTTGGTGTTTCTCCAGTTCTTCTCTAGGCGTCTGCAGATGCGTCTGGTTTCTTGGAGAGCGGTGGTGAACCAGGCGGCTTTCCTGGGGCGTTGTCTGTCGGGGTTGCGTAGCGGGGCGAGCTCGTCTGCACAGTTGGGGATCCAGGTGTGGAGTTCTCTGGCTGCGTCGTTTGCGTCGGGTGCCCAGGTGTGGTTGTCTCGGGTGAGGGTGGAGTTAAGTTGCTCATCAGTAACCTTGCTCCAGTTCCTTCGAGGTGGGCGTGGGGCTGGTTTGGGTGCCTTGGGTTTGTTGATGGAGAAGTGTACGCAGTGGTGGTCGGTCCATGGAGGCTGCGTTGTGTGGCTGAATTGGACGCTGTTTCCTGCCGCGAAGTTGGGGTCGAGGGTGTGTCCTGCTCTGTGGGTCGGTGTGTTGATGAGTTGTTTAAGTCCGATGCTGGCGAGGTTGTCACGAAGGATAGTGGAGTTGGGGTCGCTGGGGTTGTCAAGGTGGAAGTTCAGGTCTCCAATGAGTATGTAGTTTGTTGAGGCGATGTCGTGGGGTGCGATGAAGTCGGTGATGGTGGTGGCGAAGGGTGTTCGGGTGCCGGGGGGTCTGTAGATGAGGGTTCCTCGGAGTGTGGCTTTGGGGGTGGTCTGGATCTGGAAGTGCAGGTGTTCGGCAGAGGGGAAGGTTTCGCTGGAGGTGGTGAGGCGGAGGGTGCTCTTGTGGGCGATGGCGAGGCCCCCTACTGGGTGGTTGGGGCGGTCTTTCCTCTGGATCTTGTATCCGTCTGGGATGGCGGTGCTGATGTCGGGGGCGGAGGATGCGTCAGGTCTCTGTGAAGAAGGCGATGTCGGGCGAGAGAGAGTGGAGTAGGTTCCAGATTTCCATGGCGTGTTTGTGTACGGAGCATACGTTGAGGAGGATGCACTTTAGGGTGTCGCCGGTGCTGGCGTCGGCGTTGTTGGAGGCCGGGGTGGCGGTGAGGGTCTGGCGGCAGTGGAGGCAGGAGAACTGGCCGTGGGTCATGTTCGGCGAGGCCTGTTGGCATTCTCTAAGTCTTCCAGGGTTGAGTGCGAGGAGGGTGATGGTGTCGTAGCGATGGGTAGTGGGAGGTCCAGGGTTCCTGGCGCTGGCCGCGGTCGGGTCGCGAATGTTGATTGGTTACAAAATACCTCCACATTCCAAGTTATTTTATTTTAAAAAGGAGTAAACGCACACTTAATCTAGCTGTCACAATATTTGTATTTGCGAAAGACTTTTATGATGAGCTGTCAATTCTTTGCACTGGCTTAAATGGACACAATGAACTGCAATATCCATGTGATCATTCTCGACAGGGTAGAGCAATTGATCTTTTCCGGGTGCAATACATATAATGCTGAATCAGAGGAGTGCACCTTCAGTCCAGGTATAATTTGCTCGTGTTTGGGTGCTCTGGCCTTGGGGTGTGTATTTCTTGCAGGTTATGATTGATACTGATCACCAGAATGACTGTGGTGAAAAGAAGCTTAATTGTCAACTTTTGCATGACCCTCTTCCCCTCTTGTCTAGCATTTCTAGGGAATACATTTTTTTTCCATTTTTTCCCTCCAAGGGCATTGTTTCCCAGTAAGAAACTCCTTCTCCTTACACGCTAAACAATTTAGTGGGGTGCTCCCTTCCACAGTCCCGCATGGAATGGGAAATAATCCTGCCCTTCAAATGGAAAAATCTTGACAATTTTTATGCAGGGAATTGTTTGGGACATGCAGTGTGTAAGAACCTGATTTATAGTTTGCCAAACAGGGTACTTTGTCGCAAACACAACAGAGTACCCTCCCTGCTAAACTGACGGGCCGCCTGCCTCATTTAGAGTCAGGTGGGCTGTAAATATTCTGTTGACGGACACCCCATTGGCTCTGTCATGGAATACGTCCTCTGACACCCAATGCCGAAGAGGCTGTCAGAGGAAGGACTTTACACCGTCCACCCTAAAGAGGGTGGACGGTGTAAAGGCTTTTATTCCTTGTCTGTCACCACCAGGAAAAACCTGGTGGTAAGGGTCATGAAAAGAACAAGTATTCCCCCAGACCAGGGGCGGCTCCTCCATTAGGGTGGAGGAGTGCCGCCCCACTGCTTTCTCGCAGTGCGAGAAGCAGAAAATAAAATGGTATTTTAAATATCATTTTATTTTCTGCTTCTCGCGCTGCGAGAAAGCAGAAGGCAGGGGTATGCCTGATTGGGGGCGGGCGGGAGGATATGCCTGGTTGGGGCGGGTGGGTGGGCGAGTCGGGGAGGAGTGGCTTGCACCACTCTGAGTACCCTGACTGTTTGGTCGGCCCTGGGGCCGACCAAAGCAGTCATGCGCACTCTACATTTTCTCTATGTAAGCTGCATGCAGCCTACATAGAGAAAATGGCCTCCCTACAGGTGCCCGGCTGGGCGCTGTCCGGGACTCTGCACCAATCACAACGCTGCCATCTCAGCGTTGTGATTGGCTTACAGGAGGGGAGGGAGCATGCCTGTTCCTGTTCAGGAGCAGGAAAACGCGGACCCGGCCCAGGAGCAGAGGCGGCGCGGGACCGGTCAGGTAAGTTTTATTTTTATTTTACACCCCCTCTTGCGGTAACCCCCACGCGATAACCCCCGCGCAACCCACGCGCGACCCCCCCGCACCTCCCACCTGCGAGAATTGCGAGCCGCGACTGCCCCAGACCCTAGGAGAAAACTCCCAGGATGAGGGGGTAGTTTTTTTTTTTCAAAATGAAACTCCCACTTGCGAAGTTTGCTTCTGAAGACCATAAAACTTTTGAAAAGCCGGCCATCATGACTGACGATACCGTCCGTCCAACTTTTCATACATTGACAGGAACCACCGTGACATACAAAGTTGTCCATAGGACTAGTGGACAATCAAAATTCGGCGGGTGGAGATCCACTGGTAATTTACCCTCTGTTGGCCAAACTCTATATCAGGCCCGAAGTTTGTTGGAGTGCAACAATATTCCAGGGTATTCCGTCCATCCTTTTAAAAGTGTGACATTGATTTCTGTGAATTACATGCGCTATTTTGCACTTGTAAAAAAAGCTGTTTGAGTTACAGAGTTGCGCCAGCAAAGAGTTTTTTAAATGAGGACTGCGGCATTTAACTTTTCTGTGCACTTTATTATCCTCAGGATAGGGTGTTGACTGCTGTTATAAGTCCCGAGCAGAAAGGGTAGTATCGCTGTTAAAAAACCCCAAGTGGAGGATCATAGTGCTTAACTCGGTCTTAACACTATTTTCATTCCTTCACTTATTCGATGCATAATGATTAGTTTGCTCCTTTCAAAAGTCTGAAAAGTTGGATCACAGCTGACAAAAAACCCACGATTTCCATTTAAAGAGTAAGGCCAGTGCTACAGTCAAATTCCACACATGTATGGATATTTGACCTGAACCAGATTGTCAAAATATTAAGATTCGTGGTGTATAGTACACGATAAAAATAATAAACAATTTACAACTATGGCCTTTAAGGTTGTTTTTTTTTTACATCATATTCTCTTAATGCTTTCCCGGTGAGCAGAACTGCAGTAGTAGATTTGTTATTTCTTGCAACAAGCCTGTGACTATTGATTTATATGCATAAAATAGCTGTCAGATCTTGAGACCGGTCAAGCACAGCTATGCATTGTGAGTTATACTAGGGATCCGATTTAGAATTTGGCTGATGGGTTTCAAACGTGACCGATCCCGGGCCGCCAAACTCATAATCAGGCCACAGATCTTAAACTACCTAAGTTAAAGAGACTGCATCAAATGTGTGAAAAATGTAGTCAAAGGAATGTACCGACGAAAGGCAGGGAGGAGAGAGCCCTGGTGCACGCACAGATAACACATATTTCAGAACTCTTCCTCCAGTTCACAAGTATTTCAAAGCCCGACTAGTTTCAAATAATTTATGTGTGTGCATCGGTTGCTATGGGCTTTAAATGACTGAGCCTAGAACATCTTACATCTCTTTATGCTTCAGTAAAAATCCAGCGCGACAGTCGTAATGTGCGACAGTGACCAGTATCTCTCCAAAGAATATATTTTTATCATTTATCTTCTTCCATCAGTATTTTGTGCAAAAGTCGAGTTGTCACAATACTATTCACAACGGACATTGCATGGCACATGCGCTCTTGATTTGACAACTCAGTATTGAATGTTTTCAAAATCACTACATCTGTGGAAGCATGACTCCTGTTTACAAGCTCACTATGGTGCCTATGAACACACTGCATTTTGTAGTACATTTAGTAGTACTAAAATAGTTCTACTATAGAACTACAAAATGCTGTTCACAAACCTACGAGTGTGAATCTTCACCTCCATCTCTCCTGACTTTTCTATGGGGAGATAGTCACACATTAAGAATGAGTTGAGAGATGGTTAAGGGGTAAGACCATTGTTAAATCTACTACAGCTAAAAATGTGCAAAGAAGGAAGTAAATGTAATCCAGCTCAGACCTTGAATTTGTCCAGCACCACAGGTACAGCTGTAAACCCTCCAGGAAAATAATGGAGGCAGGGACATAAAATATAACCTGTTAGACCTGACAGCCTTAGGGTGTTCTTCCCCCCAGCTTTTTGCCTACCTCCTCCACTTTTCTGACCTCATTTTTGCTGGCTCTAGGACTCTGTGAACTTTACCACTGCTAACCAGTATTAAGGTGCTTGTGCTTTCTCCCCTAAAAATGTTAATATTGGCTCAACCCCGACTGGCATATTTAATTTACGTATAAGCCCCTAGTAAAGTACACTACATGTGCCTAGGGCCTGTAAATTAAATGCTACTAGAAAGCCTGCAGTACCTATTGTGCCACCCACTTAAGTAGCCCTCTAACCAAGGCTCAGACCTGCCATTGGGCATGTACTTTTAAGCTTTACATGTCCTGATAATGAAAAACCCTCAAATTTGTTTTTCACTACTGCAAGGCCTATTTCTCCTATAGAATAACATTAGGTTCACCTCATTACATTCTTTAACTGTAATTCCCAATTGTGAAGAGATGTACTTTTCAAGGTTGGTGTCTCTAGAATTCCAATTTAAAATCACAACTTATGGTAAAGGCAGATTTTAAATTGCAATTCTGAAAATGCCACTTTTAGAAAGTTGGTATTTTCCTACTTGAGGCATTTGGTGCCTATTGCCTGCCTCTGATACATGGCTGTGGAGGGTGAGAGCTAGGCTTTGTGTATTGCCCTAGACAGCCAGACACAATGGGAGCTTAGGTGTGACTTGTTGGGCCATCCTGCCGGGATGGGAGGGAGAAGCTGTACCCAGCCTCACTTACACCTGGATAGTCTGCGTCCTGTCCCCACACAAAGGGCTGCATGCCCCGCTGAAGTGTGTCTGGAGTGCGGGCAGGAAGGGAGCACCTCTGTGCACTTCAAAGATGTGTCTTTGAAGTCTCTCACACTTCAAAGGTTCAACTGGTTATGAGTACTGGACCTCTGACACCACCACTTTGGTACACTTCTGGACCTGTGAAGACTCTGCTGCTGAAAGACTGTCACTCTGCAGAACTGCAGCTTTGCTGGACTCCTGCCTTGTTGTGCTGCCCTGCTGCCTGTTGTTTCCCTGCCTGGGGGGGAAGGACTGGACCTGCATCAATTGAACCCAGAGTGACTCAAAGGGCTAGGTGGCTGGCCTCCTGCTCTGAAGTTTCAGGGCCATAAAAGACTTTAAACACACCAGTATCAGCACCTGGACTCTGCCATCCGTGAGTCTGCCCTGCCAATTGGTAGTGCCCCGTTCCTGGCCCCTTGGAAGTGAGGCCTAAGGTGCTTGCTTCAGCAAAAGTCACTCATCCTCTGTAGAACCGGCCATGGGGCAGAACCGAAGCTTGGCCCTTTTGCATGGTTCGGAACCGGCATATCGCTCGTGTTCCATGGATCAGAACCAGCGCATCGCTACTGTTGCGTGGCCAGAAGCGGCACATCGTCTCTGCTGCTTGGATCTGCCCCAACGCATCCACTTCAGATCCACCACTGCACAAGGTCTCTGCACCTTCGTCGACGACATCCTCGGCAACGAATCTCCACATCACAGCTCTACCCTTATTAGAGCTGACACATCGTCGCGGCTGATTGTATCAGGACTGGCGCATTGCTGGCACTGCATGGATCGACACGGCACATCCCTTTGGCTGTGAGCTTCTACGTCGATGCAGCTCGGATCAATGTACTTTTGTTCAGTAGGCATTATCGGATCCCTGTATTCAGCCTACGCTCCATCATAGTCGGCCTGAACTTTTGACTTTGTCCCAATCTGGTGCGACCAGATATCCCAAGTAAGCGCTTATTCCTTCTAAGCGCTACATTACAGTTCAGTCATTAAAAATTAATATCTCAAGTTGTACTTATTGGATTTTTGTCTTGGTCTTGTTTTATTTATTAAATTAAGATCTATTTTTTCTAACCTAGTATCTTTTTGTGTGGTGTTTTCACAGTTTTACTGTTTGAAGGGTAGCACAAATATTTTACACATTGCCTGTAAGTTAAGCCTAATTGCTCTGTGCGAGGCTAACAGAGGGTGAGCAGAGGTTAATTTAGGGTTTGACTGCTTCTGTCCCTGACTAGGTATGTGGTTGCTGCTTGACTAGGGTTCATACACCAGTCAGCCTACAACCCAATTTCTAACATTGGTGATCAGCAGTGAAGATAGGACTTGTGTTTGTGCAGTTCCATACAGTGACTTGGTGTACACTACCAATCTACATCCAAGACCATTTTGAATTTTAAATTCTCTCTGATTGGCATTTTATAATGTTTCCTCACAAATCATGTCTCTGATTGCTGGTTCTATAACTGAAAACATGGAATTTGAGTTGGCCATCTTGGAAACCTATACAGTGGCTCGGCTTAAAGAATTTTGAAAGGAGATAGGGCTTCCTGCCAAAAGTGCCACTAAGAAGGTGGAATTACAAAAGGCGCTGAGGGCCTGGGCAGAAGCCCACTCCGAGGAGAATGATGGATTGGGGAAGCCTGAGAATGTTTTTTCTGAGGAACAACCTGCAGTGGCTGAGGCAAAAATCCCTAAAGTTGAGCTCCCTGTCAGAGCAGGAAATAGTGTCTCTTCTCATGGACTATCCCCAGAGGAACTCAAGCTGCAAATGCAAATGACTAAATAAAAAATGGAGGCTGAGGAAAAAAAGGCGAAAAGGGTGTTGAAGGCAAAGAAGGCTGAGGCAGAGAGAGCCTTAGCAGAGAAGAAAATCTTACTGGCTCATGAACTGAGTCTGAAGGATCTGGATATCAAGGCCAGGCAGGCAGATTCCAGCAGTGATGGTGGCAGGATACAAGCAGTACCCGAAGGAGAAAAAGTTTTCACATACCCAAGGATTTGGTCCCCAGTTGTGTTGTGGGAGATGACATTGATAAATGTTTTTCTGCTTATGAAGTTGCACTGAAGGTTCACAGGGTTCTGAGGAGCACTGGGGGGGTCGAAGTATATCCCTATGAAGGCCATTTTAATTGCCAAATTTAGGCTGAGAAGTATCGCCAAAGATTCAGAGACAGCCAGAAGCTCCCCAACCAATCCGGGTAGACTTTGTGGACTACTCCAGCAAGGCACTGAATGACTGGGTGAGGGGCAGCAAGGTTAGTGATTTTAATGGGTTATACCATCTAATCATGAGAGAGCACATGCTCAGTACCTGTTTTTCTGAGTTGCACCAACACCTAGTTGACTGTAAGCTGACCGACCCCAGGAAGCTCGCTGAGGAGGCGGACCTCTGGGCTAGCACCAGAGTATCTAAAAAGATATCTGGGGGAGCTCCCACAAAGGTTGCCAGGGTTACCAAAAGAAGAAAGAGGGGGAAGAAAAACTTAAAAGTAAGGAGTTCTCAAAAGGCCCCCAAAATAATTCTAAAAGGAGTAGTGGCAACGAGTCCCAGTATGATTCTAAGAAGAAGGAGTTCTTTGTTCTTACGAGAGAGAGGTTTGTACCCCAATGTACTGAGTGCTACAAGTATCGGCACTCCAAGGGCGACTGCTAATATCCCAAGAGGGCACAGCCCCCCACCGGTGGGTAGGTATCTGGGTTGGCGAGCGTAGCGCTCGGGAGGAGGTAGTCACCGTTAGCTTTGGGGGACAGAGGTGACCCTAGTTTCTGTGGGAGATATAGAAATGGTGCTTAAAGCCCACATGCCTGCAAATACTTCAAAGTATAGACAGTGGGTCACCATTAATGGGCAACGGGTAGAGGCTCTGCAAGACACAGAAGCCAGCATAACTACTGGCAAGTGTCAGCTGGTGTCTGTAGAGAAGATTCTACCGCACACATTCCACCATTTCGTAGTTGCCGACAATTGAGAGAGCCATCTACCAGTGGCTCTGGTTCCCTATGAGTGGGAGGAGGGTCTCAGGTTCTCTGAAAGTTATGTTATGTTATGTTATACCTAATTTATATAGCGCTCGTACACCGGATTGGTTTCTTGGCGCTGCTCGGGAAGGTGATGGGTAACAGTTTGTTCGGGTGATTACACGATTACGCGAATGCCTGTTTAAACAGCCATGTTTTTGAAGTTTGCGGAAAGTCATGAAATCTGTACAAGATCTGATCTCTAGGGGCATAGAGTTCCAGTATCTTGGGCCCAGAGTGGAAAACCTGGATCCGCCAAATCGTTTCTGTTTAAAGGAGGGTGTTGTCAGGAGGTGCAGGTGGGCGGATCTCAAGTTGCGGGTTGGATTATATCTGTTAATCAGACTATTAATACATTTGGGGTTTCGGCCATTCAGGGATTTAAAGATGATGCATCCCGTCTTGAAGGCGCATCTCTGTGCTATAGGGAGCCAATGTAATTTCTTCAGAAGGGGAGAGACGTTTTGGCGTTTGTTTTCCTGCAGAATCAGTCTGGCCGCCTGGTTCTGTATCAGTTGGAGATGGTGGATGAGATAGGCCGGGGTTCCAAAGTATAAAGAGTTGGCATAGTCAATATGTGAGATCACCATGGCCAGGACTGCCTGCAGTTTTGCTTCCTGAGCTAGGAATCTACTGATTTTCTTTATTTTCCTTAATTGGAAGAAGCAGGTAGAAATTACAGATCCTATTTGGGTTTTCATGGTGAGGTCGTTATTGACTATGACTCCCAGAGTTTTAGCATGATTAGATGGGGTCGGGGGTTGTCCCAGTTCTTTAGGCCAGAACTGGGAATTCCAGGGGTTAAGTGAGCCTCCTGTGAGGATCAGTTCTGTTTTATCTGGGTTCAATTTTGATTGGTTGCTGTTCATCCAGTCACGGATGAACAGCATTGTTGACTGGCATTCGTGGATGGAGGCCGGGGAGTTATTGATGGGGAAAACCAATTGGAAATCATCAGCATAGTTGAAGGTTTGGATATTCCTTTCTTTTAATGCGTGAATCAAAGGGAGAAGATATAAGTTGAATAAATGAGGGGAAAGTGAGGATCCCTGGGGGACTCCACAGGTAGTTTTAATCATGGGGGTAGTAAACCCGCCAAGATGGACTGCCTGAGATCGGTTTGTTAGGAAAGATCTAGTCCATTCCAGGGCTATTCCTTCGATACCCGCATCCCTGACACGGTCGATCAAGATGTTATGGTCGACCGTGTCAAAGGCAGCGGAGAGATCCAATAGCACCAGGGCTTGAGGAAGACCTTTGTCCGCCTTTCCTCTCAGAGTATCCAATACTGATAGTATCACTGATTCTGTGGAGTGAGCTGGGCGGAAACCTGCTTGATGTGCATCCAGGTATTCAGATTGCTCCAGAAAGGCGGATAGGCTTTTGGCTACATGGGCTTCGACCAATTTAGCTAGGTAAGGGAGCAATGAGATTGGTCGGTAGTTAGCTAGGGTTTTTGGGTCAGCTCCTGGCTTTTTAGAAGGGGTATGATAATGGCCTCCTTAAAGGACTCCGGTACCTGACCCTGGAGCAATGACTCGTTTAGGAGGGTCAAGGCTGGACTTGGGCAAGCAGTAAATGCTTCCTTCAGGATCCAGGGGGCAGCAGTCCTTTGGAGATCCAGATTTAACTTTTGCCAGTAAGTCTGTGAATGTTTCTTGGTTTATTATTGGAAATTGTTCCAGCCTGTGTGAGTTCTTAGCTTTTATAGGACATACAGGACTCGGGCAACTGGGGATACTTGTTTTAATGCTTTTTATTTTTTCAATGAAAAAATTATTTAAAGAATCGCATAGGGATTGAGAGGGAGTGGTTTTTACTGTTACTCTATCCGGGTTGCATAGTTCATTAATAATTGAAAAAATATCTTTGGAGCGGTTTGTGGAGTTGATGATTTTAGATGAAAAGTATTTGGCCTTGGTAGCCAATATAGCCTTTTTATAAGTTCTGCGTACTTCTAGGTAAGCGCTTTTGTCATTAGGTGAATATTTATTCCTCCACTTCCTTTCTGCATGGCGCAGGTCAAGTTTTAATTTCTTTAATTCAGGGGAGAACCATCTATGAGCTTCGTGGCGACGTGCTCGGTGAGATTTCTTGAGGGGGGCGTGTTTATTACTGGCTGTCATCAACCAGTCCGAGAGCTCTTTCTCGCTTTGAGCGATAGATGGTTGGCCAGTGGGAATAGTATTGGTCAGTGACTCCAGAAATTGACCTTTATCAATAGTATTCCAGCTCCTGCGTAATCCAAGATCATATGGTATTATCTTCAGACGGATAGGGATATTTATAGTAAATTTAATAAAATGATGGGGAGACCATATACAGGGGGTGACTTCTAGATTGGTTAAAGACAAATTACTGGACCATACCTGATCTAGAGTATGCCCTTTGATGTGTGTAGCAGTGGAGATACGCTGACTTAGATTGAGCCCTGCGAGTAAGTCCATCAATTCGACTGAATGAGGTCCCCTGCTGAGTCATTGGCCCAGTAGTTAAAGTCGCCGGCCATCAGTATTTTAGCATGATTTGTTACAAGGTGTGACATTTGTTC
Organism: Calotriton arnoldi; assembly: GCA_963921515.1. Lineage (NCBI taxonomy): Eukaryota > Metazoa > Chordata > Amphibia > Caudata > Salamandridae > Calotriton > Calotriton arnoldi. Next base: position 154,315 of record CAWUFW010000371.1, on the reverse strand, counting down.
ACTCAGGGATTTTGGAAACTGTGGCATATTCTGTGGTGGTCTGTAGAGTAGCACACAGACCAAAGGGGTGAGGTCAGATTCTAATTTAAGTACTACATTGTCTACTTGAGGAATGTCTAGGGGGTGAGTGCCGTAAATTTAAGATTTTGGTGCACTATAGCTGCTACTCCCCTCCCTTTTTCCCTGTGGGCGGTTGGCTTGAAGGATGTAAAACTCATTGGGTAGTGCTGCTAATATGTCGGGGTGGAGTCCTGTGTTAACCAGGTTTCGGTTAATAGTAATATATCAGGTTTCTCTGACATCAACAAGTTATGTATATCTAGTTGATGTTTGGTCAGGAACGGGTGTTTAAATAGATAATCGAAAGAGCCTTTTCCTCATTCATATCCTGAGGATCAGTTAGTTTCATAATATTTGTGGAATGGTTGAATTCAGGGAAGGAAGATCTTATTTCCCTTATCCCGTTCCTGCTTAATCTGGCATGCGTGAGGTGATTGACCGCAAGCTCATTAGAATGGAGCTTTTTCAATTCAGCCGATGAGTATGTGGTAATTTGGGCATAATGACTGGCCCCTTGCCCCTGCCGCCCGCGGACGGGTGCAGATGGGCTTGCCTTTGGTGCGCCGTTGGCGCGCCCGCTGCGCGCGTCCGCTGCGCTCCCGTGCTGCCACCGGCATTAGTAGCCGTAGTCAGCCTTGGCTCCTCCCCCCTCTTCTCTGATTGGCGCTCAGCGGTGGCGTGTCTACCAGGAAGTGAGTTGGGCCAGTGTTACAGTGAGTTTTAACGCTTTAGCGCAACGAGTCAGTTTATCATACAATTTAAAAATGCAGCAATTTCCGTTAGTGCTCAGTTCAATCCAGATTCAGTACAATTCCATACCAATTTTAAAAATAAGCAACCAGCAGCGTAAATGGCTGTTTGTCACAGGCAGCGGCACCTTTCCCAAGTGATCGCTCCCGCGCTGCTACCAGCATTAGTAGCCGTAGTCAGCCTTGGCTCCTCCCCCTCTTCTCTGATTGGCGCTCAGCGGTGGCGTGTCTACCAGGAAGTGAGTTGGGCCAGTGTTACAGTGAGTTTTAACGCTTTAGCGCAACGAGTCAGTTTATCATACAATTTTAAAAATGCAGCAATTTCCGTTAGTGCTCAGTTCAATCCAGATTCAGTACAATTCCATACCAATTTTAAAAATAAGCAACCAGCAGCGTATATGGCAGTTTGTCACAGGCAGCGGCACCTTTCCCAAGTGATCGCTCCCGCGCTGCTACCGGCATTAGTAGCCGTAGTCAGCCTTGGCTCCTCCCCCCTCTTCTCTGATTGGCGCTCAGCGGTGGCGTGTCTACCAGGAAGTGAGTTGGGCCAGTGTTACAGTGAGTTTTAATGCTTTAGCGCAACGAGTCAGTTTATCATACAATTTTAAAAATGCAGCAATTTCCGTTAGTGCTCAGTTCAATCCAGATTCAGTACAATTCCATACCAATTTTAAAAATAAGCAACCAGCAGCGTATATGGCAGTTTGTCACAGGCAGCGGCACCTTTCCCAAGTGATCGCTCCCGCGCTGCTACCGGCATTAGTAGCCGTAGTCAGCCTTGGCTCCTCCCCCCTCTTCTCTGATTGGCGCTCAGCGGTGGCGTGTCTACCAGGAAGTGAGTTGGGCCAGTGTTACAGTGAGTTTTAACGCTTTAGCGCAATGAGTCAGTTTATCATACAATTTTAAAAATGCAGCAATTTCCGTTAGTGCTCAGTTCAATCCAGATTCAGTACAATTCCATACCAATTTTAAAAATAAGCAACAGCAGCGTACATAGCAGTTTGTTACAGGCAGCGGCACCTTTCCCAAGTTGCAGTGAGCCCTGCCATGCCTGTTGATTGTTTGCCATGCAACAACCTGGAGCACACTGCCTAGAAGGAGGCAGAGCTCAGGTCACACTTGGAGATGATGGGATTGCCCGAGTGGGTCTGTATGACCACATGGTCCATGACTGCCTGTGAAGGGAATTAAAGGTGTATGGAGGTTGGATAAATGGCCCAGACAGCTGCCAAGGAGAGGGGCAAGGGGCGTGGGAAACCAGCCCCTGAAGTTCTTGCGGTGGAGGTTGACAGGGTCACTGAGGAGGAGGCTCCAGAGCCAACTGAGGAAGACATTGCCACCCTAGGCGACCTATCTGAGCTTGCTGAATGGCAAGTTGATGGTGGCCCACCAGGGAGGAATTCTGCAGAGTGGAGAAAGAGTGTTGAGGGCTTGAGGCGACAAGTCTCAGCCCATGCAACAGGTGAAGCCTCTGGGGATCACCTAATCTCCTGGGAGAATGATATCCTTTATAGCGAGCCTAAGGCTCCTTGTGCTCGGGCAGCCTGTGTGCTTTATTGGCCCCCAGTGTTACAGGACCTTCCTACTGGGTTTTGCTCATGACATACCACTGGCAGGACATTTAGGGCAAGACAAGACCATCACGACGCTTGTCTCCCACTTCTATTGCCCTAGAATGAAGACAGTCTTAGATGCATTTTGTAGGTTCTGTCTTACCTGCCAGGCAGTGGGAAACCAGAGAAATAACAAAAAGCTCCCCTGATCCTATCCCATCACCAGTCATTGGCACCCTCTTTGACAGGGTGGGCATTGACATCATTGGACCCTTGGACCTCAAGGCCGCCTTAGGCAACAGGTTGGTCCTGGTGGACCATGCCACCTCCTACCCAGAAGCAATCCCTCTGAGGTCAGTTACTGCACCTGTGATGGCTAGAGTTCTGATGGAGTTCCCCAAAGAGATAGTGTCTGACAGAGGAACTTAATGTCCATGTACTTGAAGTCCTTGTGCGATTAGTGTGGTATAACTTACAAGTTCACCCCAACCTATCACCCCCAAACCAATGATCTTGTGGAGAGATTCAACAAGACCTGGAAGGGCATGATTTTGGGCCTGTCTGACCCCATGAGGCATAAGTAGGACGTCCTCCATACCTTCTCTTTGCCTACAGGGAGGTGCCACAAAAAGCAGTAGGGTTCAGCCCTTTTGAGCTCTTCTCTGGCCACCCTGTTAGGTGACCTCTGAGCCTTGTCAAGGAAGGTAGGAGCAAGCTCCCAGGAAACCCCCCGCATGTGGTCCACTACATGCTGGCCCTCCGCAACCAGATGCATCGCTACTGGAAGAAGGCAAAAAGCAATTTAGAGGCCAGTCAGGAGGTCATGAAGGTCTGGTATGACCAAAAGCCCACGCTGATGGAGTTTCAGCCTGGCCAGAAAGTGTGGGTCATGTAACCAGTAGATCCCAGGGCTCTCCAGGACTGCTGGACCTGCCCACATAAAATCAAGGAGCATAAAGGTGAGGCCACCTACTTGGTGGACCACTAGACCCCTATGAACTCCTTACGGGTGCTTCATGTGATCAGACTCAAGCTTCACTTCAAGAGGTCCGAACTGAGCATGCTCCTTGTGACAGATGAGGGGATGGAAGAGGAGAGCGAAACCTCTCCCTGACCTCTTCTCTGCACAGGAACACAATGGGTCAGTAGAGGGTCTCACCCTGACCCCAGAACAGCAGAATGACTGTTACCAGATGCTGGGACAGCTTGTCTCACTGTTCTCATTTACCCCTGGGGTCACTCATCTGTGCGTCCATGATGTTGACATTGGAGACAGTTCATATGTAAAGAACAAAATGTACAGGTTGTCAGACAGAGTGAGGGCCAGCACCAAGGAGGAAGTCTCCAAGATGTTGGCATTTTGGGTGATTGAGCCCTCCTCTAATAGTCCCTGGTCAAGCCCTGTGGTGCTGGTACCAAAGGCTTCTCACCGGGTGCCACACCAGAACTCCGGTTCTGCATGGACTACTGAAGACTCAAATTTGTCACCAGGACTGACCCACAGCACATCCCCAGAGCTGATGAGCTCATTGACAGGCTGGGAGCTGCCTAATTCCCAAGTACCTTTGACTTGATATCAGGGTCCTGGCAGATCACTCTGACTGAGGGAGCCAAAGAGAGGTCAGCATTTTCAACCCCAGAGGGCCACTTTCCGTTTCGGGTGATGCCCTTTGGCTTGAGAAATACCCCTGCTACCTTCCAACGGTTGTTTAACATCGTCCTGGCTGGTAAGGATGCCTTTTGTGCCGACCATCTTAGACGACATAGCTGTCTACAATTCCAACCAGGAGGAACACCTGCATCACTTCCACGAGGTGCTTCAGGCCCTGCAACAGTAGGCCTGACCATCAGGCCAGCAGGTGCCAAATTGGGCAGGGTTCCATGGTGTACCTGGGACACCTGGTAGATGGGGGCAAAGTACAGCCTCTCCAGGACAAGATTGAAACTATCATAGCCTGGTAACCACCTAAAACTCAGACAGAAGGGAGAGCCTTCCTATGCCACACAGGCTACTACAGAACATTTGTTAAGGGTTATGGCACTATTGTTGCCCCCTTAACTGAGCTGACTTCCAAGAACCACCCCAGATTTGTGATCAGGACAGAGGCTTGCCAGAAAGCCTTTGATTCTCTCAAGGAAGCCATGTGTACAGCACCTGTACTCAAGGCACCCAATTCCCCCAAGCAATTCATCATGTAAACAGACACTACAGAGCATGGCGTAGGGGCAGTCTTAGCACAGCTAAATGAAGAGGGCCTAGACCAACCAGTAGCCTTCAATAGTAGGAGGTTGCTTCCATGGGAAAAGAGGTGGAGGGCCATTGAAAGAGAATCTTTTTCTGTGGTATGGGCACTCAAGAAGTTGAGACCATGCCTGTTTGGGGCTCAGTTCCTGGTTTAGACAGACCACAGGCCCCTCAGATGGCTCATGCAGATGAGGGGTGAAAATCCCAAACTGTTGAGGTGCCCCATCTCCCTACAGGGAACGGACTTTACGGTGGAATACCGCCTGGGGTCAGACTATGTCAATGCTGATGGTCTCTCCAGGTTTTTCTGCCTTAACTCTCAAAGGTTTGGGTAGCTCTCCCCACTTTCAGCTGGGTGACACACGTGTTAGACCTGACAGTCTTAGGGTGGTATTCCCCCCAAATTTTTGCCTACCTCCTCCACTTTTCTGACCTCATTTTTGCTGGCTTTTGGAGTCTTTGCACTTTACCACTGCTAACCAGTGCTAAAATGCTTGTGCTCTCTCTTCTTAACACGGCAATACTGGCTCATCCCGAATTGGTATATTTAATTTACTTATAAGTCCCTAGCAAAGTGCAGTACATGTGCCCAGGGCCTGTAAATTAAATGCTACTAGTGTGCTTGCAGCACTTATTGTGCCACCAAGTTAAGTAGACCTCTAACCATGGCTGGCTCAGGACTGCCATTGCAGAGCCTGTGTTTGCAGTTTACACTGCCATTTCAACCTGGCAAGATAAACCTCTTGCCAGGCCAAAACCTTCCCTTTTTGTGCATATAAGTCACCCCTAAAGTAGGCACTGGACAACTCACAGGGCAGGATGCAATGTATTTAAAAGGCAGAGCATGTACTTTTAAGCTTTACATGTCCTGGTAGTGAAAAACTCTCAAATTTGTTTTTCACTACTACAAGGCCTGTCTCTCCCACAGGATAACATTAGAATTACTTCATTACATTCTTTAAGTGTAATTCCCAAATGTGAAGAGATAGATAATTTTAAGGTTGGTATCTCTAGAATCACAATTTAATATCACAACTTATAGTGAAGTCGAATTTTAAAATGCAACTCTGAAAATGCCACTTTAAAAAAGTTGGTATATTCTTACTTTAGCCATTTGATGCCTGCTGCTGCGTGGATAAGCCCGAACACATTGTCTTCGGAACCGCCACTACACAAGGTCTCCTCAACTCAGTTGACGGCATCCTCGACGATGACGCATCTCCACATCGCAGCCCTTCACTTATCAAAGCTGACGCATTGTCGCTGCTGTGCTAATCAGGACTGGCCCGTGCCCCCCACTGCGTGGATCGACACAACGCATCACTTCGACTGCGGCCCGCATCTTCGACGTTGACACAGCCCAGAACAAGGTACTTTTGTTCAGCTGGCCTCACCGGGTCCCTGTATCCAGCCTGCGCTCCATAGCAGTCGGCCTGAACTTTTGACTTTGTCCCGGTCCGGCGCGACCAGATATCCTAAGTAAGAGCTTATTGCTTCTAAGTGCTATATTGCAGTTTATTCTTTAAAAATTCATATCACAAGTTCTACTTATTGGATTTTTGTTGTTTTGGTCGTCTTTCATTTATTAAATTAAGTTCTATTTTTCTAACCTGGTGTGGAATCTTTTTGTGTGGTGTTTTCAATGTGTTTTTGTTTGAAGTGTTGCACAAATACTTTATACTTTGTCTCTAAGTTAAGCCTGAATGCTCTGTGCCAAGATACCAGAGGGTGAGCACAGGTTAATTTAAGGTTTGCCTGCTTCTTACCCTGACTAGGATCGTGGTTGCTGGTTGACTAGGGTTCATACCTCAGTCAACCTACAACATAAGAAATAATGTTAATTTCAAATTTTTACGTATCTCTCTCTCTCTATATATATATATATATATATATATATATATATATATATATATATATATATATATATATATATATATATATGCAAAAAATAAGCAGAGAACTCTGGGCCTGATTCACAGAACTAACTTACGTCAAAATCCTAAACTTACAACAATTTTGGTATTTACAGAATAAACTTACACATTTGGGTATTCACAGAATGAACTTACACATTTGGGTATTCACAGAATGAACTTACACATTTGGGTATTCACAGAATGAACTTACAACAATTTTGGTATTCACAGAATGAACTTACACATTTGGGTATTCACAGAATGAACTTACAACAATTTTGGTATTCACAGAATTAACTTACTCATTTTGGTATTCACAGAAGGCACTTACTCATCAATGAGTAAGTGCCTTCTGTGAATACCAAATGTGTAAGTTACACAAAATGTGTAAGTTACACAAAATGAGTAAGTTACATTTTGTAAGTTACACAAAATGTGTAAGTTACACAAAATGTGTAAGTTACACAAAATGTGTGTCTTCTGTGAATACCAAAATGAGTAAGTTTAGGATTTTGTCGTAAGTTAGTTCTGTGAATCGGGCCCTCTGTGTAGTTCTCAAGTTTAGGTGGAAAGCAGCTCCTGTATAGAACACTCTCATCACCAGCGACACTCTAAATTTGCTGACCTTAAATGTCTGCTTTTCTATCAAAGTCTTTAAGCATAGGATTTGCACAGTGCCATCCATGCCGCGATAGAAAGGGACAAAGTCTTTTTTCCACCTAAACTTGAGAACTACCCAGAGTTCTCTGCTTCTTTTTGCATAATTTATGCGTCACTCTATGCCTGAAAGGGTTTTGTTTTGACTTATACTGGGTGCTCCCTTGTGTCTGGACAAAGCTATACCTCTCTGAAGAGCTCTAATGAGTAATATTATAGTTAGGTGAGAATTTCAGTGACAATTTAACATTTGAAACGTACAAAACCACTGAAATTCACCAGTTATAGTTAGCTCTGGTAGGAAGAACTAGTTCCCCATGGTAACTATAACTCGAGCCCTCGCCATGCACTGCTGATTGCTCCAAATATTATATCAGTCATGACATCTTCTATGACATCATTGATAATATTAATGCAACATTTGCAATGAAATTATTAATAAGAAAACTGTGACTGGCGTGGGGGTGAGTTTTAGTTACCTTAGGCCACGTTGTCAGTGAGATTCGCACCTAACTATATCATTACTTTAACCTTTGGTTTTTAATAGGCTCACAGAAAGTTCCTCCAGCTGCTGGCATGGCTGCCTGTACGCTGTTGTGAGCTGGAGCAAGTGGTTTGTGACAATAGTTTGGGTGGGTTGGAATTTACTCTAGATGATACCCTGCTAGCCATAAACAAAATTAAATCGGGCAAGGTTTCTGATCCAGATAAAGTTCTGGGGGACCTGTTCCTCTTGGAGCCAAAGATTTTGGCCCCATATATGAACATTCTCTCTAATGCCATTACTATGGGCTCAGAGATCCCAGCGACCCGGCAGTGAACTGCAATTGTCTAAATCCACGAGAAATTTAGCAAGCTAGATCCTGTAAACTACAGGCATATTAGCCTTATAAATAACTGTCCCATTTACAGGCTGGATTCAAATGGAAAGTTAGTACTGATGGTCAAGTTTTCCATATTTCCTCAATATTCTGGAAAACGATAGGCCTACACTGAGATCATCTCTATGTAGCATTTATAGATCTTCGGGCAGCTTTTGATCTGATCCTAAGACTCAAACTTTGGATTGTACATAAGAATTTTGAGGTCCCATATCCTTTACTAGCAATTATATTCAAGCTACACTCTGATTACTATGCACAGATTAGATGAGGGAAATATGTAGAGTTAACTATTAATGTTGTCATTAATAAAGGTGTTAGGCAGGGGTGCGCGGTGGCGCCGACCCTTTTTTCCCCGTATATCAATGGTTGCTTGACCACTTAGAAGCACGTACCAATGATTCATGTAAACTTGCTGGGGAAAAGGTTACAGTACTATATGCTGATGACACCCTGGTGATCTCTTGTACCCCGATGGGGCTTCAGGCCTTGCTGTATCGGTTCATTGCCGTCTACGGGCTTGAAATCAATCTGACAAAGTCAAAACCCACACAGGTCCTTTAGAACTATTATTGGGGAATTGCACTATAGAAAGGTTTAGGTTCTTTGTGCTTTGAGTACTTAGGAGTAAAAACAGATGATTCTGTATCCTGAGCTCTGCAAATTATGAAGTGCCACTTGCCTTTACAACACAGTGCTTCAGCTCTGAAGATTTTTAGATCTACTTCTTCCAGGTCAATTACTCCAGCTGTGGAGGTGTATGTGCCAAAGCAATAGGAGCAGCTCTTTATGGTGCCGAATTTTGGGGCTTCAATAATGTAAATGGCATGGCAAAGGCCAAAAATAATTTTTTAGAGCTCTGACAGCCTTGACGCAGAGTACGCCCCTGGCTCCCCTAGATTTAGATCTGGGGTCAAAAGGAGTTGGATGCACATCCCAATTAAGACCGCTTCTGTATTGGTGCAGACTTTGGACCACTGCAAAGCTTGAGCCATACAGAGAGGTCTCGAGTAAATATTAAATTTAGATCCCAGGGGGACGATACCTTGGTCAATAAAGGTCAAGCTATGTAATAAACTAGGACTCCAGGACGTATGTGATAACTGTGGGCCTCTTTCAGGGTCTTCAGAAACATTGGTTAGGCGAACATACTGGGACTTTGCAGCAATGAGCCGGTACACTGACCACAGACATGGCACTATTATATCGAACTTCCTCAAATTTAAGTGTACTCCACAGTTCCAGGACTTCTTAGAAGCTATATCTCCACCTGGTGCAAAGCAACTTTATTTGAAATTCCATTATGGAATATTAGCATCGCAAACATTCAAGTGTAACTGGGTGGTTAAAGATTCTTTTAATATCACTGAAATATTCCTGTTTGCTTCTGTTGTAAGGAAACTGAAGCTCTCATCGTATCTTTTTCCCCCAGTTATGTGTATGTATATAGGAAATGGATAATCCCAATATGTCGTTCAAGGGCCATCACTAGACACGAAACTGAACTACAAATTTTAAAATCGGATATCAGCAATGTGGCTCATGACCTCGACTATGCACTTTATATTGAGTCTCATTAATTGATTCATGTTATAAATGTTTTCAAGCATGACTAACTGAATTTTAATATACTCATACTAATTTTAACATTTTTAAGATATTGATTTAAACTAATTGTTTGTTAAGGATGTGACTGTTTGATGGGGAAATTCCCTGAAATAAACAATAATGTGGGTATTACCATTCCCACCCCCGCAGGGGGATCTTCAGCTGTGCACTGCATGGATGGGCCTATATTCAAACCTTCCGGGAGGCCACCCCTCTCTGCTTGGAGCCCCCCCACCTGCACACTCTTAGGCCGTGAACAGCGTAGAGTTGCCTGGAGGGCCTGGCCTGAAGCGAGAACCTGCCTCCAATATCCCGCGGATGCCCAAACCCCCACCATGACGGCCTTGGATGCAGAGCTTGGCCTATGGCCAGACCCTGCATCTAACCACCATGGGTTACTACCTTACTTATGTATAGAGCTCCTGATTTAATGGTATTCATTTTTTTAACATTTCCATCTGTATTTATCCATATTTATTTTTGTCTAATTGTATCTGTATTGATCCGTATTTATTTTAGGTTTTGAAAAGAAATGAAGCTGAAACTAGTATATCTCTACATTTATTTAACCTATAAATGTACATTCTTATTTAAATGTCTGACAGGTTCCAATGATATGAAGACCCACATATTGATCAATTAATACACTACCTCATTACTATAATGACCTTATTTTTCAACCCCTTTACCTGTCAATTCACTCAGCTCTTGGCCTGACAGTAATGACTGATAGAATTTAGAATCCCTCAAGAAAACCCGAATTTTCATTTTCATCCTTTTTTTAAAATAAATACAGACCTGAAAATGGTTTTCTGTCTGTATTTATATGTAAACAAATTGTACAAATATAAAACAGCCTTACTTATGTATAACTCTACTTTAACCTTTGTTTTTCTCTGTGAATTTTTATGTTTTTCTAACGTAAAGTAACATATTATCACAATACGTCTGCAGCCAAAGCCCTGCTGTGTACGGACTTTGGCAATAAGCAATGAGGGTTTGGCCGGATGTCCTGGCATGCAGCCAGGCCCTGCACGCAAGCCCCAATGGCCATGAGCGTCCAGCCTTCCACAGACTCCCACATGACATTCTCCCTTACTTTTATTTGTTTTTAGTTCATTGGGACTCCCACCAGAGCAGAGGGGTCCCACAAGGGGTCCTGTGGGAGCCTCGCAGGACCACACTGGGGCCGCGAGGCTCCCGCAGAAGTTCTGTGGGACTATGATGATCCATTTTCTTTTTACATTTTGTACCGAGGTTGGGTCCCACTGAGACCCCCTCCTACATGGGCTAGAGAGGCAGGGTATCCGTACCAAACCCTATTATATCTTTTTTTATTTTATTTTTCAGATCTCAGGGACCTTTAACTTTACATTATGTACAAGTATGCCTTGGGGAAATGGGAACCCAAGAAACCTGACATGACATTTCCAGTCGTACGGCTGGAAACCTGCACCTGGCACAGCTTTCCATTTGCACTACTGTTAATGTTTGTGAATTCCCAAAATGTAGTGAATCTGTATCCACTCGTAGGAGTACTACTATGAGTGCAGATATATTACTTTTCTTTTTCACAGTAAGGACCGCGTATGAACAGTTAAGGGTCAACCAAGAATGTGGGCTAAGTCCTGCTAAGCACTGCATTTGAGTTTCAGACAGACAGACTATATTTAATATTTAAAACATGGATAAACCCTTATAGGTATTTAGGATATGATCATACCATTGATATTATTATACTGGATGTCACAAGGTTCAGGGGAGAAGAAACTCAATACAAAGCAATGCGGTTGTCTATATAGTTGCGCTGATTCACATTACACCATCACTGAGGGACAGAACACTCAGGAGTGCACACAGGGCTGAGCTATGGTGGCAGTTGCCTCCCACAGAAGAGACTGTCCTCTCACTTCTGGACCTCTCAGCTGCCTATGACGCAGTCGACCATCCCACTCTAATACGCACCATAGAGCCTTGTAAGGGATTCACTGGCACTGTCCTTCATTGATTCTCCTCTTACCATTTTATGCGACACCAGTTTGTTTACATGGGTAAATCCAGGTCTGAAAAGATTCCTATCACCTGCTGAGACCCCCCAAGGGTTCCACTTTGTCCCATCATCTTCTACATTTACATGGAACTGCTTGGTGCTCTACTCACAGATAACAGCATCAACATTCACCAAAATGCCAATGATATGCAACTCTACTTGAAAGTCTCATCTGCTTCAGACATCCAATATCGGCACATCATCTGGACCTGGATGTCCAGTGCCTATTTGAAACTCAACCCAGCCAAGACAGAATTCCTGTTATCTGCCAAGAGCAACAAACAAGAAACAGTACAAACCTGCTCAATGACATGAACATTGATGGTTTTTAACCTTAACTATCACCAAATGCCTATTCACTTGTATTGACCTTCAACACCAGTCTCATCCTCCAGGAACACACTGCCAAAACAGCAAAGACAGCCGAGTACCAGCTCACTCTTCTAAAGTAACTGAAACCGTTTCTTCCAGAAAAAGTTTCGGAACCTGTTGTCCAAGCCCTTGTACTCTCACATTTGGATGGTGGCAATGCACAGTTCCATGGCATCTCAGACTCCACAACCGGCATTCCTTAAGAGGATTCTACATGCTGCAGCATATCTCATCCAGAACCTGAAGAAATATGATCACATCACACCAACCCTGATGGCACTCCATTAGCTCCCTTTGCAGCCTGCACTAAATACATCATTTAGAAGCCATCATGACCTGCCCCTCCTTTTAACATGAATACAAGTTCACCATCTATGGTGGTTCTCAGCACACCAGGAGCCAGGACACTAACAGACAGCATACTAAAAAGTGTAAAAGCTGAAAAAAAACCAAGGCAACAAGCAATTTCCATCAATTCCGAAAATGTCACTTTTAGAAAGTTGAAATCTTTTTGTCCTTACCATTTGGTGCATGCAGCCTGTGTCCTTGGCCACATGACTGTGATTTGTGTGACAGTTGGCCTTTGTGCATTCTTCCCAGACTGAGACAAAGGAGCATCAGGTGTTGGCAGGATGGGCAATACAAGAACTTCACACTAGGCTTTTGTCACCCCTGACTGCTTGGGGCCTGGGCACAGAGGATGGAAATTCGAGAACCATATGTGGGGGAAAACTCCAGCAGTTTCTCCCACTTCAAAACTTGCACAAGGTATTAAAATAGGACCCTGAGACCCACTCTTTGGTTCACTCCTGGACCTGCGGAGGACACTCAGAAGGCCTGCCTTTTACTTTAGAGGACTGCCCTGCTGCTTGAAGCCTGCCTTGTACCTTCAGAGGACTGCTTTGCTGCTTGAGGACTGTCTTGCTGCTTGAGCCCAGGACTAACACAGTTACTCCACAGGCTAGTTGGCTGACCTCCTGTTCTGAGCTGCAAGGACACAAAAAGCTTCAACAACTTGAACCCTGCACCTGGTTCCTGCCTGAAGTGAGTCCCCCCCTCCAAGTGATGCCAACCCAGTCCTGGATGCTTGGTGGTGTTGCTAAATGTACCAAAACAGCCTGAAACTAAAACTTGGGACTAAGACATTTTTCTATCAAAAAGTGCTCTGAGAACCGACAGTAGACCGGGACCTACCTGCTCGCTGATCTGCCCAAGGTGCATTGCGGGCAGCCTGACTTTGCGGTAGTTCCTGGTACTTTCTTCTTCTCCGTGACAACAAATCCTGTTCAGCGGTGTCTCACAGAAGGAGTATCCGGCCTCGTGAAGCTCTCATCAGCTACAGCCTGCAGCTTCTTTCCGTGGCAGATTTTCAGCTTTCAAAGAAGAGACTAAGTTTCAACGTAGAAATCTTCACCGTGACTTTGTCCAGCTGCTCCTCGACAACGACACCACCTGGCAGGACTGCTGGCTCCCTTGCCTCGCTGAACTTTACATCTCAGACATTTTTCTTTCAAAATTCTTTTAAGTCCAAAAGGTAAGCAGAGAACGAGCCCAATACACCTCATCTTTCTGAACCGCTCCCCATCGTGGTTGATCATAATTTTCGACTTTGCACCGGTCTTGTGCGACTAATGTCCACGGTCGGCACTTTGATCTTTCTGGCACCACTGATTAGATTTTTGTTGTTTTGGTGTCAAATATTTAATCAATTTTACACTATTTTTCTAAATTTGTGTGGGATTTTTCTTGTGTTGGGTTTTCACTTTATTACTGTTTAAGTGCTGCATAAATACTTTACCCATTGCCTCTATGTTAAGCCTGACTACTTTTGTGCCAAACTGTCAGAGAGTGAAGCACAGGTTAATTTTGTGACTTTTTGAGTTTCGCCCTGACAGTGATTGAGGTTGTTGCTTGAGAACCAAACCTAATTTTTAACAGTACACAAAAACCCCAATTTCTAACAATACGCATATACATAATTTATTTATTTGAAAGGTTTTATATATCGTGAACAAGACCCATCAGGGTATCAGAGCGCTGTACATTGAGGTTGTGAAGTTGTGGTGGTAACAAAGGAGGAAACATCACATTCACCAATGCAGAAAACAATAGAGATAAACATAGTTACAACGGATGCACACTGCATGGAAGATAAGTAGGTCAATGCTGTGAAACGAATACAGATGGCTTGCAAGGTTACTGGTCTATTGCCGCAGGTGGCTATTCAGGAGTAATGCTTTGACTTCACTTTTAAAAGCAGCGGTCACATAGACACTGGCATGTATGGATAGCTTAAGGAGCCGGCATATAAAGGCCTTTCTGTTAACTGCTTACATGCCTTCTGGTGGAATGGAGGGTAGGACAACCTGAAACCTCCAGTGTGGAGAAACCAATACTGTCCAAGTCCACTATGATGAGTCAAGATAGGGGCAGTGGGAAGGGTGGAGTCTCATTTTTAAAAGGGTGGAGCTCTTCCACCTCGATTCATGACCTTCGCCACCCTGCAGGTGTACCCAATCACAAACTCCATTTAAGGAAAAGCAAAGATAATGTGCATTTAGTACAGATTCTCTGTATTTGAAGGAAGCTTTACCTTCTGATGTATGGCCAAGTGAAGGTTACACTCCTGATGACAATGTTGTAACCACTGTTTATAAGTTGCACTCCTGATACCTGTGCTATACCTGTTGTGTATGTAAGGAAATCCTTCACTGCTGATACCAATGTGGTACTAGTTTTGTATCTGGGAGGGCGGTTTGCACCCTTGATGTCCATTTGGTAACTGTTCTATACTTGTGAGGGAAGCTAACACTCTTATTGCCCATCTTGTACTGCATGTGTGTGAGGGAAGCATTGACTGCTGCTGCCTGAATTGCACCTACTCTGTGTCATTAAGACTTTCACGAATGATGCTTACACGATAACCGTTCTGCTTAAGTTAGAATCTTTGGTCCAGAAAAGGTCTGGGTGGGAGGTGACTTGAAGAAGGAAAGTAGTCAGTTTGCTTATATGAGACTGATAACAGGCAAGACTGATAACAGGCACAAGACGTAGTGTCCATATTACCCTTCCTCTAAAGACTCTCAACTGGGTGCCATTCGAAACTGGGACCCAGCTGAAAATAGCTTGCCTAACACACAAAGCTCTGCACTATGGTACACTCGGGTACCTAGCAGAAAGGATTCAAATAGTATGCGGAAGCTGCTCCCTCAGGAGTGCGAACTCTCTCAGGCTGGTACCTTTCAGATTTAGGAAACAAAAGACCCGCACACGCTCTTTCTCAGGATATGCCCTGAGGATATGGAACACTCTCACGCTAGAAATGTTGTTGAACCCATCCACCTCCATTTTCAAGAAAGAGGTTTAAAGGACTCTAATAAGCAGATTTCTACTATGCTCCGAACAGTCTAACTCACAGGATGACCCTCTCGACTAAACTCAGACTCCACGACTAGCAAGAGCGCTCCCCAATCAGTACCATGAACAATGATCCTTTGGTTGCCTTGCACCAGATCTCTACTGGCCTCCAGAAGAACAACCATGGAGGACATATGAAATGTTTTGTGACTGAGATACAGCTGTTTTGAGAATATTTGTTATGTAACAGGTTTTGTTTATATTTCTGCTTTTGCTGATGTAGAGCGCTCTAATACTCTATGATCATGTTCGCGCTTTCTAAAACTCTTTAAAATTCAATAAATAAATAAAATGAGAGACTTTCATGTTCTCATTGTGTATGTGTGTGGACAGTTAGGCTTGTATAAAATAAAGGCTGGTGGAGATGCAGGCAGTCAGGCACACAAAAGGCAGACATTCAGGTGCCAATAGAACAATGGGGCTAGAGTATGGTCAATTACATGTTACTCTTCATGCATTGTTTATATGCGTTGTTTCACTTTCAATTTTCTAAAGTAGTTAGTTGTTTCGAACGCTAAAAATGTAAGGAAAACACTTTCGTTTTTAAAAGAAAACATTTTCAGCTTCTAGTTAGGGTTGTCACAAACTAATATAGCACAGGTTTCACTGAGGCACTTGAAGCAATAGATAGCAAAAGCAACTATCTGCGATCATCTTTTTTGGTTTACGTGCAACTCAAATGAGTGTTAAGATGCCATTAAATATGACACATTTGGTACGAAACTGAGTTTGGCCCTTGCAATATCTCAAAGTTTTGAATAAACGGAAGAGTAAAACAGTATGTCAGAAAGATCAACTTGTGTACTCTGAGCAGCTGCAGGGGGAGTCTGCTGCCTGGCCATGCCAGAGACATGCCAGCCTGTGACAATAGATTTACTTCAGAAGATGTGTTTAAAATTGTGAATTTTAAGGTGAAACCATGATTCATGGCAGAAGTGTTGTTTCTAACCAAATTCCAATTTTGAGTATTGCAGGCACGGGCTCAAATCACCATGAGCTGGCATATTGAAAACAGCCACCAAAATATATTTTTCACTCATAATTCCTGATTTGAACAACAGATTTAACTTATTTGATTTGCTCAGCAGTCTATTATCTACAAAAACATACACCCAGGGACATCTTATGGATTTTGGGAGGCCCGGGCCAAACGTATTTTGGGGGCCCCTGTTCAGAACAGCTTTGAATTTAGGTTCCAATTTCAGCTCTTTCATGCCCTCTTTGGTCAGGTCACTGATAGTGCACAGGAGCACTCGTCCAAATTCTAAGTGTGTTCACATCTATTATTCAGGGACAATGGTATGTGTTTCACTATTGTAACACCACAGCAGCTCACTAATAATACTGCAAATAATCTCTGTGACACCCTCCCATTTCTCATACGTGAGGTCCTGTTTTGATCTAAAAGAAACTTTTTTATGGATGTTGCATGAAACATAAACAGAACATTTCTCTGCAAAATGTCTGCAATAGACTCTCACACATCACCCACATTAAAAATAAACAGCTATATTTGGGTGTTAAACTGGTACTAATGAGGTGCAACCAATGCCTAAACAGTGTTAACAAGGGTAAAATGGACAAAATAATGAAGTAACACTATTAAAAAATGTGGAGCATTATGCCTCATAATTTGGCTTTTCTTGCCACATAATTTAGTCAATCCTGGCACATAAGTTGGCCCTCTCCTGCCGCATAATTCAAGTGGCCCTGGTAATGAGTGTCCAAGTGGTGTCCCCCCAGTCCTGACCCCTTGGAAGTGGTGCTAAAGATGCCCAACCAGACATAATCCAAAACTTTAAACTTAGAACATTTTCTACAAAAAGTACTCATAGAACAGAGAGGAGACATGGACTTACCCGATAGCCGAACCGCCCAAGGTGCCGCGGCAGTCACCCTGACTTTACCTTAGCTCCCACTAAGTTATTCTCCATAGCAGCAAATCCTGTTCAGTGGCTCATCGCTGGAAGGGTACCAGGCCACCTGGAGCCCTCGTCGGATACAGCCTGCAGTTTAGTCCCGCTGGAGATTTTCAACTTCCAAACAAATAAATCTTCACTGCAATTTCATCAACGGCTCCCCGATAATGATGCGTCCTCCTCAGACACCGCAGGCTGTCTTGCCCAGCTGAACTTTTACCTTCTCACACATTTTTCTGTGAAATTTTTTCAAAGTCCGAAGGTAAGCGGAGACCGGACCTAATCCATCTGGTATATCCGAACCACGTTGCATCGCGATCGGCCATAACTTTCGACTTTGCCCCGGTCTCACGTGACTAGATGTCTGCGGTTGGTGCTTTGATCTTTTAGGTGCTAAATTGCTCTGGGATCTTAAAAAATTCATAACTCTGGCTCTACTCAATGGATTTTTGTCGTTTTGGTGTCAAATAATTTATTAAATTTTACATTATTTTTCTAAATTAGTATGGAATTTTTCTTGTGTTGTGTTTTTACTTTATTACTGTTTGAGTGCTGAATAAATACTTTACACTCTGCCTGTAAGTTAAGCCTGACAGTTTTTGTGCCAAGCTGCCAGAGGGTTAAGCACAGGTTAATTTAATGGTGTTTTTATGGTTCGCCCTGACAAGGATTGTGACTGTTGCTGGAGTAGGGTTTCACCCCCCTCAACTAACAACCCAATTTCTCACACTACTGAAATGCAAGGAAAAGCCCAGGAGAAAAGAGTAATGTAAATCCATGCATGCTTCTGTATATGTATCCTGGAGCAAAATTAGCTATTTCTGAAATGTTAAATGTCAATTATTGTGCTTCTTACAATGGAAACTCCAGACTGACAAAGTCTTTTTATACAATGGAACAATGTTTATGCTTATATGTCATTAACACTACTAAATTTAAAACAAAAACCTGGCATTCTCTATAAATAGAATGCTTGTTCTACGCAGGTTCAGGAACAAAATATGTTGCTGTGATGAATTCAGAGGTATACCATCTACTGCAAATATGTAGGTCAGGCACATTGGAATAAATTACTGACATTGTCTCCACATCAACTGACAATATGCAATGGCAGCTAGAGGTGTCTTACTGTCTCTAACAAAGTGAGCACAATTCTACCACTGCACTGAAGAACACTGCTATTAGTACTGCATGATAATTATAGTCTATTAAGTATAGTCTATGAGAGCTAGACTTGTCAAAGACTGGCTTATTTACCCATCCTTTCTTACTTTATCCAGCTTTCTTAAAGCAGTCCAGATACCAAGAGGGACACTATCTTCACTGTTCAGAACAGATATATACAGCCTACAAAACATCATACATACTTAACGGTGGACCAAAAAATAGAGACATTTACCAGTAAGCACTAAAGACATAGAATAGTGCAACCTTTAAATCTGAAAATGCATATCTTTAAGTAGTCTCAGAATTTTGAAACACTGCAAAATCGATGCAGGTGATGCCTAGAGCCTAGAAAGCGCAATTTTGCACCAGTGTAGGACAATTTTGGAAACAACAATTGCACTTATCAACTGGTACAAAATGTTGCTACTGCAGGCACCAGCCAGTGTACATTTTGTTTTGTTTTACACTTGTCATCAGTGCAAACATTTCTGCAAAATGTCCTGGTACCCAAACAGCTAATTACTACTGCAATATATATGATCTGGCTGCAGGAGCTTTAAAAAACAAACGAGACACAAAGACACGATATGGAGTACCATGTGTTTTACTGTTTTTGTGATATATCTGATTAGCATTAAAAGCCAGAAGTATGTAGCCTTTTTGTGGTCACAAAGGGTCCGATTCAGAGAATGATAGTGCTTTGTAAAAGAACACAAATCTAATAAGGCCCTAATTGCAATATCCCAAAAGGAAAGGTGCTATTTATTACACCCATTAAAATCTGATTTATTGGGGTTTACAATTAACTGGGAGCTATTCCAAGTCTAAGTTTTTCAAATAAATGCATATTTTTCATGTGATACAAAGAGAAATGAGTAATGTTCCACTGGCGTATCATGTCAGCACTCTAATAAACAAAACAGAAAATCAATGGTATCTAGAATAGACATTTATCTGTGTTGTGCTGTTTTATTAACCCATTCCGTGCTGAGGAGCTAACGGTTCCATCCTCAGTCACGGTGGGCATTTGCTGAGGATGGAACCATTCTCTCCTCGCACATACCCATGGGGGAAGTGCTGGTGCTCCCCCATGGGCAACCCATTTCCACCCCCACACCAGGGATGGCAGCGGAAGCACTTCTGCTGCCACCCCAACCATCGTCGGCGATCAGATGACATTGGCACGCTCACGGCGAGCGAACGTCATCAAATGCTGCCGGAGACACGCCGGAAACCATTTGGTTCCAGTGCGTCCAGAGAAATGACGCACAAGAAGTGAGTTCTTCTTCTGGTTTTTTTCCAGGTGTACAGACGCAGGGGGAAAGGACTTTCACCCTGTGTCTGTTTAGAGTGGATTCATGCTCCATGATCGCGGGTGGGGCTGCGATCGTGCAGCAGGAATCCACACCACTGGACCACCAGGAATTTATTTTATATATTGTTGGGGGAGGCAAGGGTTGCTCCCCTTGGGGCGTGTTTGATCGATGTTTGAGGCCTCCTGAGGGCAGATTCAGAGGTTTTTAGGCCCATCTGCTCCCATGGGGAGTAGCAAGCCACTAGACAACAGGGATTTTTACAGTTATTTGTTGGGGAGTGGTGCCTTGGGCAAGGGTCACTCCCCTTTATTGGGGCAATGTTTTGACTGTTTTCTACCCTCAGTGGCAGATCGGCCATATTTTTAGGCCCATCTCCTCCCAAGGGGGGCAAAAAGCCACAAGTCACCATGGATTTTATTTATTTATGTCAGGGAAACGCCCCTTTGGCAAGGTTCGCTCCCTTTTTTGGGTCGTATCTGACCCCCTCGGGGCAGATCAGCCATATTTTTAGGCCCATCTGCCCTCAAAGGAGGCAGAAAACCACTAGACACCAGGGAAAGTTTCTGTGTGTGTGTGAACTGGAGTTTGGCTGAAGTTCTGCGTGTACTTAATATGTGTGGTCTAGCGCTTGGCTGGCAGTGTGTGTAGACATAGGGGCCGATTCCGATCTCGGCCGGTAGGGACCCGAATCGGATTCGGCCTAACCGGATCCGATTCGGAGCCCTCTTTCCCGACCGATTCGTACGTGCGTCCGGCCGAGCGAGTACGATGCGAGCGCACGCGAAATCGCCGACCGACTTGTTCGCGGGTCCGAAGCGCTCCGACCGACTCGCACGGACACGACTCGCATCGCGCAATGGAGAAGTTCCCCGGCCGGGCAAGTACGATGTGCGCCTCGAGCAGTCCGACCGACTCGCGCCGTCCGGCTCGAAGGAGCTGTCGGAGCCGGACTTTGGGGGTCCGTGTCGGACCCCCTGTCACGCATAGCCGCGCGAGTCGCACACAGGGGGGACCCATGGGTCCCCCTACCTGTGCATGTACGCCGCGAGTCGCTTCGAGGCGTACCCGCTGTAGGGGCACCCTTGTTCGCCTCGCA
Source organism: Calotriton arnoldi (assembly GCA_963921515.1). NCBI lineage: Eukaryota > Metazoa > Chordata > Amphibia > Caudata > Salamandridae > Calotriton > Calotriton arnoldi. Next base: position 133,309 of record CAWUFW010000371.1, on the reverse strand, counting down.
CCCATTGAGTCAATGGGAGCCCACGTACGCGTTGTACGTCCGGCTCCCATTGACTTCAATGGGAGTCCGACCAACTCGAGTCCGATTGCATGCGTGCGCATCGTACTCGTTCGGTCGGACTGCCAGAGTCCGATTCGGTCGGAAATCTCTCCGGGTCCGGCTCGGTCGGAGAGATTTCCGGCCCGAATCGGAATCGGCCCCATAGTGTTTTAGAATGTTAACTGTTTTATTTCTTGCCATCATTTGTGATCGTAAAGTTTTACTTCTCCTTTTTACTCTAGTACAAAACGTTTGTTTTCCTTTGCAGTGACTCCTGTTTGTGGTTTCAGCATTGGTAGATCTGCAGCATGTGTTTGGTAAAAAAATGTTTTTTGTACTGTGTACTCCAAATGAGTATCATTGCCCTGCATGAATGCGTTTTTTGTAAATGTTGTAATAATAGCAGCATATTTAGCTTCTGTTTGATTGTGTGTGAAATTCTCCCTGGATTTGTGCACAATGTGTTGTCTTGTGTGTAGTTTTCTTTTGTTTTTCCTTTCTAGTGGGATATCGTTGGTGCTTGCTGTGTCTGTGCAGAGTAGGTACAGGTGAGTCTAGCTTTTTCTGGCAAGTGAGTGGTGTTGTTTTACTGTAGATAGGTCTTTGTGGGCTTTGTATTGATTGACATGACCTTGCGATTGCTATATGCCAGTAGTTTTACTTTTTGTTTGATAAAGCCACACTTTGTTTATTACTTATTTTACACAGTGTTGTTTATTGTTGTCTTATTTGTCAAGTTACTTTTGCTAGTAAGAATTACGGCTATCCGCAGGTTACCGCTCAGCAGGTTGCTAGTATGCTTTTCGAATCTTCCTCTGACCATGATTATGAGACTGACTCTGCATCTGAGGAGAGGAGGATGCCCAGAATTCTGGCAGTGAATTTTCTGTCTGAGAGGACTCATCTGATGATGAAGCCATTCTCAGTGTGGAGGAAGTGCTTCTTTTAGAGGAGGACACTGATGGGCCGATAGTGCAGCAAGAGGCATCTGTATTGCAGCCTGGGGCTGAAATGCTTCCCATTGAAAGAGCTGAACTCTGGGTTGCCTCAAACATGATTCAGCTGGCGTTGCCTGCCTTTAGTGGTGTCGCAGGGTGTAGAGTGAATATTGAAAGCTTTTTGCCTATAAATTTCCTTCAGTTGTTTATGGACGGTGTATTTTTGGATGAGATTGTTGACCAGACTAATTTGTATGTAGAACAGTATTTGAGGGACAATAGTGCCAGACTTAAGTTCCACTCTAGAGCTACCCGGTGGACTACTACAAATCTGGATGAGTTGAAGAAGTTCCTGGGCTTGATAAGGAAGCTGTCGCAGTCTTCATATTGGTCTACTTGTCCATTGATGGCAACGGCTATATTTCCTGAAACCATGAGTCGTAATCAGTGTTTGCTTCTTCTTCGGATGCTGCATTTTGTTGATAATGCTTCAGCGTTGCCATGAGATCACCCTGATTGTGGGTGTCTTTTTAAGATTCGATCTGTCCTTGATCACTTTGTGAATCGATTTTCAGACCTCTATGTCCCAGGGAAAGAAATAGCTGTGAATGAGTCTTTGGTCCGGTTCAAGGGGTGTTTGGTTTTTCGGCAGTACATTCCTAGCAAGAGGGCATGTTATGGAATTAAGATGTATATGCTGTCTGAGAGTAGTACTGGAGATGTTAATAATTTCAGGGTGTACACAGGTAGGGATTCCACAATTGACCCCCCTGGTTGTCCATCCACTTTCGGAGTTAGTGAGAAAATTGTGTGGGAATTCGGCAGAGGACTTTTCAACAAAGGGCACCATTTATACGTGGATAACTTCTACACTGGTGTGCAGTGTAGAATTGTTCAAAGTGGACACTGTTGCTTGTGGCACAATCCGCTCTAACCGTAGTAGTTGCCCCAAAGATCTTGTTTATAAAAAAAAACTTCAGAGGGGACAGTGCAGTGCCTTCCATAGTGATGAAACTCTAACTGTGATGAACTTCTAGCTGTGAAATTTTCAGACAGGAGAGATGTGTACATGCTGAATACCATTCATGATGAAAGTTCTTCACCTGTGACTGTTTGGTGTTAGGTTGCTGAAGTGCGCAAACCTGTGTGCATTTTAGACTACAGTAAGCACATGGGTGGTGTAGATAGAGCAGATCAGAGGTTGGAACCTTCCACTGCTATTTGTAAGGCCTACATTTGGTATAAGAAGTTGGCTATCCATTTATTCCATTTAGCAACCTTCAATTCTTTTGTTGTTTTCAAGGATTGTTTTCCAGAGTCAAAGATGCCATTTGTTCAGTTTAAGCAGTCTGTGATGGGCAGCCTTGTTGTAGTAGAACAGGCAAGTTTTCCTAGAGTTTGAGTGGTAGAGGATGTGGCTAGATTGAAAGATCGCCACTTTCCTGATCACATTCCTCCCACGCCCAAAAATGACTTTCCCAGTAGGAGATGTAGAGTCTGTATCTGAAGAGGTATGCGGTCATGTGTACTGCCCCGAGTGTCCTTCTAAACCTGGGCTGTGTGTGCCCATGTTTTAAATTGTACCACATGCAAAGGAGTTATTGGGAGCAACCGTGAACATAAAAGTAAACTGACTGGTCTATATCGTTTTATATTTTTTGTTCAGATTTCATGGTTGGCATTAGTGTGATGTATTTACTTAGAGCTGTGGTGTTTGTGGTTTTGTATCTACTTCCAATTGGTTTGTGTTTCTTTTTTGTTAAAACAAAATGTGATGGCGTGTGCGTGGACTGGCACTTGGCTGGCAGTGTGCATGGATTGGAACTTGGCTTGTTGTGTCCCTGGACTACTGGCATTTGGCTGGCGGTGTGCGTAGACTGGTGCTTGGCTGGCAGTGTAAGTGGACTGGTGCTTGGCTGGTGATGTGCGTGGACTGGTGCTTGGCTGGTGGTGTGCATGGACTGGCGCTTGGCTTGCAGTGTCTGTGAGCTGACGCTTGGCTGAAGGTGTGTGTGGACTGGCATTTGACTGGCGGTGTGCGCAGACTGGCGCTTGGCTGGCAGTGTGTGTGAGCTGACATTTGGCTGGCGGTGTGTGAGTAGCGACTTGCTGCTGGTCACTCACATGCTGCTAGCCAAACGCCAGTCCACACACTCCGTCAATCGCCAGGCAGTGTGATTGCTGTGTCAGTAATATGGACGTATGAAAGTGATGGGGCTTTGAATGGCGCTGTCTGCTGATTTGAGTATTGTAATGTGCTGGGCAAATGGCTGGCAGTGTGATTGGTCTTGTGTATGTCACATATGAAAGGTGTGTGAATGGCCTGTAAAGAGGTTGGTGCCTTGTCGCGGTTTACAGCTCACGAGCTGTGAGACATTGGTTCAGTTTTTTTACCTTTCAATTATTAACAGTGCATTTCATTTTGGTGAAATCTTTTGTTAATAAAATGTACTTTCTGAACCTTCACTCACCCTCGTGCCAGATCCAACCAGTATGTGTGTGTACGTGAGAAACCGATGGTTGTGAAGTAATATTTGTCTTTTCTGTCTTTCTCTGCTAGGGTGTTTTTTGTCTCTACATTGTCTGTTGATGTGAGTCTTGGAATGTGCTGGGCCCACGCCTGGCAGTGTAAATGGTCTTGAGTGTGTCACGCATGAAAGGTGTGTGAATGGCCTGTAAAGAGGTTGGTGCCTTGTCGCGGTTTACAGCTCACGAGCTGTGAGTCATTGGTTCAGTTTTCTGACCTTTCAATTATTAACAGTGCATTTCATTTTTGTGAAATCTTTTGTTAATAAAATGTTACTTTCTGAACCTTCACTCACCCTCGTGCCAGATCCAACCAGTTTGTGTGTGTATGTGAGAAACCGATGGTTGTGAAGTAATATTTGTCTTTTCTGTCTTTCTCTGCTACAGTGTTTTTTGTCTCTACATTGTCTGTTAATGTGAGTCTTGGAATGTGCTGGGCCCATGGCTGGCAGTGTAAATGGTCTTGAGTGTGTCACGTATGAAAGGTGTGTAAATGGCCTGAAAAGTGGTTGGTTCCTTGTCACAGCTTTACAGCTCATGGGCTGTGAGTCATTGGTTCAGTTTTTAACTTTCAATTATTAACAGTGTATTTAATTTTTGTGAAATCTCTTGTTAATAAAATATCAATTTTGCACCTTTCACTCACCCTCGTGCCAAATCCAACCAGTATGTGTATGTACTTGTGGAATAGATGGTTGTGCAGTAATATTTGTCTTTTCTGTCTTTCCCTACCAAGGTATACATTGTCTCCAGGAAAAATCTACCAACTCTACATATGTTCGTAAACTAGACACTCAGGGGAGTACAGGGTGGTGTGCCTCTCATCGATCCTAACAAGTTTTCTTACCCACAATGCCCAGCAAACCTCAAAATGTGACTAAAATCACACATTTTTATTGCATTTCTGTGCCATATTCTTCCAGAGTCAGAAAGAAACCACAAATTTCCTACCACCCAGCGTTCCCTCAGATCTCCCGTTAAAAATGCTACCTCACTTATGTGGGTGGGCCACGTGCCCGCAACAGGAAAGGGCTCAAAATGTATTGTGGACACAACAAAATAATCTATCACAAAACAACCTGTTTTTGCAGGAGGGGCACCTTCGTTTTGGTCTCTGGCTCGGTGGCCATCTAGGGAAACCTACCAAACCCAGACATTACTGAAAACTAGAAACTCAGGGGAGTCCAGAAAGGTGTGGCTTGCATGGATCCCCCAACTTTTTCTTATCCAGAATCCCCTGCAAACCTCAAATTTAGCTAAAAAGTCACATTTTCCTCAAATTTCTGTGTGGGAAATTTGTGGGATCAGCCGGTCGGCACAAATTTCCTACCACCTAGCATTCCCCTTGGTCTTCCAATAAAAATGCGACCTCACTTGTGTGGGTGGGCGAAGTGCCCACAACACGAAAGGGCTCAAAATGTATTGTGGACACATCAAAATAATCGATCACAAAACGACCTGTTTTTGCAAGGAGGCACCTGAGTTTTGGTCCTTGGCTCGGTGGCCATCTAGGAAAACTTACCAAACCCAGACATTTCTGAAAACTAAACACCTGTGTGAGTCCAGGGAGGTGTGCTTTAGTGGATCCCCCAACGTTTTCTTACCCAGAATACCCTGCAAACCTCAAATTTAGCTAAAAAAATCACATTTTCCTCACATTTCTGTGAGGGAAAGTTGTGGGATAACCAGGCCGGCACAAATTTCCTACCACCCAGTGTTCCTCCAGGTCTCCAGATAAAACGCTCTCTCACTTGTGTGGTTGGGCCAAGTGCTCCCACACAGAAACTTGAGGAAAATGTGATAATTGTTTGGCCCGCTTCCTGTTGTGGGCACTAGACCTACCCACACTAAGTGAGGTACCATTTTTATCGGGAGACTTGGGGGAATGCAGGGTGGATGGAAGTTTGTAGCTACCCACAGATTCTAGTACTTTCCTTCACAGAAATGTGAGGAAAAGGTGTTTTTTAGTCAATGTTTGAGGTGTGCACTGGTTTCTGGGGAAAAAAACATTGGTGGGAGCAAGTCAGCCCACCCTGGATACCCCTAAGTGTCTAGTTTCCAAAAATACACAGGTTGGCTAGGTTTTCATAGGTGCTGGCTGAGCTCGGGTCCAAAATCTAGAACTACCCATATTGGAAAAAAAAAGGCTCCGTTTTCGGTAGAAAAAAGTGACAGGTCCATGTTGCATTTTGGGTAATTTCCTGTCATTGGCACTAGGCCAACTCAAACAAATGAGGTACTATTTTTATCGGGCGACTTGGGGGAATGCCGGGTGGGCAGACGTTTGTGGCTCCCCACAGATTCCAGAACTTTCCATCACAGAAATGTGAGGAAATTTGTTTTTTTAGTCAAAGTTTGAGGTTTGAAATGGATTCTGGGTACAAAAACGTGGAAAGTGCCACAAACGTCAGCCCACCTTTGATATCCCTAGGTCTCTAGTTTTCAAAAATGTTCAGGCTGGCTAGATTTCCATAGGTGCCAGCTGAGCTAGGGCCCAAAATCCACAGCTAGGCACATTGCAAAAAAAAGGGTCGATTTTCAGTGGAAAAATGTGATGTGTCTATGTTGCATTTTGGGCCGTTTCCTGCTGCGGGCACTAGGCCTACCCACACAAGTGAGGCACCATTTTTATCGGGAGACTTAGGGGAACACAGAATAGTAGAACACAAGTTATTAACAATTATCTTTCTATGCATTTGCGCCTTCCAAATGTAAGACAGTGTGTAAAAAAGAAGTAATTTTGAGAAATGCCCTCTAGTTCACATGCTAGTATCGGTACACACAAATTCAGAGATGTACAAAGAACCACTGCTTCTAAACTCCATACCTTGTGCCCATTTCGGAAATGCATAGGCTTCCTTGATACCTATTTTTCACTATTTACATTTTACCAAATGAATTGCTGTATACCCAGAACACAATAAAAACCATTGCAAGGTGTAGCTCAGTTATTGGCTCTGGGTACCTTAGGTTCTTGGTGAACCTACAAGACCTATATATATCCCCACAGCCTGAAGGGTCAATGGAAGTAACGGTATACTGCTTTCGAAATCTGCCATAGTTAGAACAAGTTACAGATGAAAATGTAGACACAAATGGCTGTTTTTTCCACTTAATTTCAATATTTGTTTTACTTCAACTTACTTTCTGTAAGAAAACCTTGAAGGATCTGAATTCAGAATTGTATCTACTTCTCAGAAATGTATAGCTTTCTGAGATCCGCCATTGGTTTCATACCCATTTCTACCACTAACTGGAAGGAGGTTGAAATCACAAAAAATAGGAAAAATGGGCTATGTCCCAGTAAAATGCCAAAACTGTGTTGAAAATTTTACTTTTCTGACAAAAGTCTACCTGTTCCTGAAAGCTGGGAAGATGGTGATTTTCACACTGCAAACCCTTTGTTGATGTGATTTGCAAGGAAAAAAAATTTGATGCTTTCTTCTGCAGCACTTTTTTAACAATTTTCCCACAACCTCCAAAATTTAACTGTATTTTGGTAAATTTTTCGGTCCCCTCCAGGGGAATCCACAAACCCTGGGTACCTTTAATCCCCAGGATTTGGAAAAAAAGGATACAAATTTGGCGAAGATACCATATGTGGACAAAAATTATCGGGGCCTAAGAGCAAACTATCCCAAAAAGTCAAAAAAAGGCTCAGCACAGGGAGAAAAGGCCCGGCAGCAAAGGGATTAATCATGCAATTATTATGGAACTTCAGTGATGTCAATTATTGTGATATCATCAAAATTAAGGTCATTAGACCACTTTCTGAGAAGATTCATAAGGCACGAGGCCCAGACCTTGTGCCTATTGATATTTACCATGAGGAGCCCCACCTGTCGGCCAGTATTCTTGCAAAAGTGTTCAACTTGGCACTTGCAGGCAATGCCGTACCCCTCAGTTGGTGCTCAGCCATTATTGTGCTGATCCGGAAGAAGGGCGATCGGGGTAGTCCATCCAATTAACTCCCGATCTCCTTCCTGGATGGGGCAGGCAAAGTTTTAGGGAAAGTCCTGCTCAACCGCCTCCAGGGCTGGGTGGATGCCAATAACATCATAACAGAAGTGCCAGCCAGCTTCCGGTCTCGAATAGGGACCATCGAACAGGTTCTCTGGCTATATATGATTTGTTATAAATTTACGGTGGTTAGGAAGTTAGCACTTTATCTAATATTTGTAGACCTGAAACCATCTTTCGATTTAGTTGATATAGAGAAGCTGTGGAGATCCCTGGTAGATTTAGGCAATATCTCTCTGGTAATGGCTATAAAAGCTCTCCACACCAGTAGAACAGCTAGAGTTAGGTATGGCCCGGGGGGGGGGGGGGATTGTACAGAACCTTTCCCAGTTGAAAAGGGCATCCGGAAAGGTTGTGTGCTGGTTCCCTTACTTTTTGGCCTCATTTTAAATGATGTAGATATCCCCACCATAGCTGGGAAGAGGGTTTCGATATTACTATATGCGGATGATGCAGTACTGATGGCGTGGACAGAAAATGCCACTCATGGGCTATTAAAGCGCTTTGAGCAATATTGCAACAAGAAATCACTGACCATTAATGGTAGCAAAACAAAGAGTACTGAGGCTGTCTTCTAGCTTTAAGCAGAAGCCTACGATTGAAGGTGTGCCCTTAGAAACTGTTGAGCAGTTTGACTAACTGGGAATTCGATTCCCAGAGAATCTACATTATGGTAGTCACATACAGAATGCAACTTTAGTCCTGAGACACATGGCAGGTGCAGTCTTGAAGTTCAGGAACATGGCCGGTGCCAGAAGTATTAGTGTCATCCTGCAAATATACAAGCAAAGGGCAGTGGCAGCTGCTCTCTATGGGGCGGAGCTCTGAGGGTATGCGAATGTACGATCACACCTAGTAGCCAAGAATTTCATGTCTGAATAGGATAAAAAAAAACTGAAATTTGCAAAAACAATTCCATGTTACAATGGTAATAAGATCTTAGCTTTTGTTAAAGAAAAACAGAAATTCTGTGAATAAACCATAGGTTAAAGTGATATTATATTTAGGCATTGAAATGAGATAACAACACATATTTAAAAAACAAAAACCACTGAAATTCACCAGTCATAGTTTACTGAGCTAACTATAACTTGCACCCCTACCAAGCACTGCTTATGACTGCACATATTACATCACTCATGACACGTTAAATGACATAATTGATGACATCACTAATGACATCTCAAATGAAAATATCGATAAAAAAATAATATTTGAATATTTTTATGAACTAACCTATGTATCATTAGGTTGGTTCATAAAAAACTGAATCGGATTGAGTAGCAATCAGACCTACCTAATAAATATTCATTAGTTGGGTGGCAAATTGTGACTCAATCTGATTGGCCACAATCACAGAGAGGGTGGCCTCCAAGGGTCAACAGGCCACTATGTCAGTGATTGCTTTTCAATAAGGTTTTATTTAAATTCAGTCTATTTTCCTCAAAGAAAACAAAGATGTGTTAAAAAGAAAAGTTGCCTTTCTTTTAAGAGTGTTCAAGAGTTGGCAGTGGACTGCTGCCTATTCTTCAACAAACATTTGTTTTCCATTCACAAAGGGGAAGGGTGCCAAAGGAACCCTTCTCTTTTGCGAATAGGTTACCAAACTCCTTTGATATGTCAAAGTTTCAATGTTTTGCCACAGGATTTCGGTTGCAAAATACTGATACATAAGATAATGATTCTGTATTTGGGAGGAACACCTACAACATGAGCGTTTCAGATGCCTAATCGGTATCCACTGACAATCTAAATTTAAGAGTTGAAAAAACCTTTCTGACTTATACAAAGAGAAATGTAGTATTTTCCTCTGGCTTCACTTATTTCTATGTGCGTCTCTTGCAGTACCTTTAAGTGGCCACATCTTGTCTGTGACTTACTCCAAGGCTTAATTATAGTACATTTGAACTTCTTTCAGCTGTAGTGCGACTGGAATAGATGTGGGTCTAACTTTCTTGAATCACAACTGACTTACCCTTTTGTGTATCTATTTTTGCATTTGCATGTCCCTGACTGTGCAACTCTTTAACTTTTGCTTTCCTCCTCCCATTTTCTAATACTCTCCATGTTCCAGCCACTCCCACATGTATATCAAAAACAAAGACTTGGAAGTCAGTAGTTCTACACATTCTCGGTGAGAACTCCAAACATAAGAGAGTAGGTGATACTACAGGAGTAATAATTCACATACTCATAAAGGCCTGTTGTGAATTTGGCCCTGAATCCGGTAATAAATCAAACCTGCTTGTTCTCATCATTTGGAGTTTTTTCAACAATCTTGGATATCAATAAATAATTCCTATATTTGCAGTCAACTTTCATCGCTGCATCCTTAGGAATAATTTCACTATCGTTGGCTGCTTCAGTGCTGCAGCTTCTACAGACCATTAGTAGTTCCCCATATGGGATGATCTGTTTAAACATGTTGGATGCTGGAGACTGTCACCAGCAGATTTCTTTTGGTATGTGCAATGTACTATTCTTTACTTCTAATCTGATGTCTAATAAGTAATAGTAGTGTATCTTGTATCACTGTTAGATTTAAGATGTAAACAATTTCATTTAGCACTTTCTCAAACTTTTAGCAAGATATTCACAGGCAGTCCAAATGATAAAAAAAAAAGATTATCAATGAAACACAACCATACTCCTACATAGTTTGCATAAATGATTGTTTCCTGTCTAGACAATTTGCTCCTACCAACATCCCACTTTCTTCACAACACCTTCTCCGGTGTCTGACATTCTGTAGTGGCCTCGACACAAAACAATTACTGCCAGCCAAACAGAACATCTGAATTTTCAGATGCACCGAGGATCTGCGGATCTCCCAATTGACAAATACCACACCCTGTGCCCAACCCACCAGGGGCCGTATTACGTATTGGCATTGTTTGCGCCCAGCACTTCTTTGCAAAGGTGCGCCGGGCGGAAACAATGCCAATGTGCCCCATTATGGTGAATGTGCTGTCCTGGGGGCAGCCGCGAACTCGCACTGTCCCCAGAGCAGCGCATTGATGTGGAAACACGGAGCAGCTGCTCCGTGTTTTCACAGTGCAGGCAGCACCCGCCTGCACATTCAAAGGGGATTAGAGATCCCCTTGAAGGCGGGTGCAGTCAGTGACTGCACCCTCCTGCAAGGGGTTGTCTGGGGGTTCATGGGATCCCCTTTACCCCCTGCAGAGGGCTGCTTTCAGGGGGCGCACTGACAGAGCGCCACCTTTTAAATGGTGCACTATCAGTGCACCTCCTGAGGGCTTCTTTGACTCTGCGCCCGCGTCTGTAATATGTCGCGGGCGCTGAGTCAAAGGAATTCCCTCATTTGCATAGGGCACACCCCTATGCAAATGAGGGAACACCCTCTGTTGATAGCGCTGGCGCTTTAAGTGAGCCAGTGCTATCGGTATTATAGAAGGTCTGAGCCCCCTTCTATAAAACCAAAGTGCCCCGGGGCGCACAAAGTGGGGGCAAACACCCGTTGTGCCCCCGGGGCACCTTATGTAATACGCCCCAGGTGTCCTACCTTTCCTTAACACAGACACTGTCATGCACAGTTCTGTTAACCACAGGGCTTTACATGTGGCCGGGCCCTGCACCCAACCTACTGCATGGCGAATCCCCACTATTGCACAGTGGGGTTAGCCACAGTTCCTTGCCTGCAGCCAGACCCTGCAAACATCCCAACATGCAGTTAAACGATAATGCACATAGCTTTAGCTCTGCATAGAAAGTGGCTGAGTAAAGAATCTGTACCCACACTCTCATGTGCCTAACCACTTTACACCTAGACTTTGGACAAATATAGCGGGGTTGGCAGCAGGGCCCAGACTTTGGGGTGGCCTCTTGAAATTAGTTTAAGTTTGAGAAAATTGTTAATGAATGAATGAAAGAAGTTGTAATTTCTAGACCACAAACAGCGGTCCAAAATGGTTTCCCAACACCAGGCAAGAACTAGAAAAAAGGGCAAGAAATTACAGAGATAAAGAGATGTGAATCATCAGTAAAACCAGCCTGGTTTGATTAACAAAAATGCAGCGCATAATTAGTGAAAAAATAGTTTATGACAATAGTGAAAAAACTTTTTTATGGCAAAAGACGAATCACTCTTTTCACCTTGTTTGAATTTGATTATGGTTAAAGATGTTGGATTTTTGTTTCCAGCTAAATACAAAGTCCATCACCAAGTTCATCAATTGTTAAAGAATTATAATAGTGCGATCTGGATAATGTTTTCACCTTCTTAAATTCAAACTATAGCAATCAACAGAAAAAGGCGGTCAGTAAACATTTGCTAAAGTGTTGGAACTGTGTGCCTCCGATGTTCAGCATTGTTTTAGCAACTTTTGATCGGCTGGAGCCAGATAAAATTCAGTGTCCACGCATTAATGTGGGCATTGGGCCCCATCCCATTTTTCAAGTGCATGGTTAGTGTCTGTCAGACTTTGCGAAGGCCAGCCTGACCAATGCTCTTCATGTCAGGGTTAGGCAGCCAGCCAGTGTCACCATAAAGTCAGCACTGGGACCTATAGATTTAAGCCCTGAAGTGCTCTGGTTGACAGTCAGTGAAGCCTCACACCTCCAGTCCTCATCTTGTCACACAGTGACGCGTGATCACCAAGTCACACTTTTTGTAAATGAAGTAAGGTCCTTGTAGGTAATTAGTCCAATAGCCAGTAGTGTAGATTATGTAGTTTATTCAGTTACAAGTAAGATGGTAAAGGCCGCACCGGGAGCAGCATCCTGCTGCTCAGCCCCACTCATTCCAACTGACCACTCATCCAAACCATGCACTCATGAACATTCTATTACATCACACTCACACAGGCTGAGCAGCAAGGAACTAGGAGACACAGGATATAACACATCTCCTTCCTTCAGAAAACAATAAAAAGAACAGGAAGCAAAGTGAAAAAAAATACATATTCACACTTGCTGTACACGTAAGCAACCAATCCTAAATCACGAGGAAAGATCACATTTCATCCTTAAGATATTAAAATAAAATTAGTCACATAAGATAATATAGCATGAATCACTGCATTGCTAGATTTGTAAAGGAAGAGAACATAAGATTATAACATACATAAATCGTCACATTTACATGAATCATTACATTCCTAGAATTGTAAAGAAAGTTCATTGCAAACATAGATCACACATACAAATTACATATATATCTTGCGATCCAAAGGAACACACATAACCACCACACTACACAATTGTACGCACTGCAGAACACTACAGCACACCACGTCAAACTAAGCAAAGGAACACACTTGTTCCAGGCAGGATGCAACCTCCACACCCCACCACTGTACGCGCTGCAGAACACTACAACGCACCACGTCAACTAAGCAAAGGAATACACTTGTTCCAGGCAGGATGCAACCTCCACAACCCATCACTGTACGCGCTGCAGAACACTACAACGCACCACGTCAACTAAGCAAAGGAACACACTTGTTCCAGGCAGGATGCAACCTCCACACCCCACCACTGTACGCGCTGCAGAACACTACAACACACCACATCAACTAAGCAAAGGAACACACTTGTTCCAGGCAGGATGCAAGCTTCACACCCCACCACAGTATGTGCTACTGAAACACTACAACGCACCACGTCAACTAAGCAAAGGAACACACTTGTTCCAGGCAGGATGCAACCTTCACATCCCACCACAGTACGCGCTGCAGAACCACTACAGCGCACCACGTCAAACTAAGCAAAGGAACACACTTGTTCCAGGCAGGATGTAACCTTCACACCCCACCACAGTACGCGCTGCAGAAACACTACAGCGCACCACGTCAAACTAAGCAAAGGAACACACATGTTCCAGGCAGGATGCCACCTACACACCCCATCACTGTATGGACTGCAGATCACTCAAAGCTGGAAACAAACTACACAGTCCCCTCACTACATGATCAAGGTTACATAAAACTCAAACTCACCACAGACTCACGTAAAAACGCTCAGAAAAGACAAACAAAGAGGACTCTTAAGTAATTTCAAAATTACTGAATATTGCACCCACTGTAAATTAATTAAAAGAGTCTCACATCAGATCCACCCTAAGGACTCCCACACATAGGAAACTACACGCACCCATAGTTTATAAAACACTCACACCGTGCACACATCCAAATACAGAATCACATGCAACAACTCAAACATAAACCACAGCCAATAAGTATGGCAACAGAATATACAACATTGGATTAACAGCAAATAATTAGTATGAATCTGACGGTTGCTTCCAACACTGTGTAACAGTTCGGTGCTCACCCGAACACGCTACCCACACAACAACTGTATCTGAAAAGTCACTGAGGCCCATAAAAGCTTGGCAACACAACAAATTAAAACAACAGAAGTAGTCACCGTCGACACGAAACACCCCGCCAAACTTTGCCAGACTCCTGCTGCACCTGCGTGTAGATGACCTCGTCAGGGATTCACGTTCTCAGTACACTGGATTGCCAGCGTGCCGCACCTGCTCACAATCCCTATTTAATTCACACGACTGGCAATATGTGCGTCAGCTCTCCGTTACTTGCGTTGCTAGGCAACCGACGTGCGTGGAACACAGCGTTGACTATCAATACAAGCGTCGCCAGGTAACCGACGCCAACGCGTCTCTGTGCTCCCCACCAGAACGCTCCTCAACGTGTGACGTTCGTGAACTAGGTGTGTCACACATAAAATCAGGCAAGTCAGGCAGATGATAATGATGCGTCACTGCGTTTCTTCCGGCTCACGCCCACAATGACAACGTTGCTGCTACCCGCCGCAGACTGACGCGTTGCGTGGCAGCACGAACATTCTTCAAGACAACAGTGAGTGCCACGAGCGCTTGTTTTTAAAAATTTAAATATCCACAACATGGTCTTCCCACAAGAATGTCACATCAGAACAGTTGCGGTCTTTTGTTCTAAGCTTTCCCTGGGGCCCGACTTACGCCCCCGAACTAATGCCTTTATTTAAATAATAAAGGCAGATAGCACACCAGAGCGCTAAAATGTGTCAACAGTAGATGTAGATGCTGTCGTTGAAGGACTAGCGAAAGCGTCCTTTACGATTTCAAAGGTACCAATGTCTCTTGCACCCAGTGCCACCCAGCATATGAACTCCTGCAAACACACTGCCGGTTACTCACAGCGGGTAGAATCCAGATCGTATACCGGCCCCATCAGTTTGCTTAAATGAACACCTCTTGCCAAACATATTCGCTTGAAATTGATAACCACTGTAGGTCCAGTCTTTTAATGTGCACATTCCAATGCGATGTTGCTGGTTATTTACCAAATATCAGATGACTGCTGCCAAATAACACATCCGGTTTACTCCTTGTGAAATGTAGTCCCAACATCATCCATGAAGTGCCTACATCCAACATTACTAGATGACTTCAGATGGCAGACTAAAAGGGTATACACTCAAAACTCACATTCAGTAGGCTGTCTGCAGGCTGGCAGGTTTCAAGCCACACAATGCCCAATGCCCAAAACATCCAATGTGTAGGCTGTCTGTTGTAGAAGACACTGGTGGGGCATCCAAGGCGTTGATCAGGCTTATTTTAGAGCTTCTTTTCAGACTCTGGAAATCTTCTTTTTAGTTTCTTGATTAATTTCTTGTCTCTGCACGCGTAGTTCTTTCAAAATCGTCGCCACTTTTGTAAATGAAGTAAGGTCCTTGTAGGTAATTAGTCCAGTAGTGTAGATTATGTAGTTTATTCAGTTACAAGTAAGATGGTAAAGGCCCCACCGGGAGCAGCATCCTGCTGCTCAGCCCCACTCATTCCAACTGACCACTCATCCAAACCATGCACTCATGAACATTCTATTACATCACACTCACACAGGCTGAGCAGCAAGGAACTAGGATACACAGGATATAACAACACTGACTCCCCCTTTCCTGTGCCAAGTTGGGATAGGTCAATATTTCATTGTCTGAGGCTTCACAAGGGTAGCAAATGAGAGGGGGTGACAGGAACTTCCAGGAACACAGCATCCTATCACCAGGCTGAAGCCTCCAGTTCCCTCCTGTATTGTCTTGCTTCTGTGACCTGCAGCTCCACCAGTGCTGCCATCAATGCCAAACCCTTTTCACCTCTACGACCTGCCTGGTAAGCAGGACACTGTATGTTTGGGTGTGCATGTGCATGCATGAATGGGTGTGTGAGCAGATGTAGGCATGCAAATACAAGTGTTTGTGAATGGATGGATGCGAGTATGCACATGTGTGTACTTGTGGATGGGTGGTTGTGGGCTAATGTGCATATGTGTTAGGGAATGGATAAGCATGCACATGCATGCTTGTGATATGTGGAGGTGATCATACATGTGTGTGGGTTTCTGCTTTTTGACTGAGATATAAGAACCGCTCCACAACTTTAAAAGTTAACCAGACCCCACTGATAAAATCTGTATTGTTGAAATATGTAAAATTATGAAGCAGATGTTGGATGTTGTGACAAGAGTGGCACGTCCTTAATTATGGAGAAAAGAGTTGCGTAAATTCAGTGCCCCTGAATTTGATCCACTTATTGTTGAAATCAATTTTAAAAACTTCTAAATATTCGCTCTTCTAGTCTTTCCTCTATGTATGTGGGTTGACATTCAAGTCTATTATGTCTAAATATGTCTAACACGTACTGAGTCTAATTTTGGGAAGCAGTACTCGCCCCTGAAGTATGCATTTGGCTAGGGGGGCGTGGCCAAGCCGCGGGCTGAGATGGCCGAGCGGTGTTGAAGCTCCGCCGGCAGACCGACGATATATGCGCTGTCCCCACCTTACAGCGCCAACATGATGGTGGCAGAGACGTCGCTGCATCCCTGAACCGTTGGGACATGGGCTGGGTGTCATTCGAGTGATGGGACGCACATGGAGCAGCCCTGTCGCGAGTTCCGTCCGAGACGCGGAGCAAGGCAAGATGGCGGCCTAGGACGACGATCGCGATCGAGCGTTACCCCCGCAGTGGCTGGAGCGGCTGTCTACTCAGTGTTGGGTCCTGCAGAGCGGTGAGTGCCCGGGTGCCGGTTTGGTGGTCTCGGCTCCCCCCCCGCCTTTGCACGATAAGCGCAGCTTCCGTGGCTGAGGCAGTGTCGACCAGGCGCTGTTGTGAGGTTCCGGCCGCGCTGCCTCCCGACCCCTACTGCCGCTATTACCTGGTGCGGGGCAGACGCGGCTGGACCGGAGGCGACGCAAAAATCGCGGGGGGACGAGTGTACAAGCCTGCTAAATGCCCCCGGCGCCTGGTGTGGCCCTTGCGCGGTCCCCCACCTAAAATGGCGGAATCTCGATAGAATGCGCTGGACATTCAACAGCAGTGCCCTTTGCCCCATTGTCTCCACACACAAGGCGCTATTGCTTCAAAGGGGCGGTTGTGTGCACCCTGAATGAGAGTGGCTGCTGCCTGTCTCTGACGCCCGCCGGCCCTCTGCACTATCCTTTCGCCAGCTCACTATTGCAATACTTAATGCTTCTGGGGTCACTGCGAGGCCCAGCAGTTATTACGATACTCCTCCACCTCGACACCCCCAACGCGGCCAGTAGCATCCTGGGGGCAACAGCAGCGGCTGGGCAGTCGCCGGTCACTGCGCGAAGGCAGGGGTCGCAAAGACCCGAAACAAAGGACACTCCCATTTGAAAAACTGGCGGATAAAACAGCGGAGGAAGACCCCACCATGGGGGAACGGGCAGTTAGCCCTGCTGGAGATGCATCAGCCTTGGCCCCTACAGCAGAGTGGCTACAAGAAATGAGAGCAGGTTTCAGGTCATTGGACAGTCGCTTCGACTCCCTGGACAAAACGCTCGAATCAATGGGCGCAAAGATCCAAGCGCACGACCGGCGTCTAGATGTGGCAGAGGCGCGGATCTCCGACATTGAGGATGGTACCGCACAGGCAACCAATGACTAGATCGAATGGACCGTATACTAAAGGAAGTGGCCATCAAAAATGAAGACCTTGAAGCGCGCAGCCGCCGCAACAATGTGCGCATTCTTGGGGTTCCGGAGTCCACAGCTACGGGTCGCTTAGACATTTTTGTGGAAACTTTGCTGGCGGACATGTTTGGGAGGGATTCATTTACGCCTGGCTTTGTGGTGGAGAGGGCCCACCGCACCCTTGGTCCTCGGCCTAACCCGGGCCTCCCGCCTCGCCCCCTGATAGCCCGCATCATGAACTTCCGAGACAGAGATACAGCCCTGCGTTTGGCCAGGGAGCGTGGGGACGTCACCTGGCAGGGCTCAAAAATCGCTCTTTACCCTGACTTCACGGTGATGGTGCAGGAAGCCAGACGCAAATTCACTGGGGTAAAGGCCACACTCCGGAACCTTGGCCTTAAATACGGCATGTTATATCCTGCACGTCTTCGAGTGGAGTTTGGGGGCCGGGTACGTTTCTTTGACAATCCTAACGAGGTCCAAGAATTCTGTCGCACCTATAAAAACAGCAATGGCCAGCAGCGGGACGGCAGGGACGACCCGTCTCCTCCGCACAGCGGATCCGTTGCAAGCGTGGATCTGTTCTCTGGCTCCGGTGTGGGGTGACATTGTTGAGTATTTGACCTTCCTTTTTGTAACTTGCAATACTTGGGGACACATTATAACTTGACTGAGTATATTTTTCATAGTTGGGCTGCTGACGTGGCGTCGCCACCCCACTAGTTGGATACCTTGGGTTCTTTCAGGCTGATTCGAATGTACCTGTCCATAATTGAGTTCTACTATTGTACAGTCGATTGGTACTTTGGTTTTTGTTCACAGGTTGGGGCAGGCCTTACCATTTTTGCAGTGAGGCTGGGTGGTGGGAGGGGGATTGGGGTAGGGTTTAATGCTTTCCTTATTGATTATCTCGCATGTTGTCCTTGGTATTGGTTTATTGTCCACACCATGACATTTGTCCTCGTCGAACTTCTTAAAACTCTCAGATGGCACAGCTAGGTTTCAACACAGGTCCCTCTAAATTTTCCCTGTTGTCATGGAATGTCAGGGGTCTTAATAATCAACGTAAACGACGGCAAGTAGTGCACTACTTGAATAGACATAACATAGACATCGCCTTTCTGCAAGAAACTCACTTACCTGTCACAGATGCGGCGCGTTTTGCTGCCAGTTGGGGTGCCCATAGGTATTTTGCCAATTTTAGTAATTATGCGAGAGGCACGGCAGTTCTAATCCATAAGAGAGTCCCTTTTATCTGCCGGCTGGTCTTCAGGGACGGGGAGGGTCGGTATGTTATAGTGGTAGGATCGGTAATGGGGCACAGGGTCATTCTGATTTGTGTCTACGCCCCCAATACTGACTCCCCGGAGTTTTTCCACTCACTACACACTCAACTTTCCAAACTAGAACCTGCATTGATTATGATAGGCGGGGATTTCAATCTCCTTTTGAATACAGGCTTGGATAGCACATCTGGCACCGCAGACACCAAACCTAGAGCGAGGCAAGCGGTCCGTGACCTCTGTGACCAGTTTTCACTGATAGACATTTGGCGCAGGCGCAACCCCACCACTACTAATTACACACATTTCTCTGGTCAACACAACACATGGACTAGGATCGATTTTTGGCTGATCTCCCCGGATGTGTCCCCATGGTATCGGGCGTTGAAAACCCTCCCTAGGACGTACTCGGACCACTCCCCTGTTCAGCTCTGTCTCCAAGTTCCACGCCCCGAAGGATTTGAAAGACAATGGCGCTTTCCCGGCCGCGCTCTTTTAGACGACCTTTTTTGTCATGAGGTCAGTGAAGCAATTGAAGATTACTTTACTATTAATACTGGCTCGGTTGATTCCTGGGCCGTGTTGTGGGAGGGATTCAAGGCCTACATTCGCGGTGTGTGCATATCCAAACACGCAGGGGTACTCAGAGCACTGCGCACAACACTGGCACGGCTGGAGGGAGAACTAGAAACGCTAGATGCAGAGACGCAGCACGCTACCCCCGACTCATTGCACGGTAGGAGACTAGCCCTCCTTTCCGAATACAGGGAAACAGCGGATCGCGAGATCCTTTACTTGGGTAAATATCAAACTGCTCGTAGATACGGTGAGGGTGACCGTCCGGGTTGCACCCTAGCTCAGATCCTCAGACCGCCCTACAGTAATGCATACATCACAGAGATCCGTGATAAGGATGGAACACTTCTCACAACTTCCACTGATATTAGGGACGAGTTCCTCACATACTACACAGCACTATACACATCTAGACACAGCAGTGATACAACCGCACGGGAGGATTATCTATCCGAAATTGCCTTAGTATTCCTAGAAAAAACATGCAGGAGTTCATGGCGGAACCCATCACGGAGAATGAGGTACGTGGGGCAATGAAAGCACTGCGTGGTTCCTCTGCCCCGGGCCTTGACGGCTTTACCGGGGAGTTCTACAAGGCCTTTTCAGATCTTCTAGCGCCAAAACTGATTGAGGTTTATGCTGAGGCCCTGGAAAGACAATCCCTGCCTCCCACATTAAACGAAGCGGTCATCAATCTCCTTCCAAAGCCCGACAAGGATCCATCGCTTTGTGGGTCGTATAGACCTCTATCGCTATTGAATATAGATTATAAAATCCTTGCTAAAATCGTGGCCAACAGACTTTCACAATTAATGTAGTTTATTATTTCCCCGGCACAATCAGGCTTCGTCCCTCATCGCTCGACCTCATTAAATTTACGAACTCTGTTCGCAGTGTTGCACAGAATAAATCCCGAAACTCCCGCTGCGGCTATTCTGTTAGATACAGAAAAAGCCTTTGACACACTCGAATGGCCCTTTTTTCTGTCTATAATGCATCGGATGGGTATGCCAGCAGGCTTTATAGCCACTACGAGCCTATTATACAGTTGGCCTACGGCGCGACTCCGCATTAATGGCACTATATCTGGCCCATTCGCACTAACCCGTGGCACCCGTCAGGGGTGTCCACTGTCACCTCTTTTGTTCATCCTTGCCATGGACCCTTTACTACGGCACTTCCAGGAACGACATCTCCACAGAGGACTGCAGTTTAATACGGGCCCTCTCTTGGTTTCCCTCTACGCCGATGATACCATCCTCTATGTCAGAGAACCACATCAGAACCTAGCACCGCTCATACGGGAAATACTCTGCTTTGGTAGACACTCTGGGCTGGGCATTAATTGGCATAAGTCAATTATTTTTCCCTTAACCAGCAGCACAACCCCTTGGGAATGCGAGTTTCCATTGGAATGGTGCTCAGATTCTGTCAAATATCTGGGTATCCATGTGCACCTGAAGCAAGACCAGATCATACGCCTCAATTATGGTCGAGCGATGGAGAAACTGGAGACTCAAGTAGAAAAATGGTTACGCCTCCCCTTATCCCTGGCAGGCAGAATTGCTATAGTTAAGATGATGGTTCTCCCTAAATTTTTATACCTTTTTAATAATATCCCCATGCCCCTCACCCAGAGTTTCTTTGCAACACTGCGATCCCATCTTGTCCAACTGGTATGGGGTGGCAGACAGCCTCGGGTTCGATGGAAGATACTCACTCTACCATACGATAGAGGCGGATTGGGAGTGCCGGATTTTTATTTATACTATTTGGTAGCTCAATGTGGTTATGCCTTTGCTTGGTACCACCCAGACGCGCGGATCCCATTTCTACGCCCGGAGGCTGACTTTGTCCTCCCTGAGCGATTGGCTGCTGTCTTACCCAGGGGCGAACCCAGGAGTCTAGTCGATATACAAACGGTCTCGACCACTAGCTGGGCTTGGAGCAGGCTCCTTCGCTATACGGGCAATTCAATTTTATATTCATCGGCCCTCCCATTACCGAATGCTCGTTGGCTCCCCATAACAGGCGAGAAACTCGTGCAACGCACACTGACTAAATTTGGTATTGCCAAAATAGGCGAGCTGTATCCTGGCGGACACATATTTTCGGCCAAGGAGGACACGCGCTTCCATGACGCTACGTTTATGGATAGATTCGTCCTCAGACGACTTTATTCAGCATTAAGAGCTACGATAGTTGGCTTCCCGTTGGAACCGGAGTCATTCGAGCCGCTGACTCTACTCATTGAGAAGGAGAGTGGTACACACATCATTTCCACACTTTACAAACTCTGCATTGCACAAGTTCCTAGTGTGGACGACAAGCTCCGTTTGGACTGGGAGACCGACTTGGGGCATCCTATTTCGGACGACCAGTGGTCCGCCTGTTGCAAGGTTACCAAAACCGTGTCATTAAATAGTCGCCATAAAGTATTACACTACAAGTTTCTTCGTAGAATGTACATGACGCCAGCAAAACTACATAAAATTGACCCGGAAAGGCCACACACATGCCGGAAATGTGGCGCACAACACGCTGATTTCGCCCATTTGACCTGGACATGCCCTCGCATTCATTCATACTGGGACCAGGTGCACAAAACACTTGGGGACATTGTCGGGCTCACACTGGTTCCTATTCCGGAGGTGGCACTGCTGGGCTACACGGTCAACTTTCCTAAAGCTGTCCGGCAGCTAGCTTCCCATGGCCTCCTTCTGGCAAAACGTGAGATAGCACTACACTGGGGCAGCAGGACTTCTCCTACGACACAAGGCTGGCTGAATAGCTTAGCGTTCTGTAGGACCAATAGCGAAATCTATTCTAGCCTGCTACCCAACACAGCACGCCCTAAAGACATCTGGGGCCCATATAAAGCTTATATTGTCACCCTGAACAACTCTTCACTCTCCCAGCTTAATTCAGGGATAGTACTGTCTTGTGGTTTGTTGCCTGCCTTGTTATGTTGGCCTAGGCCTGGCTACCATGCTGCTTTTCTTTGCGCACGTTACACTGAGCCAGGGCTCCCTCGCCCTTTGCTCTTGCCAAGTTCTTTTGCGTTGTCTGCATTTTCTGTTTTCACCTTTTGGGCTCAGTCTGCACAACATGTACAAGGTCACATAACAATGTATTTTGGTTCTTCCTGATATGGCCAGTCTCGCGCACCCAGACATAACATTAGGTGCAATTGCCATGAAGAATTTTGTGTGCTTTTAATACTGCAGTTTACTAGCGCTTAACACACTTGGAGGAACCCTTTCCAGGGAGAAGAGCTGTGATTGTCTGCTGATGTAATTCTGCATCTAGAGACCGAGGTATGAGGGTTCGCTAGTCAAAGCCTAGAGGTCTTCTATTATTATTATAGTAAACTATCTTACTGCAAGGGGAGGGTGGTAATGTTATTTATACGTTTATCCACTGAGCTCTGAGATGCTTTCCCCGTTTGTATTCTATGGAGTTGTAACCATGCTGCTTATATTATTCATATGCATTATGCTATTAGTACTGACACGTGTACTGTATATTAGAGCACGTAAGTTGGAATAAACATTTTAACCTACCCAGTGTCTCTTCTTACGCATCTTGTGGACAAGTACGAGTGAGTGACGAAAGAGTGTTCTTGCTTCTGTGAGTCCTGAGATAAAGATACCGTGTTCTGGGTTGTCCAATCATTGGTACTTGGGTGCTAATGGGATGCTAAGCTAGTTGGGTTGGGGTTTTTGGGTGCTACGGTATATGGTGGCAAACCACTGTATTCCGGGGTCCCATTTTCCTGTGCATAGCTCTGTGTATGTGCAGAAACCTTATGACATGGCGCGACCACCGTGGGGCAGCTTATCTGCGAGACGCTTGAGTAGTACTTGTGCTTGTCCACAAACCCCTCGCGTACGCTTCCGGAGGCGTATGTGACGGTGATACCTCCTATATTGAATGTTTTATAGGTTCTTTCAAGCTTGATGTTATTAAAAAAGGTTAGTAAACTGACCCATTTTTGTGCTCCCTGTTAGGTTGTCAACTATAATTGTTTAGTCATGGCTGCTGGTGTGGCGATTGCTGCACATAGTCGAGGAGCACTCCGAGACCACTTAGCTGTGTATGGAGTGCCCGATACTGGGGTCGAGTTGGTCTTTGTGGTTCAAGCCGATGCGGCTTATCACTTTGAAGTGTTTTACACTTGGATCACTTTTGAGGCGGTGGATGCAGGTGATAAGCTGTTTCATGAATATAAACCCACCGCTATTCCTGCTGCCTATCGACCCTATACCAAACTTGAAGTACCTCTCACGGCTTGGCAGCACCGTGTTTGGTTTAATGGCGCCCTACCACAACCAACTACCGCAGTTCGTTTAGGCCCCTTATCCATTGAGGGGGCCACTTGGCCTATATTGGCCGGGTATACCCCGCATCCAAATTATCTGGCATTACCGATTGCGGATCTGCGCACTATGCATACCGAATTGGTGCGAGTGCATCGAGCCTTAGTGACATACGTTACAGGTAGCCTCCATGGAGCTGCTCCTGTAGTCGCAGGCCAACCAGCTATTGCAGCTGGAGTGACCATAAGTCCTGTCATGGTAAATTCTGTGATGGGCAAGCGTCCACAGAATAAGGACGACTATCCTTACTGGCTTGCAGAAAAGTTCGATCAGATAGAAGCAGTGTTTCCACATACATCACCAGTAGATAAACACCGCATCCTCACGATAAGTTTGCCAAAAGACATAATCCCCGATTTGACATGCATGTGAAAACTGGGGTAAGGTATTCGCAGCAGTTTATTCAAAATGTTTTGGAACTCCTTCCATGACGGTTCTACCCTCTGTAATTAAAAAAGTACAGGATGAACATGGCCCTGAAGCGGCTGTGGAATTAGGGATGAGACTAGTGGGAGTGTTTGATGTAGTAGCTGAGCTGATCCTTGGGAATGTCAAGGGCGATGCTATGAACTTTCAAGTAGCGAATGCTTTGGCTTTAGTCCCAGAGTTGGACAGGCCACGCGAATTACCGAAAATTATTGCCCGGGCTTATAAAACAATTGGAAGAAATAGCCTGGGCAACAAGCCTTTTGTAAAGATGCAAACTCAATCGCAAACACAAGTTATACAAACAAAAAGTATATCTGAGAAAGATGATAAACCAGTCTTCACTAAAAAGAGTTGGAGACAGAAAAAACAGGGTAAGCAACAAAAGAAGCCGGGGTCGAGAGGCGCTTCCCCAGTTTCGGTTTCTTCTGAACGTACTTATGATTTACGTGATAGGTCGAGGATTAAATCACCAGAAAGGTTTCAGAGCTCTGATACGCGTTCTCCTCGTTCTTCACAGGCCCAGACGTCGTCACAGGCTGGTGGAGGAGGACGGCAAGATAGAGGAAGGGGCCGAGAGGCTCCCCAAGAGCGAGACCAACCTCGGCAACAAGTCAGAGGGAAAGCAGAAGAATTTCACCTTCCTCGACCGCAATTTCAGAAGAAAAAGGTTGCCGCTGTCACAGCGAAATATGCCTCAGACCGTGAGAACGAGACTCCAGAATTGGACGTGGGCAGTGACCCTCCTAGACAGCGCCGCGGAAGTTACCATAGTGCGGGAGGCGCTACGTCCTCATATGGAGGCGAAAGCAACTGAAACATTTGTTACTGTAGAGACAGCTGACACGAGAGTGGCACCCCCTGACAGACTATACAACATAGTCATCCAAATTGAAGGTGACATACCGCGTGAAATAAAAGGGATTTTTTGGGAAAATCTAACCTCTTCATATGACATTTTGTTAGCAGAGGTGGATTGGCCACCCCCATTCGTTTTAGCTGCACATAAAGGAGAGGAGGTAATCCTTCCAAGCTTTTCAAGGCATGTCCCAAAAGACAAAGCTGAAGCACTTGCAGCTGAGTGGGCTGTGTACCTGGCACCAGCGTTATACCGCAACCATGTGGGATGGGATGAAGAATCACCTCCCCATGCAATACCTTTGCGGTCACTACCGCAGCCACAACCCCAATATCCCATCAAACGGCAGGCAAAAGGCCCCGTCTCCGAAATTCTGACACAGTTGGAATATCAGGGAGTAATTGAACCATGCGTATCACCTATGAACAATCCCCTTTTCGTGGTTTCTAAACCCGACGGATCGTACCGCCTAGTTTTGGATTACCGGCATTTAAACTCTCATTGCCGGAACTTTGCGGTGCAGAATACACATAGTTCTGCGCTTGTAGACAGTCTTGTTCGTAAAAAATATAAAACGACACTTGACCTATCAAACGGCTTCTACACGCACAACCTAGCCCCGGAAAGTGGTCAATGGACCGCATTCACTTCCGGTGGTAAATTATCCCAGTTCCGGCGTTTACCCATGGGCTACAAAATAGTCCGGGTGTATTCGCCGCCCGTGTTGTTTCTTTGTTAAATGACATTGATCAAGATGCATGTTCGTACGTAGATGACATTTATTTGACAGACGACGAATTATTCCTGCATCTGTCCCGTGTGGACCGCATTATTCTTGAATTTGCGGAGCAGGGTTACAAATTTAACTTTGCTAAATCACACATTGCTGAATTTACCGTTCTGTTCCTGGGCTATGAGCTCAACAACGAAGGTAAGGGCTTAGCCCCCATTTCTTGGAAAAATGTGCACATTTGTGCCCCCAAATACTCTGAAGAAACTTCAGTCTTTGCTGGGTTTCTTGAATTTCGAGCGTACATACATTCCCGAATATGCCCAGCGTATCAAGCCTTTGTATGCTCTGATACAACCAACTTATTCAAGGTCTTGCTGGCTGCCTGAGCATACCTCAATTCTGCAGTCTTTGCAGACAGACCTATTGGAGTCTAAATATCTTTTGACTCGTGACAACCACACAAACCTGGTGATTAGAATAATTCCGGGGCGGTGGGATTCACATACTTAACCTTTAATGAAGGTGATACAGTACCTATCGCATACAAGTCACATCTGTACACTTCCGCTGAATTGCGCTTTACATCTGTTGAAAAAGTTCTGACTGCAGTGCAAATGGCGATTCTAAAAGAACGCGCACTGGCACAGGGTAAGCGAATTCTGGTGGTAACACCCTGTCCTGCCCTAGAGGCAGTAACAAAGGCAAGTGTACCGAACTCAAAAGCAATGCATCCCCGTTGGATACAATGGGCTACATCTTTGACGTCATCAGACGTCACCTTTATTTTCGATTCTTCTCTTCAGACTCAGGAGTTCTTACAGTATGAATTTGTTCATCCTCCTCCTCTGTTTTTGTTGCCGCTTGAGGATTACAAATGTGTGATCTATACCGATGGCTCGGCGCAACCGGCCACTGGATCCAAGCACGCTTATTCAGCTGCATGTGCTATTGTAGCGGGTTCCTTTGTCAATGGAACGTTTAAATCCTCTGTAGTGCACACTCGCACACTCGGAGATAGTACCGCACAATTGGCCGAGCTTCATGCATTGCTACTTGCACTTGAGTTCGCTTCTCAGGATGAGACAACTCTTATTGTGTGTGATTCCTTTTACTGTGTACAATCTTACAATGACAATCTGTTTTTCTGGTCGAAAAACGACTACAAGGACGCAAAGGGAGCACAATTAAGCATAAAATGCTTTGGGTTCGAGTGGCAGAATTGCAACAACGTCTGCCCCTCACACAGGTGGTTCACACCTTAGGCCATCAGCAGGTGGGCGCACACGCTATTGGTAACGATCTGGCAGATGAGGCTGCCCGTTCAGCAGTAGTCACGTGTTCAGTAGCAGCGGTTACCAGGTCCATGTCTAAAATAGACCCTGTTATATTAGCAGCTATTGCTGCAACCAAGGAAGGTAATAATTACCCTACAGGTTTCCCTTCCAAGTATTCTTACACATTAAGTCCCGATCAGGTTCCTTATGTAACTATACCTGACGTTGGAGATCGGCTGATCCCCAACGCGGACCGCAGGAGTGCCTTGATATCAGCTGCACACGAAGGCATGGCTTCTGCTCATGCAGGTGTGTCAGCTACGGTTTCCATCTTGCAGCAGCGTTATTGGTGGCGTGGGTTATATAAAGACACCCGTGCTTTTGTGCTTTCTTGCGACGTTTGTCAACAGATTAAGCCTTCCACGGTAACACGTCCACCACAAACCCCGCTCTGCATTGCTAACAGACCCTTTGGGTGTGTTTACTTGGATCACTGCGGTCCATTCTCATCAGACACTGCCTATAAATACATCTTAGTGGCAGTGGACTCGTGCACACGGTTTCTCTGGGTCTGGCCACAACGGAGTGCTGACGCCCGAAATGTAATCAGGGATTTGCGTGTCTTTGTGGGAATTTTCGCATGCGGCACCTTCCATTCGGACCAAGGTCCAGCGTTTGCCTCTAGGGCTTACAAGGATGCAATGGCTTCGCTTGGGGTGCGGGTGAAATTTTCGTCTCCGTATAGGCCTGAGGGCAACTCTATCGTTGAACGAATGAACCGTGACTTAAAGCAATCCTTAACAGCTAGGGTTATAGGTACTGGCAGGAACTGGCTGGCCCATTTGTATACCGTTCAGCGTGCACTTAATAATCTCCCTAGAAGACCTCTGGGTGGGCGGACCCCATACGAAATGCTCTTTGGCATAAGAATGTTTGTGCCTGACCTTGAGGGTCCAGACATCGCGGCGCAATCCGCCAAGTTTGATGTAGATAACCATTC
This sequence comes from Calotriton arnoldi, assembly GCA_963921515.1. Taxonomy (NCBI): domain Eukaryota; kingdom Metazoa; phylum Chordata; class Amphibia; order Caudata; family Salamandridae; genus Calotriton; species Calotriton arnoldi. Next base: position 105,301 of record CAWUFW010000371.1, on the reverse strand, counting down.
TGCTATGTTACAGGACTTACAAGAAGCCCGAGACAAACTTGCAACTACACATTTGCCTTCAGCCACAGATCCTGCGTTGCAGATTCCGGTAGCCGGCTGGCTTCCGAAAGTTGGAGAACTGGTTCGAGAGAAGGTTGAAAACAAAAAAGAATTTGGCCCCTCTTTTCGTGCACCGGTTCCAGTTCTTGGCCTGAAGGGAACACGTACAGTCATTTTACCACCGCTTCCTGGTCGCAAAGAGAACAGATACATCTCAGTTGAAAATGTCAAGCTACAGCGCCTGGCCGATCCTGAATAGTGTCACACCAGCGGTCTCTTGTCCTGCCATCTATCGGACATATGTTCATAGCCCATCTGCACGGACGATCGCTGATGCTGTAATTGAGATGGTTGAATTGCCTGACTCCTCTCCTTTGCCTGAAAATATAATTGATCCCCAACTCTCCACCAACATCGATGAGAACGAGTATACATATCCGGCATCTGAATCGGTGGCACATCAACCAATAACGCCACTGAGCCCGACTCGTTATTCCTTTGATTCGGAGTCCACATCTTCAAAAGTTCCGTCCAAGTTCCGTATTTTTGTATCCTGGTTTAGAGACAATTTTTTGATTCCACCCTGGACATACATTTGGATGGTACTTTTATTGTTTTTTTTGTTCATGTCCATTGGCTTTGTCACAGTGTTTTTTCTACTGATAAATGGTCACTATTTACCTGAACGCTCTGCTGGAGACTACGTTTCTGGAACTTTGGCTCCTCATTCCTCTTCTCACATCATGAAGCGTGACCACATATTTGTGAACATTTCGGCTTTTCCAGTTGCTGATGGCATCGTATGGGATACAGTGAACTTTCAAATCCATGGTCCGACAGAAATTATTAATGTACCTAACGTCCTTCGTGTTTCTATGGGTGATGTAGTAAAAAATAATATTCATTCTGATGATTGGGATGTGCATGCCGTTGAAGCATTGTTTGCCGATTTAAAATATTATGCGTCTTTTAATGCTGAGGATTTATATATGAACTCTGCGAATTATGCCGATTTGTATTGTTACCAACATTGGGGTAATCATTTTCTCCATAAGCCAAGTGCTTTGCGTAGTCCTGTCAATTACACCCAATGGGAACATTGTCCAAACCCCTTACCAGGTAGCTCACAAACTCTTCGTAATAAATTTAATTATTTTACTGACTTTAATCGGTCAAACCCTGCATCCTATTATTTTAGATTTAATAACACATCAACTCAGAAAATTATGTTGACACACACCAAGTTGCTTTATTCAGGTTCCTTTCTGAGTGCCCTGGCTGTGGGTGGTTATGAATACTGGGATAACACAGTCGATTTGAAATCTATTTGGGGCTCCAAGCCATGGCAGGTACAGGGGACCGAGGCATTACATCGTGCTTGCCTCATCCCTGCCCAAATTATGTTCCTCAATGCCTCCATCTATCAGACTACATGTTGGGGCTTAGCAACCACTAAACAATTGAATTCGCCATCAATACCATCCCTGTCGAGTTTTCCCAATGAAAGCTCACGATTCAATCTGTCCCTCGTGTCCCTGCAGGCTCTGTTACAGAATAATTCGTTTAATGTTTCTGAGCTGGTTCAGTCACCCTGGTTGGTATGGCCTATATCATCTAATGCATGTCAAATGCGTTTTCACGATTCTGGTGCTAGCTACACACAGAATAGGCCTGATCCGAGGTTTACTGATGCCCGTACTGTCACTACATATTCTGTTGGTAAATTATGCAAACAATGGCTGCAACATTCGTCCCTTGATTCTGTTAAACAACATTTGTCCCTCCTTTCAGGCAATATTGATCTGTCCGATTTTGTTTTGGGACCTCGTGGTCCCCGACCTAAGAGATTCATTTATGAAACGTATAATGAACTCTGGAAGCTATCACAAATTGAAGCTGCTTCCCGTCTTCGGGAAATAGATCAAGCAAATTTGGAAAAGGTGCTTGCTGTTGTTGACAATAGTATTAATACCCTGTCTTCTCGCATTTACACTTTAGAGAATATTGTGTCCTCTGTTGTCGATATTGTACAAGATGATGTTTCTGTGTTATATCATGGTCAGAATCAATTGCGTTCAGTTATGCAGTTTGCATGGACTTTACAGACGCTTAAGTTAGGTAAAGTTCCTTGGCATTTTTTGAACACCTCTGCATTATTTCTACCTTTTAATTTAACTGAAAAACAGCAATTTATGTCTATGAAAGATGCAACTTACACTTTGCTGCATATCGAAAAGGTGGATCCTTTACCGTTCTCTGTAGCGGAACTCGATTCTGCTGTATGGCTAGTTCATGGGGTTATCGCTTTACCTTTTTCCTTATTTGAATTCAACTCATGCATGAAACATTATCCTGTGGGCCGTTACCAGCCCTTGGGCAGTGCTTTCCTGCATGAACTTTGGTCCTTGCCTTTCATGTATAAATGTCTTCGAGACGGCAAGGAAGTCTTTCTCACGGGGGAGTCTTGTGACTCGACTATGGGTCATTCGCTTATTTGTAAACACATTAAATTGCATGGCTCATGTAGCGTTTCCGCTCCTAATCTTGCTTGTGTGCTAAAAGGTATTCCTGCTCCTGTTATTTCTCCTACTTTCACTCTCCTTTCCAATGGTAGTTATTTACTTTTAAATAACGAAAACTGTTGCGGCCTACAGGCTGGCATTCCTTACATTGTAACAGTTTCTCACAGGGTTGTCTGCTGCAAGAATGTGCTTTTTCCTCCCCCTCATGGCAAGGTTGATATCTCTATTTGGCCTTCCATCCCTACCATGGAAGCAGATTTCAATAGAATGAGCAGAATAAAGGCACTATTATTGAACGAGGAAGTTATGCTCACGTCCGCCCGGGAGACATTCATTCTCCAGGTGGCGAGTACCCACAGTGAAATACAGGCCCTTTTGAATACTAATCTCCCCCAACATTTTGGGGAGTTAATACATCGTATTTTTAACGCATCTAACACTGAAGGCCTAGTACACTTTTTAAGGTCGTGGGGTCGGGCTTGGTGTCCTCCTTCCAAACTATTTTTGGTGTCATCCCGGCATTCATACATTCTATTTTTTCCAGTGTCTTTGGCGGTTTCCCGTTGATCCTCGCTTTGGCGGCTGGTGTCTTGCTCTTAATTTGCTTTCTGCGCAATGGCTGCTCCCCGATGGGACCTGCTCGATCCAGAACGCCTCCAGCTGCTCCGTGAGCGCCTTTTGGCTGGCTTTGGTGTCTTGCCATTGGCGACACTGAGTGTGTCATATACTCTTTCATTCCGCTTTGCGTATTTCACTTGCGTGCAACCTGTGATGACCTGTATCCGCTGTCCTTTCACCTGGACTCTGGATTATTGCCTCTCCAATTCGTCATTGTCTGTTCCGGATTTTGTTCAGTTGATGGGTCCCTTAGAGGCCCATGAACAGGACTGTTCCGTTGCTGGCTGTATGGCACGTGCGGCTGCACTGGGGATTTTGGCGCAATGGGATATCTGGGCGGCTGCCCAGGATCTCCTACAACGAAGCTGTTTCAATTATCACGCAAGCTGTCCCGCATTGCTTCTGGATGCTCCCTTTGCTGAGGAGCATCCCTGCTCTTTGATCTCTTGGATTGGATGGCATCTATGTTTTTTGACGATTCCAATGATGTCCTTTTGGAGGGTATGGCTTTTTTCTGCACCTACACTATCATGGATTGACTTGTTCCTCGCCGTTTGGGCGCTCCCTCTGCTGCACTGGATTTTTCTTTTTTGCCTCTGTCTTGAACGCCGGACTGACCAGGGGAGGGTGTCTTGTGGTTTGTTGCCTGCCTTGTTATGTTGGCCTAGGCCTGGCTACCATGCTGCTTTTCTTTGCGCACGTTACACTGAGCCAGGGCTCCCTCGCCCTTTGCTCGTGCCAAGTTCTTTTGCACTGTCTGCATTTTCTGTTGTTCACCTTTTGGGCTCCGTCTGCACAACATGTACAAGGTCGCATAACAATGTATTTTGGTTCTTCCTGATATGGCCAGTCTCGCGCACCCAGACATAACATTAGGTGCAATTGCCATGAAGAATTTTGTGTGCTTTTAATACTGCAGTTTACTAGCGTTTAACACACTTGGAGGAACCCTTTCCGGAGAGAAGAGCTGTGATTGTCTGCTGATGTAATTCTGCATCTAGAGACCGAGGTATGAGGGTTCGCTAGTCAAAGCCCAGAGGTCTTCTATTATTATTATAGTAAACTATCTTACTGCAAGGGGAGGGTGGTAATGTTATTTATACGTTTATCCACTGAGCTCTGAGATGCTTTCCCCGTTTGTATTCTATGGAATTGTAACCATGCTGCTTATATTATTCATATGCATTATGCTATTAGTACTGACACGTGTACTGTATATTAGAGCACGTAAGTTGGAATAAACATTTTAACCTACCCAGTGTCTCTTCTTACGCATCTTGTGGACAAGTACGAGTGAGTGACGAAAGAGTGTTCTTGCTTCTGTGAGTCCTGAGATAAAGATACCGTGTTCTGGGTTGTCCAATCATTGGTACTTGGGTGCTAATGGGATGCTAAGCTAGTTGGGTTGGGGTTTTTGGGTGCTACGGTATATGGTGGCAAACCACTGTATTCCGGGGTCCCATTTTCCTGTGCATAGCTCTGTGTATGTGCAGAAACCTTATGACAGTACCCACGGGGATTGGTTAGGACATTCGGTCTGCACACTGACATGTCATGTACGACATCATGCTGCATGGGTGTATTTCACTCCACATCACTCTCGTTCATCCCACATCACCGAGAGCTCTAGGACGAGAACAACAACGGATAAAGGGTACTGATCTACCGCTTTGATAAAACTGCAGGGATCATTTCTATGCAGGTCGAGCTGTTGGGACTTGGATGGCATGTATTATGTTACATGAGATGTTATGTGTATAACCTGACGAGTAACCATTATGTATTAAGAGGAGAGATGAATATGTTCCACTGTTATTTCTGTTATAATGTACACTGGACAACTGCACCAAATGAAACGTAATTTGTGGTCGTTTGATAATCAATGATAAATAAAGTAAAAAAAAAAAAAAAGTATGCATTTGGCTAGAGTCCTGTATATCCTTAAAATGGGTTGGCGCCAAACCTGTAACAGACAGCAAGGCGCAGACACACTTCATTTGCAGCTTTTTGGCAAGCCCCATCCTACCTAGGAAGCAGATGGGCTGGATTGCCCTGATACACGACCTCCAAGCAGTGCGGCTACTTGTAAGACTGTGTGTCAAGATGTACAGGCATGTCCAGGGCCACTGGAACTATGCGATTGTGCGGCTGTGGCAATATTGTCATAATTGCATATTTTCCGCACTTGCCACGTAATCCATTATCTACCGCATAATCTGCAGATTTTTTTCCCCATTGTTTCTGGCTCAAACGTACCAAAGTTAGTAAAATAGCAGCAACACGTGTTGCTGCGCAGTGGAAGTCCCTTTGGAAAAAATGACAGGTCACTTTTCTGTAGTTTATTAGTATATTTCGGTGTTAAACTGGTACTAATGTAGTGCACCCAATGCCTAGACAGTGTAAACAAGTTGAAAAATAATGAAATGATGTGATCACAAATTGGTCCTCATAATTTGCCTTTTCTTGCCGCATAATTTACTTAACCCTGCCGCATAATGTGACCCTCCTCTACCACATCATTCCAGTAGCCCCCCTGGGTATGTCTCATGCAAGTAAGTACACTTAAGAGGAAGAGGTTTGAAAGAGTGAACACATTTCGGATAAAAAGCTCCCCTCTCTCCTTCGTCACAAGTGCCCATACGCTGCTTAATCGATGCAGTTTAGGAGACTACAGGACAGGGATACACGCATCCCGTTACCCCATGGCTTCATGAATAATCCCACCCCAACCCTTGCATTTATAAAAGCTGCCCGCTGTGCATCGCTGCGCTCAGGGGGCAGGTGTAAACTCGGGCTCCTCCTATTCTGCCTTATTCATGTGCTTATATAGGTGACCAGGTGCACACGCTGACCTGCTTCTCTGTTGCTCTGTTGTCCAGCTGGTTGTGTCAGTTTCTAAGGTGTGTTACCAGCTCTCGGTGTGAAGCTAGTTAGGAGGTCGCGCGGCGGGAATATTGGACTACTGAGACAGGACATTCATTTCACTGGACTCGCAGAACCCTGACAGAACAAAACACGTCCAGCATCTCCACCTGCGTGTTTGCCTTTTGAAAGTTACTCACATTAATTACCGTAAGGAAGACAGGATGCTGAAGCCTTCTGGTCCGCTTCCTCTGTGATGCGCGGTCTGGCCCTCAGCCGCGCCACTATCGCTCCCGGCAGCGCGCTGTCCTCTGTCACCTGGGCTCCGGGTTCTTCAGTGCAGCCGGGGTTCCGCACCCTCCCTGTGCCGGTACCAGCTGTCACATCCAGCCTCTCCTCTTCCCTCCACTCATTAACCTGCTCAGGGCCCGCCTCCTGCGCTGCCGCCATTCATTGGTCCCCAGCTCCTATCTTAGACACACCCGCTGTGCTCGTGGATGGTCCTCGGCCCCTGCCACTCACGCCCCTCCGCAGGTTGCTGAGGCGTTCACCGTGCCGTGCAGAAGGAAGGCGGCGACACCGACGAGCGAAGCACCTCGCCTAGAATGGACACACGCACAGGCGATGATTTGCCCTCTTCTCAAGCAAGAGAAGGGACAGCCCTTGTCCCAGCGGACCATGTTTTGGCACTGTTACATGATTCTACATCTTTATGCTCTTTATTGGCAAGCTGTTTTGGCTCAGTTGAATTATCTTTTTTATTGTGCCATTCAGAGTATTCTAATTAGCATCTAGGCTGTATTTTGCTATTTGCAAAACTTGTATTGAAAATTCAATCGACCCCATACACAAGTTACATAACATAATATATCAAACGTTAACTTATATATCGATGCTGACGAGCAGATGCAGGAGCCGAGGTGGAGTCACGAGTGAGGTGAGTGACAGGGGTCAAGCTGTCGACGGAGCAGCAAGTGCAGTCGTACCGGGGCCCCCAGGTGTGAAGGGCCCACAACACCTAATCATTTACATTTCTACTACACAAGGATGTACGGCAAGGTGAAGAGCCAATATTACATACAGTTACAACATTTCTTCAGTTCTTGTCGCCGCTACTGCTGCACATCCTGAAAACTGGGTCATTTGCTGAATTTTAGTGCAATCCAGTGGCAGCTTGTGACATTTGAAAGTGGCGAGGCTTAAAAGTTGCTTAGGATGTTTATGTAGCGAGGGAGCTTGATGAATAAACGTGGAGTTGCTGGGGTCCTCCCCCGAGAAAAATCTGAAAAAAGATTTCCAAATGGTGCATTTTTAAAGCATATTTTATTAGAGAATTTAGTAAGAAAGTAAGAAGGTTATAAAGCAATTGTAAACTATTTAAACACATTAAAAATTGCCCCATAACTTACTGCATTAATATGTTCAACAGTTACTGTGTTGTGCAAATTGTACAGTGCAACAACTTCAGGCCCTATAAAGCGTGTGTTTGCCCAATGTCTTGCAGTGCGTGCGGTATTGACTTTAGAAGAACGTGTTCTAACCAGACTTGTAGAAGCACCCAGTCACTGGCTTCAAGGCCTGCCTGGCTGGGTATTGGGCGTTTCCTGGGAGGCTGGAAGGGTGGGGGCCCGCTTTTGTTACTGGGGCCGTTTTGTAGCAGTGCAGCGGTTTTCATAGACTTGCAGAGTTCCTTGCAGCTTTCAGGCAACAATAAAAAGTGCCAAGATAACTCTGGTGATTAATGTACCTGCTGGAGAGGGATAGGAGTTTTGTCTAGTGATAGATTTGAATCATCAAAGGTAGCGCAGAGGGTTAATATACCTGCTGCAAAGAGCGTGTACTCTGCAGATCACAGAAAAGTATTTTATGTACATGGCTCAGTGGGTTACTGCTTTTGTCTCCGAGATCCTTTTGTTACTGTGCAGTTCATAAATGACAATTGCAATCTACGTTAGAAAGTTATGTTTTTTTCCCAGTCTTTGATCATTTTAATTTTGCTAAAGAGGGTTTGTTTGGGTAGAAATAGATTCTTATTAGTAAAGTCTACCCTAACCACTATGTTACGTTCTGAATCCTGAATTTGTGCTTTCCCAGACCAAGCACTCTTAAAAAATGCGTACCAGTATGGATGACATGTGAATTCTTCATGTTGTAGTCCCCTTTGTCTTATGTAACATTTTCTATACACTGATTTACACACGAATGACTCATTGTTTCTGTGGGCCCGATTCTGATGTGGGTTGGAAAAGCTTCCCAACCGATGGCCTGATTCTGATGCGGTTAGGAAGGCCTCCTAACGGCATTTGCTCCTTCCAAATCGGATCGGGAACGTGTCTTCCCGACCGAGGGACCAATTCTGATGCGGTTAGGAACAAATGTTCCCATTGAAGTCAATGGGAGTTCAACCAAATCGTATCTGGAAGCATCCGGATGCATCCTACTCCGCCGGTCGGACGTTCCCGATCCGAGTGGGTCGGACACCATTTCCCAACCGATTCGGTCGGGAAGCTTTTCCAACCCGCATCAGAATCGGCCCCTGTATGTGTGTGTGATGTAAAATGCTCTGACACCATACACTGGTATGAGAGGAGTTACAAAACAAATGAAACCAGTGTGTAACTAGGGACCCCCTGTAAACAATGGCAGTTCCCAGGGCAGGGAAAACATTATTGTATATATAACACCCCTGAGCAACTATACATAATTTTACAGTAGACGATTACTGTATAGATGGGCCATCAGACTGATGATTAAAAGATTAATCTACTTTATTATTAACACAATATCTCTTTAAAACCATAACATACAAATTTTGATAATATAATCCCAATACCACATAAATAGAAAGCGACAAACACATCTGCATACAATCACACATTCACACGACAATATGCCATCAATACACAATGATTTTGATATATTGATATATCTTATTTTCCTCAATCAGAACAAATTTAGTCCAAAATCATAATTAAACCATACATCTCATAGTCTCATGAAGACTTATCAACAACTTAAGCCACAACCTCTACTTTACAGTGAAAATGTTTTTGTGATATTATATGAATTTATTATATGTATGGTTTAATTATGATTTTAGACTAAATTTGTCCTGATTGAGGAAAATAAGATATATCAAAATATCAAAATCATTGTGTATTGAGGTGCAGAGACAGAATATCGATTCAAAAATATCAACTTGCACAAATATCGAGTTGCAAATATCGTGGGTCAGAAATATCGACATACAGATTCTTGTGGTCAAGAATATCGATTTTAGGTAAGTAATATCGATGATAAAAATATCGAAGTGTTTGATATCGTTTGCAAAAATATAGTTGTTAAACGTATCGTTTGTTTATTAATGTTATGTATTTTAGTATTTATTTTATATGTATTTTTTTTGTATAAGAATTGTTTGTATTTTTAATATGTGTTAAATTTTTAGTAGTTATTAATTTTCTTTTTATTAGAATTTTGCGTTTTTAGTTCCGTAGTGGGTTGTGGGTTTATAGGGGAATAGGGTGGAAAGTAATTTAATTATATTACATTTATTGATTATTTTATCTTTATTAATATTTGTTTAATTGAGATGTTATAGTGTTAAATGTGTAAAGTAATTTATTATTAATTAATTAATAATTGGCTGTTAATTAATTTTAATGAATTAATTTGTAATTAATTATGGTAATTGTGTAATTAATTTTAGGTGTGTGTTGTGGTGTTTGTAGGTGTTAAGGGTGGGAAGTAATTTATTTTTAATTGATGAATTAATTATTGGATGTTAGTTCATTTTTATTAATTAATTGGTAGTTAAGTATGGTAATTGTGTAATTAATTTTAGGTGTTTGTTTTGGTGTTTATAGGAGTAAAGGATGGGAAGTAATTTGTATTTAAATAATTAATATATAGTTGTTAATTAATGTGAATTATTTGATATGTATTTTGGGTAATTGTTTAATTTTTTGTCTGTTGTTTTTACTTTTAAAGTGGTAAAAGGTGGGTATTAAATACAGTTTAATTACTTTATTATTAGTTGTTAATAGTAATAGTTTTTAATTTATAAATACATTTTAATTGTGTTTTATTATTTTAGAGTTTATTTTAGGTGTGTGTTGTGGATATCATAGTGTTAAAGTGTGTGTAGTCAATGAATGTTTATTCGTTTTTTTATTCATAATATTTTTTAAATTGATTATTAATTATGTTAATTTTGGAAAAAAATTAATTAGAAATGTTGAAGTGTTTTGTTATTGGTGTGGTGTTATAGGGTAGGAAATACAATAAATACATTTATGTATTAATTAATTTATTTGTTTGTAAATATTTTCTAGTTTAAAAGAATTATATTTTATAAATTGATTTATTGTTTTATATTATATAATACTTGTAGGTTTTTATATGTAATTACTATTATAATATTTATAATTTTTATATATTTAATATATTTAATTTTTCATTTTTAAATATTGTTTATTTTTTAATTATTTTTTATAATTTTTTAATGTTTTTTAGTTTTTGTTTGAACTTTTTTGAATTTGAATCGTAATTTTTGTCTCTTCGCTATCCAACACTTTCCTACTGTTCCATTCACTAGAGTGGGAATAGTAATTTTTACCCCTTTGCTATCCAGCACTATCCCTACTGTTGTACTGTTTGGAGTGGGAATAGTAATTTTTTTCCCCTCCGCTATCCAATACTTTCCCTACTGTTGCTCTCACTGGAGTGGGAATAGTAATTATTACCCCTCCGCTATCCAACACTTTCCCTACTGTTGCACTCACTGGAGTGGGAATAGTAATTTTACATCTCCGCTATCCAACACTTTTCCTACTGTGGCATTCACTGGAGTGGGGATAGTAATTTTTACCCCTCCACTATCCAACACTTTCCCTACTGTTGCACTGTTTGGAGTGGGAATAGTAATGTTTACCCCTCCGCTATCCAACACTTTCACTACTGTTGCACTCACTGGAGTTGGAATATTAATTTTTTCCCCCCGCTATCCAACACTTTCCCTACTGTTGCTCTCACTGGAGTGGGAATAGTAATTTTTACTCCTCTGCTATCCAATACTTTCCCTACTGTTGCATTCACTGGAGTGGAAATAGTAATTTTTCCCCTCCGCTATCCAACACTTTCCCTACTGTTGCTCTCACTGGAGTGGGAATAGTAATTTTTACCCCTCCACTATCCAACACTTTCCCTCCTGTTGCACTCACTGGAGTTGCAATAGTAAATTTAATTATTTTGCTATCCAACATTTTCACTACTGTTGGACTGATCGTATTGGGAAATTTAAGGTTAAATATTTTTTAATACTTTAATGTCTTAAATTATTGTAGAATGTTTTTTTTAATATTTTAAATAATTGATATATATATTTTTTATTTTTATATAATTTTAAACTTTTAAAATAAATTAAAGATAATAGTTTATTAATTATTTTAAAGTAAATATATAAACATATATATGTATACATTATTATGTTTGTGTTTATTTTTTTAAATTAAGTTTATTTGTTATATTTAATATATTTAATATATATTATTTATTTTATATATATATTTACATCAATATTTTTTACATCTATATTTTTTACTTCAATATTTTTGATTCAATATTTTTGTACTTACCTGTGTAGGTATCGGAGTCGATATTTTGTATTCTATATATTGTTTTCAATATTTTTAACATCGATGTTTTTGTCATCGATATTCTATCAGTGAACCGTATTTATGGCATATTGTTGTGTGAATGTGTGACTGTATGCAGATGTGTTTGTCGTTTTCTATTTATGTGGTATTGGGATTATATTATCAAAATTTGTAGTCAGTTCAGAGATTGCCCTATACAAGAGTAATAAGATGCACAAAACAAACAGAGAAACACAGCATGATGCAAATATCTGACTCTCTTAGAGAATGCACGATTAAGTAAAACATCTGCAATAGAAACAGGAACTAAATCGCTGGCATGCATCAACTTAACGTTTTTAACATTAATTGTTCAGAAATTTAGTCAGTGTGCTTGGCATTAATGTAAAAATCATGAAAATAGGGCCCAACAAGGACCCTTTTCAATGTCTGTTTTAGTTAGGCCTGGGCATTAAATTCCGCTCCGCTCGCGGAATTTGCGGAATTTAGGCAATTTCACATTCTGCGGAGAACGCGGAATTGCTAAAAATTCCGCTATCCGCGGCGTAGCGGAATTATTTTCTTGTTCGCGCTTTAAAAATGCGTTCTAGCGTGCGCGATAGCGACTTACCGGGATCCCTGCATTCGCCGACGCGTTTTCCTATCCGTTCACGTGCGCCACGAGATTTTGGTAGCCGGCCGCGCGATGCCGCGAGAGTGTGCGATCGCGAACACGTCATTCGCCGCCCCATCGGACACCTCGAGAGTGTGCGATCGCGAACACGTCATTCGCCTCGCCATCGTGCACCGCGAGAGAGATTGCGATTGCGAACACGTCATTCGGACGCGCCATCGGACATCCAGCGGAATGTTGGTGAAGCTCGCGATCCCGAACACGCAAAATTTTCAATCTGGAGAAGAATAATATCTCGAGCAGCATAAAACCTTCTATAAAATGATGATTTGGATGAAAAAAACTCCTCAGATTGACATTTGGCTGTCCTTTTTTGTCAAATTTTTTTGGGGGGGGAGGGAGGAAGTGCCACAGAGTCTCCAACTTCCTGTTCTTGTCCAGCAGGCTCCTCCCAGTGCTTTGTCCATCTCCTGTTCATTTTTCATTTGGATTTGAGCTGGAAGGATCACTCTTTGGGGTCGATTCCGATTCGGGCCGGAAAAAGCACCGACCGACTTGGAGCCGGAATTTATTCCGACCGACATGTACCCGTGGCACACGACACGCCAAGTACGATGCAAGGCGCGAAAAATCCGACCGACACGTACCTAAACCAAGTCGACCGACCGAGCCGCACGGAAAACAGCAATCCGGCCGGAAAAACACGCGAATCCAACCGACCGACACGCACCCGGAACAAATCCGACCGAAACGTACACGCGAACTCCAAACCGCAAAGTACGATGCAAGGCGCGAAAACCACGAGCGAGTCGGACGGAGGCCAAGCCGTACGACCGACACGCATACAAAACCGAGCCGAAGCAACACAAAACACCGCGACCGACGTGTACGCAGCATACAAAACTGCACAAAGACAGCGCGAACGAAACGGAGAACACCGTACGAGACTAATGCAGGGTCCGACTCGGTCACAAGAACGTTTCCAACATGCACAAACAGCACAAAGGAAAAATCACCCAAAAAAAGGCCAAACAAGCAATTATCAAGCCAATAAATACTGGGGGGTGGGGACAGAGAACAAAGACACACCCACAACTCCACCTATATAAAGGACACAAATCACAACCATGAGCCTTTGCAAATGCCATTCCACTGCCAGCACCCAAGAGAAAGCAACCACACACCCACAGCTCATCCCTCACACAAGCCACACACCATCAGCACACCAACAAATACCTACCTCACATATACCCAGCAAAACACACACTCACACACCCTCACCTGCACACCAACACACACATCACCCACCATCACCACCCATCACCATGCCCCCCAAGAAGAATCCCAAGTTCCTAGATAGTGAATTGGAAGTCATGGTAGACGAGATCCTCAGGGTGGAGCCACAGCTGTTTGGCACACTGGTCCAACAGACCCCCATGTCGCAGAAAACCAAGATGTGGGAGAGGATCATCAACAGGGTGAACGCACAATCACCATGTCGGCGCACAAAGACCGACATCCAGAACAGGTGGTATGACGTGCGCAGGAGGGTACGGGACATGCTGAAGAAAGACTACATCAACAGCCAATACACCGGCAGTGACCCTCCTGCCAAGCCAATATACCTCAGGCCCTGGGAGGAGAAGGTGCGGGCCATCCTTCCGCCAGTGAGCGTATATGGACTAGAGGACATCCCAGAGCCTGGTGAGTACACAACAAATGTACACAATATACTGCCACAAAACACACACATCACTGTCAAGGGGAGAGTCAAACCATGCACTCATAGCAATTACACAGCAAACAGAACAGAATCATCCCAAAATGTGTATGTCAGTCAGATAAACACAACACATGCCATCAAAAAAGTCACATCCAACTGTGCCAACACATGTACAAACACAACTACAACTACAGCTAGGCAGTGGCACAAATAGAACTAACAAACACATCCACACATGTAGCCACCACAACAACACCAACACACAGTGAAGGCCACTCAAAGGAAGGAATTCTGTGTATGCTGGCCAAGTCAGTGTAGCCAATAGCATCATGGGAGTCGCAGTCACACATATTGCCCCCCACAACTGTCCCATCAACACCACCATGAACCATGCTCACATCACAGGGAGTGGAGAAGGACTCACAAGATGGCTGACACTGGCTACTGCTGTGGGGAGCACAAGGCCCTGCTGGCAACAGTGCACCAACAAACAGCAGGACACCACTGACTGACATCCTGAGAGACAACTTACACTACCTGCAATGCAAGCACGTTCCATGGTGGGATATCTGGCTAGCTGGGTGGGAAGGGGGACTTGCAGCACTGACCATAGTCACAAGCACCTCCCCTCACACCCCCCAACACAAACTCCACAGAACCCACCTGGTAGAATGCAATGCCCCCCATCCTAACACAAGATCCCACAAAGAACCACCACCCTGGGTTATGTTGTGTGAAGCACAGGGACACTCTTGGGACCTCTAGCCAAACAACTGCCATGACAACACTCCCAGCCATCCTGTCAGCACAGCCAGCCCACCCCACAGGGAAGCAGAGTCAAAGGAAGGAAGCATGGGCATGCTGGGAAGGGGGAGGCGGCAATAGCATGATGGGAGTCGTAGTCACAGCTCTACATCCCCCACCACATGGCCCAGCAAGCTCACACTCGCGCATGCACATCCCACAGAGAGTGGAAAGGCCCATCAAAGATGTCTGACACTGTTGCTGTGTCGTGGGGAGCACAAGGGCATGCTGGGTACTGCACACCAACCAACAGCAGGACACCACTGTCAGCCATCTTGCCATTGCTCTCACACCCACACACACTGAACTCCACACAAAAGCAAGTAAGTATGGGAATGCTGGGAAGTGGGGTGGAGGCAATGGCATGATGGGAGTCGTAGTCACTGATATTGGTCACCCCCACAACTGTCCCATCAACACCACCCTGAACCATGCTCACATCACAGGAAGTGGAGAAGGACTCACAAGATGGCTGACACTGGCTACTGCTGTGGGGAGCACAAGGCCCTGCTGGCAACTGTGCACCAACAAACAGCAGGACACCACTGACTGACATCCTGAGAGACAACTTACACTCCCTGCAATGCAAGCACGTTCCATGGTGGGTCATCTGGCTAGCTGGGTGGGAAGGGGGACTTGCAGCACTGACCATAGTCACAAGCACCTCCCCTCACACCCCCCAACACAAACTCCACAGAACCCACCTGGTAGAATGCAATGCCCCCATCCTAACACAAGATCCCACAAAGAACCACCACCCTGGGTTATGTTGTGTGAAGCACAGGGACACTCTTGGGACTTCCAGCCAAACAACTGCCAGGACAACACTCCCAGCCATCCTGTCAGCACAGCCACCCCACCCCACAGGGAAGCAGAGTCAAAAGGAAGGAAGCATGGGCATGCTGGGAAGGGGGAGGAGGCAATAGCATGATGGGAGTCGTAGTCACAGCTCTACATCCCCCACCACATGGCCCAGCAAGCTCACACTCACGCATGCACATCCCACAGAGAGTGGGAAGGCCCATCAAAGATGCCTGACACTGTTGCTGTGTCGTGGGGAGCACAAGGGCATGCTGGGTACTGCACACCAACTAACAGCAGGACACCACTGTCAGCCATCTTGCCATTGCTCTCACACCCACACACACTGAACTCCACACAAAAGCAAGTAAGTATGGGAATGCTGGGAAGTGGGGTGGAGGCAATGGCATGATGGGAGTCGTAGTCACTGATATTGGTCACCCCCACAACTGTCCCATCAACACCACCCTGAACCATGCTCACATCACAGGAAGTGGAGAAGGACTCACAAGATGGCTGACACTGGCTACTGCTGTGGGGAGCACAAGGCCCTGCTGGCAACTGTGCACCAACAAACAGCAGGACACCACTGACTGACATCCTGAGAGACAACTTACACTCCCTGCAATGCAAGCACGTTCCATGGTGGGATAACTGACTGGCTGGGTGGGTGGGAAGGAGGGCCGGCTGTCAACCAAACACAACCAATGCAGACCATGTTCACACCCCAGAAAATACATAGACATGCCCAAATAATGCAGGACAATGTGCCACACCAATATCAACCCCTGACTGTGACGACTTAGGACAATGCAATGTACAGGCCCGCACCCAGAGGCACAGTCACAACTGTCATGTGTGTCAACCATTGATGCCTGCAGAAACATAACACACATTGTTTGTATCTCCCAAAAACAGGTGATGATGGGGACACAGCAGCAGACGCTGAGGAGTCCCAGTCCCAGGCTCAAGAGGATGCCGAGCTCACTGGCGTCGTACAGCCTCTGTCCTCCTCGGACGATGAAGAACAACCTGGCACATCCGGTGCAAGTCAACATGCAGCACCAGCAGGACCACCAGCTGCAGCAGCAGCAGGACCACCAGCTGCACCCCCTGCACCCACCCCTCCAACGACTGTCACCACGAATACCATCCCTGCTGACATGGACAGAACAAGGAGCAACACCAGCACAGGGACCCTGGACCAACCTGGGGCCATGGACACCACCACCACCACTAACCCCCAAGGTGGACCAGGGTTATCTGTGCGTGCCACTGCACACACTGCACATGTCAGCAGGGGTGGTGGGAGGGGTGGGAGACAGAGGTCGCTGCTTGCAGACGTTGCTGGTGTGCATGATGACCCACAACTGGTACGCATAGCTGATGCGTACCAGTCCAGCACCGGAGAGCTCAGCCAGGTAGTGGGGCTCCTCAGAGACATGAAACAGCAGCAGGCTGCCCATCATGCCCGCTTGGACTCCCACATGTCCCACGTGGAGTCACACATGTCCCGTGTGGACTCACACATGTCCCGCGTGGAGTCCAAGTGGGATGCACTGAATGAGATGACGGCGGTGCACAGGGACATTTTACAATGCCTCCGCCAGATGAACAGCAACCACTCCACACCTCCCTGTGTGCCAACAACATCTGGTGCCGAACAAACTGCAACTGCCACAGGGAGGGAGGAGGACTCTGGCGGAGAGTCCCCTGCACCGCAGCAGCCTGTACTTGAGGGGCCCCCCAAGAAGAGGGGTCGTCCGAGGAGGGAAAAGTGAGAGGCCGATGGCCAAGCGCAAGTCCCAGGAAGCCTGAACCTGTTCTGGATGTTCGCCTTTGTGCACAGACTGTTCACCCTGTTGACGGCAACACTACTCCCACACATTGCATGGGGAGTACAAGTTGGACCAATGTGTCAGACAACTGTGGCCCCGATACTGGGGATCCTGTCTACCAGGACTTTCAATTCACCTAGGAACTTGTGATTGCAAGATTTATGTACAGCACTACCCATCCCATGCACTATTAACACAAATGTATCACAATAAACACACTAATACACCATATTTGCCTCTGTCGTGATTCCAACGTGGGTGCTGTTATGGGGATGATGAACTGCAAAATTACACTGTGTATGCGAACTGCAACAGCAAGGACAACACAGGCATGTGAGTACAGGCAACGTGACACACATGAGGGAGACACACCACCAGGGCTACACAACACATACACACCTAGGCCATCTGACTCATTGCCTACACTGATGTTGCCAGGGAAGGCGGTGCAATGCACAGACACCACACCCATTCCCAGTTGTAGTCAAGTAGCCCACAGGTGCAGTAAGCAAATGGCAGTCAAATGTGTGACCACAGACAACGCACATCACAAAGTGGAGCACAGGTTTATTACACAGTTGCAACATGCCGTAACCACTACAGATGCAAGGTAATCCCACCTGGCAGCGGGCACACAGTCAACAACTGTAGACGGAAGGAAGTCCATGGGTGTGGCGCACATCACCTGTAGGGACACAACAGCTACCAGCCTGGATGTGCAATCACGTCGTCGGTGGACACAGTTGACCAAACGAATCTGAAAGTACCCTGTGAAGGACAGAAATGACACACAGTCAAAAGCAATGGAGTACAGGACAGAACAGCAAAACTCATGCACAATACATGTTACAAGATACCCACCCAGAACCAAGTTAGCATGTCAACACTGTTGGGGAGTACAGCCCACCTGTCACCACACATCGCAACACACATCCAGTCAAGTAGCCCATGGACACACTCCAACAGCACCAGAGCACCACCCACACATCATGCCAACTCACATCATTGACATGACACCTCAGGATACTCACATTCAGCTAAAGAAGTTGGTGATGAGCTGTGTGCGGACATCACCATCACCATCATCATCATCATCGTCACTGGCATCGTGGTCCAGGCCAGGATCCTCCACAGGTGGCGGATGTTGGTCATTGTCATCCTGGATGAGAGGCAACTCCTTCCGCACTGCCAGGTTGTGGAGCATGCAGCAGACGATGATAATCTTGCACACTTTCGCAGGGGCATATGGGAGGGACCCTCCGGTCTTGTCCAGGCAGCGGAAGCGGCTCTTCAGGAGACCAAAGGTCCGCTCAATCACTCTCCTGGTCCGACCATGTGCCTCATTGTAGCGCATCTGGGCTGGTGTCACAGGGTTCCTGAGGGGTGTCAGCAACCACGGCATGTTGGGGTATCCCGAGTCACCTACGGATAGACAAGTGCACATTAGCTGACTTGGAAAAGTGGGCGGAATACTACAGATCAGATCACACACAATGGCACAAAGTCAGTACACACCGACAAGCCAGGCACGCTGGTTCTGCATCTGTGCCATCATCCTGAGGATGCGACTACTCCTCATCACAAAGGCATCGTGTGCTGAACCAGGGAAACGGGCACACACGTGTGTGATGGTCATGTCTGCAAGACACACCACCAGTGCATTGACCGAGTGGTAGTGCTTGCGGTTCCTGTAGGCCTGCTCCTGGGCCTGTGGTGGTACCAAAGCCACATGTGTCCCATCAATGGAGCCAATGACATGCGGCATCCTCCCCAGGGCATAAAAGTCACTCTTCACGTCAGTGAGTCGTCGCAGTCTAGGGAAATAGATGTACCGGTTCAGGAAGAGCAACATTGCCGCCAAAACATCGCGGAGCACACGGCTGAACATGGTCTGTGACATCCCACCAGCAGTCGCCACAGTATGTTGGAAGGTACCGGTGGCAAAGAAGTGTAGGGCTGCCATCACCTTCACCTTGGGGGTCAGCGCTGTAGGATACGGCCGGCCAGGCTGCAAATGTGGGGACAACTGCACTGCCAAATCCTCAATCAGCTGCCTGGTGAAGCGGTACCGTCGGATGCTGTCCCGTTCCACCATCGTTGCCAGGTCTGGGAATGGTCGATGGACAGCAGGAGCCCTGCAGTGCAGAGGAGAAGTAAGCAAGATTGTCAGTCACCCCACATATGCGGCATTGAACACACTCAAGATCCCAACATACATCATTATGAGGCACAACTACATGAAGTGTGCAGTACCGGAAGGACATGTATGGTACATACATGGCCAACATCTGTCAACACGGTCCAACAGGTGGCATCAATTAGTCCCAGGTTGGCCCATTGGATATCATGAGGCCGTGTCACAGTTCCCATCTCCTGCTGCCGTGTCACAATAACCCCCACAGTGACATGTGAGGACAGTTGTGCCCCAGGCACCACAGCTCAACGACAGGTACATTCCCAGGGACCCTGTAATGCCACATGGACACTGGCATTACATGGAGTATCATGTATACACCACAGCAAAACAACCATGACCCCCACAGGTAGTGGCCCCACTTGCCACGGCAGGACAGACATGGACTTCTGTGACACACACACGCACAACATCAGAGTCCATGCACACACAACGTGGATGTGGAGACTGTCTCCCATTGTGCACATGAAATCAGAGACATTGTAAACACTATATGCACAAAGACTGTGGAGGACCATCACTATTGTGCCACTGGGACACCCTGGCTCAAACATACCGTCCCACATGGGACTCACGGGGTATGTGACATGACATACACATACACCACTGTGAAATGTGACCATGGCACATGCACAGTTATGAACAGTTGCACATCACAGTGGTCATGTACACGTAACACCCAGGATCCTGTCCCCATGAACACGTGACAGCCTGGGGGTGGCTGCCCACAGGTGACACCCACAGGACAACATGTACACCAACATACACACAATAGGAAATGCAGCCTTACATGCCTTATGATAAAGTTTGGACAGGCTGTCATGATGTAGGTGTGCCCCTCACTCCCTGGGAGCTATCTGTGGCTGGCATATGTCCATCTGAGACAGGCATGCTGACATATGCCAGTCACATGTACAGTGATGCGTTGTACTGCAATGGACCGATCGGTGCCTCCGGCCGGCCCATTGCATTCAATGTGTGCGGGTACGCGTTGGACCCCTGTGTGTGTTGTACTGAAATGGACCGATCGGTGCCTCCGGCCGGCCCATTGCATTCAATGTGTGCGGGTACGCGTTGTACCCCTGTGCGCGTTGTACTGCAATGGACCGATCGGTGCCTCCGGCCGGCCCATTGCATTCAATGTGTGCGGGTACGCGTTGGACCCCTGTGCGCGTTGTATTGCAATGGACCGATCGGTGCCTCCGGCTGCCCATTGCATTCAATGTGTGCGGGTACGCGTTGTACCCCTGTGCGCGTTGTACTACAATGGACCGATCGGTGCCTCCGGCCGGCCCATTGCATTCAATGTGTGCGGGTACGCGTTGTACCCCTGTGCGCGTTGTACTGCAATGGACCGATCGGTGCCTCCGGCCGGCCCATTGCATTCAATGTGTGCGGGTACGCGTTGTACCCCTGTGCGCGTTGAACTGCAATGGACCGATCGGTGCCTCCGGCCGGCCCATTGCATTCAATGTGTGCGGGTACGCGTTATACCCCTGTGCGCGTTGAACTGCAATGGACCGATCGGTGCCTCCGGCCGGCCCATTGCATTCAATGTGTGCGGGTACGCGTTGTACCCCTGTGCGCGTTGAACTGCAATGGACCGATCGGTGCCTCCGGCCGGCCCATTGCATTCAATGTGTGCGGGTACGCGTTGTACCCCTGTGCGCGTTGAACTGCAATGGACCGATCGGTGCCTCCGGCCGGCCCATTGCATTCAATGTGTGCGGGTGCGCGTTGTACCCCTGTGCGCGTTGAACTGCAATGGACCGATCGGTGCCTCCGGCCGGCCCATTGCATTCAATGTGTGTGGGTACGCGTTGTACCCCTGTGCGCGTTGAACTGCAATGGACCGATCGGTGCCTCCGGCCGGCCCATTGCATTCAATGTGTGCGGGTACGCGTTGTACCCCTGTGCGCGTTGTACCGCAATGGACCGATCGGTGCGCACCCATTGACAATGGGCTTGCCTGGCAACGGACGTGTTTTCGAATTTCGAACGGGTCGGTTGCTGTAAATTCAGTTGGTCACCCACAACAATGTTGCAAAATCATGTATGTCATGAAGTTGAAGATTTGAAGGATGCTGTGGGCATGTTTTGGTGCTGCTATTCCATGGATTGGCCAGATTCAGAAGATGCAAACGACTTGGACCTATCACTTTGGACACAAGGGACAGTATCTGCCTCTCCAGCACATATATATTGCTGGCTATTCCCCTGAGAGCTCACTTGCCTGCACTACATGCTCCAGGACGACATCTGCCACTGCACTGCTGCTGTCTCTGCCCCTCTGGACCCTGCAATGGCACGTACTGTGGAGAGAGCCCCAGCCTTCAGCCTTGAAGAGAACCAGGCCCTGCTGGACAGCCCTACTTCCACAGTACAGCAAGCTGTATGGGACACCAGGGGAGCAGGTGAGTGTTCTGTGCACTGCCTTTCTGAATGTGCATTTTGTGTGACTAGCAAGGCTGAGAGTCTGCACGCCACTGGCTAGCAGGCTCACTGAGTAGTTGTCACCCCCATAGTGTGTAGTGACTTGCACTGGACAGGTATGGTGCAGTGACAGTGCATTTGAACATGGTTTTACTTCCCATGCAATGATACCATGTAGTGACGTCTGGCAAACTGTCCATGGTCAGCTTTGCACTGCCTGTGTACATCATGTGCCCCTGTGATTGAGACATGTATATACAACTGTGTCATGCACGGATATGTTGCATGTGTGGTAATGGCCTTTTCACTTTGTCATCCTGACAGGTTAATGCCCATCGGAAGCAGGAAATCTGGAAGGACATCGTCCGGGCTGTCCGGTCCGTGGGGGTCTACAAGCGCCGGATCCGCAACTGCCAGAAGAGGTGGCAGGACCTTCGGGGCTGGACCCGGAGGATTGCACGGGTCCAGCTGAAGCTGTCGCCTCCTCGCAGGAGGGGCGGAACACGGACCCTGAACCCCCACATGCTCCAGATCCTGGCGGTGGTGTTTCCAGACCTGGATGGGCAGCTGAAGGCCAGACAGCAGCAAGGAGGGGTGAGTCAAAGACTGCACTGTGAACTCTGTATTACATGCTTTATGCCCTCCTCTGGCCTGGTTCAACTGCCACAGTGCAGCAGTCATGTTGTCCAGGAGCCATGTCCCTCTATTGTGCACTGCCCACTGCTCATCTGATACCCAGGTGTGGCCCTTACATTCAGGGAATTGTGTCACTTGGGACTGTGTCCTTGCAGTTTGCTTCACTAAAGGTGGGGGACAGCATCTGTTTCCCTAACTCTGTTGTGGGCATCATGGGTGGGTCCATTGTTCACACAACGCCTGGGTTTGGACATGTGATCTGCGTGTTGCTTTGATATGCGGTCCACTTGCTGAGCTGAGCCACCACATGTGCCTGGGGTATGTGGCACACGCCCATGCAGCGGGTGGGAACAATGTTTGGGCCCCAGGAGTGTGCAGATTACGTGTGTCACACATACATGGCCAGCTATCCACTGTCCAGGGCACATCCCTCATTCATGTGGAGCAGGACAGTCATGCCTACTCCAGGCCATGCAATGCACTCTGTACTCCCACTCCCGTGTATCAGCTGACACATTGTGCACAGTGATTTGACCCCTCAGGTGTCTGCCTCTGTGTCAGTGTGCTGTGGATTAGTTGCCAGGACTGCTGGGGTGTTTCTTGGTAGGGGCTCAGCATGCCCCTGGAGATGTGACCATAGGAGACGATACTTGTGTGTCACATAGGTGTTTGATCAGCTGCCCGTGCAGACTGGGGTATGCGAATGTGAAGTTCAGGCAGCTGTTCCCCATTCACAGCAAATTGTGAAGGGCTCAGGTTCCAAGGGTAGTGTCACAGGTCTCCCATATGTTCAATAGGTGTGACCTGGACAGATGAGGGTTAAGATGATGTGTTGTGTGGTGGATGTACATGTGCACTTGTGCAGCTCCAGGACTTGCATTCCCCGTGACCTACTATTGTGACACAGTGCATAGTGTTGTTGTCTGGCTGCCAAGTCATACATCACTGAGACAGTGATGTATGACTTAGCAGTCATGCCTCTGCCATGGCATGTGTCAACTTATTGGTGGTCCTGCAGGGGAGTGACATGTGCTACATGCACACCATAGTGGCGCTGGCTATCAGGACATGGGTGCATCATGGTGTCTGTCGCTGGTATGCATCACATGCATTTCCTATTTGACTCTGGGCATCCCTTTCATCCGGAAACCTGTACTGACTCAGTGGCAAGAGCTGTGATGTGTGCATGTCCACATGCCACACCGTGTCCTCTGCACTGTCCAACTACTGTGTACTTGGTGCATGTGTCCACACTGGGGTGTTGCAATCCAACAGACACCAGGCAGATGGGTGCAAGGCTATGTGGGATGTGAGTGCCATGCTTGGCATCAGACTGACAATTGGCTTCTCCTGTTCAGTTAGGGCACTTTTAGCAATGTACAACTAATGATGCCAGGGCTTGCTCTGTAATGTGCTGTGCTCACAGTGGTGTGTGCGTTTGGTGCAGGTGACTGATGTCTGTCTGTTTCCCCATTGTTTGCAGATACATCCACGGCCACGGAAGGGGACAGCTCCACGGACCAGGAGGAGCCAGAGAGCCAGACTGGGTCAGCAGCCGAGGAGTGGTCGGAGGGACCCAGTGGCACGGAGGGCGAGGGGAGCCACACCGAGGAGTCCTCAGCACCATCCACCTCAGCTGAGGACCAGAGCAACTCGGAGGATGACTCCCTTGTGGAGGCGGGTGTCAGCAGCCACCACACGCCAGCTAGTGTTGCTGTCCCCGCCACCACCAGCACCACCACCGCCCTCCCATCGGCTCCCATTCCCCAGGTCCGTGGAGGCTCCCATGTTCGGGAGCGTGTCTCCTTTGGCCCAGGCACCGCACCCCCTGCCCCTGTGTCCCCTGCTGCCCTGAGTGAGGAGTCTGTGTACCTCCTTCACCAGCTCCATGTAGGGCAGACAGCCATGCTGAGTGTCCTCCATGCGCACACCGCACTGTTGACTCAGCTGGTGTCGTTCATGGAGGGCATCTCATCGGGCATGTCTGACCTACAGAGGGGCAACAGGTCCATGGACTCCTCCCTGACGGCAGCAGTGTCCCTCCTCAGACAGTCCCTCACCCCTCCTGCCTCTGCTCCATCCACACTCCCCAGCACCTTACCCGTCCCAAGCACACACACACCGGCACAGGCACACACCAGCACACACACGTCCAGCACACAGACACACACGCCACAAACTAAACGCACACGCACGCACAGTCAGGGGACTGAAACCAGACTCACAGGGGATGGGGCCCTGGTACACACACACGCATCCACGGGCACTGCGCAGTCCTCAGTTGCCTCTCCCTCCAAAGCACCCTCCCTTGCCTCACCTGCAACCCCAAAGACCCAGCGCCTCTTCCTCAGTGACCTCGGCCTCTTCCCCTCCGATCCAGCTGCCCCAGCATCCAGGGGGAAGAGGAAGCCCCCACATGGAGCAGAGTGCCCCTCGCCCCCGGACACCCTCCCCCAGGCGCAGACAGACTGAGGCCCCCACCCGCAAGTCCCCCGGAGTGCTAAGAGCAAGACCCCGCCACCGCCCTGCAGCTCAAGCACCAGGTCTCCTTCCTCCATCCCTCAGGCCCCCACTCCACAGGTGCCCCCACCACACCCTGCCCCAGGTTCCCCCACCCACAGATATACCATCCCCAAGAGGCTCCGGCCTTCTCCCCCTGCCACTTGCTCTCCCGGAACAACACCCCCCGCTGCGCTTGTCTGTGCCACTGATGTGGTGAGGGTGTCCTCCCCCTCTGTCCAACCCACCTTGCCTGTTCCCCATTCTCCTCCCCTGGTGGTAGGCACTGCAGTGGAGTCCACTACCACCCTGTCTGACTTGGGCACTGCAGTGGCGGACCTGTCCACTCCATCTGCAGGGTCCACTGCAGTCGTGCCGGCACCCACAACATCTGAGCCATGCCCCCCAGTTGTGCCGGCACACACCATGTCAGACACCTCCACTGCAGTTGTCAGTGGCTCTCCAGCACCCACCACCCCTTCCCTGCTTCCTCCTGGTGAGCCCTAATCCTGTCCCTGCGGTGCCTGGCCTACCCCCCCTGGTTGCCCCTCCTAGTGGATTGTCCCTGGTTTTGTGCAGACATGTGTAGGGTGGCATCTGCCACTGTCACCCACTTGTGACTTTGTTGATGGACTGGCCATTGGCCTTTGTTTATGTTCTACTGGACTTCTCCTTTTAATGCCACATATGCTGAATAAAGCAACTTTCTGTTCTCTAGTGCTTTTGCTTCTGATGTACATGATGTTGATGATGCTAACCATGCCCTTGCTGCAGTGATGGTGACATTTGGTCTCATGATAATGAAGTGTTACTGTGCAGGAACCCATGTGGTCCAGGGGGAATGTGTCCTATCCTGTGGTGTATCCATGTCATCCATAGCAGCATCTGAGGGTGTCATGTGTTCAGTATTTGGCAATGGGATTTCCTACTTAGATTGGCAATTTCACATCTGTGGCTTCCACCCCTGCACATCTGTTGTGCCTGCCATTGTTCTATTCGTCTACTTCCCTGACCGTGTGGCCATCTCCACTGGACATGCAGGTTTGGGCATCAATGGGGAAGGACTCATCTGTGTTGTCAGTGCAACATTGCTATACAAGTGTGTTGGATCTGTGCTGATGATTCCGTTGGCACTTCCATGACCAGGCTGATGTGACGGGAGCCCTCATTTGGTGCTAATTGTTGATTGTGTGACCAAGTGCTCAGCTGACATGGTGGGGCCCTACTGAGGCAACATATGGCACAGCTGTCCTCACACAGGAGTGGAGTCCCCTCATGGCAGTGTGTACTCCTGTGACATTGCCTGCGCCCAAGGTGTGTGTTGTATGTGCATGTCTGTGTGTTCACTTCCGTTTAGCTGTGCATGCTGTGATCCCTAGTGTTGTACCTGTTTGTGATGCTTGCTGAGTTGACCTATGTTCCCCCCAAGTCTTCTCCCTGGATTCTCTGTGATGTGGGTGCATGGCACATTACTGGTCATCAGGGTGTCACCCATAGGTGTGCTTGCTGTCAGGGCTGAGTTTGTGTGCAGACACAGCTGGGTCACAGTCAGGTTTCCCCTTGGCACTTGTTGTTTGCCCCTGTCATGTGATTTCCAGTTTGTGTTATCTTTCAGTGATTGTGACACGTTGTGTGTGTGACTGCTGGCACTCCTCAGGTTCCGGGCTGCAATGTTGGTTGTTGTCTATGTGTGTTCTTTGTGGGTGACCTTGGCTTCTTCATTGGTGTGTGACTGTGGCTGTGATCCCATTGGTTGGTGTGGTATTGCCGTCATGTCCATGTACGGCGTAGTGTGCAGTGTGTCAGACATTCAGGAGTCTTGTTTAGTGTCCATGTGTGATGTGTTTCTGCACCTTGGTTCCCACCCACCACCCTGGAATAGTCATGGGTGCATGTGCAATGTCACCAGTGCATGTGTGCTTCACTGCTGCACATTGTTGGAGGTCGAGGGGTGTGGTGTTGAGTGTGTGCAGATGAGAGTTGTTGCCCGGCTAGGCCCCTGCCTCCATGTTGGCCTTGGCTCACTGGCCATGCTGTTTGATTTGTGCTTGTGTAGGTGTGATGGTAGTTAGTTGCTCAGTACACATGACTGTGGTTCACAGTGTGAACCACATTTAGCTTTGTCATCACAGTGGGATTGTAATGCAGCCCAGGGTCACCACATTGTGGGGGCCCTGGGGGTGGTGCTGTGGTGTGTCTGTGTCTTGCTGTGTCAGTTGCTGTCCCTACGTGCCTGTGTGACATGTGTGATTTGTGCTCCCTCTCATCTGACAATACCTGCTTGCCCACATAGGGAATTTGGATCCATGAGTTACCTTTGTGTGGCACTGTATGCACATCTGTATGATTGGTATTCATGTCTCCTCATGTGTTGTGTGGTTGCCTGGGGACACTGGCACCCCCCACCCTCACCTGTTGTGTATGATGTGCAGGGTGGGTCTGCCTGTTTGTGTTTGTGCATATGCACCACTGCATTGGCATATCTTGGGTGTGCCATTGGCTGTATGTAGTTTGGTGGGTTTCCCCTGCTGTCCCTGGGACTCCTAGGTCATCGGTCAGCACAATTATCATGGTTTGTGTGT
This sequence comes from Calotriton arnoldi, assembly GCA_963921515.1. Taxonomy (NCBI): domain Eukaryota; kingdom Metazoa; phylum Chordata; class Amphibia; order Caudata; family Salamandridae; genus Calotriton; species Calotriton arnoldi. Next base: position 77,480 of record CAWUFW010000371.1, on the reverse strand, counting down.
CCCATTGCTGCCATGGTATGGTATCTGTTCACCTCACATCTGCAGTCTCCACAGGGTATCTGCATGTGTGTGCCCATTGGTGCAAATATGTGGGTCTGCATTCGGATGGTCACTTCTGTCATTGTGTCATTGATGATTGTTGACGGTGTCAGCCCCCATGGGTGTTGTTTGTCTGCACATGGCCAAAGTTATGTCTTATTTGCACTGCAGGATTTGGCTCCCCCAATTTATGTTGCAATGGGACACATACACTACTTTGCCACTGATGTGTTTGTTGTTCTGTGACCAGGAATCATCCATGCAGTTTGGCAGTTGCACCTCTTACTTTGTTAACACTTACCTTTTGGTCACTGTGATGATGGGGGTTTGGACCCCATTGCCACAATGTTCAAAATGTGCTGCAGCTATGGACCCCACACTTACCTTTTGGTCACTGTGATGATGGGGGTTTGGACCCCATTGCCACAATGTTCAAAATGTGCTGCAGCTATGGACACCACACTTACCTTTTGGTCACTGTGATGATGGGGGTTTGGACCCCATTGCCACAATGTTCAAAATGTGCTGCAGCTATGGACCCCACACTTACCTTTTGGTCACTGTGATGATGGGGGTTTGGACCCCATTGCCACAATGTTCAAAATGTGCTGCAGCTATGGACCCCACACTTACCTTTTGGTCACTGTGATGATGGCGGTTTGGACCCCATTGCCACAATGTTCAAAATGTGCTGCAGCTATGGACCCCACACTTACCTTTTGGTCACTGTGATGATGGGGGTTTGGACCCCATTGCCACAATGTTCAAAATGTGCTGCAGCTATGGACCCCACACTTACATTTTGGTCACTGTGATGATGGGGGTTTGGACCACATTGCCACAATGGTCATGGCCTGCTTGCATTGTGGGTGCCACACACATATTTGTGTGGCACATGTGCTAGGGGGTCACATTGTATGTTCAAAGTCATGTTCGGTGTTGTAGGCATTTGACACAGTCTACACACGCTTGTCATGGTGTTGGGGGGGATGTCTTCTTCTTGCATTCCCTAGGTTGTGGTGTGCTGGTTGTGTCATGCATTGTCCATCCTATGGGTAGGGGTGGTAGTGGTGGTACGCATCCTGCCCCCCCTGGGTGAGGGTGGTAGTAGTGGTAGGCATCCTGCCCCCCTTGGCTAAGGGTGGTAGTAGTGGTAGGCATCCTGCCCCCCTGGCTGAGGGTGGTAGTAGTGGTAGGCATCCTGCCCCCCTGGGTGAGGGTGGTAGTAGTGGTAGGCATCCTGCCCCCCTGGGTGAGGGTGGTAGTAGTGGTAGGCATCCTGCCCCCCTGGCTAAGGGTGGTAGTAGTGGTAGGCATCCTGCCCCCCTGGGTGAGGGTGGTAGTGGTAGGCATCCTGCCCCCCTGGGTGAGGGTGGTAGTAGTGGTAGGCATCCTGCCCCCCCTGGCTAAGGGTGGTAGTAGTGGTAGGCATCCTGCCCCCCTGGCTAAGGGTGGTAGTAGTGGTAGGCATCCTGCCCCCCTGGCTGAGGGTGGTAGTAGTGGTAGGCATCCTGCCCCCCTGGGTGAGGGTGGTAGTAGTGGTAGGCATCCTGCCCCCCTGGGTGAGGGTGGTAGTAGTGGTAGGCATCCTGCCCCCCTGGCTAAGGGTGGTAGTAGTGGTAGGCATCCTGCCCCCCTGGGTGAGGGTGGTAGTAGTGGTAGGCATCCTGCCCCCCTGGGTGAGGGTGGTAGTAGTGGTAGGCATCCTGCCCCCCTGGGTGAGGGTGGTAGTAGTGGTAGGCATCCTGCCCCCTGGCTAAGGGTGGTAGTAGTGGTAGGCATCCTGCCCCCTGGCTAAGGGTGGTAGTAGTGGTAGGCATCCTGCCCCCCTGGCTGAGGGTGGTAGTAGTGGTAGGCATCCTGCCCCCTGGGTGAGGGTGGTAGTAGTGGTAGGCATCCTGCCCCCCTGGGTGAGGGTGGTAGTAGTGGTAGGCATCCTGCCCCCCTGGGTGAGGGTGGTAGTAGTGGTAGGCATCCTGCCCCCTGGCTAAGGGTGGTAGTAGTGGTAGGCATCCTGCCCCCCTGGCTGAGGGTGGTAGTAGTGGTAGGCATCCTGCCCCCCTGGCTGAGGGTGGTAGTAGTGGTAGGCATCCTGCCCCCTGGGTGAGGGTGGTGGTGCGCATTCAGGCCCCTGTGTGCATATGTGGCATTGGTGATGGGCATCCCGCCCCTATGGTGCTGCTGTTGCTGGTGTAAGTATATTCTGCAGCCCTCTGTGTGTGTGTGATGTGTCGTGTACGTGTTGTATGTGTTTCGTGGTTGGTGTCTGGCTTACCTTCTGCGCCGTACGCGTCCGTGCCTGTTCCGGTAGTAAATGTAGAATATTGGTATGATCGGGACGAAGAGATTCATGGTTGGTTCGTGTCGTTCGTCCTTCTCGTTGCTTCGCCTCGTCCTCGTCGCTTCGCCTCGTCCTCGTCGCTTCGCCTCGTCCTCGTCGCTGCCGTGTTCGTCTCGGAGCCGTGGATCGTGTTGTGGCGCGAATCGGAGCTTATGTGCGCCTCTCCCGGATGCTTTGACGTGCCGTGCGTAGCGGCGGGTTCGGCGCATACGGAAAGCGCATCGTACTTGTCCGGCCGGACGGGGCTGCATTTTTCCTTCCGTGCGACTCGATTCGGCGTTTCCGGATTCGCCTCGGTCGGGGAACAGGACCTGGTTTGGGTGAGTACGGCTCGGCCGGATTCTTTGCTGTTGTGCGCATCGTACTTACTCGTTCGGTGTGCTGTACGGATCGGTCGGGAAACAGGCTTTCGCATGGCTTTTTTCCCGACCGAATGGTGTTGGGTACGCCTCCGACCGAGATCGGAATCGGCCCCTTTGTGTCTGCTGCATCATTATCATTGGATTTGAGGACTTTTGGATTTGAGATTATACAAGTAAGTTGGTGTTGTTTTTTGTTTGATTGGGGCATTGCAGTTGCTGCAACTACAATTTTGGTACTTTTCATCATTTAAAAAAAAAAATAGTTGTGGGTAGCCAGTAGGCCCAGAGCTAGACATGGGTGGGTGCATGATGAAACAACTGTTCCTTTGCTGTGTGTTGTATTTATTTATTTCAAACATCATTTAGGGTATGGATGGCATTGGATTGAATTGCAAAATGTGTATTTTTGGGTGTATTTCATTTTTTGGGTGTGTGTTAAATAAATGCCTTTGTTGTGTGTGGTGTGTTGCAGATCTTGTTTAGCCCTGTGGATTTTCGTTTTTGCATTTTATTGCATTACAGGCAAAGCAGTGTGGTTTAGCATGCATCCTTTACCTGGCTATTATAGGCCTGTTTTCAGTACATTGTTTTCCAGGCCTCCTGCTTGTTGCTTGTGATTTGTGAGTGTCCATGTGGCTGGTGACCATTTCTGGTGGGAGTTATAAGTGTGCTGCTTTTGCCATATAGGCCTGCATGTGTTTCCTTTGTGGCCTAGGCTTGTTGTTGTTGTGGGCCTGGCCATGAGGCTGGCGGCCATTTTGAAGCCAGGCAGTGTGCTTTTTGCCATAGGCCTGCATTGTCTGACTTCAGTTTCTTGTTGTTGTGGGCCTGGCCATGAGGCTGGCGGCCATTTTGAAGCCAGGCAGTGTGCTTTTTGCCATAGGCCTGCATTGTCTGTTTTCAGTTTCTTGTAGTTGTGGGCCTAGCCATGAGGCTGGCGGCCATTTTGGAAGCCAGGCAGTGTGCTTTTTGCCAAAGGCCTGCATTGTCTGTCTTCAGTTTCTTGTTGTTGTGGGCCTGTCTGCCAACAGGCCTTTCATCCAGTAGGCTCAGAGGTAGTCAGGGGTGCATGAAACAACTGTTCCTGTGTGTTCTGTTGAATTTAAACATCATTTAGGGCATGGATGGCATTGGATTGAATTGCAAAATGTATATTTTTGGGTGTATTTCAGTTTTTGGGTGTGTGTTAAATAAATGTCTTTGTTGTGTGTGGTGTGTTGTGTACCTTGCAGACCTTGTTTAGCCCTGTGGATTTTCGTTTTTGCATTTTATTGCATTACAGGCAAAGCAGTGTGGTTTAGCATGCATCCTTTACCTGGCTATTATAGGCCTGTTTTCAGTACATTGTTTTCCAGGCCTACTGCTTGTTGCTTGTGATTTGTGAGTGTCCATGTAGCTGGTGGCCATTTCTGGTAGGCGTTATAAAGTGTGCTGCTTTTGCCATATAGGCCTGCATCGTTTTACTCCTGGCTTACTGCTTCCATCCATCCCCTTTGCCAGCTGCAGCTCCCTGAATGATGTGATGAGCAAATAATTTAATGCCAAACAGGGTCCACTTCCATTACATTTGTATTTTTGTTGTTGTTCCTCTTCTTTCCTATCCTTCCTGAGAGTGTACACAGTCTACCATGAAAGCCCTTGTTGACAAAGTCTCACAAATGGCTACACTAAGTTATACATTTTATTTGTTTGTTTGTACTAGTAGTAATTGAACCACAACAACTAATGCAACATTTCACTGATGTTCTTCTCCTGGTTTCTTTGCTTTTAGGTGCACAAAAAGACAGAGGAGGAGGAGGTGTCATCATCACCCTTTGTGCTGCCAGACAGAAGTCCTGCTGCGCACCACGTCACGTCCACGTATGACCACAAACATCTCTACAACTTGTGCACCTGCGTCCTGCTGACATCTGAAGAAGATGGCCCCAAAGAAAGGTACCAGGTCCTCCAGTACCAAGAAAGTTGCCAGTGAGAAGAAGGAACAGAAGAAGGAAGTGGCACTTTACAAGACTGGTGTGCCGCCCGAGTTGTATTTTGGGAAAAAAAAACTTACGCCTGCAGCAGCGGTGTCCGGTGGGGCCCAAGCTGGGAGCAGTACCTCCGCATCAGTGGGTCCAGCACACCAACTTAGGCCCAAGGCCATGAGTGTGGCAGAGGTAGCCAGTCTACTAACGAGCAGTGATGTTGAAATGTCATTATTGCAAAGTAGTACCCAATCAACGTACTCGCAGGCGGAAACTCAGCAGATAAGTGGGCAACAACAGCCGCAACCACAGCCGCAACCACAGCCGGAAACACAGTCGGAACCACAGCCGCAACCACAGCCGGAACCACAGCCGCAACAACAGCCGCAACAACAGCCGCAACAACAGCCCACAATACTAGTTGTTCCTCCTGAAGTAGGGGCAGTTCAGGAAATCGAGCTTTTTGCAGACGAAGAGGAGCAAGCCACTGGTTCAGAAGATCCATTGTCTTCCAGACCCCCAGCAAGGAAAAGGAGGGTTAGTCCATCAACTTCTTCTTCAAGCCCCGCTTCTGATGATCGAGATGCCACTTGGAAGCCACCAGCTCAGTCTGAGAGTGATGCACGCCACAAGACAAGGCTAGTGAAAAGGAAGGTTCCAGAAAGCCTTAGAGTTATGGAGGTAGATGTAGAAGAGGGGGGTGATGATGACGATCCAGTCATCATGAACATCACTCCCGGCCCAGAGGAGACGTAGACCAACATTATTAGACTATCCAAAATCGCTGCGAGGGATGTAGCACGGATACCACCAACACAGGTAACATCAACACGACCTCCAGCTTCCATATTTGCATTTGCAAAGGCCCGGCAGGGACCTACATCCAGCTCAACCACCATCTCAGTAGGTAGTGGTACTGTAACTGCACAGAGTCAAATTCCAGGCACACCCTCCAGTTCATCTGGTATTGAAAGTGGCAGCGCCAGAAAGTTCTGCTCCTCAGTTTGGGACTTCTTTTCGGTTAGCAGTAAGGAGGAGACCATTGCTATATGCTCAATTTGTCGACAAGCTGTTAGGCGGGGTAAGCTTGGTACAAACTATGGTACCGGAGGCCAAACAAGTCATCTCAAAAAACACCACATCATCCAGTGGGAGGCTCACCTACTTCGCTTACAAAAAAGTAAAACTGCACCCATTGCTGTTGGTGGGGATGAAGAAGTAGAAGAAGATATGATCGCGGCGGAAGGTCAACAAGAGGGAGACATTTCTAGCCCTGTCCCCAGCACTGTAGTGGTACCGCCCACATCCTCAGCAACATCTCAGTGGCACCGTAGTAAAAGTAAGAAGAGTCAGACTGAGACACCAAGGCAACCGAGTACTGCAATGAAAAGCAGTGCGTCGTTGAGCCTAACTGGGTTCAAGAAGACAGCTGCACCACAAAGGGAAATAATCCAGCCTACCATTGACAGCATGCTTAGGTCGGAGGGGCAGTACCAACGCAACCACCCAACGGCACGGTTGTACAATGCGAAGCTGGCAAAAATGTTAGCGCTGGACCTTCTCCCTTTTTCATTTGTGGAAGGGGTGGGTTTCCTTGAATTTGTGTCAGCCATCTGCCCTAAATGGAAGGTTCCCAGCCGGTCCTATTTCGCCAGAGTTGCTGTTCCAGCACTACATCACAATTGTGCTGGAATTAGTTGGACAAGCTTTGCAGCAGAGTGCTGTTCACAATATCCACCTGACAACAGACATGTGGACCAGTTGCCAAGCCACTGATTACATGTGCATCACTGCACACTGGGTCTCTTTTGTCGGGGTTAGAGAAAAGATATCTGAAGTAGGTGCTGTTAACACAGCAGAGATTTTTAATGCTACTCGGAAACATGCAACTGTAGCCATGTTCGCCATGGAGAAATCTCATACTGCTGCAAACATTTTGGAAGAGTTTAACAGCAAGGTCTTTGAATGGCTGCGCCCAAGAGGGCTTAAGATTGGTTTTGTTGCCACGGATAATGGCAGTAATGTACTTAAGGCCATGGAGGTTGGTGCCTATTTCAGGGTCCCGTGTTTGGCGCACTGCATTAACATTATAGTTCAAGACTTTCTGAAAAAAGAAGCCATAGTCAGCAACTTACTGACCACCTGCCGCAGAATATGCACTCATTTCAGCCATTCTTTTAAAGCCCGGAAGCAGCTGAGGATCATTCAACGTGACTATAGAATGCCAGTCAAAGCACTCATCCAGGAGGTGGCAACACGTTGGAACTCAACGTATTACATGCTTGACCGTCTGTTTGAGCAGTACAGACCAATCAATGAATATGTCATGCAAAGGGCGGATGCTACTGTAGATGCCATATACACCTCCCCCTATTTTTCACTAGCAAGATTGAAAAAAAAGTTAATACATACATATACAACATACAGCACTAGTACAAATCAGGTAGTAGAGTAGACACTAGTAGTGTTATATGGTCCCTAGGGTCATTCTAGTCTTTGCTAAGTTAGCCCGAGCCATGCAACCATTTTAGCTTTGTGTCTTTTATTTTTGCGCATGTTACCTCGCAGCTTGTTGTGTAAGACGCCTTTGAGCCAACATGAGCTCATACTGCTACTGTCTGAGCGCTGCATACAAGGATGAAAAACAAGCCACTTTGTTATGGAGTTCTGGTGTTAGTCCATATTGCTGATCCATAAAAATGCTACACTTTTTGGCACGACTGAGAAATGCTTGCAATATACTAAAGCGCACCATTTTTCTCATTACAGACGGAAGATTCCCTTCTACGAACCAGAGCTTTGCAGAGCTTATGATGTAACCAGTACTATGTTCTTCTAAGGTGAGGGGTCCCCAGAATTCATTCAGAGATCTTCATTTATAATTATATATAAACTATATTCCTACCAAGGGGAGGGTGGTTCTTCCACCACTGTTCAGTTATCATGATTTCGCCTTTTGTCTTCTATGGACTTGTAGTTGTAAGTGTAACTAAGTGTAACAATGTTTATTGTTTTAATCTTATGCTTTTTGCTGTTGGTGCTGCATTATAGAACAACGTACAGAGCTTGTCAGTTGAAAATAAACCTTTTGAACTTACATAGACTCGGTGGTATTTGGTGTGGACTTACACAAGTGAGTGTGCGAAAGGGTGTGCATTGCTTCCGGGACTGAGAGGTCGGGAGTGTTATGTTCTGGGTTGTCTACTCATTGGGTATCTTGGGGGGGTTCGGAGAGCTAATGAGACACTATAACTAGTCGGTCAGGGGATTGTGGTGGGTTCTGATTGAGGTGTGAGGAAGGTCCAACCTCCCATCACCAACGTCCTATTTTCTTGTGCAAAGTTCTGTATGTGCAGAATCCCTACAACAGTAGTAGTATGTCCTATCCTATCAAAAATAGTAAAATCTGGTTGGGCATTTTGTTGGTGGGAATTGTCGAAAAGCCTCAAGATTAAGAAGACTAGAAGTAGTAGAAGAGGACAACCCAAAGGACTGGACTCAATGGCTAGAGCTATTGGTGAATCTGAGTTTTATTTAAAACCTTTAAGTGGCCAACTGGGCAAGCTTAGCTACAGACAGACTAATAGTAGTAGTACAGAGAGTCATAGCAGAGGCAGTTAGAGGCAGGGATAACAAGAATTTAGAAACAGATAGTCTAGATCGAAGAAGAATTTGTAAAAAATAGAATTAGGAAACCGAAATAATAGTTCGGAAAAAATAAGGTGCAGGAAAAGTTAGGGAAATATAATTATTAATATTAACCACTGGAGGACTTACTGGGGCCAGCAGCAGAGCCCTGGGAGGCATGTTGTTCTGGTTCCGCCGACTCAGAACCCGTCTTCTTGCCCCTGCATGCTGATCATGTAAGATTTAATAAAGAAAGAGACAAAAATTAATGTTTGGTGTGAAACAAATAAAATATTTAAAAATACGCTCCAAAAACATTTTTGTGAACAACAATTGCAATAAAATTGACCTATCTAATCTGATCGACTAGTAGTATTGCGAGATTCACGGACCGTCTAGTAAGCCTAAGTACCACCTGACCTAGCCCACCTATTCCAGACGGGCCAATTGTTCACTAAGTCTGCATTTCCATTTATTTTAGTCCTCAAAAATGCATAGATGGTGGACACATGCATACATTTTTGCATACACCAAATTGTTGGTTGGTTGCTGCTGATGTTCTGCTAGTGATGATAAGCCTATTAACACTCACTAAAAAAACTACAAAAGGTTCTACTAAGGACTCAGCAGCACGTGACGTGACAGAGGATGCGTCACGCAGACCACTTAAAAATTACCAACTAATACTAGTAACTAAACCTATCAATCCACCACTATCTCTTCTTAGTGGCAGGAGGACAAAGGAAGGACTAGAGTCTCTCTAGCATTACCTAACTTAAGTTCTCTAAAGTAAACTCTTACATAATCAGGCCAAGCGAGCGCAAAGTTGCAAACAAGTAAGATTAGTAGCGCCGAGCACCTGTGTCATAACAATCACAGAAGATTTTTAAACGTAATTTACCGGCAATGTAAGCAGCAGCATTCTTGCTGGTCGGAAAAAAAATATATTCGCAATATATAACACAGAGCAGAAGAACACAAAGTAGTAATATTAAATAGCTACTCACCAAGCCCCGGGACTTCCACTCCTAGCAGGTCCAGCAGGTCCTCCTCCCGGTCCAGAATATCGGACCACCGGTGCGTCAGCTGGTTATTGGTGCGCCGGACACCAGAGCAGCGGAACACTGCCCGACGCACCTTGCCCCACCGCTGCCGACGCTCCTGGAGCCCGTACCCGGACGCAGGCCTGCTGCCTGCTGCCAGGGTTAAGGGGAGGTGGTGCTGCACAAAAAAAAACAGTGCGGCCACCTCCGCCTCACCAAATAAGGCCCGTGCCTGCACCCCTTTTTGGCACCGCCTTCCGCAAGGAAGGCGGTCGCGGCTCTGGCTATGGCTACGAGGCCTGTGGCCCTTTGCCATGGTTCTGGGTAGGCGGGGGGTGGAAAAGAAAAGGTAGGAATTAAAAAAGTAAGTAAAAGAAATGAAAAAAGCAGGTAATAGAAAAAGAGTGAAAAAGTAGTGAAAAACACAAAAAGTAGAAAAAAACTCAAAATATAGAATCAGGAAAATAGAGAGATAGATAATAAATAAAAAAGATTAAAAAAAAGTTTCCAGAAACAAAGGATTGAAAAGATAGAGGGAGGATTGAAAAGCAGGCCCAGAACCATGGCAATAGAGTGAAAAACAAGATGGCCACGCCCATTGCGACTGCATGGGCAAGTTCGTGCGATATTTCCCCCCCGAGCACGCAAAAAGCGTCGCGAACACGTAATATGCGTTCCCGAACAGGAAATACTTATCGCGAACGGGCGGGAGCATGCAATACGCGACCCGGAACAGGAAATAGGCATCGCGAGCGGGCGGGCGGGAGCATGCAATACGCGACCCAAAACAGGAAATAACCATCGCGAGCGGGCGAGACAAGTGAAAAACAAGATGGCCGCGCCCATTAGCGACCGCATGGGCGAGTTAGCGATATATTTCCCCGCGAGCACGCAAAAACACATCGCGAACGGGCGGGACAAGCAACTCCGCGTCTTCGCGGAGTTTCTGCGTGCTTGCGGAGATTTTTTACAATTTCGCAGAGATTTGCGTAACGCGACTACGCAAATTCCGCCCACCCCTAGTTTTAATGCCGCATGACAGAGCCAGACACCAGAATTACTGTACCACAAACATCTAGCATGATACAGTGTCTGTCTTTAAATTCAAAACGTGTCCATAGTGAGGATGAAACATTCTAGAACCATTGTGCCAATCAATCTAACTAAACCAGGACCTTAGTAAGCACCAAGGATGTGCTCCATATTCTAGGCATGCATTCTCATAGCACTTAATGTTTTTTGATATTTCCACAAATCAGGACACCATATGCACATATTTCTCCCTTTGTGCTTGACTCCCTCAAAAGCTGAGATTATTTGGATTGCTTCACTAGGGAGCAAAAGCCCTGCATGACTTTTGGATCAACTACACTGTGGAATAAATACAGTAGCTCCTCTTCAAAAGGGGCAAGCAACTTTGCAGCCATGGCCTGGAGTGTCAAAGTTGGGGAGTTCAGCATGACCAGGCATCTCAGAACAATGTACCTAATACCAGTTTAGCATTAACACTTACCTTACTGAGGACAAGACGCCAAATCTCATTATTTGTGGGACGCTTGCATCCAATCCTATCGTGACGAATAGGAAAGGGTGGGATCTATGCTTGTGAATGAAGTCTGGTCTCATGCAGGGATGCAGCCTGCAACGTCTGAAATCGTGATATCAGCAGAGTCACTGGCCTGCTGTGGATGTCACCAAAGACTCCAATGGCACTGAAGGGCTTCAAAGGTTAAGCCCTACGTCACATGCCACATTGCAGAAAGTTGATTTACTGCCTGGCTTTCAGCTATTTGTTCGGAGCGAGGTGATGCAGACAGCCTGGGCTAGACAACTCAGATGTAAATAAAATGATTTATTTAGAGATACGATCTGGGACAGTATCTCTAAATAAATCAATGTATTTAATATTTTTTGCAGAAAAGACATAGGAATTTCAGAGGGGCACAGCCTCAGAGCCCTAAAGCAGAAATCACCCCTGGTGCAATCCTGTGCTCTTTCCTAGGAGTGACCTGTGCGAGAATAATACAGTATGGTAGGAGCTGCATTACTATGGATGTTACTACATGATTCAGCAAGGCCTCTATCAGGGCTTCAAGGGGATTAAAAAAAATGCAGGATGTCTAAAAGGGGTGTGGTGGTATGTAATTAAGGGTGTGGCTTAAACACATAAACTAAATTTCTGTGATAACCATAGTCTGCCACCTGACCAGTAGTTTGGTGCCTTTCTGAGCTTTACATTAATTCATCCAGATATATAACACAACAACTGGCATACATTGAAAACTAGTTCGGACTATAGGCTTTGTTGATGTTTGCCAGCTGTTTAAGATAAATGAGTAACAACAATGATTGTTTTGTAAATAATTAATTGAAAATGTTTCAATTCAGAAATTGTGAGATTGAATTAAACATTACTGTGGCCTGTGGCAGGGGCAGTGTTTAATTTTTTAAACAATACGCGCCAACAGCCAGGGCTAACGAAGATCGGGGTGTCAAATACCAAGGATGCATAGTTGTGGTTCCACCTTATGCCTCTTTACTTCTCCACCAGACACTCCCTGCCCCTTTATCTCACTCTTACAGGTTTCTTTTTATCCCTGCTTACTTTCTTTGTCACTGTTTTTCACCTTCCTCTTACTTTCCCTCTTTTGTGATTTTCTCTCTCTTACTCTAGATCAAGGGCTGTTGAGCAAAAATAAGTGCTGATCCCCATAAAAGGTGTGCTGGTGGGCCCCACCTGCAACCACTGGCTCAAATTAGGCATTGGGGAGAGGTAGTGGCCTTCAGAGTTATCAATAACTGCTGTAATGTTCACTCTATGTTAGACATGAACGCCTTTTTTCTCCACATCTCTTCCATCTGCATATCTTGCACTGCATTTCTTTTCTCTTCAGCACCCTCTTTTCACTCCCTTCTGTGTGTACTTCCTCGCATCTCCTTTTCTCCACTCCCAAACACTCAGCACACCCACCCATCATGGTTGTCTGCAATATTTGAAGTATCTGCAAAACTATGTATATGTATGTATGTGTGTATATATATATATTCACTGAAAAAACCATAGGTTTCAGGGACGTTATAGTTACAAATTAGCATTTAAAAAACCTTTGAAATTCACTGAAAAAACCATAGGTTTTAGGGACAGTTATAGTTAGTTGGACATTGCACTCGTACAAAACCCGTGAAATTCCCCCGTTATAGTTAGTCCAGCTAACTATAACTCGCGCCCGCAATGCACTGCTGATGACGTCACATATTACATCACTCATGACATGGTCAGTGACATCACTGATGACATCACTGATGACATCTCAAATGACATCACTGTTGACATCATCCAGTGACTGTGTGTTTCTGTAAAGTTTAAATATTTTTAATATATATAGGAAAAGACGTATTGAAGAATGAGTGGGTGTGTAAGTGTCTGTATGGATGATTTAGTAGGTGCGTGACTGACTGTATAAGTGAGTGATTTAACGTATCTTACTGAATGCATGGGTTAGTGACTAAACTGGGTGAATGTCTGTATCCGTCTGTCTGTTGCTGTGTAAGTGGCTGCATGTGTTTGTGAATAGCTACATGAGTGTCTATATGAGTTAATGAATGCTTGTGTGAGTATCTGTATGGGTGCCTGAGTGTTTGTGTGGGAGGGGTGTGTGCGACTCTGTGCATAAATGTGTGAGTGGGTGATTCACTGGGTGGATGGTTTCAAGAGTGCATCTGTGATAGACTGTATGGGTGGGTAAGTGTGTGTAAGAGTGTGTTAGTGAGTGAATGTATGTACCAGTGGTACATGTGTGAGTAACTACATATGTGAAAGGCAGTATATATGTGTGTTGGAGTATATAAATAGCTATAAGCGAGAGTGAGTGATTGTGATAGTGGCTGTATGGATGAGTGTGTGCTTGTATCAGTGATTGTATAAGAGCGTAAGAATGTGCTAGTATTTGTATGAGTAAGTGAGCTGGTATGTGTATAACTGTATAGGTGAGTAAATGGTAGTGTGTTTAATTATTTGCATGACTGACTAGGTGTGTGAGTACCTCTATGGATGAGTGGCGGTGTTTGAGTGTCTATATAGGAGTATGAGTGCATATGATAGTCCTGTACTGAGTGACCGTAAGTATGAGTGACTGTACGGGTGAGTGAGTTGATGTGTGCGTAGACCTAAGAATCAGTGAGTGGATATGTAGTTATTGGTGTTGGAGTGTCTATGGTTTTGCGAATGGCAGTCTGTAATTTAGAGTGGGTGTATCAAAGGTTATATTAGGGTGTGAGAAGATGCATGAAATTATCATATGGATGATGTCACCAGTGATGTCATCAGTGATGTCATTTGAGATGTCATCAGTGATGTCATCAGTGATGTCACTGACCATGTCATGAGTGATGTAATATGTGACGTCATCAGCAGTGCATTGCGGGGCGCGAGTTATAGTTAGCTGGACTAACTATAACGGGGGAATTTCACGGGTTTTGTACGAGTGCAATGTCCAACTAACTATAACTGTCCCTAAAACCTATGGTTTTTTCAGTGAATTTCAAAGGTTTTTTAAATGCTAATTTGTAACTATAACGTCCCTGAAACCTATGGTTTTTTCAGTGAATTTCAAAGGTTTTTTAAATGCTAATTTGTAACTATAACATGTCTGAAACCTACGGTTTTTTTCAGTGAATTTCAAAGGTTTTGTAAATGACAATTTTTAAATGTATTAATTGTTATATAAATTTTTTTAATACTAATTTACTCCATTTTTAGAAACAATTTTTTTTTACATATTTTATTTTTAAATTACATTGTAATTACATTATACATTACATTACAAAAAATACTTTCTCAGAATGAATTACTTTAGTTTAAATACTTTGCACATAGGCAATAGACTTTTAAGTACAGTAGTTACAGTTGTTGCAATGGGCAACACATTTTCAAACACAATGCAACATTCAGCTCAATGTGAATTTCTAGTTAAATGCAATTAGTTACTTTATGGATTACTTTTCTAACCACAGGACTGGATCCTAGATTCAGTCCTGGCACATCTCCTGTAAACAGTTGAGTAAAAGCGTTTTGGTTACAGTCGTGATTTTTAAGGAATATTATTGTACTTTAAAAGTTGACACTTAGAAACTTTTTCTCATAGAATCACCAATGTTATCCTATGGAAGGAAATTCACTTAGAAGGTAAAAACTGTTATCGTTACTTTTTCTTACTCAGTGTTGGATCCTGGATCCAGCACTGGTGCATCTCCTGTAAACAGTTGAAAGAATGCGTTTAAGTCATACAGGCGATTTTTAGGAATATTTGTAGTTTGTGAAAATCGACACTTTGAAACTTTTCTGCTGAAAAGCAGACAATGGATTCCTATGGAAGAAAATATAAGTTACTGGTAAGTACGGTTAAAATTACTTTTCAGGGTCAGTGCTGGGCTAAAAGATGCAGCACTGGGTTCTCTCCTGATAACAGGTGAGTAAATTGGAATTCGTACTTTGGTTGATTTTAGAGGAATATTATAAAGTTCCAAAACTCCACACTTAGAAGAATTTCCAAGTGAAACCAGTCAATGTTAGCCTATGAAGGAAATTCAAGTTACCGGTAAGTACGGTTAAAATTACTTTTCAGGACCAGTACTGGGCTGAAAGATGCAGCACTGAGGTCTCTCCTGATAACAGGTGAGTAAATCAGAATTCGGATTTCGGCTGATTTTAGAGGAATATTTGTATGTTTCAAAAATCAACACTTAGAAACTTTTTCAGCAAAAAGCAGGCAATGATATCCTATGGAAGGAAATTCAAGTTACTGGTAAGTACGGTTAAAATTACTTTTGAGGATCAGTACTGGGCTGAAAGATGCAGCACTGAGGTCTCTCCTGATAACAGGTGAGTAAATCGGAATTCGTATTTCGGCTGATTTTAGAGGAATATTTTAAAGTTCCAAAACTCCACACTTAGAAGAATTTCCAAGTGAAACCAGTCAATGTTAGCCTATGGAAGGAAATTCAAGTTACTGGTAAGTACGGTTAAAATTACTTTTCAGGGTCAGTGCTGGGCTAAAAGATGCAGCACTGGGTTCTCTCCTGATAACAGGTGAGTAAATTGGAATTCGTACTTTGGTTGATTTTAGAGGAATATTATAAAGTTCCAAAACTCCACACTTAGAAGAATTTCCAAGTGAAACCAGTCAATGTTAGCCTATAAAGGAAATTCAAGTTACCGGTAAGTACGGTTAAAATTACTTTTCAGGACCAGTACTGGGCTGAAAGATGCAGCACTGAGGTCTCTCCTGATAACAGGTGAGTAAATCAGAATTCGGATTTTGGCTGATTTTAGAGGAATATTTGTATGTTTCAAAAATCAACACTTAGAAACTTTTTCAGCAAAAAGCAGGCAATGATATCCTATGGAAGGAAATTCAAGTTACTGGTAAGTACGGTTAAAATTACTTTTGAGGATCAGTACTGGGCTGAAAGATGCAGCACTGAGGTCTCTCCTGATAACAGGTGAGTAAATCGGAATTCGTATTTCGGCTGATTTTAGAGGAATATTTTAAAGTTCCAAAACTCCACACTTAGAAGAATTTCCAAGTGAAACCAGTCAATGTTAGCCTATGGAAGGAAATTCAAGTTACTGGTAAGTACGGTTAAAATTACTTTTCAGGACCAGTACTGGGCTGAAAGATACAGCACTGAGGTCTCTCCTTATAACAGGTGAGTAAATCGGAATTCGTATTTCGGCTGATTTTAGAGGAATATTTGTATGTTTCAAAAATCAACACTTAGAAACTTTTTCAGCAAAAAGCAGGCAATGATATCCTATGGAAGGAAATTCAAGTTACTGGTAAGTACGGTTAAAATTACTTTTCAGGACCAGTACTGGGCTGAAAGATGCAGCACTGAGGTCTCTCCTTATAACAGGTGAGTAAATCGGAATTCGTATTTCGGATGATTTTAGAAGAATATTTGCACAATGGTGAAGGGAGGGGCGGGGCCTGAGGTGACATCTGTGCAAACGCGCCCAGTGGCGCGTTTTAAGTTGGGGGATTAAGTCCCCTTGAATCCTGAGGGTCCCTAGGTGCCAACTAGCCCACCAAGAACCTCCAATATGCGCCAGAGGGCTGCGTTGCAGAGACGTGTAGAGAGGCCACACCCCTTTTTACACCTCTCTGCAACGCAGCTCTGTGCGCTTTCTGGATGTACCTGTTGGGCTAGTTGGCCCCAGAGACCCTCAGGATTGAAGGGATTTAATTCCCCATCTTAAAACGCGCCACGGGGCCTGTTTGCACACATGTCACCTGAAGCCCCGCCCCCTCCCTTCACCACTGTGCAAACGCGCCCCGTGGCGCGTTTTAAGTTGGGGGATTAAGTCCCCTTGAATCCTGAGGGTCCCCGGAGTCCAACTAGCCCACCATATACCTCCAAAAGCGCCACAGAGCTGCGTTGCAGAGAGGTGTAAAGGGACGTGGCCTCTGTACACCTCTCTGCAAGGCAGCCCCTGGCGCATACTGGAAGGTTCCTGGTGGGCTAGTTGGCCCAGAGACCCCCAGTATTCAAGGGGAATTCGTTCCCCCTCTGCAAACGCGCCAGGGCGCGTTTGCAGAGTGGTGAAGGAAGGGGCGGGGCCTGCGGGCCCGATCGTTTTAAATTTTTTTTTTTTTGTCCCCTGAAGGGGGGCTGTGTGGCTCCCCTTCCTTTTTTCTGTTTTTGGGCCCTGGAGACCCCATCCCCCAGGGCCTTACCCCTTTTTTTATATTACAAAATAAAAAAAAACGGGAAGGGGGCCGCGTGGCCCCCTTCCCTGGGCCTGTATTGGCCCCGGGGACCCCATCCCCGGGGCATGGCCTCTATATTTATTTTTATTATTTTGAGGGGGCTGCGTGGCCCCCTCCTCTGGCCATTTTAAGGCCCCGGGGACCCCATCCCCGGGGCCGGCCATACCCTTTTTTTTTTTTTAAATTATTTTTCAAAACTTTGGGGAGGGGGCCGCGTGGCCCCCTCCCGAGCCCTACTGCCCGGGGACCCCATCCCCGGGCTGGCCCTCTCGTTGGGGACTGTGGGGGGGTCCCCAATGCCCCCACAGTCCCGCCGGCTCCCCGCGTCCCTAGGGTGCCGGCATTGCTTTTCCACATGGGGAGCTGCTAAGATGCAGCTCCCCATGTGGAAAAGCAATGTGCTTTGGATATTGGAAGAGAGCAGGTTCCCTGCTCTCTCTTCCAATATCCAAAGCAGTTTGCTATGGCAGGACGGGAGCCGCGAGGCTCCGTCCTGCCATAGCAAACTACAGTGTCCCGGGGTAGGCACCCCGGGACACTGCAGGAGCCGACCCTGGGGGTGGTGGTCCCCAGGGCCATCAAGGGCTCCAGGAGGGGGCGCGCGGCCCCCCTCCCTACATCAGCACAGCCCGGGGAGGTGGTGGTCCCCGGGGCTTCGAGGGTCCAAAACGGACCCCCATTTTAATTTGTTAGTGCCCGGGGAGGTGGCGGTCCCCGGGGCATGTGGGGGGCTGGAGCCCCCCACACAGGTTGTTCAATTTAAAAAAAAAAGCCCGGGGAGGTGGTGGTCCCCGGGGCTGCGGGAGGGCTCAGAGCCCTCCCTCAACATTTTCAAAAAAAAGCCCCGGGGGGTGGCGGTCCCCGGGGCTTGGGGGGCCCTTTGAGGCCCCCCACACATAAAATTAACCCCCCCCCACCATGCCCCCGGGACTTGGGCCACCCGGGGGCAAAATACACTCGAAGCGCGGGAGACCGCGCTTCGATTTTTTTTTTTTCCGGCAGGATTCGCGCACCCTGAGCGCATCCTGCCGATTTAAAAAAATTTTTTTTTTTTTTTTTTGCCCAGGGGGTCCTTGTGGGCCCCCCTTCCCTGGGCCTGTATTGGCCCGGGGACCCCATCCCCGGGGCAAGGCCTCTATATTTATTTTTATTATTTTGAGGGGGGCTGCGTGGCCCCCCTCCTCTGGCCATTTTAAGGCCCCGGGGACCCCATCCCCCGGGGCCGGCCATACTCCTTTTTTTTTTTTTTTTAAATTATTTTTCAAAACTTTGGGGAGGGGGCCGCGTGGCCCCCTCCCGAGCCCTACTTGCCCCGGGGACCCCATCCCCCGGGCTGGCCCTCTCGTTGGGGACTGTGGGGGTCCCCAATCCCCCACAGTCCCGCCGGCTCCCCGCGTCCCTAGGGTGCCGGCATTGCTTTCCACATGGGGAGCTGCTAAGATGCAGCTCCCCATGTGGAAAGCTAATGTGCTTGGATATTGGAAGAGAGAGCAGGTTCCTGCTCTCTCTTCCAATATCCAAAGCAGTTTGCTATGGCAGGACGGGAGCCGCGAGGCTCCGTCCCTGCCATAGCAAACTACAGTGTCCCGGGGTAGGCACCCCGGGACACTGCAGGAGCCGGCCCTGGGGGTGGTGGTCCCCAGGGCCATCAAGGGCTCCAGGAGGGAGGCCGCGCGGCCCCCTCCCTACATCAGCACAGCCCCGGGGAGGTGGTGGTCCCCGGGGCTTCGGGGTCCAAAACGGACCCCCATTTTAATTTGTTAGTGCCCGGGGAGGTGGCGGTCCCGGGGCGTGTGGGGGGGCTGGAGCCCCCACACAGGTTGTTCAATTTAAAAAAAAAAAGCCCGGGGAGGTGGTGGTCCCCGGGGCTGCGGGAGGCTCAGAGCCCTCCCTCAACATTTTCAAAAAAAGCCCCGGGGGTGGCGGTCCCCGGGGCTTGGGAGCCGCTTGAGGCCCCCACATAAAATTAACCCCCCCCCACCATGCCCCCGGGACCCCGGGACTTGGGCCACCCGGGGGCAAAATACAATCGAGCGCGGAGACCGCGCTCCGATTTTCCCGGCAGGATTCGCGCACCCTGAGCGCATCCTGCCGATTTTTAAAAAATTTTTTTTTTTTTTGCCCACAAGGACCCACAAGGACCCCCTGAGCAAGCCTAGGGGGTCAGGGTGTTTCTACCCTGCCCCCTTTGTGCGCTTTGCGCACTTGTTTCTGTCCCTCGGTTCTACCGAGGGACAAAATGGCTGCCAACATTTCCTGAATCGGAATGTTGACAGCCAGCTGACAACCAATTAACATGCAGCTCGTGATCGGGAGGGTACAGCGGACCCTACTCGGCCATAGATATCACTATCTTTTTACTTTTGATTTTCTCAGCAACTACTGAACGGATTTACACCATTTAACAAAAGGGTTCTTTCTGAACCAAGGACTACCTCTTTGCCAAATTTGGTGTAATTCCGTTCAGCAGTTCGAGGCTGTAGCCGTGTCTAAAGTTTCCTATGGAAAATTGCATGGGGAAAACGCGTTTTGGGACCCCCTTTTTTCTCGGCCCCCGCATGACGAATCCCCCAAGACTTTCAGGGTAGGAGCGGACCGGAGCGGGCCACAAAGTTTGAAAGTTTTGCGAAGATACGTCAACCGGCAAGAGAGTTATTTCAAATAGAATGTCGCGGATTTCCTATGGATAATAGGTTGTAACTATAACTATCTACTGGCGACCGCCAGTAGATAATATATATATATATATATATATATATATATATATATATATATATATATATTATCTCCACAACCAGTTCCGGCTCACCAACTCTCCTTACCAGAAAACGACACCGCAGATCCAAGCTTTCAGGTAACGTTTTTATTTGATTAATTCCGGGCTATGATGCGTTTCGGCAGGGTCCCCTGCCTTGATCACACCTGGTTGCTGGTGTTGAGGGTGCTCTATACAGAAGCTACCTTCCACCTAAATTGGGAACTACCCAGAGTTCTCTTCTTCCTTTTTGCATAATTTATGCGTCACTCTATGCCTGCAAGGGTATTCTTTTGATTGAGATATATATATATATATATACGCCCCCAAAGTTGCATATTTATCACAACAAGAAAGAAAAGCACTCACTGGGGCGAGTCCAGGTCTTTTATTCACGGACTCACAGCAACCAGACGCGTTTCGGCAGTCGCCTTTTTCGATGGTTTACGCGTTCACGCGTCTGGTTGCTGTGAGTCCGTGAATAAAAGACCTGGACTCGCCCCCGTGAGTGCTTTTCTTTCTTGTTGTGAGAAATATGCAAGTTTGGGATATATATATATATATATGTGACATCATCAGCAGTGCATTGCGGGGCGCAAGTTATAGTTAGCTCAGCTAACTACAATGACTGAATTTCTCTGGTTTTGTACGAGTGAAATGTCAGCCTAACTCTAACGCCCCAGAAACCTGTGGTTTTTTCAGTGAATATCTAAGGTTTTTAAATGTTAATTCCTAACTATAACGTTCCTGAAACCTGTGGTTTTTTTAGTGAATTTCTAAGGCTTTTTTGAAATGCAAATTACTAACTATAACGTCCCTGAAATCTGTGGTTTTTTCAGTGAATTTCTAAGGTTTTTTAAATGCTAATTGTTAACTATAACGTCCCTGAAACCTGTGTTTTTTTCAGGGAATTTCTAAAGTTTTTAAAATGCTAATTTGCAACTGTAGGAGAGTAGGATCTGCTTCACATGGGTACCCCCACTTTTTGCTGATGCTTCACTGTTTTTCGACCTTAGTCTGGCTGGGGCCCTGCTAATCAGAACCCCAGCCTAGCTGCTTCCTCTCTAAAATGGTTTCCATGTGCCTTAGGCACATCTCTGATTGAAATCTGGAGTGCCCTTATAAGTCCCTAGTATATGGTATACTATGTACCCAGGGCATAGGTACCTCAGAGGCCTACCAGGGGCTGCAGCATGTATTGTGCCACCCCTGGAAGGCCATCCAAACTGACACCACAGGTCTGCTACTGCAGCCTGGGTAAGGTGGTGCATGCACCCCTTACTGTGATATAGGCTACCTATATCACTATATACATACACACATATAAACCTATAAGTCACTCCTATGGCAGGCCTTATCAATCCTGAAGGCAGAGTGCGTGGTTCCTATGTGAGAGGGTGCCCCTGCATGAGCAGGGCCCCTCTGCAGCGTTCGGAGACCCTTCTCTGATGCTGTTTGTAGTGCAGCCTGACCATATACTCTTAAGCGCATTATAACCTCGCGTTAAATGCTAACTTTGGGATGGCTGCACGGAAACATGTCGTGTTTGGTGTCAAACATCTTGGAATACTACCCCCCACCAGTTCTGGCGGCAGGGGTAGCATTCCACCCTTCTAGAGGGAAAGACATGTACACACCGGTATGCCCGGTACTGACTTTCCAAGCTCTGGCATCACAAAATGGATGCCGCTGCCACAGACACGAGTCTGGCCTCCTGCTGCTGACCGAAACTCCGGCAGGGGAGGCCTGGACAATAGGTTTCCTGTCCCAGGGAGGTGTGACCACCTCCCCAGACAGGATAGTGTGTATTGGGGCTGGGCGGGAGCACTCTCTGGTGCTTTGAAGTCCTGCACTGGTGGCACACTTGGTGTCCCTGTGCATACCCCAGTTCAAACCGGCTCAGGGGCTTCCAGCCCCTGCTCTGGTGCGAAACTGGACAAAGGGAAAGGGGTGTAACCACCCCTCTGCCCTGACCCTCCCATAGGTGGGGTCACAGAGTATGTCCAACCCCCTACCTTAGTATAAGTAAGGGAACCCAGTCCTTAGGACTTTAGATTTACCTGGACGAAACTCTGATACAGAATCCTGGACCTTCGACGCTCTACTTTAAGATTAGAGGACTGAAGAATCTCCCTTGGGGTCAAGGAGTGACTCCCCTGCTTGGCAGGCACCAAAGAAGCAATTGTCCGGTCTGCATCGCCGAAGCTCCCGTCGGACGCCGAAGTCTTTGCATCACCAGAGGTGGATTTCCAGACTTCCCCGAGGCTGCCCTGAGTCCCCAGCAAAGCTGAGGCCCGTAGCTGTCGTGGGTAACGTGGAACCGTGACCCCTGGACACTGAACGCATTTGCAAGTGCATCCTCTTCTGGGTCTCCCACGAAGTCGCGCTTTGGGCTCCGAGTAGCCCCAGACACCAGCACCAATTGCACTGAAGATCACTGGCCTCCACTCCACGAGTGTCCTGTGAGCCAGCTCCACGTGCACCGTCTCGAGGCTCCTTCGCGGTCGCTAGTCCGTTGGCTAGTAGGCCCTCCCGAAGGCCAATCTTTTTCTGCTTGGGCTCCAGGTGTGCCCTGACTTATCCTCGCTGGGTGAGTTCCCCAGACCTTGCTGGTCTGCAACATCGTCCTTCTTCGCTTTCCACGAGACTTGCCGTTGCCAAGGCTTGTTGGGTCCAATACGTTCGCCGACACCCCTGCAATCGACAGACGTCGTGGGACAGCTCGAATCCAGCTCCTGGTTGTCATCAACGCCTCCTGGACCTCGTGGCTGAAGAGTCAAGACGACCGTCAACCTACCTGAAGCACTCGACATCGGTGGGCATCTGCTCATCGCCTTCCTGGTCACTGGCTAGTGACCCAGACTCTGTCCCCTCTGCTTTCAGGTTCTTCAGATCTTCGATCCACCTTTGGATCCACCCGAACACTTTCAACTTGGTCGCCAGCAGCACTTTGCAGCAGATCGCCATAGAAAGCGACGACGAAACCCGACCCCGAAAGACACCTATGCACCCGGCTTCCCTGGGTGAGGTAACTCGAGTACTCCGGTGCTCCCGTGGGTATAGACACTAGAACAGCCTAGTTCTCAAAGGGTTTGCTCCAAGTCCTCCTCTAAGTGTCCCTTTTCTTTTAAATTCTAATCGCGACTTTCCCCATAGAAGTTAACGGTGGTTCGCGGTTGTGTTCATACACTGCACGCGTCCCCCGTGGGTCCCCTGTGTCACTGCCTTGGGTGGTTCCTTGTGGTCCAAGCACTTCTACAGGCTCTAGGCCTTGTGTCTAGCTCAGTCGTGGTTCTTATACCACTTTATTGGTATATGGTTTGGTACGCCCCTGGGGCTCAAACGTGTATTTGTGCTATTACTGTAGATAACTAACTCGTAACGTATGTACTTCGAACTCTAGCCTCATAAAGAGACTAGAGGGGTGTGTTTAGTAATAAATACATATATTTTGAATATATACCTGGTGTGGTCCTCTTTCATTTGGTCACTCAAGAGATTATAGACTGGTAAAACAAGCTGCTTTACATTCCTTCAAGACTTAGCCTGAAGGCTGCTCTCCATAGCTACCACTAGGATAGCTTTCAATAAAGGTTGTCTTTAACCTATCTCCAGTAAGGGGTTGTTTGGACTGGTGCAAGGTGCCCACTATAATTAGTGGACAGCATATGCCAGGCCAACTTCTCACATTGGTGTGCAGCGTGTGGGATTCCAGCTTGCTATTGTTTTACCAGATAATCTCAATTGAATTGATCAACTGAAAACCACTAAGGGTACCTAAGGTACATATAATCAAGCTTAGTAATACAGTAAGTTCTACTGAACTTAGAGTTGTGTGTTAAGGGACAGCACACCCTTTCTACAACTCAAGAGAGTTTAGTAGGCCACACTAGAGTAGGTAGTGCATACACCACACCTCACTAGTGATGTCTTCAAAGCCAGGACCCAGTGAGTCCTTGCCAGAAGCCAGTGGGCTTCTTCCCTCCAAGTATGATAAACTCCCATTCTTGGAATTGAGAGCCTTATGCACTACTAGGAAGTTGAAGACAGGCAAAAGTGCCAGCACCCAACACCTCAGGGAGGTGTTACTAGCTGATGATCTCAGCAGGCCCCTAGGGTCTGAAGGGGTAGGCAAGGAGGGTGGGGCAGAAGATGAGGAAGGGGCCAGGGGTGAAGAAACCCAGGCCCCCCTCTGAAACTGGCCAGGAAGGTGAAAATGACCTTGTCCTGGAGAATCCAATTCCTCCTGTGGAGGAGGAGGAGGGAGAGGATCAGACTGACCTCCCCTTTGTCCCCCAGGAAGAGTTCTGAGTGTGCCCAGAAGGTCTAGGTCTCCTTCTCAGGAGTCTAACCACTCTGACACCTCAATAGGGACCTCTGTCTCCTCTCATAGGAGGGAATCCTCTCATGAGAGGAGAAAGAGACTGATTCAATATGAGCAAGCTCAACTTGAACTCAGGAAACAGCAATTGGCTATAGACAGGGAGTCCCTAGATCTCTATAGAGAGAGACAAAAGTTGGGACTAGAGTCCCATGGTGGCAGCAGTTTCCCCAAAGATAGGGAAAGGTCTTATGACCATAGAAACCTGAGCAAGATTGTCCCTCCCTACCAGAGTGGGGATGATATCCACAAATGGATAACTGCTCTAGAGAGGGCCTGTAAAGTACAGAGGGTCCCTCAGGAGCAGTGGGCAGCAATCTTGTGGCTCTCCTTTGCAGACAAAGGTAGAGACAAGCTCCTCACTGTTAGAGAGGAGGATGCTGATAATTACAAAGTCTTGAAGAGTGCTCTAATTGATGGGTTTGGCCTAACCACTGAACAATACAGGTTAAAGTTCAGGGATACCCAAAAAGCACAGACTCAAGACTGGGTGGACTTTGTTGATTGTTCTGCCAAGGCTCTGGAAGGTTGGTTATTGGGCAGTAAGGTATGTGACTTCACAGGATTGTACAATCTGATAATGAGGGAGCAGATTCTTAATAACTGTCAAAATCAGCTGTTGCATCAGCACCTGGTAGACTCTGATCTGACCTCTCCCCAAGAATTGGGAAAGAAGGCAGACAAATGGGTCAGAACCAGGGTGAAGCAGAAGGTACAGAACCAAGGTGGTGACCCTAAGAAGCAAGATTCGAAAACCTCTGATAAGGGTGGGGAGAAGGGTAAAGATCAAAAGTCTTCACAAGGCCCCCAAAAATCTTCTTCAGGTGGGGATTCACAGTCTACCAAAGGGAAAGGCCAAAGAAAACCATGGTGCAAGGTCTGTAAGCAAAAGACCCACTGGACCAGTGATTGCACCAAGTCCAAAGACTCGACTCCAGCCCCCACCAATGCCCCTAAGGCACCTGCTCCCCCTAGTGCAGTTACAGTTGGTGGTGGGACTACACAAGCCAAGGGTTTAGTAGGGTTGACCCTGGGTAAAGAGATGAGCTCTGACCTAGTCAGAGAACTCACTCAGGCTGTCCTAGTCTGTGATGGAGGCATGGATATGACCTCCTCTGTGAGTCCCAGTAATCTGGGCAAGTACAGACAACAGCCTTTAATCAATGGAAGAGAGGCTTTGGCATTTAGGGACACAGGGGCAAGTGTCACCATGGTGACACAAGACCTTGTGAATCCTGGGCAGATTATACTTGGTGAAATGTACCAAGTGACCAATGCTAGCAACGTCAGAACAGACCATACTCTGGCAGTTGTTAACTTCTCCTGGGGAGGGGTAACTGGCCTTAAGAAGGTTGTGGTAAGTGCAGACCTACCCGTTGAATGCTTGCTTGGCAATGACTTAGAAACTTCAGCTTGGGCAGAAGTGGAGCTCAGGACCCATGCAGAAATGCTGGGGATCCCTGCAGATGTGTTTGCTGTGACCAGGTCACAAGCCAAAATGTCTAGCACTGAACAGGCCTTGGATTCTGGAATAATGGACCAAGTGCCTTCCAAGAAGAGGAGTAGTAGGGTAAAGGCAGTGCCTTCCCCTTGGCTCAGAAGGAAGATCAGTCCCTTGAGGGGGATGATCTCAGTCCTGAGGAAGGAACTGTCCCAGAGGAGCTTGAACCTGAACAGGTTGAGTTCTTGGGGACAGGGGGACCTTCCAGGGCAGATCTGAGCCAGGAGCAGCAGAGCTGCCCCTCTCTTGAACCCCTCAGACAGCAAGCTGCTGCTGAGGCTGCTGGGAAAGCTAGTGGTCCCCATACTGTGTATTGGGATGATGGACTCTTGTACTCAGAGTGTAGAGACCCCAAGCCTGGTGCTACCAGGAGGTTGGTTATACCTTTGAAGTTCAGGGGCTTCCTATTGACCCTAGCCCATGATATTCCCTTAGCAGGTCACCTGGGCCAGAACAAGACTTGGGACAGAATTGTCCCTCACTTTCACTGGCCCCACATGTCTGAAGACACCAAGGAGTTTTGTCGCTCCTGTGTAACCTGCCAGGCCAGTGGCAAGGCAGGTGGCACTACAAAGGCCCCCTGATACCACTACCTGTGGTGGGGGTTCCCTTGAAAGGGTGGGGATTGACATTGTTGGTCCCATGGATCCCCAAACAGCATCTGGGCACAGGTTTATCCTGGTGGTAGTGGATCATGCCACCAGGTACCCAGAGGCTATTCCCCTTAGGACCACTACAGCACCTGTGGTGGCAAGGGCCCTCCTGGGAATTTTCTCAAGAGTGGGCTTCCCTAAGGAGGTTGTATCAGACAGGGGTGCAAACTTTATGTCTGGATACTTAAAAGCAATGTGGAAGGAGTGTGGAGTGACTTACAAGTTCACCACACCCTATCACCCACAATGCAATGGTTTAGTTGAGAGATTCAACAAAACCTTGAAGGGCATGATTAAAGGGCTCCCAGAAAAGCTTAGGCGAAGATGGGACATACTCTTGCCCTGCCTTTTATTTGCGTACAGGGAGGTGCCTCAAAGGGGGTTGGCTACAGCCCTTTTGAACTTTTGTTTGGTCACCCTGTCAGGGGTCCACTGTGCTTGGTGAAGGAAGGATGGGAGTTACCTCTCAAGCCCCCAAAGCAAGACATAGTGGACTACGTACTTGGTCTCCGCTCCCGGATGGCTGAGTATATGAAAAAGGCAACTAAAAACCTTGAGGCTAGCCAGGAACTTCAAAAGGCCTGGCATGACCAAAGAGCTGTACTGACTGTTTATCAGCCAGGACAGAAGGTGTGGGTGTTGGAGCCAGTGGCCCCAGCAGCTCTCCAAGACAAATGGAGTGGACCCCACACCATTGTTGAGCAGAAGGGTGAGGTTACCTACTTAGTAGACCTAGGAACACCCAGGAGTCCCCACAGGGTTCTCCATGTCAACAGGTTAAAACCATATGTGGACAGGGCAGACATGGGCTTGCTCATGGCTACTGATGAGGGACAGGAGGAAGAGAGTGACCCACTGTGAGAAGTTGGCCTGGTATATGCTGTTCACTAATTAAAGTGGACACCTTGCACCAGGGCAAATCGACTCTTATGGTAGATAGGTTTAAGACAACCTTTTAAAGAAAGCTATCCTAGTGGTAGCTGTGGAGAGCAGCCTTCAGGCTAAGTCTCGGAGGAATGTAAAGCAGCTTGTTTTACCATATAATCTCTTGAATCACCAAATGAAAAGACACCACACAGGTATATATATCAAATATATATGTATTTATTTCTAAATAACTCTCTACTAATCTCTTTATGAGATTAGAAGACAAACATATGCACAAATCAACGTTTCACAATAAGTTAAGCACAAAATATGGCTGGGGCCCTAGGGGCGTACCAGACCATATACTAAGTAAG
Source organism: Calotriton arnoldi (assembly GCA_963921515.1). Taxonomy (NCBI): domain Eukaryota; kingdom Metazoa; phylum Chordata; class Amphibia; order Caudata; family Salamandridae; genus Calotriton; species Calotriton arnoldi. The sequence goes on along the minus strand of CAWUFW010000371.1, from coordinate 49,804 downwards.
AGACTTAGGGACAACGACTTGCAGGGAGACAAGGCCTAGGGCCTTCAGAAGTGCTGGGGCCTCACGAAACCACCCAAGGCAGGTAAGTAAAGGACCCACGGGGGACGCGTGCAGTGTAGATACACAGGCGCGGATCGCCGTTGACTTCAATGGGGCAAGTCGCGGTTGGAAATAAAGAGTTTTAGGATACTTCGGGAGAACCTACAAGCAAGTCACTTACAGGGTAAGTAGTTCTAGGGCCCACACCCACAGGAGCACCGTAGTGCTGGAGTTACCTCACCCAGGGAAGCCGGGTGCACAGGTGTCCTTTGGTGTCGGGTCGCGGCGTCGTTTTCAATGGCGAACAAAGAAGACTTGCTGCTTGCGGGAGCTGAAGAAGTGTCCGGTGGAATCCAAGCCTGGATTCTGAAGAAGGATGACCTGAAAGCAGAGGGGACAGTGTTCAAAGTCACTTGGCAGTGGCTCGGGGCAAGGAAGATGGATGCCCACCGTCGTCGAGTGATTCAGGTCGGTTGCGGGTGCCTTGACTCTTCAGCCACGTGGTCCAGGAGGCGTCGACGATGACCAGGAGCTGGATTCAGTGTGTCCCTCAATGTCTGCAGCTGACTGCAGTGTCGGCAACTCGATCGGACTCAACAAGCCTTGGCAGCCGCAAGTCTCGGGGAGATGAAGAAAAGTCGATGGCGCAGACCAGCAAGGTCTGTGGAACTCACCCAGCGAGGGTAAGTCAGGGCAGGCCTGGAGCAACCAGGGGAGCCCTTTGGTTTCTTTCAGAAGTCTTCTGGGGACCCACAAGCCAGCGGGCAAGGGATCGCGAAGACACCTCGGGCGGAATCACTCAACAGGGGCCCACGGTCACTCGGGACGGTGTAGGCCTCTGATCTTCGGAGGGATTCCTGCTGGAGGTCGGGACCACACGTGGTCCAAAGCACAGGTTCGTAGAACGTTGTGAAGGGGTTGCACTCGACAATAGTGCACGGTACCCAGGGGTCGCGGTTCCTCGTTACTCGTGGGGTCCACTTGCCTCAGCTTCGCTGGGGACTCACGATGGCCTGGGAGAGGTCAGGAAATCCACTTCTTGGGCTGCAGGGACTTCGGACTCCGGCGGGAGCGGCGTAGTTTGCGACCGTCGTTGTCGTTTTTGGTGCCTGCCAAGCAGGGAGTCACTCCTTGACTCCAAGGGAGATTCTTCTGTCTTCCAAAGGTAGTGGAACGTCGAAGGGCCAGGATTCTTCTGTAGAGCGTCGTCCAGGGGTTATCTGCTTTGCAATGGCAAGGTTCCCCTCTTATACTAAAAGAGGGGATGGACTAGCTCTATGACCCCACCTATGGGAGGGTCAAGGGAGGGGTGGCTACACCCACTTCCCTTTGTCCAGTTTCGCGCCAGAGCAGGGGCAGGTAGCCCCTGAGCTGGTTTGAACTGGCATATGCACAGAGGAGCCTTCTGCTCCCCCAGTGCAGGACTTCAAAGCACTCTAAGAGTGCACCCACCCAGCCCCAATACACTAAACCCTGTCTGGGAGGTGGTTACACCTCCCTGTGACAGGATGCCTATTGTTGGGCTTCCTCCACTGCGAGTTTCGGTCATCAGCAGGAGGGCAGCCCAGTGTCTGTGACTGGTGGCATCCATTTTGTGATGCCAGGGCTCTTTAGGATTCTACCGCGTTTCCACAGCAGGTACATGTCTTATCCCTCTAGAAGGGTGGAATGCTACCCCCGCCGCCAAGATTGGCGGGGGTAGTATTCCAAGATGTTTGACACCAAACACGACATGTTTTGATGCAGCCATTCCAAAGTTAGCATTTACCGCGAGGATATAATGCACTTAAGAGTATATGGTTTAACCGCATCCACAAACAGCACCAGAGAATAGACTCTGAGAGCTGCAGAGGGGCCCTGCTCAGGCAGAGGCACCCCCTCACATAGAAGCCAAGCACCCTGCCCTCAGGATTGATAGGGCCTGCCTTAGGGGTGACTGATAGGTTTATATGTGTGTGCAGGAGAGATATAGGAAACCTATATCTCAGTGAGGAGTGCTAGCACCACCTCACCCAGGCTGCAGTAGCAGGCCTGTGGTGTCAGATTTAGACTGCTTCCCAGGGGTGGCATAACATATGCTGCAGCCCCTGGGAGGCCTGTGAAGTACCTATGCCCTTGGCACCTAAGGTACCATATACTAGGGACTCATAAGGCACCACAGTATCCAATCACTAGTGCACCTAGAGTGCACTCCATGTCGTTAGAGAGAACAGAGAGGCTGGGGCCCTGATTGGCAGGGACCCAGCCAGACTATAGCCAGAAACCAGTGCTAACATCAGAAAAAAGTGGGGGCAACATAAGAGGCAGATCCTACTCTCCTACACAACCCCCCAAACGTAGGGACACTAAACTAACCTTGACCAGTTGAGTCTTCGTGTTCAAAGTGGAAATACCTTGAGAGTCCATCTGCATTGGCATGTTGGGTCCCAGGCCTATGTTCCACTGTATAGTCCATCCCCTGTAGGGAAATGGACCACCTCAAAAGTTTTGGGTTTTCACCTTTCATCTGCTTTAGCCATAGGAGGGGCTTGTGGTCAGTCTGAACTATGAAGTGAGTACCAAACAAGTATGGCCTCAGCTTCTTCAGGGCCCAAACCACAGCAAAGGCCTCCCTCTCTATAGCTGACCAACGTTTCTCTCTAGGGGTCAGCCTTCTGCTAATAAAAGCTACTGGCTGGTCTTGACCTTCATCATTCAGTTGAGACAGTACAGCTCCCACACCCAGCTCAGAAGCATCTGTTTGGACAATGAACTTTTTGGTGTAGTCTGGACTCTGTAAGATGGGGGCAGTGCACATGGCCTGCTTTAGGTCTTCAAATGCCTTTTGACAGCTAGCTGTCCACTGAACCTTTTTTGGCATTTTCTTAGAGGTAAGATCATTCAAGGGGGTCACTATAGATCCATATCCCTTGACAAACCTCCTATAGTACCCAGTCAGGCCTAAGAAGGCTCTCACCTGTGTCTGGGTGGTTGGAGCAACCCATTCCAGTATGGTTTGGATTTTGCTCTGCAAAGGCTGAACCTGGCCTCCACCTACAAGGTGGCCCAGGTACACAACCTGACTCTGCCCTATCTGGCACTTGGTGGCCTTGATAGTGAGGCCTGCTTTCTGCAGGGCCTCCAAAACATTTCTGAGGTGGACCAGGTGATCCTGCCAGGAGGAACTAAAGACAGCAATATCATCTAGATAAGCTGAGCAATAAGTTTCCATCCCTGCCAGAACTTTATTCACCAACCTCTGAAAAGTGGCAGGTGCATTTTTCAATCCAAAGGGCATCACCACAAAGTGGTAGTGCCCACCAGGAGTCGAAAATGCTGTTTTGGCTTTTGCATCATCAGCTAATCTGATTTGCCAGTAGCCAGCTGTTAGGTCAAATGTGCTTAGATACTTGGCTGAGGCCAAAGTATCAATCAGCTCATCTGCCCTTGGTATGGGATAGGCATCAGTCCTAGTGACTGCATTGAGGCCTCTGTAGTCTACACAAAACCTCATTTCTTTCTTACCACCCTGGGTATGAGGCTTGGGTACCAGGACTACTGGGCTAGCCCAAGGGCTATCTGAAGGCTCAATCACGCCTAACTCCAACATTTTCTGGACTTCAGTCCTGATACAGTCCCTGACATGGTCAGGTTGCCTGTAGATTTTATTCTTGACAGGCAGACTGTCCCCAGTGTCCACCTCATGGGTGCACCAGGTAGTCTGACTAGGGGTCAGGCTAAACATATGTCTAAACTGTTGCAGAACTTGTCTGCACTCAGTTTGCTGATGGTCAGTGAGGCTGCTTGCCAAAGCAACACCATCTACTGACCCATCATCAGGGTTCTGAGAGAGCAGGTCAGGGAGAGGGTCACTCTCCTCCTCCTGGTCCTCATCAGTTGCCATGAGCAAGCCCATGTCAGCCCTGTCAACATATGGCTTTAATCTGTTGACATGAAGCACCCTTAGGGGGCTCCTGGGAGTTCCAAGATTCACCAGATAGGTGACTTCTCCCTTCTGTTCAACTATTGTATGGGGGCCACTCCATTTGTCCTGGAGGGCTGCTGGGGCCACAGGCTCCAACACCCACACTTTCTGTCCTGGCTGGTATACAGTCAGCACAGCCTTTGGTCATGCCAAGCTTTTTGCAATTCTTGGCTGGCCTCCAGGTTTTGGTTGCCGTTTTCATGTACTCTGCCATCCGGGAGCGGAGACCAAGTACATAGTCCATCACATCTTGTTTGGGGGCTTGAGAGGTAACTCCCAGCCCTCTTTTACCAAACATAGTGGACCTCTCACAGGATGCCCAAACAGAAGCTCAAATGGGCTGTAGCCAACCCCCTTCTGTGGAACCTCTCTGTATGCAAACAAAAGGCAAGGAAGAAGAAGGTCCCATTTCCGCCTAAGCTTCTCTGGGAGTCCCTTAATCATTCCTTTCAAGGTCTTGTTGAAGCGTTCAACTAAACCATTGCATTGTGGGTGATAGGGGGTGGTGAACTTATAAGTTACACCACACTCCTTCCACATTGCTTTCAGATATCCTGACATGAAGTTGGTACCTCTGTCAGAAATGACCTCCTTTGGAAAACCCACTCTGGAGAAAACTCCAATGAGGGCTCTTGCCACCACAGGTGCTGTGGTGGTCCTCAGAGGAATTGCCTCTGGGTACCTGGTGGCATGATCCACTACCACCAGGATAAATCTGTGCCCAGATGCAGTCTGAGGGTCAAGGGGACCAACAATGTCAATCCCTACCCTTTCAAAGGGTACCCCCACCACAGGTAGTGGTATCAGGGGGCCTTTGTTGTGCCACCTGCCTTACCACTGGCTTGGCAAGTGACACAGGAGCGACAAAACTCCTTTGTGTCCTCTGACATATGTGGCCAATGAAAATGTGGAACAAGCCTGTCCCAGGTCTTGTTTTGGCCCAAGTGTCCTGCCAAAGGGATATCATGTGCTAAGGTCAAGAGGAACCCCCTAAACTTCTGAGGTATTACCAACCTCCTGGTGGCTCCAGGGGCTGGGTCTCTACCCTCAGAATATAGGAGTCCCTCATCCCAATAAACTTTATGGGACCCACTAGCACTCCCAGCAGCCTCAGCAGCAGCCTGCTGTCTGAGGGGTTCAAGAGAGGGGCAGCACTGTTGCTCCTTGCTCAGATCTTCCCTGGAAGGGCCCCTGCCCCAAGAACTCAACCTGGTCAGGTTCAAGTCCCTCTGGGGCAGTTCCTTCTTCAGGTTCTGCTTCACCTCCCTCTGGAAGTGAATCCTTGATCTGAGACAGAGGGAAGGCACTGCCTTAACCCTACTGCTCCTCCTCTTGGGAAGCATCTGGTCCATTGTTCCAGGATCCAGAGCTGGTTCAGTGTCATGCATTCTTGCTTGTGACCTGGTCACAGCAAATACCTCTGCAGGGATGCCCAACATCTCAGCATGAGTCCATAACTCTACTTCAGACCAGGCTGAAGTCTCTAGATCATTGCCCAATAGACATTCTACAGGGAGGTCTGCACTGACTACAACCTTCTTGAGGCCAGTTACCCCTCCCCAGGAGAAATTCACAACTGCCAGACTATGGTTGGTCTGGACATTGCTTGCATTGGTCACCTGGTACATTTCACCCAGGATGATCTGTCCAGGGTCCACTAGGTCCTCTGCCACCATGGTGACACTAGCACCTGTGTCCCTAAATGCCAAAGCCTGTTTGCCATTTATCAAAGGCTGCTGTTTGTACTTGCCCAGATTACTGGGGCTTACTAGGAAGGACATATCAATGTTTCCCTCACAAATCAGCATTGCCTGAGTGGTCACTCTGACTAGGTCAGAATCCACTTCAGAACCCAGGGTCAACCCTACTACACCCTTATTCTGCGTACCACCTCCACCAGTAGCTGAGCTAGGGGGCACAGTTGCCTTAGGGGCAGGAGTGGTGGTGGTTTGGTCTTTGGACTTGGTACAATCAGAAGTCCAGTGCCCTTTCTGTTTACAGAATTTGCACCAGGGCTTCTTTTGGCCTTTTCCCTTGTTGGACTGTGACTCCCCACCAGATGCAGATTTTTGGGGCCCTTGTGAAGACTTCTGGTCTTTTGACTTATCCCCACCTTTCTCAGAGCCTTTAGGATCTTGCTTCTTAGTGTCACCCCCTTGGTTCTGGGTTTTCTGCCTCACCCTGGTTCTGACCCATTTGTCTGCCTTCTTTCCCAATTCTTGGGGAGAGGTCAGATCAGAGTCCACCAGGTACTGATGCAACAACTGGTTCTGGCAATTATTTAGGATCTGTTCTCTCATCATCAGATTATACAATCCCTTGAAATCAGTAACCCTACTGCCAACCAGCCAACCCTCTAGAGCCTTGGTTGCACAATCAACAAAGTCAGTCCAGTCCTGAGTCTGTGCCTTCTGGGTATCTCTGAACTTTAACCTGTACTGCTCAGTGGTTAAGCCAAACCCATCTATCAGTGCACTCTTCAGGACCTCATAATCATCAGCATCCTCCTCTCTAACAGTGAGGAGCTTGTCTCTTCCTTTATCTGAAAAGGAGAGCCACAAGATTGCTGCCCACTGCTTTTGGGGGACCTGCTGTACTCTACAGGCCCTCTCCATAGCAGTTATCCACTTGTGGATATCATCCCCACTCTGGTAGGGAGGAACAACCTTGCTCAGGTTCCTATGGTCAGGAATATATTCTCTGCCTCTAGGGACACTGTTGCTGCCACCAGGGGGTTCTAACCCCTCTTTTCTAGAAGCTCTCTGGATCTCCAGGGCTTCCCTATCCAGTGCCAACTGCTTGGTTCTGAGGGCCACTCTGGCTTCCTCATACTGGAGCAGTTTGCACCTTCTCTCAGAGGAGGTCTCTCTTAAGGAAAGGTATGAGCTCCTCTGTTGGACAAATTCTCTGCCAGAGTGATAAGAGTGGTCAGATTCCCTGGAAGGGGATCTGTGCCTCTCCTCCTCTCTGTCAGTTCTCTTAGGGAGAATTCCTCTGTCCTTTTCAGGCCCCTTGGAGCCTGGCCCTTCAATCACAGAGTCTTTGTCATTCTGATTTTCATCATCTGACCCAGATACTATGACTGACCCACCCACTGATTCAAACCCTTTAGCTCCTAGAGCCAATCTAAGGTCATCTGCTGTCAGCAGATCTATCAGGTGTAGTGTTGAGGGACTCTGTCCTAGCCTCAGGTGTCTGTCAACACACATGGCTCTCAAGTCAGAGAAAGCCATGTCCTTATACTGAGGCTGAGTGGATCCACTGGGTCCACCCTTTAAGGACATTCTAGTGTTGTGCAGTGTTGTACTACCTACACTAGTTTGTGGCCTACTGATCCTAGCTTGAGCTGTGGAAAGGGTGTGCTATCCCTTGGCACACAGCTCTAAGTTCAGTAGAACTTATTGATACTAAGCTTGACTTTATATGTACCTTGAGTACCTATAATGGTTTTCAGTTAGTAATTCAAATAGAGATTTTCTGGTAAAACAATGGCAAGCTGGAATCCCACACGCTGCCCACCAATGTGAGAAGTTGGCCTGGTATATGCTGTTCACTAATTAAAGTGGACACCTTGCACCAGGGCAAATCGACTCTTATGGTAGATAGGTTTAAGACAACCTTTTAAAGAAAGCTATCCTAGTGGTAGTTGTGGAGAGCAGCCTTCAGGCTAAGTCTCGGAGGAATGTAAAGCAGCTTGTTTTACCATATAATCTCTTGAATCACCAAATGAAAAGACACCACACAGGTATATATATCAAATATATATGTATTTATTTCTAAATAACTCTCTACTAATCTCTTTATGAGATTAGAAGACAAACATATGCACAAATCAACGTTTCACAATAAGTTAAGCACAAAATATGGCTGGGGCCCTAGGGGCGTACCAGACCATATACTAAGTAAGAGACTTAGGGACAACGACTTGCAGGGAGACAAGGCCTAGGGCCTTCAGAAGTGCTGGGGCCTCACGAAACCACCCAAGGCAGGTAAGTAAAGGACCCACGGGGGACGCGTGCAGTGTAGATACACAGGCGCGGATCGCCGTTGACTTCAATGGGGCAAGTCGCGGTTGGAAATAAAGAGTTTTAGGATACTTCGGTAGAACCTACAAGCAAGTCACTTACAGGGTAAGTAGTTCTAGGGCCCACACCCACAGGAGCACCGTAGTGCTGGAGTTACCTCACCCAGGAAGCCGGGTGCACAGGTGTCCTTTGGTGTCGGGTCGCGGCGTCGTTTTCAATGGCGAACAAAGAAGACTTGCTGCTTGCGGGAGCTGAAGAAGTGTCCGGTGGAATCCAAGCCTGGATTCTGAAGAAGGATGACCTGAAAGCAGAGGGGACAGTGTTCAAAGTCACTTGGCAGTGACTCGGGGCAAGGAAGATGGATGCCCACCGTCGTCGAGTGATTCAGGTCGGTTGCGGGTGCCTTGACTCTTCAGCCACGTGGTCCAGGAGGCGTCGACGATGACCAGGAGCTGGATTCGGTGTGTCCCTCGACGTCTGCAGCTGACTGCGGTGTCGGCAACTCGATCGGAGCCAACAAGCCTTGGCAGCCGCAAGTCTCGGGGAGATGAAGAAAAGTCGATGGCGCAGACCAGCAAGGTCTGTGGAACTCACCCAGCGAGGGTAAGTCAGGGCAGGCCTGGAGCAACCAGGGGAGCCCTTTGGTTTCTTTCAGAAGTCTTCTGGGGACCCACAAGCCAGCGGGCAAGGGATCGCGAAGACACCTCGGGCGGAATCACTCAACAGGGGCCCACGGTCACTCGGGACAGTGTAGGCCTCTGATCTTCGGAGGATTCCTGCTGGAGGTCGGGACCACACGTGGTCCAAAGCACAGGTTCGTAGAACGTTGTGAAGGGGTTGCACTCGACAATAGTGCACGGTACCCAGGGGTCGCGGTTCCTCGTTACTCGTGGGGTCCACTTGCCTCAGCTTCGCTGGGGACTCACGATGGCCTGGGAGAGGTCAGGAAATCCACTTCTTGGGCTGCAGGGACTTCGAACTCCGGCGGGAGCGGCGTAGTTTGCGACCGTCATTGTCGTTTTGGTGCCTGCCAAGCAGGGAGTCACTCCTTGACTCCAAGGGAGATTCTTCTGTCTTCCAAAGGTAGTGGAACGTCGAAGGGCCAGGATTCTTCTGTAGAGCGTCGTCCAGGGGTTATCTGCTTTGCAATGGCAAGGTTCCCCCTCTTATACTAAAAGAGGGGATGGACTAGCTCTATGACCCCACCTATGGGAGGGTCAAGGGAGGGGTGGCTACACCCACTTCCCTTTGTCCAGTTTCATGCCAGAGCAGGGGCAGGTAGCCCCTGAGCTGGTTTGAACTGGCATATGCACAGAGGAGCCTTCTGCTCCCCCAGTGCAGGACTTCAAAGCACTCTAAGAGTGCACCCACCCAGCCCCAATACACTAAACCCTGTCTGGGAGGTGGTTACACCTCCCTGTGACAGGATGCCTATTGTTGGGCTTCCTCCACTGCGAGTTTCGGTCATCAGCAGGAGGGCAGCCCAGTGTCTGTGACTGGTGGCATCCATTTTGTGATGCCAGGGCTCTTTAGGATTCTACCGCGTTTCCACAGCAGGTACATGTCTTATCCCTCTAGAAGGGTGGAATGCTACCCCCGCCGCCAAGATTGGCGGGGGGGTAGTATTCAAGATGTTTGACACCAAACACGACATGTTTTGATGCAGCCATTCCAAAGATAGCATTTACCGCGAGGATATAATGCACTTAAGAGTATATGGTTTAACCGCATCCACAAACAGCACCAGAGAATAGACTCTGAGAGCTGCAGAGGGGCCCTGCTCAGGCAGAGGCACCCCCTCACATAGAAGCCAAGCACCCTGCCCTCAGGATTGATAGGGCCTGCCTTAGGGGTGACTGATAGGTTTATATGTGTGTGCAGGAGAGATATAGGAAACCTATATCTCAGTGAGGAGTGCTAGCACCACCTCACCCAGGCTGCAGTAGCAGGCCTGTGGTGTCAGATTTAGACTGCTTCCCAGGGGTGGCATAACATATGCTGCAGCCCCTGGGAGGCCTGTGAAGTACCTATGCCCTTGGCACCTAAGGTACCATATACTAGGGACTCATAAGGCACCACAGTATCCAATCACTAGTGCACCTAGAGTGCACTCCATGTCGTTTAGAGAGAACAGAGAGGCTGGGGCCCTGATTGGCAGGGACCCAGCCAGACTATAGCCAGAAACCAGTGCTAACATCAGAAAAAAAGTGGGGGCAACATAAGAGGCAGATCCTACTCTCCTACACCCACTCCCTGACCTGCTCTCACAGAACCCTGGTGATGGGTCAGTGGATGGTGTAGCCTTGGCAGGCACCCTCACTACCCAGCAGCAGACTGATTGCAGACAGGTGCTCAATCAGGTCAGACACATATTCTCACTGACACCCAGTCAGACTACCTGGTGCACTCATGAAGTGGACACTGGGGACAGTCTGCCTATTAAAAATAAGATTTATAGGCAACCTGACCATGTCAGGGACTGTATCAGGACAGAAGTCCAGAAGATGTTGGATTTGGGAGTTATTGAACCCTCAGTTAGCCCTTGGGCTAGTCCAGTGGTCCTTGTGCCAAAACCTCACACCAATGGTGGGAAAAGAGAGATGAGGTTTTGTGTGGACTACAGGGGTCTCAATGCAGTCACTAGGACTGATGCCCATCCAATACCAAGGGCAGATGAGCTAATAGACACTTTGGCCTCAGCCAAGTATCTAAGCACATTTGACCTGACAGCTGGCTACTGGCAGATCAGACTAGCTGATGATGCAAAGCCAAAGACAGCATTCTCAACCCCTAGTGGGCATTACCAATTTGTGGTGATGCCCTTTGGTCTGAAGAATGCACCTGACACTTTTCAGAGGTTGGTGAATACAGTCCTTACAGGTCTGGAAGCCTATAGTGCAGCATATCTAGATGATATTGCTGTCTTTAGCTCCACCTGGGAGGATCACCTGGTCCACCTCAGAAATGTTTTACAGGCCCTGCAGAAAGCAGACCTGACTATCAAGGCCACCAAGTGCCAGATAGGGCAGAGTCAGGTTGTGTACCTGGGCCACCTTGTGGGTGGAGGCCAGATTCAACCACTGCAGAGCAAGATCCAGACCATCATGAACTGGACTGCTCCAACTACCCAGACTCAGGTGAGAGCCTTCTTAGGCCTGACTGGGTACTATAGGAGATTTGTCAAGGGGTATGGATCAATAGTGACACCCCTGAATGACTTAACTTCCAAGAAAATGCCCAAAAAGGTTCAGTGGACAGTTAGCTGTCAAAAGGCATTTGATGACCTGAAGCAGGCCATGTGCACTGCTCCCATTCTACAGAGTCCTGATTACTCCAAGAAGTTCATTGTTCAAACTGATGCATCTGAATTGGGGGTAGGGGCTGTACTGTCACAATTGAATGATGAAGGTCAGGATCAGCCAGTAGCTTTCATTAGCAGAAGGCTGACCCCTAGAGAGAAACGTTGGTCAGCCATTGAGAGGGAGGCCTTTGCTGTGGTCTGGGCTCTGACGAAGTTGAGGCCATACTTGTTTGGTACTCACTTCCTTGTTCAAACAGACCATAAGCCCCTCTTATGGCTAAAACAAATGAAGGGTGAAAACCCCAAACTGCTTAGGTGGTCCATTTCCCTACAGGGGATGGACTTCACAGTGGAACATAGACCTGGGAGTAACCATGCCAATGCAGATGGACTCTCTAGGTACTTCCACTTAGAACATGAAGACTTAACTGGGCAAGGTTAGTTTAATGTCCCTACGTTTGGGGGGGTTGTGTAGGAGAGTAGGATCTGCTTCACATGGGTACCCCCACTTTTTGCTGATGCTTCACTGTTTTTCGACCTTAGTCTGGCAGGGGCCCTGCTAATCAGAACCCCAGCCTAGCTGCTTCCTCTCTAAAATGGTTTCCATGTGCCTTAGGCACATCTCTGATTGGAATCTGGAGTGCCCTTATAAGTCCCTAGTATATGGTATACTATGTACCCAGGGCATAGGTACCTCAGAGGCCTACCAGGGGCTGCAGCATGTATTGTGCCACCCCTGGAAGGCCATCCAAACTGACACCACAGGTCTGCTACTGCAGCCTGGGTAAGGTGGTGCATGCACCCCTTACTGTGATATAGGCTACCTATATCACTATATACATACACACATATAAACCTATAAGTCACTCCTATGGCAGGCCTTATCAATCCTGAAGGCAGAGTGCGTGGTTCCTATGTGAGAGGGTGCCCCTGCATGAGCAGGGCCCCTCTGCAGCGTTCGGAGACCCTTCTCTGATGCTGTTTGTAGTGCAGCCTGACCATATACTCTTAAGCGCATTATAACCTCGCGTTAAATGCTAACTTTGGGATGGCTGCACGGAAACATGTCGTGTTTGGTGTCAAACATCTTGGAATACTACCCCCGCCAGTTCTGGCGGCGGGGGTAGCATTCCACCCTTCTAGAGGGAAAGACATGTACACACCGGTATGCCCGGTACTGACTTTCCAAGCCCTGGCATCACAAAATGGATGCCGCTGCCACAGACACGAGTCTGGCCTCCTGCTGCTGACCGAAACTCCGGCAGGGGAGGCCTGGACAATAGGTTTCCTGTCCCAGGGAGGTGTGACCACCTCCCCAGACAGGATAGTGTGTATTGGGGCTGGGCGGGAGCACTCTCTGGTGCTTTGAAGTCCTGCACTGGGGGCACACTTGGTGTCCCTGTGCATACCCCAGTTCAAACCGGCTCAGGGGCTTCCAGCCCCTGCTCTGGCAGCGAAACTGGACAAAGGGAAAGGGGTGTAACCACCCCTCTGCCCTGACCCTCCCATAGGTGGGGTCACAGAGTATGTCCAACCCCCTACCTTAGTATAAGTAAGGGAACCCAGTCCTTAGGACTTTAGATTTACCTGGATGAAACTCTGATACAGAATCCTGGACCTTCGACGCTCTACTTTAAGATTAGAGGACTGAAGAATCTCCCTTGGGGTCAAGGAATGACTCCCCTGCTTGGCAGGCACCAAAGAAGCAATTGTCCAGTCTGCATCGCTGAAGCTCCCATCGGACGCCGAAGTCTTTGCATCACCAGAAGTAGATTTCCAGACTTCCCCGAGGCTGTCCTGAGTCCCCAGCAAAGCTGAGGCCCGTAGCTGTCGTGGGTAACGTGGAACCGTGACCCCTGGACACCGAACGTATTTGCATGTGCATCCTCTTCTGGGTCTCCCACGAAGTCGTGCTTTGGGCTCCGAGTATCCCCAGCCTCTAGCACCAACTGCACCGAAGATCACTGGCCTCTACTCCACGAGTGTCCTGTGAGCCAGCTCCACGTGCACCGTCTCGAGGCTCCTTCACGGTCACTAGTCCGTTGGCTAGTAGGCCCTCCCGAAGGCCAATCTTTTTCTGCTTGGTCTCCCTGGTTTCTCCAGGTGTGTCCTGACTTATCCTCACTGGGTGAGTCCCCCAGACCTTGCTGGTCTGCAACATCGTCCTTCTTCGTTTTCCACGAGACTTGCCGTTGCCAAGGCTTGTTGGGTCCAATCCGGTTGCCGACACCCCTGCAATCGACAGACATTGTGGGCAGCTCGAATCCAGCTCCTGGTTGTCGTCGACGCCTCCTGGACCTCGTGGCTGAAGAGTCAAGATGACTGTCAACCTACCTGAAGCACTCGACATCGGTGGGCATCTGCTCATCGCCTTCCTGGTCACTGGCTAGTGACCCAGACTCTGTCCCCTCTTCTTTCAGGTTCTTCAGATCTTCGATCCACCTTTGCATCCACCCGAACACTTTCGACTTGGTCGCCAGCAGCACTTTGCAGCAGATCGCCATAGAAAGCGACGACGAAACCCGACCCCGAAAGACACCTATGCACCTGGCTTCCCTGGGTGAGGTAACTTGAGTACTCCGGTGCTCCCGTGGGTATAGACACTAGAACAGCCTAGTTCTCAAAGGGTTTGCTCCAAGTCCTCCTCTAAGTGTCCCTTTTCTTTTAAATTCTAATCGCGACTTTCCCCATAGAAGTTAACGGTGGTTCGCGGTTGGGTCCATACACTGCACGCGTCCCCCGTGGGTCCCCTGTGTCACTGCCTTGGGTGGTTCCTTGTGGTCCAAGCACTTCTACAGGCTCTAGGCCTTGTGTCTAGCTCAGTCGTGGTTCTTATACCACTTTATTGGTATATGGTTTGGTATGCCCTGGGGCTCAAACGTGTATTTGTGCTATTACTGTAGATAACTAACTCGTAACGTATGTACTTGAACTCTAGCCTCATAAAGAGACTAGAGGGGTGTGTTTAGTAATAAATACATATATTTTGAATATATACCTGGTGTGGTCCTCTTTCATTTGGTCACTCAAGAGATTATAGACTGGTAAAACAAGCTGCTTTACATTCCTTCAAGACTTAGCCTGAAGGCTGCTCTCCATAGCTACCACTAGGATAGCTTTCAATAAAGGTTGTCTTTAACCTATCTCCAATAAGGGGTTGTTTGGACTGGTGCAAGGTGCCCACTATAATTAGTGGACAGCATATGCCAGGCCAACTTCTCACAGCAACTATGCCTACAAAGGTAGGACATGTGTAGAAAGAGGAAGAAAGGCGCAGAAATACGCAAGAGAAATGCAGAAAGAGGCAAAAGAGTTGCAGAAAGAGAAAGAAAGGTGCAGAAAGAAGCAAGAGAAATGCAGAAAGAGTCAAGCGGAGTGCAGAAAGAAGCAAGAGAAGTGCAGAAAGAAGCAAGAGAAGTGCAGAAAGAAGCAACAGAGGTACAGAAATAGGCCTACTTCGACTGTACCTTTCCACAGACTCATACAAAGTACCCTAATCACTAATCCTTCTCCCAAGATGTCTTAAACCTCACTTTTCTCTTGAAAGTTCACTATTCATCGACTGCTCAGAATGTTAGGCCTACCAAATGTAAAACAGCAATCCTAACCATATCACTGTTGTAAGTCTCACCAAGTTTGCGAAGGTATGCATGAGTGTCTCTGCTTTTACCTAGTAACATGTTACATAAAAATAAACATACAAATACTTGAATACCTGTGTTTCAAACAGCATACTCTGTAAATTTGTCTACAAAAAGGTGTATGTATTTCTTTCTGTTCATAATACAGGACACATGGCTATTCAATAGTATATTTGAGGAGCTCTATAACACCTATATACGTAAGACATGTCTGCCTGTGCAACCAAATAACAGAGCAGAACCGAGTAGATTTGACCACCTATTAGAGAAGCTACCCGCTTTTTTAGCTACCATCTTCAGATGCATAACACATGTGAGAATACATGTACCAGTAGACATATACCTCAGTCATGAGAGCACGCAGACCTTTAAACTTGAGAGCTTGCACTTCCCATTTGAGTACAGAAAGAGGCGAGAGAAGTACAGAAAGAAGCATGAGAAGTGAAGAAAAAAACAAGAGAGGTGCAGAAAGAGTAAGAATGTGCAGAAAGAGGCAAGAGAAGTTTAGAAAGATGTAGGAGAAGTTTAGAAAGACAAGAGAAGTGCACAAAGAGGCAAGAGAGGTGCAGAAAGAGGAAGAAAGGTACAGAAAGAAGCAAGAAAAGCACAGAAAGAGGCAATAGAAATGCAGAAAGATGAAGAAAGATGCAGAAACAAACAAGAGAAAAACAAAGAGGCAAGAGAAATGCAAAAAGAGTAAGAAAGGTGCAGAAGGAACCAAGGGAAGTGCTGAAAGAAGCAAGAGAGGTGTAGAAAGTAGCAAGAAAAGTGATGAAAGAGACAAGAGAGTTGCAGAAAGAAACAAGAGAGGTGCAGAAAAAACCAAGAGAGGTACAGAAAGAAGCAAGAGAGGTGCAGAAAGAGGCAAGTGAGGTTAGAAAGAGGCAAGAGGGGTGCAGAAAGAGACAAGAGGGGTACAGAAAGAAGCAAGAGAGGTGCAGAAAGAGGCAAGAGAAGTGCTGAAAGAGGCAAGTGAGGTGCAGAAAGAGGCAAGATTATTTGATCTATAGACCTCCAGGGACAAGTACAGACTTTAGCCAGAGCCTTCTGGAAAGTTTAATCCAACCAGCACTGTACCATGGCAACTTGATTGTCTTGGGAGATCTAAATTTACACTTTGACAATAAAACGTGCAAAGAAGCACAATCTCTGTGCCAGGAGCTGGCGGGGCTTCAACTAGAACTTAAGTCTACACACGCGACACATCAATTAGGACATTTATTAGATCCCATCTTTTCTAACTGCCAAGAGCTATCAGTTAAACATCCAATAGCGGTTCCATGGTCTGACCACTATCTTGTGACGTTCCACATCCCACAATTAAGGCCACCTACAAAAAGAGATCCACCATCTAATAACAGACGTAGGAAATGGGCAAAATTTAACGAGAGCAATTTTACCCAGGCCCTACTAGCAAATAATCCTATCCTAGGCAGTAACATCAACGAATCAAGCCAAGGAGTAGATAAATGGATTATGGACGCATTAGATGTGGCAGCACCATGGACCAATAGCACTCCACAAAGGCAAACAAAGAGCGCGCCGTGGTTTAACGAAGCTTTACGGCTGGCTAGGAAGGCATGCAAAAGGCAGGAACGAAAATGGAGGGCCGGTTTCTTGGACTTAGAGAAAGTGGCATATAGAGTTAAGCTTAGACAATATTACTCACTTATAAAGAAAACTCGTGTGACCTACTATTCAGAAAGAATTGAGATAGCAGAAAGCTCATCAAGGGAACTATTTAGCATATTTAAAGAGTTATCCTTATTAGATAGAACAACAACTCCAACGTCTGGTTCGGAAGAGTCATGCAATGAGATTGCAGAGTTCTTTGCTGAAAAAGTATCTAAAATTTTCGATACTTTTTCTGAGGATGCTCGGAATGGCTGCATGCAACATAAGGAACAAATACAGGATTGGAGTGAAAACAGTATTCGACAATTTTTTATTCCCCCTTTAGAAGATTTGAAAAAGATAATACAAAGCATAAAATCAGGCTCCCCAAACGATCCAGCTAGTCCTAAAGTGATTGGTGCAGGACTAGGGGTGATACTGCCCTATATCCAACAACTGCTGGACACCTCCTTTCAGGAAGGTCAGCTATCTGACAGGTGGAAGCGAGCAATGGTGCGCCCACTAAAGAAAAAACCCACAGTGGATGGGAATTTATTAGCAAATCTGCGACCGGTTTCATTGCTACCATATTTTTTCAAAATTGCGGAAAAAGTGGTTAATATACACCTTGAGGGACACATAAAGAAAAATAACTTACTACATCCCACCCAATCTGGTTTTAGACCAACTTATTCAACAGAGACAGCTCTGCTTTTTGCGACTGAGACGATACGGAAGAGAGTGGACGAAGGGTTGACAACTGCGCTGGTCTTATTAGACTTGAGCGCGGCTTTTGATACGGTGTCACATAAGCTGCTCATACACCGTCTCAGAAGAGGGGGTGTGGTGGGGGCTGCGATGGACTGGATGGTATCTTACTTACAGGATCGCAGCTTTCAAGTGATACAATCTGCGTACAGATCCAAACCCATTACCTTGGCACAGGGGGTGCCACAGGGCTCAATTTTGAGCCCAACTCTCTTCAATCTATATGTCGCACCCCTGGCCGATATTGTAGAAAAACATGGAGTTTCAATTGTGTCGTACGCAGATGACACTCAGCTAGTGGTCACTTTGGCTCCCAATTCACCTCAAGCAGCTAACAGTTTTGCAGACTGCCTGAAAGACCTGGCAGGGTGGATGTCTGATAACTGCCTAAGTCTAAATGGCAGTAAGACAGAGGTATTAATAGTAGGAAATTCTCCCTCTATATGGTCGCCGGCTTGGTGGCCAACTATGCTAGGACCTGCTCCGTCTCCGAAGACTGAGGTGAAAAATCTGGGAGTATGGATGGACTCTAAACTATCCTTCGATGCCCAGATCAAAAGAACGAGAGGGAAATGTTTCGGAATCCTGAAGATCCTCAGGAAAACCCTGGACATTCTTCCTATTTCTGCCAGAAAAACCTTGATCCATGCTCTGGTCACGACAAGACTGGATTACGGGAATGTGCTGCTCTTGGGCGCAACTAAAAAGGGTCTTCAGAAACTGCAATCCATCCAGAATGCAGCTGCCCGTCTGGCTCTGAACCTGCCAAGAAGGGCACCTTCTAAGAATGCATTGGAAACACTGCATTGGTTGCCTGTTCAGAAGCGGATCACGTTCAAGGCACTGTGTTTTGGCCATTGTATTCTGCAGAAAAAAGGCCCTACATATCTGCACAACCTACTTCTACCATATAAGACGGAACGTCAGTTAAGATCTACTGGGACACATCAGGTCAAAGTCCCAAGGATAAAAAGAGCACGCATGGGCGCACGCTCTTACAGCTATCTGGCAGCCAAGAGCTGGAATGAGCTTCCCATGTCCCTTCGGGAGGAACAATCACAGAAAGTTTTTCGCAAAAAATTAAAAACATGGCTTTTTACACAGTAGATAAGAGCCATATTCGAACTGCAGGCAAATGATTCTTGGAATTGTCAGTTGAAGGATATAGCGCGGGGACACACCAGTTGGTGTAACCAGGCGCTTTATAAATCTAAAAACTCAAACTCAAGAGAAGTGCAGAAAGATGTAAGAGAAGTGCAGAATGAAACAAGAGAAGTGAAGAAAAAAGCAACAGAGATGCAGAAAGAAGCAAGAGAGGTGCAGAAAGAGGCAAGTGAGGGGCAGAAAGAGGTAAGAGAGGTGCAGAAAGAGTCAAGAGAGGTGCAGAAACAGGCAAGAGAAGTGCAGAGGAGGCAAGAGAGGTACAAAAACAGGCAAAAGAGGTGCAGAAAGAGGGAAGAGGGTTTGCAGAAAGAGGCAGGAGGAGTGCAGAAAGAAGCAAGAGAGGTACAGAAAGAAGCAAAAGAAGTACAGAAAGAAGCAACATAGGTGAAGAAAGAGGCAAGAGGGTTGCAGAAAGAAGCAAGTGAGGTACAGAAAAAAGCAACAGAAGTACAGAAAGAAGCAACAGATGTGCAGAAAGAAGCAACTGATGTGCAGAAAGAGGCAAGAGAACTGCAGAAAGAGGCAAGAGAGGTGCAGAAAGAGGCAACAGATGTGCAGAAAGAAGCAAGAGAGGTGCAAAAAGAAGCAAGAGAAGTGCAGAAACAGGGAAGAGGGTTGCAGAAAGAGGCATGGGGATGCAGAAAGAAGCAAGGCAGGTGCCGAAAGAAGCAAAAGAAGTGCAGAAAGAAGCAACAGAGGTGCAAAAAGAGGCAAGAGAAGTGAAGAAGAAAGAAGCAAGAGAGGTACAGAAAGAGGCAAGAGAGCTGCAGAAAGAGGGAAGAGGGGTGCAGAAAAGGCAAGACGGGTGCAGAAAGAAGCAAGAGAGGTGAAGAAAGAAGCAAGAGAAGTGCCGAAAGAGGCAAGAGAGGTGCAGAAAGAGGCAAGAGAGATGCACAAAGACACATGAGAGGTGCAGAAAGAGGGAAGACGGGTGCAGAAAGAGGCAAGAGGGGTGTAGAAAGAAGCAAGAGAGGTGCATAAAGAAGAAATAGAAGTGCAGAAAGAAGCAACAGAAGTGCAGAAAGAGGCAAGAGAAGTGCAGAAAGAGGCAATAGAGGTGCAGAAAGAGGGAAGAGGGGTACAGAAAGAGGCAACAGGGGTGCAAAAAATCAAGAGAAGTGCAGAAAGAAGCAAAAGAGGTGCAGAAAGAGGCCAGGGGGTTGCAGAAAGAAGCAAGAGAGGTGCAGAAAGATGCATGTGAAGTGCAGAAAGGAGCAACAGATGTGCAGAAAGAGGCAAGAGAACTACAGAACGAAGAACCAGAGGTGCAGAAAGCGGCAAGAGGTGTGCAGATAGAGGGAAGAGCGATGTAGTAAGAGGCAAGAGGGGTGCAGAAAGAAGTAAGAGAGGTGCAGATAGAAGCAAGAGAAATGCAGAAAGAACCAGTAGAGGTGCAGAAAGAGGCAAGAGGGGTACAGAAAGAGGCGGGAGAAGTGCAGAAAGAAGCAACGGAGGTACAGAAAGCGGCAAGAGATCTATAGATATAGGTAAGAGAGGTGCAGAATGAGGCAAGAGAGGTGCAGAAAGAGGGAAGAGGGGTGCAGAAAGAGGCAAGAGGGATGCAGAAAGAAGCAAGAGGGGAGCAGAAAGAAGCAAGCGAAGTGCAGAAAGAAGCGACAGATGTGCAGAAAGAGGCAAGAGAACTGCAGAACAAAGGAACAGAGGTGCAGAAAGAGGCAAGAGAGGTGCAGAAAGAGGTAAGAGGGATGTAGTAAGAGGCAAGAGGCGTGCAGAAAGAAGTAAGACAGGTGCAGAAGAAAGCAAGAGTAGTGCAGAAAAAACCCATAGAGGTGCAGAAAGAGGCAAGAAAAGTGAAGAAAGAGCAAGAGAGGTGCAGAAAGAAGTAACAGAGGTGCAGAAACAGGCAAGAGAAGTGCAGAAAGAGGCAAGAGAAGTGTAGAAAGAAGCAACAGAGGTGCAGAAAGGGGCAAGAGAGGTGCTGAAAGATACGAGAGGTGCAGAAAGCGGGAAGAGGGGTGCAGAAAAGGCAACAGGGGTGAAAAAAGAAGCAAGAGAGGTGCAGAAAGATGGAAGAGAAGTGCAGAAAGAAGCATCAGAGGTGCAGAAAGAGGCAAGAGGGGTACAGAAAGAGGCAAGAGAAGTACAGAAAGAAGCAAGAGAAGTGCCAAAAGAGGCAAGTGAGGTGCAGAAAGATTCAAGAGAAGTGCACAAAGACGCAGGAGAAGTGCACAAAGAGGCAAGAGAAGTGCTGAAAAATCAAGAGAGGTGCAGAAAGAGGAAGAAATGTGTAGAAAGAGGCAAGAGCTGTACAGAAAGAGGAAGAAAGGTGCAGAAAGAAGGAAGAGAAGCACAGAAAGAGGCAATTAAGTGCAGAAAGAGGAAGAAAGATGCAGAAACAAGCAAGAGAAAAACAGAAAGAGGTAAGAGAAATGCAGAAAGAGTCAGAAAGGTGCAGAAAGAACCAAGGGAAGTACAGAAAGAAGCAAGAGAAGTGCAGAAATAAGCAAGAAAAGTGATGAAAGAGACAAGAGTTGCAGAAAAAAAAGAGGTTCAGAATAAAACAAGAGAGGTGCAGAAAGAAGCAAGACGGGTGCAGAAAGAAGCAAGAGAGGTGCAGAAACAGGCAAGAGAAGTGCAGAAAGAGGCAAGAGAGGTGCAGAAACAAGCAACAGAGGTGCAGAAAGAAGGGTGCAGAAAGAGGCAAGAGGGGTGCAGAAAGAAGCAAGAGAGGTGCAGAAAGAAGCAACAGAAGTACAGAAAAAAGCAACAGAGGTGCAGAAAGAGGCAAGAGTGTTGCAGAAAGAAGCAAGAGGACTGCAGAAAGAGGCAAGAGAGGTGCCGAGAAGAGGCAACAGAAGTGCAGAAAGATGCAAGAGAGGTGTAGAAAGAGGCAAGAGAGGTGCAGAAACAGTGAAGAAGGGTGCAGAAAGAGGCATGAGGGTGCAGAAAGAAGCAAGAGAGGTGCCAAAAGAAGAAAGAGAAGTACAGAAAGAAGAAACAAAGGTGCAGAAAGAAGCAAGAGAAGTGCAGAAAGAGGCAAGAGAGGTGCAGAAAGAGCCAAGAAAGCTGCAGAAAGAGGGAAGAGGGGTGCAGAATGAGGTAAGACGGGTGCAGAAAGAAGGAAGAGAAGTGCATAAAGAAGGATGAGAAGTGCAGAAAGAAGAAACAGAGGTGCAGAAAGAAGCAAGAGAAGTGCAGAAAAAAGCAACAGATGTGCAGAAAGAGGCAAGAGAACTGCAGAAAAAGGCAAGAGAGGTACAGGGAGAGGAAAGAGAGGTACAGAAAGAGGCTAGAGAGGTGCAGCAAGAGGGAAGACGGGTGTAGAAAGAGGCAAGAGGGGTGCAGAAAGAGGCAAGAGGGGCACAGAAAGAAGCAGAAAGATGCAAGAGAACTGCAGAAAGAGGCAAGAGAGGTGAAGAAAGAGGCAAGAGGGGTGCAGAAAGAGGCAAGAGGGGTACAGAAAGAAGCAAGAGAGGGGCAGAAAGTAGAAAGGGAAGTACAGAAAGAAGCGAGCAAGGTGCAGAAAGAGGCAAGAGAAGTGCAGAAAGAGGGAAGAGGGTACAGAAAGAGGCAAGAGGGGTACAGAAAGAAGCAAGAGGGGGACAGAAAGAAGCAAGAGAGGTGCAGAAAGATGCAAGAGAACTGCAGAAAGACGCAAGAGAGGAGCAGAAACAGGCAAGATAGGTACAGAAATAGGAACAGGGATGCAGAAAGCAGCAAGAGAGGTGTAGAAAGAGGGAAGAGGGGTGCAGAACGGGGCAAGAGGGGTGCAGAAAGAAGCAAGATAGGTGCAGAAAGATGCCAGAGAAGTGCAGAAAGAACCAACAGAGATGCAGAAAGAGGCAAGCAAGGTGCAGAATGAAGCAACAGAGGTGTAGAAAGAGGCAAGAGAAGTGCAGAAAGATGCAAGAGAGGTGTAGAAAGAGGGAAGAGGGGTGCAGAAAGGGGCAAGAGGGGTAAAGTAAGAAGCAAGAGAGGTGAAGAAAGATGCAAGAGAAGTGCAGAAAGAACCAACAGAGATGCAGACAGAGGCAAGCGGGGTGCAGAAAGATGTAAGAGAAGTACAGAAAGAAGCAACAGAGGTGCAGAAAGAGGCAAAAGAACTGCAGAAAGAGGCAAGAGAGGAGCAGAAACAGGCAAGATAGGTGCAGAAATAGGAACAGGGTTGCAGAAAGCGGCAAGAGAGGTGTAGAAAGAGGGAAGAGGGGTGCAGAACGGGGCAAGAGGGGTGCAGAAAGAAGCAAGAGAGGTGCAGAAAGATGCCAGAGAAGTGCAGAAAGAACCAACAGAGATGCAGAAAGAGGCAAGCAAGGTGCAGAATGAAGCAACAGAGGTGCAGAAAGAGGCAAGAGGAGTGCAGAAAGAGGCAAGAGAAGTGCAGAAAGAAGCAACAGAGGTGCAGAAAGAGGCAAGAGAACTGCACAAAGAGGCAAGAGAGGAGCAGAAACAGACAAGATAGGAGCAGAAAAAGGAACAGGGATGCAGAAAGCAGCAAGCGGCAAGAGAGGTGTAGAAAGAGGGAAGAGGGGTGCAGTAAGAAGCAAGAGAGGTGCATAAAGATGCAAGAGAAGTGCAGAAAGAACCAACAGAGATGCAGACAGAGGCAAGAGGGGTACAGAAAGATGTAAGAGAAGTACAGAAAGAAGCAACAGAGGTGCAGAAAGAGGCAAAAGATCTGCAGAAAGAGGCAAGAGAGGTGCAGAAAGAAGGAAGAAGGATGCAGAAAGAGGCAAGAGGGGTGCAGAAAGAGGCATGAGAAGTGCAGAAAGAAGCAAGAGAGATGCAGAAAGAGGCAAGAGAAGTGCAGAAAGAGGTAAGAGAGGTGCAGAAAGAGGCAAGATGGGTGCAGAAAGAAGCAAGAGAGGTGCCGAAAGTAGCAAGGATAGTACAGAAAGAAGCAAGCAAGGTGCAGAAAGAGGCAAGAGAAGTACAGAAAGAGGCAAGAGAGGTACAAAAAGCGGCAAGAGAGCTGCAGAAAGAGGGAGGGAGGGTGCAAAAGAGGCAAGAGAAGTGCAGAAAGGAGCAATAGATGTGCAGAAAGAGGCAAGAGAGGTACAGAGAAAAGAAGCAAGAGAGGTGCAGAAAGAAGCAAGAGGGGTGCAGAATGAGGGAAGAGGGTGCAGAAAGAGGCAATAAAAGTGCAGAAAGAGGCAAGAGAGGTGCAGAAAGACGCAAGAGAGGTGCAGAATGAGGCAAGTGAGCTGCAGAAAGAGGGAAGAGGGGTGCAGAAAGAGGCAAGAGCGGTGCAGAAAGAAGCAAGAGACGTGCAGAAAGAACTAACAGAGGTGCAGAAAGAGGCAAGAGGAGTGCAGAAAGAAGCAACAGAGGTGTAAAAAGAGTACTGCAGAATGAGGAAAGAGAGGAGGAGAAACAGACAAGAAAGGTGCAGAAATAGAGGGAGGGGTACAGAAAGAGGCAAGAGAGGTGCAGAGAGAGGGAAGAGGGGTACAGAAAGAGGCATGAGGGGTGCAGAAAGAGGCATGAGAAGTGCAGAAAGAAGCAACAGAAATGCAGAAAGAGGCAAGAGAAGTGCAGAAAGAGGTAAGAGAGGTGCAGAAAGAGGCAAGATGGGTGCAGAAAGAAGCAAGAGAGATGCCGAAAGTAGCAAGGATAGTACAGAAAGAAGCAAGCAAGGTGCAGAAAGAGGCAAGAGAAGTACAGAAAGAGGCAAGAGAGGTACAGAAAGCGGCAAGAGAGCTGCAGAAAGAGGGAGGAGGGTGCAAAAAGAGGCAAGAGAAGTGCAGAAAGGAGCAATAGATGTGCAGAAAGAGGCAAGAGAGGTACAGAGAAAAGAAGCAAGAGAGGTGCAGAAAGAAGCAAGAGGGGTGCAGAATGAGGGAAGAGGGTGCAGAACGAGGCAATAAAAGTACAGAAAGAGGCAAGAGAGGTGCAGAAAGACGCAAGAGAGGTGCAGAATGAGGCAAGTGAGCTGCAGAAACAGGGAAGAGGGGTGCAGAAAGAGGCAAGAGCGGTGCAGAAAGAAGCAAGAGACATGCAGAAAGAAGCAACAGAGGTGTAGAAAGAGTACTGCAGAATGAGGAAAGAGAGGAGGAGAAACACAAGAAAGGCGCAGAAATAGAGGGTGGGGGACAGAAAGAGGCAAGAGAGGTGCAGAGAGAGGGAAGAGGGGTACAGAAAGAGGCAAGAGGGGTTTAGAAAGTAGCAAGAGAGATGCAGAAAGATGCAAGAAAACTGCAGAAAGAGGCAAAAGAGGTGCAGAAAGAGGCGAAAGGGATGCAGAAAGAAGCAAGAGGGGAGCAGAGAGAAGCAAGAAATGTGCAGAAAGAAGAAATAGAGGTGAAGAAAGAGGCAAGAAAAGAGCAGAAAGAGGCAGGAAAGGTGCAGAATGAAGCAACAGAGGTGCAAAAAGAGGTGAGAAAGGTGCAGAAAGATGCCAGAGAGGTGCAGAAAGAGGCAAGAGAACTGCCGAAAGGGGCAAGAGAGGTGCAGAAACAGGCAAGAGAGGCGCAGAAAGAGGGACAGGGGTGCAGAAAGCGGCAATAAACGTGCAGAAAGAGGGAAGAGGGGTGCAGGAAGAGGGGTGCAGTAAGAAGCAAGAGAGGTGCAGAAAGATGCAAGAGAAGTGCAGAAAGAGCCAACAGAGATGCGGAGAGGGGCAAGAGGGGTGCAGAAAGAGGTAAGAGAAGTACAGAAAGAAGCAACAGAGGTGCAGAAAGAGGCAAAAGAACTGCAGAAAGAGGCAAGAGAGGTGCAGAAAGAAGGAAGAGGGGTGCAGAAAGAGGCAAGAGGGGTGCAGAAAGAAGCAAGAGGGGTGCAGAAAGAGGCAAGAGAAGTGCAGAAAGAAGTAACAGAAATGCAGAAAGAGGCAAGAGAAGTGTAGAAAGAAGTAACAGAAATGCAGAAAGAGGCAAGAGAAGTGTAGAAAGAGGCAAGAGAGATGCAGAAAGAGGCAAGAGCGGTGCAGAACGAAGCAAGAGAGGTACCGAAATAAGCAAGAGAAGTACAGAAAGAAGCAAGTAAGGTGCAGAAAGAAGCACGAAAAGTGCAGAAAGAGATAAGAGAGGTACAGAAAGAGGCAAGAGAGATGCAGAAAGAGCCAAGAGGGTGCAGAAAGAGGCAAGAGAAGTGCAGAAAGGAGTAGCAGATGTGCAGAAAAAGGAAGAGAGGTGCAGAAAAAAAGAAGCAAGAGAGGTGCAGAAAGAAGCAAGAGGGGAGCAGAACGAAGCAAGAGAGGTACAGAAATAAGCAAGGGAAGTACAGAAAGAGGCAAGCGAGGTGCAGAAAGAGGCAAGATAAGTGCAGAAAGAGGCAAGAGAGGTACAGAAAGAGGCAAGAGGGGTGCAGACAGAAGCAAGAGACGTGCAGAAAGAACCAACAGAGGTGCAGAAAGAGGCAAGAGGTGTGCAGAAAGAGGCAAGAGAAGTTCAGAAAGAGGCAAGAGAGGAGCAGAAACAGACAAGAGAGGCGCAGAAAGAGTGGAAGGGTTGCAGAAAGAGGCAAGCGAGGTTCAGAAAAAGGGAAGAGGGGTGCAGAAAGAGGCAAGAGAACTGCAGAAAGAGGCAAGAGAGGTGCAGAAAGAGGGATGCAGAAAGAATCAAGAGGGGAGCAAAAAGAAGCAAGAGATGTGCAGAAAGAAGCAACAGAGGTGCAGAAAGAGGCAAGAAAAGTGCAGAAAGAGGCAAGAAAGCTATAGAATGAAGTAACAGAGGTGCAGAAAGAGGCAAGAAAGGTGCAGAAAGACACAAGAGAGGTGCAGAAAGAGGCAAAAGAGCTGCAGAATGAAGCAACAGAGGTGCAGAAAGAGGCAACAAGAAGGGTGCA
The DNA here is from genome assembly GCA_963921515.1 of Calotriton arnoldi. Taxonomy (NCBI): domain Eukaryota; kingdom Metazoa; phylum Chordata; class Amphibia; order Caudata; family Salamandridae; genus Calotriton; species Calotriton arnoldi. The sequence continues at coordinate 23,545 of CAWUFW010000371.1, read as the reverse complement.
AAAAGAAGCAAGAGAGGTGCAGAAAGAAGCAAGAGACTTGCAGAAAGAAGCAACAGAGGTACAGAAAGAGGCAACAGTAGTGCAGAAAGAGGCAAGGGAAGTGCAGAAAGAAGCAGCAGAGGTGCAGAAAGAGGCAAGAGGAGTGTGAAAGAGGCAAGAGAAGTGCAGAAAGAAGCAGCAGAGGTGCGGAAAGATGCAAGAGAACTGCAGAAAGAGGCAAGAGAGGTGCAGAAACAGGCAAGAGAGGCGCAAAAAGAGGGACAGGGGTGCAGAAAGCGGCAAGAGGGGAACAGTAATAAGCAAGAGAAGTGCAGAAAGATGCAAGAGAAGTGCAGAAAGAACCAACAGAGATGCAGAAAGAGGCAAGAGGGGTGCAGAAAGAGGTAAGAGAAGTACAGAAAGAAGCAACAGAGGTACAGAAAAGAGGGAAAAGAACTGCAGAAAAAGGCAAGAGAGGTGCAGAAAGAAGGAAGAGGGGTGCAGAAAGAGACAAGAGGGGTGCAGAAAGAGGCAAGAGGGGTGCAGAGAGAGGCAAGAGAAGTGCAGAAAGAAGTACCAGAAATGCAGAAAGAGGTAAGAGAAGTGTAGAAAGAGGCAAGAGAGATGCAGAAAGAGGCAACAGAGGTGCAGAAAGAGGAAAGAGAGGTGGAGAAAGAGGCAAGAGCAGTGCAGAACAAAGCAAGAGAGGTGCAGAAATAAGCAAGGGAAGTACAGAAAGATGCAAGAGAGCTGCAGAAAGAGGGAAGAGGGGTGCAGAAACAGGCAAGAGAGGCGCAGAAAGAGGGACAGGGGTGCAGAAAGCGGCAAGAACCGTGCAGAAAGAGGGAAGAGGGGTGCAGAAAGAGGGGTGCAGTAAGAAGCAAGAGAGGTGCAGAAAGATGCAAGAGAAGTGCAGAAAGAGACAACAGAGATGCAGAGAGGGGCAAGAGGGGTGCAGAAAGAGGTAAGAGAAGTACAGAAAGAAGCAACAGAGGTGCAGAAAGAGGCAAAAGAACTGCAGAAAGAGGCAAGAGAGGTGCAGAAAGAAGGAAGATGTAGGAGAGTAGGATCTGCTTCACATGGGTACCCCCACTTTTTGCTGATGCTTCACTGTTTTTCGACCTTAGTCTGGCTGGGGCCCTGCTAATCAGAACCCCAGCCTAGCTGCTTCCTCTATAAATGGTTTCCATGTGCCTTAGGCACATCTCTGATTGGAATCTGGAGTGCCCTTATAAGTCCCTGGTATATGGTATACTATGTACCCAGGGCATAGGTACCTCAGAGGCCTACCAGGGGCTGCAACATGTATTGTGCCACCCCTGGAAGGCCATCCAAACTGACACCACAGGTCTGCTACTGCAGCCTGGGTAAGGTGGTGCATGCACCCCTTACTGTGATATAGGCTACCTATATCACTATATACATACACACATATAAACCTATAAGTCACTCCTATGGCAGGCCTTATCAATCCTGAAGGCAGAGTGCGTGGTTCCTATGTGAGAGGGTGCCCCTGCATGAGCAGGGCCCCTCTGCAGCGTTCGGAGACCCTTCTCTGATGCTGTTTGTAGTGCAGCCTGACCATATACTCTTAAGCGCATTATAACCTCGCGTTAAATGCTAACTTTGGGATGGCTGCACGGAAACATGTCGTGTTTGGTGTCAAACATCTTGGAATACTACCCCCGCCAGTTCTGGCGGCGGGGGTAGCATTCCACCCTTCTAGAGGGAAAGACATGTACACACCGGTATGCCCGGTACTGACTTTCCAAGCCCTGGCATCACAAAATGGATGCCGCTGCCACAGACACGAGTCTGGCCTCCTGCTGCTGACCGAAACTCCGGCAGGGGAGGCCTGGACAATAGGTTTCCTGTCCCAGGGAGGTGTGACCACCTCCCCAGACAGGATAGTGTGTATTGGGGCTGGGCGGGAGCACTCTCTGGTGCTTTGAAGTCCTGCACTGGGGGCACACTTGGTGTCCCTGTGCATACCCCAGTTCAAACCGGCTCAGGGGCTTCCAGCCCCTGCTCTGGCATGAAACTGGACAAAGGGAAAGGGTGTAACCACCCCTCTGCCCTGACCCTCCCATAGGTGGGGTCACAGAGTATGTCCAACCCCTACCTTAGTATAAGTAGGGGAACCCAGTCCTTAGGACTTTAGATTTACCTGGACGAAACTCTGATACAGAATCCTGGACCTTCGACGCTCTACTTTAAGATTAGAGGACTGAAGAATCTCCTTGGGGTCAAGGAGTGACTCCCTGCTTGGCAGGCACCAAAGAAGCAATTGTCTGGTCTGCATTGCTGAAGCTCCCGTCGGACGCCGAAGTCTTTGCATCACCAGAGGTGGATTTCCAGACTTCCCGAGGCTGCCCTGAGTCCCCAGCAAAGCTGAGGCCCGTAGCTGTCGTGGGTAACGTGGAACCGAGACCCCTGGACACCGAACGCATTTGCAAATGCATCCTCTTCTGGGTCTCCCACGAAGTCGTGCTTTGGGCTCCGAGTAGCCCCAGCCTCCAGCACCAACTGCACCAAAGATCACTAGCCTCCACTCCACGAGTGTCCTGTGAGCCAGCTCCACGTGCACTGTCTCGAGGCTCCTTTGCGGTCGCTAGTCCGTTGGTTAGTAGGCCCTCCCGAAGGCCAATCTTTTTCTGCTTGGGCTCCCTGGTTGCTCCAGGTGTGCCCTGACTTATCCTTGCTGGGTGAGTCCCCCAGACCTTGCTGGTCTGCAACATTGTCCTTCTTTGCTTTCCACAAGACTTGCCGTTGCAAAGGCTTGTTGGGTCCAATCCGGTCGCCGACACCCCTGCAATCGACAGACATCGTGGGACAGCTCGAATCCAGCTCCTGGTTGTCATCGACGCCTCCTAGACCTCGTGGCTGAAGAGTCAAGATGACCATCAACCTACCTGAAGCACTCGACATCGGTGGGCATCTGCTCATCGCCTTCCTGGTCACTGGCTAGTGACCCAGACTCTGACCCCTCTGCTTTAAGGTTCTTCAGATCTTCGATCCACCTTTGGATCCACCCGAACACTTTCGACTTGGTCGCCAGCAGCACTTTGCAGCAGATCACCATAGAAAGCGACGACGAAACCCGACCCCGAAAGACACCTATGCACCCGGCTTCCCTGGGTGAGGTAACTCGAGTACTCCGGTGCTCCCGTGGGTATAGAAACTAGAACAGCCTAGTTCTCAAAGGGTTTGCTCCAAGTCCTCCTCTAAGTGTCCCTTTTCTTTTAAATTCTAATCGCGACTTTCCCCATAGAAGTTAACGGTGGTTCGCGGTTGTGTTCATACACTGCACGCATCCCCCGTGGGTCCCCTGTGTCACTGCCTTGGGTGGTTCCTTGTGGTCTAAGCACTTCTACAGGCTCTAGGCCTTGTGTCTAGCTCAGTCGTGGTTCTTATACCACTTTATTGGTATATGGTTTGGTACGCCCCTGGGGCTCAAACGTGTATTTGTGCTATTACTGTAGATAACTAACTCGTAACGTATGTACTTCGAACTCTAGCCTCATAAAGAGACTAGAGGGGTGTGTTTAGTAATAAATACATATATTTTGAATATATACCTGGTGTGGTCCTCTTTCATTTGGTCACTCAAGAGATTATAGACTGGTAAAACAAGCTGCTTTACATTCCTTCAAGACTTAGCCTGAAGGCTGCTCTACATAGCTACCACTAGGATAGCTTTCAATAAAGGTTGTCTTTAACCTATCTCCAATAAGGGGTTGTTTGGACTGGTGCAAGGTGCCCACTATAATTAGTGGACAGCATATGCCAGGCCAACTTCTCACATTGGTGTGCAGCGTGTGGGATTCCAGCTTGCTTTGTTTTACCAGATAATCTCAATTGAATTGATCAACTGAAAACCACTAAGGGTACCTAAGGTACATATAATCAAGCTTAGTAATACAGTAAGTTCTACTGAACTTAGAGTTGTGTGTTAAGGCACAGCACACCCTTTCTACAACTCAAGAGAGTTTAGTAGGTGTAGGAAGGTGGAATCTGACTATATGGTTGCCCCCACTTTTTTCCTGGTGTTTTGCTGGTTTATGACTTAGTTGGACTGGGACCCTGCTATTCAGGGCCCCAGTCTATCTGCTCTCTCTAAACGACATGGAGTGCACTCTAGGTGCACTAGTGATTGGATACTGTGGTGCCTTATGAGTCCCTAGTATATGGTACCTTAGGTACCAAGGGCATAGGTACTTCACAGGCCTACCAGGGGCTGCAGCATGTATTATGCCACCCCTGGGAAGCAGACTAAATCTGACACCACAGGCCTGCTACTGCAGCCTGGGTGAGGTGGTGCTAGCACCCCTCACTGAGATATAGGTTTCCTATATCTCTCCTGCACACACATATAAACCTATCAGTCACCCCTAAGGCAGGCCCTATCAATCCTGAGGGCAGGGTGCTTGGCTTCTATGTGAGGGGGTGCCTCTGCTTGAGCAGGGCCCCCCTGCAGCTCTCAGAGTCTATTCTCTGGGGCTGTTTGTGGATGCGGTTAAACCATATACTCTTAAGTGCATTATATCCTCGCGGTAAAATGCTAACTTTGGAATGGCTGCATCAAAACATGTCGTGTTTGGTGTCAAACATCTTGGAATACTACCCCCCCCCCGCCAATCCTGGCGGCGGGGGTAGCATTCCACCCTTCTAGAGGGATAAGACATGTACCTGCTGTGGAAACGCGGTAGAATCCTGAAGAGCCCTGGCATCACAAAATGGATGCCACCAGTCACAGACACTGGGCTGCCCTCCTGCTGATGACCGAAACTCACAGTGGAGGAAGCCCAACAATAGGCATCCTGTCACAGGGAGGTGTGACCACCTCCCAGACAGGGTTTAGTGTATTGGGGCTGGGTGGGTGCACTCTTAGAGTGCTTTGAAGTCCTGCACTGGGGGAGCAGAAGGCTCCTCTGTGCATATGCCAGTTCAAACCAGCTCAGGGACTACCTGCCCCTGCTCTGGCGCGAAACTGGACAAAGGGAAGTGGGTGTAGCCACCCCCTCTTTTGACCCTCCCATAGGTGGGGTCATAGAGCTAGTCCATCCCCTCTTTTTAGTATAAGAGGGGGAACCTTGCCATTGCAAAGCAGATAACCCCTGGACGACACTCTACAGAAGAATCCTGGCCCTTCGACGTTCCACTACCTTTGGAAGACAGAAGAATCTCCCTTGGAGTCAAGGAGTGACTCCCCTGCTTGGCAGGCACCAAAAACGACAACGACGGTCGCAAACTACGCCGCTCCCGCCGGAGTCCGAAGTCCCTGCAGCCCAGGAAGTGGATTTCCTGACCTCTCCCAGGCCATCGTGAGTCCCCAGCGAAGCTGAGGCAAGTGGACCCCACGAGTAACGAGGAACCGCGACCCCTGGGTACCGTGCACTATTGTCGAGTGCAACCCCTTCACAACGTTCTACGAATCTGTGCTTTGGACCACGTGTGGTCCCGACCTCCAGCAGGAATCCCTCCGAAGATCAGAGGCCTACACCGTCCCGAGTGACCGTGGGCCCCTGTTGAGTAATTCCGCCCGAGGTGTCTTTGCGATCCCTTGCCCGCTGGCTTGTGGGTCCCCAGAAGACTTCTTAAAGAAACCAAAGGGCTCCCCTGGTTGCTCCAGGCCTGCCCTGACTTACCCTCGCTGGGTGAGTTCCACAGACCTTGCTGGTCTGCGCCATCGACTTTTCTTTATCTCCCCGAGACTTGCGGCTGCCAAGGCTTGTTGGCTCCAATCGAGTTGCCGACACCGCAGTCAGCTGCAGACGTCGAGGGACACACCGAATCCAGCTCCTGGTTGTCGTCGACGCCTCCTGGACCACGTGGCTGAAGAGTCAAGGCACCTGCAACCGACCTGAATCACTCGACGACGGTGGGCATCCATCTTCCTTGCCCCGAGTCACTGCCAAGTGACTTTGAACACTGTCCCCTCTGCTTTCAGGTCATCCTTCTTCAGAATCCAGGCTTGGATTCCACCGGACACTTCTTCAGCTCCCGCAAGCAGCAAGTCTTCTTTGGTCGCCATTGAAAACGACGCCGCGACCCGACACCAAAGGACACCTATGCACCCGGCTTCCCTGGGTGAGGTAACTCCAGCACTACGGTGCTCCTGTGGGTGTGGGCCCTAGAACGACTTACCCTGTAAGTGACTTGCTTGTAGGTTCTACAGAAGTATCCTAAAACTCTTTATTTCCAACCGCGACTTGCCCCATTGAAGTCAACGGCGATCCGCGCCTGTGTATCTACACTGCACGCGTCCCCCGTGGGTCCTTTACTTACCTGCCTTGGGTGGTTTCGTGAGGCCCCAGCACTTCTGAAGGCCCTAGGCCTTGTCTCCCTGCAAGTCGTTGTCCCTAAGTCTCTTACTTAGTATATGGTCTGGTACGCCCCTAGGGCCCCAGCCATATTTTGTGCTTAACTTATTGTGAAACGTTGATTTGTGCATATGTTTGTCTTCTAATCTCATAAAGAGATTAGTAGAGAGTTATTTAGAAATAAATACATATATATTTGATATATATACCTGTGTGGTGTCTTTTCATTTGGTGATTCAAGAGATTATATGGTAAAACAAGCTGCTTTACATTCCTCCGAGACTTAGCCTGAAGGCTGCTCTCCACAGCTACCACTAGGATAGCTTTCTTTAAAAGGTTGTCTTAAACCTATCTACCATAAGAGTCGATTTGCCCTGGTGCAAGGTGTCCACTTTAATTAGTGAACAGCATATACCAGGCCAACTTCTCACATTGGTGGGCAGCGTGTGGGATTCCAGCTTGCCATTGTTTTACCAGAAAATCTCTATTTGAATTACTAACTGAAAACCATTATAGGTACTCAAGGTACATATAAAGTCAAGCTTAGTATCAATAAGTTCTACTGAACTTAGAGCTGTGTGCCAAGGGATAGCACACCCTTTCCACAGCTCAAGCTAGGATCAGTAGGCCACAAACTAGTGTAGGTAGTACAACACTGCACAACACTAGAATGTCCTTAAAGGGTGGACCCAGTGGATCCACTCAGCCTCAGTATAAGGACATGGCTTTCTCTGACTTGAGAGCCATGTGTGTTGAAAGACACCTGAAGCTAGGACAGAGTCCCTCAACACTGCACCTGATAGATCTGCTGACAGCAGATGACCTTAGATTGGCTCTAGGAGCTAAAGGGTCTGAATCAGTGGGTGGGTCAGTCATAGTATCTGGGTCAGATGATGAAAATCAGAATGACCAAGACTCTGTGATTGAAGGGCCAGGCTTCAAGGGGCCTGAAAAGGACAGAGGAATTCTCCCTAAGAGAATTGACAGAGAGGAGGAGAGGCACAGATCCCCTTCCAGGGAATCTGACCACTCTTATCACTCTGGCAGAGAATTTGTCCAGCAGAGGAGCTCATACTTTTCCTTAAGAGAGACCTCCTCTGAGAGAAGGTGCAAACTGCTCCAGTATGAGGAAGCCAAAGTGGCCCTCAGAACCAAGCAGTTGGCACTGGATAGGGAAGCCCTGGAGATCCAGAGAGCTTCTAGAAGAGAGGGGTTAGAACCCCCTGGTGGCAGCAACAGTGTCCCTAGAGGCAGAGAATATATTCCTGACCATAGGAACCTGAGCAAGGTTGTTCCTCCCTACCAGAGTGGGGATGATATCCACAAGTGGATAACTGCTATGGAGAGGGCCTGTAGAGTACAGCAGGTCCCCCAAAAGCAGTGGGCAGCAATCTTGTGGCTCTCCTTTTCAGATAAAGGAAGAGACAAGCTCCTCACTGTTAGAGAGGAGGATGCTGATGATTATGAGGTCCTGAAGAGTGCACTGATAGATGGGTTTGGCTTAACCACTGAGCAGTACAGGTTGAAGTTCAGAGATACCCAGAAGGCACAGACTCAGGACTGGACTGACTTTGTAGATTGTGCATCCAAGGCTCTGGAGGGTTGGCTGGTTGGCAGTAGGGTTACCGATTTCAAAGGATTGTATAATCTAATGATGAGAGAACAGATCCTTAATAATTGTCAAAACCAGCTTTTACACCAGTACCTGGTGGACTCTGATCTGACCTCTCCCCAAGAATTGGGAAAGAAGGCAGACAAATGGGTCAGAACCAGGGTAAGGCCTAAGAATCAGGGTGGTGACCACAAGAAAGATTCTACCAAGTCCCAAGAGAAAGGTGGGGATAAATCTAAGGATAAGTCCACTACAGGGCCCCAAAAGTCCTCTTCTGGGGGTGGGTCCCAAACTCCTTCCTCTCCTGAAAAGAAACCCTATTGCCATGTCTGTAAAAAGCCTGGGCACTGGAAATCTGATCCCAGTTGTCCCAGGATTGGCAATAAAGAAAATGTTCCTCCAACAACTACTACTACGCCTCCTGGTACTACCAGTAGTAATCCTCCAGTTGGGAGTAGTGCACCCAAAAAGTTAGGTGCTTTTGCAAGAGGAACAGAGGTGGGCCCTAGTTCAGACAGGACCCCTCAACAGACTCCTCAGATTCTGATGGTGGTATAGGATTTGCCACCTTTACCGTGGGTCCCACAGCATTGGGCAGGTACAGACTGGAGCCAATAATTAATGGTCAGAAAGCTGTGGCATTTAGGGACACAGGGGCTAGTGTCACCATGGTGGCAGGGAAACTAGTCCCCCTCACCAGCTTTTACCTGAGTTTAAATACCAGGTGACCAACATTGATGGTGTCAGAACAGAGCACCCCATGGCCATAGTCAATCTCAGCTGGGAGGGGGTCACAGGCCCAAAAAGAGTGGCAGTGTCCCCAACCTTACCTGTAGATTGCCTGATGGGCAATGATCTGGAAATTTCAGCCTGGGCTGAAATTGAACACCAAACCCATCTGAGGATGTTGGGTGTCCCTGTAAAGGTTAGTGGGGCTGTGATGGCCACAGCCCCAGCCCAAGATTTTGGAGAGATGGAGCCTGGAAGAATGGCCCACTCTCCCCCAGAAGAGAGCACAAGGGTTGAAGAAAAGTCTTCTTCCCTCCAGACAGTAGGTAAGGGTCAGCCTCCTCAGGGAACTGACCCTACCCCTAGTGAAGGAACTGCCACAGAGGTAGTCAGGCCTGGCCTGGCCCCACCCCTGATGGCAGAGGACCCTTCCAAGGTGGTACCCAGTCTGGAGCAGGTAAACTGCCCCTCTCTACCCTGCCTCAGTCAGCCCAGGGCTGCAGAGGTCAGGGAGGTCAGTGGACCCCCAGGGCCCCCTGTCCAGAGGAACCCCCCATCAGCAGATTAGGGGCACCCAGTCTAGTAGCCCTAGCCAGGTGAAAATTCCTCAACCCACTGAGGGATCCCCCATACCTTTATGTAGGGACCTCCCCCAGAAGGACTCTGTTAGGCAAGGGCAAACCTGGGACCAAAAGGTTCCAAACATGCCATGTCCCTCCAGTGTTCCATCCAAAGGGACCCAACCCCCAGCTGTAGGCAGTCAAAGGTTGACCCTTAGAGCAAAGTGCAACTCAGTCATGGAAAGACAGGCATACATGGTGACCAGTGATCTGAGGAAGCTGAGGCCAACCTTCCTAGGGCCTCACTTCCCTACTCAGACACCCCACCAGCCTTGTACTTTACCAAAGCACACCAGAGGTAGTGATTCCCCATGGTGGAGACCCTCTCATACCCTTAGGGTGAGGGATTGCTTAGTGGACCATAAGACAGGGGGCAACCATGCTAGTGCAGGTGCTTCCTTATATGACCACTTAATCAATAAAGGCTCAACTGGTCAAGGTTAGCCTTATCTCCTTTCGTTTGGGGGGGTTATGTAGGAAGGTGGAATCTGACTATATGGTTGCCCCCACTTTTTTCCTGGTGTTTTGCTGGTTTATGACTTAGTTGGACTGGGACCCTGCTATTCAGGGCCCCAGTCTATCTGCTCTCTCTAAACGACATGGAGTGCACTCTAGGTGCACTAGTGATTGGATACTGTGGTGCCTTATGAGTCCCTAGTATATGGTACCTTAGGTACCAAGGGCATAGGTACTTCACAGGCCTACCAGGGGCTGCAGCATGTATTATGCCACCCCTGGGAAGCAGACTAAATCTGACACCACAGGCCTGCTACTGCAGCCTGGGTGAGGTGGTGCTAGCACCCCTCACTGAGATATAGGTTTCCTATATCTCTCCTGCACACACATATAAACCTATCAGTCACCCCTAAGGCAGGCCCTATCAATCCTGAGGGCAGGGTGCTTGGCTTCTATGTGAGGGGGTGCCTCTGCTTGAGCAGGGCCCCCTGCAGCTCTCAGAGTCTATTCTCTGGGGCTGTTTGTGGATGCGGTTAAACCATATACTCTTAAGTGCATTATATCCTCGCGGTAAAATGCTAACTTTGGAATGGCTGCATCAAAACATGTCGTGTTTGGTGTCAAACATCTTGGAATACTACCCCCGCCAATCCTGGCGGTGGGGGTAGCATTCCACCCTTCTAGAGGGATAAGACATGTACCTGCTGTGGAAACGCGGTAGAATCCTGAAGAGCCCTGGCATCACAAAATGGATGCCACCAGTCACAGACACTGGGCTGCCCTCCTGCTGATGACCGAAACTCACAGTGGAGGAAGCCCAACAATAGGCATCCTGTCACAGGGAGGTGTGACCACCTCCCAGACAGGGTTTAGTGTATTGGGGCTGGGTGGGTGCACTCTTAGAGTGCTTTGAAGTCCTGCACTGGGGGAGCAGAAGGCTCCTCTGTGCATATGCCAGTTCAAACCAGCTCAGGGGCTACCTGCCCCTGCTCTGGTGCGAAACTGGACAAAGGGAAGTGGGTGTAGCCACCCCTCCCTTGACCCTCCCATAGGTGGGGTCATAGAGCTAGTCCATCCCCTCTTTTTAGTATAAGAGGGGGAACCTTGCCATTGCAAAGCAGATAACCCCTGGACGACACTCTACAGAAGAATCCTGGCCCTTCGACGTTCCACTACCTTTGGAAGACAGAAGAATCTCCCTTGGAGTCAAGGAGTGACTACCCTGCTTGGCAGGCACCAAAAACGACAACGATGGTCGCAAACTACGCCGCTCCCGCCGGAGTCCGACGTCCCTGCAGCCCAGGAAGTGGATTTCCTGACCTCTCCCAGGCCATCGTGAGTCCCCAGCGAAGCTGAGGCAAGTGGACCTCACGAGTAACGAGGAACCGCGACCCCTGGGTACCGTGCACTATTGTCAAGTGCAACCCCTTCACAACACTCTACGAACCTGTGCTTTGGACCACATGTAGTTCCGACCTCCAACAGGAATCCCTCCGAAGATCAGAGGCCTACACCGTCCCGAGTGACCGTGGGCCCCTGTTGAGTGATTCCGCCCGAGGTGTCTTTGCGATCTCTTGCCCGCTGGCTTGTGGGTCCCCAGAAGACTTCTTAAAGAAACCAAAGGGCTCCCCTGGTTGCTCCAGGTCTGCCCTGACTTACCCTCGCTGGGTGAGTTCCACAGACCTTGCTGGTCTGCACCATCGACTTTTCTTCATCTCCCCGAGACTTGCGGCTGCCAAGGCTTGTTGGCTCCAATCGAGTTGCCGACACTGCAGTCAGCTGCAGACGTCGAGGGACACACCGAATCCATCTCCTGGTCATCATCGACGCCTCCTGGACCACGTGGCTGAAGAGTCAAGGCACCTGCAACCGACCTGAATCACTCGACGACGGTGGGCATCCATCTTCCTTGCCCCGAGTCACTGCCAAGTGACTTTGAACACTGTCCCCTCTGCTTTCAGGTCATCCTTCTTCAGAATCCAGGCTTGGATTCCACCGGACACTTCTTCAGCTCCCGCAAGCAGCAAGTCTTCTTTGGTCGCCATTGAAAACGACGCCGCGACCCGACACCAAAGGACACCTATGCACCCGGCTTCCCTGGGTGAGGTAACTCCAGCACTACGGTGCTCCTGTGGGTGTGGGCCCTAGAACGACTTACCCTGTAAGTGACTTGCTTGTAGGTTCTACAGAAGTATCCTAAAACTCTTTATTTCCAACCGCGACTTGCCCCATTGAAGTCAACGGCGATCCGCGCCTGTGTATCTACACTGCACGCGTCCCCCGTGGGTCCTTTACTTACCTGCCTTGGGTGGTTTCGTGAGGCCCCAGCACTTCTGAAGGCCCTAGGCCTTGTCTCCCTGCAAGTCGTTGTCCCTAAGTCTCTTACTTAGTATATGGTCTGGTACGCCCCTAGGGCCCCAGCCATATTTTGTGCTTAACTTATTGTGAAACGTTGATTTGTGCATATGTTTGTCTTCTAATCTCATAAAGAGATTAGTAGAGAGTTATTTAGAAATAAATACATATATTTGATACATATACCTGTGTGGTGTCTTTTCATTTGGTGATTCAAGAGATTATATGGTAAAACAAGCTGCTTTACATTCCTCCGAGACTTAGCCTGAAGGCTGCTCTCCACAGCTACCACTAGGATAGCTTTCTTTAAAAGGTTGTCTTAAACCTATCTACCATAAGAGTCGATTTGCCCTGGTGCAAGGTGTCCACTTTAATTAGTGAACAGCATATACCAGGCCAACTTCTCACAGTAGGCCACACTAGAGTAGGTAGTGCATACACCACACCTCACTAGTGATGTCTTCAAAGCCAGGACCCAGTGAGTCCTTGCCAGAAGCCAGTGGGCTTCTTCCCTCCAAGTATGATAAACTCCCATTCTTGGAATTGAGAGCCTTATGCACTACTAGGAAGTTGAAGACAGGCAAAAGTGCCAGCACCCAACACCTCAGAGAGGTGTTACTAGCTGATGATCTCAGCAGGCCCCTAGGGTCTGAAGGGGTAGGCAAGGAGGGTGGGGCAGAAGATGAGGAAGGGGCCAGGGGTGAAGAAACCCAGGCCCCCCTCTGAAACTGGCCAGGAAGGTGAAAATGACCTTGTCCTGGAGAATCCAATTCCTCCTGTGGAGGAGGAGGAGGGAGAGGATCAGACTGACCTCCCCTTTGTCCCCCCAGGAAGAGTTCTGAGTGTGCCCAGAAGGTCTAGGTCTCCTTCTCAGGAGTCTAACCACTCTGACACCTCAATAGGGACCTCTGTCTCCTCTCATAGGAGGGAATCCTCTCATGAGAGGAGTAAGAGACTGATTCAATACGAGCAAGCTCAACTTGAACTCAGGAAACAGCAATTGGCTATAGACAGGGAGTCCCTAGATCTCTATAGAGAGAGACAAAAGTTGGGACTAGAGTCCCATGGTGGCAGCAGTTTCCCCAAAGATAGGGAAAGGTCTTATGACCATAGAAACCTGAGCAAGATTGTCCCTCCCTACCAGAGTGGGGATGATATCCACAAATGGATAACTGCTCTAGAGAGGGCCTGTAAAGTACAGAGGGTCCCTCAGGAGCAGTGGGCAGCAATCTTGTGGCTCTCCTTTGCAGACAAAGGTAGAGACAAGCTCCTCACTGTTAGAGAGGAGGATGCTGATAATTACAAAGTCTTGAAGAGTGCTCTAATTTATGGGTTTGGCCTAACCACTGAACAATACAGGTTAAAGTTCAGGGATACCCAAAAGCACAGACTCAAGACTGGGTGGACTTTGTTGATTGTTCTGCCAAGGCTCTGGAAGGTTGGTTATTGGGCAGTAAGGTATGTGACTTCACAGGATTGTACAATCTGATAATGAGGGAGCAGATTCTTAATAACTGTCAAAATCAGCTGTTGCATCAGCACCTGGTAGACTCTGATCTGAGCTCTCCCCAAGAATTGGGAAAGAAGGCAGACAAATGGGTCAGAACCAGGGTGAAGCAGAAGGTACAGAACCAAGGTGGTGACCCTAAGAAGCAAGATTCGAAAACCTCTGATAAGGGTGGGGAGAAGGGTAAAGATCAAAAGTCTTCACAAGGCCCCCAAAAATCTTTTTCAGGTGGGGATTCACAGTCTACCAAAGGGAAAGGCCAAAGAAAACCATGGTGCAAGGTCTGTAAGCAAAAGACCCACTGGACCAGTGATTGCACCAAGTCCAAAGACTCGACTCCAGCCCCCACCAATGCCCCTAAGGCACCTGCTCCCCCTAGTGCAGCTACAGTTGGTGGTGGGACTACACAAGCCAAGGGTTTAGTAGGGTTGACCCTGGGTAAAGAGATGAGCTCTGACCTAGTCAGAGAACTCACTCAGGCTGTCCTAGTCTGTGATGGAGGCATGGATATGACCTCCTCTGTGAGTCCCAGTAATCTGGGCAAGTACAGACAACAGCCTTTAATCAATGGAAGAGAGGCTTTGGCATTTAGGGACACAGGGGCAAGTGTCACCATGGTGACACAAGACCTTGTGAATCCTCGGCAGATTATACTTGGTGAGATGTACCAAGTGACCAATGCTAGCAACGTCAGAACAGACCATACTCTGGCAGTTGTTAACTTCTCCTGGGGAGGGGTAACTGGCCTTAAGAAGGTTGTGGTAAGTGCAGACCTACCCGTTGAATGCTTGCTTGGCGATGACTTAGAAACTTCAGCTTGGGCAGAAGTGGAGCTCAGGACCCATGCAGAAATGCTGGGGATCCCTGCAGATGTGTTTGCTGTGACCAGGTCACAAGCCAAAATGTCTAGCACTGAACAGGCCTTGGATTCTGGAATAATGGACCAAGTGCCTTCCAAGAAGAGGAGTAGTAGGGTAAAGGCAGTGCCTTCCCCCTTGGCTCAGAAGGAAGATCAGTCCCTTGAGGGGGATGATCTCAGTCCTGAGGAAGGAACTGTCCCAGAGGAGCTTGAACCTGAACAGGTTGAGTTCTTGGGGACAGGGGGACCTTCCAGGGCAGATCTGAGCCAGGAGCAGCAGAGCTGCCCCTCTCTTGAACCCCTCAGACAGCAAGCTGCTGCTGAGGCCGCTGGGAAAGCTAGTGGTCCCCATACTGTGTATTGGGATGATGGACTCTTGTACTCAGAGTGTAGAGACCCCAAGCCTGGTGCTACCAGGAGGTTGGTTATACCTCTGAAGTTCAGGGGCTTCCTATTGACCCTAGCCCATGATATTCCCTTAGCAGGTCACCTGGGCCAGAACAAGACTTGGGACAGAATTGTCCCTCACTTTCACTGGCCCCACATGTCTGAAGACACCAAGGAGTTTTGTCGCTCCTGTGTAACCTGCCAGGCCAGTGGCAAGGCAGGGGGCACTACAAAGGCCCCCCTGATACCACTACCTGTGGTGGGGGTTCCCTTTGAAAGGGTGGGGATTGACATTGTTGGTCCCATGGATCCCCAAACAGCATCTGGGCACAGGTTTATCCTGGTGGTAGTGGATCATGCCACCAGGTACCCAGAGGCTATTCCCCTTAGGACCACTACAGCACCTGTGGTGGCAAGGGCCCTCCTGGGAATTTTCTCAAGAGTGGGCTTCCCTAAGGAGGTTGTATCAGACAGGGGTGCAAACTTTATGTCTGGCTACTTAAAAGCAATGTGGAAGGAGTGTGGAGTGACTTACAAGTTCACCACACCCTATCACCCACAATGCAATGGTTTAGTTGAGAGATTCAACAAAACCTTGAAGGGCATGATTAGAGGGCTCCCAGAAAAGCTTAGGCGAAGATGGGACATACTCTTGCCCTGCCTTTTATTTGCGTACAGGGAGGTGCCTCAAAAGGGGGATGGCTACAGCCCCTTTGAACTTTTGTTTGGTCACCCTGTCAGGGGTCCACTGTGCTTGGTGAAGGAAGGATGGGAGTTACCTCTCAAGCCCCCAAAGCAAGACATAGTGGACTACGTACTTGGTCTCCGCTCCCGGATGGCTGAGTATATGAAAAAGGCAACTAAAAACCTTGAGGCTAGCCAGGAACTTCAAAAGGCCTGGCATGACCAAAAGGCTGTACTGACTGTTTACCAGCCAGGACAGAAGGTATGGGTGTTGGAGCCAGTGGCCCCAGCAGCTCTCCAAGACAAATGGAGTGGACCCCATACCATTGTTGAGCAGAAGGGTGAGGTTACCTACTTAGTAGACCTAGGAACACCCAGGAGTCCCCACAGGGTTCTCCATGTCAACAGGTTAAAACCATATGTGGACAGGGCAGACATGGGCTTGCTCATGGCTACTGATGAGGGACAGGAGGAAGAGAGTGACCCACTCCCTGACCTGCTCTCACAGAACCCTGGTGATGGGTCAGTGGATGGTGTAGCCTTGGCAGGCAGCCTCACTACCCAGCAGCAGACTGATTGCAGACAGGTGCTCAATCAGTTCAGACACATATTCTCACTGACACCCAGTCAGACTACCTGGTGCACTCATGAAGTGGACACTGGGGACAGTCTGCCTATTAAAAATAAGATTTATAGGCAACCTGACCATGTCAGGTACTGTATCAGGACAGAAGTCCAGAAGATGTTGGATTTGGGAGTTATTGAACCCTCAGATAGCCCTTGGGCTAGTCCAGTGGTCCTTGTGCCAAAACCTCACACCAGTGGTGGGAAAAGAGAGATGAGGTTTTGTGTGGACTACAGGGGTCTCAATGCAGTCACTAGGACTGATGCCCATCCGATACCAAGGGCAGATGAGCTAATAGACACTTTGGCCTCAGCCAAGTATCTAAGCACATTTGACCTGACAGCTGGCTACTGGCAGATCAGACTAGCTGATGATGCAAAGCCAAAGACAGCATTCTCAACCCCTAGTGGGCATTATCAATTTGTGGTGATGCCCTTTGGTCTGAAGAATGCACCTGCCACTTTTCAGAGGTTGGTGAATACAGTCCTTACAGGTCTGGAAGCCTATAGTGCAGCATATCTAGATGATATTGCTGTCTTTAGCTCCACCTGGGAGGATCACCTGGTCCACCTCAGAAATGTTTTGCAGGCCCTGCAGAAAGCAGGCCTGACTATCAAGGCCACCAAGTGCCAGATAGGGCAGAGTCAGGTTGTGTACCTGGGCCACCTTGTGGGTGGAGGCCAGGTTCAACCACTGCAGAGCAAGATCCAGACCATCATGGACTGGACTGCTCCAACTACCCAGACTCAGGTGAGAGCCTTCTTAGGCCTGACTGGGTACTATAGGAGATTTGTCAAGGGGTATGGATCAATAGTGACACCCCTGAATGACTTAACTTCCAAGAAAATGCCCAAAAAGGTTCAGTGGACAGTTAGCTGTCAAAAGGCATTTGATGACCTGAAGCAGGCCATGTGCACTGCTCCCATTCTACAGAGTCCTGATTACTCCAAGAAGTTCATTGTTCAAACTGATGCATCTGAATTGGGGGTAGGGGCTGTACTGTCACAATTGAATGAAGAAGGTCAGGATCAGCCAGTAGCTTTCATTAGCAGAAGGCTGACCCCTAGAGAGAAACGTTGGTCAGCCATTGAGAGGGAGGCCTTTGCTGTGGTCTGGGCTCTGAAGAAGTTGAGGCCATACTTGTTTGGTACTCACTTCCTTGTTCAAACAGACCATAAGCCCCTCTTATGGCTAAAACAAATGAAGGGTGAAAACCCCAAACTGCTTAGGTGGTCCATTTCCCTACAGGGGATGGACTTCACAGTGGAACATAGACCTGGGAGTAACCATGCCAATGCAGATGGACTCTCTAGGTACTTCCACTTAGAACATGAAGACTTAACTGGGCAAGGTTAGTTTAATGTCCCTACGTTTGGGGGGGTTGTGTAGGAGAGTAGGATCTGCTTCACATGGGTACCCCCACTTTTTGCTGATGCTTCACTGTTTTTCGACCTTAGTCTGGCTGGGGCCCTGCTAATCAGAACCCCAGCCTAGCTGCTTCCTCTCTAAAATGGTTTCCATGTGCCTTAGGCACATCTCTGATTGGAATCTGGAGTGCCCTTATAAGTCCCTAGTATATGGTATACTATGTACCCAGGGCATAGGTACCTCAGAGGCCTACCAGGGGCTGCAGCATGTATTGTGCCACCCCTGGAAGGCCATCCAAACTGACACCACAGGTCTGCTACTGCAGCCTGGGTAAGGTGGTGCATGCACCCCTTACTGTGATATAGGCTACCTATATCACTATATACATACACACATATAAACCTATAAGTCACTCCTATGGCAGGCCTTATCAATCCTGAAGGCAGAGTGCGTGGTTCCTATGTGAGAGGGTGCCCCTGCATGAGCAGGGCCCCTCTGCAGTGTTCGGAGACCCTTCTCTGATGCTGTTTGTAGTGCAGCCTGACCATATACTCTTAAGCGCATTATAACCTCGCGTTAAATGCTAACTTTGGGATGGCTGCACGGAAACATGTTGTGTTTGGTGTCAAACATCTTGGAATACTACCCCCCGCCAGTTCTGGCGGCGGGGGTAGCATTCCACCCTTCTAGAGGGAAAGACATGTACACACCGGTATGCCCGGTACTGACTTTCCAAGCCCTGGCATCACAAAATGGATGCCGCTGCCACAGACACGAGTCTGGCCTCCTGCTGCTGACCGAAACTCCGGCAGGGGAGGCCTGGACAACAGGTTTCCTGTCCCAGGGAGGTGTGACCACCTCCCCAGACAGGATAGTGTGTATTGGGGCTGGGCGGGAGCACTCTCTGGTGCTTTGAAGTCCTGCACTGGGGGCACACTTGGTGTCCCTGTGCATACCCCAGTTCAAACCGGCTCAGGGGCTTCCAGCCCTGCTCTGGCACGAAACTGGACAAAGGGAAAGGGGTGTAACCACCCCTCTGCCCTGACCCTCCCATAGGTGGGGTCACAGAGTATGTCCAACCCCCTACCTTAGTATAAGTAGGGGAACCCAGTCATTAGGACTTTAGATTTACCTGGACGAAACTCTGATACAGAATCCTGGACCTTCGATGCTCTACTTTAAGATTAGAGGACTGAAGAATCTCCCTTGGGGTCAAGGAGTGACTCCCATGCTTGGCAGGCACCAAAGAAGCAATTGTCCAGTCTGCATCGCCGAAGCTCCCGTCGGACGCTGAAGTCTTTGCATCACCAGAGGTCAATTTTCAGACTTCCCCGAGGCTGCCCTGAGTCTCCAGCAAAGCTGAGGCCCGTAGCTGTCGTGGGTAACGTGGAACCGTGACCCCTGGACACCAAACGCATTTGCAAGTGCATCCTCTTCTGGGTCTCCCACGAAGTCGTGCTTTGGGCTCCGAGTAGCCCCAGCCTCCAGCACCAACTGCACCGGAGATCACTGGCCTCCACTCCACGAGTGTCCTGTGAGCCAGCTCCACGTGCACCATCTCAAGGCTCCTTCGCGGTTGCTAGTCCGTTAGCTAGTAGGCCCTCCCGAAGGCCAATCTTTTTCTGCTTGGGCTCCCTGGTTGCTCCAGGTGTGCCCTGACTTATCTTCGCTGGGTGAGTCCCCCAGACCTTGCTGGTCTGCAACATCGTCCTTCTTCGCTTTCCACAAGACTTGCCGTTGCCAAGGCTTGTTGGGTCCAATCCAGTCGTCGACACCCCTGCAATCGACAGAATTTATGGGACAATTCGAATCCAGCTCCTGGTTGTCGTCGACGCCTCCTGGACCTCGTGGCTGAAGAGTCAAGATGACCGTCAACCTACCTGAAGCACTCGACATCGGTGGGCATCTGCTCATCGCCTTCCTGGTCACTGGCTAGTGACCCAGACTCTGTCCCCTCTGCTTTCAGGTTCTTCAGATCTTCGATCCACCTTTGGATCCACCCGAACCCTTTCGACTTGGTCGCCAGCAGCACTTTGCAGCAGATCACCATAGAAAGCGACGACGAAACCCGACCCCGAAAGACACCTATGCACCCGGCTTCCCTGGGTGAGGTAACTCGAGTACTCCGGTGCTCCCGTGGGTATAGACACTAGAACAGCCTAGTTCTCAAAGGGTTTGCTCCAAGTCCTCCTCTAAGTGTCCCTTTTCTTTTAAATTCTAATCGCGACTTTCCCCATAGAAGTTAACGGTGGTTCGCGGTTGTGTTCATACACTGCACGCGTCCCCCGTGGGTCCCCTGTGTCACTGCCTTGGGTGGTTCCTTGTGGTCCAAGCACTTCTACAGGCTCTAGGCCTTGTGTCTAGCTCACTTTATTGGTATATGGTTTGGTACGCCCCTGGGGCTCAAACGTGTATTTGTGCTATTACTGTAGATAACTAACTCGTAACGTATGTACTTCGAACTCTAGCCTCATAAAGAGACTAGAGGGGTGTGTTTAGTAATAAATACATATATTTTGAATATATACCTGGTGTGGTCCTCTTTCATTTGGTCACTCAAGAGATTATAGACTGGTAAAACAAGCTGCTTTACATTCCTTCAAGACTTAGCCTGAAGGCTGCTCTCCATAGCTACCACTAGGATAGCTTTCAATAAAGGTTGTCTTTAACCTATCTCCAATAAGGGGTTGTTTGGACTGGTGCAAGGTGCCCACTATAATTAGTGGACAGCATATGCCAGGCCAACTTCTCACAGAAGAGGGGCGCAGAAAGAGGCAAGAGGGGTGCAGAAAGAGGCAAGAGGGCAGAAAGAGGCAAGAGAGGTACAGAAAGAGGCAAGAGGGGTGCAGAAAGAGGCAAGTGAAGTGCAGAAAGAAGTAACAGAAATGCAGAAAGAGGCAAGAGAAGTGTAGAAAGAGGCAAGAGAGATGCAGAAAGAGGCAACAGAGGTGCAGAAAGAGGAAAGAGAGGTGCAGAAAGAGGCAAGAGCGGTGTAGAATGAAGCAAGAGAGGTACCGAAATAAGCAAGGGAAGTACAGAAAGAAGCAAGTAAGGTGCAGAAAGAAGCACGAAAAGTGCAGAAAGAGATAAGAGAGGTACAGAAAGAGGCAAGAGAGATGCAGAAAGAGCCAAGAGGGTGCAGAAAGAGGCAAGAGAAGTGCAGAAAGGAGTAGCAGATGTGCAGAAAGAGGAAGAGAGGTGCAGAAAAAAGAAGCAAGAGAGGTGCAGAAAGAAGCAAGAGGGGAGCAGAACGAAGCAAGAGAGGTACAGAAATAAGCAAGGGAAGTACAGAAAGAAGCAAGCGAGGTGCATAAAGAGGCAAGATAAGTGCAGAAAGAGGCAAGAGAGGTACAGAAAGAGGCAAGAGGGGTGCAGAAAGAAGCAAGAGACGTGCAGAAAGAACCAACAGAGGTGCAGAAAGAGACAAGAGGAGTGCAGAAAGAGGCAAGAGAAGTGCAGAAAGAAGCAACAGAGGTGCAGAAAGAGGCAAGAGTACTGCAGAAAGAGGCAAGAGAGGAGCATAAACAGACAAGAGAGGCACAGAAAGAGTGGAAGGGTTGCAGAAAGAGGCAAGCGAGGTGCAGAAGAGAGGGAAAAGGGGTGCAGAAAGAGGCAAGAAAAGAGCAGAAAGAGGCAGGAAAGGTGCAGAATGAAGCAACAGAGGTGCAAAAAGAGGTAAGAAAAGTGCAGAAAGACGCCAGAGAGGTGCAGAACGAGGCAAGAGAACTGCCAAAAGGGGCAAGAGAGGTGCAGAAACAGGCAAGAGAGGCGCAGAAAGAGGGACAGGGGTGCAGAAAGCGGCAAGAAACGCGCAGAAAGAGGGAAGAGGGGTGCAGAAAGAGGGGTGCAGAAAGATGCAAGAGAAGTGCAGAAAGAGCCTACAGAGATGCGGAGAGGGGCAAGAGGGGTGCAGAAAGAGGTAAGACAAGTACAGAAAGAAGCAACAGAGGTGCAGAAAGAGGCAAAAAAACTGCAGAAAGAGGCAAGAGAGGTGCAGAAAGAAGGAAGAGGGGTCTAGAAAGAGGCAAGAGGGGTGCAGAAAGAGGCAAGAGGGGTGCAGAAAGAGGCAAGAGAAGTGCAGAAAGAAGTAACAGAAATGCAGAAAGAGGCAAGAGAAGTGTAGAAAGAGGCAAGAGAGATGCAGAAAGAGGAAAGAGAGGTGCAGAAAGAGGCAAGAGTGGTGCAGAACGAAGCAAGAGAGGTACCGAAATAAGCAAGAGAAGTACAGAAAGAAGCAAGTAAGGTGCAGAAAGAAGCATGAAAAGTGCAGAAAGAGATAAGAGAGGTACAGAAAGAGGCAAGAGAGATGCAGAAAGAGCCAAGAGGGTGCAGAAAGAGGCAAGAGAAGTGCAGAAAGGAGTAGCAGATGTGGAGAAAAAGGAAGAGAGGTGCAGAAAAAAAGAAGCAAGAGAGGTGCAGAAAGAAGCAAGAGGGGAGCAGAACAAAGCAAGAGAGGTACAGAAATAAGCAAGGAAAGTACAGAAAGAAGCAAGCGAGGTGCAGAAAGAGGCAAGATAAGTGCAGAAAGAGGCAAGAGAGGTACAGAAAGAGGCAAGAGGGGTGCAGATAGAAGCAAGAGACGTGCAGAAAGAACCAACAGAGGTGCAGAAAGAGGCAAGAGGAGTGCAGAAAGAGGCAAGAGAAGTGCAGAAAGAAGCAACAGAGGTGCAGAAAGAGGCAAGAGTACTGCAGAAAGAGGCAAGAGAGGAGCAGAAACAGACAAGAGAGGCGCAGAAAGAGTGGAAGGGTTGCAGAAAGAGGCAAGCGAGATGCAGAAAGAGGGAAGAGGGGTGCAGAAAGAGGCAAGAGAACTGCAGAAAGAGGCAAGAGAGGTGCAGAAAGAGGCAAGAGGGATGCAGAAAGAAGCAAGAGGGGAGCAAAAAGAAGCAAGAGATGTGCAGAAAGAAGCAACAGAGGTGCAGAAAGAGGCAAGAACAGTGCAGAAAGAGGCAAGAAAGCTATAGAATGAAGTAACAGAGGTGCAGAAAGAGGCAAGAAAGGTGCAGAAAGACACAAGAGAGGTCAGAAAGAGGCAAAAGAGCTGCAGAATGAAGCAACAGAGGTGCAGAAAGAGGCAACAGGAGGGGTGCAAAAAGAAGCAAGAGAGGTGCAGAAAGAAGCAAGAGTCTTGCAGAAAGAGGCAAGAGAAGTGCTGAAAGAAGCAGCAGAGGTGCAGAAAGAGGCAAGAGGAGTGCGAAAGAGGCAAGAGAAGTGCAGAAAGAAGCAGCAGAGGTGCGGAAAGAGGCAAGAGAACTGCAGAAAGAGGCTAGAGTGGTGCAGAAACAGGCAAGAGAGGTGCATAAAGAGGGACAGGGGTGCAGAAAGCGGCAAGAGAGGTGCAGAAAGAGGGAAGAGGGGTACAGAAAGAGGCAAGAGGGGTACAGTAATAAGCAAGAGAAGTGCAGAAAGATGCAAGAGAAGTGCAGAAAGAACCAACAGAGATGCAGAAAGAGGCAAGAGGGGTGCAGAAAGAGGTAAGAGAAGTACAGAAAGAAGCAACAGAGGTACAGAAAAGAGGGAAAAGAACTGCAGAAAAAGGCAAGAGAGGTGCAGAAAGAAGGAAGAGGGGTGCAGAAAGAGGCAAGAGGGGTGCAGAGAGAGGCAAGAGGGGTGCAGAGAGAGGCAAGAGAAGTGCAGAAAGAAGTAACAGAAATGCAGAAAGAGGTAAGAGAAGTGTAGAAAGAGGCAAGAGAGATGCAGAAAGAGGCAACAGAGGTGAAGAAAGAGGAAAGAGAGGTGGAGAAAGAGGCAAGAGCAGTGCAGAACAAAGCAAGAGAGGTGCAGAAATAAGCAAGGGAAGTACAGAAAGAGGCAAGAGAGCTGCAGAAAGAGGGAAGATGGGTACAGAAACAGGCAAGAGAGGCGCAGAAAGAGGGACAGGGGTGCAGAAAGCGGCAAGAACCATGCAGAAAGAGGGAAGAGGGGTGCAGAAAGAGGGGTGCAGTAAGAAGCAAGAGAGGTGCAGAAAGAAGCAAGAGATGTGCAGAAAGAAGCAACAGAGGTGCAGAAAGAGGCAAGAAAAGTGCAGAAAGAGGCAAGAA